>QXEO01000659.1:464021-1710826 GCA_007115705.1 Dactylis glomerata
ATGGAAATGATATGAAACCAATTCGAATCAACCACATTTCTAAATATTGATCTATAACCCTTGATCCAATTCAACTTGGATTAATAAATTGTACTTGTAGATTCAAATTTGATTACTAAATAGTTGCAAACTAGAAATGGCTTCAATAAAAGAAAAATACTCCAAATCCTATGAAGCCTCTTTGGTTGAACCATAATCTTGAACATATACTAGTAGTATATGAACTATGGTCAATAAGGACTTGCAAGAGATATTTCATGATTCAAAGTGAATTAAATCCTCACTTAAGTCAAGAAAGCAATAATCTCATCTTTATGGAGTCAATTAAATCGAAACCACTCTCCATAGACTTCCTAGATCACTTCCCTTACCCAAGTATGTGTATTTGAGTAAATAGGTGTTGTTCGTGAATTGTGTGGTGATTGTATGCTTATTTGCTTTCCAACGATTAGACGATAACGAGAGTAAGGAAATGGATCCCGAAGTCAACCAAGCCAGGGTGATGGAGACTACACAACCCGAGATGAAGCTGAAGAAGACTATTTTGACATTGCCAAGCGAGGCAAGCCATCTTTTGATTCATACTCCCAATGCCTAGTTTTAATATTGCATTCTACTTGTTTTAAGTAAATTGCATGATTGAATTGTTAGAGTAGAATGATAGAAGTATAGTGATCTCTTGCTTAACAAGAGCATCAAGCTGAGTTTATCCAACTCTATTCAGTGGTCATCACTCAATGTAGTTGCTTAGTTGCTAATAAAATTGGAGGTCATCTATAAGGGGAATCCTAGTTGAGAATTGGTGACTTGAACTTGAAACTTGATATTGGAGGTTTCTCCTACATGATGGTTTTATGAAAGAAAATAATCTTGACTAAGAACTATGAAATGTATTTCTCAATTGACAACGAGTGATGTACTATGGGAGCCAATTATACCGTACGACCACATTACCCCTGAATGGGAAGGGGCTTATTCCTAGCTTGTTTATTTTAGTATGGGAGGTCTTGTTTCATCCTTTATAGAAGCATCCCAGGCGGGGTTGCTTCCAAACCAAGTGGTTATTGGAAATTTTCCTTCCTAAAGATTTCCATCCGTCCGGCATCCCGGAGTGGGCAAAACTAGAGGCGCCGGAATGGGGGAATCCGTGTCTCGGGCTCTAGGGAAGGATCCCATACTAGGGTAGACAAGTGAAAGAGTTTGTTTGATTATCTGAACCCCGCATACTTTGTGTATGACGATCCGTGGATTTCTCCCGGCAGATGTATCGATTCTTGTGGGTAAAGTGTACCCCTCTGCAGAGGTTTTCAAACTATTCGAATAGCCGCGTCCGCGATCATGGACGGTTGGCAAGCTGTGCCTGGCTTTTGTCAATAATGAAAACAACTTGTGGTGAACTTGGTGAATGACATGAATTGAATTGACTTGACTTGACCTTGATGTTGACACTCTTGAAATTCCTCTTTAGATTGAACTTAGAGAACTAAACCTCTTTTCTACCAATGAACATTCTTGGGAAATAAAACTAGCTTTTGCAAATAAACTTAGTGCTTAGTCCACTATACCAAACTTTGCATATCTACTTCATCATTTCAATTATAAGATGGTTTGCGAGTGCATCCAATGTACTCACGGCTGTGTCCCTGGCTATTAACTTGGCCAGACTTGAAGGAGCAAGATCAAGAAGGAAAGACTCATTGACGGCTTTGCGAATTAGGCTCGTTTCCTACTGTCCGCTTTGCCTGTGCGGTTGAAGCTTGACAATATGGACCCAAAGTGTTATTCCGCTGCATGTTGATAAGGTTTGGTCTGTGCGACCACCTATGTAATTCCCTTTATTTACTATTAATGTCTATGACTGTGGTATCAACTACGTTATGTAAGTCACAACAATGATTCTGGGATTGTGACGGATTACATAACGGGCACTTCGAATTTGTTATCAAATTTGAGGTCGTCACAAATTTCCTTTACATTGCTATTACTGTTTACTTTTACTCACACTGTTTACTTTCTCGCATACTACTATTTTTTTCCACTCGATACGCTCATACCTTTGTTTACAGCAAACCGATGAGATTGACAACCTCATCGTAAGTTGGGAGCAAAGTACTTGGTTGTGTTGTGTGCAGGTTCCACGTTGCTGCTGGTGCAAAGCAAAGCCCTGGACGAGGCGCCTTATAAATTGTCCAGAGCTGTCGCAAAGCTAGCAGGCATCACCTTCTGAAGTTTGCTTTTTCCTACTGGTTCGATAAACCTCGGTTTCCTACTGAGGGAAAACTTGCTGCTGTGCTCATCATACCTTCTCTTGGGGGTTCCCAACTGGTCGGTCATCTACATCAACACCACAATCAAGCTATTTTCTGGCGCCGTTGCCAGGGAAAAAGAAGATTTCTGCAAGGGGAGTTTCGCACGCATATCCTTTACTTTGTTTTAGTTTTGCTTTATTTTATTTTTGCTTGCATCGTTTTATCAAAAATACAAAAAATTAGTTTCCTTTATAGTTGCTTTTATTTACTTGCTTTTAGTTTTGTTAGAATGAGTAATCCTGAAGTTGAAGTTTGTACTTTTAAGCAACAAGGGGGAGAGCTTGAAAGATGCTTAGTACCGTATTAGCAATTCTCATCATAGGTGTACGAAGAAGCATTCTACCATGATCCTCCTTAGAAATTTTTATGTTGGTATATCTAGTTGGAATAGGTACGTTCTTGATACTCTTGCAGGAGGTAATTTTCTGGGTACTCCCGCTCTTGAAGCATGCACTTTAATAGAAAGTTTAGTGGGAGTACCACCTATCCATGTTGTTAAAACTGAAATTACTTTGGAGTAAGTTATAGAAAAACTAGGCTCTTTAGAAAAAAGTTTGCCAAATATCCTTTATAGCGCTAGCCAGGTTAATGAATCAATAGAAAGCATCGGTAAGAGAATCACCGCTTTAGAGGCTAGCACTACTCTTGATAGTCAAACCTTAGGATTGATAAACTAGAGGAATCTATGGAAACTTTGAGTTCAATTTTCTCTTCTCTTAAGTTTAAGAAGGAGAAAGTTTCTATCGGAAAAGAGCAAAAATTTATGTATGTTCCCAAGGTGTCTGTGCCTAAACCGCAGCATGTTTTTAAGATTGGTAAAACTTTTAGTTCGACTAAGAGTGACTTGCAGGTTGAATCATCTTTGGGATCTTCTACAGTGCCTAGTGTGGTAAGTGGTGATCTTTAGGAAATCATTGATCTTAATGCCTCTTTCGAAAATACTTGATTTGCACCTTTCTGCGCCTAGCTCAAAGGCGTTAAAGAAAAAAGCACTCTTGGGAGATAACCCATTGTTTTCTTCTTGGTTCTTTTTATTTTTATTTGAGTTTTGGAAGTTATTACTACTGTAATAACCGCTCCTTATCCTTTTCATTTCGTTTTTGTGCCAAGAGAAACCTCTAATTTGAGTGAGGTAAGATTTGGGGATGTTGCTGTCCTGAAACAGATTTCGGTGCTGCACCGTAAAAATTCATGAAAATTCTCAGAATATCTTTTTGACCTGCCATTTCTTGTGCATATGGCCCAGGTTATATACAAACTTTCATTAGTTTTACATTTTTTGATTTGAGCGATAGAAAACCCTTGAAAAAATCGACCTTTGTCAGCTGTGCTGTTTTGACAGATTTCTGCCATTATTTATGTTTGCCTCTCGATCGCTTTCTTTTTTAGTTCTTTTGATCACGGAACTTTTGGGGAAGTTGCTACAGTAGTATATGCTTTATATGTGGTGGTTTTGAGTTGAAATCTGAACCAAAAAGGGTTAATTCATTATTATGCTTACACTAATGTTGCTAATAGAATTGTGTTGAGTTTTGTATAAAGGAAGTTTTCAAGTGTAGGGATTGGAGAATGATGAGATGAGTTGAAGAATGGAAAAAAGCTCAAGCTTGGGGATGCCCATGCACCCCAAGAAATATCCAAGAGGTACAAGCGTCAAAGCTTGGGGATGCCCCTGAGGCACCCCTTCTTCATCGGCAAAAATCAGGTCACCTTTCAACACACTATATTTTTAATGCTTCATGCACTATGCATTTTTCTTGGAGCGTCTTTACTTTACTATTCAGTTTCATTTTTTGTTTGATGCAATAAATGGTTGGACCCCAACAAATTTCTTTTGGAGAAGTTTCCTTGCTTTTCATTTGCCAAGAACACTCTGTTTTTCACTCTTATCGTTTAACGAATGTTCTCTTTTTCTAAAACTGCATTTAGCTTTCGTTTTTCACCTTGATTTTTGTTCAGATCTTGTTTTATCTTTGTATCAAGGTGTATTTTGACCTCTGGTCCATTTTGGTTTTCATCAAAAGAGTTGTTTTAAAAAGGTTTGAATGGTGTTGGAAAAGAGAAAAAGTTTCATGCAAAAAAGTGGTACAAAAAGGAGCTTGTTTAGACTGCGGCTTAGACTTTTGCATGTCGTGATTGATGTCGTTTTGATAGTATGCTTAGTGGTTTTTCTGTAGCATGACTTGTCTCAAATGACTGAGATTGCTTAATGAGCCTTTGAAAAAATCATGCGTTGTTTTTATTATTTGGAAGCATTAATTTGGTTTTCTCCTTGATGCTTTATTTGGGTTGACTTGGCGCATGCTTACAACATGTTTGACTCATACAAAGTCGCCATAAGCCTCTATGATCATTTAGTTTTTGACTTTTGATGCCATTTTATGCTTCTCTTAATGATGTTTTGTCGTTATGCATGATTATGGCCGTTATTGCTCTCTTAGTTGGTCGCTCCCAGTCTTTTGCTAGCCCTCATTTTGTACTCAGTATGAGCTCTACTCATGCATCCAACTCCCAAAATCCAAGTTATGCCAATGAGTCCACTATAAATTCCTATGCATGGTATTTGCAAGCCATTCCAAGTAAATTTTCATGTGCTACCTTTCAAAAAACCCTTCAAAATACTTCTCATTTTGTGACACTGTTTTCAGATCATGGGGACGTAGTGGTCGGATTTGCTATCTTCCATATTGTTTATTCCAAAAAGAAAAAAAATGGAAAAAAGAAAAGAAAAAAAGAAAAAAAGGCACTCCTCCATGGTATGTGAATGTTGGTGGGCACCCGATGGAATCGGTTAGCCATGGTTTGAGAAAGGAAAAAAGGTGGGGAGGAGTGCCAAGCTTTATAAAAGAGCACAAAAGTGCCAATCTCTCTCAAAAACTTGCTTCATTTTTGTATGGAAGATAGTAAGAACCCCATTGCCAGTCGTTGACAAAGACAACCACCTCTCAAAACCCAATTTTTATCTCTCTGTTTTACAAATGAAAAGCTCTAGTCAATGTTTAATCACTGCTTCCCTCTGCGAAGGGCCTTTCTTTTACTTTTATGTTGAGTCTCCACCTTCTACCTTTATGCACCATCTAAGAGAGCATAGTTGTCATTCTGAGTTTAATGTGCATAGTCCCAAAGTTTATCATTGATTGATTCATGATTTTGGTTTCACTTGTTCTTAAATTATTTGTATCTAGTCGCCCTCTTAAACTTGAAGGTGTCCTATGTATTTATGTTTTGCTATTCCATGAAAGACAAGCTGAAAACCATTTGCTATGTTTTTCCATATGATTTGAACACACGTTTGACTTTCATTGTTTTATTTTTCATGATCTTTCGTTTGTGTTCTTTTTCATATTATAACATGGTTGCTAAGTTTCTTCTATCAAGATTATGTCTTTCATGCCCATGTTTTAAGTTCTTTTGATCCCAGCACTCAATACTTTACATAGATGATCAAGATTGTGTTGGTGCATGTCACCTCAAAAACTATTCTTTTGTTATCACTTACCTACGCGAGGACGAGCAGGAGTTAAGCTTGGGGATGCTTGATACGTCTCAAACGTATCTATAATTTTTGATGCTCCATTTCTTACACCATTTGCTTAGTGTTTTGTTACACTTCGTGGCGTTTTTATGCATTTTTCGGAACTAACCTATTAACGAGATGCCACAGTGCCAGTTCCCTATTTTGTGCTGTTCTTGTGTTTCAGAATAGTTACACAGGAAATATTCTCGGAATTGAATGAAACAAAAGCCGAACCTCCTAATATTTACCGAAGCTTCCAGAAGTCCGAAGAGGAGACGGAGGGGGGCCACGGGCTGGCCACACCATAGGGCGGCGCGACCAGCCCCTAGCCCGCGCCCCCTATGGGTGAGGCCACCCTGGACCACCTCTGACGCTGCCCCTTCGCCTATAAAGACCCCTCGATGGGAAAAACCTAAACACCCGATCAATTTTCCAGAAACACATCGCAATCCGCCGCCGTCGTCGACCCGAGATCGAGAGGGTCCAGAAGCTCTTCCCGGCACCCTGCCAGAGAGGGGAATCGCCACCAGAGGTCTTCTTCATCGCCATGCTTCCCTCTGGCGTGATGAGTGAGTAGTCTACCTTGGACTATGGGTCCATAGCAGTAGCTAGATGGTTGTCTTCTCCACCATGTGCTTCATGTTTAGATCTCGTGAGCTGCCTTACATGATCGAGATCATCTTTATGTAATTCTACATGTTGCGTTTGTTGGGATCCGATGAATATTGGTGTTATGTTAAGTTGATGTTCTGAATTTTATCTTATGTTATCTCTATGTTGTTTATGATCTTGCATGCTCTCTGTTGTTAGTAGCTATCTTGGCCAAGTAGATACTAGTGACTCCAAGAGGGGGTATTTATGCTCGATAGTTGGGTTCATGCTTCTATTTAATCTGGGGGAGTGACAAAAACCTCTAAGGTTGTAGATGTGTTGTTGCCACTAGGGAGAAAACAACATTCTTGTGTCCAAAGACATTCGTTTTGTTTACATTACACACTTTGCTTAATGCAGTTATCTGTTGTTCGCAACTTAATACTCGAGGGGTGTTCGGACGATATCCCCGCGAGTGGATTATTAGTCATAGATGCTGTTGGATGGCGGTCTATGTATTTTGTTGTAATGCCCAGAGTAAATCTCATAGTGATCCTTGTGACATATGCACGTTATCTTTATTCTATCAATTGCCCAACTGTAATTTGTTTACCCAGCATGTTGTTATTTATCTTATGGAGAGACACCACTAGTGAACTGTGGACCCCGGTCCAATTTCCATTACATTGCTATTACTGTTTACTTTTACTCGCACTGTTTACTTTCTTGCATACTACTATTGTTTTCCACTCGATACGCTCATACCTTTGTTTACAGCAAACCGGTGAGATTAACAACCTCATCGTAAGTTGGGAGCAAAGTACTTGGTTGTGTTGTGTGCAGGTTCCACGTTGCTGCTGGTGCAAAGCAAAGCCCTGGACAAGGCGCCTTATAAATTGTCCGAAGCTGTCGCGAAGCTAGCAGGCATCACCTTCTGAAGTTTGGCTTTTTCTTACTAGTTCGATAAACCTCGGTTTCTTACTAAGGGAAAATTTGCTGCTGTGCTCATCATACCTTCTCTTGGGGTTCCCAACTGGTCGGTCATCTACATCAACACCACACCGCAATCAGCCGTGTCAACAGCAGAAGTGTCACTCAACACGAGTCTGTTCAGTCCAAGGTAACTCTCAAAGTAGACACTAGTCTCGTGAGTAGTCATAGTCGGGAAAGGCTCCGCCTCTCCAAAGCACGTACTCACAGTGCAGTAGGTGTGGTCAAATGGTGCCTCCTGCACCACCTGTGTCTCAAAAGGCTCCACACTCTCAAACTGTACCTCCATAGGATCCTCCTCCTCTGTAGTCATGGGAGTGGCTACGGCATTCCCTCCTCCTGCCGCCTGAGCTGACACTCTGTGGGAACTAGTGTACTGCTGACCATCTCCCAGCCAGTCAAACCTCCACCCATCAGAGTTCTCAATGGGAAGCTTGGACTCCGAGACTCCCCTGAGACCCTGTTGCGCCTCCATGCTAGAAGTGATAACTAGGTAATGTATCGGCTCCAGAGTAGGTGAATACCTGGAAGGTCCAGGCTGTGCCGGGTAACTGTGAGTCCCCACAACCGGTGAGAAGTGTGATCCCTCCGACTCCTGTCTAGTCATCTGTGCTCGCTCCTGCCTCCTAGTAGTGTATGTGAGATCATCTAGCATCTCCGCCTTGTCCTCAACCGGTGGGTGTTATATAGTGATCCCACCATCTTCCTATACCTATCAAGAAGTCTGGCTGCCAACTTGGGCTTCTTCTTCATGAGCATATCATGATCCATTCCCGGCTCATCCATCAGTAAGTCATGAGGAATAGCGGTGAAAGTGGTACCTGCTAACTCCACCGCTCTATACTCCCTGATAGTAGCAATAGCTCAAACTACTGCCTCATGGTAGGCTGCCATCTATCCTCTACCTTCACCAGAAGGCTGAACTGGACTAGGTGCCAATCCGTCGGGTAGCATGATCACGACACGGTACTTGACCACGTTTCCGTCATCCTTGTAAGTATAGGTCTTAACAGGGATGTCGGTACTTAGACCAAAGGCCCGTAGCAGTGATCCTAACTGCTCTGTCAAAGTCCCCTCATAATCCTCTAGAGTCTTCCTCTAAGACCAAACCGTGCACGCTAGGATTCTTGATGCCATAATAGCTGTACAAGAATAGGATATAGAATTAGTAATGATGCATCATAATAAAGAATTGTAACACTAAAAATATGACCATGTTATTCCCAAGTGAATAACCATCATAAATTTAGAGAACTCTTTACCGTTGCTACTAGACTCCTACAGGTTCTATCCCTTTACTAGGTTTCCAACCTAAGGTCAAAGCAATTGCTCTGATACCAGCTGCGGTGACCCAGTATACCACTGCATGTTGTAGTATGCAAGTCGTTGATATAACACTTGCGGAACAACCCTCCACAAGAATTACATCCCTCAGAGTGGTACAACAGAAACATTGCGGGTCCAAATACAAACTGATGGTATTAATATTACAAACCAAAGCGTGCTGATAACGAAATGCTCCACAAGAGAACATCTCAAGTGCTTAGTGATCATACAAAAAACTAAGAAAGATGCAAATAAACACTCGAAGAACTCAACAGATTATTTCTATACTACAACTGCTGGGTTCATTGATTCCAGACTGAACTACTAGTTAGTCTACTCTTCACTCATACTCCTTGTTGGAAGTGACTCCATATCGTATGATGTAGTCCACCCCTTCAACTCCACGTGAGAGGTCTGGCTCCTCATAAAAGATGTCTTCTTGTCCTCCGATGGCATTCAGTGTTGCCTCATCTATTTCTTCATAGTCTAGCAAGGGTTTAAGAGATTGGGGTGAGTAACGAGCGTTACCCAGCAAGTTTCTTTAGAAAGAAGTTGTGTGATATGCACTAACTACAGCCATGGACCCAAAAGAGTCATAGGCCAATGCAAGGTGATACGTCCATTTTGCATCACTATTTTGTATCATAATTTACTGTTATTCATTGATATATTTCACATTTAGAGATGATACTTATGTTATTTCCTCTGTTTTTACATGTTTGATGATCATTGGGGGATTTGCTACCGGAGTCAGGATTCTGCTGGAAAAAAGACCATCAAGACACCATATTTTGAAGATTAGGAAAATTCTAGAAAAATACCAAAAAATTATATTTTACCAGAAGACTGAAGAAGCCAGAAGGAGAAGGCGAGAGGGGCCATAGGGCAGCCTTACCACCAGGGGGCGTGGCCTAGCCCCTGGCCACGCCCACCTATGGTGAGAGCCCCCTGGCCCACTTCTGCCATCACCCCTTCGCGTATTTCATCGTCCCCGAAAACCTAAGTCAAAGGGGGGCTCAGAGATAGACACCGCCGCCTCTGCGGGGCGGAAAACACCAGAGAGAGAAAAGCTCTCCGGCAGGCAGAAATCTGCTAGGGAAATTCCTTCCCGGAGAGGGGAGATCATCGCCATCGGCATCATCATCGCGCTGGACTTTATCGGGATCATCATCATCATCATCTCCATCACTAGCACCTTCATCTCCACCATCACCACTCCATCCCGCTGTAACATCTTGAGTTGAATCTTGTTAAATTCTTAGGGGAAACTTTCCCGGTGTTGATTACTCTTGTGGTTGATGCTATTGAGTGGAACCATTGAATTAAGGTTTATGTTCAGATTGTTATTTACCATTATTTCACCTCTGATCATGATCCATATGATGTCTTGTGAGTAGTTCGTTTAGTTCTTGAGGACATGGGAGAAGTCAAGTCGTTAGTAGTGGAATTATGTTGAGTAATATTTAATGGTTTGATATTTATTTGTTGTGGTGCCATTTCACTAGTGGTGTCATGTGAACGTCGACTACATAATACTTCACCATTTATGGGCCTAGTGAGATGCATTGTGTATTTGGCTACTGATTGTGGGGTTGCTAGAGTGACAGAAACCTAAACCTCCATTGGGAAACCTTTACACCAGGGAGCGTAGGATCTTAGAGTTTAAGGCTATGGTTAGATTTATCTTAATTACTTTCTTGTATTTGCGGATGCTTGCAAGGGGTATAATCACAAGTGTGTATTTATCCTAGTAAGGGTAGCGCGCTAGCACAGGTTCACCCCCATAACACTTATCAAACCAATAAAGATTATTTAGCGGCATGAAGCGAAAGCACTTTACAGAAACTCCTGTGTGTCCTCCAGAACGTTTGGTTATTATAAGTTACACAACCGGCTTGTCCTTTGCTCTAGAAAGGATTGGGCCACTTGCAGCAATTATTATTATTGTCTTTTATTTACTCGTACTTTATTTACTTGCATTACCAAATACCCCTGAAAACCCGTTTGCTAGTATTTACAGTGAATCCTTGATCAAAACCACTTGTCAACACCTTCTGCTCCTCGTTGGGTTCGACACTCTTATTTATCGAAAGTACTACGATACACCCCCTATACTTGTGGGTCATCAAGACTATTTTCTGGCGTCGTTGCCGGGGAGTGAAGCACTATTGAAGAGTGGATTTGGTAAAGGTAACCGTCACTGTGAGTATTGTTTTTATTTTTGTCTTTTATTTTTATTTTATTTTGCTACGGAGAATTCTCCATTTGGTTTCCTATTTGGGAACACTACTACCACTGCTGCACATGTGGATGAACCACCTCCACCACCATCTGCTCAATTAGATCCTTTTAAAATACTTATGAAAATTGTTGAACGTGTTATGGATAACTGCTATTCAGGAGATGAAACTGTCCATCCAGGTGATCACTTACTTTTCATACATGAATTATGCGAGTTGTTCAAGTGTGCAGGTATTTCGCCGAGACAGGTCAAGAGGAAGCTTTTCTCATTATCACTGAAAGGCAGAGCTGGGGAGTGGTATCGACTACTTAAATATGGTCCATCTATTGCATGGGAGGAAATTGTGCCTCTCTTTTATTCCAAGTTTTATCCTCCAAGTGAAATTCATAAAGATCGTAATCGGATATATAACTTTTGGCCTCATGATGGAGAAAGTATTGCCCAAGCGTGGGGGAGATTGAAGTTACTAATGCTCAAATGCCCCATTCATGAGCTCCCTAATAATATTGTTATTGATAATTTTTATGCGAGGCTTACCCTTCCTGATAAGGATTACTTGGATGCTTCTTGTTTTGGATCATTTACCCATATGAAAGAAGATGCTAAGAGGAAACTTCTTGACCGTATCCAAGAGAATGCTGAAGGATGGGAAAACGACAAAGGTAGGAAGTCGGGTATAAATTATGATTATAAATGCATTAAAACTTTTATGGGAACCGATGACTTTCATAATGTTAGCACTGCTTATGGTCTTGATTCTCAAATACTTGCTAACTATTTTAAGGCCTTTGCCTCTTATCTTGATGTTCCAAAGAAAGATTGGAACAAATATCATGCACCTTATAAAGATTCCATTAGTCATATTCCTGCTGCAGCTAGTGAAGTTTGTACTGTTGATAGCATTGTGCCTGAACCTTATTTTGAGAAGACACCTTTCCCTGCTAAGGTAAAAGAGTATTCTACTTTGGTAAGTGTGTCTAATAAAAGTACTAAGAAAGTTGTAGAGCCTGATGAGCAAATTACTATTAAGTCTCCTGTAGCTATATTGAAGGACCTTGTTACTAAAGATGTAGGGGATGAATATGTTCTCTTTTGTGAAGATGCTACTAACATTATTTCACATCCTAATAGGTGTAGGAAAACAAGTGTTCCTGTTATTTCTGTCAGGATTGGAGATCACTGCTATTATGGTTTATGTGACATTGGTGCGAGTTTAAGTGCCATTCCTTTAGAGCTTTACAAAGAAATTATGCATGAGATTGGCTCTTGTGAACTTGAAGATATTGATGTTGTTGTTCAGCTTGCTAACAGAGAGACTGTTTGGCCTCTGGGTATTGTTCGAGATGTGGAAGTTCTTTGCGGTAAGACTAAATATCCCACTGATTTTCTAGTACTTGGTAAGGAGGCTAGTAAAACTTGTCCTATTATTTTTGGTAGACCCTTTTTGAATACTTGTGGTGCTGTGATAGACAGTAAGAAGGAGAAAAATTTCACTAAGTTTAATGGAGAGTCTTATGAGTTTAATTTTTCTAAGTTTGCTAAGACTTCTCATGAAAATGACAAGCCTGATGAATTTTTTTGAGTTGAACAGCTTGCTTCTATTGCTATTGCGCCTAATAATGCTTTGCAGCAATTCATGGAAGACCATGAAAGTGATATTTTCAGGAAGGAAAGAGAAGAGATTGACGATATTTTCCTTCGTCAACAACCGTTGATCAAGCACAATTTACCTGTGGAGGATCTTGGTACCACTTTGCCACCTAAGGAAGATCATGTTTTTGAATTAAAACCTTTACCTAATGATCTTAAATATGCCTATATAGATGATAAGAAAATATATCATGTTATTATCAGTTCTAAGCTTTCAGGAAAGGAAGAAGAAAGGTTATTGGAGATATTGAGGAAACATCGAGGAGCTATGGGATATACTCTTGATGATTTAAAAGGGATTTGCCCCACTTTATGTCAGCATGCTATTAATATGGAGGTAGACGCGAAGCCAGTTGTGGAACATCAGCGTCGCTTAATTCCCAAGATGAAGGATGTGGTAAGAAATGAGGTATTAAAGCTCCTTGATGCTGGTATTATTTATCCTATTGCTGATAGTAGATGGGTTAGCCCTGTTCATTGTGTTCCTAAGAACGGAGGTATGACTGTTGTGCCTAATGAGAATAACAAGCTTATTCCTCAAAGGGTATTAGTTGGTTATAGGATGTGCACTGACTATAGAAAAGTTAACAAGGTTACTAAGAAAGATCATTATCCTTTACCGTTTATAGATCAAATGTTAGAGAGGTTGTCTAAGAAGACTCATTTTTGTTTTCTGGATGGTTACTCTGGTTTCTCTCAGATTGCTGTTAGAAAGGAAGATCAAGAGAAAACCACTTTTACTTGTCCTTATGGAACTTATGCTTATATACGTATGCCGTTTGGTTTATGCAATGCTCCTGCTACTTTTCAAAGATGCATGTCTTCTATTTTTCATGGTTTTTGTGAAGAAATTGTGGAGGTTTTCATGGACGATTTCTCCGTCTATGGAACTTCTTTTGATAATTGTTTGCACAATCTTGATAAAGTTTTGCAGAGGTGTGAAGAAACTAATCTTGTTCTTAATTGGGAGAAATGCCACTTTATGGTAAATGAAGGAATTGTCCTTGGACATAAAATTTCTGAAAGAGGTATTGAAGTTGACAGAGCCAAAGTTGAGTCAATTGAGAAAATGCCCTGTCCCAGAGATGTTAAAGGTATTTGTAGTATTCTTGGTCATGCTAGTTTCTATAGGAGGTTTATTAAAGATTTCTCTAAGATTTCAAAGCCTCTTACCAATCTTCTTCAAAAAGATGTACCATTTGTCTTTGATGATGATTGTAAGGAAGCTTTTGAAACTCTTAAGAAGGCTTTAACTACTGCTCCTATTATTCAACCACCTGATTGGAATTTGCCCTTTGAAATTATGTGTGATGCTAGTGATTTTGCTGTTGGTGCTGTTCTTGGACAGCGTGTAGATAATAAGTTGAATGTTATTCATTATGCTAGTAAGACTCTTGATGCTGCTCAGAAGAATTATGCTACTACTGAGAAAGAGTTTCTTGCTGTTGTTTTTGCATGTGATAAGTTTAGACCTTATATTGTTGATTCTAAAGTTACTATTCATACTGATCACGCTGCTATTAGATATCTTATGTCTAAGAAGGATGCTAAGCCTAGGCTTATTAGATGGGTGTTGCTTTTACAAGAGTTTGATTTGCATATCGTAGATAGGAAAGGTGCTGAAAATCCTGTGGCTGGCAACTTGTCTAGATTGGAAAACATTTCTTTTGATCCTATTCCTGTTAATGATAGTTTTCCAAATGAACAGTTGGCTTCAATAAATGTAACTTCACGAGACCTTCCTTGGTATGCTGATTATGCTAACTTTATTGTTTCCAAGTATTTGCCTCCAACCTTTACAGCTCAGAAAAGAAGGAAATTCTTTTACGATTTGAGGCATTACTTTTGGGATGACCCACACTTATATAAAGAAGGAGTTGATGGTATTATGCGAAGATGTGTACTGGAATATGAGCAACAAGAAATATTAAGAAAATGCCATGGAAGCACTTATGGAGGACATCATGCTGGAGATAGAACTGCACAAAAGGTTCTACAGTCAGGTTTTTATTGGCCAACCCTCTTTAAAGATGCTAGAATGTATGTTTTATCTTGCGATGAATGTCAAAGAGTTGGTAATATTTCTAGACGAAATGAAATGCCTATGAGTTACACTCTTGTTATTGAACCATTTGATTGTTGGGGATTTGACTTTATGGGTCCTTTTCCTCCTTCAAAAGGCTATACTCACATACTTGTTGATGTTGATTATGTTACTAAGTGGGTAGAAGCCATACATACGAAGAGTGTCGATGGTGAGACCTCGTTAAAAATGCTTAAGGATGTTATTTTTCCTAGGTTTGGTGTGCCTAGATATCTTATGACTGACAGAGGCTCTCATTTTATTCACGGTGGTTTTAGAAAAACTCTTGCTAGATATGACGTTAATCATAGAATTGCTTCTACTTATCATCCCCAAACTAGTGGGCAGGTAGAGCTTTCAAATAGAGAGATCAAGTCTATCTTGCAGAAGACTGTCAATAGATCTAGGAAAAACTGGGCTAGCAAGTTAAACGATGATTTATGGGCTGATACAACTGCTTATAAGAACCCCATGGGCATGTCCCCTTATAAAATGGTTTACGGAAAAGCATGTCACTTGCTCTTAGAATTAGAACACAAAGCTTTTTGGGCAGTGAAAGAGCTTAATAGAGATTTTAAACTTGCCGGTAAGAAAAGGTTGCTCGATTTGAGTTCTCTAGATGAGTGGAGAAACGAAGCCTATGAGAATGCCAGACTTTTCAAAGAGAAAGTCAAGCAATGGCATGATAAGAGAATTCTTAAAAGAGAGTTTCATGTTGGAGAGAAAGTTCTATTGTATAGGTCTTGTCTCAGATTTTTTGCAGGAAAATTACTCTCTAAATGGGAAGGACCATATGTTATTGTGGAAGTGTACCGCTCAGGTGCGATAAAGATTGCTTCATTGAAAGATGACACTACACAAGTGGTGAATGGGCAAAGACTCAAACATTATATTGCTGGAGATTCTTATAATGAGGATGCTGATGTAATTGAAACAGTTTCTTCGGAAGAATTCATCCAAGACAATATGCAGGAACCTGCAGAGTTCGTTTTTGAATAGGTAACAGTTCTATTCAGAAAAGGTTCGCGAAATTTTTTTCCATTAATATTTTTATTGTTTTTGCTAAATATGAAAAATCGCGAGACAAAAATGGGCAGGAGACGGCGTCCGGTGGCTCCTCACCACCAGGGGGCGCGGGCCCACCCCAGGCCGCGCCGCCCTGTGGGGACCCCGGTTTACCATCCGGAATTCCCGTTATGCATACAATTCATGATCCCAGGAAGACCGTCATGAATCCACATAACAGAGTTGGCATTACAGAGTACATCATCCATTACATAAATAAGTCGTTTGGTCTTACATGGCCACTTGGCCAAATTTAAATGCCACGCAGGGCAAGTTCACTAACATAGCAGTGGAAACACTAACAGCGTTGGTAGCCCGGGTCATGCCTCTACCCTATAGGCGACTGATCGGGAGACGGATCCTAGTTCGCACCGGCGTCGTCGAACTCCTCACCATCATCATCGTAGTCATCTCCATAATCTGGCCAAGTAAATAGCCAGGGACAAAGCCGTGAGTACATTTTGGAATTGTACTCGCAAACCACCTAAGAAGGTACAAGTTGCATGCTATTTGGCTGTAGCAAGGAAAGTTGGTTTGAGGCTAGTGCTTAATCCTAACTATAGTTTCTCGTGTCGATATAGCATGTCATACGACATCTCTATATCCTTATTAAAGAAGAGTTTTTGTAAAGAATCTTAGTAAAAGCTCTAGGAAAGGGGGAACTCGTTTTCAAGAGAAGAGCCGGTGGTACATCAACATGACCACCATCCTTATTAATTTCGGTCAATCACACATGACCACTTCCCAACCTTCGGCAGTACCCTGCAAGTACTTCGAACCAAATCCGTGCCACGGCAGTACCCTCCGAGTACTCCGTCCGGCACCTTTCTCCATTTTTCCGAAATCAACCTTTGAAAACAAAACCGACATTGGGCTAGGCAACGGTCGTCTCAACCGTCCATGACCGAGGACTCGGCTATTCGAATAGAATTACACTCTGCAGAGGTTGTACACTTTACCCACACCATCCGATAAATCCGCTGGGATACCACCACGGACCGTCATACACAAGTATGCGGGGTTCGGATAATTGATCATAGCCTTCCATCTATCCACCTTAATACGGGCGCCTACCCTGTGGACTATACATCCCCGGCAAATCCTGGCCGTCTACCTCTGCCGAGCATAGTTCCAGTGCCACGGCGGGAGAAACCCAAGTGTCTTCCGGACGGGTAGCCTATTGGCGGGCCCGCTACACTATTGCCCACCACTTGCGACAACCCAGATTCCAGGGTCCTACAAACCCTTATATAGTGCGAGGCTCCCCGCACTAAGGCAGATAAACTTCGAACTAAGCCCCGTCCCATACCGGGGTAATGTGGTTGCACGGGTTAATTGTTTTGAGCGAACGCCTAGTGATCACCAATGTCATATAAAAACCACCATCTCCTTGTCCTCCGTTTTGATCAAAAACCATTTTCGAAATCACTTCACTGGGGTAGGTACTACCCCAAGGTTTTCGGAAACATTTTGTAAACTTTCTTTGAGTGTTCCCATTCCTAGAGTTTTAGCTCCCCTAGAAGGTTTATCAAAGGCTTTTTTGCAAATCAACAAGCCACTAATTCAGGGGTAATGGAATAGGTAATCAAGGGGGTCATCTCGATGGATGATAACAATTTGACTTGCGGAGCCTGAGTCAACAAATAATTGCTACAAGAACTATAGCAATATAAATCCATGCACTTTAGTAAAATAGAAGGAGACATGCAAATGTGTAAATAGGAATTCAGATATGCATCAGGTTAGATGGCTTGCCTTGGGTGGCTTGTCCCTGGTCCTCCTCGTCCTGATACTCGTACACTTCACCTTCTTCGGTACACTCCTCGTTCGCTTCTATCGTCGGAAAAATAACAACGCACACATAAATACACAAGCATACACAAGTCACAAACATTGCAGCACTCCACACCATCATAGCAAAGAGTATCAGAAGCAAACAAGTTTAGAAAACAAACAAGATTGTTAAAGGTTCTTAATTAGCAATTTATCCCTATTAGAAACTAGGGTTTCTTATTTGATGTGATCACAACAACTTAGCAACCAATTCAAGCATGCAGGCAATCAATGAACCAAACAGCACACTTATCACATTTGCAGGTTGACAACAATCTTAAGAACCTAACAAAGTTGGATTTACTGAAAAACAAGTTGTGGATAATTTCCTATGAATTAAACAATAGGAAATATCACTAGAGCACCAAAATAATCCTCAGATATTCTCTGAATCTCAGAAAAATATGACGTCAAGTGTTCTGGAAAGCCCTTCCAGAACATGATCCAACAAAGTTCGATTCAATACAAAATTCCTTTTTTAAACGAAAGTGGTGATTTTCCCAAGATTAATTGCACACAATGCCATTTCAATTACTACTGCAAGAATATAAGTCTTAAAATAGCAAAACCAGTGCGTCAAGCAAGATATAATGGTAAGCTAGCACTGAAAATTGCTTTCACTCATTTTCAACATACCAAACTCAAGATTTGCAATTAAGTAAGAAAATAGGCTAATAACACACCACTATTTATCATTTGCTCTACATTGATCCTAAAATCATGGGACCTGTGCCATCTAAAAGCTAATGACTTAAGCTGCTCAAGGAAATTTGAATCACTCCATTTGCATGCATAGATCAAATTCTATGGAATTTCAAAGTTCACAGATCAAGAAAAATTATCAGAGCATTTTCTAAAAAAAATATCGCGCGGGCCAGATCTGCTCAGAATGGGCCGA
The DNA here is from genome assembly GCA_007115705.1 of Dactylis glomerata. Taxonomy (NCBI): domain Eukaryota; kingdom Viridiplantae; phylum Streptophyta; class Magnoliopsida; order Poales; family Poaceae; genus Dactylis; species Dactylis glomerata. Next base: position 482,526 of record QXEO01000659.1, read on the forward strand.
AATAGCGTGGATCTGGCCCAGATCTGCCGGCGACGCGTGGGAGACGCTGATTCAAACGGCTAGCAAGCGGGGCCTGGCTGTTAGCGCCTCTGGGAGGCCGAATCGGTACGCGCCATTCCTGGCCGTCCGATTAAGTGACGATCGACGGCGATCGTTCGTCGTCTCCGCGACAGAGACGAGGGCGTCGGCGGGGGTTAGGGTTTGGCTGGGGGTTATTAGGGCTCACCTAGGGCGGCTCGGCATCGATCTGGCGGTGGCGTTCGGCTGCGGTGCGTCGGAAGACGTCGGCGATGTCGTCGGAGAAGCGAGCGTCGAAGCGGCATGGTCCTAGGCTTCCTCCTTCACCTCCAGACGCTCCGGCGAGGTCGGCGATGGCGTCGGCTACCATCGGTCTTGGCCCTGGAAAAGTATAGCATTAGCATCGCGGGGAGTCTGGGAAGCCAGAGAGAGGGAGGAGAGAGGCCAGCGGCGTCGCAGGTGACGGCAACCTTCCCCCTTTTCTTCCTCGGCTTCGGTGGTTCTCCGGCGAGCTCGCTAGGGCTGGGCACGGTGAGGGAGAAGGTGGCTGGGTGTGTGTGAGTTTGTAGAGGAGAGGGGAGTGCGGAGAGGGGCAAATGACGAGCAGAGAGGGCGAGGAGAGGGAGTGCGGGGTTTTATCTGCTCGCGATGGGCTCGGTCTAGGGTGCACTTTGATGGAAACGATTGGGGGGTTTGGGTGGCGTGCTGGGGACGGCGTTGTGGTCTTAGTCCAGTGGTGTGGTCGCAGAGCTCAAGTGTGTGTTGTGCCAACGGGCAGACGCACGGGTTCAGTCGATGTGCAAGGTTTTCATGTCACGGCCGGGAGGATCAGGTGGTCGAGCGTGCTGGGCGAGGGTGGCGCGTTGCTGGGGCTTCGATGCCGTGCAGGGTGACGTGCAGTGCATGGGGAAAATGTGTGTGCACGCTTCAGAACGGCTATGCCGCTCTCAGCGTCCAGAGCATGCACGGGAGGGGACAGAGCGCGGGCTAGAGGATGGCCAATGGGCGGCGTGGGCGGCAGCCAGCCATTGGGTGTCGACGACGGCGTCTAGGGGGCTCGGGTGGCGTGGTAGCAGGGGCTGGCTTGACTTCTGCGCCCTGGTCGGCATGAGCGTGCGCTGGGTGGCCTCGGGCTTCGAGAGAGGGGGGTGAGGTAGGGGAGGTGAGTGACTTGCAGGTGGGGTCCTGGTGCTCTCCTGGACGGCTGCTCGATGCTGGTTGGGGGTTGGAGAGGGCTAGAGTGAGGGAGAGAGGGAGAGTGAGATCTTGGCCAAGATTGCCTCGGGCTCCCCCCTTCTTTTGTGTCCATGCGCATAGGACAAAGAGAATTTGAGAGAGGGAGAGAGAGATGGCCGGCTAGGGTGTGTCTTGGTCGAGTTTGCAAAGAAAAAGGAGGAAAGAAAAGAAAAGAAGAAGGTTTTGGTGAATTCGGCCAAATTTCATTTGAATTTTGAAAAGTGCAAAGTTTTGATCCAAAGGTGGTGGTGAAGGTTTCAGAAGTGTTTTCAAATCGACAGCAAGGCATCCACCAAGTTTCAAGATTTTTGGCCGAATGGAAATAGGGTTTTGAATGAGTTCCTATTTTCCAATATAGGGTGCAAAAATAAAGTTTAAATAAAAGAAAGAAAAAAGATTTTTGGTGCTAAGACTCTATTTCACTAGGTTTAGCAATAGCATGAAATCATGGCACACTTCCATGCATTCATGCAACAAGTTTAATTGAAATTGGAAAGAAAAAGAAATTAAGTGGCACACACACATGCACATGAAATCATAGTGCAAAACAAGCAAGCAAGACCTAGGTTTATCCTTTCTAGGTTTGAAATGGAATTCAATTAATTTGAAAGCCAACACACATCATAAATCACTCTTGCAAGAATTCCAGAAGAGAACTTTGAACAAAAGATTTTTATAGAGTCACACCAATGCATAGGAGATCATGCATACACACACACAATATCTTAATAAAAAGTTTTAGTTTCCCCTAAATAAGGCATTACTTGGTCTTAATATGCATTACAAAAAGTGGGCTGTTATAGACCTTCCCCCCTTAAAAGAATCTCGTCCCAAGATTCCGTTGCTAAGCGTTGAGTAACTCGGGAAACTCTCGCTGAAGATAATCTTCACGTTCCCACGTGGCCTCATCTTCGGTATGGTTACTCCACTGAACCTTGTACATGTTGATGTTCTGTCTTCGGGTGAGACGGACATCTTTTTCCAGAATACGGATTGGTCTCTCGCGGTAGGTCAAGTCGTGGTTGAGGTCAATGGTATCCTGATCAACTTCCTTGAAGGTCTCGGGTTGGTTAGGGGCTCGGAGACACTTGCGTAGCTGGGAGACGTGGAAGACATCGTGAAACTCGGACAACTTCGGAGGTAGTTCTAGCTTGTAGGACAATTCCCCTTGGCGCTCAAGTATTTTGTATGGGCCGATGTAGCGGGGTGCAAGTTTTCCCTTCTCGTGGAAACGATGCATACCTTTGAGTGGAGTCACCCGGAGATAGACAAAATCTCCTACTTGGAAGGTAAGGGGTCTTCGTCGAGAATCCGCATAACTCTTCTGCCTAGATTGAGCAGCCTTCAAATGGTTTCGGATCAGTTGCACTTGCTCTTCGGTTTCATTGATGATATCAGGACCGAATACTTGGCTTTCTCCAGTCTCTGACCAATTGAGAGGGGTTTGGCATTTACGGCCATACAGGGCTTCGAAGGGGGCCATTTGAAGACTAGCTTGGTAGCTATTATTGTAGGAGAATTCGGCGAATGGTAAACAGTCCTCCTATTTGGCTCCATAAGATAGGACGCAGGCACGGCGCATATCCTCAAGAATCTGGTTGACCCTCTCGGTTTGACCTCCTGTTTGCGGATGATAGGCTGTGCTAAACGAAAGCTTGGTCCCTAAGGCTTCATGGAGTTTTGCCCAAAAATGAGAAGTGAATTGGGTACCACGATCGGATACGATGGTCTTGGGTACTCCATGTAGGCTCACAATCCGGGAGATATAAAGATCGGCGAGTTCCCTACCGTTGTGGGTGGTCTTGACCGGAATAAAGTGCACGACTTTGGTTAGGCGATCAACAACGACCCAAATAGAGTCATGTCCCCTGTTTGACCTCGGCAGGCCAGTGATGGAGTCCATACCAACTTCTTCCCATTTCCATATGGGCACCTTCAGGGGTTGCAGCAGACCTGCAGGTCTTTGGTGCTCGGCCTTGACACACTGGCAGACGTCGCACCAGGCAATATAAAACGCTATCTCCCGTTTCATTCCATGCCACCAAAACTGATCTTTCAGGTCTTGGTACATTTTGGTGCCTCCTGGGTGAATCGAGTAGGGAGTATCATGGGCCTCCTTTAGGATGAGCTGCTTCAACTCCTCGATACTAGGGACACATAGGCGGCCTTTATACCATAGCACACCTTGCTGATCAATCGAAAACCCAGGTACTTCTTCAGGTTCCATCCTGCGCTTAATTCCTTCAATGCTCTCATGTCCTTTCTGAGCTTCCTATATTTGGTCAAAGAGAGTAGGTCGGACCTCAAGGTTGGCTAGGAACCCATGGCTCACAAGCTCGAGTCCAAACCTTTCAAACTTTTCACATAGGGTAGGCTGGCTAGTTTTTAGCAGGGCATTTAGGGAGCAAGGCTCTCGGCTAAGGGCATCGGCGACCACGTTCGCCTTGCCCGGATGATAATGAATGCCTAAATCATAATCCTTGATGAGCTCAATCCACCTACGCTGCCTCATATTCAACTCCTTCTGAGAGAATATGTACTTCAAGCTCTTGTGGTCAGTGTAGATCTCACATCTGTTTCCCATAAGATAACGTCGCCAAGTTTTGAGTGCATACACGACGGCAGCAAGTTCTAGGTCATGGGTAGGATAGTTTAGCTCATGCGGACGCAGTTGACGGGATAGGTAAGCAATGACTTTGCCATCTTGCATCAAAACACTCCCAAGTCCAAGCTTGGAGGCGTCGCAATAGACGTCAAAGCTCTTGGTGATGTCGGGCATGGTCAAGATAGGAGCTGACACGAGTCTCTTCTTGAGCTCTTGGAAGCTCTGCTCACACTTCTCAGTCCACTTGAACTTCTTGTCCTTCTTGAGGAGTTGAGTCATCGGGCGAGCAATGCTGGAAAAACCTTCAACAAACTTTCGGTAATATCCAGCCAATCCAAGGAATGCTCGAACTTTAGTGGGATTGGTTGGGGCCTTTCTTTCTAAGATGGAAGTAATCTTCGATGGGTCAACGGACACTCCCCCGGCTGATATAACATGTCCCAAAAATCCAACTTCCTTTAGCCAAAATTCACACTTGCTGAACTTGGCATAAAGCTGGTGCTCGCGCAAAGTTCCCAACACTAGCCGTAGATGCTCTGTGTGTTCCTCCTCAGTCTTGGAATAGACCAAGATGTCATCTATGAATACCACCACAAACTTGTCAAGGAACTTCATGAACACCTTGTTCATGAGATTCATGAAGTAGGCTGGGGCATTGGTCAGGCCAAAGGACATCACGGTGTACTCGAATAAACCGTATCGTGTGGTGAAGGCGGTCTTGGGAATATCGGACTCGCGGACTTTCAGCTGATGATACCCAGTGCGGAGATCAATCTTGGAGAACACTTTAGCTCCATTCAGCTGGTCAAATAGGTCTTCAATCTTTGGGAGTGGATACTTGTTTTTGATTGTCACCTCATTCAACTTACGGTAATCCGCACACAATTGAATGGTACCGTCTCGCTTGTCCACAAATAGAACAGGCGATCCCCAAGGTGACGCGCTGGGACGGATAAGACCCTTGCTGAGCATATTAGCGAGCTGCCTCTTTAACTCTTCTAACTCTTGGGGGTTCATGCGGTAGGCTCTTTGTGCTATAGGGGCTGTTCCAGGAATCAACTCAATAATGAACTCAATATCCCGGTCGGGGGGCATACCTGGTAACTCTTCGGGGAAGACATCGGGGTACTCACATACCACAGGGACTTGGTCAAGGGTTGGTCCAGACACAGACTTCTTGTAGTATGCCTTACGGGACGGCATGGTTGCAATGTGCTCAACTTGAATACCCTCACTGTTGGTTACGGTTATAGACTTCCTGGCGCAATCTATGTGCCCTTGGTACTTGGACATCCAATCCATTCCAAGTACCACATCCAAACCCTTAGTGCCTAGGATGATCAAGTTGGCTTGGAAAGATGCCCCATGGATAACTACGGGTACCCCTTCGCAGCATAAATGGGCTTTAACTTGGGATCCAGGAATTTGTACTATCATTTTGCGTGCCATTAGAGTCGCGGTCAACCCTCCCGCAGCCACAAATTTCTCAATGACAAACGAATGTGAAGCACCCGAATCAAACAAGACCTTTGCGGGGACTGAGTTGATGAGAAACGTACCAAGGACAACATCAGGGGCTTCGGCTGCTTCCTCAGCGGTGACATGGTTCAGGCGGCCTCGTGCAGTATTGGCTTGGTTCTTCGGGTTCTTCCCAGTGGGTCCACGGCCTTGACCCTGGTTGGGTCTCGGCGCGCTGAGGCTCGGTGCAGAGGGCTTCTTCAGAGGACACTCCTTAGAGAAGTGTCCTGGCTGGCCACAGGTGTAGCATCCGCTGCCTTGGCTGCGGTTAGTGGGGTTGAAAGTGTTGCGATTACCTCCGGTGAAGTTCCCACCTGTGGGGCGGTTGCTGGAATACTGGCAATTCGGGTTGTTGGGCTTGAGGGCTTGAGATGCAAACCTCTGTGGAGGGGGCGCAGCCCTGGATGGGGGCAGGCTGCGGGACTGCTGTCCACTAGGTCCACCTTGACTCATCATCCTGCGCTTGCGGCTCTCGCGGGCAGCCTTGTTCTTGTCTTCCACCATTATTGCCGCATCCACCATGGCTTCCAGGTCAGGGTAGTGCACGGCGACAAGGTAAGTCTGCAACTCCTCCTGCAGTCTGTTGAGGAACCTTTCCCTCTTCTTCTCATCGGTGTCAATGTCATTGGGAGCATACCTTCCCCAGGTGGTGAACTTGTGAAGATACTTAGGAACACTCATCCCTCCTTGCTTCAGATTGAGGAACTTGTCCCTCATAATCTTGATGAGTCCAGAAGGGATGTGAGCCTTGCGAAACTTGGTTTTGAAGGCTTCCCAAGTCATCACTTGGCCCTCGGGCTGCATGGCACCGACATTCTCCCACCATGCTCCAGCTGCTCCATCTAGGAAGTGGTTGCGTACAGCACCTTGTCATTGGCTCCAACTCCAGCGTACTCTAGCTTGTTCTCAATGGTGTGGAGCTAATCGTTGGCATTCAGTGGCTCAGTGGACTTGGAGAAAATTGGAGGATTGGAGTTCTGGAAATTCCTAAGCTTGTTCTAGGGCTCATCATTGCCATTGCCACCATTGTTGTTGTGGTGGGTGGCGATTTGGGCGAGGTGTTGGAGTGTGGCGAGGTTAGCTTGGCGCTCGGCACGTGCGGCTTCATGTTCCTCTAGCATGAGCCGCAGCACCTGCGTCATGTCGGGCTCAGGAGGTGGGGGCGGGTTGTTGCCAGCGTGGCCTCGAGTTTCCGGAGCCATTCTGGAGAGAAGTTTATCTTGTGAGATATAACAACAATTTAAATGCAGGGGAAAAACAAGTTGTGCAATATGACATGGAAGGAAATCATAAGAGACATAACCACGCCAGCATCCATAAGCATACATCATCAACCATAATCATCCAAGTCCACCACATGCATACATACATACAAAATAGGTGCCACATAAGTCTAGCACACATACCATAAAGTCTCATGCAACACATACCAAATGGTTTCAGCCGAACCATACAACACACCTAAACGCAAAAGGGGTCGATCTAGCCACTACGCGACATCCTAAGTGAGGTAGCAGTGCGCCGGGTACCTACTCATCGACGCGAACGTGAGGCACAACCTCCTCGGGGTCCTCCTCACTCGGGGTCGCAGGAGCGTAGAAGTCCATGATAGCGTAGCGGTCATCACCGCCATCGCTACCACGGTCGTCGTCGTCGGTGCTCGCAGGCTCCTCGTCGTAGGCCTCCTGGTGATCGTTGTCGCGGACGAGTACCTCCTCGTTCTCCTTGCGGAGCTCGGCTGTCTCCTCCTCTAACTCGGACACGTGACTCTCAAGTGAAGCGAGGTGATCCTCCAGATCACGGACGCGCTGTCGCAGAGCCCTATTCCTCTTCACGATCCTCCTCTTTGCAGCGAGGAGACGGTGACGAGAGAGAATAGACTCCTGCAGGTCCTCACGAAGAACGGCCAGCTCCAGGCCTCGCTCGTCGGAAACCATACGGACGTGGTCCAGCTGCCCCTGGGTGTGGTGCAGCAGGGCCTCCGTGTGGCAAAGGTGGTGACTGAAGGGGGTGTGTGCGGCGGCTTGGTGAGGAAAGCCGTCGGAGTCGAGTCGCCCGTAGTGCTCGTAGCGGGTGCCGAGTAGCTCGTCGTAGTGGAGGTGGACGAGGCGCGAGATAGCGTGTCGGAGGACATGCATAAGTCCATCGCCCCACGTGCGCTCGATCACCTCGAAGGTGAACTCTGGAGAGGTCGGCGGGACCTCCTTCCCGTGGACCTGGCAAACGACCTGGTACGCCAACTCGCGGGTACCCTCCTCGAAGAGCCGATAGCCTCGAACCTCCGGACGCAGGCGTCCGAGACGCGCAGCCAACTCCACTAAGTCGCGCTCAAAGATGAGCACGTCCTCGTGGGTACCAACCTGACGGTGTGCAGTAGGAGTGTCCATCTACACAAAGTTTTAAGGTAGGTTGAGTTAATAACTTACCCAAGTGTGCAATATTTTGAATACAATAAAACTTGAATTAAGATGCAAGTAGTCTAAATGCTTAAAGAGTAAGGGGAGAGATGAGAGCAATATATATTTACCTTATATATATTAAGCCATCTCTTATAACTTTTTAATAGTGAAAATAGTTTTTGGTCCGGTCTAACGCCCATGCTAACTAAGGTCTCCTAAGGTCAGGATGGCTCTGATACCAACTCTGTGGGGACCCCGGTTTACCATCCGGAATTCCCGTTATGCATATAATTCATGATCCCAGGAAGACCGTCATGAATCCACATAACAGAGTTGGCATTACAGAGTACATCATCCATTACATAAATAAGTCGTTTGGTCTTACATGGCCACTTGGCCGAATTTAAATGCCACGCAGGGCAAGTTCACTAACATAGCAGCGGAAACACAAACAGCGTTGGTAGCCCAGGTCATGCCTCTACCCTACAGGCGACTGACCGGGAGACGGATCCTAGTTCGCACCGGCATCGTCGAACTCCTCACCATCATCATCGTAGTCATCTCCATAATCTGGCCAAGTAAATAGCCAGGGACAAAGCCGTGAGTACATTTTGGAATTGTACTCACAAACCACCTAAGAAGGTACAAGTTGCATGCAATTTGGCTGTAGCAAGGAAAGTTGGTTTGATGCTAGTGCTTAATCCTAACTATAGTTTCTCGTGTCGATATAGCATGTCATACGACATCTCTATATCCTTATTAAAGAAGAGTTTTTGTAAAGAATCTTAGTAAAAGCTCTAGGAAAGGGGGAACTCGTTTTCAAGAGAAGAGCTGGTGGTCCATCAACATGACCGCCATCCTTATTAATTCCGGTCAATCACACATGACCACTTCCCAACCTTCGGCAGTACCCTGCAAGTACTCCGAACCAAATCCATGCCACGGCAGTACCCTCCGAGTACTCCATCCGGCACCTTTCTCCATTTTTCCGAAATCAACCTTTGAAAACAAAACCGACAATGGGCTAGGCAACGGTCGTCCCAACCGTCCATGACCGAGGACTCGGCTATTCGAATAGAATTACACTCTGTAGAGGTTGTACATTTTACCCACACCATCCGATAAATCTGCCAGGATACCACCACAGACCGTCATACACAAGTATGTGGGGTTCGGATAATCGATCATAGCCTTCCATCGATCCACCTTAATACGGGCGCCTACCCTGTGGAGTATACATCCCCAGCAAATCCTGGCCGTCTACCTCTGCCGAGCGTAGTTCCAGTGCCACGGCGGGAGAAACCCAAGTGTCTTTCGGACGGGTAGCCTATTGGCGGGCCCGCTACACTGTTGCCCACCACTTGCGACAACCCGGATTCCAGGGTCCTACAAACCCTTATATAGTGCGAGGCTCCCCGCACTAAGGCAGATAAACTTCGAACTAAGCCCCGTCCCATACCGGGGTAATGTGGTTGCACGGGTTAATTGTTCTGAGCGAACGCCTAGTGATCACCAATGTCATATAAAAACCACCATCTCCTTGTCCTCCATTTTGATCAAAAACCATTTTCGAAATCACTTCAGTGGGGTAGGTACTACCCCCAAGGTTTTCGGAAACATTTTGTAAACTTTCTTTGAGTGTTCCCATTCCTAGAGTTTTAGCTCCCCTAGAAGGTTTATCAAAGGCTTTGTTGCAAATCAACAAGCCACTAATTCAGGGGTAATGGAATAGGTAATCAACGGGGTCATCTCGATGGATGATAACAATTTGACTTGCGGAGCCTGAGTCAACAAATAATTGCTACAAGAACTATAGCAATATAAATCCATGCACTTTAGTAAAACAGAAGGAGACATGCAAATGTGTAAATAGGAATTCAGATATGCATCAGGTTAGATGGCTTGCCTTGGGTGGCTTGTCCCTGGTCCTCCTCGTCCTAATACTCGTACACTTCACCTTCTTCGGTACACTCCTCATTTGCTTCTATCGTCGGAAAAATAACAACGCACACATAAATACACAAGCATACACAAGTCACAAACATTGCAGCTCTCCAGACCATCATAGCAAAGAGTATTAGAAGCAAACAAGTTTAGAAAACAAACAAGATTGTTAAAGGTTCTTAATTAGCAATTTATCCCTATTAGAAACTAGGGTTTCTTATTTGATGTGATCACAACAACTTAGCAACCAATTCAAGCATGCAGGCAATCAATGAACCAAACAGCACACTTATCACATTTGCAAGTTGACAACAATCTTAAGAACCTAACAAAGTTGGATTTACTGAAAAACAAGTTGTGGTTAACTTCCTATGAATTAAACAATAGGAAATATCACTAGAGCACCAAAATAATCCTCAGATATTCTCTGCATCTCAGAAAAATATGAGGTAAAGTGATCTGGAAATCCCTTCCAGAACATGATCCAACAAAGTTGGATTCAATACAAAATTCCTTATTTAACGCAAGTGGTGATTTTCCCAAGATTAATTGCACACAATGCCATTTCAATTACTACTGCAAGAATATAAGTCCTAAAATAGCAAAACCAGTGAGTCAAGCAAGATATAATGGTAAGCTAGCACTGAAAATTGGTTTCACTCATTTTCAACATACCAAACTCAACATTTGCAATTAAGTAAGAAAATAGGCTAATAACACACCACTATTTATCATTTGCTCTACATTGATCCTAAAATCATGGGACCTATGCCATCTGAAAGCTAATGACTTAAGATGCTCAAGGAAATTTGAATCACTCCATTTGCATGCACAGATCAAATTCTATGGAATTTCAAAGTTCACAGATCAAGAAAAATTATCAGAGCATTTTCTAAAAAAAATATCGCGCGGGCCAGATCTGCTCGGAATGGGCCGAAACAGCGCGGATCTGGCCCAGATCTGCCGGTGACATGCGGGAGACGCCGATTCAAATGGCTGGCAAGCGGGGCCCGGCTGTCAGCGCCTCTGGGAGGCCGAATCGGTACGCGCCATTCCTGGCCGTCCGGTTAAGTGACGATCGACGACGATCGTTCGTCGTCTTCGCGACAGAGACGAGGGCATCAGCGGGGGTTAGGGTTTGGCTGGGGGTTATCGGAGCTCACCTAGGGCGGCTCGGCATTGATCTGGCGGTGGCGTTCGGCTGCGGTGCATCGGAAGAGGTCGGCGATGTCGTCGGAGAAGCGAGCGTCGAAGCAGCGTGGTCCTAGGCTTCCTCCTTCACCTCCAGACGCTTCGGCGAGGTCGGCGATGGCGTCGGCTACCTTCGGTCTTGGCCCTGGAAAAGTATAGCGTTAGCATCGCGGGGAGTCTGGGAAGCCAGAGAGAGGGAGGAGAGAGGCCGGCGGCATCGCAGGTGACGGCAATCTTCCCCTTTTCTTAGTCGACTTTGGTGGTTCTCCGGTGAGCTCGCTAGGGCTGGGCACGGTGAGGGAGAAGGTGGCTGGGTGTGTGTGAGTTTGCAGAGGAGAGGGGAGTGTGGAGAGGGGCAAATGACGAGCAGAGAGGGCGAGGAGAGGGAGTGCGGGGTTTTATCTGCTTGCGATGGGCTCGGTCTAGGGTGCACTTTGATGGAAACGATTGGGGGGTTTGGGCAGCGTGCTGGGGACGGCGTTGTGGTCTCAGTCTAGTGGTGTGGTCGTGGAGCTCGAGCGCGTGCTGTGCCAACGGGCAGACGCACGGGTTTAGTCGATGTGCAAGGTTTTCGTGTCACGGCCAGGAGGATCAGGTGGTCGAGCGTGCTGGGCAAGGGTGGCGCGTTGCTGGGGCTTCGATGCCGTGTATGGTGCGTGTAGTGCGCGGGGAAAAGGTGTGTGCACGCTTCAGAACGGCTATGCCGCTCTCGGTGTCCAGAGCGTGCATGGGAGGGGACAGAGCGCGGGCTAGAGGACGGCCAACGGGCGGCGTGGGCGGCAGCCAGCCATTGGGCGTCGACAACGGCGGCTAGGGGGCTCGGGTGGCATGGTAGCAGGGGCTGGCTTGACTTCTGCGCCCTAGTCAGCACGAGCGTGCGCTGGGTGGCCTCGGGCTTCAAGAGAGGGGGGTGAGGTAGGGGAGGTGAGTGACTTGCAGGTGGGGTCCTGGTGCTCTCCTGGGCGGCTGCTCGATGTTGGTTGGGGGTTGGAGAGGGCTGGAGTGAGGGAGAGAGGGAGAGTGAGATCTTGGCCAAGATTGCCTCGGGCTCCCCCCTTCTTTTGTGTCCATGCGCATAGGACAAAGAGAATTTGAGAGAGGGAGAGAGAGATGGCCGGCTAGGGTGTGTCTTGGTCGAGTTTGCAAAGAAAAAGGAGGAAAGAAAAGAAAAGAAGAAGGTTTTGGTGAATTCGGCCAAATTTCATTTGAATTTTGAAAAGTGCAAAGTTTTGATCCAAAGGTGGTGGTGAAGGTTTCAGAAGTGTTTTCAAATCGACAGCAAGGCATCCACCAAGTTTCAAGATTTTTGGCCGAGTGGAAATAGGGTTTTGAATGAGTTCCTATTTTCCAATATAGGGTGCACAAATAAAGTTTAAATAAGAGAAAGAAAAAAGATTGTTGGTGCTAAGACTCTATTTCACTAGGTTTAGCAATAGCATGAAATCATGGCACACTTCCATGCATTCATGCAACAAGTTTAATTGAAATTGGAAAGAAAAAGAAATTAAGTGGCACACACACATGCACATGAAATCATAGTGCAAAACAAGCAAGCAAGACCTAGGTTTATCCTTTCTTAGTTTGAAATGGAATTCAATTAATTTGAAAGCCAACACACATCATAAATCACTCTTGCAAGAATTCCAGAAGAGAACTTTGAACAAAAGATTTTTATAGAGTCACACCAATGCACAGGGGATCATGCATACACACACACAATATCTTAATAAAAAGTTTTAGTTTCCCCTAAATAAGGCATTACTTGGTCTTAATATGCATTACAAAAAGTGGGTTGTTACATGCCCTATGGTGAGTCCACCCCGGATCTCGTTTCCGTCCCGGTTTCCTCCTGTGATTTCGTCTCGATGTATGATTTTCACCTATATAACCCCCCGGAGTCCCCGAGGTCTGTATATCGTTTTCTCGTCATGTTTTTGTTTTGAGCTGTTTCTATCAGGAGTTGATCTTAGTTTTGAGAGCACCATGGCTCCTTCGAGCGACGACAAGGGGAAGAGGCCTAGAGAAGAAGACCCCAAGCTGAAAGAGGAATAGGAAGCTGGAAAATCAAGGGCAAGGAACTCAACTTTTGTAGGGTCAATGAACGCCGGACGTGCCTTTTCTCATGATATGCGGGGACCAATGTTCCCAGTCTTGGATCTGAATTTCATGCCTGTGATAAAGGAAGGCATGCTGGTCACTGACGAGCTCTGTGCCCAATACCGAGTTCTGGAGAGGGAGATAGAGATACTTCAAGAAGAGAATCTCAGGCTCCGCAGGATGCTGGAACATTTAATTAACCCAAGGGTGATCCCACCGCCGCCGAAGGAGTAATTCGTCATGGTATAGGCATCCCCTTGGCTTGTTCCAAGCTTGGGGGAGTGCCGCGGTATCACATCATCACCTTTTACTCATTTACTTTCAAGTAGAGTCATATCATGAATATAGAAGTTATCTTATAGAATAGTTTGCATCATGGAAGTATCCTCCTTAGTTGGTTATCTATGTATCCCTTGGTGTGAGTTGCGGTAATGAAATATTAATGAGAAGTTTTATCATTTACTTTCCGCACACTTTATTTTAGTTTGCAATGTTTCTTATATGATTAGCCTTGTTGATTAGTATTGGTATCACTTTGGGAGCATGATTAAATTTAGTTGGTTTTGGCAAACTTAGCTTTGTCAGTAGCAACTTTACCTTGAGGTTTGAGTAGAAAAGAAGAAAGAAGTGCTTGTAGTTGCATCACTTCAGTTTTCCTTCATGTTTGGCTTATAAGTAATATTATTCTCAAAGTTAAAATCGTTGTACCTTCAAGGAAGTTTGCATGATTGTTCTTATTATATGTATGTTTGTTTGTTTCATGCGACTCTTATGCTTGCTACCCAGCCTTACTAGCCAAAAACCTGTACTGAGAGGAAATACTTCTTGTGCATCCAACTCCTAAAAACCAAGTCACTTCCAAAGAGTCCATTATAAATTCCTATGCATGGTATTTTAAGCCATTCCAAGTAAATTTTCATGTGCTACCTTTCAAAAACCTTTAAATACTTCTCATTTTGTGCCACTGTTTTTAGCTCATGAGGACGTAGTGGATGGGTTTGTTATCTTCCATACTAAATTGAGTACCCCTCGACTAGGCAGCTTCATCTGCTTGTCATTAATTTTGCAAGGGAGCTGGTCAGACCATTATAATCTCAAAAAGAAAAGAAAAAGGCACTCCTCCATGGTATGTGAAAGTTGGTCGGCACCCGATGGAATCGGTTAGCCATGGTTTGAGAAAGGAAAAGGTGGGGAGGAGTGCCAAGCTATAAAAGAGCACCAATGTGCCAATTAATCAAACATCTCGGAACCGCTCTCACTTGTTTAGTATGGAAGATATCAAGAACTCCGTTGCTAGTCGTTGACAAAAGCAACCACCTCTCAAGGCAATTTTTACCTCTGTTTTACAAATGAAAAGCTCTAGCACATGTTTAATCCCTGCTTCCCTCTACGAAGGGCCTGTCTTTTACTTTTATGTTGAGTCAACCTATTCCCTTCTATCTCAAGCAAGCATTTGAGTTGTTATGTTTCACTCATTCATATGTTGATCCGTTTAATCATGTTTACTAACTTCTTTTGTTAGTACAATGCTTTTGTCTGAAGGAATATATCTTTGAAAGCTTTCTATGAATGCAAAAGTTTGTTTTCTTGAGCATATGGTTTTTGCTATATTAGCTCTATTTTAAAAAGGCTCCATTCAAAAGCTAGTATAGTTTGTTCATTGTTCTCTGACCAAGAACTTAGGTTTGCCATCACCAATTATCATTTAACTTGTGCATCTTTATTTGTGATTCCCTTTTACTTATTGCAAGTCTATATCTTATAAAGGGAAGTTGCTGACTATTATAAACTGTGCCTTGGTGAATATGATGCTTCTTGTCCGTATTTTGATTATCGACACTTCACTCCATAAACCTGTGGTCATGTTTACCGAGTTTAGTTTTCGCTTAGGGACAAGCAAGGTCTAAGCTTGGGGGGTTGATACGTCCATTTTGCATCACTATTTTGTATCAAAATTTACTGTTATTCATTGATATATTTCACATTTAGAGATGATACTTATGTTATTTCCTCTGTTTTTACATGTTTGATGATCATTGGGGGATTTGCTGCCGGAGTCAGGATTCTGCTGGAAAAAGGACCATCAAGGCACCATATTTTGAAGATCAGGAAAATTCCAGAAAAATACCAGAAAATTATATTTTACCAGAAGACTGAAGAAGCCGGAAGGAGAAGGCGAGAGGGGCCATAGGGCAGACTCACCACCAGGGGGCGCGGCCCAGCCCCTGGCCGCGCCCACCTGTGGTGAGAGCCCCCTGGCCCACTTCTGCCATCGCCCCTTCGCGTATTTCATCATCCCCGAAAACCTAAGTCAAAGGGGGACTCAGAGATAGACACCGCCGCATCTGCGGGGCAGAAAACACCAGAGAGAGAAAAGCTCTCCGGCAGGCAGAATTCTACCAGGGAAATTCCTTCCCGGAGAGGGGAGATCATCGCCATCGTCATCATCATCGCGCTGGACTTCATCGGGATCATCATCATCATCATCTCCATCACCAGCACCTTCATCTCCACCATCACCACTCCATCCCGCTGTAACATCTTGAGTTGAATCTTGTTAAATTCTTAGGGGAAACTTTCCCGGTGTTGATTACTCTTATGGTTGATGCTATTGAGTGGAACCATTGAATTAAGGTTTATGTTCAGATTGTTATTTACCATTATTTCACCTCTGATCATGATCCATATGATGTCTTGTGAGTAGTTCGTTTAGTTCTTGAGGACATGGGAGAAGTCAAGTCGTTAGTAGTGGAATTATGTTGAGTACTATTTAATGGTTTGATATTTATTTGTTGTGGTGCCATTTCACTAGTGGTGTCATGTGAACGTCGACTACATGATACTTCACCATTTATGGGCCTAGTGAGATGCATTGTGTATTTGGCTACCGATTGTGCGGTTGCTGGAGTGACAGAAACCTAAACCTCCGTTGGGAAACCATTACACCAGGGAGCATAGGATCTTAGAGTTTAAGGCTGTGGTTAGATTTATCTTAATTACTTTCTTGTATTTGTGGATGCTTGCAAGGGGTACAATCACAAGTGTGTATTTATCCTAGTAAGGGTAGTGCGCTAGCACAGGTTCACCCCCATAACACTTATCAAACCAATAAAGATTATTTAGCGGCATGAAGCGAAAGCACTTGACAGAAACTCCCGTGTGTCCTCGAGAACGTTTGGTTATTATAAGTTACACAACCGGCTTGTCCTTTGCTCTAGAAAGGATTGGGCCACTTGCAGCAATTATTATTATTGTCTTTTATTTACTCGTACTTTATTTACTTGCATTACCAAATACCCCTGAAAACCCGTTTGCTAGTATTTACAGTGAATCCTTGATCAAAACCACTTGTCAACACCTTCTGCTCCTCGTTGGGTTTGACACTCTTATTTATCGAAAGTACTATGATACACCCCCTATACTTGTGGGTCATCACAAGGTTTTATCAAAGGTTTCTTGAAAGATTGCTTTTACTTATGAAAACTATGCCCAGCAGCCAACACAGGGTATTAGTGCCTTGAGAGCACCTTTCCTGCAGCGTTCGCAGCTCCTTCCCAGAACAAGGGGTAACATGTCACATCTTTTTACACTCTACAGAGGTGTGTCCTTCCAAAAGAGATCAAAGTTTTGCTGCACAACCGGGCGTACATTCCCGTCCACACTTCCTTGGTGTGCGGCCTAGCCATTGATCCAAGCCATTCACTACCTTCTCCGCACAACGCATGCCCACCCAATTCACGCAAGCAGGTTTAGCCCCTGATATTCACCCCCAACGATGAAGTACCTAGGCGCCCCTTGCGGACCATCATAGACACCAGTGGCCGTGGGAACTAAGGGGTCCCACCCATGTGCACGTATTCCCGCAAGACATACGGTGAAGATACAGATGACTTTCCTGTCCCATTCCAAGTCTCCTGGACGACACGGGTTTTACAGCGCAAGAATAACTGTGGCATTGATAATTATTCCTAGGGTTTACTTTCCTGTGCAAGTGGAACCTCCACCACAACAATCTTACCGTGGTTCCACCTGCCAGCCTTCCTAGGTTATCACCACGGGTCGATAACCACTAGTCATATTATTTATGAAACTAGGTTTTCGAACCTTTTTGAAATGTTAGGGTTAAAAGTCAACACTTTGCAAATAGTTTCCAAACCAGTGCAACCAAGAGATATGAGCAAGATAAACTTGCCTTGTGACTGAAAGGTAGTGGAGTCAGATACTTGGCGATGCTCCTGATCTCCTTGTTCTACAAAATACCATCATTGTCCAGTAAGAACAATGTTTAAAGAAGCAAATGGATGCTATGTGCAATGATATGCAATGCATAGTGTTTCTTTTACTTTAATTACTTATTTGTGTGTTTTACCCAAGACTTTGCATTTTTGGTGTGTTTTACCCCAAGACTTTGCATTTTATGAATTCAAGTTATGTATTATAGAAATTTTAAAACCATAAAACAATATTTGAGTTTAGGTGAAGAATAAAGGTTGGTTTGATTAACAAAAGAATTCATTATTATATTTTATTATTATTTTTAATTATATATATATAAATAATTAATGCTTTGAAAATAAATTTAAGAATTTTACAAGTTTGAAGATTATTTGAAAAGTCAATAAGAAACATATTTTAAATCAGATATTGAATTGATTATATAAAAGAAAAGGTTTTATTTTGATTTTCAAAACCAACAGTTTTGACTTTGTTTTAATTTGAAATAACTTTCAATTCTGAATTTGGAAACAGATTTAAAATTCAAAAGTAGGCTTTGGGCCGAAGCCCATTAGTTTCAGCCCAGCCCACCCGGGCTGGCCAAAACCCTAGCCGCCCTACTGGGTCGGTCAAACTGACCCAGACAGTCAGCACAGCCCCCTCTCTCTCTCCCGAGCTCTCTCCCGAACCCTAATCGCCCTCGCCATCGCCCGGCAATTCCGGCCGCCTCTGGCGATCTCCGCCGCCGCCACCTTGGGCAAAATGGTCGCCTCAACGCCCTCTACCCCCTCTTCTAGTTGGATTCGGCGGTCGCCTCCTCTCCGACGAGATCTCGGCGGTTCCCTAATTGGGTTCTTCCAGCCCTATCGCCTCCGATCTTGACACCTCGCCAGATCTTTTCCCGGTGCTTGTTGTGCGTGTCTGCGGTGGTCGTGGAGTGTGTGCATCACCGGTGGAAGCGCCAAGGTGCGGTGCTCCCAGTGCTGCACGATGAAGACCCCCCCAGGTAGCCCCTAGTCGGCCGCGTGGGCACTGCCCCGCCATGCCGTCCAGGCATGCGCCTGGGCGTCAGGTGAGTGCCTTCCTCTTCCTCTCCAACCCTCTCTTCTCCGGCCATGGTCAATGGCCTTCTAGGCCCTGACTAGCTGCGCCAAGCTCACAGATTTGATTCTGTGCAGCTGTTAGCTGTTGCTAGCTTGTTGTTTGGATTCAGTTACCTACTGCTGTACTTGATCAGGTGATGATTTTGCTGTGTCTCCATTTCTCTGTCAGTGAACTTATCTGACAGTAGTGTTAGACTGAACCTTCCTGGCTTGCAATGTTCAGTTATATTTTGCTTTGATAAGTTATGATTCCTAGCTATATAACTAGGAACATGATTTGGTCAGAAATACTTGGTACTGTTAGTGTACTGAATTGGCTATGGTCTATGCTGAGCTGTGCAGGTAATGCTCTGTTAGCCATGATTCAGTTGTGCAAACTGAATTCCATCATTTAGCTCCTGATGTTGTTGTTATTGATTCCTAGTAGGAATTTAGGAAGATGATATAACTGTGATTTTACAGAGTGGCTCTCTGCTACTTTGGTTGTGAGTGTTGTGTTGAGGTGCATGACCATTTGGTCATGTGCCGAGCAACCAATCCTGTAAAAGCTAACTGTTGGTGAATCTTACCTTTGTTTTTGGCCAGTGATGCTGGTCTGAGGCCAATATTAGTACTTGTGATGCATTTCTTGTATTTGTATCCAGTACTACCCAGAAGCTACTGTTGGCAGTGGCTGTGTGACTGAGGTGCATGTCCAGTTTGGACATGTGCCCAGCACAGCTCTGCCAGGTGTTGACTGTTTGCTTGATAAAATGTTCAAACATGCCAGTGAAGTGTTAAACTGAGCCTAGAGTTGATTTGGTTCAGATGCTTTACTTAAAGACACTTCCCAGTGATGATTTGGCAAAGCACTTCTTTGAATGCCTGAGGGAAATACTCCTAATCCATCCATGCACAAAACTATGCCCTGGCAATTGGTTTGTATGATGTGCAAAAGAATCAACCTGTTCGTTGAAGATGGCTGATTTGAACTGCCCTTCACCTCCTGGGATATTTCCTGGTTGCTTGCCCTTCTCCTCCTGGATAGCTGCTTGCCCTTCACCTCCTGGGATAGCTGCTGGTTGTTTGCCCTTCTCCTCCTGGAATGGATCTTGAGCTTTAGGTGTTAATCCATGATTTTGCTGGATGGTGTTCTATTGTGGTGGTGATGTGTGGAAGAACTCTGGTGTTCTTGTGATGGTGAATTGCTGGTCGACTGAATTCTGCCTCCCCTGGCCGTGCTCATCTCCTCCAGCTGCTGGCATAACTAGGTTGTTGTGGTGTTGCCAACACCACACTCAGTCAGTGTGACTGAGCTGCTTGTAAGCAGCTAAGCTGCTTGTCACACAGGCTTGATCTGATCCTCACCTCACTCCTGTGACGCTGTGGTTGCTTAGGTGTTGGTGCACATATGTTTTGTACCCAGATTTTTAAGAATAGATACTATACTTGATCATTTGCACTCAATGATGCAAATGGCAATATAATTACCAAAGTCTGAGAGTACTAACCCTAACACACTCTCTACTTCCTTTTGTTTTATGTTTCTTTTGCAGGTTATAAAATCAATATGAAGATCATGGAGATGAAGTAGATAGTTTAGTCTTAGGTTTCTTTTATTTTTCATCATTGTAATTTGTTTTTAGTTTACAATTCTTTAAGACATTCTATGTTTGTACGATATTAATAAAATAATATTTTTGTTATTATTTATTCATCTTTTAGTTTTAATATTCCAACTCAATTAATATTGTGTTTTGTTTTAAAATAATTATTTATTCTAAATTCAACAATAACCTACATTTTAATAAAGTACCAAAAACACTTAACAATATCATCAAGATATCATCACAAAGCCCATAGCAATCTATTAACACTAACCCTAAATGTTATCAGATAGAAGCTTGCTCACTCAGGTGTTTGAATTTGCGAAAAAATTTATTCGGATTTTCAGATGCATGAATGCACAAAGGTCCTAATTCTACCCTTCGATATTCCTAAATGCTGGGTTATTACAGTTTTCCCATCGAGGGGAATATATAGGCGGAAGGGCGGCGTCAGGAGGTGGACCAGGTGGCCCCACCACCTGGTGGCACGGCCAGGGGCTGGCCCGCGCCACCCTATGGTGTGGCCGGCCCCTAGTCCCCCTCTGTCTCTGCTTTGGACTCCGTCTCGCGTCAGAAAAAATAGGAACTTCGGCTTTTGTTTCGTCCAATTCCGAGAATATTTCCTGTGTAGCTTTTCTGAAACACAAAAATAGCAGAAAACAGGGAACTGGCACTATGGCATCTCGTTAATAGGTTAGTTCCGGAAAATGCATAAACACGCCACGAAGTGTAACAAAACACAAAGCAAATGGTGTATAAACAAGCATGGAGCATCAAAAATTATAGATACGTTTGAGACGTATCACCCGCCTTTCGGTGGTCTCGGGGGCTTCGTCATCCAAAGAAGCCGATTATTCGGGAAGCTCTCCTTCGGGAAGCAGAGGATACAAGGAGAAGATTGGATGGCTCTACAAATATAGACAAAGTGCGCATAAGTTTGCAATGCTACCAGATACAATTATGCGAGTAAAAAAATCTTTTTGGGTATAGTCTGCATACCTCTCGGAGTGGATTGTTTGAGTCGAAAGGCGTTGCCAAGCAAGAAGGAATAGGAATTCTTTTCGTCAGCTTCGTCAGCAAATGGACCTGCTTCTCGAATATTTCAATAGGCAGGTCTTCCTTAGAAATCCTTGACTGGTCCTTTGAACCAGAGTAACTCCCGAATTTTCAGATTCTGGCTTGAAGCGTGTGAACCCGACGTTGCATAAAGAATGCAATCAATTGAACATTGTTCAGCTCCTTCCTCACTACAGATTTCAGCTCCAGGATTTGGGTCATGAGTGGCTCTGCTTCTGTGAGTTCAGATTCAGAAGGCATTTGATCCCAAGTTTTTAGCTTTTTTACCACTTTTGTTGGGTCAAAACGAGCTAAGTAAAAGTACTATCCCTAGGAGGATTTTTGGTCCTTGATGCAGAACCATTTGGTTCGCCAATTTTGGACAGATTAGGCCATCTGGAACTTGATGTACTGCGCTTCTCCGTGCACAAAAACAATGGCGCCACCAAAATCGTGCACCTCCTCCTTGGATGCATTGCGGCGCAAGTAAAATATTTGTTTTAACAATCCCTAGTGCGGATCAACACTGAGGAAAGCTTCACACAAAGTGATGAAGCAAGCAATGTGGAGTTTGGCGTGAGCTGGTGAAGCTGCACGCCGTAAACAAAAAGAAGCACACAGATTCGTGGGCGGGGAGAGACAGGTCGTAAAAGAGGAAAGAACAAAACATCACATGGAAGCCCTCGCTCGTACGGGGGATGATCTCGTCGCCAGGGAAGATCACCTCCGCGGTGCTCAGAAGAACATCGAGCTTCTTGGCCTTGGTCAGATCAACTTTATTAATCGAAGATCCAGTCCAGTCGACGGCCTCCTTCTTAGCAGAGTGCTTCGTCATTGGGCGATGTGTTGAGCAGCGCTTGAATCGCATGCAATAGGAGAAGCAAGCTGTGGGATTTTGAGGCTATGGAGCACAGGAGCGAGGGGCCGGCGTAAGGAGGAAGAAGAAGTGGCAGCGGCAAGAATGATTATGGGGTAAAAAGAAAATAGGAAAATGGTTTTCACCCTTAAATACAGTTGCATCGTGGGGTCATGGACTACGATGTGGCGCATAAAGCGGAAATGTCAGCCCACTAGCGCGTGAAAATTTAGGAAATTATTGTGCACTACCCACGTGGGTGGGTCATCGTGTGGTCAAATCAACCGTTCGACGCGTCACGCGTAGGAGTCATGATTTCCTACAGTTGGCACGTCAGATATCAGTTGGTCTAGAGGAACTCGACAAATTTGACATTTATGTCAGCACTAACGTCATTTATCTCGGAACAAGGAAAAAAGTTTACAAAATATCAGTCAAAGATTTCTAGTCTTTTGAGCCTATAATTGGATCCGAGCACCCAATCATAGCCTCGGGGGCTTCTCCCATCTGGAGCGCTGATCGCACAATTATTATAGTATATGATCATTGAAGATGTCCAAGATTTTCTAAGCCTATACTCGAATATACATATAAGACTATAGCCTTAGGGGCTACTCCCATCGAGAACGCTGATCGTGCAACCTGATGAATATTTCAACTGCCGATAGCTTAAATGAGTCAAACTTTGAACTCCATCATCGGTGGCAAACACCAGATTATGAACTCAACGTTTACTCCCATCGGGAGGGGTTTATGAAACAAGAACCCTACAATTTTGGGTATTATAGCAGCCAAACAAGGCTCTTGAAAAATAGATTATCAGACCGCGTCTACCGCGATAAAATGTCTGAATGTAGTGGTCGTAAAGATCATGAAGGTGAGACCTCAGGATCCATCCTGTATGGCCTAGTATTCGCACAAGAATGCACTTTGCTAGTAATTTCCCGTATCCACGATATGAATAAAATCCCCGCGGACGTGTTGGGTACCTTAAGAAATACTGGAATTCATGCTTCGGTAAGTCCTAAAAGAGGCACAAGCTGGATTATGCCAGGTCCCGAATTCGAGTCCAGGGATTCGAGTTTGATGTAGGTTTGAGTATTTTCCCAGGCAATTAACTAATTCCTGATCCGTCAGAGGCACCAGGCTCATTAACCAATATCCCCATGAAAAGTAGAATATTATGAAATAAAATGTCTTCAGACAACAAGTCGAAGATTGAAGAAGTTGAGGATTAAAGAAGTCGAATATTGAAGAAGTCGAAAGAATGGAATATTGGAGATTCGACCTGAATCTATGATTCAGATAGAATCTTGAGGGCTACTGACATGGGTACGCCTGCCAGGGCCCATGGCATTGGTACCCCTGGGATATATTCGGGTTAAGGCCTATAGAAATTAAATCCCAAGATAGGAGCCGACATATATTGTATTCGAATAAGGAAGTTAATATGTAAAATGCCATAGGTGGTGAATTTATATAGAACCCAACCAGGACCTCGAGACCTGGCCACCTATAAAGAGGGGCCAGGAGAGGTCGGCCAGGGACACATCGAGATTTAGCTTGTAAGCTGATGTCTACGCACGCGTCTGTTCTTGTAGACAGTGTTGGGCCTCCAAGTGCAGAGGTTTGTAGAACAGCAGCAAGTTTCCCTTAAGTGGATCACCCAAGGTTTATCGAACTCAGGGAGGAAGAGGTCAAAGCTATCCCTCTCAAGCAACCCTGCAATTACGATACAGAAAGTCTCTTGTGTCCCCAACACACCCAATACACTTGTCAGATGTATAGGTGCACTAGTTCGGCGAAGAGATGGTGAAATACAAGTAGTAGTGATGATTATAAGTAGCAAATGTGATCTGAAATAAATATCGCTGCGAGCAAACATGTAACAAAACAGTAAGTAAACGGTGTGCAATTCTTGGAAACAAGGCCTAGGGATCATACTTTCACTAGTGGACACACTCTCAACAAATATAACATAATTAAACCAATAGATACTATCATCCATATGCAACTCAAAACAATTCTCCAATGGAAAATGAACACTAATCATGCGTAGGGCTACGAAGCACTCCTCAAAGTCCGTATGTACCCAAACTAGATTGTCCCACACTATCACCATGAACGCACTAGATGGTTCCAACAAACACCAACAATTCATAGAGACATTAACCAAAAAGATACACATGATGCACACACTAGTCACCTTTACACCATGATACGAGGTATCTCCGGAGAGTACAATAATAAAGCATAGGAGTAGCATAATATCTGAATAATAACATCTACCAATTCAACTAGATACAAAGCTCACGATCACATAAAGATCACATCATGGGAAAGAGAGGTGAACCACATAGCTACCGGTAGAGCCCTCAGCCCCGGGGGAGAACTACTCCCTCCTCATCATAGGAGACAGCAAGGTTCATGGAGATGGCGGTGAGGTCGATGGAGACGGCGGAGGCGGCGATGGAGACCGACGGAGATGGCTCCGGGGGCACTTCCCCGTCCCGGCAGGGTGCCGGAACAGAGACTTCTGTCCCCCGAAATTTGTCTTCGACGGCGGCGGAGCTGCGGAACTGTTCTGGGAAAAACGCCGACTCATCTAGGGTTTTCCGTCCCAAGGCTTTATATAGGCGAAGGGGCATCGTCAGGGGGTTGCCAGGGTGCCCTCAGACGTAGGGGGCGCAGCCAGGGGCCAGGCCGCGCTGCCCTATTGTGTGGGGCCCTCGTGGCCCCACTCCATCTCCTCTTCGGTTCTCTGGAAGCTTCGGTGAATTTCTGGACGTTCGGCTTTTGTTTCGTCCAATTCCGAGAATATTTCCTGTGTAACTTTTCTGAAACATAAAAACAGCAAAAAACAGGGAACTGGCACTGTGGCATCTTGTCAATAGTTAGTTCCGTAAATCGCATAAAAACGCCACGAAGTATAACAAAACACAAGGCAAATGGTGTAAAAACAAGCATGGAGCATCAAAAATTATAGATACGTTTGAGACATATCAGCATCCCCAAGCATAACTCCTGCTCGTCCTCGAGTAGGTAAGTGATAACAAAATAAATAATTTTTGAGGTGACATGCACCTACACAATCTTGATCATCTATGAAAGCATTGAGTACTGGGATCACAAGAACTTAAAACATGGGCATGAAAGACATAATCTTAATAGAAGAAACTTAGCAACCATGTTATAACATGAAATAGAACACAAGCAAAAGATCATGAACAATGAAACAATGAAAGTCAAATGTGTGTTCAAATCATATGGAAAAACATACAAATGGTTTTAAGTTGTCCTTCATGGAGAGCAAAACATAAATGCATAGGACACCTTCAAGTTTAAGAGGGCGACTAGATACAAATAATTTAAGAACAAGTGAAACCATGATCATGAATCAATCAATGAAAACTTTGGGACAATGCACATTATACTCAGAATGACAACTATGCTCTCTTAGACGGTGCATAAAGGTAGAAGGTGGAGACTCAACATAAAAGTAAAAGAAAGGCCCTTCGCAGAGGGAAGCAGTGATTAAACATGTGCTAGAGCTTTTCATTTGTAAAACAGAGAGATAAAAATTGGTTTTGAGAGGTGGTTGTCTTTGTCAACGACTGGCAATGGGGTTCTTACTATCTTCCATACAAAAATGAAGCAAGTTTTTGAGAGAGAGATTGGCACTTTTGTGCTCTTTTATAAAGCTTGGCACTCCTCCCCACCTTTTTTCCTTTCTCAAACCATGGCTAACCGATTCCATCGGCTGCCCACCAACATTCACATACCATGGAGGAGTGACTTTTTTCTTTTTTTCTTTTTGGAATAAGACAATATGGAAGATAGCAAATCCGACCACTACGTCCCCATGAGCTGAAAACAGTGTCACAAAATGAGAAGTATTTTGAAGGTTTTTTGAAAGGTAGCACATGAAAATTTACTTGGAATGGCTTGCAAATACCATGCATAGGAATTTATAGTGGACACAATGGCAAACTTGGTTTTTGGGAGTTGGATGCACGAGTAGAGCTCATACTCAATACAAAATGAGGGCTAGCAAAAGACTGGGAGCGACTAACTAAGAGAGCAATAACGGCCATAATCATGCAAAGCGACAAAGCATCATTGAAAGAAGCATAAAGTGGTATCACAAGTTAAAAACCAAATGATCATAGAGGCTATAGGTGACTTATTTTGTAGTCAACATGTGTGAGCATGTGCCAAGTCAACCCAAATAAAGCATCAAAGGAGAAAACCAAATAAATGCTTCCATATAATAAAAACAACGCATGATTTTTTCAAAGGCTCATTAAGCAATCTCAGTCATTTGAGACAAGTCATGCTACAGCAAAAATCACTAAGCATACTATCAAAACGACATCAAACATGACATGCAAAAGTCTAAGCCGCAGTCTAAACAAGCTCCTTTTTGTACCACTTTTTTGCATGAAACTTTTTCTGTTTTCCAACACCATTCAAACCTTTTTTAGGAAACTCTTTTGAGGAAAACCAACATATACCAGAGGTCCAAATACACCTTGATGCAAAGATAAAACAAGATCTGAACAAAAATCAAGGCGAAAAATGCAAGCTAAACGCAGTAGCAGAAAAAGAGAACACTCATTGAACGATAAGAGTGAAAACTAGAGTGTTCTTGGCAAATGAAAAGCGAGTTCATCTCCTCCAAAAGAAACATGATGTGATCTAACCATTTATTGCAGCAAACAAAACAAAAGAAAAACTGAAAGCAAAAACAACTGACGCTCCAAGAAAAATGCATAGTGCATGAAGCAATAAAAATATAGTGTCTTGAAAGGTGACCTGATTTTTGCCGATGAAGAAGGGGTGCCTCGGGGGCATCCCCAAGCTTTGACGCTTGTACTTCTTGGATGTTTCTTGGGGTGCATGGGCATCCCCAAGCTTGAGATTTTGTCCATTCTTCAACTCATCTCATCATTCTCCAATCCCTACACTTGAAAACTTCCTTCATACAAAACTAAACACAATTCTATTAGCAACATTAGTGTAAGCATAGCATTGAATCAACCATTTTTTGCTTCAGGTTTCAACTCAAAACCACCACATATAAAATATAAACTACTGTAGCAACTTCCCCAAAAGTTCCGTGATTAAAAGAACTCAAAAAGAAAGCGATAAAGCGGCAAACACAAATATTGGCAGAAATCTGTCAAAACAGAACAGCTGACAAAGGTCGAATTTTTAGAGGGTTTTCTATTACTCAAATCAAAAAGTATATAACTAATGAAAGTTTGGATATAACCTGGGGCATATGCACAAGAAATCGCAGGTCCAAAAGATATACAGAGAATTTTCACGAATTTTTACGGTGCAGCACCGAAAACTGTTTCAGGACAGCAACATCCCCAAATCTTACCTCACTGAAATTAGAGGCTTCTCTTGGCACAACAACGAAATAAAAAGGATAAGGAGTGGTTATTACAGTAGTCATAACTTCCAAGACTCAAATAAAAGAAAAAGTACTGAAAATAAAATAATGGGTTATCTCCCAAGAGTGCTTTTCTTTAACGCATTTGAGCTAGGCGCAGTAATTTGCAAAGATGCTCATGTGGGCGCCATAAAAGAACTTAAGGCAAAGGCGCTATATAGGAACTTAAAGCAAGAGAGAGCATCAAAGAGCATATATGAAACACATTTAAATCTAAACCACTTCCTATGAAAAATAGTCTTGTAGAGAGACAAGTCATGATAGTGCAAAGCAAAAAGCATAGGAAGGCAAAACAAGTACAACTTCAAGAATTGCAACATAAAGAGGGAAAACTCAATATTGTTGAGATCCATCAAACCATGTTTCCCTCTCTCATAATAACTTTCAGTAGCATCATGAATAGAACTAACAATATAACTATCACATAAAGGATCTCTATCATGAGCCACATGCATAAAACAATTAATACTCCCCACATGAACAATCGTAGTAGGAGCAGATTCAACAGAATAATTATTCTCATCACCATAATCATCAAAAACAGGAGGCATATTGTAATCATAACTAATTTTCTCCTCAATAGTAGGTGAACTGAAAATATTATACTCATCATCATAACTATCATAAACTAGAGGTTTAGTATCATCATAAGCAAGAGAACAGCTATTTCGCAAAGCATATTCATCAAACATATCATCATAAGAAGGAACATGGATAGTACTAATGGTACAACAATTATTAACCTTAGAATCGGTACCAAAAAGATTTTCAATATCAAAAGTAGAGTGATTTTCCCAATCATGATCACTAACATAGGTAACAAGCATAGGAACATCACATAGGGGAGATAAAATATCATCAGAGCAAACTTTCTCCACTAAAGCTGGGGAACTAAAAATATCATGCTTAACTAAACCAGCTTCCCCAAGCTTAGACTTTTCTATAGCATTAGCAACAACGGTATTTAAAGCATTCATACTAACAACACTATTAGTATGCAAATTAAGCTCCAAAGGTTTTTCAATTTTCTCTTCAAATCTAAACTCAGGAAAAAGACTAAAGAACTCTTTATTTTCCATTAAGCCTAACTAGTGAAAATAAAAACAAGAAACAAAAAGATGTAATTGCAGAATCTAAAGGAAATAACTCCGAGCACTCACACAGGAGGATGCGAGTACCTTTTACCTTACCTCCCCGGCAACGGCGCCAGAAAAGAGCTTGATGTCTACGCACACGTCTGTTCTTGTAGACAGTGTTGGGCCTCCAAGTGCAGAGGTTTGTAGAACAGCAGCAAGTTTCCCTTAAGTGGATCATCCATGGTTTATCAAACTCAGGGAGGAAGAGGTCAAAGCTATCCCTCTCAAGCAACCCTGCAATTACGATACAGAAAGTCTATTGTGTCCCCAACACACCCAATACACTTGTCAGATGTATAGGTGCACTAGTTCGGCGAAGAGATAGTGAAATACAAGTAGTAGTGATGATTATAAGTAGCAAATGTGATCTAAAATAAATATCGCTGCGAGCAAACATGTAACAAAACAGTAAGTAAACGGTGTGCAATGCTTGGAAACAAGGCCTAGGGATCATAATTTCACTAGTGGACACACTCTCAACAAATATAACATAATTGAACCAATAGATACTATCATCCATATGCAACTCAAAACAATTCTCCAATGGAAAACGAACACTAATCATGCGTAGGGCTACGAAGCACTCCTCAAAGTCCGTATGTACCCAAACTAGATTGTCCCACACTATCACCATGAACGCACTAGATGGTTCCAACAAACACCAACAATTCATAGAGACATTAACCAAAAAGATACACATGATGCACACACTAGTCACCTTTACACCATGATACGAGGTATCTCCGGAGAGTACAATAATAAAGCATAGGAGTAGCATAATATCTGAATAATAACATCTACCAATTCAACTAGATACAAAGCTCACGATCATATAAAGATCACATCATGGGAGAGAGAGGTGGACCACATAGCTACCGGTAGAGCCCTCAGCCCCGGGGGAGAACTACTCCATCCTCATCATAGGAGACAGCAAGGTTAATGGAGATGGCGGTGAGGTCGATGGAGACGGTGCAGACGGCGATGGAGACCGATGGAGATGGCTCCGGGGGCACTTCCCCGTCCCGGCAGGGTGCCGGAACAGAGACTTCTGTCCCCCGAAATTTTTCTTCGACGGCAGCGGAGCTGCGGAACTGTTCTGGGAAAAACGCCGACTCATCTAGGGTTTTCCGTCCCGAGGCTTTATATAGGCGAAGGGGCATCGTCAGGGGGCTGCCAGGGCACCCTCACACGTAGGGGGCGCGGCCAGGGGCCAGGCCGCGCCGCCCTATTGTGTGGTGCCCTCGTGGCCCCACTCCGTCTCCTCTTCGGTTCTCTGGAAGCTTCGGTGAATTTCTGGACGTTCGGCTTTTGTTTCATCCAATTCCAAGAATATTTCCTGTGTAACTTTTCTGAAACACAAAAACAGCAGAAAACAGGCAACTGGCACTGTGGCATCTTGTCAATAGGTTAGTTCCGGAAATCGCATTAAAACGCCACGAAGTGTAATGAAACACAAGGCAAATGGTGTAAAAACAAGCATGGAGCATCAAAAATTATAGATACGTTTGAGATGTATCATAAGCCAAGTTTTGTCTCAATAATATCACAAGTTTCGTCTTATTTATCTGATCTTTACCTTTGAGTTTATCCGACGCCCTCTTCCCCCAATCTAAAGTCCTTCATCTAGGACATTGTCAAGATTCACCCTCGTCAGTCATAGTTGCGTTTTTTTGTCCCGCGGCAATGTGGCAGCAATCCAGGTAGAGAACCCTATGTGTTTTGTATCATCTTTTTTACCATGATTAGCATAGACTGCGGGTGGCGCGGGTCTTCTTTTCTTCTGATGTTTGCTGCCTCCTAGGCTGCAGATGAGAAAGCTCAGGGCGGCTGGACCCATTGGGTGATGGATGGCGGGTGGGGCCCTACTTGTCTGCATCAAAGAATAAAGGTGGTTTGGCCCTGCTGATCTTCGAGCACCAAGTAGTCTATCTGCTTCATGCCGGCCACCACGATCTAGATGCGAACGAGTTCCAGACTTCCTCTCGGAGAATGCCGCTATTTGGCACATGGCACCACTAGATATTTAATCAGAATTGATCTGATCATTCACGCTCTTGTCTTCAACCAGTGTGTCTTCGTGAGGGTGTGGCACGAAGCTTCACTTTCTTGTCGGTGTCATGGGACATGTCTAAATATAGACTTCCATGATAGAGGTGGAGAAAGTCATGGTTGTTGCGATCGGAGATTTGCAATGGCAGCGAGGTGTTTGTGATGAAGACTTGTTGCATGGGTTCTTCCTATGTGTTAGTTGTTTGGTGACTTGCAGCAGCGGCCTTGAAAAGAGGGGGTGGCACAACATGTGGATTGTATTTTTGTTGGTGCTCTACAAGTATCGAGTATCAATTTGCAGGATGAAAGCCCAATGTCTGGACTTCATTGGTTGTACTTGGTAGTGGACTTGTTGAAGACATTGTTTTGTGAAATCGTACTTTCTCCTTGGTGAAAACCAAGATTTTAATCGTGCAACGACAAAAGCCTGTGCATTGTTTCCTTCTTAGAAGTGTTGCTTTTGGAGAATTTTTTTGTAGTCCGGGTAATGTCTTCAGTGGTGTTTAGAGTGTTGTTGTTGCGAGTTTCATACCACGACATGGTCTTTATTTTCTATTTCTCTGTTTATTATTATTTTTGGCTGTGTGTATCATTATGTGTTATGTCTCTAAATATCTTGTTGGTGCAGAGGCTAGGTGTAAGTGGTATATTCATGATATTAATATATTTCCTTTATTAAAAATATTGGGTATCTTTGTGATACTAATATATTCCCTTTATCAAAAAATATTAATATTGAGAGGATAATATTCTTTTTATCGAAGAAGATTTCTCTCCCATATATATCAAACGCCATCAAGATCTATCATATACAAGATTACACCAGAAATGTGTATGTTAACGGTTAACCACCACATAGAGATCGATGCATGACCTCATTACTCATTTAGAACTTCCGTTTAACTTGCAGGCAGGCAGGCATCGGCCAGCAACCTAGACTGGATCTCATAGGTAGCAATAGCTGACTTAACCTCACGGTGAGCCCAGTCATCACTGTACGTCTTTGTTAATTCTTACACGAACTTTCATGTTCAAACATGGAATGGAACCCATTCATATCAGTGCGAGATATCCATTTTTATTTGGGGTATCAAAATATATAAGTACACGAGAGAATATTACACTCGGTTCAGTACGAGATCGTGATAATAAGTTGCAGCGCTAGAAGGATCTTTCCTCTTCCATTAATTATTCGGGAGACGGGGTCTGCAGGTATTATGGCTGACCAGCCGGTGGTCGGCACTGGTACTTTGTCTGGCACCCTCGACGGGTGTATGGATCACCAGGTTGAGCGCCACCTGCAACGCAAACACAGGTATCCGTGTACCATGGTTATTCTGATGTAAAACCAGCCGATTTTGGAGCGCTGAACAGTGCTTATAGGAGGAGATATGGCGACCAAATGGATGAAACGAGCAGTTGGGAAGCACTAACCACCGATGTCGCGGGCTCCATGGCAAACGGAGCCGCTCATGATCACCGCGGAGAAGACGAACAGCGCGATCTGGAGGAGTACCAAGAAACTGAAAGCTCTGTTGAAGGACCCCATCAGGGCTTGTTCGGTTTCGCGTGATCAAATCCCCAAAGGGAACTGCCCCGCCGGGGATCTGGGTGATCACTCTGACACCCGTTTCTTTCTTGGGATTTTTTCCACGGCAAGTGCGGCGATTGTTTTTTACCCCCAGATCGGCCGGGATTGACAGGGTTTGGGCCGGAGTTTCAGCCCCGCCGGGTGTAACCGAACACGAAAATTCTGGTGGGCCGAGTTTCTTTCCCGATCGTGGATTATGCCCCGAAACCCGCCCGATCCCTTCCGGGATGGGAGTAACCGAACGAGGCCTCAGAGATCTGTTTGGCTGGCTTACTGATCCACTGATGAGCTGTGTATATCGTGCTTCCTGAAGACCCGTATTTATAGACATCGATCGCAATGGGGCAAAAATTATCATGGTGGCCCTTCAAATTTCAATACTATCTCTAGTGCGCAGAGGCATATGACCCACTTTTCCGCGGTTAGTCAAGGCGTGAAAGAGAAGCACACGGACGACCCAACAAAGCGACGATGACGACGACTGCCGGTTAAAACCAACCGGGTCTCCGCCTCTCTGGTTGTCTTGCCACGCAGAAGAATATCTACTCGCCGGCTTCGCGCGTTGCCGGTGCCACACTACAGTATAGCCAGAGAAAAGCTACTACTACTAAAAAAGAAATGTTTGAGTTAAACATATCTATCTATACATACATATATAAAAGTTGAAGGTTTTAGCAGCCCCTCAGCTAGCCCACGTCGTCTTTTGCACTGTAGATGTGCAAATTCGCACATCTCAACTGATTTTTTTTAGTCCACCGTGTAGGACTTTTCTAGAAGTGGAAGTCTCTCAATTTAAACACCACCGCATTGGGCTTTTCTGGAAGACTCTCAACTGGACACCACTTTTAGTTAAAAAAAAGCACCATATCTATAACTCACTCTAGATATTTCGGATCGAGAGCTCTCTCCTGCCCTCGATCTCCTTTCTACCCGCCAATCATGGCTTCCCCTCAATCTCTTCCGTGACCATTGACCATGGCTGATTCAGGTCCCCACCGCTATCTCCTACCCGCGAGCTCCTCCAGGGCAGCGTGATTCAGCAAGATCCCTAATGATTGGTGAGAAGATACGTCAGCAACCTTGGCAACCATTGCCTTGCCGCCCACCTCAGTTTTGGCCATGGCGTCGTCGTCGTCCCCTTGTGTGCTGGATGTGCTCAACGGCCCGGGTCACGAGGGAGATCTTCCATGGTGCTTTTCTGCTGGTGTTCTTTGTTGTTGGTTTTGATTCCATATCTCCTAGGTTGCTTTGCTGCTTGATCGTTTTTTTCTCCAAGCACTTACAACCTCTTCATTGTATCGGGTCGGTTTTTTCATCCGTTGTTGCTTCCGCTGATCTCAGTTACTAGCTTCTCCGTCTCCTTTCAACAATACTTGCCTTTTTTCTTCTTCTTTGTTCTTCTGGTACATTGTCTTCGTTCTGATGGTATGTGTTGCTTCCGTCTGAAGTGAGGAGTGATTCCTGTGTCACATATATGTACCGACAAGTTAGATGCTTTGTACATTGCCATTGAGATGATATTTTCTCTTTTATTTTTCCTAACAACAAAAAATATAATGAGATAGCGACTAATCATGTTCCGCAATGTGTGTGGCTGCTTGATCTTGAAGAATGGTTGTCTTTCGGTTTTCTATAGGAGATACTGGTTCATTTGAGGAGCATAACAGTTGCTCGAAAAGTGCATTTAACTCTAAAGAATTTTCCATTGCAAATGTGGACAAGTGCTACAGTCAAGCAAATATTAACTCCGTACAGTACACTAGAATATATTGATAAAGAAACAAGGATTGTGGATGATCCGTCAGATTCATGTATTGTTCATTCTCAGAAAATTATACCAAGATAAGTATCAAGGTTCAATTCACCAGAAATCTCCTCCTTGCAAAATTCAGCTATGTGCCTATTGTATAAAGTTTTCTTGGATAAACCTCAGTATCTCCATGGTGTGACTAAAAGATCTAAATACAGTAGTGTACCCACTGGTGCACTGCTGCATCTGCAAGTCGTGTGGTGTCCCCAGCTGAATGTTATTCACCGGCAATGTTTGATGCGTGTGCTATTCAAAGGTATTCCTTGGCAGTGATTTTGTATCCGAACCCTGACACTTATTTTGCAAACTTACAACGCGTGTGTGAATTTGTCAAGGAAAATATGCATGTTCGGGTCCAAGCAAAAATGTTAAACGACTATGCATTTCTATTATATTTGCCCAAGATTACCCGATCATGTCTATGCATAGGATATTAGCTACTTCACTGTAAGAGTGTATTACCGTTGAACTAATCCAATGGACACCTGAATATGGCTCAATTGGATGCGTGATCACCTAATTCTTTCAGCTTAAAATAAATGGTCCGCCAAGCAACTTAAATTCGATGCCAGTAATTTAATATGTTCTGGGTACTTTTGCCTCAGTAAAAACTCATATCACAGCAGCAAACTATAATACCAATACAATTACAGCTTATAAGGGCACTGCATCGTGTGCTACTATCGAGGCTATACCAACAATGATGCAGATCAAAGTTTTACCTTCTCATTGATTGATTCTGGCAAAATCTCCACGGATAACAAGTGCAAGTGCCCATTACTCAATGTGTTTATATGTACCAAATGCTATTTTAGATGGGACATTTCCTATTTTAAACCTCTGTGGGTAAGCTTTTCTATGTTGCTTGATTTAAAAGTTTGAATTAGCATGTACACAGCAAAAACTAATCACTGAAAATAGGTTGCAAGTTCAGGATCATGTTCAGCCAATTGACTTGAGAATACTACAGCTATTGGTTGCAGATTTGCGGTACCTAAACTACTTAAGAAGGATGGTTTATTTGCAACCATGACATGTTTAGCTACATAAAAAAACCCCATAGTCAGTACTCTATTGTCTGTGCTTTCAACTATAATGCATCTAGGCTAAATAAAAGAGATACGTTGGTTGTGCTCTTTTCTGTACTTAAGAATATTCATCTTTGTTCTCTGTTTGTAGCATTTGTTTTTTTTTTATGTTCCAGTAGGTAATATTTATATATTTTGTTCACTATCATGGCTTTACTATTGTCAGGTATACAACTGAATTATCCCTCAGACAGGGCATAGATTATTTACTGTATTTCTAATGCCTGCAAATCTTCAAATCATTTTTTTGCTCTCATATTTCAAAAAGTTATACAGGGAATTTCCAAGGTAAATTACTACATACATATGTACTGCATGGTGGTATTGATCTTAGAGCTATACCAACCATGGTACGCATCAAAGTGCTGTTGTTGCATCTCAAAGATATAACTCAAACCCCAGCACATAGAGAATGCAAGTGCCCACTACTTACCATACAGATAAAACACACTATCTTATACGATGTGCCTCTCATTTGAATGTTATTGTGGTCAGTTCTTTCACATTATCCAGTCTCAGAATTTCTATAATATACACATTGTATAGGTAACATATAGTAAGACAGAAAGACTGGAGTAAGCGGCCGCGGTTCTAATCTCAAATGACAACGAACCTGAACTAATTTTTACAGTACTCCTAATGGGTTTGGAAAAGATTGAGCAGCAAGCCCAGAAACATTTGCCACAACAAAGCATGTTTGGAACGTCGCCTCCGAGCTCAGGACTGAATTTTGTGAGTTTAGAAATTATAGGCTACAACACACTGACGTTGGTTTTGAATGAACAAACATGATAAAATTCATAGGACAAACGGTCAGTACATGTGTAGCAGAGTGGCCACTCATTTTGCTAGCTAGACCATGTTAGAGACAAGGAAAAATATGGTACCTTTAGTTTTGCGTTGGCTGCTGTTGTACCTCGCCAGAGTCTCCTCGCCCGGTGGGGAGACCTCACAGCTCCTACCACGAGCTTAATGTCCAGAATTGCTAAGTAGAGGAATTCTAAATTAGAATATACAAAAACAAAACTAGATCAAGCACGTAATGGAGAGTACCGAGGTGCAGATGTACCAGCAAATCTTCTCTTCCTCACTCCATGTGACGAGTAGTGCTGTGTCAATCCCGTCTGGAGAGTCAGTCATGGACAGGACGACTTGGCCGGAGTGGTCCGGTATGAAAGGAGTCGCGATTGGACACCACCGCCAAGGATGCAATGGTGTGGGATCAAGCGCCGCTTCCGTCTCTCCGCTGCACCCATGGGGCTACCGCCTTCGTCTGAGTACGCTCTGCTCAGCTTAGGTTTTGACGCGGCGGCGCAGCTGGCTGCCAGGCGTCAACATGGCTGCGAGGTACCGGCAGAGCGGACCAAGGAGAGCGCCGATGAGCTGCCATCCATGCTGATTTGGCAACGTCGGCATCGAATCGAGGGCATCATGACTTCAAGGCTCAGTAAGAAGGAAGAGAAAGAAAAGGGGATCAGGAGTTCAAGAGGATGAGGGAGTGGATGAGTACTATGCCCTCCAATATGAAAAACTCCCTTTTTTCTGTCATTCATGTGGTATTTTAGGTCACTCTGAATTAGAATGTCCTAATCCCCAAGACAGAGATGCAAATGGCAACAGGAAGTATAATAATAGTATCAGAGCACCAGAGGATAGAAAGAAAAGAATCCAATCTTTCTCACAGGCTGCAGCCGCATCAGATTGGAGTGGTTCCTCTATAAGAAGTGAATCGAACACGACGTCGAGAGAGAAATCCTCGGAAGATGGTAATAGACAATGCCAGGAGTCGAGGAGAAAGAGTGAGGAGGACGAAGCTACAAGTCCTCTCAAGGCCGTAGATCCGGGGAAACAATTGGTGAACCCCTTTAGCAGCGTGAGCAAGGTTCTGTTCACCGAAGCCTCGGAGAGCAATGCAGGAGGGAGGAAAAGGAAGACCATAAGGTCAGGATCATGTAAACAAAGGACTGGAGGCAGTGTGGCAGCCAAGATTCAAATGCTGGAAAATGGAAATAGCTTGCAGTTGGCTCTCCCAAACCATGAACCAACTGCAAGGGATGTTCCTGGTCCGTGTGCCCTGATGGAACCAGAGCCAGAAAGTAGTGCAACAGAGGGCAGCAAGAAGCAAAGGATGGAAAACTTTACGTTCAATGCATTATCGGCGGAGGCTGCTGGAATGGAGCAGCCCCGCCGGGCACAATGAAAATACTATGCCTGAACTGCCGGGGCTGCGGGCAGCCCGAGGCAGTTCAAGAACTCCGCCTGCTGGTGGAGCAATATCGCCCGGAGATTGTCTTCCTTTCGGAGACAAAGATGTTGGCAGAAAAAGCACAAAACTTGAAATTTTGCCTTGGTTTTGAAAATGCTAAGGGGGTGAATTGTGAGGGACTGAGCGGAGGGCTAGTCCTTATGTGGAGGAAGGGTGTCATTATTCACGTAAAATCCATGAATAAATCGCACATTGACACCTGGGTGAGTAGTGATGAGCTGGGTGGAATCCCATGGAGATTCACTGGTTTTTACGGCCAACCAAAGAGGCAACTCAGAAAGGATTCGTGGCACCTGTTACAGTTCCTTCGCTGCTCTAGCAGCCTTCCATGGTTGTGTGCAGGTGACTTCAACGAGGTGTTATCGGAGGAGGAGCACTTTGGTAGCTGAGAAAGAGGTGAATGGAGAATGGCAGGATTCAGGGAAGTGGTGAACCTGTGTGGCTTCTCTGATCTTGGATTTAGCGGACTTCCTTACACATGGGACAACAAACAGGAAGGAGATAGGAATGTGAAGGCTCGACTTGATAGAGGCCTAGCCGACGAGAGGTTCTTGGACTATTTTGCTTTCACGGTGGTAACTCATGTCCAAACCTCGGAGTCGGATCATTGCGCTCTGCTAATTGACATTTCCAATCAGCAACCAATAGAGCTAAAGAAGAAAAGCCACACTTTTAGATATGAGGATATGTGGAGAAGAGACCCCACTTACGAGAACCTAATAAAGGATAATTGGAAAGGCAATGCTAGAGGGCTTGATGGAGCAATGGAATCCCTCCGTGCAATGCAGAGATCTCTTCAAAAATGGAGTTTTGAAGTGTTTGGTTCTGTTAGAGGCCAACTCAAACAGTTGCGATCACAACTGGAGGATGTCAGAAACAGTAACTGGCAAGAGGGCATAACCAGAGAAGAAAAAGATCTCTTGAAACGCATCTCTGAGTTGTTGGCCCGAGAAGAGGTGATGATGAGACAAAGGTCAAGAATTCAGTGGCTTAAGGAGGGTGATAGGAATACAGCATACTTCCACGCACGGTGTAAAGAGAGGGCATGCCAAAATAGAATCTCGATAATTAAAACAGAGGATGGTAAAGTGTGCAACACCCAGAAGGAAATTGAGGATGTAGCAGTAAAATTTTATATCAAGTTGTTCTCAACTCAAGGCAACCTCAATCCAGAAGAAGTGGTCCGATTTGTGCCATCAAAGGTCACAAATGAGATGAACCAGCTTCTGTGCAAACCTTTTTGCCCAGAGGAAGTGGAGAAGGCATTATTTATGATGAAGCCGAACAAAGCCCCAGGGCCAGATGGTTTCACTGCTGGATTCTTTCAGAGACACTGGAATCTCATGAAAAATGACATCTGCTCAGCCGTTCTTGACTTCTTAGGTGGAGGAGATCTACCACGAGATATCAATAAAACAATTCTGGTCCTCATCCCAAAAGTTAAAAATGCCCAGGAGATGTCTCTTTTTAGGCCAATAGCCTTATGTAATGTGCTTTACAAACTATGCTCAAAGGTGTTGGCTAACAGGCTTAGATTGGTGTTGGATGACATCATATCAGAGGAGCAAAGTGCTTTTGTCCCAGGCCGGCTCATAACCGATAATATTTTGACGGCATATGAGTGCATTCACTATTTGAAAAGAAAGAAAGGAAAAATAGCTGATTGCGCAATCAAATTAGACATGGCTAAAGCATATGACCGTGTTGAGTGGTCATATTTGAGGTGTATCATGAGGAAATTGGGTTTTGCTGAATACTGGATCTCCTTGGTGATGAAATGTGTGGAATCGGTAAGCTTCTCAGTCAGGGTCAATGGAAACCTATCTGAATTCTTTTGTCCCTCGAGAGGCATTAGACAAGGAGATCCAATATCTCCATATCTTTTCCTTATTTGTTCTGAGGGTTTTTCTAGCCTTTTAAAATTTTACGGCCCTCAGTACCTTGCTAAGGGGGTTCGAGTGGGAATCCATGCCCCCTGGATCTCCCATCTTTTATTTGCTGATGACTGCATAATCTTTACACAGGCTTCGGGGAGAGGAGAAATGAGATTAAATGAGGTCCTAGAAGCCTATAACAGGGGCTCTGGCCAATTGGTGAATCGAACTAAGTCAGCAATCTTTTTTAGTACAAACTGTCAAGATGAAACAAGAAGAGAAGTAACTCAAGTGCTGAACATTGAGAGGGAGGCCTTGGAGGAGAAATATTTAGGACTGCCTACAGCTCTTGGGCGGTCGACAACAGAGGCCTTTGAGAAACTAAGTACAAGTGTTCACAACTTGGTTGGAGGCTGGTGCGAGAAGAATCTTGGATCGGCAGGGAGAGAAATTCTTATCAAAGCCGTCGCACAGTCGGTCCCAACATATCCTATGAGCTGCTTCAAGTTGTCAAAAACTACTGGTAAAAAGATGACTTCGGCCATCTCTCGATATTGGTGGGGAGGTGATGAAGAGAAGAGGAAAATACACTGGAGAAAATGGTCAGAAATTGCTCATACAAAGCAAGGAGGTGGTATGGGATTCAGAGATCTCCACCTCTTCAACCTTGCCATGCTGGGGAAGCAAGGGTGGAGGCTGATTACCAGACCAGACTCTCTGTGTGCAAGAATGCTTAAAGGGAAATATTTCCATGATGGCAACTTCTTGACAGCCCGGAAAAAAAGAGGAAGCTCACACATTTGGCAAGCTATCCTCAAGGGAAGAGAAGTTTTACAGGCTGGGCTAATTAAAAGAATTGGCAATGGCATGTCAACCAACATATGGAGTGACAAATGGATCCCGAATACCCCGGGTCTTAGGCCGATCTGTAGGAAACCAGAAGCAAGGGCAGAAAAGGTATGTGAACTAATCTCCTCAGATGGTCTATCCTGGAATTCTCATGCTCTACGAGAGAATCTGTTACCTGTAGATGAAAATGCAGTGCTGAAAATCCCTCTTGGAAAACTACAAGAAGACATATGGGCCTGGAATGCAGAAAAGCACGGTATGTACACAGTCAAGTCGGCTTATAACTTATTAGCATCTCAGGCCAGGATGGATGATATGGTTAGAAATAATTATGCAAATTCTTCCTTCTGTGATAGTAACCCAATATGGCGTAAACTATGGAAAATGAAAATACCCCCCAAAATTAGAGCTTTCTGGTGGAGAGTTATAAATAATTACATGCCAGTTCGAGCTAACCTGGTAAAACGCCATCTTGCTGATCAGTATGTTTGTTCAGATTGTGGAGCGGAGGAGGAGACAGTCCATCATGTGCTGATCAAATGCAACTTCGCTCAAAGATTTTGGCAATCTTTTAAAGAGCTATATGGTTACAAATTACCACATCTACACCCTCTGACTTGGTCTCAAGACCTGCTTGATGGTAATCTTTGTTCACGGGAACAATGCGCTGCTATATTATGTGGAATGTGGGCAATTTGGACGGCAAGAAACAAGAGAAGCCATGGCGAAGCCTCGATGAATATAACTCAGGCGTGCAGATGGGCTAGAGATATGGCTACAGATTTGGTCCAAACGTCCTGCAACTTGGCTGGGAAGGCTGATTCTCATACAGGTGTCAAGTGGTGCCCTCCCCCGGCTGGTGTTGTGAAGGTAAATGTTGATGCCTCTTTCAACCCGGATACACTACAAGGTGCGACTGGAGTTGTTGCCCGGAACGATCAAGGCCAAGTTATCTCAGTAAGTAGCAGGTGGTATGAAAATATTCCAGACGTCATCACTGCTGAAGCATTTGCTTGTCGAGATGGAGCAGACATGGTGGGCAAACTGAACCTGACCAATGTGATTTTGGAAACAGACAACATGGAAGTGGCGGCCTTATGGAAGAGTAGAGCTGAAAATAGATCACGTATTCTTCCTTTACTGTATCAAATTGAGGAGTTAAGTAGGCCTTGTATTTCTTTTGAGATTAACCATGTAAGAAGGGAGGCCAATATGGCTGCGCACTATACAGCCAAAAATGCTTCTCCGTCAAATGATGTTAGTACCTGGATGCATCAGGTACCTGAATTTCTGTACACCTGTATTCAGCATGATATCTCGTGCTGATTTCGAGTAATATATGAGGGTGTTAATTCTCAAAAAAAAAAGGAGTTCAAGAGGAACAAGAGAGACTCCCAACAAGAAACAAGAGAGGGAGGGGCACCAGACCACCGGTGTGATGTGCCGAGCTGTGCTACTTTTTCTTGCACGTGTGCCTGTATGCTATCCTGCATTTCTGCGTAAGTATATTGTGTTAAGCTTAACCACAGCCAGCTCTGTCAGTGTCAATACATGAAGTTCCGCGTGCGTATGTATACAAAATATACGGAAGTCCACCTTTATAGCGATATGTAGACAATACTACCTCCATTCCGGTTTAAAGGGCATACGCGTATATCTAGGTTGCCAATTTGACCAATGAAATATAAATAATATAATATAAAAATTATATCATTAGAAACTAGAAGATCCAAAGTTTATAATGATATATTTTTTGTAATATATATTTTATATTATATTGCTTAAATTTACAACCTAGGGATACGCGTAGGCCCTTTAAACCGGAATAGAGGGAGTACTTCGTAGCAAAATAAATTAGTCATGGTTACAAGTCCACCTTTATAGCCATTATTATTGTCATTAAACTCAAAAAATATTACCATCTTATTATATGTACCTTTGCATTTTACATCTATATATAATTAGTCACACAATCATAGAAAGGGAAAAAACTTTTAGCAAGAAAAACAAGGGGTCACCGCACCTAAAACTACGATGTTATTTTGGATACCAGTTCCATGGTGAAATAGTGGTAACTGAGAATTGGAAAAAAAGACATATACACACAAATTAATTATCTAAACAAGCCATCGAAAGAAATACTACGGGTGCGCGTCGTGCCGCCGCGCAAATTTTCCTAGTAAGAGATACATGTTCTACTATGTAGCCGCCAATGGATCAACTGATGAACCGAAGTCCATGTAGAGAGTATTTACGTCCGATTTTTTTGAACAATGACCTATCATTTATCGATTTTCTATTAAAAAAGCTCGCCATCCCCCGTCCCCGATGTCACCTCCCATGCCGTCCCTCCAGCGCGGCGTTAGGGCATCTCCAGCGGGCCAACGTATCTGGCCGACACAAACGGTCTATCCTGGTCCATTTGCGTCGGGGCTTGGACAGAAAATATGTCGGTGTCCAGCCCGCCTGGCCAGCGCGCGCAACGGATCGACGCATTTTATCCCTTTTTTGTGTATGAAATTTGAAGGGATTGCAAACTGGCGCGAATTTAACTAAAGTTGCATTGATTTAAAACGAAATTTACAATATATTTTTTAAAAAAAAACCCTAAAACTAAGCCGCCATCCCC
The DNA here is from genome assembly GCA_007115705.1 of Dactylis glomerata. NCBI lineage: Eukaryota > Viridiplantae > Streptophyta > Magnoliopsida > Poales > Poaceae > Dactylis > Dactylis glomerata. The sequence goes on from QXEO01000659.1 coordinate 525,103, forward strand.
AATGGACAGCGGCTGTGCCGCCGCCGGCTAATCCTCGTTGTCAGAGACGAGGTCGACGATGACCTCCGGCTGGGGCTGCGGCGGTGGGTTGATGACCACTCCGTACGGGTGGTCATGGCGACGCTGGCGGCGTGAAACGTTGGGCGGAAGCGGCACCTCCTGCCCCTCCTAATCCGCCATCGGCCACGCATGCGGCGGTTGTGGTGGTGGAGGTGGCAGAGACGCCAGGTGCTCTGCCACCAAGCCCATGAGGGCAATGGAGTCGGGGAAGATCTTGTCGTCGTCGGCCTTGGACGCCTACAAGACCTACTGCAGGAGGGTCTCCTTGTCGTAGCCGGTGGTGACGGCCACCTAGTAATCCGGGGTAGATCCCCAGCGCCCGGTGGGGCAGCGTCCTCAATGGCCTCGCCGGCCTCCTCCTTGACGATGTGGTAGTCGTCCTTGTCCTCATCTTCCTCGTCGGAGGAAATTGTCGATGGGGTACGCGTCCCACGGCTGGTACTCGCCGTGGAAGGTGGACTGCCGGGGGACTTTGTGCTCCTAGGTAAGGAAGTTGTACCAGAACTGGGGGTTCTGGTACATGCGCTCGTAGCGCATCGGCTCAGGGAGCTTCTTGATGTGGCGCCGGATCTCCGCATCCAGCTTTGGCCCCTCCTCTAGCGGCGGCGGGACCGGCACCCTGGCATGGTTAAGGTGCCAGCCGTGGGGGAGGGAGATGTCGGGGTGGTCGACGCTCTGGTTGGCCTCCCATAGCGCCCCGCACTCCTCCTTCGGCACGTACCGCTCGGGGGCGCGTGACGACGCCGCGCGCTGGCCCCGTGACGTAGTCCTGCGGCCAGGGCGCAGGAGGCAGTTGGCGCAGGAGCGCCCGAGGTGGCGGGGATGGAGGCCTCTGTCCGCGGCGCGCGAAGCGGCTTGATGACGCCTCAACGTTGTTCTTTGGCTTCTTCAGCCAGGACGACATCTTCATGGCGCTGGCTCTATGTAAAAAGATTGCGGTGGTGCGTGTGGGAGCGACGCCAGCACGCGGCAGCTTATAAAGCCCTGGGCGACCACCGCCCGCGCAGGGCCTAGCGCCTTTGCCATCAATGCCGGCGCTGAAGCTCTCGTCGCGTCAGTGAGCGACCAGCGCCTCAGCTTATGCGCCCGCATTGATGCCATTGCGTGCTGCAGCTTCGCACCCAGTTGCAGGCGCTAGCAACGTCTAGTCAAGTCTTGGTCGCTGGCATGCGGGCCCGCGACATACGCGAGAGGACACACGCATTGTCCGCCTATGTCTGCACTGACTCAAACCTGACCAAAATTTGGACCGTCGCACCGCTGAGGAGGGAGCCAGCGACACGCCGGTCCGGTCAGACCACATCACACGCGGCCCAAATACGCGCTAAAAGATACCCTTAGGGTCCAGGCGATCCTCGTGCGGGCCTGCGAGGGTTGTATGGTGTTGATCGTATCCCAGGCGGACATAGTTCCTCCGGCTGCGGCGTCCCGGTCGCAGCGGCTGCAGTGCCATCGTTGTATGGGCATGGTGGTGGCATGTTGTTCCCATCGGATACCGGCAAAAATTTGGGAATAAGGGTAGGGATCTTGATTCTTCGATGGCTGGTGATACCTACGCTCCGAATTACAGGATTGTAGCACTTTACTTTTTTGTAGAGACCTAGGTTTATCGAATCATTGTGAAAATGCTTTTGGTGTAAGTTACTGCAAACAAGACTTTGAGAATTTGTTACGACATTGTTTACCGGACCACTTGTTTCACTTTGTTTTGTATCGATGGATGGAGATAGGTCAGAGTAAGTGTTTCATCTAGAGCTGTGCAATACAAATAGGATATAAAAGATAAAATGAAAAACACATGTGTGATATGCATAATATAGATACACTACTCCATCCTTCTCAATTTATTAGGCTTATACGTTTATCTAGGTCTTCAATTTGGTCTATATAATATAAATTATAAAAATTAAAAATTATACAATTAGAAAGTATAAAAGCTGAAGTTTTTTAGAGTATATTTTTTGTAATATATATCTCATACTAACTTGGTTAAATTGTCAACCTAGAAGTACGCGTAGACTTAATAAACTAAGAAGGAGGGAGTACTATAGTGGGCAATGGGCCCCAATAACATCATAGATTTCCGCCGCATATTCTATGGATCAATTATCTAACCATAATATCCTTGACTTGCAAGAATCCACAGTTATTAATATAAAAAGGAAAATTAAAGCACTGAGATCTATGACGTTACCTTTAATACCTGGAGAGCAACTACACTATCGACCCCACAGTGTCACCTAGGCATATGCGTCTCATCATGAAACTACTTCCACTCTCACCTTGTTACCTTTACCAATATTTCAGAGCTTTTGTACCTGTCAAGTCCTAGGATTGAGATAAAAATTATAGACAATAAATCGTGATTAACATATTGCACATGGTACGGTCGGGCCGTAGAGGCCGGCCTGGCCATATCACTGCTTGTTAAAGCTCCAAATTCCTTTTCCCGGAGCCTATTTGACTCCGGAATAATCATGGTATGTGATTTTTGATTAATTGGCTCAAAATTCCTCCTTAAAGTGCTTATTTATGTATAAAAGTAAATAACCAAATAAATTTGCACTGCAATAATTAATGATTAGTGGCAGGTCTAGAGAGATAATCTTATCATAATGGTGTGTAATATCTGGTTTAAACCGCGATAAGGATGATTGTTTCTACTTCCTCTATGCCGGATTACAGGGCAAATACGTACTTCGAGACAAACTTTGACCTTTAATTTTAGTCAAGAAAATATAAGATATATTATATAAAAATTATACTATTAGATTCATATTCAAAAGAGCTTTTCAATGGTATAATTTTTTTATCAAATATCTCAGATTTTTTTGACTAAAATTAATGGCTAAAGTTTATCTTAAAATACATATTTGCCCAATAATCCGGCATGGAGAGAGTAGCACTTATCATCTGGTCGTGTTGACAATGAGGCGATCAGATGTTGGTGCTTACCTTCACCAGATTGTGATGGTATGAGACGTTAGGGGCGGAGGACCTAGTAGGGCGAGGTAGGGCGGCCTCCACTCCTTGATTTTTGGTGAAAAAGATTGTACATGCATGCATCGGTCGATCAAAGTTTATCGAGTGATCAGTTCACCTGCGTACGACACATTATAAGAGGAGAGGGGTCAGCCGATCCGTTCATCTGCGTTTGGCACGTTTGCTAGAATACCGAATGAGATAAAAGTTAAACAAAATAGTTTTCTCCATGCACACATTACTACGAAATAAAATGATTATTTGTGACCCTCATTCTGTGATGATTTAATAAAAAACATATGTCGGCAAATCCCCAGATTCCATATTTGCAGATATTTCCATGAGATACGATTTGATAAATTCGCGCAAAGCAAAAAGTTGATAAACCCTCAGCAGGAAAACCATCTGAGCTTTGGAAATGGCCTCAAGTAATTCTAGTGAATTCAGCAATTAGGATGCACATTTGATAACTTAGAATATCATCATTATACTCCTCAATCATCGAGAAAAAACTCAGAGCTTGTGCCCAAAATAATTTCTTGAAATACTCATTGCTGAAAACTTTCAAATTGGCCTCGCCAACTATAGTTCCCTCATCTTGTCCATCTGGAAAAAAAGTTCTTCTCTTTCCTGTTCACAGTTAGATAAAAATAGTTAATGGTATTTCCACTTTCTTGCACATGTTTTACTTTAGCATGTTCAGACCACTTGGTCCCTTCCTCATGCCTACGTTGATATTACCGAAGTTATGAGCCAGTTCCCCTCCCCCTCCCTAGCCGCCACCAACCCTAGCCGCCACCACACTCTCCCCCTCCCATCGCCGTCGCCGGTGGTGCCACCGGGCAAAGCCCCGGTGGCGTGGCGGCGACGGGGGACCTTCTCCTACTGCGCCGGGTAGCGGTTCGGCTTGGATTCCGGTAGGGTTTCGGGGGACATCGTCGAGATGATGGGGGTGGTGTCGCGTCAGAATAAGAGAGCCGGAGCTCGATCCCCATCTCGGCAAGGCCACTTGTGGCGGCGTCGGCGAGCTGCTGGCCTGGTTTCCTCTCAGATCTGCGGATCTGGGAAGGGTGGGTTCTCCAGGCGCGATCGTCCTTCGACGTGGCCGTGGAGTTTCTGGAGTTTGTTCGGGTATCGGAGGGCTGCTGATGATGTTGTCTTCCCCTCGATCGGCCGTGGTGGCGAGGGAGTGGAAGGGGATGGCGCCACCGCCCTCCTCGTTAGGGTTGTTTGTGGTCTTTTTTTGAGATGCAACTGCCGCGTCGTGAATCTTCGTCTGGCCGGCCATGGTGGCGAGGGGAGGATGTGGCTCGACGTGGTATCGGTGGTTAGGACCTACTACTCAGGGATTTTGGATTGGAGGTACACGGCTTGGTCTTTCCCATCTCCTGCCTGCCTGATGGTCTGGAAAAGATTCTTAGCTCGGGGTGGGCACACTTGCGGTGTTCAAAGCCCAATGTGGCGATAGTGGTGGCGCTGACTCGATGGTGTCTGAAGATGTGCTACTTCTGGGTCCGGTCTCTGTACTTGGTTGGTGACGATGAGGACGATGGGCTTGATGGTGTTTTGGAAGTACAGTGTAAGGTCATTCTTGCAAAAGTCTGAGACCATATTATATTTTCCTTTTTTTGTGGAGTCGTTTGTAATCGATTTCACCATTATTGAAATACCATCGGTTGTTATCTCAAAGAAAAAACGTAGATGTTACAGAGAAATGTATATGTTAACCACAGCTGCCACATGTAGAGATTAATTATTTCATATAGAACTTCCGTTTTCAGACCAGAAAGCTTAATTTGCATGCAGGCATCGGCCGACAACCTTCAATAACATGAGGAGAGCCTTGAAGATCGATCAAAGCATAGCAGGGCCAGACATCACTGTCAATAGTTATTAATTACGAACCGAACTTTCATGTTCATACAACCATTCATATCAGGGCCAGACATCCCGTTTTATTCGGTGTATTAAGATGTAAGTACTCGTACGGGGCGATACTACTGTCGGTTCAGTATGATATGCAGTAACTTGTACTGCTAGGAGACACATGCATCAAGGCTGAGTGGGTGGCCCGCCTCCGGTACGGCACCCGTATATTGTGCGGCAAGGTCGCCTGTAGGGTTCACCAGGGTTGCACGATCCGTTGGGACACACAGGACGGTTAGGGTCCAGAGTACCAGCTCCTCCTGGAAGGAAGTACATAGAAGCATCCATGAATATTCAGTTACAAGTAGCTACGCAGAATGCTATACTTTCAAGGAGGAGGCGCCGACGAAGAGGGTGAAGGAACAGTTGGGAAGCACTAACCACTGATGTCGCGGGCCACCGCCACGGAGCCGCTCATGAACACCGTGGAGACGATGAACAGAACGATCTGGAGGAGTACCAGGAAACGCGCAGCTCTGGCGAAGGACCCCATCAGAAATTCAGAATTCAGTCTGGCAGGCCTACTGGTTTCTACAGCTGTGTATTTCATGCTGCTTATCAGATGGCCATATTTATAGATATCGATCCTGATGAAAAGAAAACTCATATTGGCCCCTCAATTTCCACACTAGAGCATTAAAATTTCGACATATTTTTTCTACAGAGTTAACTTTAGAGCAACCATCTTCCCCGCAAAAAAAATAATAAAAATTAGAGCAACCATCTGTATAGGGATCAAGCGTCCATATTTCTGTGGCGCACAAGGGTTTAGGATTTGGCAGCTGCTAGTGCGTTTGTGCATTTTTCATGTGTTAGTCAAGGCTTTGTGAGTCGTGAGTTGTGACGCATGGCGTCGCCTCGCATTGTTACACAAAATCATAGCCAGTACTCTAAAATTAGAGAAAACAAGGAGAGTTTCCCTGCAAAATACATGATCCTCCACAATTCAAAGTCTAGAAGTGGATGAAAGCATGAACGATGGCCCGCGGTTAGAGAATTCCTACAAAATTCCGTTAGTTTAGTTGGGGCATCTAATTAAGGACTTGAAAAACACTATCCTTAGTTTTAGGTACTTCTGAACCACTATCTTTATTAGTTCTGAAGTTCTAACATTAAAATGAGAAACTTGGACATGCAGTGTCCTTTCGCATCATTTTCCATACTTCTCTTTGTGTCCTTTCCCATCAGACTGATGGGCTACACTACTAAGTGAAACGCATTGACCACTCCCCTAGGTCGGATCCATCATAGAGGCTGCGTAGTATCCATGCTGCAGTAACATTTGCTGCGCCCACCTACCAAGGCATTACATTGTGCCGGCCTTGCCTGCAGCATACCGTGATGTTGGTATGTAGTTTTTCACGGTGCATACCTATCAGTCCATTTTCTAAGGGCATCTCCACCAGTTCGACCCAAAACTGTGACCCAAACTGTTAGATTCTTGTCCGAAACGGTCCGATCGTGGACAGTTTAGATAGGGTCTCCACGCAGACAAACGAGGTGACACAGCGGGGCGACCCAAACTTTTTTTTTACTTTCCTCTTCTTCGCCTCGATCCACTGTCGGGGTGCTAGTTTCGTCCCCTGGCACCCTCCGGCCCCAACCCACCTCTTTCGGTGCCGATTTCGGCCCCACCCCGCCTCCTCAGGCGCCGATTTTGGCCCTGTCCTGCCTCCTTCAGTGCTGATTCCGGCCAATTCCGGTCGGAGCTCGTGGAGGGCGGCCAATTCCAGAGGGAGGTCGCCTCCATCGGCCTTGGCTCCGGCAGGGTGCGGGAAGGAGAAAGGTTGGGGAGGGGCAGCGTGGGAGGAGGAGTAGGAGGAGAGGGCAGCTGTAGGAGACGTAGGGCAAGGAGGAGCTGCGCCGACGATCACTGAGGTCGAGGAGCGCGGCCTCCCGACGTCAGGCTTCTCGGAGCAGAGCATGGCCACGAGGGGATCCACCGCGGCGGCGAGCTTCCGCCGGTGCCTGGCCGAGGCCCTCGTGAGGCGCTGCACCTCGCAGGCCGCCTCCACCTACCCGGTGCGGTGGTGCTTGAACTTGGAGAGCACCGAGCGCGCTCCGCGTCGCGTGGGTTGGGCACGGGAGCAGGAGGGGAGCGGCCTCTCGACGGCCCCAATGAGCAGGTTGGGCGGCGCAGCCGTCGCGTCGTCGGAGCATGGCTGGGTGGAGCTCGTGGAGGGCAAATCCTAGATGGTTGGGCGGCAGCGTCCCAGGGGGTTGGGCGGTACGGGAGGGCGGCGTGGGAGGACTCGATGGCGGGAGGAGTACGGCGCGGGAGTTGGGCGGCGCGGGAGGGCGGCGGCGTCCCAGGCGAGGCTCGTGGAGAGTGGAGCCATGGCGAGTCGGAGCAAGGTTGAAGCAGCAGCGTCGGAGGAGTACGTCAGAGAGAGAGTGAGGTGGAGAGGGCCCAGGGCACGTGGCCGAACGTGAAGCATCAGCCAGACGCCCGCGGCTGTCCGGGCTGACGCATCCTTGGCCCAAATTTGGGGCACAAATGGGTCGAGTCCGGACAGATGGACCGTTTGGATAGCACTGTTGGAGCTGATTTTTTTGGCCTGATTGTCCATGTAGACCAAAACGGACGGGCTAAGACAGAATAGGGTCGCTCCACTGGAGATGCCCTAATCTGTGAGAAAGCATATCCACTGGCCAAAAGACTTTCGCAGGTACTTTTGCGATGCAGATATGAAACATCCGCGGCGATGCCATACGTTATTGTACGCAGAGCAGTGGAGTATTGATTCATAGGTTATTGCATGCAGAGCGGTGTGGTGTTGTTTGGCACCATGGTGATGGTGCCGGTGACTGGCCTGGCTAGGGCTTTCTCTTTGTTCTACATTTTTTAGATGAAGTGGCGGAAGATGGGGGAATTAATTATGGAGTGTGCGCATAAGGTGGTCTTTCAAGTTTTGGCTAGTAGGTAGACGATAGTTGTGGCCGGAGAACTAGCACTACTAGGAAAACCTTTATCCATGGGCCCATTATCTGTGGAGCACTACGTTTCGGTGCTCTACAGATAAGTATCCGTGGCGCACCATATATAGGTGCTCCACAGATATCATCTTACCCGTGGCACACCGTGGAAGGGATGCGCCATGGATAAGTAGGCCCCACCAAGCACCAGGGCCTGGGGTGTCAGGCCCCCATATCCGTGGCGCATGCATTTAGGGTGCGCCACGCATAATGTGGATACCCGTGGCGCACCACATATACATGTGCCACGGATATGTGTGTGGCGCATGTATATGTGGTGCGCCACGGGTATATATATCTGTGGAGCACCATTTTGAGGTGCGCCACGGATATGTCGTACCTACCACCATAAAGGTGCCATCTCCCCCTACCTCCCACTCCAAGCCCTCACTCCCATAGATCTAGCTCTAGCTCTAGTTCCTCTTCTCTCCACCCCCATTTTCTTCAACTATTTCTCCATTTTAGGTAGCTAGCCAAAACTTGGATTTGGATAGATATGTAAGGGTTGACTTCCTCCTCCTCCCCTCCCACACATATATATATCTAGCTCTCCTCCCAACTAGCTAGCACATATCTTGTCTCTCTCAATAGTTTGGCTCTCCGCTCACGGATTCATCGGTAACTTGTCTAATAGGTGAGTATATGGTTGGAAGAAAACATGTATGCTTGTTTCCTTGTGGCGGCCGACGCGCGCGGCACGTCTGGCGGTGTGTGATATATATGGCATATGTGTTTTGTATGTGATCGAGAGGGGCATGGATGCTTGTGTATGGTTTGTGCAGGTACCGGCGCATGGTGCATGGATGTTTGCCGAAATGTTGATTAATTTCTGTTTCGGCAAACTTTTGCACTACCCATATGTCCTATTTATAGGGAAGGTCATGCCGAATTTTTCCGGCGATATGACCATAAATTATTCTAAATATTCTCATTTGCTCCATACCGTGCAGGCAATGATGGTGCGCCACATGAGCGAAGGTATGGTGGCTAGATACAAGGAACGCGCGATGGCCGTCATGATTCGGAACAACATGTCCGAGATAAGATGTCCTTGTCATATATGCAACCTCAGGGCCCTAATCAAGCCTGATTCCGGTACATTGGAGAAGAACTTGCTCATGAGTGGTTTCATGAAAGGCTACATTGACGAGGACGTCAACAACGGGCCCCCGCCGGCAGGAAATGGTGACGTGGGAGGCCGACAAGAAGGCGAAGAGTCACCCAGACATGATGAAGGAGATGCGGGACATGATGATGACACCGGATCCGATGGTGGTGGAGAAGACGCAGACACGGAGACACCGCTAACTTCAGCCTTGCGGGACCCTCATGTTCAAGAACTGCTCCTCACAGAGACAAGCAACACCAAAGCTGTTGCCCGTGAGAAAGACAAGCTGGAGCAAATGGAGAAAGACGGGAAAACTCCATTGTATCCCGGGTGCCGGCCCGGGGATACACGCCTGAACGTAACCCTCAAAGCTTTGGAGATGAAGGTGCAACACAAATGGACCGACGTTAGCTTCGACGATAACCTGGCATACTGGCACGAGAAGCTTCCCGAGGGGAACACATTGCCAAGGAGTACCGAGGAGGCCAAGAAAGTCGTGTGCCCTCTTGATCTACCGCACGTGAAGTACGACGCATGCATCAATGATTGCTTACTTTATCAGGACGAGTACAAGGAACTAACCACATGCCCGGTGTGCGGCCAATCACGATACAAGAGAGGGAACATGAAAGTTCCTCGAAAAGTGGTATGGTACTTTCCTATCACCCCCCGTCTGAAGCGGTATTTCGTAGACCCTAAGGAAGCAAAGCTCATGCAATGGCACGCGGAAAGGGAGAAGCCCGAAGATGATTCGGAGAAGGGCACGATCCTGACACACCCTGCGGACGCTAGCCAGTGGCTCGCGTTGGACATGGAAAACGGTTTCGGGGACGATGCCAAGAACGTTAGGCTGGGTATGAGCACAGATGGACTCAATCCCTTCGGCAACCAGAGTAGCACGCATAGCACCTGGCCCGTCTTTGTATGGCCGTACAACCTTCCCCCCTGGTTGTGCACCAAGCAGAGATACGTACACATGAGTATTCTTATTCAGGGGCTGAAACAACCGGGTATCGACATGCACCTGTATCTCGAGCTATTGATAGAGGAGTTAGCCATGTTGTGGGAGACGCCGGCACGTACGTGTGACGCCTACAAAGGAGAGTATTTTGGTCTGAGAGCCGTGTTGCTCACGACGGTGCAGGACTATCCTAGATACGCATATGTCTCTTGCCAGGTGGCCCATGGACACAATGCATGTGTCAGGTGCATGGATAAAATGTCGCATGTCCAGCTACCGAAGGACCCCGGTTCTTCGAAAACCGTGTTCCCTGGCATTCGAAAGTGGCTTCCCGCCAATCATCCTTGGAGAAAACGCGGAGATCTGTTCTATGGTAGTGAGGAGCTCAAAATATCCCCACCTATTTATAATGGAGAGGATATCAATGATGCGCTAGAAGAATGGGAAGCGTGCCCTGCGCCGGGAAAGAAGCGTCCGAGGGTAAAGCCGCTGCGAGGTGTATGGAAAGCGAGGTCCGTTTTCTGGGACCTGCCGTACTGGAAATACCTCCACACGCCTCATAGCCTTGATCTCATGCACATCACGAAGAACGTGTGCGAGAGTCTAGTTGCCACTATCATTAACATGCCGGAGAAAACCAAAGATGGGCCAAAGGCAAGAAACGACCTGATCAAGCTGGGCATCAGGAAAGAACTTCATGGAGGACGCCCCGATGACGCTGATGATGATGAGACGCAGGCGGATACTCAAGGTCATATGCGCAAAAAGGCCAAGAGAAACGACTACTACTGCCCACCTTCCTGCTTCACTCTTAGTGAGCCAGAGCTCCACCAGTTTTTCAGCGTCCTCCTAGGAGTCAAGCTTCCTACCGGTTATGGAGGGAAGATATCACGATACCTGGACGAAACGAAGAAGAGGTTCTCCGGAATGAAATCTCACGACTGCCATGTGCTGATGACGCAGATACTTCCAGTAGCGCTTCGAGGGATCATGGACGAGCACGTACGTGAGACGCTGTTTGGCCTCTGCAACGTTTTTGACGTCCTCTCTAGGAAGTTGATCGGCATGAAGCAGCTCGAAAGGCTACAAGGTGAGATCGTCATGATACTATGCGAGCTCGAGATTTACTTCCCCCCACGTTCCACGACATCATGGTGCATCTGCTCGTCCACGTGGTGGATGATGTCATCCACCTCGGGCTGCCATTCCTCCACAACATGATGCCGTTCGAAAGGCTGAACGGCGTTCTCAAAGGCTACGTTCGCAATAGGGCGCGTCCGGATGGAAGCATAGCCAAGGGCTTCCTGTCCTACGAGTGCATATCGTTCTGCCAGAATTATCTACAAAACGAGGACGAGGACGTCCCTATTGGTCTGCCTATCAGGAGGCACCTCGGCAGGATCCATGGGTTTGGTCACCGCGATGGCTTCGTCCCCATGCACGTCGTCTTCCAAGCCCGACAACCAGACTTTGACAGGGCACACCGAGTCGCGCTACAACACCTTGAATTGGTCGAACCTTGGGTGTTAGAGCACAAAAGCTTCATTGAGAAGAAGTTTAGTGACACGGGCAGACGGAGGACGAAGGGAGACGTAACTAGAGAGCACAACTCCACCTTTACGCGTTGGTTCAAGGAAAAGCTACTCCATCTTCATCATGGTAACATGCCTTCCACGGAAGAGGAAAAACTCTTATTCGTCTTGTCACAGGGCCCCGCGATGAACGTGAGGACCTATCAGGCGTACGACATCAATGGTTACACATTCTACACCGAGAAAAAGGACCATAGCAGCGAACACCAGAACTCGGGGGTCACGATGCTGTCCTACGCGGACGAGGAATCCACCGTCAATGAAAGGTTCTTTGGGAGGATCGAGGAGATCTGGGAACTCAACTACTGTGGAGAGAAGATGCCGATGTTTCGGGTCAGATGGGCCAAGAACGTCGAAAAAGAAGGCCGGTACTTCACCGCCATGGTCATACCCGAAGCCAAATCCAGCGCGAACGTCCAGGCGAAAAATAAGCCATGGGTACTGGCGAGCCAGGTTGATCAATGCTTCTTCATTACCGACCCGGTAAGGCCTAGCCGCGTTGTCGTTAGGAGGGGAAAAAGGAGCATCATCGGAATGGAGGGAGCGGCCACCGAGCAAGACTTCGACAAGTACGGCGATCCCAAGATAGAAGAGGAATTCGACAAGTACTTCGACAGGCCTAGTGATGCCGCTGGAAGAAGGAAGACCACCCTACCCGCTAAAGGATGCCCGTACACGAGAAGAAATCCCCATGTTTCCGGGCTCAATTATTCAACCGCGACGAAGAAGGGCAAGAAGATCGTGACGAGTCGACGACGGTAGCTCGTTCGGAATCGACATCGGACAACATGTGTCATTTTTTGGAGGAACAATCATATAAATGATTTTTGGTTTTTTGTAACAATGATCATATATATGATTCATGGTTTTTTTGTAACAACGATCATATACATGATGGATGGTTTTATTGTCTTATGAATTTCTTGCATTTTATTTGTAAATGTTGGACTGGTACTATTTAAAAATTATTATTTTTAGAATAAACAAATTTTATTTGTTTCAATATAGTACTTTTAGACTTTCTGAAATATGGTTTTTGTTAAAACAAAAAAGAGTGGGAGGTCCAGGGTTCGAACCTGGCACCTCCCTATATCAAACAGCCAGCGCAGACGAACCACTGGGCTATGTGCATGTTGCTGTCAACATAGCACTTCGATTTCTTTTGAACTACACACTGATATGCGTGGCGCACCACCATATGGTGCGCCACGGTTAGCTTATGCGTGGCACACCACTCTGGGATGCGCCACGAAGCTTCGACACTTAGCACTAAAACGGCCTGCCGGCGCATCTCTCCCCCACACTTAGCCGCGCGCGCATCTCTCCCCCTCTCGAACCCTAGCTCGCCGCCGCCGCGCTCGCCTCCACTACGCTGCACCGCGGACGCCTCGCTCGCCTCCACTCGCCGCGCCGCTGAGGAGGAGCCCCGACGCCGCTGAAGGAGGAGCCCCGGCGCCGCTGAAGGAGGAGCCCCGGTGCCGCTGAAGGAGGAGCCCCGGCGACACCATCCCCTACAGTTACCGTCCCAACCTCGTTGTCCTCTACTCCTGCGCCCTGGTAAGCCCACTTCCCCTTCCCCTGCTCCTCTACTGAATCTTCCCCTGAATCTTCAACATGGTCGGTGATGATTCACCGACGTGCTTCACCTGGTCGAGGATGTACTGCAGCATCTATCTGTGTGGTCGATCGACTGTTTTAATCATGTTCTATGATGCCATTTGCTCTCATCAGAGGATTTCTATCCATATCTTGTGTTGTCGGTTTGATAAAATCTTTAAATTCTGGTACATAAACTGTCATGCCATTTTATATTACTACTCAATTTGGACAGGGCACCCTGTATGTATATATGACCTGGGTTTTATCAAAACTATCAGAATTAAACTTCATGGTTTGCTAATGTGATGCACACTGCCATTAACTATCATTCTGGCCTTAATGTCTCCTACGAAAACAAGCTCAAACGATTGACATGTTAAAACAGAAGCATGTAGCTTATATCTTTACCAACACTCAAGGTTGCACAAACAATGTGGACAGCTAAACAGAGATAAGAGTGGTCATATATAAACTAGCAGCATCAATGCGACAACTAAACTCTGCATGATCATAATTCCCTTTAAATTATGTAGCAACCTTTTTTCATGAATAATTCTCAAACTATCATCTGCATGATCATAACGATCAGCAACAAGATGGTTACGTATATAATTTAGATAATTTTGAGCATCAATGCTTTTGTGTCAATGCTTAAGTATATAACCTTTTTTCATGAATAATTATGCAGCATCAATGCTTGTATTTCCTGCTTTGGATAATTTTGATAGATGGTCAAGTATATAATTTAGATAATTCACAGTAAGAAGCTTACTTTGCAAACTAAGCAAGCATAACATTAGCTAGGGACATGAAATATATAACAAAATCTGTTTTATTATCTTAGAAACCTAACCAAAAAGATTATCTTTGGTTCATGTTCTTGTATGACTAATTTTATCACCAAAGTGGTATCACTGCTTGCTACTGTGAACTTTCTACTGTTAGCTGTTTACTGTGAACTTTTTACTGGCTATGACATGCTTACTGTGAACTTTTTACTGGCTTGACTTGCCCATGCCAATGATGCAAAAGTCTGAGGCTTACTTTTTAACAAGAACAGATATTACTTGTGGCCTATTTTTCTAAGACCCTGTGATGAATTTTGCATAGCACTTCTATGCACTTCTGAGGCTTTACACTCCTCTGTCTTCCTAGGTGTAATCCTAGTAGAAGTGGAGTGAGGTGTTGGGGTTTTACCGGATGTTTTTCTTGGGTATGCAATGATGTTTGAATATAGCAATGATTTGGAACTTCTGGGTTGGCTTGCTGTGTGGTGTTGCAGATGTGCTTAGTTGGCCTGACCAGCTCCACCTGGAGCTTGCCCTGCTCCTTCCAGGTGCCTGGCCTGCTCCTCCTGGATGCTTGCCCTGCACCTCCTGGATGCTTGGCCTGCTTCTTATGACCAGCTCCACCTAGGTTTTTTCTATGTGACCATGATAGCTGTGGTTTTGGTGTTGTTGGTGTTTGAGTTTGATCTGCTGAATAACTAGTGGCTTTACTTGGAGATATGTGATGAACTGGTGGTGCACTTGTGTGTGTATGAAAGTATGGTAGCATGCTTCAGTACTCCTTCTTGCCGAAGTTACTCTGATGCTCACACTCATTTCGTAGCTACTCTGATGCTCACAGTAGGCTTAGTTAAACATAGGAAATTCTTTACTTCATTTTGTTGTGCACTATAGTATCTTAAAGAGTGAACTTTAAATGAATGCTTAAGTTGTTTGAACTCTGTTGCCTGCTTACTGTGAGCAGATACTTACTGTGAACTCCAGAGCTACTGCTTATTACTGTTATTGCTGCTTACAACTGTTATTAATGCTTATTACTGTTATTACTGCTTACTGTGAACTCCGGAGCTACTTACTGTGAACTGTCAACATGTTGTCGACATGATGAATCATGTGATGATGAATCTGTGATGATCAATCTTTGATGATGAATCTGTGAGCATGTTGTCGACTTGTTGTCGACAACTGTGTGTTGGAAAGGCACATTTTGTGCTTTTTTGTGTGAATTGTTTACAGGTTTTTGAAAATGAGTGCCTATTACTCCCGAAATGTTGATTGATTTCTGTTTCGGTGAGAAATATGCACTCCTAGGTAGCCATTTATAGGGGAGGTACTGTCGAATTTTCCGATCAATTTTTTGTTGTACTAAACATTTTTCTCCTTTTGTTTAGTGCAAACATGTCGACCGGACACGTCAACGATGGCGCTGGCACTTCTAACCAAATGAGTGTCGAAGAACAAGCCCGGGCGGCCAACTTGCCAGTTTTGGATGCAATCCCAGAGGGCGGCTGAGGAGAAGGAAATAGACGTCATGGACAGAGACGGAGGTGGAGATGATCAGGGTGGAGATGAAGACTCTGAGGGTGGAGACGACGGAGACTCCGAGGGTGGAGAAGGAGACGGAGACTCCGATGCCACCACCGATGCTGGCGGCGAGCGCACCGATGGCGCCGAGGATGACACCACCGATGGTGGATCTGCCTCAGCTGCTAAGAAGAAGGCCATCAGGAAGGATCGGAACCCGCCGACGCTTGGCACAAAACGCGAGGATTTCACCGCTGTGAATGAAAGCGGCGTACCCGTGGAGCCTAAAGCCCTTGCCACAGGATACGGGACGCAGATCGGTTGCATCGTCCGGGAGACCGTGACGATCAACATGAGGAACCTCCGAGATCCCGGCAATGCGCATCTTGTGCAGCTCCTACTACAGAAGCTTCACGAGCGATACGATTTCTCGGTGGAGTACAAGAACCTAAATGTCAAAGACAACAAGGTGAACCAGCAGGCCCTTACGAAGATGAGCACGGCCTTGGCTAGCTGGAGAACCCGGGTGAAGAAGCGGATTGACAAGGACGAAAGCTGGGAAGAGATCAAGAAGCATGAGCCACTTCTAGATCACGATGACTATCTTCTTTTCAAGGAGGAGTTGGAGACCGATACCTTCAAAGCTCTGTCGGCGTTGGGGAAGAAGATGTATGAACAAAACTTAGGTCACCACCGTCTTAGGAGTGGCGGTTACAGAGGAATCCAGGAAGTGTGGGACAAGGAGGACGCCGAGCTTATTCGTCTTGGCAAGCCCAACATGTTTGACAAATTCACGGACCCGCAGGTCCGGAACTTTGTGCGGGCCCGCTACTACCTGTGCCCCAAGACAAAGGAATTCAAAACCTCAGCGAAGGCCGTGCAAGAGTTTGAGAAACTCGTGGTAAGCAACTTACCGCGGATCTCAAGTCGATTTGCAATCAATAATGAACCAATGATTCTAATTGGGTTCATGAATCCTTTTGCAGGAAGCTGAAATAGCCGCCGAGGCAGCTTGCTCCACCCAAGGGCAATCGGAGCCTTGGGACACTCCTTTCAATAGGGCGACGAATATTATGAAGAAGAGGCCCAAGCACAAGAAGATGACGTCCGCTGGGCGTGTTTTCGGCTTTGGGCTGACCACGAAAGTCGACGTCCACTTCAAAGAGGAATCAAAGGCTAGAAAGGAGAGAAGAAGCAAGGTGGAGGAGGTGCAGAGGCGGGAGATTGCAGATCTCAAGGCGCAAGTGGCCGCGCTGCCGGCGCAGATGGAGGAGAAGTTCGAAGCAAGGTTGCGCCAGGTCATTCCTCCTCCACTGTGGAAGGGTCTAGCAGCGTGGAATGCCGCTGGTGGAGTTGGGCCGATACCGGTGCCCAGCGTGTCCGGCAGCAACTCGGTGCAACACGTGTCGCCGAACATGGTGACCCCGCCCTCCTACCCATCGGCAGACCTCTTCGCGGGGCTGAGCCCGCTGGCCACCGACACCAACAACGCGTAGCCGGCGCCGGTGCCCAACACCAACACGCGGCCGCCGCCTCCGCCGCAGCCCAACACCAACACGCGGCCGCCGCCTCTGCCGCAGCCCAACACCAACGTGCAGCCGCCGCCCAACACCAACGTGCAGCCGTCGCCTCCACCGCAGCCCACGCAGCCTCGCGTGTCCACCTTAGCCGACCTCGATGCCCTTACCAAGGTAACTAATCGTAGGCTCGACTTCATACTCTTCCGTCTTTTTTGATGAGTACCATCTGATAATGATGCCCAACATGTTCTCCCGCAGGACACTAGTTGCACCTTGTTGCACTATGTGAACGGCGTGCTGAAGGATGTAGGCAAGGGTACCATATGCCAACCGAAGAACCCCCTAATGCACAACTTGCCCATCCCTGCTGGCATGTTCAGGGTCGCTCTGGTGCGTCCTTTGAAGGGTTGCGAAGGCGTTGATCCTCCCATGCAACCTCATGGAGCCGATGAGCATTACTCTCTCGGAGGTTGCGTCGGCTGGCCCTTGCTATGGCCGAAGTCACAGATTCGCCTTGCAAAGGATGATCAGCGCGCCGCGGCTGCCCCCGCTAAAAAGACACAGCCACCGGTGTTCGTCCCCGCCACCAAGAGGCATCAGCAGCTAGCCGCGCACACGCCGTCGCCTCCACCCGAGCACGTGGACGCTGCACCTAACCACGGCGATGATCCCCGCGATGAAATTGACGGCTTCCTCGACATTGGGGCCAACGAAGAAATCTACATGCCTCCTCTTGGAGATCCAGCCTCCCGTGGTCAACAAGCCGGTCGTCCCCTGTCATGCACGCAGCGTCTGCGGTTCGGCGACGGTTCTTTGGAGACGCCTCCGGAAGCCGCAGCCACACAACCCAATCCGGCCAATGTTATCAGCCCCACCACACTCCACAAGACGGTCGATGAGCAGCTGAAATCCGCTGCTCCCATGCCGGATAAGTTGCAATCCACAGCTCCTATCGAGGAGAAGAAGAAGGGCCGGAAGCATAGCCGGAGCAAGAAGGCTTCGAGCCAGCCGTCTCCGAGGAAGATACTCTGATCCGGGCTGAGGACGGCGTGCGAGAAGAGCCCAGTGATTTCCCCATGCACATAGCGGGTCGGCCGATGCTAACAAAGGAGATGCTCGCCAACGCGGGTGGAGCGATCGTGAATTTGCACGACAGCATCCAGTATCTCGAGGAGCGCCTTCTCCAAGAAAAGAATCCCAGGTACCCGGTCTACACAATCAAGGTGCCGGAGGGCCATGGCTTCGTCGATACATCACCCGCTGAAATCTTTTTCGTGCGGTACGAGGACATCTACAATCTGCTGCACTCCAACCGCCTGGACTATAACTTGGTCCGTCTATACACGCTTCATATGGCGTTGAAGGCGAAGAGGGAGAAGACCAAGGGCATCGTGATAGTAGACCCCTACTTCATGCGTGACGTTGCCTTGGTGAACGAGGCGGACCGGACAACGGTGAAGGAGTACCTTGGGAATATCTTTGTGGAGAACCCGACCATCGACTCCATTCTTCTGCCTTGCTTTCCTGAGTAAGTGAACACCGCCGTGAAAACTTCTTTCTTAGATTCTCCGGTTGGTCCTCTTACAACAATTTATTTTTCAATTGTGCCACGCAGAGGCATATACTGCTCACTCATATCCATTTGCCCAAGGTGGTCGCAAGCGACGTACTTTGACTCATCGAGTGAAACGAAGCCGATGAAGAACTATGGCCGAATCAAGAGTGTGCGCGATGAAGCTCTACAATTCTATGCCGACAAGGGGGGCAAATTCACCAAGGGTGGCGAGAGAGTCAAGAATGGCAAGCATATCTTCATGCACCAGACAAAGTTTCCATGTGTCAAGCAGCCGCCTGGCAGTGTGAAGGAGGCCTTCTACGCCCTGCATCACCTGAAGGGGATCGTCCGGGATTCGCGGATCAGGGCGCTACCAGCTAATCTTCGACCATGGGCCGAAAAGTTTGCGGCGATCGATGATGCGGACCTTATGGAAGATTTCTGGCGCATCCAGACTCAGATCACGCAAGTCCTTCATGAAGACATCGACTCAACCGGCGGGGTCATGCATTGTGGCGTAGCGTTGACTAACCGCGAGATCGAATGATGCCTCGACAGGCAGCGCGACACAAGGACGTTCATGACGAGAGAGGGCGTGCGCCCGTTCCCGGCGAGGACTACATGATGTCTGCGGCTAGCTAGCGGTTTTGGGTCGATGTATCGTAAACTTTACTATCCTAGTGTTGTTTCCGAACTATTGTTGGACATATGTGTGTAAACCTTAACTTGCTGAGGCTCGTAATGCCTTGACGATCGATGTTGGACTTGCTTATATATGATCGGTCGTCATCCATGCTAGGTTTTATTCTAGGCTTATGAATCCTTGCCATAGTATTTGTGATCATGCAAGCATGTTTTTGCACTTTGTCATTCCTTTTGTTGCATAACATATATACTACATGTCTATAGAGAGATGGCGAAGTGGTACGTGGTGTACAGTGGTCGGGTTCCAGGAGTCTACGAGGAGTGGGAGGACTGCCAGGCACAGGTGACCAACTTCAGCGGCAACTGCTACAAAGGGTACAAGACAAGAGAGCTCGCGGTCTCCAAGTGGAGGAGACACGTGTGGAAGAAGAATCGGATGAAGTTCTTGATCATGGTCTCGATCTTGCTCATCGTCGTAGCCGGTGTGATCTATTCGTTCATATAGTAGTCTAGGTGATATGTAACTCCATATATGTTATGTAATGATCAAAGTTGTACTTAACTTGTGTAATGATTCGACACTTGACATGATATTGATGTATTTCGACACTTGACTTTATATTGATGTCTTTCGATACTTGACATGATATTGATGTATTTTGGTGAATTCCTGTGTTACTGATGTGTATATCTTTGCATTTCTGCTGTATACTATATATTTTTGTGCTGTATACTGTGTATTTCTGCTGTATTCTCGAAAAAAATACAAATAGAAAACATATCAGTGGAGCACCATTTTTAATGCCAGTGGCGCACCCTATCCGTGGCGCACCTAAATGGGGTGTGCCGCAGATATTATGCGTGGCGCACCCCACTTAGGTGCGCCACGGATAGGGCACATAACCGTGGCGCATGTAGCCGTGCGCCACTGGTAATAAATACCAGTGGCTTGATATGCGTGGCGCACCAGGGGTGCGCCACTGAAGCCCAAAATGGTGCTCCACAGATAAGGGTTTCCCTAGTAGTGTAGGTCTTGTTTTTTCTTCTATCGTTGTGCTAGTTGGTGGTGTTATCATCTTGTTTGGTGACTTAGATCCATATGTTCGTTGTAAGCTTTTTGTTAAACCTTTGTTGAATAAATTAAATAAAAAATATTGTATGCATCAGTTTGATGCAAAGGCCAGGGTCTTCAACCTCTTTTTTTTTAAAAAAAATAAGGTATGCAGTTCACAGCTTCACCTGCACGATAAGAAATAAAAAAATTACACCATTGTGAACTCATGGTTTTATTAAACGGGGTATTTTGAAGTATAGTGCTTGATCAAGCTATATAGATGGTAAGTACTATTGGAATATCAAATCGTATGGGGCGTGATTGGATTTACCAAATAGCTACTAAAATCAAATCTGTATCTGATTTCTTATCAACCGAATCATCTAAAAATAGCAAGTCAATACTACTCGCCTATATGACTACTCCCTCCGACCAGTAATACTTGTCTCTACATAAATGTATCTAGACATGTTTTAGTATCTAGATACATCTATATAGAGATAAGTATTAGTGCTCAAAGGAGTAGTAAATTGTACCCTAAAAAGCCTCTTTTAGTGATGTGCCCAGTTGGAGCGGATAACCAATGATATTTTAGCTAACATGGATGAGGATTTTCATGGATCAGTTCTCTTATTATCTGTTTCATTTGTTATAAAAAAAAGAAGATTATCTTCCCTTAGCTAAGGAATAAGTTCTTAGAAAATAAGAGAAGACCATTTTAGTGTCGTATCATATATCTTCTCTTAGCGAGTTAATTTCTTGCCAAATTAATTACTAAGGATAAAAATAAGAGATAATGCATTGTACAACTTATATCTATTAATTCTCTAGATAACGTGGAGAGAAGACATATCTTTTCTACCATTGTGCATGTGACATAGTGCGCACTGCACAGTCATCATTGTCAATTTTTGTTGATTCTGAACCGAACTTTCATGTTCACACAACCGTACTTGTATCAGGGTCAGACGTTCAGTTTTATTTGGAGTACTAAGATGTAAGTACAGTAGTACACGTAGAGGCGATACTACTGTCGGCTCAGAATAAGGTGGTGGCAGTCACTTGTAGTACGTCTAGGAGTCTTCATCAACCATCAAGGCTGAGCAATATATACTGCCATTATTCGGGTTGATCTCAGGTGGGCACCTCTCATTGTAGCGGCAAGGGCGAGTGTAGGGTTCACCACGGTGGCACGGTCCGTTGGGACACACAGGACGGTTAGGGTCCAGAGCACCACCACCACCTGGAAGGAAGCACCATACAAGCATCCATGAATATTCAGTTACAAGTAGCTGCTCAAAATGCTATAATTTCAAGGAGGAGGCGACGAAGAGGACGAAGGAACAGTTGGGAAGCACTGACCGCTGATGTCGCGGGCCACGGCCACGGAACCGCTCATGAACACCGCCGAGACGATGAACAGAGCCATCTGGAGGAGTACCAGGAAACGCGCAGCTCTGGCGAAGGACCCCATCAGAATTAAGTCTCGCAGGCCTACTAGTTTCTACCCTCTGAGCTGTGATGAGCTTGAGCTGTGTACATATCATGCTGCCTGCCCAATGGCCGTATTTATAGACATGCATCGATCCTTATGGGGAAAAACTTATATTGGCCCCTCAATTTTCACATACTTTTTTAGAGCATTACTTTGGAGTAACCATCTGTATAGGGTGTAGGCTTTGGCAGTGGGTTTGTGCATTCTGCCGTTGAAGATAATGGTGGGCAGACTCCCGATGACTCATTTTTCCTCGGTTAGTCAAGGCGGGTCACAGCTTTTCCATGCAATAGACTGATAGACAGCCACAAGAGCAACGGATCAGCTAGCCGATGACCCAACAAAGCCACGACGACGACGACCTGCAGGTAAACCAACCAGGTCTCCGGTGGTCATGTGACGCATGAAAATATCCACTCGCTAGCGTCATCATTGTCACACAAAATCATTGCCAGTACTGTACGATTATATCGTTGGAGGTGATTTTAATATTTTAAGGCATTGTGGTGAGAAAAACAAACCTACTCGGTTGTCCCATTTCTCTGATACCTTTAACTCTATTATTCGTACTCTGGGCCTTAGGGAAATTCATATTTCTGGTGGTAACTATACTTGGTCTAACGGGCAAGCGAATCCTACGCTCGAGAAGCTGGATAGGGTCCACATGTCTCCTGCTTTGGAGAACCTTTTTCCTTTGGTGCAAGTTAGAAAATTGGTTAGCAAGTTGTCCGATCATAGTCCTTTGTTGCTGATCTCGGGGGACAGCAATACGACTCTTCCTAAGAATAGGGAGTTCAAGTTTGATATTGCTTGGTTTAAACAGGATGATTTTTTGGATACCGTGACAAAAATTTGGAGTAAACCTGTGAGATCTGTTGATCCTATTGATATTTTAAATATCCAATTGAAACGTTTTAAGAAACATTTTAAGGGGTCGGGTTCCAACTTGTATGGTCATATTAAGAAAAGGAAAAAAGGCCCTTAGAGAAGAGTTGTCTCATTTAGAAGCAGATGAAGAATCTGCAGCTCTGTCTCCTGATGCTTTTAAACGAAAAACTGAGATTTTAGTTGAGCTTCATGCTATCTATGCGGATGAGGAGCTGTTTTGGCTCCAACGCTCTCATGAGAGATGGCTGTTGCAGGGAGACTGCAATACTTCTTACTTACATCGTGTTGCGAATGGGAGAAAGCGCAAGAATTTTGTCCATTCATTAAAAAGTGGTTATTTGGTGATCGAGGGGACAAAAAATCTCCTAGACCATGCTACTTCTTTTTTTAAAGAGTTTTTTTGGGCCGGCACCCCTGGTTCCAATTGGTGATGATCTATGGTCCCCTGAGGAGAGGTTGAATGAGCATGATAATGCTGATCTTTCTCGACCTATTTCTGTTGATGAAATTTAGAACGCACTCTTTTCCATGGATGTTAATCGGGCTCCGGGTCCTGACAACATTCCTATTGAATTGTTTCAACATTGCTGGCATATTGTACAATTTGATATCCTTAATATATTTGCCCATTTCTATAATGGCACTCTTGATTTCTATGACTGAATTATGGGGTCATAACCTTGCTACCAAAAGTTGTGGGGGCTGATAAAATTCAGCAATACATGCCCATTTGTCTTCTTAGGTGCTTGTATAAACTCATTACCAAAACCTTAACTTTGAGACTTGACCCTTATGCTAGTAAACTGTTCAGTATTCAGTAGAATGCCTTTATCAAGCACAGAAACATTACTGATGGGATTTTCTCGTTGCATGAAATTATCCATCATACTTATAGTAACAAAAATGTGTGGTGTCATGCTTAAGATTGATTTCGAAAAAGATTACGACAAGGTGAATTGGAATTTCCTTTTGTGTTGTCTTGAGAAAAAGATTTTGGAAACATCCCTCGAGTGGTGAGATTCCTATGTGTGCACGCTTCCCGGCTTTATCTGATGTGTGTCAAAGCCAAGATTGTTCTATAAAAGAGTGTGTGGAAATGCATTCTATTTTGCCCTTTCGTAGGCATCTTCGTGGGAATCTTTTGGAAAATTGGAATCAAATTTTGTATGAGTTTAACCAACTTAATCTGAATGATAACTCTGATAAAGTCATTTGGTATTTGGGTAAATCTGTTGTGTTTTCTACTAAATCAATGTATCATTTATTGGAAAAAGATGTTTCTGGTCCACATAACAAGTGGATTTGGAAGGCTGGTATTCCTCTGAAAATCAAGGTTTTTATGTGGCAAGCTTTCCAAGATGCTATTTACCAGAGATAACATGCGGAAAAGGAAATGGTCTGGGGTACCTCTTTGCTCGTTTTGTGGTACGGTTGAAACAACCAATCACTTGTTCTTTCAATGCTCGGTGGCTAAGATCGCTTGGGGGGCTATGGGAAAAGTTTTGGGAACTTTGTTTTGTCCAAAAAAATTCTGGCAAGCTTTCGTGTGGTTTTATTCTTTCCTTCCTGGTGGGGAAAAGTTTTACATGGTAAGAATGGCAGCAGTGTGCTGGGCCATCTGGATCCTTGGGAATAAGATGATGTTTGAGAAATACATTCACCGGAAACCTGCAGAGATAGTGTTTATGGTTTGTTCTTTTCTTATGCACTGGGCAGGTCTGCAGAAAGAGGGTGACAAGATGATGCTGGCATCAGGAGTGAAGAAGCTGATGTCGACTGCAGCTGAGCTGGCTTCTGGAGCTACTTCGTGATGAGATTGTTGTGCCATTTCGCCTGGTGGTGCGGTGCTTCTACTGTCTGTGATGCTGTCGTTTGCTGGAAGTTCTTTCGCTGCTAAGGAGTGTGTTTTGGGTCGCCTAGTTTGAGTTGCTTCCTGGAGGTCTGGTTCGCTTTTGGTTTCCCGTGGTGTTGGAAAACTTGTAATACGAATGTTCTGGTAGTATCGGTTCTAAACTCTCCTTAGATTGTGTGGTGTCAATGGGTTTTTGCCCCGTAGTGGTTGTTCGACATCGAGCTCCCGCAGCGGGTTTCCCATAGGTGCTTAGCTTTCCTGCTCTTTCCTTTCTCCATTCACTTGCTTGTAAGAACTTTGTATTTCCGTTAAGCAATTAATGGAAAGGGGTTAGCCCGGTTGGAAAAAAAAGTATTGTACGATTAGAGAGAGTTTTACTGCAAAATACATGATCCTCTGTACCTCAAAGTCTAGGATTGGATGAAAGCATGAAAGACAACCCGCCGTTAGTCTCCCTACAAAATTCCGTTAGTTTTGTTGGGGCATCTAAGGACTTGAAAATCACTATCCTTAGTTTTAGGTACTTCTGTGTTCTGAACCACTATCCTTAGCTCTGAAGTTCTAACATCAAAAAAAAAAAAAAACTTGGACATTCAGTGTCATTTCACATCATTTTCCTCATTATTCTATTTGTGTTATTTCCACTGCTCGCGTAGATAAAGATGTTCCAAACTAGACAATCACTTCTTCTGCTAGGGCCACGCATCTTATCATGTAGAGATTGATGAACTCTATGTGTTTGTATCGTCCTGTTACATCGTCTGAGTAAATACAAAATATTATGGAAGGAAGTTTTGGTCCTACTATATATGAACTCCATCAAGCATGATCTAGCAACGTAGATGTTACACGAGAAATGTATATGTTAACCACCGCTGCCACACGTAGAGATCGATTATTTCATTTAGAACTTCCGTTTGAAGACCAGAAAGCTTAATTTGCAGGCAGGCATCGGCCGACAACCTTCAACTCTAGAGTACAATAAGATGAGGAGAGCCTTGAAGATCGATCGAAGCATAGCAGGGCCAGACATCACTGTCAATATTTATTAATTACGAACCGAACTTTCATGTTCATACAACCATTCATATCTCAGGGCTAGACATCCAGTTTTATTCAGAGTAAGTACACGTATGAGGCGATATACTGTCGGTTCAGTATAATGCAGTAACTTGTACTGCTAGGAGACACATGCATCAAGGCTGAGTCGGTGGTCCGCCGCCACGGCACCCGTAGATTGTGCGGCACCGTGGACCGGTGTAGGGACCACTAGGTTTGCACTGTCCGTTGACACATATGGGACGGTTAGGGTCCAGAGTACCAGCACCACCTGGAAGGAAGTCCAAACAAGGATCACATGAATATTCAGTTACAAGCAACTACACAAAATGCTATACTTTCAAGGAGGAGGCGAGGACAGAGAGGATGAAGGAACATTTGGGAAGCACTAACCACTGATGTCGCGGGCCACGGCCACAGAACCGCTCATGAACACCGCCGAGACGATGAACAGAGCGATCTGGAGGAGTACCAGTAAACGCGCAGCTCTTGCGAAGGACCCCATCAGAGTTCTGTCTCAATTCTGAGCTTGAGCTGTGTATCTCATGCTGCTTGCCGGATGGCCGTATTTATAGACATCGATCCTGATGGGGGAAAACATCATATATTGGCTTCGGTACCTGTTAATTTGTGCATTTTGCCGCTGAAGATAATGGTGGACAGACACGTTGACTCATTTTTCCACGGTTAGTCAAGGCTGGTAACAACTTTGCCAATGCAATAGACAGCCACAAGAGAAACGAATCAGCTAGCCGACGACCCAAGAAAGCCACGACGACGACGACCCACAGGTAAACCAACCAGGTCTACGCATGAAAATATCCACTCGCTGGCGTCGTCTCGCATTGTCACACAAAATCATAGCCCACACTGTACGATTAGCGGAAAACAAGGAGAATTCTACTGCAAATACATGATCCTCTGTACATGAACAATGGCCCGCCATTAGAGTTTCCCTATAAAATTCCGTTAGTTTTGTTGGGGGCTTCTAAGGACTTGAAAAGCACTATTTTTTAGGTGCTTCTGAACTACTACTATTCTTAGCTCTGAAGTCCTAACATCAAAATAAGAAACTTGGACATTCAGTGTCATTTCGCATCATTTTCCACATTATTCTCTTTGTGTTATTTCCACTGCTCTCGTAGATAAGGACCGCCCAAACTAGACAATTACTTCTGCTTCGAATCAGTAGCTGGGTTCTCCAATTTGTTGTTCTTCTCCGGGGGTGTAACCACGACGTCTGCATTACTGAACCCAAGCTCTGACATATCCTGCTTTGCCATCAGGTTCCTGCACGGCGAACAAGAATAAACTGATTCCGGATCCGAGTGGAAGAAGCACCAACCAAAACAGTATATAAATCAAAGTGCATCTGGTTTATGAGCATGTATAGTGAATTTCAGGTATCAAAGTTTTGCTTGGCAAAGTGTGGTTGTGAACCAAACATGCCCTTAGTGTTCAAACATGGGCGAACAAAAGATCAAACATCTCTGTAGCACACTACACAAGAGTTGCACCATAGGAGGCAAATAGCCAAGAATTGACAGAGCCGAGGTTAGGTTTTTCTGCAGGCTAATTCAGCAGTAAACCGTTTCTTCACTAAACTAAAAATTGTTCAGAACAACATGCTGAGCATGAACTAGAATGAAACTATCAAGAGACAAAGAAATTCACCTAACACCAGTTTCATGTAAAAGTAAAACATATCAATCTACTTTATTAAAACAAATTTTGTATAAACAGTAACTCATTAAAAGCATATATAAGTGCGGAAAGGAGATGTAATAAATATTTGAAGTAAAATCCCAAGTAGTCAGATTATGGAAGTTACTGATACTTCAAATGACTTGAATTTCGATTTACTGACTATTTTTGTATCACCTTGTTGAGGTGGCTTTTAATTAAGAAAGCTAATACACCTTGCAAAGATTGGATATCAGCAGTTTTAATATGCGGTTCCAAATCAAGTAAATTCAGCCACAACCAGTTCTCTATATGCACGAAGATGGAGTTGTATTGATAGGACCAAACTATCAAACAGAGAGTACAAGATCATATGCATCTACCATTGGATGCCAGCTACAATGCAAAGATCATCTGCTTCATCCAAAATTGGATAAACTGAACATGTAGTAGACACAGAAAATAAGGAAGTTTTTGGCTAATTAGCTCACCTGGCTTAGCTACGTTAAGCTATACTAGCTTGTTTGAGCTATAGCCTACCTTGTCATGGTTACTCGTTCGTACTATTTGGGTAGCTGCTAGTATACCGGTAAAATTTGAGCACATTTGGAGTTAGTTACTTTATCCATTAGCATGACAAGAGTTGAGCACTGTATCCTCTCAATTTTTGCCGACAAAGATTTTCTCGCTTCTCGCTCCTAGTGGGACAAGGATTTTCTAGCCCATGGAGGCTGCTTTGCTTGGCACTGTTAGTTTTTAATTTCAGTACCAAACCCTATCTTTACATAGTGAGCCCAGTATTGTGTTCGCTCAGGAACCGAACACACCCTAAATCACTACACATAATTTGCTTGAGCTATGGATGTGCCAAAAAAGGGGTTGAGCTAACAACATTAATACAATACAGATCTGAAATTATTGCATATGGAGAAAGCATGCTAACCTCTCCATCCTACACTCCAAGTATTTCTTTGAGAACATATGGCACTTCTCAGACTGAGATCCTGTTGATTTCAGGCAGGCAAGATAGTCCTTCTTCTCCTGTTTGCACATGTAGCTCTCATTAAGTATATAAATACATTTTTTCGATGAAGAAGTATATAAACATGGACGGAGCTGCACTTGGTCATGGGTGTTCAGCTGAACACCCAAAATTTTCTGCCAAAAAATTCATATGTAACTCGTGTAGGAACTAGGAAGTCTGTATCACTAGTTTTCATTTGAGACAACGCATGTATCACTATTGGTAGTACTCAGCTCGTGTACACATTAGCAAAGATAAAGGCATGATTCGAACGTCCATGCGGCCCAGCTAGCTGAGAGCAACACCTTGCAACTCAATCGATTCAAATACTTCCTCCGATCCATAATAATAAGTATTTGCTGATTTAGTAAACTTTGTATTAAATCAGCAATGTCAGAGAAAGTAGTAAAGCAGCCATCAAAAGAATTACAGCGACCAGCTCAAATTGAAAGAAAATAAAAGCAATGAAATGAGCGCCCTTGCCCCAAATCGAGTTGCGACCCACGAGGCGGTGCCCCAACCCCCATGGCTTCGATTCTGTCAGAGCCAGGCCAAGCAGAGAAGGGATGCTTGGTCGATGTACCGGCATGGGCGCATGCAAGCAAGAATATGACATATAACCTTCTTTGCAAGCTTCCCAAATTGATGTTAACCCTACCACTCCTAGTGTTGAGTGGGTATATATGTTCTTCGACAACTTTTGTGAAGAATAAGATGTAACAAAACCTTGAAAGACTGTTTAGTTATATTTATTGAGAGGGAATTCTTCTTGCAAATGAAGGATGATGTGGTCATATCTTGCTTCCAAGCTATGACAGGTCGTATGGCCGTATTGTAATTTTCTTCATTATTTTGTAAGTTTTTCAACCTTTTGAGATAATGCTGATACAATAGTTGATATGTACTTTTGTTTGTGTAAACGCATAGACCATTTTCAGCTATTTGCCTTTAAGTTTTGTTGTGGACGAAGTTTTGAACACCCAAAGTTAAATTGCTGGATCCGTCCCTGTATATAAATACATACTAACATTACATCCTAGGGAAAACACAAAATGATTACTACTTACCAGGTCGCACTCGTGCAAGTGATCGAGAGGGAATACGCCTTTTTCAGGAGGTACAGGCCTCGCTCCCCTATTTCCACCAAACGCGCCACCTGCGAGAACTCACAAAGTTATTCGAAGGTTGATAATAATACCATGTTGCAGGTTAGCCACGGGGTAGAAAACAGGTAACACAGGATCGGAACCCAAAGTTCTTGGCCATTGCAACAGATGCTAAAGCAAACAAATGTAAACATGAATCTACAGGACAGGAGATCGATAATCAGTAGACAATCCTCACCTGCACTCATTTCCAAAGCACGTCAAGATTCAGATCTAGACACCGGTTCTCCCAATGCTTGAACCCTGAGGGATACAAAAAAACAAGTCAGCAAAGCTAGAGGCAGTAGGAGGCGACACGACATTTCATCAAACACCTTAGGTACGAACCAAAAAAGAGAGGAAGCTTGCGCCGGGTAGGGATGGAAAAAGAGGGAGCGCTTTACACGTCGTAGCAGGAACGGGATCGGAAGAGAAACACGCTGCCGCCCACCTGCCCGGCGCGCGGAGAGATGAGGATGGCCGGGCGCCGTCGAGAGCGAGACCGAGGAGAGGAAGAGCACTTGCCACGAGACCTTCGGGGAGGGATGAGCAAAATGAGCTGGGCTCGTGACCGACCGGTAGACCTGGCCCAGGCTGGGCTGTCGAACTCTCTCCTCCTCTCACACAGCCCGACAACTCCCCTCCTCTCTCCTCTCAATCGAAAAAATCTTTGTCGACACAATTGAGAGGATACAGTATGGAATTCAAGGTCTCAAAAAAAAATACAGTATGGAATTCAATTCGGCCCCTGATGCATATGCTCCTCTACCAAAAAATATATTCTAAATTGTCACAAAAATTTGGCAATTTTTTTTGCATGTTCTTCTCCATAATCTGTGTGTGTTCATAAAGTTTTCATGTAAAACTACTATTTTTATGGTCTATGAAAAAAATTATGAAAAGCCTTATTTTTAGCATCAAATTTTATCTTTTTTACACATGTCACATAAGTTGATTTTTTGTGAAACAACTTTGTAGAAACATAGTACATGAAGATGTACGTGCAGATTCTTTATTTTAAACTTTTTTACATTTTAAAATATGTCAAAGATGTATTTCAAATAAAAATAAGAATATGCTCCCAGGAGCTAAAACACCACTATGGGATGCAGTGCTCAACTGATGTTATGCTAATGAATAAACTAACCGGTAAGTGTTTTTTGCTTCTAAGCTCTAGTGATCTTTTATTTTTTTAAATTAAAATCATATTTGTAAGCTTTAATAATAATAATAATAAATATGAATATAATTAATGATGTAACCTATAAGCATGTAAAATTTTATTACACAATTCATTGTATTGTGAGATACACAAAAAAACAAAATTTGATAAATTTTTAGATTTGAAAACATACATATTCAGATCAACATGTTTGTTATTTTTGTGTATTGCATGATACAGAATATTTGAATATGGTTTTTTGCATGCATGTGGAATAAATAGTTGGCTACATCTGAATATCTTTTAAATTTAAAACTATGATTATAATTTTATTTTAAAAAATAAGATCACTAATGCCCATATACACCAAATCTTCACTCCGTAAAGTAACTACCTTTCAAACTTGCTCAATTCCTGTTGGGGATATACCAAATGGGTATACCAGCGACGTAGTCCTGAACCAGCAAGTCAGGGTGGCCCATCGAGGTGGTATGGCGGATTGCCTACCGGGCGGCCCAGTTGCTGGGAATACCATGGCGGTACTGGACGCAGGCGCTTATGGCGGATCCGAAGACAGGCCCATGGCGGGTTGCCTTGTAGTACACTCATAGGACTTAGTCTAGGACTCCAAGTTGTATCCGCTCTGGTACCAACATGTAGCCCACGCCAGGCACCTTTATAAGCCCGGCGTGGAGAAGCCCTTGAGGCACAACACAATAGCTTAGGGTACGGCCAATCGCATAGCGAGATAGCCAACCTCTTCATTGTAATCGAGCACTTGTTGCCATATAGTGAATTATAGCAGCACGTAGGATCCCGCCACCATTGCGGGATCTGAAGCTGGGTAAACTCGTGCTACCACCGTCCCGGATCGCTCCGCCGTATTCACCCCCTTCCACAAACCGCCATATCCCTACCCCTATGGCAGATCTGTTGACGAAACCACGACAGTTGGCGCCCACCGTGGGGCATTGCGCGTCAGGAGCGCGGATCCAGGCGGGATCCGCCTTCGCAGGCATCGGCGACACCGTCGCCATCGGGCGCGTCCTCTACGATTCTGGCTTCCCCATCGTCCCAGTGGATAACCTCTGGGTGCCGGCTAGAGAAGACCCTGCTCGATTCACCGTCGTTCCGATCGGAGATATCCATATCTTCATTGGAGAGACAAACCCTACCCCCGCTACGGAAACCAATTTCCGGCGGATTGGTATGGCTGAAACCCCCAAACGGACCGCTTTCGAGCTGGATACAGAGGAGGATTCATCTGATCTGGTACTTCCCAAGTTACCTAGATTGGATCTAAAAAACAATCCCACCCAGCCCACCCTAGGGGTAGAGGAAGTGGTGGTAGATCGCTGTGAATCCGCCATAAGCAATCTGGCGTTAGAGACACCACGGTATTGCCTTGTTGCGTTCGCTGGTATCACTTCGGGATCTACCTCCAATGGAGAAGATAGCCCAGGTGAATCCATCCTAGAGGCACTTAACGAAAGTGGTGAATCGGATGACTGGGACAGCAAAGGCTATGACTCTGACCACTATGACACCGCCATGAGAAGGATCGAGGCGGAATTAGCTCAGCAAGCACTTGAAGAACAGAACGCAGCCGCCAAGCAGGTGTTCATGACCAACAAAGGAGATGACGCTGGGCAGGCAACTGGCGATCCGCCATCTCAGGCAGTCCATGACGGAGATGCCGGCAAAGAGCAGGGTAACCCGCCACCAGCTGTCGATCCCGCCACGGAACAACTTCCTGAGATCCAGGGCGGACCCAGGCCCCTGCAACCCGCCATCCCCGAGGACCAGCACCCAGAAGACTTTATGACCCCGCTGGATAAGGTCGTCTACGGAACTCTAGCAGATCCAATCACCCCTGACTATGTCAGAGATGTGAACGATCTCGAGAAGAAAAGGCGAGCAATCCTTAAAGAAGCAAAGCGAGTCGAGAAGATGGGCCAACAGCTAGATGGCGATATTGCTAAAGCTCAAGACATGCTGAAGCGCGCAAGGAACATGGAGGAGAAGTATGCTACTCTCATCCAGAACCAGATGGCCGAGGGAGGCGACCCGCAGTTGGCACGAAACCTTGAGTTCACCGTACCAACCGCAGAAACTCTGGCCAAGATGTACATCAAGAACCCGCCATATGTGGACAAAAACCGCAATGAAGTCAGGGCTACGCCCATTGAGAACATCGTGGCTGCAAAGGAGCTATTGGAGCATAATAAGAGCCAGTAGCCCTAGAGACGGCGGTGAAACTGATGACCAAAGCATTGGTGCAGCAGGAGAAGGCTACGTCGTCACGACGGCTCGAATCTGATCTCGCGCTATGCAGGTCCAGCACTGCCTCCAAAGCTCGGGGGGCTGGCAATTATGGTACGCGCCCTGATAACGAATCTCATACCGGATCCTCAGAAATCCGAAGAAGAGAAGCTCGCAATCGGGCAGATGCCATCCCAATATCCTCCGACGACAAACCAAATGGCAAAGGCCCGCAGAGAAATCCATCGCCACCTCACAAGAACTACCCTGCTTATGGATACCAGCAAGACAATGCTGCTCCCCGCCATAAGACCAACATGCCGCCACCAAAGTATAAGACGTTCGAAGTCCCAAAGGGAGGAATCGTCATACACGACAATGATGGCAAGCGAGGGCGAAGCCGTGACGCTGGACGCAGAGACGATCCACCACGACGGGAAGCCAGCAGAGACGGCGGATCCAAGCGAAGGGAACGATCTCGCCATGACGATGTCGCGCACCGCGGTGGCGACAAGGATAAGCATCGCTTCTCTCGCCACCACGATGACAAAGGGCAAGGCTCCCGCCGCCATGACGATGATCCATCTCCAGGAAGAGCAGAGGGAAGCCGTCGCAGCTGCAAAGATCAGTCGCAGGACGGCGATAGTAAAAGACGACGTGATTCTTCGCCATCCCCACCAGGCAGCCCCCACGGTGGCAGCGGTGGCGGTGGCGGACCAGCAAGATCACGCAACTGTCGCAAGGATCCGCCGGACCAAAAGCCCTACGACGCACGTACCCACCTAAACGAGATTGCCAAGTCCCAAACAGCCTTCTTCCTCGGCCCAAAGTGCTTTGGACAACGGATTCATGATGAGCCCATCCCGCATGGGTTCAAAATCGAGAAAAATATCCGCCAGTACAATGGAGTCGATAGGCCTTTAACTTGGCTACAAGACTACTTCAACGCAGTGCAATTCGCCGGGGGATCACCCAATGTTGTTGTCCGTTATCTGCCCCTGATGCTATCTGGCACAGCGCGGCAGTGGATCAACGATTTGGCGGAAAACTCCATCCAAACCTGGTTTGATATGCAGACTGCGTTCACCGAAAACTTTGAGGGTACTTACAAGAGACCCCATAATATTGGTGACCTCCAAAGGTGCCGATGGGCCGACGACGAGACCTCCCGAACTTTCCTTGCGTGATGGCTAGATATGAAGAACTCCTATGAAGGGGTTACTGACGAATCCACCATCCTCGCATTCATCGACAGTTTGGAGAGAGGCCAGCTGCTCTGCCATCGCCTGTTGCGGGAAAGGAACAAAGGAAAACTAACCCTAAATTCTATGATCACCATTGCAAGCAACTACGCGGCCACCGACGACGATGCCCGCGAATCCCTGAAGGCTTCCGCCATCCAGAATACTGGAAAGCGGAACAATAGCAATAAACGGAAGAATCCGCCCGAAGAGCAGCAAACTCCGGATATGGTGGCCACAACCTTCGCCGATAAGGGTCAAAGCAGTGGCCAGCCGCGGAGCTCTGCAGCTCCCGCTTCGGCGCCATCTGCCCCCGTGTCCTATGATGAATACCGCGATATGCCATGCTTCGCCCATCGAGACGCTTGAGGAAAATGCAATCACACCAACCGGAACTGCAAGTTTGTCAATGACATCAAGACGGATCAAGAAGCTGGCTACAAGCGCAACCGGCGACAATGGCCTCGTGGCAAAGGGAAAGCGGACAAAGACAAGGAATCGAAGGATGGCAGTGATATGGATGAAGACCCTGCGCCCAAACCCGCCGAAAAGGCAGAGGATGAGGGTGGCAAGGGTAATCCAATAAAAAATAAAAAAGGAGCCTTTCATACGTTCCTTGGACCTCCCACGGCTAAGGCACAGCGAGCTGCTATGCGCTCCTTTAATGCCACCGTGCCAAAAATCCGCCAGTACGTCCGATGGTCCGAAGTACCGGTGCGCTGGAGCCGCGATGATCACCCAGAGCACATCTCGGAAGGATATTATGCCATGGTAGTTGATACATCTCAAACGTATCTATAATTTTTGATGCTCCATGCTTGTTTTTACACCATTTGCATATTGTTTCGTTACACTTAGTGGCACTTTTATGCATTTTCCGGAACTAACCTATTAACGAAGTGCCACAGTGCCAGTTTCCTGTTTTCTGCTATTTTTGTGTTTCAGAGTGATACACAGGAAATATTCTCGGAATTGGACGAAACAAGTTCATGAAGTCTTATTTTACCCGGAAGCTTCCAGAGATCCGAAGAGGAGTAGGAGGTGGGCCACCAGGGGCCCACACACAGGGGTGGCGCGGCCAGCCCCTGGCCCGCGCCACCACCGTGTGAGGGAGCCTGGCTCCACCTCTGACATCGCCCCTTCGCCTATAAAGACCCCCCGACGGAAAAAACCTAAGGACCCGAGCAGATTTCCAGAACACATCGCGATCTGTCGCCACCGTCGACCCGAAGATCGGGAGGGTCCAGAAGCTCTTCCCGGCACCCTGCCAGAGAGGGGAATCGCCACCGGAGGTCTTCTTCATCGCCATGCTTGCCTCCGGAGCGATGAGTGAGTAGTCTACCTTGGACTATGGGTCCATAGCAGTAGCTAGATGGTTGTCTTCTCCACCATGTGCTTCATGTTTAGATCTCATGAGCTGCCCTACATGATTGAGATCACCGTTATGTAATTCTACATGTTTGGTTTGTTGGGATCCGATGAATATTGGTGTTTATGATTAAGTTGTTGTACTGAATTATATCTTTTGTTATCTCTATGTTGTTTATGATCTTGCATGCTCTCCGTTGTTAGTAGCTATCTTGGCCGAGTAGTTGCTAGTGACTCCAAGAGGGGGTATTTATGCTCGATAGTGGGTTCATGCCTCTATTTCACCTGGGGGAGTGACAGAAACCTCTAAGGTGGTAGATGTGCTGTTGCTACTAGGGAGAAAACAACATTCATATGCTCAAGGGCATATGCTTTGTTTACATTACACACTTTGCTTAATGCAATTATCTGTTGTTCGCAACTTAATACTTCTAGGGTGTTCGGATTGATATCCCAGGGAGTGGATTATTAGTCATAGATGCAGTTGGATGGCGGTCTATGTATTTTGTTGTAATGCCCAGAGTAAATCTCATAGTGATCTTCTTGACATATCACGTTATCTTTATTCTATCAATTTCCCAACTGTAATTTGTTTACCCAGCATGTGTTATTTTATCTATGGAGAGACACAACTAGTGAACTGTGGACCCCGGTCCTATTTACATCATATTGCTATCACCTGTTTACTTTACTCGTACTATTTATTTTACTCGCATACTTTTACTGTTTTCCACTCGATACACTCATAACCTTTGTTTCAAGCAAACCGGTGAGATTAACAACCTCATCGTAAGTTGGGAGCAAAGTATTTGTTTGTGTTGTGTGCAGGTTCCGCGTTGCTGCTGGCCGAAGACGAGTCAACAAGTATCGTTAACGGCGCCCTTGTTGGAGTGTCACTAAGCCAGTCCGCATCACCTTCAGTCATCATTGTCTCTCCTCTCCTGACCGATATTAAACCTTGGTTTCTTAACTGAGGGAAAACCAGCTGCTATACTCATCATACCTTCCTCTTGGGGTTCCCAATGGGCTGGTCATTCACCACGCACAAGGATTGCTGTTGGGGGACGAAGAAGAATAATCTCCTTCATCAACAAGCCATCAGCTGTTTTTCTGGCGCTGTTGCCGGGGAGGAAGAGAAGACTTCTGTGAGGGGAGTTTTTCACACACACACTCTTTACTTTGTTATTGTTTTGCTTTACTTTATTTATTTTACCTGCATTGCTTTATATCAAAAACCCAAAAAAATTAGAATCCTTGGTAGTTGTTATTTCTTTACTTTAGTTTATCATGTTGTTCCCTAAGTTCGTTCTGGAGGACCTCTCTGTAGGTAGTGGTTCGATTATTGGAAAAAGTAACATTGAGGAGTTCTTTAATCACATTAGTATGCATGAGGAAGTTGAGGAAGAGTCTTGGGTTGAGCTTGCTCCTAGTATTGAAGTTGCTTCTGTTTATTTAATTGACATGTTGGAAACTAGGTTTGCTAGTCTTAATCCTTTTATGCAATATATGTTCCTTAAGCTTCATGAAATTGAGGATCCCGAAAAGAAAGCTTTTATCTTGGAAACTTTGCGCCTAGAATTTAAGGATGTCGTTATTGAAGCTATGAAAGTTCTTAAACGATTTAATAAACTCGGTTCACCTATAACGGTTATTAGTACAAATGATGAAGGGGCCGAGATACCTATACCTTGCAAGCTTTTGGGATTGAGTGAAGCTTTCGAAAATAATTTTGACTGGATTTGTCCTGAAAATCTTTTTGATGAGAATAGTGTACCAAAGCATGATCACAGAGGGTCTTCAAAAACTTATGTGGATGAAATACAATGCCTTATTGACAAGACCTCTGCTGTTGATCTTAATGCTTCTGCTGAAAATACTTGATTCGCAATTTTCTGCGCCTAGCTCAAAGGCGTTAAAGAAAAGCACTCTTGGGAGATAACCCAATGTTTTCTTTTCAGTACTTTTTCTTTTATTTGAGTCTTGGAAGTCATTACTACTGTAATGACCGCTCCTTATCTTGTTTATTTCATTTTTGTGCCAAGAGAAGCCTCTAATTTGAGTGAGGTAAAGATTTGGGGATGTTGCTGTCCTGAAACTGTTTTCGGTGCTGCACCATAAAAATTCGTGAAAATTCTCTGTTTATCTTTGGGACCTGCGATTTCTTGTGCATATGCCCCAGGTTATATCCAAACTTTTGTTAGTTGAGCACTTTTTTATTTGAGCAACAGAAAATCCCTCAAAAATTCGACCTTTGTCAGCTGTTCAGTTTTGACAGATTTCTGCCAATATTTGTGTTTGCCACTTTATCGCTTTCTTTTGAGTTCTTTTGATCATGGAACTTTTGGGGAGGTTGCTACAGTAGTATTTGCTATATATGTGGTGGTTTTGAGTTGAAACCTGAAGCAAATAGATGATTGATTATATGTTATGCTTGCACTAATGTTGCTAATAGAATTGTGTTTTGTTTTGTATGAAGGAAGTTTTCAAGTGTAGGGATTGGAGAATGATGAGATGAGTTGAAGAATGGACAAAAGCTCAAGCTTGGGGATGCCCATGCATCACCCCAAGAAATATCCAAGAAGTACAAGCGTCAAAGCTTGGGGATGCCCCCGAGGCACCCCTTCTTCATCGGCAAAAATCAGGTCACCTTTCAAAACACTATATTTTTATTGCTTCATGCACTATGTGTTTTTCTTGGAGCGTCAGTTGTTTTAGTTTTCTTAGTTGGTTTAGTTTGTTTGTTTGCTGCAATAAATGGTTGGACCCCAACAAATTTCCTTTGGAGGAGATGTACTCGTTTTCATTTGCAAAGAACGCTCAGTTTTTCACTCTTATCGTTCATCGATGCGTTCTTCTTTTTCTGCTACTGCTTTTGGTTTTCGTTTTCGCCTTGATTTGCGTTCAGACCTTGTCATATCTTTTCATCAAGGTGTATTTTTGCCTCTGATCTTTATTGGTTTTCAACAAAAGAGGTGTTTATAAAAATTTCAAATGGTGTTGGAAAAGAGAAAAAGCTTTGTGCAAAATAGTGGTACAAGAAGGAGCTTGTGTAGACTGCGGCTTAGGCTTTTTCATGTCATGCTTGATGTCTTTTTGATAGTATGCTTAGTGGTTTTTTCTGTAGCATGACTTGTCTCAAATAACTGAGATTGCTTAATGAGCCTTTGAAAAAATCATGCGTTGTTTTTATTGTATGGAAGCATTATTTTGGTTTTCTCCTTGATGCTTTATTTGGGTTGACTTGGCGCATGCTCACACATGTTAGACTCTTACAAAGTTTCCAATAGCCTTCATGATCATTTAGTTTTTGACTTTTGATGCCATCTTATGCTTCTTTTAATGTCGCTTTGTCGCTTTGCATGATTATGGCCATTACTGCTCTCTTAGTTGGTCGCTCCCAGTCTTTTGCTAGCCCTCGCCTTGTACTGAGTATGAGCTCTACTCGTGCATCCAACTCCTAAAAGCCAAAGTTTTCCAAAGTGTCCACCATACATACCTACTAGCAATTTGCTATTCCAAGTAAATTTGACTTGCTTTTATTTTCTCTTCAAATTAAACTCTTACCAGTGTTATGCGAAAGTCGGTCAGTAAAGCTCTCACGAACCGGAAGGCACACTTTACTTTTTCCTGTTCTTAAAAATTTGACATTGTGGTCTCTTATGTTGAGTTGTTATGCTTGCAAGTTGTAAGTTGGATTCTAGCCCAGCCATGCAGTCATGGGCAAGCTTTCAACATTGCACTTCTTATTTGAGTTGATATCGTGATCTTTTGTTTATGGATGCCCGCGGTGTGAAATGAATTGGGAATCTTGTAGGGATCATGGAGTTTGTATATGTGTTAGGGAAACGCCGGGCCGCCAATCTAAGCCATGCATAATTCATGGTGGAAATTTGCAGCATACCCATGGTGAACATTCGACGACGCATCTCACAATAAAAAGCTAAACAAATGGCAAATAAAAGAGATATCGAGGTGTTCATTGTCTGCTTGTCCTGTCATTTTGGTGTGGGCTTGTTCCATGTCATCGGGCACGGAGGTACCCCATTGGCGGTTCTCAATGATATGCATATACTTACAATGACAAGAGCCTTGCTTGGGACTCTAAGTAAAGTAGCATGAGGTTTGGGTACTCGTATTCACGGGGCACGAGGTTTTCAACTTATGATTTGTCAAGCATATGCATCATAATTGTTCTCGCATTAACTTTAACCATTCAAGATGCTTATGATGGGGGCAATGAGAGCTCAAAGCCGGTAAGTACCATAATTTTTGAAGGTTATAAAACTTGCAATCACTGCTTCCCTCTGCGAAGGGTCTTTCTTTTACTTTTATGTTGAGTCACCACCTTCTTTCTTTATGCACCATTAAGAGAGCATAGTTGTCATTCTTAGTGTGATATGCATTGTCCCAAAGTTCATTGATTGATTCATATTGTTGGTTTCACTTGTTCTTAAATTATTTGTATCTAGTCGCCCTCTTAAACTTGAAGGTGTCCTATGCATTTATGTTTTTCTCTCTTTGAAGGACAAGCTGAAAACCTTTTGTATGTTTTTCCATATGATTTGAACACACGTTTGACTTTCATTGTTTCATTTTCATGACCTTTTGTTTGTTTTCATTTGCATGTTTACAACATGGTTGCTAAGTTCTTATTGTCATGATTATATCTTCATGCCCATGTTTTAAGTTCTATTGATCCCAGCTCACCAATGCTTACATATATGATCAAGATTGTGTAGGTGCATGTCACCTCAAAAATTATTCTTTTGTTATCACTTACCTACTCAAGGACGAGCAGGAGTTAAGCTTGGGGATGCTTGATACGTCTCAAACATATCTATAATTTTTGATGCTACATGCTTGTTTTTACACCATTTGCATATTGTTTCGTTACACTTAGTGGCACTTTTATGCATTTTCCGGAACTAACCTATTAACGAAGTGCCACAGTGCCAGTTTCCAGTTTTCTGCTGTTTTTGTGTTTCAGAGTGATACACAGGAAATATTCTCGGAATTGGACGAAACAAGTTCCTGAAGTCTTATTTTACCCGGAAGCTTCCAGAGATCCGAAGAGGAGTAGGAGGTGGGCCACCAGGGGCCCACACACAGGGGTGGCGCGGCCAGCCCCTGGCCCGCGCCACCACCGTGTGAGGGAGCCTGGCTCCACCTCTGACATCGCCCCTTCGCCTATAAAGACCCCCCGACGGAAAAAACCTAAGGACCCGATCAGATTTCCAGAACACATCGCGATCCGCCGCCGCCGTCGACCCGAAGATCGGGAGGGTCCAGAAGCTCTTCCCGGCACCCTGCCGGAGAGGGGAATCGCCACCGGAGGTCTTCTTCATTGCCATGCTTGCCTCCGGAGCGATGAGTGAGTAGTCTACCTTGGACTATGGGTCCATAGCAGTAGCTAGATGGTTGTCTTCTCCACCATGTGCTTCATGTTTAGATCTCATGAGCTGCCCTACATGATTGAGATCACCGTTATGTAATTCTACATGTTTGGTTTGTTGGGATCCGATGAATATTGGTGTTTATGATTAAGTTGCTGTACTGAATTATATCTTTTGTTATCTCTATGTTGTTTATGATCTTGCATGCTCTCCGTTGTTAGTAGCTATCTTGGCCGAGTAGTTGCTAGTGACTCCAAGAGGGGGTATTTATGCTCGATAGTGGGTTCATGCCTCTATTTCACCTGGGGGAGTGACAAAAACCTCTAAGGTGGTAGATGTGTTGTTGCTACTACGGAGAAAACAACATTCATATGCTCAAGGGCATATGCTTTGTTTACATTACACACTTTGCTTAATGCAATTATCTGTTGTTCGCAACTTAATACTTCTAGGGTGTTCGGATTGATATCCCCGGGAGTGGATTATTAGTCATAGATGCAGTTGGATGGCGGTCTATGTATTTTGTTGTAATGCCCAGAGTAAATCTCATAGTGATCTTCTTGACATATCACGTTATCTTTATTCTATCAATTGCCCAACTGTAATTTGTTTACCCAGCATGTGTTATTTTATCTATGGAGAGACACAACTAGTGAACTGTGGACCCCGGTCCTATTTACATTATATTGCTATCACCTGTTTACTTTACTCGTACTATTTATTTTACTCGCATACTTTTACTGTTTTCCACTCGATACACTCATAACCTTTGTTTCAAGCAAACCGGTGAGATTGACAACCTCATCGTAAGTTGGGAGCAAAGTATTTGTTTGTGTTGTGTGCAGGTTCCGCGTTGCTGCTGGCCGAAGACGAGTCAAAAAGTATCGTTAACGGCGCCCTTGTTGGAGTGTCACTAAGCCAGTCCGCATCACCTTCAGTCGTCATTGTCTCTCCTCTCCTGACCGATATTAAACCTTGGTTTCTTAACTGAGGGAAAACCAGCTGCTATACTCATCATACCTTCCTCTTGGGGTTCCCAACGGGCTGGCCATTCACCACGCACAAGGATTGCTGTTGGGGGATGAAGAAGAATAATCTCCTTCATCAACAAGCCATCAGTAGTATGCCCTGTAATCCATGGCTATGAGTTCTCCAAGTGCCTAATGGATGGCGGCAGCAGCCTGAACATCATGTACGTGGAAACTCTGACAAAACTTGGCCTTACCACGACACAACTCCGCCATAGTGCTGTCACTTTCTATGGAGTGGTTCCTGGCCGCCAAGCTAAGTCCCTCGGGTCTATCACCCTCAAGGTTGCCTTCGGCAGTGAAGAAAATTACAGAGAAGAGCCCATAACCTTTTAGGTAGTCCTGTTCAAAAGTACATACCACGTGATCTTCGGCCGCCCTGCTT
Organism: Dactylis glomerata; assembly: GCA_007115705.1. Taxonomy (NCBI): domain Eukaryota; kingdom Viridiplantae; phylum Streptophyta; class Magnoliopsida; order Poales; family Poaceae; genus Dactylis; species Dactylis glomerata. The sequence goes on from QXEO01000659.1 coordinate 567,378, forward strand.
TCCACAGTTTCCATGCCAGGCCATGCTACATCTACAACCAGCTGAAGATGCCAGGACCGGATGGCATAATCACCGTTTACGGTAGCTTCAGAAAGGCGAAGGAGTGCGAGGACGGGGAAGCCGCTTTCGCAGAAGCAGTGTTCTTCGGCGAGGAGTTCAAATAAATTCACGCCGCCACGGACCCTGCGGAGATGCCGGCATCCAAGCAAGAAGTTTCTGCATCCCCGCCCACCTTCAAGCCTACAGTTGATACAAAACAGGTGGAACTTGTCGCTGGCGATGCCGCCAAGACCACCTCCATTGGGACAAATCTGTCCCCCAAATAGGAAAGCGCGCTCATCGAGTTCCTCCGTGAGAACCGGGACATCTTCGCATGGCAGCCATCTGACATGACAGGTGTACCTAGGGAACTCGCCGAGCACGCCCTACAGATAATCCCTGGCTCCAAGCCAGTAAGACAAGCCATGAGACGCTTCGAAGATGAAAAACATCGCGCAATAGCAAAGGAAATTTCCAAGCTACTGAAAGCAGGCTTCATTAAGGAAGTGATCCATACGAAGTGGGTGGCAAATCCTGTGTTAGTTCCTAAGAAAAACACAAAGGTTCTGCGCATGTGTGTAGATTACACTGGCCTGAACAAAGCTTGTCCAAAAGATCCTTTTCCCTTGCCTCGCATTGACCAAGTCATTGACTCGACGGCGGGATCAGAATTACTATGTTTCTTAGATGCCTACTCAGGGTACCACCAGATAAAGATGAAGCAGTCCGATCAGCTTGCCACGTCGTTCGTAACACCCTATGGCACATATTGCTATGTGACAATGCCATTCGGTCTGAAAAACGTAGGAGCAACGTATCAGCGCACCTTGCAGAAGTGCCTGGCGGATCAAATCGGACACAATATCCACGCATATGTGGATGACATCGCCGTCATGTCCAAGAAGCAAGATGGCCTTATAGCGGATTTGCAAGAGACCTTCGACAATCTAAGGAAGTACAACATGATGCTCAACCCCACCAAGTGCGTCTTCGGGGTACCAGCTGGACAACTCCTGGGATTCATCATCTCCCACCACAGAATCGAAGTCAATCCGGAGAAGATCAGGGCAATCCTCAACATCTCCCGGCCTAATGACTTAAAAGACGTACAGAGACTCGCAGGCTGCGTGGCAGCAGTGAGCAGATTCATCAGTCGTCTTGGCGAGAAGGCTTTGCCACTCTACAAGCTGATGAAGAAATCAGATGAATTCGTCTGGACTGATGAGGCAGACACTGCGCTTAAGGATCTGAAGAGAGTGCTATCCACTGCACCAGTCCTAGCAGCTCCCGAAGACCAGGAACCCATGTTACTATACATGGCGGCAACCAACAGGGTCGTCAGCATCGTCATCGTGGTAGAACGAAAGGAAGAAGCGCAGGAGTACGGCATACAGCGACCAGTCTACTATGTCAGCGAGGTCCTGACGGAATCCAAGCAACGCTACCCTCACTACCAAAAATTGGCATACGGAGTATTCCTAGCTTCTCGAAAGTTAAGGCATTATTTCTATGACCATAAGATCACAGTGGTGAGCAAGGCTCCACTGAAAGACATCATCAACAACAGCGACGCAATAGAACGAGTTGCGAAGTGGGGCATTGAATTGGCCTCTTTCGACATTGACTACAAGCCTCGCACCGCCATCAAGTCTCAGGCTTTGGCGGAATTTATGGCGGATTGGAAGGAAGCACAGGAGACTACGCCCGTCCCAGAACCAGAGCATTGGGTGATGCACTATGATGGTTCAAAGTTGCTGCACGGCTCGGGGGCTGGAGTGACCCTCAAATCTCCCAAGGGAGATGAGCTCAGCTACGTTCTCCAGATCCACTTCCCCACCACCAACAACATCGCAGAGTATGAAGCGCTACTGCATGGGCTGCGTGTCGCAAAGGAGATCGGCGTACAACACATTATGTGTTGCGGAGATTCTGACCTTGTTGCCCAGCAGGTGGCTGGCACGTACAAAGCTCGGAACGAAGTTATGGCGGCTTACAGAGACGAAGTGGATGAGATGGCCAAAAGTTTCCTCGGCTACAACATAAAACACGTAAGACGAGAAGATAACATGGCGGCCGATACCCTGTCCAAGTTAGGATCTAGCCGCAAGGCAGTTCCGCCAGGCGTATTCCTTGAGCATCTGCATGTACCATCAGTCAAGATGGTAGATCCAGAAAATCCGGAACTAGCGAGCTCCCCCGTTATGGCGGTTTTGCCCAGCAATCCGCCATGAGCAGAGCCCTACCTGGAATATCTGATGAGCAAGAAGCTAAGCGAAGATGAAGTCCAAAAAAGACAAATTGAGCGTAGAGCAAAAGCGTACACCATCATAGATGGCCAGCTCTACAAGCGAAGCACCTCGGGAGTTTTCATGAAGTGCATATCTCAAGTGGACAGAATCGAAATAATAAGGGAGATCCACGAAGGCGAATGTGGGCATCACGCCGCCGCCAGATCCCTAGTAGCTAAAGCCTTCCGCCATGGATTCTACTGGCCAACGGCCAAGGCAGATGCATACCGTATCGTGGAGCTCTGCCAAGGTTGCTAGATGTACTCCAAGCAAACCCACATGCCCGCCACAGCACTGCATACGATTCCTATAACCTGGCCTTTTGCGGTCTGGGGGCTTGACATGGTGGGTCCGCTAAAAATAGCACATTCAGGATTTACGCACCTCCTGGTAGCGGTAGACAAATTCACGAAGTGGGTAGAAGCTAAGCCCATCAGAAAACTTGATGGCAAAACCGCCCTCAAGTTTGTCAAGGACATTGTGGTCAGATTCGGCATCCCACACAGCATCATCACCGACAATGGCACTAACTTGTCTCAGGGAGAAGTTGAAGAGTACTACCATCACAACGGAATCCGCCTTGACCTGGCATCTGTGGCGCATCCACAGTCCAATGGCCAAGTTGAGCAGACCAACGGACTAATCATGTCAGGGATCAAGCCGTGCCTAGAAGCACCGCTACACAGAGCAGCTGGAGCCTGGGCAGAAGAGTTGCCATCTGTGCTGTGGAGTCTATGGACCACGCCAAACAGATCAACTGGCCTTACCCCTTTCTTCTTAGTCTACGGATCAGAGGCAATCTTGCCAAGTGATGTCCAGTACGATTCCCCAAGAGTCGAGGCCTACGACGAGGACAATGCAGAAGTGTCCAGAGAACTATCCGTGGACCTGCTGGAAGAAGAACGAGACCTAGCAGCCCAGAGATCCGCCATCTACCAGTAGAATCTCCGCCGCTATCTGCTGGCGTGTAGTTGACGTGGGAGCGTGTAGTTGACGTGGGAGCTTCTTCTTCTTCAATTCCCCGGCAACGGCGCCAGAAAACTATGCTTGATGCATGGTGAATGACCAGCCCGTTGGGAACCCCAAGAGGAAGGTGTGATGAGTATAGCAGCTAGTTTTCCCTCAGTTAAGAAACCAAGGTTTCATCGATCAGGAGAAGAGCGGGCAATACGACTGAAGGTGATGCTTGCTAGCTTGCGACAGCTTCGGACAATTTATATATGGCGCCTCGTCCAAGCTTTGCTTGCTAACTGCAACGTGGAACCTGCACACAACACAACCAAATACTTTGCTCCCAACTTGCGATGAGGTTGTCAATCTCACCGGTTTGCTTGAAACAAAGCTTATGAGCGTATCGAGTGGAAAATAGTAGAAGTATGCGAGTAAAGTAAACAGTGCGAGTAAAGTAAACAGGTGATAGCAATATAATGGAAATAGGACTGGGGTCCATAGTTCACTAGTGGTGTCTCTCCATAAGATAAAATAACACATGCTGGGTAAACAAATTACAGTTGGGCAATTGATAGAATAAAGATAATGTGATATGTCAAGAGGATCACTATGAGATTTACTCTGGGCATTACACCAAGATACATAGACCGCCATCCAACTGCATCTATGACTAATAATCCACTCGCGGGGAATCAATCCGAGAACTCCACAAATATTAAGTTGCGAACAACAGATAACTGCATTAAGAAAAGTGTGTAATGTAAACAAAGCATATGTCCTTGGACATAAGAATGTTGTTTTCTCCCTAGTGGCAACAACACATCTACAACCTTAGAGGTTTCTGTCACTCCCCCAGATTAAATAGAGGCATGAACCCAACTATCGAGCATAAATACCCCCTCTTGGAGTCACTAGTATCTACTCGGCCAAGATAGCTACTAACAACGGAGAGCATGCAAGATCATAAACAACATAGAGATAACATAAGATAATATTCAGCACATCAACTCAATCATAACACCAATATTCATCGGATTCCAACAAACACAACATGTAGAATTACATAACAGTGATCTCAATCATGTAGGGCAGCTCATGAGATCTAAACATGAAGCACATGGTGGAGGAGACAACCATCTAGCTACTGCTATAGACCCATAGTCCAAGGTAGACTACTCACTCATCGCTCCGGAGGCAAGCATGGTGATGACCCACAAGTATAGGGGGTGTATCGTAGTACTTCCGATAAATAAGAGTGTCGAACCCAACGAGGAGCAGAAGGTGTTGATGAGCAGTTTTGATCAAGGACTTACTGTAAATACTAGCAAACAGGTTTTCAGGGGTATTTGGTAATACGAGTAAATAAAGTGCGAGTAAATAAAAGACAATAGTAACAATTGCAGCAAGTGGCCCAATCCTTTATTCAGCAAAGGACAAGCCGGTTGTGTTCTTATAATAACCAAACGTTCTCGAGGACACACGGGAGTTTTCTGTCAAGAGCTTTCGCTTCATAGAGCCAATAGTATTTATTGATTTGGTAAGTGTTATGGGGGTGAACCTGTGCTAGCGCACTACCCTTACTAGGATAAATACACACTTGTGATTATACCCCTTGCAAGCATCCGCAAATACAAGAAAGTAATTAAGATAAATCTAACCACAGCCTTAAACTCTATGATCCTACGCTCCCTGGCGCAATGGTTTCCCAACGGAGGTTTAGGTTTCTGTCACTCCAGCAACCCCACAATCGGTGACCAAATACACAATGCATCTCACTAGGCCCATAAATGGTGAAGTATCATGTAGTCGACGTTCACATGACACCACTAGTGAAATAGCACCACAACAATATCAAACCATTAAATATTTCTCAACAATAATTCACTACTAACATCTTGACTTCTCCCATGTCCTCAAGAACTAAACGAACTACTCACAAGACATCATATGGATCATGATCAGAGGTGAAATAATGCTAAATAACAATCTGAACATAAACCTTAATTCGACGGTTCCACTCAATAGCATCAACTACAAGAGTAATCAACACTGGGAAAGTTTCCCCTATGAATATATCAAGATCCAACTCAAGATGTTTCAGCGGGATGGCGAGGTGATGGTGGAGATGAAGGTGCTGGTGATGGAGATGATGACGATGATGATCCTGATGAAGTCCGGTGCGATGGTGATGACGATGGCGACGATCTCCCCTCTCCGGGAAGGAATTTCCCCGGCAGATTTCTCCCTGCCGGAGAGCTTTTTCTCTCTGGTGTTCTCCGCCCCGCAGAGGCGGTTGTGTCTAACTCTGAACCCCCCCCCCCTTGACTTAGGTTTTCGGGGACGATGATGTACGCGAAGGGGCGAGACCAGAGGTGGGCCAGAGCTTCCTCACACAGGGCTGGCGCGGCCAGGGGGCTGGCCGCGCCACCCTAGCGTGTGGGGCCCCCCTGGCCTCTCTCGACCCCTCCTTCTGGCTCTGTGAGTCTTCTGGTAAAATATAATTTCTGGGTATTTTTCTGGAATTTTCCTGATCTTCAAAATATGGTCTCTTGATGGTCCTTTTTCCAGCAGAATCCTGACTCCGGCAGCAACTCCTCCGATGATCATCAAACATGTGAAAACAAAGGAAATAACATAAGTATCATATCTAAATATGAAATATATCAATGAATAACAGTAAATTATGATACAAAATAGTGATGCAAATTGGACGTATCAACCCCCCCAAGCTTAGACCTCGCTTGTCCCCAAGCGAAAACTAAACTCGGTAAACATGACCACGGGTTTATGGAGTGAAGTGTCGATAATCAAAATACGGACAAGAAGCATCACATTCACTAAGGCACAAATTATAATAGACAGCAACTTCCCTTTATAAGATGTAAACTTGCAATAGGTAAAAGGGAATCACATGTAAAGGTGCACAAGGTGAATTATAATTGGCAATGGCAAACCTTAGCTCTTGGTCAAAGAACGATGAACAAGCTATTCTTTCTTTAAGACGGAGCCTTTTAAAATAGAGCTAATATAGCAAAGACTATATGCTCAACAAAGTAAACTTTTGCATTCATAGAAAGCTTTCAAAGATGTATTCCTTCAGACAAAAGCGTTACACAAAACAAGGAAGATAATAAACATGATTAAACGGATCAACATATGGATGAATGAAACATAACAACTCAAATGATTACTTGAGATAGAGGGAAATAGGTTGACTCAACATAAAAGTAAAAGATAGGCCCTTCGCAGAGGGAAGCAGGGATTAAACATGTGCTAGAGCTTTTCATTTGTAAAACAGAGGTAAAATTGTTTTGAGAGGTGGTTGCTTTTGTCAACGACTAGCAACGGAGTTCTTGATATCTTCCATACTAAACAAGTGAGAGCGGTTCCGAGATGTTTAATTAGTTGGCACTTTGGTGCTCTTTTATAGCTTTGCACTCCTCCCCACCTTTTTCCTTTCTCAAACCATGGCTAACCGATTCCATCGGGTGCCAACCAACTTTCACAATCCATTGGAGGAGTGCCCTTTTTTTCTTTCCTTTGAGATTATAATGGTCTGACCAGCTCCCTTGCAAAATTAATGACGAGCAGATGAAGCTGCCTAGTCGAGGGGTACTTAATTTAGTATGGAAGATAACAAACCCATCCACTACGTCCTCATGAGCTAAAAACAGTGGCACAAAATGAGAAGTGTTTGAAAGTTTTTGAAAGGTAGCACATGAAAATTTACTTGGAATGGCTTAAAATACCATGCATAGGAATTTATAGTGGACTCTTTGGAAGTGACTTGGCTTTTGGGAATTGGATGCACGAGAAGTATTTCCTCTCAGTACAGGTTTTTGGCTAGCAAGGTTGGGTAGCAAGCATAAGAGTTGCATGAAACAAACGAACATACATATAATAAGAACAATCATGCAAACTCCCTTGAAGGTACAACGATTTTAACTTTAAGAATAACAATGCTTATAAGCCAAACATAAGGAAAACTGAAGTGATGTAACTACAAGCACTTCTTTATTCTTTTCTACTCAAACCTCAAGGTAAAGTTGCTACTGACCAAGCTAGGTTTGCCAAAACCAACTAAATCTACCCAAGCTCCCAATGTGATACCAATACCAATCAACAAGACTAGTCACATAAGAGAAATTGCAAACTAACATAAAGTGTGCGAAAAGTAAACGATAAAACTTCTCATTAATATTTCATTACCGCAACTCACACCAAGGGATACAAAGATAACTAACTAAGGAGGATACTTCCAACTGCAAACTATTCTATATAATAACTTCTCTATTCATGATAAGACTCTACTTGAAAAGTAAATGAACAAAAGGTAATGATGTGATACCGCGGCACTCCCCCAAGCTTGGAACAAGCCAAAGGGATGCCTAAACCGATGACGAATTACTCCTTTGGCGGTGGCGGCGCAATCATGATTGGGGTGAGAAAATTCTCTAGCATCCTGCGAAGCCTATTGTTCTCCTCTCGAAGTATCTCCACCTCAATCCTAAGAGCTCGATATTTATCGCACAACTCATTGGTGACCCGAAGGGCTTCCACTGATGCAGGGTAGGAGCTGAGGTCAAGAACTGGTGGTATTGGTCCCTGCAAATTATGAGAAAAAACGCGTTCAGTGTTAATCTGTCCCTCCTTCAGCTTGGGATTTTGGTGATCATCCTCCGGAGGTGTCTTCTCCTTGTCACCGCTTGAAGAGGCCATGACTCCCCCAAGCTTAAGATCAACACCCGACAGAAACAGCTCGAAACGAAACACGACGAGAAAACGATATACAGACCTCGGGGACTCCGGGGGGTTAAATAGGCGAAAATTATACATCGAAACGAAGTCACAGGAGGAAACCGGGACGGAAAAGAGTTCCGAGGTGTTCTCACACGTAGGTGGCGCGGCCAGGGGTGGGCCCGCGCCACCCATGTGTGAGATACACATGGACTTCTTTTCCTTCCCGTTTTCGTCTCGTGATTTTTCATATTTATTAAAATCAGCAAAAATATTAAAGGAAGAATTTTTCGCGAAACTTTTCTGACTAGAACTGTTACCTATTCGAAAACGAACTCTGCAGGTTCCTGCAGTTTGTCTTGGATGTAATCTTCCGGAGAAACCGTCTCAATTACATCAACATCTTCATTATAAGAATCTCCAGAAATATAATGCTTGAGTCTTTGCCCATTCACCACTTGTGTAGAATCATCTTTCAATGAAGCAATCTTTATAGCACCTGAGCGGTACACTTCCACAATAACATACGGTCCTTCCCATTTAGAAAGTAATTTACCTGCAAAAAATCTGAGACGAGACCGATACAATAGAACTTTCTCACCAACATGGAACTCTCTCTTAAGAATTCTCTTATCATGCCATTGCTTGACTTTCTCTTTGAAAAGTCTGGCATTCTCATACGCTTCGTTTCTCCACTCATCTAGAGAACTCAAATCTAACAACCTCTTCTTACCGGCTAGTTTAAAATCTCTATTAAGCTCTCTCACTGCCCAAAAAGCTTTGTGTTCTAATTCTAAAGGCAGGTGACACGCTTTTCCGTAAACCATCTTATAAGGAGACATACCCATGGGGTTCTTATAAGCAGTTCTATAAGCCCATAAAGCGTCATTTAACTTACTAGCCCAGTTTTTCCTAGATCTACTAACAGTCTTCTGCAAGATAGACTTGATCTCTCTATTTGAAAGCTCTACCTGCCCACTGGTTTGGGGATGATAAGCAGAAGCAATTCTATGATTAACATCATATTTAGCAAGAGTTTTTCTAAAACTACCGTGAATAAAATGAGAACCTCCGTCAGTCATAAGATATCTAGGCACTCCGAACCTAGGAAAAATAACATCCTTAAGCATTTTTAACGAAGTCTCACCATCGGCACTCTTTGTAGGTATGGCTTCTACCCATTTAGTAACATAATCTACGGCAACAAGTATATGGGTATAGCCTTTTGAAGGAGGAAAAGGACCCATAAAGTCAAATCCCCAACAATCAAACGGTTCAATAACAAGAGTGTAATTCATAGGCATTTCATTGCGTATAGAAATATTTCCAACTCTTTGACATTCATCACAAGATAAAACATACCTTCTGGCATCCTTAAAGAGGGTTGGCCAATAAAAACCTGATTGTAGAACCTTCTGTGCGGTTCTATCTCCAGCATGATGCCCTCCATAAGCACTGCTATGGCATTTTCTTAATATCTCTTGTTGCTCGTATTCCGGTACGCATCTTCTCATGATACCATCAACTCCTTCTTTATATAAATGTGGGTCATCCCAAAAATAATGCCTTAAGTCATAGAAGAATTTTCTTCTTTGCTGAGCTGTAAAGGTCGGAGGCAAATACTTGGAAACTATAAAGTTAGCATAATCAGCATACCAAGGAAGGTCTCGTGAAGTTACATTTATTGCAGCCAACTGTTCATTTGGAAAACTATCATTAACAGGAATAGGATCAAAAGAAATATTTTCCAATCTAGACAAGTTGTCAGCCACAGGATTTTCAGCACCTTTCCTATCTACGATATGCAAATCAAACTCTTGTAAAAGCAACACCCATCTAATAAGCCTAGTCTTAGCATCCTTCTTAGTCATAAGATATCTAATAGCAGCGTGATCAGTATGAATAGTAACTTTAGAATCAACAATATAAGATCTAAACTTATCACATGCAAAAACAACAGCAAGAAACTCTTTCTCAGTAGTAGCATAATTCTTCTGAGCAGCATCAAGAGTCTTACTAGCATAATGAATAACATTCAACTTATTATCTACGCGCTGTCCAAGAACAGCACCAACAGCAAAATCACCAGCATCACACATAATTTCAAAAGGTAAATTCCAATCAGGTGGTTGAACAATAGGAGCAGTAGTTAAAGCCTTCTTAAGAGTTTCAAAAGCTTCCTTACAATCATCATCAAAGACAAATGGTACATCTTTTTGAAGAAGATTGGTAAGAGGCTTTGAAATCTTAGAGAAATCTTTAATAAACCTCCTATAGAAACCAGCATGACCAAGAACACTACGAATACCTTTAACATCTCTTGGACATGGCATTTTCTCAATTGCCTCCACTTTTGCTCTGTCAACTTCAATACCTCTTTCAGAGATTTTATGTCCAAGGACAATTCCTTCATTCACCATAAAGTGGCATTTCTCCCAATTAAGAACAAGGTTAGTTTCTTCGCACCTCTGCAAAACTTTATCAAGGTTGTGCAAACAATTATCAAAAGAAGTTCCATAGACGGAGAAATCGTCCATGAAGACCTCCACAATTTCTTCACAAAAGCCATGAAAAATAGCAGACATGCATCTTTGAAAAGTAGCAGGAGCATTGCATAAACCAAAAGGCATACGTCTATAAGCATAAGTTCCATAAGGACAAGTAAAAGTGGTTTTCTCTTGATCATCCTTCTTAACAGCAATTTGAGAAAAACCAGAATAACCATCAAGGAAACAAAAATGAGTCTTCTTAGACAACCTTTCTAGCATTTGATCTATAAACGGTAAAGGGTAATGATCTTTCTTAGTAACTTTGTTTACCTTCCTATAATCAATGCACATTCTATAGCCAACAACTACCCTTTGAGGAATAAGCTCGTTATTCTCATTAGGTACAACAGTCATACCTCCCTTCTTAGGAACACAATGAACGGGACTAACCCATCTACTATCAGCAATAGGATAAATAATGCCAGCATCAAGGAGTTTTAATACCTCATTTCTTACCACATCCTTCATCTTGGGAATTAGGCGGCGCTGATGCTCCACGACTGGCTTCGCATCTTTCTCCATATTAATGGCATGCTGACATAAAGTAGGAGAAATCCCTTTTAAATCATCAAGAGTATATCCCATAGCTCCTCGATGTTTCCTCAATATCTCCAATAATCTTTCTTCTTCCTTTCCTGAAAGTTTAGAACTAATAATAACAGGATATATTTTCTTATCATCAATATAAGCATATTTGAGGTCATCAGGCAAAGGTTTTAATTCAAACACAGGATCTTCTCTAGGCGGCAAAGTGGTACCAAGATCCTCCACATGTAGATTATGCTTGAGTAGTGGTGGTTGACGAAGGATAATATCGTCAATCTCTTCTCTTTCCTTGCTAAAAACATCACTTTCGTGATCTTCCATGAATTGCTGCAAGGCATTATTAGGGGCAAGAGCAATAGAAGCAAGCTGCTCAACTCGAAAATTTTCATTAGGCATGTCATTTTCATAAGAAGTCTTAGCAAACTTGGAAAAATTAAACTCATAAGACTCTCCATTAAACTTAGTAAAAAAATTCTCTTTCTTACAATCTATTATGGCGCCACAAGTGTTCAAAAAGGGTCTACCAAAAATAATAGGACAATTTTTACTAGCCTCCTTACCGAGTACTAGAAAATCAGTAGGGTACTTAGTCTTACCGCAAAGAACTTCCACATCTCGAACAATACCAAGAGGCCAAACAGTCTCTCGGTTAGCAAGCTGAACAACCACATCAATATCTTCAAGTTCACAAGCGCCAATCTCGTGCATAATTTCTTTATAAAGCTCCAAAGGAATAGCACTTGCACTAGCACCAATATCACATAAACCATAATAGCAATGATCTCCAATCCTGACAGAGATAACAGGAACACTTGCTTTCCTGTGCTTTTTAGGATGTGAAAGAATGTTAGAAGCATCTTCACAAAAAAGAATATATTCATCTCCTACATCTTTAGTTACAAGATCTTTCAATATAGCAATAGGAGACTTAATAGTAATTTTCTCATCAGGCTCTGCAGCTTTCTTAGTACTTTTATTAGACACACTTACCAAAGTAGAGTACTTCTTTACCTTAGCAGGGAAAGGTGTCTTCTCAAAATAAGGTTCAGGCACGAGGCTATCAACAGTACAAACTTCAGTAGCTGCAGCAGGAATATGACTAATAGAATCTTTGTAAGGCGCATGATATTTGTTCCAATCTTTCTTTGGAACATCAATATAAGAGGCAAAGGCCTTAAGACAATTAGCAAGTATTTGGGAATCAAGACCATAAGCAGCGCTAACACTATGAAAGTCATCGGTTCCCATAAAAGATTTAATGCATTCCTAATCATAGTTTATACCTGACTTCCTACCTTTGTCATTTTCCCATCCTTCAGCATTCTCTTGTATACGGTCAAGAAGTTTCCACTTGGCATCTTCTTTCATATGAGTAAATGATCCAAAGCAAGAAGCATCCAAATAATCCTTATCAGGAAGAGTAAGCCGCGCATAAAAATTATCAATAACAATATTATTGGGGAGCTCATGAATGGGGCATTTGAGCATTAGTAACTTCAATCTCCCCCACGCTTGGGCAATACTCTCTCCATCATGAGGCCAAAAATTATATATCTTGTTACGGTCTTTATGAATTTCACTTGGAGGATAAAACTTGGAATAAAAGAGAGGCACAATATCCTCCCATGCCATAGATGGACCATCTTGGAGTAGTCGATACCACTCTTCAGCTCTGCCTTTCAATGATATAGAGAATAATTTCTTCTTGACCTGGCTTGGTGAAATACCTGCACACCTGAACAACTCGCATAATTCATGTATAAATAATAAGTGATCACCCGGATGGACAGTTCCATCTCCTGAATAGCAGTTATCCATAATACGCCCAACAATTTTCATAGGTATTTTAAAAGGATCAATTTCAGCAGGCGGTGGCGGTGGTGATTCCTCCGCATGTGCAGCAGTAGCAGTAGATGTGTTTCCAAATAGGAAACCAAATGGAGAGTTCTCCATAGCAGAGTAAAACAAAAATAAAAGACAAAATAAAAATAATACTCACAGCGACGGTTACCTTTACCAATTCCACTCTTCAATAGCGCTACACTCCCCGGCAACGGCGCCAGAAAATAGTCTTGATGACCCACAAGTATAGGGGGTGTATCGTAGTACTTCCGATAAATAAGAGTGTCGAACCCAACGAGGAGCAGAAGGTGTTGATGAGCAGTTTTGATCAAGGACTTACTGTAAATACTAGCAAACAGGTTTTCAGGGGTATTTGGTAATACGAGTAAATAAAGTGCGAGTAAATAAAAGACAGTAGTAACAATTGCAGCAAGTGGCCCAATCCTTTATTCAGCAAAGGACAAGCCGGTTGTGTTCTTATAATAACCAAACATTCTCGAGGACACACGGGAGTTTTCTGTCAAGAGCTTTCGCTTCATAGAGCCAATAGTATTTATTGATTTGGTAAGTGTTATGGGGGTGAACCTGTGCTAGCGCACTACCCTTACTAGGATAAATACACACTTGTGATTATACCCCTTGCAAGCATCCGCAAATACAAGAAAGTAATTAAGATAAATCTAACCACAACCTTAAACTCTATGATCCTACGCTCCCTGGCGCAATGGTTTCCCAACGGAGGTTTAGGTTTCTGTCACTCCAGCAACCCCACAATCGGTGACCAAATACACAATGCATCTCACTAGGCCCATAAATGGTGAAGTATCATGTAGTCGACGTTCACATGACACCACTAGTGAAATAGCACCACAACAATATCAAACCATTAAATATTTCTCAACAATAATTCACTACTAACATCTTGACTTCTCCCATGTCCTCAAGAACCAAACGAACTACTCACAAGACATCATATGGATCATGATCAGAGGTGAAATAATGGTAAATAACAATCTGAACATAAACCTTAATTCGACAGTTCCACTCAATAGCATCAACTACAAGAGTAATCAACACTGGGAAAGTTTCCCCTATGAATATATCAAGATCCAACTCAAGATGTTACAGCGGGATGGCGAGGTGATGGTGGAGATGAAGGTGCTGGTGATGGAGATGATGACGATGATGATCCCGATGAAGTCCGGTGCGATGGTGATGACGATGGTGACGATCTCCCCTCTCCGGGAAGGAATTTCCCCGGCAGATTTCTCCCTGCCGGAGAGCTTTTTCTTTCTGGTGTTCTCCGCCCCGCAGAGGCGGCTGTGTCTAACTCTGAACCCCCCCTTGACTTAGGTTTTCGGGGACGATGATGTACGCAAAGGGGCGAGACCAGAGGTGGGCTAGAGCTTCCTCACACAGGGCTGGCGCGGCCAGGGGGCTGGCCACGCCACCCTAGCGTGTGGGCCCCCCCTGGCCTCTCTCGACCCCTCCTTCTGGCTCTGTGAGTCTTCTGGTAAAATATAATTTCTGGGTATTTTTTTGGAATTTTCCTGATCTTCAAAATATGGTCTCTTGATGGTCCTTTTTCCAGCAGAATCCTGACTCCGGCAGCAACTCCTCCGATGATCATCAAACATGTGAAAACAAAGGAAATAACATAAGTATCATATCTAAATATGAAATATATCAATGAATAACAGTAAATTATGATACAAAATAGTGATGCAAATTGGACGTATCACATGGCGAGGAAGAAGACCTCCGGTGGCGATTCCCCTCTCCGGTAGGGTGCCGGGAAGAGCTTCTGGACCCTCTCGATCTTCGGGTCGACGGCGGCGGCGGATCGCGATGTGTTCTGGAAAATTGATCGGGCCCTTAGGTTTTTTCCGTCGGGGGGTCTTTTTAGGCGAAGGGGCATCGTCAGGAGTGGACCGAGGCGGTCTCACACGTAGGGGGCGCGGCCAGGGCCTGGGCTGCACCGCCCTGGTGTGTGGGGCCCTCGTGGCCCCCCTCCAACTCCTCTTCGGATCTCTGGAAGCTTCCAGGAAAAATAAGACTTCAGGAACTTGTTTCGTCCAATTCTGAGAATATTTCCTGTGTATCACTTCTGAAACACAAAAACAGCAGAAAACAGGGAACTGGCACTGTGGCGACTTGTTAATAGGTTAGTTCCGGAAAATGCATAAAAGTGCCACGAAGTGTAACGAAACAGTAGGCAAATAGTGTAAAAACAAGCATGGAGCATCAAAAATTATAGATACGTTGGAGACGTATCAAGCATCCCCAAGCTTAACTCCTGCTCGTCCTCGAGTAGGTAAGTGATAACAAAAGAATAATTTTTGAGGTGACATGCACCTACACAATCTTGATCACATATGTAAGCATTGTGAGCTGGGATCATAAGAACTTAAAACATGGGCATGAAGATATAATCTTGACAATTGAAACTTAGCAACCATGTTGTAAATATGAAAATGAACACAAACAAAAGATCATGAAAATGAAACAATGAAAGTCAAACGTGTGTTCAAATCATAAGGAAAAATATACAAATGGTTTTCAGCTTGTCCTTCATAGAGAGCAAAACATAAATGCATAGGACACCTTCAAGTTTAAGAGGGCGACTAGATACAAATAATTTGAGAACAAGTGAAACCAACAATATGAATCAATCAATGAAAACTTTGGGACAATGCACATTATACTAAGAATGACAACTATGCTCTCTTATGGTGCATAAAGAAAGAAGGTGGTGACTCAACGTAAAAGTAAAAGAAAGGCCCTTCACAGAGGGAAGCAGTGTTTGCAAGTTTTATAGACCTTCAAAAATTATGGTACTTACCGGCTTTGAGCTCTCATTGCCCCCATCATAAGCATCTTGAATGGTTAGAGTTAATGCGAGAACAATTATGATGCATATGCTTGACAAATCATAAGTTGAAAACCTCGTGTCCCGTGAATATGAGTACCCAAACCTCATGCTACTTTACTTAGAGTCCCAAGCAAGGCTCTTGTCATTGTAGGTATATATGTATCATCGAGAACCGCCAACGGGGTACCTCCGTGCCCGATGACATGGAACAAGCCCACATCAAAATGACAGGACAAGCAGACAATGAACACCTCAACATCTCTTTTATTTGCCGTTTGTTTAGCTTTTTATTGTGAGATGCGTCGTCGAATGACCACTATGGGCATGCTGCAAATTTCCACCATGAATTATGCATGGCTTAGATTGGCAGCCCAGGCGTTTCCCTAACACATATACAAACTCCATGATCCCCACAAGATTCCCAAGTCATTTCACACCGCGGGCATCCATAAACAAAAGATCACGATATCAACTCAAATAGAAGTGCAATGTTGAAAGCTTGCCCCATGACAGCATGGATGGGCTAGAATCCAACTTACAACTTGCAAGCATAACAACTCAACATAAGAGACCACAATGTCAAATTTTTAAGAACAGGAAAAAGCAAAGTGTGCCTTCCGGTTCGTGAGAGCTTTACTGACCAATTTTCGCATAACACTGGCAAGAGTTTAATTGAAGAGAAGATAAAAGCAAGTCAAATTTACTTGGAATAGCAAATTGCTAGTAGGTATGTATGGTGGACACTTTGGAAAACTTTGGCTTTTAGGAGTTGGATGCACGAGTAGAGCTCATACTCAGTACAAGGTGAGGGCTAGCAAAAGACTGGGAGCGACCAACTAAGAGAGCAATAATGGCCATAATCATGCAAAGTGACAAAGCGACATTAAAAGAAGCATAAGATGGCATCTGATATGTCTCCAACGTATCTATAATTTTTGATGCTCCATGCTTGTTTTTACACCATTTGCCTTGTGTTTTGTTACACTTCGTGGCGTTTTTATGCGATTTCCGGAACTAACCTATTGACAAGATGCCACAGTGCCAGTTCCCTATTTTCTGCTATTTTTGTGTTTCAGAAAAGCTACACAGGAAATATTCTCGTAATTGGACGAAACAAAAGCCAAAAGTCTTATTTTTTCCGGAAGCTTCCCGAAGACTGAAAGAGAGCCGGAGGAGGGCCAGAGGCCGCCCTCACACATAGGTGGCGCGGCCCAGGCCCTGGCCACGCCACCCTGGTGTGAGGAGCCCCTGGCTGCCCTCTGACGACGCCCCTTCGCCTATATAAAGCCTCGGGACAGAAAATCCTAGGGGAGTCGGCAAATTTCCAGAAAGAGTTCCGCAGTTCCGCCGCCGTCACCGACAAATTTCGGGGGACAGAAGTCTCTGTTCCGGCACCCTGCCGGGACGGGGAAGTGCCCCCGGAGCCATCTCCATCAGTCTCCATCGCCGTCTCCGCCGTCTCCATCGACCTCACCGCCATCTCCATCAACCTTGCTGTCTCCTGTGATGAGGAGGGAGTAGTTCATCCCCGGGGCTGAGGGCTCTACCGGTAGCTATGTGGTTCACCTCTCTCTCCCATGATGTGATATTTATGTGATCGTGAGCTTTGTATCATGTTGAACAAGTAGATGTTATTATTCAGATATTATGTGTACTCTAGTGGAGAATGATGAGATGAGTTGAAGAATGGACAAAAGCTTAAGCTTGGGGATGCCCATGCATCACCCCAAGAAATATCTAAGAAGTACAAGCGTCAAAGCTTGGGGATGCCCCCGAGGCACCCCTTCTTCATCGGCAAAAATCAGGTCACCTTTCAAAACACTATATTTTTATTGCTTTATGCACTATGTGTTTTTCTTGGAGCGTCAGTTGTTTTTGTTTTCAGTATTAGTTTATTTTAGTTTGCTGCAATAAATGGTTAGATCACATCATGTTTCTTTTGGAGGAGATGAACTCGCTTTTCATTTGCCAAGAACACTCTAGTTTTCACTCTTATCGTTCAACGAGTGTTCTCTTTTTCTGCTACTGCTTTTGGTTTTCGATTTTCGCCTTGATTTCCATTCAGATCTTGTTATATCTTTTCATCAAGGTGTATTTTTGCCTCTGGTCTTTATTGGCTTTCATCAAAAGAGGTGTTTATAAAAAGTTCGAATGGTGTTGGAAAAGAGAAAAAGCTTTATGCAAAAAAGTGGTACAAAAAGGAGCATATGTAGACTGCGGCCTAGGCTTTTGCATGTCATTCTTGATGTCTTTTTGATAGTATGCTTAGTGGTTTTTCTGTAGCATGACTTGTCTTAAATAACTGAGATTGCTTAATGAGCCTTTGAAAAAATCATGCATTGTTTTAATTATTTGGAAGCATTATTTTGGTTTTCTCCTTGATGCTTTATTTGGGTTGACTTGGCACATGCTCACACATGTTAGACTCTTACAAAGTTGCCAATAGCCTCTATGATCATTTAGTTTTTGACTTTTGATACCATCTTATGCTTCTTTTAATGTCGCTTTGTCGCTTTGCATGATTATGGCCATTATTGCTCTCTTAGTTGGTCGCTCCCAGCCTTTTGCTAGCCCTCACCTTGTACTGAGTATGAGCTCTACTCGTGCATCCAACTCCCAAAAACCAAGTTTGCCATTGTGTCCACTATAAATTCCTATGCATGGTATTTGTAAGCCATTCCAAAGTAAATTTTCATGTGCTACCTTTCAAAACTTTCAACTACTTCTCGTTTTGTGCCACTGTTTTTAGCTCATGGGGACGTAGTGGTCGGATTTGCTATCTTCCATATTGCTTATTCCAAAAATAAAAAAAAGGAAAAAAGAAAATAAAAAAAGGCACTCCTCCATGGAATGTGAATGTTGGTGGGCACCCGATGAATCGGTTAGCCATGGTTTGAGAAAGGAAAAAAGGTGGGGAGGAGTGCCAAGCTTTATAAAAGAGCACAAAAGTGCCAATCTCTCTCAAAAACTTGCTTTATTTTTGTATGGAAGATAGTAAGAACCCCATTGCCAGTCGTTGACAAAGACAACCATCTCTCAAAACCAATTTTTATCTCTCTGTTTTACAAATGAAAAGCTCTAGCACATGTTTAATCACTGCTTCCCTCTGCGAATGGCCTTTCTTTTACTTTTATGTTGAGTCTCCACCTTCTATCTATATGCACCGTCTAAGAGAGCATAGTTGTCATTCTGAGTATAATGTGCATTGTCCCAAAGTTTTCATTGATTGATTCATGATCATGGTTTCACTTGTTCTTAAATTATTTGTATCTAGTCGCCCTCTTAAACTTGAAGGTGTCCTATGCATTTATGTTTTGCTCTCCATGAAGGACAAGCTGAAAACCATTTGTATGTTTTTCCTTATGATTTGAACACACGTTTGACTTTCATTGTTTCATTATTCATGATCTTTTGTTTGTGTTCTTTTTCATGTTATAACATGGTTGCTAAGTTTTTATTATCAAGATTATGTCTTTCATGCCCATGTTTTAAGTTCTTTGATCTCAGCACTCAATGCTTTACCTATATGATCAAGATTGTGTAGGTGCATGTCACCTCAAAAATTATTTCTTTTGTTATCACTTACCTACTCGAGGACGAGCAGGAGTTAAGCTTGGGGATGCTGATACGTCTCCAACGTATCTATAATTTTTGATGCTCCATGCTTGTTTTTACACCATTTGCCTTGTGTTTTGTTACACTTCATGGCGTTTTTATGCGATTTCCGGAACTAACCTATTGACAAGATGCCACAGTGCCAGTTCCCTGTTTTCTGCTATTTTTGTGTTTCAGAAAAGCTACACAGGAAATATTCTCGTAATTGGACGAAACAAAAGCCAGAAGTCTTATTTTCCCCGGAAGCTTCCCGAAGACCGAAAGAGAGCCGGAGGAGGGCCAGAGGCCGCCCTCACACATAGGTGGCGCGGCCCAGGCCCTGGCCGCGCCACCCTGGTGTGAGGAGCCCCTGGCTGCCCTCTGACGACGCCCCTTCGCCTATATAAAGCCTCGGGATAGAAAACCCTAGGGGAGTCGGCAAATTTCCAGAAAGAGTTCCGAAGTTCCGCCGCCGCCACCGATGAATTTAGGGGGACAGAAGTCTCTGTTCCGGCACCCTGCCGAGACGGGGAAGTGCCCCCGGAGCCATCTCCATCGGTCTCCATCGCCGTCTCCGCCGTCTCCATCGACCTCACCGCCATCTCCATCAACCTTGCTGTCTCCTATGATGAGGAGGGAGTAGTTCATCCCTGGGGCTGAGGGCTCTACCGGTAGCTATGTGGTTCACCTCTCTCTCCCATGATGTGATCTTTATGTGATCGTGAGCTTTGTATCATGTTGAACAAGTAGATGTTATTATTCAGATATTATGTGTACTCTAGTGATGTTATTAAAGTAATCTATTCCTCCTGCCATGGTGTAACAGTGACAATGCGTGGATCATGGTGGTACTTGGTCTAGGCTACGATTGTGATCTCTTATGGATTATGAGAATAATTACCGCTATGATAGTATTGAAGTGATCTTTTCCTCCTTTCATGGTGTAATGTTGACAGTGTGTGCACCGTATTAATACTTGGTCTAAGTTGCAATAATATCTATCTTGAGTTGTGCTTTGATTTGGATATCTCTATGAGTGGTGTTTGTCAAGTACTTGATGAACTTTAAGGAGTGCTTCGTAGCCCTACGCAATGATTAGTGTTATTCAATAGGAGAGTAATTCAGAGTACCATAGTGAAGAGAAGTTATTTATTTGTTCAATCATGTTATATTTGTTGGGACTGTGTCCACTAGTGAAAGTATGATCCCTAGGCCTTGTTTCCAAACATTGCACACCGTTTACTTCCTGTTTTGTTACATGTTTGCTCGCAGCGATACTTATTTCATATCACAGTTACTACTTATAATCATCACTACCACTTGTATTTCACTATCTCTTCACCGAACTAGTGCACCTATACATCTGACAAGTGTATTGGGTGTGTTGGGGACACAAGAGACTTTCTGTATCGTAATTGCAGGGTTGCTTGAGAGGGATAGCTTTGACCTCTAACCTCCCTGAGTTTGATAAACCTTGGGTGCTCCACTTAAGGGAAACTTGCTGCTGTTCTACAAACCTCTGCACTTGGAGGCCCAACAAGTGTCTACAAGAATAGAAGTGCGTAGACATCAGCATAAAAAGTCAAAAACTAAATGATCATAGAGGCTATTGGCGACTTTGTAAGAGTCTAACATGTGTGAGCATGCGCCAAGTCAACCCAAATAAAGCATCAAGGAGAAAACCAAAATAATGCTTCCATACAATAAAAACAACGCATGATTTTTTCAAAGGCTCATTAAGCAATCTCAGTTATTTGAGACAAGTCATGCTACAGCAAAACCACTAAGCATACTATCAAAAAGACATCAAGCATGACATAAAAAAGCCTAAGCCGCAGTCTACACAAGCTCCTTCTTGTACCACTTTTTTGCATAAAGCTTTTTCTCTTTTCCAACACCATTTGAAATTTTTATAGCCACCTCTTTTGATGAAAACCAATAAAGATCAGAGGCAAAAATACACCTTGATGAA
This sequence comes from Dactylis glomerata, assembly GCA_007115705.1. Taxonomy (NCBI): domain Eukaryota; kingdom Viridiplantae; phylum Streptophyta; class Magnoliopsida; order Poales; family Poaceae; genus Dactylis; species Dactylis glomerata. The sequence continues at coordinate 588,768 of QXEO01000659.1, forward strand.
AAGATATGACAAGGTCTGAACGCATATCAAGGTGAAAACGAAAACCAAAAGCAGTAGCGGAAATAGAAGAACACTCGTTGAACGATAAGAGTGAAAACTGAGTGTTCTTGGCAAATGAAAACGAGTACATCTCCTCCAAAGGAAATTTGTTGGGGTCCAACCATTTATTGCAGCAAACAAAACTAAACTAACTAAGAAAACTAAAACAACTGACGCTCCAAGAAAAACACATAGTGCATGAAGCAATAAAAATATAGTGTTTTGAAAGGTGACCTGATTTTTGCCGATGAAGAAGGGGTGCCTCGGGGGCATCCCCAAGCTTTGACGCTTGTACTTCTTGGATATTTCTTGGGGTGATGCATGGGCATCCCCAAGCTTGAGCTTTTGTCTATTCTTCAACTCATCTCATCATTCTCCAATCCCTACACTTGAAAACTTCCTTCATACAAAACTAAACACAAATCTATTAGCAACATTAGTGTAGGCATAACATATAATCAACCTCTTTTTGCTTCAGGTTTCAACCCAAAACCACCACATATATAGCATATACTACTGTAGCAACTTCCCCAAAAGTTATGTGATCAAAAGAACTAAAAAAGAAAGCAATAAAGCGGCAAAAACGAATAGTGGCAGAAATCTGTCAAAACAGAACAACTGACAAAGGTCGAATTTTTGAGGGGTTTTCTGTTGCTCAAATAAAAAAGTGTTCAACTAACGAAAGTTTGGATATAACCTGGGGCATATGGTCAAGAAATCGCAGGTCCAAAAGATATACAGAGAATTTATACGAATTTTTATGGTGCAGCACCGAAAACAGTTTCAGGACAGCAACATCCCCAAATCTTTACCTCACTCGAATTAGAGGCTTCTCTTGGCACAACAATAAAATAAAAAGGACAAGGAGCGGTCATTACAGTAGCAATGACTTCCAAGACTCAAATAAAAAAAAGTACTGGAAATAAAACATTGGGTTATCTTCCAAGAGTGCTTTTCTTTAACGCCTTTGAGCTAGGCGCAGAAAATTGCAAATCAAGTAACATCCGAAGGAGCATTAAGATCAACTGCAGAAGTTTTGTCAATAAGGCATTGTATTTCATCCACATAAGTTTTAGAAGACCCTTTGTGATCACGCTTTGGTTCACTCAAATCACTAAAAAGATTTTGGGGACAGATCCAGTCAAAATTATTTTTGAAAGCTTCACACAATCCCAAGAGCTTGCTAGGTATAGGTATTTCGACTCCTTCATCGTTTGTACTAATAACCTTTATAGGTGAACCGAGTTTATTAAAACGTTTAAGAACTTTTCTAGCTTCAATAACGACATCTTTAAATTCTAGGCGCAAAGCTTCCAAAATAAAAGCTTTCTTTTCAGGATCTTCAATTTCATGAAGCTTAAGGAACATGTATTGCATAAAAGGATTAAGACTAGCAAACCTAGTTTCTAACATGTGAATTAAATAAGCAGAAGCAATTTCAATACTAGGAGCTATCTCAACCAAAGATTTTTCCTCAACTTCCTTATGCATACTAATGTGATTAAAGAACTCCTCAATGTTACTTTTTCTAATAATTGAACCACTACCTACTGAGAGGTCCTCCAGAACATACTTAGGGATCAACATGATGAACTAAAGTAAAGAAATAACAACTACCAAGGATTCTAATTTTTTGGGTTTTTGATATAAAACGATGCAGGTAAAATAAATAAAGTAAGCAAAACTTAAAACAAAGTAAATGATGTGTGTGCGAAAAACTCCCCTTGCAGAGGTCTTCCACTCTTCCCCGGCAACGGCGCCAGAAAACTATCTGCTGGCGTGTAGTTGACGTGGGAGCGTGTAGTTGACGTGGGAGCTTCTTCTTCTTCAATTCCCCGGCAACGGCGCCAGAAAACTATGCTTGATGCGTGGTGAATGACCAGCCCGTTGGGAACCCCAAGAGGAAGGTGTGATGAGTATAGCAGATAGTTTTCCCTCAGTTAAGAAACCAAGGTTTTATCGATCAGGAGAAGAGCGGGCAATACGACTGAAGGTGATGCTTGCTAGCTTGCGACAGCTTCGGACAATTTATATATGGCGCCTCGTGCAAGCTTTGCTTGCTAACAGCAACGCGGAACCTGTACACAACACAACCAAATACTTTGCGCCCAACTTGCGATGAGGTTGTCAATCTCACCGGTTTGCTTGAAACAAAGGTTATGAGCGTATCGAGTGGAAAACAGTAGAAGTATACGAGTAAAGTAAACAGTGCGAGTAAAGTAAATAGGTGATAGCAATATAATGAAAATCGGACTGGGGTCCATAGTTCACTAGTGGTGTCTCTCCATAAGATAAAATAACACATGCTGGGTAAACAAATTACAGTTGGGCAATTGATAGAATAAAGATAACGTGATATGTCAAGAAGATCAGTATGCGATTTACTCTGGGCATTACAACAAAATACATAGACCGCCATCCAACTGCATCTATGACTAATAATCCACTCACGGGGATATCATCCGAACACCCCATGAGTATTAAGTTGCGAACAACAGATAATTGCATTAATCAAAGTGTGTACTGTAAACAAAGCATATGCCCTTGAGCATATGAATATTGTTTTCTCCCTAGTAGCAACATCACATCTACAACCTTAGAGGTTTCTGTCACTCCCCCAGATTAAATAGAGGCATGAACTCACTATCGAGCATAAATACCCCCTCTTGGAGTCACTAGCAACTACTCGGCCAAGATAGCTACTAACAACGGAGAGCATGCAAGATCATAAACAACATAGAGATAACATAAGATATATTTTAGTATAGAAACTCAATCATAACACCAATATTCATCGAATCCTAACAAACCAAACATGTAGAATTACATAACGGTGATCTCAATCATGTAGGGCAGCTCATAAGATCTAAACATGAAGCACATGGTGGAGGAGACAACCATCTAGCTACTGCTATGGACCCATAGTCCAAGGTAGACTACTCACTCATCGCTCCGGAGGCAAGCATGGCGATGAAGAAGACCTCCGGTGGTGATTCCCCTCTCCGGCAGGGTGCCGGGAAGAGCTTCTGGATCCTCCCGATCTTAGGGTCGACGGCGGCGGCGGATCGCGATGTGTTCTGGAAAATTGATCGGGCCCTTAGGTTTTTTCTGTCGGGGGGTCTTTATAGGCGAAGGGGCATCGTCAGGAGTGGACCGAGGCGGTCTCACACATAGGGGGCACGGCCAGGGCCTGGGCCGCGCCGCCCTGGTGTGTGGGGCCCTCGTGGCCCCCCTCCAACTCCTCTTCGGATCTCTGGAAGCTTTCAGGAAAAATAAGACTTCAGAAACTTGTTTCATCCAATTCCGAGAATATTTCCTGTGTATCACTTCTGAAACACAAAAACAACAGAAAACAGGGAACTGGCACTGTGGCGATTTGTTAATAGGTTAGTTCCGGAAAATGCATAAAAGTGCCACGAAGTGTAACGAAACAGTAGGCAAATGGTGTAAAAACAAGCATGGAGCATCAAAAATTATAGATACGTTGGAGACGTATCACTATAACAGCCGGCGAGTTCGCCAACGCTCGTTCAAAGAGGGGGACCTGGTGCTACGCCTCAAACAGCAAAAGTCCCACAAACTATCCCCGCCTTGGGAAGGACCCTTCGTCATTAGCAAAGCTCTAATGAATGGTTCCTACTACCTCGTTGATGTTCGCGAGCTAGACAAGCGACCCAGTAAGAAGCGCAAACGAAGAGACCCTGATGATATCTATGATGAAACAGATCGTCCATGGAACATCGCACAGCTACGTTCTTTCTACACTTAGCACTTACCTAGCTATGTAATAGGCACCTCTATATGATCAATGAAATAAAGCCTTTGGTTCACTCTTGATTTTTTCTGAGTCTTTTACCTCCTTTATTTTTCATTTAGATCATATGGAACCTTTGCGCAATTGTGCTTTGCACTTGCGTCTTTTTAAATCCGCTATAACGGTCCGCGTAGCATTTTTTATGTTTTGATCTCCATCTGACGTTCTTTGTGTGGATTCCAAAGTAGTGACCTTTTGACGATCTAAGCCGCCATCTACTAAGGGTTTTGGATGTTTGCTATTAAGTATCGTCGCCCTAGCGGATTGTTCGTGCGAAGATTTTGCCATCTCACGAAAAGTCAAACACAGAGAGCCGGATGGCGGATCGCATAATCCTACGCGTGAATTTTTTTTGAAGTGTTGTTTTTTGAGCATGTCAAACAACTGCAAGTTGCATAAAACTAGGCATGGCAGTTTCTTCGCACAATAAAACCACTTCATAAAAACTGAGCTGCAAAGTTCAAAAGCATTCCACTGATCTGCCACAAGCAGACCAGTTGCAGTGCAGAGCAAACACACGCAGTTTAAAGTTTAACTTGCAGACCCACTCAGGGGCCGAATTGATGCAATTGTTTTTTCCTGCCACATTGCAGGGTACAGCCTAAGAGGATGGCGGAACTCCAGAAGACACCTCATCACCGCCATCAGCACCAGCGGTGGCTGCAGAGACTGACGCCGAAGCTTGGCTTGGGGACCCCGGCAGATCGTATGCTTCGTAGTATACGTTCAGCTGGGTGCCGAGGGCACACAGCTGATTGTATCCCAGCACACTCTGCCGGATGGCGGCCTCGTCCACCGGTGCTCCGTCCTCGCCACTCTCCGGGATGCCGGAGGTGATCAGGTCCAGGTCCAGCTCAGGGTAGTGGGCCTTGGCCAAGGTTAACGCAGTCCTGGCACCATCCCGAGTGGAGGACTGCTTCCAGTCTGCTACTAGCCCTGGCATGAGCAGCAGCTTCTTGGTCAGCCCAATGGCGGAGAGGCCAGATGAACCCGCTATCTGCAGGCTCCCGCACGCCTGGCGACCAGCGTTGAGAAGGCCATCCAGCTCCTTCTTCGCTGCGTCGGTGGCCATGTGCAAGCCCGCGACGGAATCCACCTCGCCTTGCTCCAGGGTTGCTGCATAGCGGAAAAATAAGATGCGTCATATTCGGCATAGCAAAAAAAAATTGCAAACTCTACAGTATGGAAAGCCACCGATACCTAGCAAGGTCTCCTGGAAGTGATTGAGGACCTCGTTAAAGCCATCACGCCGCTTTTCAAATTCGGCGGCGGCTTTGCGGAGATCCTCTATCTCCTTGTCCTTCTTGAGGTTCTGACGTTCCTGGTCCTTCAGCTGCTCTTCGAGGAGGGTATTCACGGCCAAGGATTTCTGGAGCTGCTCCTGCAGCCCTTCCATCGCAATAGCGTGGCCCTTTTCCACCCCCTTGAGTGTGGACTTAAGCTTGGAAACCTCTGCATGGCGGAAGTATCAGCACAATATTCATCAGATAGCATAAAGGTACTTGTCTAAGACAAAAGAAAATTACCGCTGTTCTGAAGTTGCTGTTGCCAGTCCGCCACTAGAGCGCTTTTCTCCGCCAGCTCCTTCTCCTGCGAGCTGACGACCTGGACCAGGTCCTCCATGACTTTCTTGTAATTCTGGTAAAACGATATGAAGTGTTAGTCACTCTTAGAGCTTTATACCGGATAACAATCCGCTATAACGCTCGGGGGCTACTCATGATGATTTTTTAAGTCACTCTTAGAGCTTTATACCGGATAACAATCCGCTATAACGCTCGGGGGCTACTCACTGATTTTTGTCTTCCTAAGAGCTTTATGCTAGATAGCCATCCGCCATAACGCTCGGGGGCTACTCAGTACGAAATTTAAAGTTCTCTATAGAGTACTGTATAACATGACAGTGCTCGGGGGCTATACTATGCAAACATTTAAGGTAGTTTCTCTTAGAGCTCCATAGCGGATCATCTATGAAAATCTGCCATGGCGCTCGGGGGCTACTGAGAGTACATACCTCTTTAACAATTCTGGTTCGCTGGACAAATGCTGACATGGCGGTTGACACATGGTTACTGGCTTCCTCCTGCAAGTGGTCAAGACGGAAAAGAGCTTCTGCTTTCTTTTTCCACTTTGGGGCCTCCCCAGCTCCTACGCCTATCTCGACCGCTTTCTCGCTGAAGCTAACCTTCTTTGTACTTTTAGCAGGATGAGTGGAAGGCCCAGCACCTTTCTCCGGGGCATCCGCCATCTTGCTAGCCCTTTGGGTAGAAGTGGAAGGCCCAGTTGGGCGGATAGGAGCATCAGGAGTAGGCGGAATGGCAGCAGGGGATGGTTTGGTCCTTGGAGGCTTCTGGCCAGCAACTTTCCTTCTCCTATGCGCGAAGTCAGTCATGAGTCAGAACAAGTCAAGTTGTGGGTGGTATGGAAGCAAAAAGGATGTCTTCCTTACTTCTGCTCTGGCAGAGTGATAGTGGCAGAATGCTCAGGCACGGTGTCCAAGTGACCGCATAGAGCGGGGGACGGACGGCGGGAGATAACTCTCTTGCCTAACCCCCATACGCGCCCGCCTAAACCACGAACACTACGGGGTACCGCTGTTGTGGGCTCGTCCGCCACAATCTTTTCTTCCGCCGTCCTTTGTCTTTTTGGAGATGAGGATGCTTCGTCCTCATCGTCGGTGAGCTCTTTCGTCCGGGGATAACGGACGAGACGGCTCAGCTCGGAAGGCGGAAGGGAAGAAAGCTGCAAAAAGATGCAAAGTTATTCAAGGAAAATAAATGGTTATGGCGGAATAGGGAGACACACCTCTGGACAGTTGCCGTTCTCATACATGGGGATCTTCAACTTCAAAGGTTCATCCCATCCAACCTTGATGATGTTGCGGATTCGGTGTTCGATTTCTTCAGCAGATAATTCCTCCTTGGAGTAGCGCTGAGGATCGTTAATCCCGCTATATTCGCACATCAAAGCTGGGCGATATTGAAGAGGCTGAATCCGCCGTGAGATCCAGCAGTGGATGGTGTCAGCACCTGTCAGTCCAGAAAAGACAAGTTTCGAAATCCGTCGTGAGCATAGTTGGCATTCGTCATACATGGTAAAATCGTCCATGACGCCCCAGCTATCCTGCTCCTTGGCGGGGCCATCAACAAAAGACCGCAGACCGTACTTCCTTTCAGGAGGGGCCTGGTCAGCCTGATAGAAGAACGATCCCCACCATCCCTTTGCAGAATCATGCGGAATAATATAGGGGTATGATTTCCCGCTCCGAGGAACAAAGGAGACCGATCCGCAATTGTGAGGATCTCCGTTCGCATCCCGGTTGTGGCGGATGTTAAAGTATAAGCGGAATAAATCTCCGCGTGGGTAGATGCCCAGATATCCCTCGCAGAGCGCAACGAATCCCGCTATAACTGTGAAGCTATTCAGTGCGATATGGTGTAGCTGTAACCTATAGTGCCGGAGTACGCCCTTCAGGAAGTAGGATGGCGGAAGGCTGAAGCCTCGGTCAATGTGGGACTTCAGCATGATGACCTCTCCATCTGAAGGGGTTGGCATTGTTGCTCCCGGATCGACCCGCCATCTGGAAATCTCCTTGGCAGCTATTCGTCCTTCATGTTCCAATAAAGATAGAGTTTCTTCGTCCAGATTGCAAGGATCCCAGCTACCTCCTGAGGTATCGGGCATGGCGGACTCTGTGTCAGATGACCGCGCTGAGCTCTCAGCAGCTTCAGACTTTGAAGCTTGGCGAGGAGATTCCGGTTCCATGGCGGCAAGAGGCGTGGCGGAGATGACTTCCAAGATCTCAAGCGAGGACGAGGAAGATGATGCCAGCTTGTGGCGGAAAAAGCTACCGGCCGCGAGGAACTCGTGCGGTGGCTCGCCGGAGATGACGAAGCTCTCGTGGGGGCGCTGAGGAGAGAGAGTGCGCCGGGGGCGAATGAGGGGTGACCGGCCGGGGGTGAGAGGCCGGGGTATATATAGGCCCCGGACCTCGAGATTAGTGCCCACCATCACCACCGCACGTCCTGATTGCAGAAACCCTAATCCAGCGACACGTGTCCAGGGGTAAAAAAGTAACTTCAGTAAAAACAGTGCATAGGCTGTAAGTCTTGCCCTAGAAGGAACTACGTGCCGAAATTTACGGCAGATTTCTATGGTATGATCCAATGGATCCTTGAAATCTCGCTAAGTTATAACTACGTCGCTTGATCCGCTATTTACGGCGGATTGATAGATGAAGGAGAAAGGAACATCAAGAAAACCACCATCTGAACGCAGAACAGAAGAAGAGCTATGGCGGATATACTTCGCTAAGGACGTGGCATGGCGGATGGAGATGGCAATCTTGAAGTTCCCTGGGAGCTACTGTTGGGGATATACCAAATGGGTATACTAGCGACGTAGTCCTGAACCAGCAAGCCAGGGTGGCCCATCGAGGTGGTATGGCGGATTGCCTACCGGGCGGCCCAGTTGCTAGGAATACCATGGCGGTACTGGACGCAGGCGCTTATGGCGGATCTGAAGACAGGCCCATGGCGGGTTGCCTTGTAGTACACGCATAGGACTTAGTCTAGAACTCCAAGTTGTATCCGCTCCGGTACCAACATGTAGCCCACGCCAGGCGCCTTTATAAGCCCGGCGTGGAGAAGCCCTTGAGGCACAACACAATAGCTTAGGGTACGGCCAATCGCATAGCGAGATAGCCAACCTCTTCATTGTAATCAAGCACTTGTTGCCATATAGTGAATTATAGCAGCACGTAGGATCTCGCCACCGTTGCGGGATCTGAAGCTGGGTAAACTCGTGCTACCACCGTCCCGGATCGCTCCGCCGTGTTCACCCCCTTGCACAAACCGCCATATCCCTACCCCTATGGCAGATCTGTTGACGAAACCACGACAATTCCAACGGGTATACTAGCAGCTGGCCAAATAGTCTGAACAAGTAAACATGATGGTGACCTAGCAGAGTCGGGTGCGTGACCAAAGCCTGCACCCAATCTTGTCTCCATTTCCTCCCCTTCCTCTTGATCACTCGCCCTAGTCTACAGTGGCTTGTCCCCCTTCCTCCTTCCTCTTCTTGTCACGGCTGGATGGCACCGCTAGCCCATGGTTGGGTGCAGGCAGCAACATGCCCTCTCCCTCTCCCATGTGTTGGCACTTGCGCGCAGGCTGATCTCGCAGGGCTAGGACGACGCACTGGCTTTGGCACGAACATAGTGACCTAAAATCACCCTGGCCCTGTGAGATCAACCTGCACCGAGCCAGTGCGCCTCCCTGGCACTGGCTTTGACGAAAGCTAAGCGTTTTAACGCCAACGATAATGACACATGTATGTTATAACCCTCTTGAGGAGGCTATTGTGGTTACCTTCGCGGCGCTAAGGCTCAAAGTGAAATCTCTTGACCATGCTATCGGTAAGATGGCAGTGCGTGTGTCCATTTACATGTTATAAATACAAATTTTCAATGTTGTTTGTCTGAAAAAGTTTTATGATTTCCATAGTCCGAACCAAATAAAACGTGAGTATAACCAAAACTCCAAATAGAGCTCGGGCATAAGAGAGCCCTTTTTTTTCTTCTTTGAAGTTTACAAAATTCAAATACAAATAACTAGTAATTATTTTTTGAAAAATACCACGACATAGGCAATGTTGCACTCTATCATTGTAAATTTTCAAAACGAAATACGTTGTATTATATGGTCAATTAAAAAAACAAAATCACACAAAAAAACAAAATCAAGTTTTCTATGCACTCTTCATCACTGTTCACTAGGACAAAATTTCAATTTATCTATTATTCTAAGCCTAAAATAAAAAATATTTTTTTCTAAAAATTATACGCTGGTAAAAAAACATTTTCTACACCATGGAATTTTTTTAATTTTTTTTTGAATGGTTTAAACTTGAATTTTAAAATTTCAAATTTCAGACTCCATGCAGCTCGAGTTCCAAAGGTCCGATCTCGTGAGAAAAATATTGCAAAAGAAAAATAATACTCCTTCTAATTAGTATTCCCTCTGATCGGAAATAAGTGTTGATAATCTTGCATTAACTTAGTATAAAGTTTATACTAGATTACCGACAGTTATTTCCGATAGGAGGAAATAGTTGTTTTTAATATAAACATATCCACACATAGTTTAATAAATATCCGACAAGTATGTCTGGATCGGAGGGAGGGAGTATATAAACGAGTGGATAGGGACGTGGGTGTGCGAGTGCGACCACCGACCACTGACCATCTGCCTCGGCGGCCGGGTTTCCAGAAATACTGGCGCCGCCCGCGCGTGACCTCCCATGCCGCCATGCCCACGCGGCGCGCCGCGGCTCGCGAAGGCGCGAGTCCACTGCCCACGCGGCGCGCATGCGTTCCCGCCCCGTCCTCCTTCCCCGCCTCACTGGATAAGCCCCAATCACTCCTCCCCCGCTCCCGGATCGCCGCACAGTGTACTTTTGACTTTGCGTCTTTGCCGCCCATCCCTCCCGTCTCATATGGAATGAGGACGAAGGTGAGGTCGCACCCAAGGAGTCCCAACGCCGTGGCCTAGCTTCTCCGCAGAAAAGGTACGCGTTCTTGTGTTGTGTGCGGGCAGCAATGGAGTGCACTCCATGTGCTCGATGAAACGCGTTCATCAGCGGTTAGTTGTTGGTTTAGGCCAGGAAAAGGGCTGCTGAAATGACATCTTTTTGCTTGCATTAAGGAAAATTAATTCATTTCCCTTTGGTATATATAGAACTAATGCAGTCTGGAAGCTTTGCGCTGTGAATTCTGATACCTTACTCGTTCTGTGTCTTCTTTGCGAGGTTGCTTACGTAGTAAATAGATTCCCTGTGAACATTCACTCCTTGTTGGTGTCTGCTGTGATTTATCTTTATGCAGTCGCATGCTTTTGGCGTTTTTACCGACTTATGTGGTAGAAAACTAACATATAAGAAGTTTCAGGATAGAAATAAGAACTTGTTTAGAAAAGCTGTTCCAGTATTTCGTTTTAGAGATGTCTTGCCTGATGCTATGACCTTGATAAGGAACAACCATATTGTGTCAACGACAGAGCACACCTCCTCTCTGCTGGTCTGCTGGTACATTGCTGACTTGCTGATATGATCCTGTTTTCTAGGCCGAAAGTGAATAATCGGCAAGGGTAATGTACACCGTTCTTTACTATCTGGAACTCAAATGGAGGACTATTTTGAGCGCATCCTAAACCTTGCTTGGCAGTTACGACAACACTTGGCACAGTTCATAGGTACCAAGCTGACTATATATGTTTGGTTTGATTTAAATCATCCAGAAATCTGTCTTGCTAATATATCACTGTTGTTTGTTTCTTTGCTGATTCTAAATAACTGTTATGTGTGTGAAGAGTTTGAATTTTTTTTACTTCATAGCTAACTTATTTCGGCATATCCTTGCAAAAAATAAAACTTATTTCGGCATATGATTTTTTTTAGATACTAGATAACATTTTAAGATAGGCGTGAACTGCAGATGCTTGGACTAGCGAGAATGTGCTTGATTCATTTCTAGTAGTTACCCTTGAGATGGGAGTTTTATGCGCATTGTTTTAGTTGAGTTCTCTTTCTCTAATTTGTGTGTTGGTATTTTATCTTGACAGAAGATGTGTTCGGGTGCATTGATTGGATTCCTCGACATTGTGAACTCGAATTCTCTGCCTGCAATAGAGGATTATTGCCTGGCGTTGAAAGAAATATTCATGGACAGAGTTATGTGTTGTCCATTAGCAATACTACAGAAGAGTTGTCCATTATTAGTACTACAGAAGGACAGCCTGGAGATAGTATATCTGGGAGTGAGACCACAATTTTCAGCAATGGGTTGTCCAGAATTTGGCAAAGGTTTAGTATTCTCTTTGTTAATCAGATGAAGTTACGCTTGCGATAGTTATATTATCTAATTGCGCTAGCTAACCGCTTGTCTTGGATCCACTTCCCATCTGTCGATGGTATCAGATCATATGCCAGCTGGTCTTCCTATCTTTTGGGTGGCTTCAGATTAGGACAAAGGCTTTCATTCCATGTGCGAGGGCTCTGCAGTATCTTTGCAAATGAGATTCATACCCAACTATCCAGGTTAGCCACCATCTGCTGACTTCTAACTTCCTTGTGTCTTCTCTCAATCTTACTATCTGGGGCATCTTGTAGTCCGAGTGCTCAAGTCCATCCAGTATACTTATGTATAGATAGTTCATAAACTCTGGTGCATGCTCACAGGTTCTTGCATCGTTTCTGGACAACATTACAGGGCTCTTCTGAAGATATAGGATGGTTGCAAAGAACTCAAATGGCGCTTTATTCAGTTGATGGCACATCTCGCTTTCATGAGCTTTTGCATGATGTCAGGTGAACTGTTTTCCCTGTCCAGTAAAGTATTGGTGAATTCTGTGTTGTATTACTATGTTTTGACACATGTGTAGTGTTGTTTCTATGAATTTATAGCCATCATTTATCCCTCCTTTTACTTTTATAAGGCCTTGTTTGACTTAGTGCTATCTCTGAAATAGAGAGTTACCATTAATTTCTCTTAATGTTTTTTATGCTAGAAGACCAAACTTATATGGATATACTTTCAGGTAGGAACCCAACTTTATTATTTTCTACGTTGCAGAACTTACATGTTGGATTAATTGGTAGTCAAAACATATATTTTTTAATGTTGAAATAAGTGGGGCTATACAAAGAAATCAACATATGGTGGTGCACGTTTTGAACTACAAATCAACTTGGACAATAAAAGATGACACTGACATGCTCTTAATTTTTCAGAAATGGCATGCATTATCTGCCAAATACGCTGGTCTACTTGCTCATCCCTGGTGAGACGTCTTCCTCAGTTTTTGTACTCCCCCGGACCCATATTACTTGTCGCTGATTTAGTGCAACTTTGTACTAATCGGCAACAAGTAATATGGGTCAGAGGGAGTATATATAACCTTAACATGCAATAGCTTAATATTGACTAACATCCTTCCTTTATGCAGGCCTTTTTAGCAACCACAGTCCACTTTACTTTCTCACTACAAAAAGATCTTTTTCAAAGATGGGGCTTACTTGTCATATTGCAAAGATTCATAGCGAGGTAATTGGCCTCAACAGAGTGGCATAAGATCTTTCTAGTTCGTCGGCCTAAATCTATCTTGTGAGGTCCTATAGTTCTTTCGTCTTCTGCACGTGCCTTGAATAAGCACATGTTTACGTTCCCACAAGTTCGTGTATCTTCCTGTTGGTCGCAGTATATACCTTGCAAATCTGTGTCCCTTGCTGTTGACGCATGTACTTAAGTTTCCTTTTCTCCAGGCATCAGTGGAGAAAAATGCAAGAGAACTGAAACTATACATTGAAGAGCTCTATTGGGGGTCTGGCAAAAAGGTTTTGCTCCTGGGACATAGCAAAGGCGGGGTTGATGCGGCAGCCACGCTTTCTTTGTACTGGTCTGAGCTCAGAGGTAAGGTAGCTGGGCTGGCATTAGTTCAGAGCCCATATGGTGGCACCCCAGTGGCTTCCGACATCCTCCGGGAAGGTCAAATTGCTGACAAGGAGACTAGGAGGATCATGGAACTGATAGTATGCAGACTAATCAAGGTTCTCACTAGTTTGGTTCATCTGTTAATCAAATGCATGTTTTGCTTGTGTAAATTTTGTGTGTTCCACTTTATATCTTTAACAAGGGGATGATCGCAGGGTGATATGAGAGCTTTGGAGGATCTCACATATGCCAGGAGGAAGGACTTCATCTCGAGGCACAAGCTCCCTGTGGATGAACTGCCGATCATCTCCTTCCATACCGAAGCCAGCACTGCCCCGACAGTGCTCGCCACACTGACACACATCGCCCAAGCCGAGCTCCTCCCGTTGCTCACCCCACTGCCGCACTTCTTATCAGAGTACACGGAATCGTTCTTCGCTTCTCTGAAGCTGCCTGTGGTCATGCCAGTGTCTGCCGTGATGGCAGTCGTCGCGCTCCACCTGCGGCTGCGGTATGGGGAGAGGAGTGACGGCCTGGTGACGAGGCGCGATGCCGAGGTGCCAGGCTCCGTGGTGGTGAGGCCAGAGCGGAGGCTAGACCACTCGTGGCTGGTGTTCTCGACGTTGAGGCGGTACCGTGCTGAAGCTGACGCCACCGAGGTTTGCGAGGCCCTGCTGGCTATGCTCGTCGAGATCGGCAGGAAGAAACATCGGTGGATTGACCATCTGCCTTGTTCAGCAGATCTTTGCTTCTTGAATTGATTTCGTTTTCTCTCCATTTGTTTGTTGGACGAGAACTTACTATATAGTTACAGCAAATGATAGGGGGACATTGTGAAAATTACAAATGTGCTCTCTTTTTATTTTCTTTGAGAACTGAGAACAAATACAACATGTCATTCTTTTTCTGAGTTACAAGAAACCTGTGTGCGATCCGAGTCATGAAAATCTGCTCCAGCACATGGTGGACAATTGAACAAAGTTCTGCCAGGTGGTCCCCAACCAATGACACATGGAGCAATGGGGAAGAGAGCCTCTTCAAACCGAGCGCGCTGAAGACGCAAAATAGGTCCGCTGGTCCAACGTTCCACACTTCTTCTCTGTAGGACAAAACACTACCACATCGCAGTTGATAGGACAGCAACACTGTACCTAACAGGCATAACTGCGCCTCTAAACACAGAGCAAATTCATCAGTAGCTTCTTACATTATGTGACTGTCATCTATTTTTGTGACACCAGAAATCATATCGACAAGGGATTTGGCGCAAGGAAGGTGGTGTCGAAGTTGTGTATACTAGGCACTTGGATCGAGCGCGCGCTTGATCCGTGTTAAAAGGGGCTCTGCTTGAATATATGCATGCGACTTAATTCGCGATTCAGTTCCAAGCTTAACTGGAGTTACAGGCATGTGTTCCTGGTGTCTTGCCTAGAGTAGAATAACATGTGTTCCTGTTGTCTTGCCTAGAGTAGAATAGCCCTGAATCTGAATGAATGTCCTAAGCAGCAGATATAAACATAGTGTGCTGAATCATTGTCCATCTTTATTACTCCCTCCGTCCTGGTGTATAAGGATGTGTTCGGTTCTGGAACCTGGGAGGACGGAATGGAATGGTTCCATTCCTAGGGCATGGAATGGTTCCGACCCTGTGTTCGGTTCGGAAAAATTCGAGGAACGGAACGGTTCCATCCCTGTGTTCGGTTTTAGAATGGGATGAGAATGGAATGGAATGGAATGAGAATGAAATTATTGTAAACTCGATTATTTATTTCCTAAATTGGATTAATTATTACTAAACTTAATTAATTATTGCTAAACTTGATTAATTATTCCTAATCTTGATTAATTATTTCTAATCTTAATTAATTATTGCTAAACATGATTAATTATAGCCTAATCTTGATTAATTATTGCTAAACTTGATTAATTATAGCTAAACTTGATTAGCCTAATCTCCATTCCGCGCCGTCCGGCCGATTCGGGAGAACCAGGCAATTCCGCATCTACACGGTATATTCCCTTTGACAGGACTAGTTGGTTCCGTTTCGACTCCTCAACCGAACACAGGAACGGGTCCTAGGGACGGAACCAACCCGTTCCGTTCCCTCAAATTCTGGAACCGAACACATCCTAAGTCTTGCGCGTATCCCTAGGTTGCCATTTTGACCAATGTAATATAAGACATATATTACAAAATATATATCACTGGAAATTTCAGATTATGTACTTTCTAATGATGTAATTTTTATGTTATAAAAATTGTATTATATTTATCAAAATAATAACCTAAGGGTACGTGCAAGACCTATACACCGAGACGGAGGGAGTACTACTAGTTCTGAACAGAAGTTCCACGTTTACACAAACATTTATATCAGTGCCAAGATTTGAGGCTTATTGAGCGTACTACTAAATTAAGCGGAAGTAGACGAGAAGATATTACTACTCCATCCATCCTAAAATATAAGACGCCTAAGTTTAGTAAAAAATTAACATCTTTTAAGTTTAACCAAGCTTATACAAAAAAATATAAACATTTACAATACTAAATTCATATCAATAGATTAACCATAAAGTATATTTTCTCAATAAGTTTATTTGGTATTGCAAATGTTCATATTTTTGCATATAAACTTAGTGATAGTTAAAAGATATATATTGACTTTTAACTAAGCTTAGGCGTCTTACGTTTTGAAATAGAGGGAGTATATAGATTCGATAAGATCGTGGATCTAGGCATGCATCATCAAGGCGGTTCGATCCTTCATTTGTTTGGGGACGGTGGTGGAGATGCGCTACATGGTGGTGGGACTAAACATCCCGGTTGGCGGCATATTGGATTGTGGCAAACAGCGCTCGATGAGCCCACAGCAACGCTAGCTTTTAGTCCTGGCGATGGACCTCCAGGTCCTGGAGAAAACACACGACAAAAAAAGAACATAGAGTAAGAACTAATCAAGTTCAGAAATTTAGAATGCTATTCAAAAAAGAAAACATAGAGTACTAAGAACAGTCATGAAGCACGAACTCGGCCTCCGTCGCAGACAGGGCTGCTGATGATCACCGCCGAGACGACGAACAGCAGGAGCACCATGAAACGAGCAGCTCTAGCCAAGGACGCCATCGTCCGTGCTAACTTGTGACGAGTTAGAGCTAGCTGTTGTGTGTATATATCCTGCTTCTATCTCTCTGGATTTTATTCACGATGGTCTTTGGAGGGCAGTATTTGTAGACGTCGGCCCCAACGCAGGAATAGAATGATGCACGTTGGCCCCTGTAGTTTTTTTATTTATAAAATGGCAGACATGCAGCGCTGCATTTTATTGATCAATAGAAAAAAATTGGCTTGGTTTATAAGGAAAATCACGCCTGAATAGCTTTGCTAGGTGTGGTTGTGTTGTTGATGCGGGTGTAGGTTTTTCCCAAGGCGTTTTCGAGCATACATTTTCGTGTGGTGCGCATGCTGTCAGTTTTGACGGCTACAATTGTCTCGCTCTAGTGCTGGATTACGGCGCGACCGAACAAATACGCACGTGCTGACAATTACGTACTCACCGTTCTACGGTTTTAGTCAAAGGTTCACGACAACTTGGCTGTGCAAAACAGCGAGAGAAAGGAACATGCCGACAACTAAGAGTGAAACGCGGCGGCGCACAGTCTAAAAAAATATCCGACATTCATATTTGATAAAACGTCTATATAAGAGCTAAACACATACACATCCCAACAATAACGAAAATTGATGGGGCAAATATTGGAATTTTTATACAAATGTAAATACAAATATGATTTAGATTTTTTTAGCCGACAGGCTTTGAGAGGGGTGTGATTAGATTTTGAAGCAAATACTGATATGAGTGTGGATTTACCCATATAAAATAGTATATTTTCATTACCCAATTCAATAATTCTAGCCTCATATACCAATATTTCAACTAAAAAACTAAATAGTGGTTAAAATACTTGATTGTGATCGGACTTGCAAATAACTATGCGTTATAGTAGTAAATTATGTGGCTAGCAGTCCATCAGTTGCGTCTAGCGTGCTATGCATGAGGCTGTTGTATTGTGTATTGCATCAACTAGCTTATGCTTGAACCACAGAGTGAAATTAGAAGTTAATCACCTTGACCTGATCTGCCATCACTTCTTCTAAATCATGTAATGCTCCTAAAGATGGAGCTGTGTGTATGGTTCTTCTCGGTGATTGTTGTATGTTGCTTTGATCGATGAGATAGAGTGCGTTAGAGAGAGAGAGAGATTTCTACATATAACATAAATATCTTTATCGTGTGAACCGTTAACAATTGTCTGCTAGGGTTTAGTATTAGTTAGCGATACTTTAGACCACTTGAGATGAAGCTGTTGTGTTGTATCTCGTTTCTCATCGTGCTCTTTTTACTCGTACCATATTATCGATGTTCTTGTGACTAACAACTTAATCAAGTGTCTGGCTAGATGATGACGAACACCACAGCACTAAGTGGGTCTAGAGAATATCTCTTCATTGTTGAAGTAGTAAATCTCAATCTCAGGACAATAGAACTACAACGTACCTTCTGGTTACTCCACCATCATTTTAGTAATCACCCTTTTACGGGCAACCTGCGAGCTCGGAGACCATCTACGAGAGACGAGATGCTGCTGGCCGCCGACCGCCGCGTTGAGAGAAGGAGGGCGGGAGGGGCGGATATATACTGGCTAGAGTGGGTTAGGCGCTCTTTGCTTAGGCGCTCTTTGCTTTCATGCCTACATGTATCGACATTGAGTGACAATGATATAATAGTTTGTAAGACTGGATACTAATAAGTTAATAAAAAGCCGTATGCATCCCTCGATGCAGAGGCTGGGGCGTGATAGCCTCCTTTTCAGAAAAAAGGTCCGTTGGTCCAGTGTTCCACACTTCTTTTCTGTAGAACAAAACACTACCACATCGCAGTTGATAGGACATCAACACTGTACTGAAGCATGTTAATTGCCTAACAGGCATAACTGCGCCTCTAAACACAGAGCAACTTCATCAGTGGCTTCTTACATTATGTGACACTGTCATCTAGTTCCGTGACACCAGAAATCATATCGACAAGGGATTTGGCGCAATGAAGGTGGCGTCGAAGGGGTGTATACTAGGCCGCTTGGATCGAGTGCTTGATGTGTGTTAAAAGGGGCTCTGCTTGGATATATGCATGCGATTTTATTCAGTTCAAGCTTAACTGGAGTTGGAGGCATGTGTGCCTGCTGTCTTGCCTAGAGTAGAATAGCACCGGAGAGCCCTGAATTACCAGGGATCAAGCCCAAACATAGTGTACTAACTCACTGTCCATCTTTATTACTAGTAGTTCTGAACCAAAGTTCCACGTTTACACAAACATTCACATCAGTGCCAGACTTGAGGCTTATTCAGCGTACTACCAAATTAAGCGGAAGTACACGAGAAGATATTACTATGTGTACGATAAGATCGTGGATGTAAATTGTACTAGTGGTGGGCATGCATGCATCAAGGCCGTTGGATCCTTCAATTTTATGGGGACGGTGGTGGAGGTGCGCTAGTACATGGTGGTAGGACTGGGCATCCCTGTCGGCGGCATATTGGATTGGGGCAAACAAGGCTCGATGCGTCTACATCGTTGCTGGGTTTTAGTCCTGGCGAGTGACCTCCTGGTCCTAGAGAAAAAACACCACAAAAAAATAGCATAGAGTAAGAACTAATCAAGTCAGATATTCAGAATGCTATTCGAGAATCTTGTTTCCTGGAGCAAAAGGAGGATGAGATGAAATGCTATGGAGCACGAACCGACTCGGCCTCCGTCGCAGACGGGGCTGCTGATGATCACCGCCGAGACGACGAACAGCAGGAGCACCATGAAACGGGCAGCTCTGGCCAAGGATGCCATCGTCGGCGCTAAATACTTTTTCTAGCTCCACTAGAAGTTCTTACGAGTTTGAGCTGTGTGTATGTCCAGCTGCTCGCTGAATTCTATTCACGATGGTCTCGCAGGCCAGTATTTGTAGAGGTCGGCCCCAATGGAGAAACAAGATGATACACGTTGGCCGTCTGTAGGTTTTTCATAGGCGTTTTCGAGCATAGTACATTTTTGTGTGGCGCGCATGCTGTCAGTTTTGACGGCTACAAGTGCGTTCAGGAATTTCGCTCCTACAGATAAGAGCTGGACTACTACGCGCGACCGAACAAATACGCACGTGATGACGATTACGCACTCACATTTCTCCGATTTTAGTCAAAGGTGCGCGACTTGGCTGTGCCAAAACGGCGAAAGAAAGGAACAGGCCGACGACCAACAGTGGAACGCGGCGGTGCACAGTCTAAAAGTATCCGTTATTCGTACTGCCTTGGTTTCTATTTAATCAACGAAAATGATTGGCCTCACGCGGAGGATCGCGCGTTCGCGTCCTCCGCACTCCCTGCCTGCCACGCGTCCCTAAAAAAATCCTGCGCAATGGACCCACCCTTGGCTCCACTTTCCTTATCTCTTCCCGTCAGATATTCCCCTCCGCTCATCTCGTCTTCTACCTTCTTCTCTTTTCTTCTCACAACGAGCAAAACCAAATTCCACCATTTTCTCTAGTCCAACACCGATGCGCCGTTCCTGGCCAGGCGCCTCGCTGCTCCTCTCTCCCTCGACGCCAACGTTGTTCCTCTCCAGTCCACGCGCCTCCGCCTCCTCTCTCAATTCTGCGGCATGCTGCTTTCGATCTCCTGCCATGGGCGGCAGAGCTACAAGGAATGGCGGTGTTGTGGTGAGGTGGAGTAAGGGATGCTGCAAGGGTTGGTCCAGGGTACTACCAGCGGTGTACCGCAAGGCTTCAAGCGCTCGACGGCGCTGCTACAAGCCGAAGACGAGATGCAATTGAAGGGGGCAGATGCTATTATCGGTGGTCGCCGGTGCTGCAAGCGGCGGAGCTACCGGCCGCGGGCAAGGCGGTGCTACAACCACTGACCGGCGGTGCTACCATCGACGGTTGGCAGCGCTGGGTGCGGCCATTGGATGTGCTTCCAAAGTCTGCCAGTGATGCCACCGGAAACAGGCGACAGTGCTGCTGCATGGGGATTATGGCGGTGCTACCGGCGGCAGCCGGCTATGCTACTGACAGCAGGGCGGTGCTACTGCAACGTGATGGCGGCGATGCTTCCGGCGACAGTCAACGATGCTACCGGCGAGGGTCGTTGATGCTTCCATCGGTTGTTGTGGACGCTGATACATCCCAAATGTATCTATAATTTTTAATGCTCTATGCTTGTTTTTATACCACTTCGTGGCATTTTTATGCATTTTTCGGACTAACCTATTAACAAGATGGCATAGTGCCAGTTCCCTGTTTTCTGCTGTTTTTGTGTTTTAGAAAAGTTACACAGGAAATATTCTCGAAATTGGACAAAACAAAAGCCAAACATCCAGAAATTTACCGAACCTTCCAGAGAACCAAAGAGGAGATGGAGAGGGGCCAGAAGCCGCTCACACAACAGGGCGGCGCGGCCCAGGCCCTGGCTGCGCCCCCTATGTGTGAGGCCGCCTCGGTCCACTTCTGACGCCGCCCCTTTTCCTATAAAGACCCCCCGACGGGAAAAACCTAAGGACCCGATCAATTTTCCGGAAACGCATCGTGATCCGCTGCCGTCGTCGACCCGAGATCGGGAGGGTCCAGAAGCTCTTCCCGGCACCCTGCCGGAGAGGAGAATCGCCACCGGAGGTCTTCTTAATCGCCATGCTTGCCTCCGGCGCGATGAGTGAGTAGTCTACCTTGAACTATGGGTCCATAGCAGTAGCTAGATGGTTGTATTCTCCACCATGTGCTTCATGTTTAGATCTCGTGAGCTGCCTTACATGATCGAGATCACCGTTATGTAATTCTACATGTTGTGTTTGTTGGGATCTGATGAATATTAGTGTTATGATTGAGTTGATGTGCTGAATATTATCTTATGTTATCCCTATGTTGTTTATGATCTTGCATGCTCTCCGTTGTTAGTAGCTATCTTGGCCGAGTAGATACTAGTGACCCCAAGAGGGGGTATTTATGCTCGATAGTTGGGTTCATGCCTCTATTTAATCTGGGGGAGTGATAGAAACCTCTAAGGTTGTAGATGTGATGTTGCCACTAGGGAGAAAACAACATTCATATGTCCAAGGGCATATGCTTTGTTTATATTATACACTTTGCTTAATGCAGTTATCTGTTGTTCGCAACTTAATACTAATGGGGTGTTCGGACGATATCCCTGTGGGTGAATTATTAGTCATAGATGCAGTTGGATGACGGTCTATGTATTTTGTTGTAATGCCCAGAGTAAATCTCATAGTGATCCTCTTGACATATGCACGTTGTCTTTATTCTATCAATTGCCCAACTGTAATTTGTTTACCCAGCATGTGTTATTTATCTTATGGAGAGACACTACTAGTGAACTGTGGACCCCGGTCCTATTTCCTTTATATTGCTATCACCTATTTACTTTACTCGCACTGTTTACTTTACTCGCATACTACTATTGCTTTCCACTCGATACGCTCATACCCTTTGTTTACAGCAAACCGGTGAGATTGACAACCTCATCGTAAGTTGGGAGCAAAGTATTTGGTTGTGTTGTGTGCAGGTTCCGCGTTGCAGCTGGCAAAGCAAAGCACTGGACGAGGCGCCTTATAAATTGTCTGGAGCTGTCGCGAAGCTAGCAAGCATCACCTTCTTAAGTTTGGCTTTTTCCTAGATATGATTAAACATTGGTTTCTTACTAAGGGAAAACTCGCTGCTGTACTCATCAAACCTTCCTCTTGGGGTTCCCAACTGGACGGTGATTTACACTATCACACACCGCCACAGCAAAGATTTTTCTGGCGCCGTTGCCGGCGAAAAAAAAGACTTCTGTAAGGGGAATTTCGCACGCACATCCTTTACTTTGTTTAAGTTTTGCTTTACTTTATTT
This sequence comes from Dactylis glomerata, assembly GCA_007115705.1. Classification (NCBI taxonomy): domain Eukaryota; kingdom Viridiplantae; phylum Streptophyta; class Magnoliopsida; order Poales; family Poaceae; genus Dactylis; species Dactylis glomerata. Next base: position 611,052 of record QXEO01000659.1, read on the forward strand.
TTACTTGCATTGTTTTTATCAAAAACACAAAAAAATTAGCTTCCTTTATAGTTGTTTATTATGTCTAGTTTAGTTGCTACTACTATGTCGCCCGAGGATATGATTTTCACTTTCAAACAAAAGGGTGAGGAAAGTTTCAAAGAAGCTTGGTCTAGAATTTATGATTGGCATGGAAAAACTGAACTGAAAATGAATTTGAGTTTGCTTCTTAGTTGCTTTTACTTTGGACTTGCTCTTCGTTATAGATATGCTTTGGATGCTACTGCAGAAGGAGATTTCCTTCATTATGATGGAGATCAAGCTTTCAATATTATAAAAAAGTTGATTACAATTTATAGCATGCCAACTGATTTTGATTCCTCTCTTGTGAGCATTTTTAATAGGCTTAATACTCTTGAGACTCACACTGCTAGTTTGAATACTTGCTATAGTACTTTGCGGCAGCATTTTGATTATGTGCCAACAAATTCTGAACCTTTGAGTTGGTATCCTACTGTAAAAATCACCTTTGGTGGTGAAATTTCATGCTCATTGTGATATTATGTCTGAATTTTGTCTTATGCCAAAGGATGTTTATGAATCTTTGAGTCTTTGGAAGCTTTCCAAGGGGGGAGAAGAAATTTCTCTTACTAATAATGTCACTATATTTCCTGTTGGAATAGCTGAAGGAGTGTTTACAAAAGTCCTAGGAAAAATGGTATCAACTGATTATCTTGTTATTGAATGTGTAGGAAAAGGACAAATCACGCTTGGAAGGTCTCTACTAAAGCTCCTCGGCGCCACTATAGATGTGGGAAATGGTACTATAAAATTTACCACTCCACCTTGCAACAATCACGTCTTTCCTAGAGTTAAGAAGGGTAAGAAAGGAAGACGTAAGGCGCCCGTTGATGCTAATGTTTCATCGCTTGATATTACTTGATTCACACTTTCTGCGCCTAGCTCAAAGGCGTTAAAGAACAACACTCTTGGGAGATAACCCAATATTTTTACTTTCAGTTCTTTTTCTTTTATTTCAGTCTTGGAAGTTATTACAACTGTAATAACCTCTCCTTATCCTTTTTATTTCATTTTTGTGCCAAGAGAAGCCTCTAATTTGAGTGAGGTAAGATTTGAGGATGTTGTTGTCCTGAAATAGATTTTGGTGCTGCACCGTACAAATTCGTGAAAATTCTCAGAATATCTTTTGGACCTACGATTTCTTGTGCATATGCCCCAGGTTATATCCAAACTTTCATTAGTTATACACTTTTTGATTTGAGCAACAGAAAACCCTCTAAAAATTCGAACTTTATCAGCTGTTCTGTTTTGACAGATTTCTGCCATTATTTGTGTTTGCCGCTCGATCGCTTTCTTTTTTAGTTCTTTTGATCACGGAACTTTTGGGGAAGTTGCTACAGTAGTATATGCTTTATATGTGGTGATTTTGAGTTGAAACCTGAAGCAAAAAGGGGTTGATTTAATATTATGCTTACACTAATGTTGCTAATAGAATTGTGTTTAGTTTTGTATGAAGGAAGTTTTCAAGTGTAGGGGTTGGAGAATGATGAGATGAGTTGAAGAATGGACAAAAGCTCAAGCTTGAGGATGCCCACGCACCCCAAGAAATATACAAGAGGTACAAGCATCAAAGCTTGGGGATGCCCCCGAGCCACCCATTTCTTCATCGGCAAAAATCAGGTCACCTTTCAACACACGATATTTTTATTGCTTCATACATTATGCGTTTTTCTTAGAGCGTCAGTTGTTTTTAGTTTTCAGTTTTTTTAGTTTTATTTGCTGCAATAAATAGTTGGACCCCAACAAATTTCTTTTGGTGAAGTTGCCTAGCTTTTTATTTGCCAAGAACACTCCGTTTTTCACTCTTATCGTTCAACGAGTGTTCTCTTTTTCTAGAACTGCGTTTAGCTTTCGTTTTTCGCCTTGAGTTTTGTTCAAATCTTGTTATATCTTTCCATCAAGGTGTATTATGACCTCTGGTCCATGTTGGTTTTCATCAAAAGAGTTGTTTCAAAAAGATTCGAATGGTGTTGGAAAAGAGAAAAAGCTTTATGTAAAAAAATGGTACAAAAAGGAGCTTGTGTAGACTGCGGCCTAGGCTTTTGCATGTCGTGCTTGATGTCTTTTTGATAGTATGCTTAGTGGTTTTGCTGTATCATGACTTGTCTCAAATGACTGAGATTGCTTAATGAGCCTTTAAAAAAATCATGCGTTGTTTTAATTATTTGGAAGCATTATTTTGGTTTTCTCCTTGATGCTTTATTTGGGTTGACTTGGTGCATGCTCACACATGTTAGACTCATACAAAGTCACCATTGCCTCTATGATCATTTAGTTTTTGACTTTTGATGCCATATTATGCTTCTTTTAATGTTGCTTTGTTGCTCTGCATGATTATGGCCGTTATTGCTCTCTTAGTTGGTCGCTCCCAGTCTTTTGCTAGCCCTCATTTTGTACTGAGTATGAGCTCTACTCGTGGATCCAACTCCTAAAAACCAAGTTTGCCATTGTATCCACTATAAATTCCTATGCATGGTATTTGCAAGCCATTCCAAGTAAATTTTCATGTGCTACCTTTCAAAACTTTCAGCTACTTCTCATTTTGTGCCACTATTTTTAGCTCATGGGGATGTAGTGGTCGGAATTGCTATCTTCCATATTAAATTAAGTACCTCTCGACTAGGCAGCTTCATCTGCTCGTCATTAATTTTGGAAGGGAGCTGGTCAGACCATTATAATCTAATTCTAAAAAGAAAAAATGCACTCCTCCATGGTATGTGAATGTTTGTGGGAACCCGATGGAATCGGTTAGCCATGGTTTGAGAAAGGAAAAAAGGTGGGGAGAAGTGCCAAAGCTTTATAAAAGAGCACTAATGTGCCAAATTTTCAAAGAACTCGGAACCGCTCTCACTTGTTTATTATGGAAGATACAAAGTCCCCATTGCTAGTCGTTCACATGAAACAACCACCTCTCAAAACCCAATTTTTTATCTCTCTGTTTTACAAATGAAAAGCTCTAGCACATGTTTAATCACTGCTTCCCTCCGCGAAGGGCCTTTATTTTACTTTTATGTTGAGTCACCACCTTCTATCTTTATGCACCGTCTAAGAGAGCATAGTTGTCATTCTGAGTGTAATGTGCATTGTCCCAAAGTTTTCATTGATTGATTCATGATGTTGGTTTCACTTAGTCTTAAATTATTTGTATCTAGTCACCCTCTTAAAATTGAAGGTGTCCTATGCATTTATGTTTTGCTCTCTCATGAAGGACAAGCTGAAAAACATTTGTATGTTTTTCCATATGATTTGAACTCACGTTTGACTTTCATTGTTTCATATTCATGATCTTTCGTTTGTGTTCTTTTTCATGTTATAACATGGTTGCTAAGTTTCTTCTATCAAGATTATATCATTCATGCCCATGTTTTAAGTTCTTTCGATCCCAGTGCACAACGCTTACATATATGGTCAAGATTGTGTAGGTGTATGTCACCTCAAAAATTATTTCTTTTGTTATCACTTACCTATTCGAGGACGAGCAGGAGTTAAACTTGGGGATGCTGATATGTCTCAAACATATCTATAATTTTTGATGCTCCATGCTTGTTTTTACACCATTTGCTTAGTGTTTCGTTACAATTCGTGGCATTTTTATGCATTTTCCGGAACTAACATATAAACAAGATGCCACAGTGCCAGTTCCCTGTTTTCTGCTGTTTTTGTGTTTCAGAAAAGTTACACAGAAATATTCTCGGAATTGGACGAAACAAAAGCCAAACATCCCAAAATGTACCGAAGCTTCCAGAGAACCGAAGAGGAGACGGAGAGGGGCCACAGGCCGCTCACAGAATAGGGCGGCGCGGCCCAAGCCCTGGCCGCGCCCCCTATGTGTGAGGCCGCCTCGGTCCACTTCTGACGCCGCCCCTTCGCTTATAAAGACCCCCCGACGGGAAAAACCTAAGGACCCGATCAATTTTCCAGAAACACATCGCGGTCCGCCGCCGTCATCGACTCGAGATCGAGAGGGTCCAGAAGCTCTTCTCGGCACCCTGCTGGAGAGGGGAATCGCCACCGGAGGTCTTCTTCATCGCCATGCTTGCCTCCGACATGATGAGTGAGTAGTCTACCTTGGACTATGGGTCCATAGCGGTAGCTAGATGGTTGTCTTCTCCACCATGTGCTTCATGTTTAGATCTCGTGAGCTGCCTTACATGATCGAGATCATCGTTATGTAATTCTACATGTTTTGTTTGTTGGGATCCGATGAATATTGGTGTTATGATTGAGTTGATGTGCTGAATATTATCTTATGTTATCTCTATGTTGTTTATGATCTTGCATGTTCTCCGTTGTTAGTAGCTATCTTGGCTGAGTAGATACTAGTGACTCCAAGAGGGAGTATTTATGCTCGATAGTTGGGTTCATGCCTCTATTTAATCTGGGGGAGTGACAGAAACCTCTAAGGTTGTAGATATGATGTTGCCACTAGGGAGAAAACAACATTCATATGTCCAAGGGCATATGCTTTGTTTATATTACACACTTTGCTTAATGCAGTTATCTATTGTTCGCAACTTAATACTCATGGGGTGTTCGGACGATATCCCCGTGGGTGGATTATTAGTCATAGATGCAGTTGGATGGCGGTCTATGTATTTTGTTGTAATGCCCAGAGTAAATCTCATAGTGATCCTCTCGACATATGCACGTTGTGTTTATTCTATCAATTGCCCAACTGTAATTTGTTTACCCAGCATGTGTTATTTATCTTATGGAGAGACACTGATGGCTGGCGTATAGTTGATGATGATTATGGCCAGGCAGTTGGGAACCCCAAGCGGAAGGTGTGATGAGCACAGCAGCAAGTTTTTCCCTCAGTTAGAAACTAAGGTTTATCATTCGAAGAAGAAAAAGCCAATACGACTGAAGGTGATGCTTGCAAGCTTCGCGACAGCTCCGGACAATTTATATGGCGCATCGTCCAAGCTTTGCTTTCCGAGCAGCAACGTGGAACCTGCACACAACACAACCAAGTACTTTATTCCCAACTTACGATGAGGTTGTCAATCTCACCGGTTTGCTTGAAACAAAGGGTATGAGCGTATCGAGTGGAAAACAGTAGAAGTATGCGAGTAAAGTAAACAGTGCGAGTAAAGTAAACAGGTGATAGCAATATGATGGAAATAGGACCGGGGTCCATAGTTCACTAGTGGTGTCTCTCCATAAGATAAATAACACATGTTGGGTAAACAAATTACAGTTGGGCAATTGATAGAATAAAGATAATGTGATATGTCAAGAAGATCACTATGCGATTTACTCTGGGCATTACAACAAAATATATAGACCGTCATCCAACTGCATCTATGACTAATAATCCACTCACGGGGATATCATCCGAACACCCCATGAGTATTAAGTTGCGAACAACAGATAATTGCATTAAGCAAAGTGTGTAATGTAAACAAAGCATATGCCCTCGAGCATATGAATGTTGTTTTCTCCCTAGTGGCAACAGCACATCTACAACCTTTGAGGCTTCTGTCACTCCCCCAGATTAAATAGAGGCATGAACCCAACTATCGAGCATAAATACCCCCTCTTGGAGTCACTAGCAACTACTCGGCCAAGATAGCTACTAACAACGGAGAGCATGCAAGATCATAAACAACATAGAGATAACATAAGATATATTTCAGTATAGCAACTCAATCATAACACTAATATTCATCGGATCCCAACAAACACAACATGTAGAATTACATAACGGTGATCTCAATCATGTAGGGCAGCTCATGAGATCTAAACATGAAGCACATGGTGGAGAGGACAACCATCTAGCTACTGCTATGGACCCATAGTCCAAGGTAGACTACTCACTCATCGCTCCGGAGGCAAGCATGACAATGAAGAAGACCTCCGGTGGCGATTCCCCTCTCCGACAGGGTGCCAGGAAGAGCTTCTGGACCTTCCCGATCTCGGGTTGATGACGGTGGCGGATCGCGATGTGTTTCTGGAAAATTGATCAGATACTTAGGTTTTTCCCATCGGGAGGTCTTTATAGGCGAAGGGGCATCGTCAGAAGTGGACCGAGGCACCCTCACACATAGGGGGCGCGGCCAGGGGCTGGGTTTCTGGATGTATGGCTTTTGTTTCGTCCAATTCCGAGAATATTTCCTGTGTAACTTTTCTGAAACACAAAAACAGCAGAAAACAGGGAACTGGCACTGTGGCGACTTGTTAATAAGTTAGTTCCGGAAAATGCATAAAAGTGCCACGAAGTGTAACGAAACATTAGGCAAATGGTGTAAAAACAAGCATGGAGCATCAAAAATTATAGATACGTTCGAGACGTATCAAGCATCCCCAAGCTTAACTCCTGCTCGTCCTCGAGTAGGTAAGTGATAACAAAAGAATAATTTTTGAGGTAACATGCACCTACATAATCTTGATCATATATGTAAGCATTTGTGAGCTGGGATCAAAAGAACTTAAAACATGGGCATGAAAGATATAATCTTGACAATAAAAACTTAGCAACCATGTTATAACATGAAAATGAACGCAAACAAAAGATCATGAAATTGAAACAATGAAAGTCAAACGTGTGTTCAAATCATAAGGAAAAACATACAAATGGTTTTCAGCTTGTCCTTCATGGAGAGCAAAACATAAATGCATAGGACACCTTCAAGTTTAAGAGGGCGACTAGATACAAATAATTTAAGAATAAGTGAAACCAACACTATGAATCAATCAATGAAAACTTTGGGACAATGCACATTATACTAAGAATGACAACTATGCTCTCTTAATGGTGCATAAAGATAGAAGGTGGTGACTCAACATAAAAGTAAAAGAAAGGCCCTTCGCGGAGGGAAGCAGTGATTGCAAGTTTTATAACCTTCAAAAATTATGGTACTTACTGGCTTTGAGCTCTCATTGCCCCCATCATAAGCATCTTGAATGGTTAAAGTTAATGCGAGAACAATTATGATGCATATGCTTAACAAATCATAAGTCGAAAACCTCGTGCCCCATGAATACGAGTACCCAAACCTCATGCTACTTTACTTAGAGTCCCAAGCAAGGCTCTTGTCATTGTAAGTATATATGTATCATCGAGAACTGCCAACGGGGTACCTCCGTGCCCGATGACATGGAACAAGCCCACATCAAAATGACAGGACAAGTAGACAATGAACACCTCGACATCTCTTTTATTTACCATTTGTTTAGCTTTTTATTTTGAGATGCGTCGTCGAATGTTCACTATGGGTATGCTGCAAATTTCCACCATGAATTATGCATGGCTTAGATTGGCGGCCCAGGCATTTCCCTAACACATATACAAACTCCATGATCCCCGCAAGATTCCCAATTCATTTCACACCACGGGCATCCATAAACAAAAGATCACGATATCAACTCAAATAAGAAGTGCAATGTTGAAAGCTTGCCCCATGATGGCATGGCTGGGCTAGTATCCAACTTACAACTTGCAAGCATAACAACTCAACATAAGATACCACAATGTCAAATTTTTAAGAACAAGAAAAAGTAAAGTGTGCCTTCCGGTTCATGAGAGCTTTACTGACCAATTTTCGCATAACACTGGTAAGAGTTTAATTTGAAGAGTAGATAAAAGCAAGTCAAATTTACTTGGAATAGCAAATTGCTAATAGGTATGTATGGTGGACACTTTGGAAAACTTGGTTTTTAGGAGTTGGATGCACGAGTAGAGCTCATACTCAGTACAAAGCGAGGGCTAGCAAAAGACTGGGAGCGACCAACTAAGAGAGCAATAACGGCCATAATCATGCAAAGCGATAAAGCGTCATTAAAAGAAGCATAAGATGACATCAAAAGTCAAAAACTAAATGATCATAGAGGCTATTGGTGACTTTGTAAGAGTCTAACATGTGTGAGCATGTGCCAAGTCAACCCAAATAAAGCATCAAGGAGAAAACCAAAATAATGCTTCCAAACGATAAAAACAACGCATGATTTTTTCGAAGGCTCATTAAGCAATCTCAGTTATTTGAGACAAGTCATGCTGCAGCAAAACCACTAAGCATACTATCAAAAAGACATCAAGCATGACATGAAAAAGCCTAAGCCGCAGTCTACACAAGCTCCTTCTTGTACCACTTTTTTGCATAAAGCTTTTTCTCTTTTCCAACACCATTCGAACTTTTTTAATCCAACTCTTTTGAGGAAAACCAACATGGTCCAGAGGCAAAAATGCACCTTGATAAACAGATATAAGAAGATCTGAACGCAAATCAAGGTGAAAACGAAAACCAAAAGCAGTAGCAGAAAAAGAAGAACACTCGGTTTTTGATAAGAATGAAAACTAGAGCGTTCTTGGCAAATGAAAAGCAAGGCAACTTCTCCAAAAGAAATTTGTTGGGGTCCAACCATTTATTTCAGCAAACAAAACAAAACTAGTAGTGAAAACTAAAACAACTGACGCTCCAAGAAAAACATATAGTGCATGAAGCAATAAAAATATAGTGTCTTGAAAGGTGACCTGATTTTTGCCGATGAAGAAGGGGTGCCTCGGGGGCATCCCCAAGCTTTGATGCTTGTATTTCTTAGATATTTCTTGGGGTGATGCATGGGCATCCCCAAGCTTGTGCTTTTGTCCATTTTTCGACTCATCTCATCATTCTCCAATCCCTACACTTGAAAACTTCCTTCATACAAAACTAAATACAAATCTATTAGCAACATTAGTGTAAGCATAACATATAATCAACCTATTTTGCTTCAGGTTTCAACCCAAAACCACCACATATAAAGTATATAATACTGTAGCAACTTCCCCAAAAGTTCCGTGATCAAAAGAACTTGAAAAGAAAGCGATAAAGCAGGCAAAAATGAATAGTGGCAGAAATCTGTCAAAACAGAACAGCTGATAAAGACCGATTTTTTAAGTGGTTTTCTGTTGCTCAAATCAAAAAGTGTTCAACTAATGAAAGTTTGGATATAACCTGGGGCATACGAACAAGAAATCTCAGGTCCAAAAGATATACAGCGAATTTTCACGAATTTTTACGGTGCAGCACCGAAAACAGTTTCAGGACAGCAACATCCCCAAATCTTTACCTCACTCATATTAGAGACTTCTCTTGGCACAACAATAAAATAAAAAGGATAAGGATAGGTCATTACAGTATTAATGACTTCCAAGACTCAAATAAAAGAAAAATTACTGAAAATAAAACATTGGGTTATCTCCCAAGAGTGCTTTTCTTTAACGCCTTTGAGCTAGGCGCAGAAAATTGCGAATCAAGTATTTGTAGAAGGAGCATTAAGATCAACTGCAGAGGTCTTGTCAATAAGGAATTGTATTTCATCCACATAAGTTTTTGAAGACCCTTTGTGATCACGCTTTGGTTCACTCAAATCACTAAAAAGATTTTTGGGACAGATCCAGTCAAAATTATTTTCGAAAACTTCATACAATCCCAAGAGCTTGCTAGGTATAGGTATTTTGGTTCCTTCATTGCTTGTACTGATAACCTTTATAGGTGAACCAAGTTTATTAAAACGCTTAAGAACTTTCGTAGCTTCAATAGCAACATCTCTAAATTCTATGCGCAAAGTTTCCAAGATAAAAGCTTTCTTTTTAGGATCTTCAATTTCATGAAGCTTAAGGAACATGTGTTGCATAAAAGGATTAAGGCTAGCAAACCTAGCTTCCAACATGTGAATTAAATAAGCAGAAGCAACTTCAATACTGGGGGCTAGCTCAACCAAAGACTTTTCCTCAACTTCTTTATGCATACTAATGTGATTAAAGAACTACTCAATGTTATCTTTCCCAATAATTGAACCACTACCTACTGAGAGGTCCTCCAAAACATACTTAGGGAACAACATGATGAACTAAAAACAAGTAGAAAAAAGCAACTATAAAGTAAACTATTTTTTTTTGTGTTTTTGATGTAAAACAATGCAAGTAAAAATAAAGTAAAGCAAAACAATAAAACAAAGTAAAGGATGTGCGTGCAAAAAACTCCCCTTGCAGAGGTCTTCTTTTTTCTTCCTGGCAACGGCGCCAGAAAAGACTTGATGGCTGGCGTATAGTTGATGATGATTATGGCCAGGCAGTTGGGAACCCCAAGCGGAAGGTGTGATGATTACAGCAGCAAGTTTTTCCCTCGGTTAGAAACCAAGGTTTATCATTCGAAGAAGAAAAAGCCAATACGACTGAAGGTGATGCTTGCAAGCTTCGCGACAGCTCCGGACAATTTATATGGCGCCTCGTCCAAGCTTTGCTTTGCGAGCAGCAACGTGGAACCTGCACACAACACAACCAAGTACTTTGTTCCCAACTTACGATGAGATTTTCAATCTCACCGGTTTGCTTGAAACAAAGGGTATGAGCGTATCGAGTGGAAAACAGTAGAAGTATGCGAGTAAAGTAAACAGTGCGAGTAAAGTAAACAGGTGATAGCAATATGATGGAAATAGGATCGGGGTCCACAGTTCACTAGTGGTGTCTCTCCATAAGATAAATAACACATGCTGGGTAAACAAATTACAGTTGGGCAATTGATAGAATAAAGATAATGTGATATGTCAAGAAGATCACTATGTGATTTACTCTGGGAATTACAACAAAATACATAGACCGCCATCCAACTGCATCTATGACTAATAATCCACTCACGGGGATATCATCCGAACACCCCATGAGTATTAAGTTGCGAACAACAGATAATTGCATTAAGCAAAGTGTGTAATGTAAACAAAGCATATGCCCTCGAGCATATGAATGTTGTTTTCTCCCTAGTGGCAACAGCACATCTATAACCTTAGAGGTTTCTATCACTCCCCCAAATTAAATAGAGGCATGAACCCAACTATCGAGCATAAATACCCCCTCTTGGAGTCATTAGCAACTACTCGGCCAAGATAGCTACTAACAACGGAGAGCATGCAAGATCATAAACAACATAGAGATAACATAAGATATATTTCAGTATAGCAACTCAATCATAACACCAATATTCATCGGATCCCAACAAACACAACATGTAGAATTACATAACGGTGATCTCAATCATGTAGGGCAGCTCATGAGATCTAAACATGAAGCACATGGTGGAGAGGACAACCATCTAGCTACTGCTATGGACCCATAGTCCAAGGTAGACTACTCACTCATCGCTCCGGAGGCAAGCATGGCGATGAAGAAGACCTCCGGTGGCGATTCCCCTCTCCGGCAGGGTGCCGGGAAGAGCTTCTGGACCCTCCCGATCTCGGGTCAACGACGGCGGCGGATCGCGATGTGTTTCTGGAAAACTGATCGGGTACTTAGGTTTTTCCCGTTGGGGGGTCTTTATAGGCGAAGGGGCATCGTCAGAAGTGGACCGAGGCACCCTCACACATAGGGGGCGCGGCCAGGGGCTGGGCCGCGCCGCCCTGGTGTGTGGGGCCCTCGTGGCCCCACTCCGTCTCCTCTTCGGTTCTCTGGAAGCTCCAGTGGATTTCTGGATGTTTGCCTTTTGTTTCATCCAATTCCAAGAATATTTCCTGTGTAACTTTTCTGAAACACAAAAACAGCAGAAAACAGGAAACTGGCACTGTGGCGACTTGTTAATAAGTTAGTTCCGGAAAATGCATAAAAGTGCCACGAAGTGTAACGAAACATTAGGCAAATGGTGTAAAAACAAGCATGGAGCATCAAAAATTATAGATACGTTGGAGACGTATCAGACACCACAAGTGAACTGTGGACCCCGGTCCTATTTCGTTTATATTGCTATCACTTGTTTACTTTACTCGCATACTACTATTGCTTTCCACTCGATACGCTCATACCCTTTGTTTACAGCAAACCGGTGAGATTGACCACCTCATCCTAAGTTGGGAGCAAAGTATTTGGTTGTGTTGTGTGCAGGTTTCGCGTTGCAGCTGGCAAAGCAAAGCACTGGACGAGGCGCCTTATAAATTGTCTAGAGCTGTCGCGAAGCTAGCAAGCATCACCTTCTTGAGTTTGGCTTTTTCCTGGAAACGATTAAACCTTGGTTTCTTACTGAGGGAAAACTCGCTGCTGTACTCATCAAACCTTCCTCTTGGGGTTCCCAACTGGACGGTGATTTACACTATCACACACCGCCACAGCAGATGCTACCGCCGATTGTTTGTGGTGCTTCTCACTGAAATTGACGTGCTTGCCGGCGGTGGTGTCGGCGGTGCTGCCGATGGTGTTAAACGGCGAGGTGCCAGCGACTATTTTTGTGATGGACCTGGAGTAGCTCGTGGGAGAGACGATCGGCGAGGGACTTGCAAACGTGGGGTGGGTTCAGCTGGGTCCACCACGTGAGGGGTGGAAGCGACGTGTGCCTGAGCTAGCACCAAAAACAAATCGCACGGACGTGGTTTACCTAATCGGACGGCCCGGGAACCGGAGGATGCTAGCGCGGGATCCTCCGGAGGACGCTCATCGCGATCCTTTAATAAACGCAACCGTAGGTGAGTTTCTGGAGAGAGGATGATGTGGTTTTAATCCCGGGCGTCGATTAAAGCGGAACTGAGGAAGTGTTTGATAAAACATCTCTATAAGAGATAAATTGACCATGACTACGGCGGGCTTACGCCAGCCTGAACCTTTCATAGATGTACCACTCTACCTCCTCTAATGCACTTTATAATTGGTGTATTAGGTTTGACCCCCCTTGAACTATATCCTCTCCCCCTTCCCTCTCTCTGTCCTATCTTGTAATGGCTATATAAGAGGTAAACATACACATCCTAACCAAAAACCAAAACTGATATGACAAAAACCCTACAGCCGACGTCTCTGAGACATAGCCGTTGCTGCCTCACTCCTACTCCACCGTAGATTGGTTTTCTCTTCTCCGATTGGCCTCGCCGGCGTCAGGAGGGATGAGGAACCTAATTTATATGTGGAGGTTTTTATAAAAGTAGTATTTTACAGTAGTTTAGGTTAAGATTTTGGGTAGTCGATTTCTTTGGTCCTCACATCATTGTTGATGATATCGTCTACAATAATTAATCTTCGGCCCATCTTTCGACGACGAGATCTTTCTCTCGACATTAATGATGGTCTTGAAAGATTAACGTTATCTAGGTATGGTCGTTTAGATCTTGCTTTGCCAGATCGATCTTGGATCTTTTCTTATGGTTTCCGCGAGGATGTTTGTCCTTGAAATATTTGTCCCGACGTCCTCGACGACGGTGATTTCATACGCTCGGCTCCCCAACGACGTTGACCAGGCTTTTCGGTTACTTTTCCCTGGCATACTGGTGTTTCTACTTTTGTCGATGGTGATTAACTACTTCAATGGTTGTGCGCGTGCAAGTAGCCTTGGCATTGCGGCTCAAATGAAAATTATGGGAGATATTCGTTGGTATTTTCAGGTCTATGGTTTGGTATCTATCTTTAGCTGCCTCCAGGAAAATACAAGATGGTGTCATGAAAGAGGAAAGAGTTTAAAGACCTCGAAGATTTATTACAGGTTTTATTTTATAATAGTTGAAGTCAGCTCGTGTATCTCTACCATGTATTATTTGTTCCTATAAATATACGTGGTATTGATTGTCAAAAAAATTGATATGAAAATATCTGAATTTGTTATGCAAATGTGATCGGAGTTTTTGAAGCAAATACTGATATGAAAGTGGATCTTGCCATATCGAAGTATATTTACATTAGCCAACACAATAATTCTATTCTCATATGCCAATATTCCAACTAAGAAACTAAGTAGTGGTAAACATACATATGATTGTGACCGACCTGCAAATAACTATGCATCATAGCAATATTTTTATGTAACCCAGACTTGTGGCTCTCAGGTACCACTACAAGTCTACAACACAAAAGACATGTGAAGAGACGTTTAATTTGGGTAACAAGGACGCTTTATATCACCTTTAGGTGGCCGTAGAGTCATCACCATAAAGCGTTGCATGAGCGTCTCCTTATATACCGTCTCAAAGAAAATTAAGACATATTGAAAGTGTGTGTCTAGGAAAATTTGAGATGCTCTATAAAGCGTGTGTATACTGTTAGAGACCTAATGGGAGGTGAGCATGAAGATGCGCTTCCATGCGGAAATTACAATAGTTGGTCGGCTACGAATGTTTATAGGATTTCAAATAGAATGTTCTCAATGTGTCAAGCTATATAAGGAGCATGAAACCTACAACATGTATAGAGACAATTAAACAATGGAACATTTCATCATTTGTTGACCACTTTATCATCAAGATAACAAGGATGGTCCAAACATTGATCGATAGGCAAGTTCGTATCTTGATTCAAAATTTCTTCAACTCCGATGTGGGGTGGTCTGTTCGGTCTTCTCAGGATTCTCGGTCCTTGCTATCTGCTGGCAGGTTCGACTCTCATCGGCCCGAGCGAGAGGACACATGGTCCTCTCCAGCGAGAGCTTGGTATGGGTGGTGGAGTGATGTCCGGTATCCCAAGGAGGCGCATGGTCTCTTCTACTACGGAGTTTCTTCGAAGGGTGTGGCTACTCTTGTGCCTTTTTCTATCTTTGATTTGCTTTTCGCATAATTTTGTATCAGTTCATCTATCAGACTATAAGTGAAAGCCTGTTTTAAGGAACATGAAGCAAACGACCACCATAAGTCCATGACAGTCAAAAGGTCAAAATGGGTATCCGGTTGTTTTGCCAAGCTGAAAAATGTGGGCAAAGCTGGGTCGGGCAACCAGAGTAAATGGCATCCGTGGTCTCACAATTTGTATCATGGGTGCACTTAAGTCACATAACTTGCAAAATGAATTAACTGGTCATTAAACTTGTGATTCTGGTCACAAAACGGTTTGTTGAGCAGTTTTTAACAAAAACCGGTAGCACAGATATATATTGTTTGTAGATTCTTACAGGTGGATCCAGTCGATAATCGAACTCAAAATCTGCAACAATAAGATGCAAGCGCCTACCACTAGACCAAGCTAAATGTTATGCTAGTTTACAGAATGTAGCATTATTATTGGAAATCATGCCATGTGATTGTGTGCTAACCGTTAAAAAGTATGATGCCGTAGATTACAGCAGAACTGTATCATTGTTTAGTTAGTTGGAGAGAACGGACAGCTGCGGAACGGCACGAGTTCGAATCTCATTCCAACTGGTTTTATTTTTAAACTTACTTGTAAGACATGAAGTTAACTGCAAAAGAATTGTAGCAGAGGTTACCTGCAAAAAATAACGGTCCTAATCCGCCTCACGTGCCCTACCTGTGATCGGTTTTTGTTAAAAACCGGTCAACAGACTGTTTTATGATCTTGAATCACAAGTTCAGTGACTAGTTAATCTATTTTATAAGTTGTATAATTTAAATGCACATGCGTTAAGTTATGAGACCATGCCATTTAGTCGAACAACCAGCATGGCCACAGCCATCCCAGTACACCAAGCAAACTCACGATGGTGTCTCAGTGCAGAATCAGCCCACAAATTCGAGCCCATAGAGGAGTCGGAGCATGGATCGATCGATCCAGGCTCCAGGAGCAGCGTTTGAGTTTCACTAGAGGGATTATAGATTAAGAGAGAGAATGAGAGAGGGTCTCTTTTTATCATTAAAAATTGATGATAAAAAAGGAGTGGTTCTGTATTGGTATTGCCTGTCTGCCTTGGTTGCTTTGTGCCTACCTCGGTGCACCCTGTCACCACTAGTCTACGTACCTGACGGATTTTATTTTATTTCATATCTTTAATAAATTAATACTTTCTTCGATCATTGATAACTATCTTTACATGAATGTATCTAGATATAATTTTGGTGTCTAGATACAGCTTTATATGTAAAGATAAGTATTAGTGATCAGAGGGAGTACCCATCTTTCTTTCAGTTTTAATTCTATAACAAAAAATTACAAGTGCTGTTTACCTCATCAGTACACCATGCACGTAGCCAGAGTACATCTTTTATCGTGCATGTCCAATGCCTTTGACGACCAATAATCGCCTCTGAAGAAGGGCGACAGTTTATTTGCACTACTGGTTTCAGAAAAGAATACTTGGAACGAGAATCACCATAACCTGCTGCCTTCTAGAAGGATCTCAGTTTTCTATACAAACAGATTGCACACCATCACCATCGAACTGAACCAACACCTACGTCAAACGCACTCCACACCTCTTGTACGCCGCACTATCTTTGCGAGGGCAGTGTCGAACTGTCGACTACCCTGGCTGCTTCTGTTTTCGTCAGGTGAGTGAGACAACATGCGAGATGCAACAGCTTTGGGAGTTTTTAAACAGGAGGCCGAAGCCTTGCGTTAAATTAATAATGTTATTACGGTAAGTATTACAAGGTGCTGACGTTATTACGGTAAGTATTACAAGGTGCTGAGATCAGCTTACAAAGCCTCAGGGTTATAAGAAGAATAACAATACAAAGTTTTGCACGTTTGAAACAACGAAGCCCTCATCCGCGAAATCACTAGTGCCGTAGAAGCCAACTGAAGAATGAAACCTTGCAGGACTGACCAGAATGGGATTGCACCTAGGGGATGAGCACTACAACTTCCTCCTGCCCATCACCGAAGGAGGCCCCTACCTCCTCGTCCTGGCTCGAAGGACGCCGTACCGTCGGCCAATGGAGGCGCTCGCACAGAACTCGGAAGACCACTGATGCCGAGACCCGAGGTAGACGAAACCAAGCAGGTCCAACTCGCTGCCACGCCCCACCTTGAGGAGCTGCACCACTGTATGGAGATGGAACACATAGGAGAAGAAGCTGTCGGGAGGCTAATGAAGAGGGCAGGAAGATGCTGCTGGCAGAGGCACTGAAAGCCATCTTGGCTGACCAAAAATAGTTGGCCCTCCCCACCCCTGCACTACTGCTGATCGAGAGAGCGGGGAGCCCTTCCCAAACTCCGGCCAGCAAGACCGCACAGGGTCGGGAGAGCGACAAGAACGCGTAGGTCTGCCATCAACAGAGAAGAACGCTGCAAGCAAGCACCACCAACCTCCGGTCACCTGCACACACCACACAACCCACACCTACCCATAGACCCCCAGACTCCCAAGACCGCACCTTTAGGAAGGGGAGTGACGCCAACGGCGCCGTTGCGGTCCAATCAACCCACCCGGGAGAACCAGAGGAAGGGGGAGGACGAGGACCACAACAACCCACCTGAGAGGTAGATGACGCCCAACAGCGTCACAATCGTCGAGCCCGGCGTCGCCGGACTGGGATTTCTCCCGGTCCACGGGACCCTCCGCCAGCACCCGGCCAAACCACGAGCCAGAGCAACTGGCCACAGATCCAGCGGAGTGGGGCAAGCCTGAGCTGAGGGAGAGGCTGGAGCTTCAGATCTGGCACCGCCGGCCGCCGAGGCAGCCCCAGTGTCTTGGCCGGCACCCACCGGCGCTGCGCCGTCCACACAGCCACAGACGCCGTCCCACACCCGCGACCACTGCTCGCCGCCGAGCCAGTGTCGCCTCTCCGAGAAGGCCGCCGCCACGAGATCCAGAGCCATTCTATGGGAGGGGGGGGGGGGGGGGAGCGGCGAAATCCCTGCCGCCACCATCATTGGCGAGCTCGCGGGCTTGCCCAGGAGCCGTCTCTAGTAGCGGTGAGGTGCGGGGAAGAGGTTGGGGAGGCTGTCGGCGGGCTATGTGTTTTTCGCCACCCGAGTCGCCCTAGAGCCGAGCGACGCGGGGCCGAGAGCTCCTTTGAGCTATCACAGCTTTGGGAGTTACGGAGGACAGTCTCGTCATGGCTGACGATTCGCGAAACATGGAAAGCAACAGGCTTGTTATCGCAAAATCCACAGCCTCTTGCAGAGTCGCCTTGCGGTATTGCTTAAAGCAACATCAGGGAGCATGTATTGTCATGTACCTCAATCTGAGCTGGTCTGTGCAGGGATCTCATAATTAGGTCCGCTGAAATTGGTGCGTGTATGTGTGGTGTACTCTGCTGGCCTTGCCCAGTCTTTCTATATACTCCCTCTGTTTCAAAATGTTTTAAAATATAAGATGTTTTAGATTTGTAAAGTAAATGTATCTAGACATCTTTTAGAGGCTGTTTGGTGAAGAGGATATCCCTTAGGGGATGAGGGCACCACCAACCACCTGGTTAGAGGTAGCCATTTTCTCTGTTTGGTTCAGTGTGCTGGATGAGCCACTTTTTTGTTTGGCTCACGAGAGGATAAGATGTGGTTGGATCATCTTCCCCGTCGCTCCCTCCCTAGGCGCCGCCGACCTGCTCCTTGTCCGCTCTCCCTCGCCACCGTCGAGCCCTCATGGTCCCCGTCGAGCCCTCCATGGCCCCCGCCGAGCCATCCCTGGCCGCTCCCGGACCCTCCCTGGTCGCTCCCGTGCCCTTCCTAGACGCTCCCGAGTCATCCATGGCCGCCGCCGATCCATCCATGGCCGCCGATGAGCCCGCCCCTGGCCGCCTCCAAGCTCGCCCCTGGCCGCCGCCGAGCCATCCTGGCCACCGCCGAGCCCGCCCCTGGCCACCGTCGAGCCCGCCCCTGGCCGCAGTCGAGCCTTCCGTGGCCAGCATCGAGCTGCTCCCCGGCCGCTGAGCCCTCCATGACCACCACCGTAGCCCGCGCCTGCAATCTCCCGATGCGCGCCTCGAATTGCTGTTGCCGGCGCTGCGGTTATTGCTCGCGAGAGAGAGAGGAAAAGAGATTTTTTCTTTTTTTTCACGTGCAGAACAGCGGGAGCCAGAAGTGGTTGGCCTCATCCGCCACATTTCGTGGGATGAGCTCAACCATCGTTTTGGGGGAATATACCCAGAATCTGGTTATCCACAGCCACTCTCACCCTCTAAACCAAACGCTTGGCAACCACTTTTTCAGTGGCTACCCCTAACCACTTGGGGATATCCCCTGAACCAAACAGCCCCTTAGTGTGTATATTCGAATGAACTAACACACTAAAGGATGCCTAGATACATTTGCTTCATAAAGCTAAAATATCTTCTATTTTAAAACGGAGGAAGTAAATCTGACGTACGGGCATCCGTCAGCTTCTTTAGATAGAAGTTCTCTCATTTATAAACCAACAAGTGAAGTTCAAATACGAAAAATGTCACATCAGTGTAAAGCTAGTGTTGTCTTAGCAAATTCAAAACACTAAAGCACCGTTTTACAAATCTGCCATTAATCCTGGTCTGTAACAGCCTTTAGTCCCGGTTGCCCAACCGGGACTAGCAAAGCGCGATTAAAGGCCCCCACCCTTTAGTCCCGGTTGTAAATGAACCGGGACTAATGGCCGTCTATGTGGGCACGGCTGGGAGCGCCGGCTCGGGGACCTTTAGTCCCGGTTTGTAATAGGAACCGGGACTAAAGAGTTTTGGGTTTTTTTTTCATTTCTATTTCAGATTATAGGTTTAGGGTTTATGGTTAATTAGGGTTCACTTTAATTTCAAGCGAGTTTCCGTACCCATATTCTACGACTAGTACATACACATTACATGTTGGTGCATGCATATATAATATTATACGATGTCTTGCGACTGTATATACAACAATTTCAAACAAGTCTATGTACAACTATTTTTCAAACAAGCTAAGTTAATTACATGGAGATCACTAAATTATATATAGCGTTCATCGTCCTCCACATAGTGTTCTCCTTTCTCATGGAGGACCTCCCTCAGCATGAATCCCGCCAGCTCCTCTTGAATTGCTTTTATGCGCTGGGTGATGTCTACGCACTTCTATTCTTGTAGACACTTGTTGGGCCTCCAAGTGCAGAGGTTTGTAGAACAGCAGCAAGTTTCCCTTAAGTGGATCACCCAAGGTTTATCGAACTCAGGGAGGTTAGAGGTCAAAGCTATCCCTCTCAAGCAACCCTGCAATTACGATACAGAAAGTCTCTTGTGTCCCCAACACACCCAATACACTTGTCAGATGTATAGGTGCACTAGTTCGGCGAAGAGATAGTGAAATACAAGTGGTATAGATGATTATAAGTAGCAAACGTGATGTGAAATAAATATCGCTGCGAGCAAACAAGTAACAAAATAGCAAGTAAACGGTATGCAAAGCTTGGAAACAAGGCCTAGGGATCATACTTTCACTAGTGGACACACTCCCAACAATATAACATGAATGAACAAGTAACTTCTCTTTGCTAAGGTACTCTGAATTACTCTCCTATTGAATATCACTAATCATCGCGTAGTGGCTACGGAAGCACCCCTTAAAGTTCATCAAGTACTTGACAAACACCACTCATAGAGATACCCAAATCAGATCACAACTCAAGATAGAAATCATTGCAACTTAAACCAAGTACTAACACGGTGCACACACTGTCAACATTACACCATGAAAGGAGGAATAGATCACTCAAACTATCATAGCAATAATTATTCTCATAATCCACAAGAGATCACAATCGTAGCCTAAACCAAGTACCACCATGATGCACGCATTGTCACCGTTACACCATAGCAGGAGGAATAGATTACTTTAATAACATTGCTAGAGTACACAAAATATCTGAATAATAACATGTACTTGTTCAACATGATACAAAGCTCACGATCACATAAAGATCACATCATGGGAGAGAGAGGTGAACCATATAGCTACCGGTAGAGCCCTTAGCCCCGGGGATGAACTACTCCCTCCTCATCATAGGAGACAGCAAGGTTGATGGAGATGGCGGTGAGGTCGATGGAGACGGCGGAGACGGCGATGGAGACCGATGGAGATGGCTCCGGGGGCACTTCCCCGTCCCGGCAGGGTGCCGGAACAGAGACTTCTGTCCCCCGAAATTCGTCGGCGACAGCGGCGGAACTGCGGAACTGTTTCTGGAAAATTGCCGAATCCCCTAGGGTTTTCCGTCCCGAGGCTTTATATAGGCGAAGGGGCGTCGCGAGAGGGCAGCCAGGGGCTCCTCACACATGGGTGGCGCGGCCAGGGGCCTGGCCGCGCCAGCCCTATGTGTGGGGCCCTGGTGGCCCCCCTCCGACACTTCTTCGGATCTCTGGAAGCTTCCAGGAAAAATAAGACTTCAGGAACTTGTTTTGTCCAATTCCGAGAATATTTCCTGTGTATCACTTCTGAAACACAAAAACAGCAGAAAACAGGAAACTGGCACTGTGGCGCTTGTTAATAGGTTAGTTCCGGAAAATGCATAAAAGTGCCACTAAGTGTAACGAAACAATAGGCAAATGGTGTAAAAACAAGCATGGAGCATCAAAAATTATAGATACGTTTGAGACGTATCAAGCATCCCCAAGCTTAACTCCTGCTCGTCCTCGAGTAGGTAAGTGATAACAAAAGAAATAATTTTTGAGGTGACATGCACCTACACAATCTTGATCATATATGTAAGCATTGTGAGCTGGGATCATAAGAACTTAAAACATGGGCATGAAAGATATAATCTTGACAATAAGAACTTAGCAACCATGTTGTAAACATGCAAATGAACACAAACAAAAGATCATGAAAATGAAACAATGAAAGTCAAACGTGTGTTCAAATCATAAGGAAAAACATACAAATGGTTTTCAGCTTGTCCTTCATAGAGAGCAAAACATAAATGCATAGGACACCTTCAAGTTTAAGAGGGCGACTAGATACAAATAATTTAAGAACAAGTGAAACCATGATCATGAATCAATCAATGAAAACTTTGGGACAATGCACATTATACTCAGAATGACAACTATGCTCTCTTAATGGTGCATAAAGGTAGAAGGTGGTGACTCAACATAAAAGTAAAAGAAAGGCCCTTCGCAGAGGGAAGCAGTGATTAAACATGTGCTAGAGCTTTTCTTTTGTAAAACAGAGAGATAAAAATTGGTTTTGAGAGGTGGTTGTCTTTGTCAACGACTGGCAATGGGGTTCTTACTATCTTCCATACAAAAATGAAGCAAGTTTTTGAGAGAGAGATTGGCACTTTTTGTGCTCTTTTATAAAGCTTGGCACTCCTTCCCACCTTTTTTCCTTTCACAAACCATGGCTAACCGATTCCATCGGGTGCCCACCAACATTCACATTCCATGGAGGAGTGCCTTTTTTTCTTTTCTTTTTTTTTCTTTTCTTTTTGGAATAAGCAATATGGAAGATAGCAAATCCGACCACTACGTCCCCATGAGCTGAAAACAGTGTCACAAAACGAGAAGTATTTTGAAAGTTTTTGAAAGGTAGCACATGAAAATTTACTTTGGAATGGCTTACAAATACCATGCATAGGAGTTTATAGTGGACACAATGGCAAACTTGATTTTTAGGAGTTGGATGCACGAGTAGAGCTCATACTCAGTACAAAATGAGGGCTAGCAAAAGACTGGGAGCGACCAACTAAGAGAGCAATAATGGCCATAATCATGCAGAGCGACAAAGCGACATTAAAAGAAGCATAAGATGGCATCAAAAGTCAAAAACTAAATGATCATGAAGGCTGATGGCGACTTTGTAAGAGTCTAACATGTGTGAGCATGCGCCAAGTCAACCCAAATAAAGCATCAAGGAGAAAACCAAACTAATGCTTCCATACAATAAAAACAACGCATGATTTTTTCAAAGGCTCATTAAGCAATCTCAGTTATTTGAGACAAGTCATGCTACAGCAAAACCACTAAGCATACTATCAAAAAGACATCAAGCATGACATGAAAAAGCCTAAGCCACAGTCTACACAAGCTCCTTCTTGTACCACTATTTTGCACAAAGCTTTTTCTCTTTTCCAACACCATTTGAAATTTTTATAAACACCTCTTTTGATGAAAACCAATAAAGATCAGAGGCAAAAATACACCTTGATGAAAAGATATGACAAGATCTGAACGCAAATCAAGGCGAAAATGAAAACCAAAAGCAGTAGCAGAAAAAGTAGAACACTCGGTGAACGATAAGAGTGAAAACTAGAGTGTTCTTGGCAAATGAAAAACGAGTTCATCTCCTCCAAAAGAAACATGATGTGATCTAACCATTTATTGCAGAAAACTAAACTAAACTAATACTGAAAACTAAAACAACTGACACTCCAAGAAAAACACATAGTGCATGAAGCAATAAAAATATAGTGTCTTGAAAGGTGACCTGATTTTTGCCGATGAAGAAGGGGTGCCTCGGGGGCATCCCCAAGCTTTGACGCTTGTACTTCTTGGATATTTCTTGGGGTGATGCATGGGCATCCCCAAGCTTAAGCTTTTGTCCATTCTTCAACTCATCTCATCATTCTCCAATCCCTACACTTGAAAACTTCCTTCATACAAAACTAAACACAATTCTATTAGCAACATTAGTGTAAGCATAACATATATTCAACCTCTTTTTGCTTCAGGTTTCAACTCAAAACCACCACATATATAGTAGATATTACTGTAGCAACTTCCCCAAAAGTTCCATAATCAAAAGAACTCAAAAGAAAGCGATAAAGTGGCAAACACAAATATTGACAGAAATCTGTCAAAACTGAACAGCTGACAAAGGTCGAATTTTTGAGGGGTTTTCTGTTGCTCAAATCAAAAAGTGTTTAACTAACGAAAGTTTGGATATAACTTGGGGCATATGCACAAGAAATAGCAGGTCCAAAAGATATACAGAGAATTTATACGAATTTTTACGGTGCAGCACCGAAAACAGTTTCAGGACAGCAACATCCCCAAATCTTTACCTCACTCAAATTAGAGGCTTCTCTTGGCACAAAAACGAAATAAAAAGGATAAGGAGCGGTTATTACAGTAGTAATAACTTCCAAGACTCAAATAAAAAGAAAAAGTACTGAAAGTAAAACAATGGGTTATCTCCCAAGAGTGCTTTTCTTTAACGCCTTTGAGCTAGGCGCAGTAATTTACAAAGATGCTCATGTGGGCGCCATATAAGAGCTTGAGGCAAAGGCGCCATATAGGAACTTAAAGCAATAGAGAGCATCAAAAATCAAATGTGAAACACATTTATATCTGAACCACTTCCTATGCATAGGAATCTTGTAAGAAAATAAATCAACAAGGCACATAGTAGCAAGCATGGGTAGATAAAACAAGTGCCACTTCAAAATTTGCAACATAAAGAGGGGAAACTTAATATTATTGAGATCCATCAAACCATGTTTCCCTCTCTCATAATAACTTTCAGTAGCATCATGAATAGAACTGACAATATAACTATCACATAAAGCATCCCTATCATGAGCCACATGCATAAAAGAATT
Source organism: Dactylis glomerata (assembly GCA_007115705.1). Classification (NCBI taxonomy): domain Eukaryota; kingdom Viridiplantae; phylum Streptophyta; class Magnoliopsida; order Poales; family Poaceae; genus Dactylis; species Dactylis glomerata. The sequence continues at coordinate 635,201 of QXEO01000659.1, forward strand.
AATACTCACCACAGGAACAATAGTAGTAGGAGAAGATTCAACAGAATAATTATTCTCATCACCATAATCATCATAAATAGGAGGCATATTGTAATCATAACTAATTTTATCCTCAATAGTAGGTGAACTGAAAATATTATACCCATCATCATAACCATCATAAACTAGAGGTTTAGTATCATCACAAGCTAGAGAGCAACTATTACGCAAAGCATATTCTTCAAACATATCATCATAAGAAGGAACATCACACATGGAAGATAAAATATTATCAGAGCAAACTTTCTCCACTAAAGCTGGGGAACTAAAAATATCATGCTTAACAAAACCAGCTTCCCCAAGCTTAGACTTTTCTATATCATTAGCAATAACGGTGTTCAAAGCATTCATACTAACAACACTATTAGCATGCAAATTAAGCTCCAAAGGTTTTTCAATTTTCTCTTCAAACACTTCATATCTAAACTCAGGAAAAAGACTAAAGAACTCATTGTTTTCCATTAAGCCTAACTAGTGAAAATAAAAACAAGAAACAAAAAGATGTAATTGCAGAATCTAAAGGAAATAACTCCGAGCACTCACACAGGAGGATGCGAGTACCTTTTACCTTACCTCCCCGGCAACGGCGCCAGAAAAGAGCTTGATGTCTACGCACTTCTATTCTTGTAGACACTTGTTGGGCCTCCAAGTGCAGAGGTTTGTAGAACAGCAGCAAGTTTCCCTCAAGTGGATCACCCAAGGTTTATCGAACTCAGGGAGGTTAGAGGTCAAAGCTATCCCTCTCAAGAAACCCTGCAATTACGATACAGAAAGTCTCTTGTGTCCCCAACACACCCAATACACTTGTCAGATGTATAGGTGCACTAGTTCGGCGAAGAGATAGTGAAATACAAGTGGTATAGATGATTATAAGTAGCAAACGTGATGTGAAATAAATATCGCTGCGAGCAAACAAGTAACAAAATAGCAAGTAAACGGTATGCAAAGCTTGGAAACAAGGCCTAGGGATCATACTTTCACTAGTGGACACACTCCCAACAATATAACATGAATGAACAAGTAACTTCTCTTTGCTAAGGTACTCTGAATTACTCTCCTATTGAATATCACTAATCATCGCGTAGTGGCTACGGAAGCACCCCTTAAAGTTCATCAAGTACTTGACAAACACCACTCATAGAGATACCCAAATCAGATCACAACTCAAGATAGAAATCATTGCAACTTAAACCAAGTACTAACACGGTGCACACACTGTCAACATTACACCATGAAAGGAGGAATAGATCACTCAAACTATCATAGCAATAATTATTCTCATAATCCACAAGAGATCACAATCGTAGCCTAAACCAAGTACCACCATGATGCACGCACTGCCACCGTTACACCATAGCAGGAGGAATAGATTACTTTAATAACATTGCTAGAGTACACAAAATATCTGAATAATAACATGTACTTGTTCAACATGATACAAAGCTCACGATCACATAAAGATCACATCATGGGAGAGAGAGGTGAACCACATAGCTACCGGTAGAGCCCTTAGCCCCGGGGATGAACTACTCCCTCCTCATCATAGGAGACAGCAAGGTTGATGGAGATGGCGGTGAGGTCGATGTAGACGGCGGAGACGGCGATGGAGACCGATGGAGATGGCTCCGGGGGCACTTCCCCGTCCCGGCAGGGTGCCGGAACAGAGACTTCTGTCCCCCGAAATTCGTCGGCGACGGCGGCGGAGCTGCGGAACTATTTCTGGAAAATTGCCGAATCCCCTAGTGTTTTCCGTCCCGAGGCTTTATATAGGCGAAGGGGCGTCGCGAGAGGGCAGCCAGGGGCTCCTCACACATGGGTGGCGCGGCCAGGGGCCTGGCCGCTCCAGCCCTATGTGTGGGGCCCTGGTGGCCCCCCTCCGACACTTCTTCGGATCTCTGGAAGCTTCCGGGAAAAATAAGACTTCAGGAACTTGTTTCGTCCAATTCCGAGAATATTTCCTGTGTATCACTTCTGAAACACAAAAACAGCAGAAAACAGGAAACTGGCACTGTGGCGCTTGTTAATAGGTTAGTTCCGGAAAATGCATAAAAGTGCCACTAAGTGTAACGAAACAATAGGCAAATGGTGTAAAAACAAGCATGGAGCATCAAAAATTATAGATACGTTTGAGACGTATCACTGGGTTGGTAGGAGCTTCTCCCGCATCATATACAACTTTAAGAAGATCGATATGGATATATATAAGTTGGATGAAACTCAACATAATTGATTATAATAAAAGAAAACTATGAATATTATTTACGTACATCAAAGTCCGTGGAATGTGCTCTCCGCTCACTGGTGTACCACCGGATGAACTCGCAGATGTAGAATCCACAGAGATTGGTCCCCGGTGGTTGCTGCAAACCCTTTACCTTTTTAAAAGTTAGCTGTTCTTTGAATTCACCTACTACCGACCTTCTGAAACGTGTCCAAACACTGTAGGGCAAAGAAAATGAACAAATAAGTTATTAAATACTTGATATCAGGAAATAATGAAAGGAGCTGATATAGTCGGGTAATGATTGAAATTACTTCTACAGCATTGCTCTCATGTCGCTAAACAGGACATCGGGCTTATCCAATGAGTCCAAGATTTGAACAGTTGATGTGTCAAATTGAATCTTTAGCAGAATCCAGTGGAAACTGCAGACACACATGCATAACTCATCAATTACACTTAACATGGAGTAAGCAAAACAGAATGTGTACAAGATAGAAACACCCACCTGAAGTTGTAAGGAAATAGAATTTCTCTTTTAAGACATTGCCTGGAAAAAAATCTGAAGAGGTCATTCTCCACGTCTCTGGGGTGACCTTGTAACATCCTTTCATTAACGATATATGGGTCAATGAACCCAACGTCATAGATTCCCTTTTGTTTGCATTCGAACATCTTAAATCTGCATAATAGCGTACAAAAATCATATAGTTAATTAAGATAATATATTACAGGCAATGAACGAGCTTAGCTAGATACTTGAATATAAATCACTTACAGACAATAGCAACTGATGGTAGACTTGTCGAGATCGCGATGATTGAATATGTGAAACAATTCGTCCAATGGAATATGTAACATGTATCTTTTGAAGTAATGCTCCTCTCTAACGTCCAAGAGGATAAAACGTTTGAAGTCCTTTTTTTGTGTATGCATCTTGTACCAGCCGAGCAGATTTCGTATATTTGTTGATAGACCGCGTTCCTCCTCAGGCTTGATCAGAGGCCCCCCATAACATATCTCTCTACTATCTCTCCCACTGGCGCTTCTTTAAGGCCTAAGAAAGCCAGAAGAGAAATATTCAATGCGGTCGCTGACTCTTTGGCCTCCATTACAGTTAGACCCAGTAGTTTTGCAGCTTCTACTACTCTGGGGTCCAATAACTCACGGTCCATATTAAAATTGGCTGTGATGGCCGTATGGATATCGGGGGGGGGGGGCGACTATGAGCTGCTCCCCGGCCGCTGAGCCCTCCATGACCACCACCATAGTCTGATGGCATACTTCTCTTATATTGGGCATCTGTAGTAAGAAAATCGATAGCATACGCCTTCTGTTTCTCCATGTATGTCGGCTTGGGCTCAGGCTGTTTCGGTGCAAAAAAGGCCTTCACTTCGGTGTCTGATATCACTTTGTTTTCCTCGTAAGTCCGTTCACCTGCTCTCTGGGGAAGAGGCTTTAGCAATGACCCTGGTATCTTTGTGGACTTATGTACTACCTTATCAGTAGTACTAACCATAGCGGCCCTGCTCCGCTTTTTCCCCGTCTGAGTAGTATTGTGGGGGCGGCTTCGCCTGACGCGCTGGAGGTGCATTGGAGGACGATGTGGCCTGACGCGCGGGAGGTGCACTGGAGGACGACGTGGGCTGGCGCGCGTAGGGATGAAAGTGGAGCGGAAACTTTCCGACTTTTCCACGGAAAAATGGAAATAGAATGAAAATATGGAAACAAAAACGGAAATCTGCGGGACGAAAACTGGAAACAAAATTTTTTTGGTGGAAGTGGAAACGGAAATAGAACATCGATTTCCGGCGGAACAGATGCGGAAATGGAAGTTTCCGTTTCCGACTAATACGGAATTTCTGTTTTATGGTTGTTTTGCATAGCCAGTCTAGTAGGCCTGATATGCGACCTTGTCATATTGAACTATCAAAGCAACCCACCCCTACTCCCCCATTACACTGAGTAATCTTGATAGGTTTGGGGAACAGGTTTTTCGATTTACTTGACTTGCTTGAGTTTTGTTGCATGATTCAGGTGGTCTTTTGGTTCTGATAATCATCTGCTTTTTGTCCATGTTCGCGCCATATTTGTTCCATGTCTATTTCCGGAATTATCTGTTTTCATATTTGTTTCCAGTGTTTCTGTATTCATTTCTGCTTCCGCATAAAAATATGAAAACAAATGTGGCGCCACTTAGTTTTGTCCGTTTCCGCTCCATTTTCATCCCTAGGCACTCGGGAGGTGCACTAGGGGGCGGCGTCGGCTGACGCAGCGCCCGAGGTGGACTCGGGGGTGGCGTCAGCTGACGCAGGGCCCGAGGTGGACTCGGGGGCGGCGTAGGTGGACGATGTTCACCGGGGGAGGGTGGACTTGGATTCCTCGAAGTCGGTGGCCTTGGCGCTGAGCCTGGAAACTTGATGTATTTCTTTTGCCATAAAACGATTTGGCGCTTGACATCTCCAAGTCTCCGATCCCCTTCAAGTGTAGCAAAATCAAGATCTAGGTCCTCGAACCCCGAGACTATGTCAAGCACCGAGACACGAGCATAGCCAGCCGGTATCGGGTTCCCATGGTGGAGTGCTTCGGGTAGACAAGGTAAAGCGTCGCCGCTCGCCACCTTGAAGGTCATGTTCTTCATTGGCTGATGTAGCTCACAATTTTTCATCTCCCTAACATCATCCATGGGGTAGCGAGACCCCGGTGCATCATCGATAATCCGTGCATCATGCTCATCAGCTGGGACCTCTGTGGAAGCCACGCTGCTTCTCCGCTGACTATTAAGATTCAATGCTGGATCTTCCTGCAGCCGAGATCCGCCTCCCTAGCTAAGTTGATGTATCATACTCTTCATGTTGGCTAATTTACGTTCTACCTTGCCTGATCCGATCTGCTTCCCGATCCTTCTTTCTCTTACGACTTTTGTAACCATACGGATCTTCGTGCTGAGAAAACCCTTCCTTCCATGGAACACCGGCGCCTTTGCCTCTTGTTCGTCCTGTGTGTTCTGGATTCCCGAGGGCGTGTGTCAGCTCGTCGTTCTCTCGGTCGACATGGATCAATCCCGCTTGAGCATCTTCCATTGCCTTAACAAGTTTTGCTGTGGGAGTAAAGGTCTGTTTCCGATGAACACACTCCCCTGTTGCTGGGTCTAACGATCCTCCATGTCTGTACCACCAGTGCTTGGCCCTTTCGGGCCATCCCTCTGTACCTAGAGTGATTCCTTTATTCCTCAGTTCATTCTCCATAGCTTTCCACCTAGACACTGCACCCTTGTAGCCGCCTGGCCCCAAAATATGGTGATGTGCCTTCTTGTCAGCATTTGCCTTATTTTTTACTGACATTTCCTTGGCTCTCTCAGAAGCCTTGAATGCCACAAATTCAGGCCACTGTTGTCTCAACTTCTCGTATGCTCCTTCGAATAATGGAGTTTTCTCTTTCGCGATATACTTCGCGTATAACATTTTGTTGAAGCTCCGGAATGCTTCACCCATCTTCTTGAGAGCATACTCTTTGACTTTCCTCCTCCTTTCATGTCCACCTGGAATTTCATGACCATCATCATCCATCTTGTAGTACTCCGGAGGTAGAATGAAATTTGCCATGAGCTTCCTCCAAAGGTCTTTCTTGGATCTTTTGTTCACAAAAGTAGCTCCAAGACGTGCCTTCTTTGGCTCCTGCCATTCTTGAACCGTGATCGGGATCATGTCCCTAACAATAACTCTGCATTGATTTATAAATTTTGTTGCGTGTTGTTTTGGCTCCAACGGTTTGCCATCTAGAGATACTAGATCGATGCTCAGCTTCTGATTTGCACTCAACTTTTGGCTCGGACCTCGTTTAGAATACGATTTGCTCGATCCAGAGGGCTGAAAAAAGAAAGAGTCATCAATACATATATGCATATTCCCTTCGTATCACCAAAAGCTAAATCAATATACCTCGCCATCGGCGTTTGTTTGCAATTGTCGTTTGGCATCGGTGTTTGTTTGCCCTTCATCGTCAAACATTTCTATCTCCATTCCATCACCGGAAGGGTTAAGAAACGATGAAACATCTTCTTCAAGTTCAGCTTCTCCGGCACCTTCTCGGCCGACACCTTCTCGGCCGGGTACTCCGGGGTCTTGTCGGTCGGCACCTTCTTGATGCACATATACATTCTCACGTATCATGCCAAATAAGAATTGTTCAGGGTGGCGTGGGTCATTTTGACCATCCATGTCTCTTCTAAAGACAGGTAAAATAAGTTAGTGACACATATTTGATCAATAACCAAAAAAGGGGGCGTTGGCCGAGCGCCGACGCGGTGGGGGGAAAACCCCCTCACCGCGTCGGCGCCCGGCCAACGCCCCCTTTTAGTACACATATTTGATCAATAACCAAAAAAAGGGGGCGTTGGTCAGGCGCTGACACGGTGGGGGGACCCCCCACCGGGTCGGCGCCCGGCCAGCGCACCCTTTTAGTACACATATTTGATCAATAACCAAAAAAAGGGGGCGTTGGCCGGGCACCGACGCGGTGAGGGAAGACCCCCTCACCGCGTCAGCGTCCGGCCAACGCCCCCATTTGATACATATATTTGAACAATAAGCTAAAAAAGGGGGCGTTGGCCGGGCGCCGACGCGGTGGGGGAAGACCCCCTCACCGCGTCGGCGTCCGGCCAACGCCCCCTTTTTTTCTTCTAACTATTTTTTCTAACTAATTCATCTAACATTTTTTCAAACTAATTCATCTAACTAATTCTTCTAACCATTCTTTCTATCATTTTTTCTAACTAATTCATCTAACATTTTTTCTAACTAATCATCTAACTTTTTTTCTAACATTTTTCTAACATGTATTCTGCAGGGGGCGTCGGAGTGCATACCTGCAGGGGCGTCGGAGGGCACCGGCAGCGGTGGTGGCGACGGTGTGCAGGGGCGTCAGAGGGCGCCGGCGGCGGTGGTGGCATCGGAGGGCACCGGCGGCGGTAGTGGCGTCGGTGTGCAGGGCCATCGTCGGAGGGCGCCGACGGTGTGCAGTGGCGTCGGAGGGCGCCGGCGGTGGTGGTGGCGTTAGAGGGCGCCGGCGGCGGTGGTGGCGTTGGAGGGCGCCGGCGGTGTGCAGTGGCGTCGGAGGGCGCCGGCGGTGGTGGTGGCATTGGAGGGCGCCGGCGGCGGTGGTGGCGTGATTCGTCTCCAACGTATCCATAATTTTTGATGCTCCATGCTTGTTTTTACACCATTTGCTTAGTGTTTCGTTACAATTTGTGGCACTTTTATGCATTTTCTGGAACTAACCTATTAACAAGTCGCCACGGTGCCAGTTCCCTATTTTCTGCTGTTTTTGTGTTTCAGAAAAGCTACACAGGAAATATTCTCGGAATTGGACGAAACCAAAGCCAGTCGCCCAGAATTTCACCGAAGCTTCCAGAGAACCGAAGAGGAGATGGAGTGGGGCCACGAGGTGGCCACACACCAGGGCGGCGCGGCCCAGGGCCTGGCCGCGCCCCCTATGTGTGAGACCGCCTCGGTCCACTTCTGACGATGCCCCTTCGCCTATAAAGACACCCCGACGGGAAAAACCTAAATCCCCGATCAATTTTCCAGAATACATCGCGATCCGCCGCTGCCGTCAACCCGAAGATCGGGAGGGTCCAGAAGCTCTTCCTGGCACCCTGCCGGAGAGGGGAATCGCCACCGGAGGTCTTCTTCATCGCCATGCTTGCCTCTGGAGCGATGAGTGAGTAGTCTACCTTGGATTATGGGTCCATAGCAGTAGCTTGATGGTTGTCTTCTCCACCATGTGCTTCATGTTTAGATCTCATGAGCTGCCCTACATCATTGAGATCACCGTTATGTAATTCTACATGTTTGGTTTGTTGGGATCCGATGAATATTGGTGTTATGCTTGAGTTGATGTACTGAAATTTATCTTATGTTATCTCTATGTTGTTTATGATCTTGCATGCTCTCCGTTGTTAGTAGCTATCTTGGCCGAGTAGTTGCTAGTAACTCCAAGAGGGGGTATTTATGCTCTATAGTGGGTTCATGCCTCTATTTAATCTGGGGGAGTGACAGAAACCTCTAAGGTTGTAGATGTGCTGTTGCTACTAGGGGGAAAACAACATTCATGTGCTCGAGGGCATATGCTTTGTTTACATTACATACTTTGCTTAATGCAATTATCTGTTGTTCGCAACTTAATACTTGTGGAGTTCTCGGATTGATTCGCCACAAGTGGATTATTAGTCATAGATGCAGTTGGATGGCGGTCTATGTATCTTGTTGTAATGCCCAGAGTAAATCTCATAGTGATCCTCTCATCATATGCACGTTGTCTTTATTCTATCAATTGCCCAACTGTAATTTGTTTACCCAGCATGTATTATTTTATCTTATGGAGAGACACCACTAGTGAACTGTGGATCCCGGTCCTATTTCCTTTATATTGCTATCACCTATTTACTTTACTCGCACTGTTTACTTTACTCACATACTATTATCACTTTCCACTCGATACGCTCATACCCTTTGTTTCAAGCAAACCGGTGAGATTGACAACCTCATCGTAAGTTAGAAACAAAGTATTTGGTTGTGTTGTGTGCATGTTCCACGTTGCCGCTCGCAAAGCAAAGCTTGGATGAGGTGCCCTATAAATTGTCCAGAGCTGTCACACGCTAGTGGGCATCACCTTCAGTCGTTTGGTTCTTTCCTCTCCTGAACGATAAACCTTGGTTTCTTACTGAGGGAAAATCTTGCTGCTATATTCATCACACCTTTCTCTTGGGGTTCCCAACGGGCCGGTCATTTACTCGGCATCAAGCATATTTTCTGGCGCTGTTGCCGGGGAGGAAGAAGACTTCTGCAAGGGGAGTTTTCGCACGCACATCCTTTACTTTGTTTATTATTTTGCTTTACTTTATTTATTTTACTTGCATCATTTTATCAAAAACCCAAAAAAATTAGAATCCTTGGTAGTTGTTATTTCTTTACTATTAGTTCATTATGCTGTTCCCTAAGTATGTTCTGGAGGACCTTTCAGTAGGAAGTGGTTCAATTATTGGGAAAGATAACATTGAGGATTTCTTTAATCATATTAGTATGCATAAAGAAGTTGAGGAAAAGTCTTTGGCTGAGCTTGCTCCTAGTATTGAAATTGCTTCTACTTATTTAATTCACATGTTGGAAGCTAGGTTTGCTAGCCTTAATCCTTTTATGCAACACATGTTCCTTAAGCTTCATGAAATTGAGGATCCTGAAAAGAAAGCTTTTATCTTGGAAACTTTGCGCTTAGAATTTAAAGATGTTGCCATTGAAGCTAGGAAAGTTCTTAAGCACTTTAATAAGCTGGGTTCACCTATAAAGGTCATTAGTACAAATAATGAGGGAACCGAGATACCTATAATTAGCAAACTCTTGGGATTGTATGAAGCTTTTGAAAATAATTTTGATTGGATCTGTCCCAAAAATCTTTTTAGTGATTTGAGTGAACCAAAGCGTGATCACAAAGGGTCTTCAAGAACTTATGTGGATGAAATACAATGCCTTATTGAGAAGACCTCTTCAATGGATCTTAATGCATTACTTGATGTTACTTGATTCGCAATTTTCTGCGCCTAGCTCAAAGGCGTTAAAGAAAAGCACTCTTGGGAGATAACCCAATATTTTTACATTCAGTTCTTTTTCTTTTATTTGAGTCTTGGAAGTTATTACTACTGTAATGACCTCTCCTTATCCTTTTTATTTCGTTTTTGTGCCAAGAGAAGCCTCTAATTTGAGCGAGGTAAGATTTGAGGATATTGCTGTCCTGAAACAGTTTTCGGTGCTGCACCATAAAAATTCGTGAAAATTCTCTGTATATCTTTTGGACCTTCGATTCCTTGTGCATATGCCCCAGGTTATATACAAACTTTCATTAGTTGAACACTTTTTGATTTGAGCAACAGAAAATCCCTAAAAAATTCGACCTTTGTCAACTGTTCTGTTTTGACAGATTTCTGCCAATATTTGTGTTTGCCGCTTTCACTTTCTTTCTGAGTTCTTTTGATCACGGAACTTTTGGGGAAGTTGCTACAGTAGTATATGCTTTATATGTGGTGGTTTTAGGTTGAAACCTAAAGCAAAAATAGGTTGATTCTATGTTATGCTTACACTAATGTTGCTAATAGATTTGTGTTTAGTTTTGTATGAAGGAAGTTTTCAAGTGTAGGGATCGGAGAGTGATGAGATGAGTTGAAGAATGGACAAAAGCTCAAGCTTGGGGATGCCCACGCATCACCCCAAGAAATATCCAAGAAGTACAAGCGTCAAAGCTTGGGGATGCCCCCGAGGCACCCCTTCTTCATCAGCAAAAATCAGGTCACCTTTCAAGACACTATATTTTTATTGCTTCATGCATTATGCGTTTTTCTTGGAGCGTTAGTTGTTTTTAGTTTTCAGTTTAGTTTAGTTTTGTTTGCTGCAATAAATGGTTGGACCCCAACAAATTCCTTTTGGAGAAGTTGCCTTGCTTTTCATTTGCCAAGAACACTCCGTTTTTCATTCTTACAATTTCAACGAGTGTTCTTCTTTTTCTAGAACTGCGTTTAGCTTTCATTTTTCGCCTTGATTTGCGTTCAGATCTTGTTATATCTTTTCATCAAGGCGTATTTTTGCCTCTGATCTATATTGGTTTTCATCAAAAGAGGTGTTTATAAAAAGTTTGAATGGTGTTGGAAAAGAGAAAAAGCTTTATGCAAAAAAGTGGTACAAGAAGGAGCTTGTGTAGACTGCGGCCTAGGCTTTTGCATGTCGTGCTTGATGTATTTTTGATAGTATGCTTAGTGGTTTTGCTGTAGCATGACTTGTCTCAAATAACTGAGATTGCTTAATGAGCCTTTGAAAAAATCATGCGTTGTTTTTTTTCGTTTGGAAGCATTATTTTGGTTTTCTCCTTGATGCTTTATTTGGGTTGACTTGGCGCATGCTCACACATGTTAGACTCTTACAAAGTCGCCAATAGCCTCTATGATCATTTAGTTTTTAACTTTTGATGCCATCTTATGCTTCTTTTAATGTCGCTTTGTCGCTTTGCATGATTATGGCCGTTATTGCTCTCTTAGTTGGTCGCTCCCAGTCTTTTGCTAGCCCTCGCCTTCTACAAAGTATGAGCTCTACTCGTGCATCCAACTCCTAAAAACCAAGTTTGGCATTGTGTCCACTATAAATGCCTATGCATGGTATTTGTAAGCCATTCCAAGTAAATTTTCATGTGCTACCTTTCAAAATCCTTCAAAACACTTCTCGCTTGGTGACACTGTTTTTAGCTCATGGGGACGTAGTGGTCGGATTTGCTATCTTCCATATTGCTTATTCCAAAAAGAAAAAAAAAGAAAGAAAGAAAGAAAAAGGCACTCCTCCATGGTATGTGAATGTTGGTGGGCACCCGATGGAATCGGTTAGCCATGGTTTGAGAAAGGAAAAAAGGTGGGGAGGAGTGCCAAGTTTTATAAAAAGAGCACAAAAAGTGCCAATCTCTCTCTCAAAAACTTGCTTCATTTTTGTATGGAAGATAGTAAGAACCCCATTGCTAGTCGTTGACAAAAACAACCACCTCTCAAAACCCAATTTTTATCTCTCTGTTTTACAAATGAAAAGCTCTAGCACATGTTTAATCACTGCTTCCCTCCGCGAAGGGCCTTTCTTTTACTTTTATGTTGAGTCACCACCTTCTATCTTTATGCACCATTAAGAGAGCATAGTTGTCATTCTTAGTATAATATGCATTCCCAAAGTTTTCATTGATTGATTCATATTGTTGGTTTCACTTGTTCTCAAATTATTTGTATCTAGTCACCCTCTTAAACTTGAAGGTGTCCTATGCATTTATGTTTTGCTCTCCATTAAGGACAAGCTGAAAACCATTTGTATGTTTTTCCTTATGATTTGAACACACGTTTGACTTTCATTGTTTCATTTTCATGATCTTTTGTTTGTGTTCATTTTCATGTTATAACATGGTTGCTAAGTTTCTTCTATCAAGATCATATCTTTCATGCCCATATTTTAAGTTCTTTTGATCCCAGCGCACAACGCTTACATATATGATCAAGATTGTGTAGGTGCATGTCACCTAAAAAATTATTTTTTTTGTTATCACTTACCTACTCGAGGACGATCAGGAGTTAAGCTTGGGGATGCTGATACGTCTCCAACGTATCTATAATTTTTTATGCTCCATGCTTGTTTTTACACCATTTGCTTAGAGTTTCGTTACACTTCGTGGCACTTTTATGCATTTTCTGGAACTAACCTATTAACAAGTCGCCACAGTGCCAGTTTCCTGTTTTCTGCTGTTTTTGTGTTTCAGAAAAGCTACACAGGAAATATTCTCGAAGTTGGACAAAACCAAAGCCAGTCGCCCAGAATTTCACCGAAGCTTCCAGAGAACCGAAGAGGAGACGGAGTGGGGCCATGAGGTGGCCACACACTAGGGCGGCGCGGCCCAGGCCCTGGCCACGCCCCCTATGTGTGAGACTGTCTCGGTCCACTTCTGACGATGCCCCTTCGCCTATAAAGACCCCCCCGACGGGAAAAACCTAAAGGCCCGATCAATTTTCCAGAACACATCGCGATCCGCCGCCGCCGTTGACCCGAAGATCGGGAGGGTCCAGAAGCTCTTCCTGGCACCCTGCCGAAGAGGGGAATTGCCACCGAAGGGCTTCTTCATCGCCATGCTTGCCTCCAGAGCGATGAGTGAGTAGTCTACCTTGGACTATAGGTCCATAACAGTAGCTAGATGGTTGTCTTCTCCACCATGTGCTTCATATTTACATCTCATGAGCTGCCCTACATGATTGAGATCACCGTTATGTAATTCTACATGTTTGGTTTGTTGGGATCCGATAAATATTGGTGTTATGCTTGAGTTGATGTACTAAAATTTATCTTATGTTATCTCTATGTTGTTTATGATCTTGCATGCTCTCCGTTGTTAGTAGCTATCTTGGCCGAGCAGTTGCTAGTAACTCCAAGAGGGGGTATTTATGCTCGATAGTGGGTTCATGCCTCTATTTAATCTGGGGGAGTGACAGAAACCTCTAAGGTTGTAGATGTACTGTTGCTACTAGGGGGAAAACAACATTCATGTGCTCGAGGGCATATGCTTTGTTTACATTGCACACTTTGCTTAATGCAATTATCTGTTGTTCGCAACTTAATACTTGTGGAGTTCTCGGATTGATTCGCCACAAGTGGATTATTAGTCATAGATGCAGTTGGATGGCGGTCTATGTATCTTGTTGTAATGCCCAGAGTAAATCTCATAGTGATCCTCTCATCATATGCACGTGGTCTTTATTCTATCAATTGCCCAACTGTAATTTGTTTACCCAGCATGTATTATTTTATCTTATGGAGAGATACCACTAGTGAACTGTGGATCCCGGTCCTATTTCCTTTATATTGCTATCACCTGTTTACTTTACTCGCACTGTTTACTTTACTCGCATACTATTATCACTTTCCACTCGATACGCACATACCCTTTGTTTCAAGCAAACCGGTGAGATTGACAACCTCATCGTAAGTTGGGAACAAAGTATTTGGTTGTATTGTGTGCAGGTTCCACGTTGCCGCTCACAAAGCAAAGCTTGGACGAGGCGCCCTATAAATTGTCTAGAGCTGTCGCACGCTAGTGGGCATCACCTTCAGTCGTTTGGTTCTTTCCTCTCCTGAACGATAAACCTTGGTTTCTTACTGAGGAAAAATCTTGCTGCTATATTCATCACACCTTCCTCTTGGGGTTCCCAATGGGCCGGTCATTTACTCGACATCATGGCGTCGGAGGGCGGAGGCGTGAGCGACGGCGGCAGGGCCTCGGTTCCGCTCAAAGCTTGCTCTGGAACCGCCACGCCTTCGTCTTCTTCGTCTGGATCGAGATGGAGAAGACAGGGGCGGCGCGCGCGTTTATATAGCCCGGGACCTTTAGTCCCGGTTAGTAATACGATCCGGGACTAAAGACCCTTTAGTCCCGATTCGTATTACCAACCGGGACCAAAGGAGGACCTTTAGTCCCGGTTGGTAAGGAGGCCCGGGACTAAAGGCCCATTTTGGGCGGTTTCCAAAGTTTGCGCGCACAGGGACCTTTAGTCCCGGGCCGTTTCACCGATCGGGACTAAAGTTTGTTTTGAATAAACTTAACAAATTGCAATTCATAACTTGACTGAATATTTGAATTAAATTCTGAGAAATCTACAACTGCAAATCGAGTGATTCAAAATCCTACAAATCACAAATTTAAATATCTATCAAATGCCACTGTTCCCATATTTGTATGATAATCCAATAATTTTACATAATTAAAATACTCCAAATATGCTTATAGAAACTTTAAAAATTCATATCTAAAGATTTACAAATCTAAATTTAGTGAAACCAATGACATCTTCGAGAAGCTCCGCCACGGTAGATTTCCCAACCCTTTCCCCAACACTGTTTGAGAAGATGGCGTCTTTCACCGGCTTCCAGTGAAATTTTTCCGAGGCGGAGCTTCCGAAGATGCAGTTTGAGATTTCCCAACCCTTTATCCAACACTGTTAGAGGAGATGGAGTCTTTCACGGGCTTGCAGGGAAATTTTTCCGATGCGGAGCTTCCGAATATGTCGTAGGGCATGAGCACCAATGACATCTTCGAGAAGCTCCGCCACGGTAGATTTCCCAACCCTTTCCCCAACACTGTTAGAGGAGATGGAGTCTTTCATAGGCTTACAGGGAAATTTTTCTGAGGCAGAGCTTCCGAAGATGCAGTTTGAGATTTCCCAACCCTTTACCCAACATTGTTAGAGGAGATGAAGTCTTTCACGGGCTTGCAGGGAAATTTTTCCGAGGCGGAGATTCTGAAGATGCCGTAGGGCGTGAGCACCAACGACATCTTCGAGAAGCTCCGCCACGGTAGATTTCCCAACCCTTTACCCAACACTGTTAGAGGAGATGGAGTCTTTCACGGGCTTGAAGGGAAATTTTCCCGAGGCGGAGCTTCCGAAGATGCCGTAGGGCGTGAGCACCAATGACATCTTCAAGAAGCTCCGCCACAGTACATTTCCCAACCCTTTCCCCAACACTGTTAGAGGAGATGGAGTCTTTCACACGCTTGCAGGGAAATTTTTCGGAGGCGGAGCTTCCGAAGATGCCGTAGGGCGTGAGCACCAACGACATCTTCGAGAAGCTCCGCCACGGTAGATTTCCCAACCCTTTCCTCCATCCATGGGGATGAAACTCTCCCTGCCTTCTAGGTTGGCTTGTTGAGATGTTTGCCATGGCGTATCGATGCTCCTTTTATAGGCACGGCGCCACTTCTACTTTGTCTTGTTCCTCCGATAGGGGCGTCGTGCACTACATGCTTTATCTCATCGAGCAGTGCATCGACCCACGCGTCCTTATCTTGCCGACAGCTTTAGTCTCGGTTGCACCCACCAGCCGGGACTAAAGGTTACCCACACGTCTTTATCCCACCGACAGTTTTGTTAGATGACACAAAAACCACCTTTAGTCCCGGTTGTACCCACGAGCCGGGACTAAAGTTTTGTTAACTTATTCTAACTTATCAAAATATTATTAACTTATTGGAACAATACATTACATAAAATGTTTAATACATGATTACACATTATTTCTTCGCTAGTGTCCCTTGCTTACGATTGTGGTGTAACCATGGAGAATCTTCATCATTTAACTTGAGGCTTGTGTCAGTGTTCACTCTGAAGGGCGGAATTTCACCAAACTGATTATAATCTTGTGACATGTCTGTCTTGTCCTTCACTCCCACGATGGTTCTTTTCCCTGAAAGAACTATGTGGCGCTTTGGTTCATCACATGATGTATTCGCTTTGGTTCTTTTTCTTGGTTTGCTAGTCATGTCCTTCACATAGAAAACCTGAGCCACATCTTTGGCTAGGACGAATGATTCATCAAGGTACCCTAGATTGTTGAGATTCACTATTGTCATTCTGTACTGCTCGTCCAACTTTACCCCGCCTCCTGTCATCTTCACCCATTTGCACCAAAACAAAGGAACCTTAAAGTTAGGTCCATAATCAAGCTCCCATATCTCCTCTATGTAACCATAATATGTGTCCGTTCGCCCTTTGCCGGTTACTGCATCAAAGCGGACACCACTGTTTTGGTTGGTGCTCTTTTTATCTTGGGCGACCGTGTAAAATGTATTCGCATTTATCTCGTACCCTTGGAAAGTCAATATAGTCGAAGATGGTAATTTGGCCGGCAAGTACAGCTGCTCTTCAACAACATTGTCATTCATGAGACGTCTTTGCAACCAAACGCCGAAAGTCGCCATGTGGAGCTGTAAAACAAAGGACTCATACTGCCCTGGGTTTGCTTGGCGTACAATATTCTTGTATTCCTCACTGTACGGAGCCACCAAGAGGGAATTTTGTTGAACTGTGTAGTGTGCTTGAGTCAAAGAATGACCATCCCTACATATCATTGGTTTCTTTCCAATCGTGCCTTTTCCACTCAGTCTCCCCTCATGACGCGATTGAGGAAGACCAATCGGCTTAAGGTCGGGAACAAAGTCAGCACAAAACTCAATGACCTCCTCTGTTCCATATCCCTTGACG
Source organism: Dactylis glomerata (assembly GCA_007115705.1). Taxonomy (NCBI): domain Eukaryota; kingdom Viridiplantae; phylum Streptophyta; class Magnoliopsida; order Poales; family Poaceae; genus Dactylis; species Dactylis glomerata. The sequence continues at coordinate 652,057 of QXEO01000659.1, forward strand.
ATGCTTCCTTCTGGCCTAGCACAGTTACGAACATATTTCTTTAAGACTCCCATGAACCTCTCAAAGGGGAACATATTGTGTAGAAATACAGGGCCGAGAATGGAAATCTCTTCGACTAGGTGAACCAGGAGGTGCGTCATAATATTGAAGAAGGATGGTGGGAACACCAGCTCGAAGATGACAAGACATTGGGCCACATCATTCTGTAACCGTGGTAGATCTTCTGGATTGATTACCTTCTGAGATATTGCATTGAGGAATGCACATAGCTTCACAATTGCTAGTCGAACATTTTCCGGTAGAAGCCCCCTCAATGCAACTGGAAGCAATTGCGTCATAATCACGTGGCAGTCATGAGACTTTAGGTTTTGGAACTTTTTCTCTGCCATATTTATTATTCCCTTTATATTCAATGAGAATCCAGCTGGGACCTTGATACTGTTCAGGCATTCAAAAAAGGTGATCTTCTCTTCTTTAGTAAGAGCGTAGCTGGCGCGACTTGAAACAGTTCTGGATGTTGGTCTTCTGGGTCTTTCACACGTTGCAGGTCCTGTTGAGCTTTCTTTGTATCTTTTGTCTTCCCATACACACCCAAGAAGCCTAGCATGTTAACGCAAAGATTCTTCGTCACATGCATCACGTCGATTGCAGAGCGGACTTCTAGGAATTTCCAATAATCAAGCTCCCAAAATATAGATTTCTTCTTCCACATGGGTGCGTGTCCGTCTGCGTCATGCAGAACAGATTGTCCGCCAGGACCCTTTCCAAAGATTACTTCTATATCTTTGACCATATCGAATACATCATCACCAGTATGTTCCTTAAGCTTGTCCCGGTGATCTGCCTTACCGTTGAAATGCTTGCCTTTTTTTCTTACGGCATGAGTTTTGCTAAGAAATCGATGGTGCGATAGGTACACATTCTTCTTACAATTAGCTAAATATATACTTTCAGTCTCTTGTAAACAGTGTGTGCATACCTTGTATCCCTTGTTTGTCTGTCCTGGAATGTTACTAAGAGCAGGCCAATCATTGATGGTAACGAACAACAATGCTCGTAAGTCAAATTCCTCTTGTTTGTGCTCATCCCACACACGTACACCTGGTTTGGCCCACAGCTGTAAAAGTTCATCAACTAATGGCCTTAGGTACACATCAATATCGTTGCCGGGTTGCTTCAGACCTTGGATGAGCACTGGCATCATAATGAACTTCTGCTTCATGCACAACCAAGGAGGAAGGTTATAGATGCATAGAGTCACGGACCAGGTGCTATGACGGGAGCTCTGCTCCCCAAAAGGATTGAAGCCATCTGTACTTAGACCAAACCGTATGTTCCTTGCATCACCTACAAAATCTTTAAACTTATTGTCGATCTTTCTCCATTGAGACCCATCAGTGGGGTGTCTCAACATCCCGTCTAACAAACGGTCCTCTTTGTGCCATCGCAATAACTTGGCATGCTCGTTGCACCGAAACAAACGTTTGAACCGTGGTATTATAGGAGCATACCACATCACCTTGGCAGGAATCCTCTTCCTGGGGGGCTCGCCCTCAACATCACCAGAGTCATCTCCTCTGATCTTATACCGCAATGCAGTGCATATCGGGCATTCAGTCAAATTCTCGTAGTCACCACGATAGAGGATGCAGTCATTAGGACATGCATGTATCTTCTAAACCTCTAAACCTAGAGGGCAGACAATCTTCTTGGCTTCGTACGTACTGGTGGGCAATTCGTTATCCTTTGGAAGCATATTCCTCATCATTTTCAGCAACTTTTCAAATCGGGAGTCAGATAGACCTTCCTCTGCCTTCCATTTCAGCAATTCAAGTGTGCTACCCAGCTTTTTGGACTATTTTGGCAGTTTGGGTATAAGGACTTTTTGTGATCCTCTAACATGCGATCCAACTTCTCCCTCTCCTTATTAGTTTCACATTCTCTCTGTGCATCAGTAATGGTCCGACCGATATCATCAGGGGGCTCATCATGTGTGTCTCCTTCAGCTTCCCCTTCAGCTCCCCCTTCAGCTTCTCCCATGAAAGTATCACCATATTCAGGGAATCCAGGATAGTTGTCAACATCCTCTTCTTCATTGTCTTCCATTGTAACACCTCTTTCTCCGTGCTTGGTCCAACAATTGTAGCTGGACATGAAACCGTGCTGAAGCAGGTGCACGTGAAGGGTTCTTGAGGAAGAGTAATTTTTCTGATTCTTACACACACTACATGGACAGACAACAAAACCATTTCGCTTGTTCGCATCAGCCACACGGAGGAAATCCTGTAAGCCCTTAATGAACTCGCTTGAGACTCGGCTATCGTACATCCATTGCCGGTTCATCTGCATTATTATGTAAGTATATAATAAACCAAATTAATACAAGGAATGAACTCACATTGCATATAAATCATATATACTCCCACATTACTCTCTAACATTACTCCACAAATCCCTCTATTTTCTTGAGCATAAAAAGAGCTATGTGCATGGAAATCAATCAAGAAAATGCCTCATACTTACAAGTTATTATTGCAAACAAATCCTACTCAAAAGTTATTATTGTAAATCACATAAGCTCACAATTACTCCCACATTACTTTCTAACATTGATTACTCCACAAATCCCTCTATTTTTTTGAGCATAAAAAGAGCTATATATGTGCATGAAAAATTTCTACTCCATACTCATTTTGGTCAACATACAAGTACACCACCTCTACACATGTGCAAACTAAGGAATTAATTTAAGCTCAAATGCTATATAAATCAAATAAACTCCCATAATTACTCCCAAATTAAAGCCACAAATCTCACCACATCTAGAGCATTATATGAGCTAAATTAGCAATTAAAGATGAGAGAGTGAAGTTGCTAACCTTTTGAACCAATTGGATAGATGAAATAACTCAAAATCTTGGATAATTTTAATAAAAAAAATTGGGCATGACCTCCCCACTCAAGTCAAGCTTCCGACCATCATTAGTGTACTGGCAGGCTCGGGGAAAGAGAAGCTCCATTTTCTAGGCGAAGGCCTTTAGTCCCGGGCCGTGTTAAAGGCCGGGATTAAAGGTCGCCCTTTAGTCCCGGTCATTAACACGGGCCGGAACTAAAGGCCGCCGCCAGTGGGGTTCCCGCCCGCCACACCTTTAGTCCCTGGTCCGTGTTAACGACCGGGACTAAAGGTCCATTACGAACTGGGACTAGGTGCTGGCCGTACCCCAGCGGCACGAACCGGGACTAATGCCCCCTTTAATTCCAGCCCAAATAGTTTGGGGACTAAAGGTGGCGGATAGAAGCCTCTTTTTCCACTAGTGAGCTTGGATTTTCATTTCTTCTTTTTTTCTCATTATTTACAACTAATGTACTGCCAATATCAAGTTGGAGTATGTTCGAGATTTGAGATAGATTCCTCCATTCTCGACGGCGCCCCTTCCTCACTCGCCTGCATTGCATCAAAGAACAGAGAGGTCCTTGCACGTAATAATCAGGTCCGTTTGTTCGTTTGTGAGGAAGCTTGATGTTAAGTTGTCGTTTTGCACTTATTCTTGGTCAGAATAAACCTTTGGGCCTCACATATCATAAGAGATATGAGAAGTGACGATTCCTTATAAACTTTGGTGAACCTACAAGATGTTCGTTGAAACTTAACTACTTAGTCGAGTCAGCCATTGGTGAAGCACCTAGTGAATACTTCACTATAGGAAAGACACACGATGATTTGTATACCACCGGCTTCGGAAACAAGATGACAGTAGGAAGAGGAGACATTTATGCTGCAGAAGACGGCCAAACTTCAAAGTTTATATCTTTTGGGTACGCTCCAATATCTCATGCTCTACTAAACGTATGTAAGAATATTAACATCCGGTGCTATTGGTAACAGGCTAAGTATCAAGCGCTTAGTATTTATACTACTAGTTATAGCTATTTTAGGATGGTCATATGACTATGTAACTAACTTTATCATGCATAAAGACACTCATCCAACTATAATTGTAGTCACATAAATTGTATGTCTAAGTGGCTAACCAATTGGCGAGTGCAATCTTTGCATGACAAAAATTCTGAAACAAGAGTGTCAATATTGTATTGTAGCACTAGTGGAAAACCGGCCTAATATTCCAGGGCATTAGTCCCGGTTGCAATATGAACCGGGGCTGATGCCCTGAGCCCCACTGCTTTTTCGGCCGCAGGACCCCAGAAACCATTAGTCCCGGTTTGTTTTGAACCTTTAGTCCCGGTTCGTATTACGAACCGGGACTAAAGTCTCTGGGATAGAATCTGACCGTTGCCAGACTCATTAGTCCCGGCTGGTAATACCAACCGGGACTAAAGACCAAACCTTTAGTCCCGGTTGGTAATACCAACCGGGACTAATGACTTCCCTATATAAAACAGCTCCTTCTTCCTCCCCGAGCCAGCCACTCCCCCTCTCCACTTTCAAGTGTTCTTCATGCAACAAACCTCTAGCTCGAGTTCATCCTCTTTGACCACCATTTTTTGTCACAAATTGATGTCCACACTTCAATCTAAGTGGACTAAAAGGTGAGGAACTTTGTGCTTTTGTCTTTCATTGGTAATTTAGCTCATTTAATGCTCTAGAAGTAGAGAGATTTGTGATTTTTTTATGGGAGCAATTATTTAGATGTTCATTTGATTATGTGTACAAATAGGTGAAGATAGAGGTAAAAATAGAGGTAGAGATAGAGATATAGATAGAATTAAAAATAAAAATAGAAGTAGACATAGCTAACATAGAAATAGAAATAGAGATAGAGATAGAAATAGAAAAATAGAAATAGTGATAGAAATAGAGATAGATGCCGTAGGGCGGAGCTTCCGAAGATGCCGTAGGGCATGAGCACCAACGACATCTTCGAGAAGCTCCGCCACGGGAGATTTCCCAACCCTTTACGCAACATTGTTAGAGGAGATGAAGTCTTTCACGGGCTTGCAGGGAAATTTTTCCGAGGCGGAGCTTCCAAAGATGCCGTAGGGCATGAGCACCAACGACATCTTCGAGAAGCTCCGCCACGGGAGATTTCCCAACCCTTTACGCAACACTGTTAGAGGAGATCGAGTCTTTCACGGGCTTGCAGAGAAATTTTTCCGAGGCGGAGCTTCCGAAGATGCCGTAGGGTGTGAGCACCAACGACATCTTCGAGAAGCTCCGCCACGGGAGATTTCCCAACCCTTTCATCCATAACTGTTAGAGGAGATGGAGTCTTTCACGGGCTTGCAGGGAAATTTTTCCGAGGCAGAGCTTCCGAAGATGTCGTAGGGCGTGAGCACCAACGACATCTTCAAGAAGCTCTGCCACGGGAGATTTTCCAACCCTTTCCTCCATAACTGTTAGAGGAGATGGAGTCTTTCACGGGCTTGCAGGGAAATTTTTCCGAGGCAGAGCTTCCGAAGATGCCGTAGGGCGTGAGCACCAACGACATCTTCGAGAAGCTCTGCCACGGGAGATTTCCCAACCCTTTCCTCCATCCATGGGGATGAAACTCTCCCTGCCTTTGAGCTGTCCTTGCCATGGCATATCGATGCTCCTTTTATAGGCACGGCGCCGCTTCTACTTATGTCTTGTTCCTCTGACAGGGGCGTCGTGCGCTACATGCTTTATCTCATCGAGCAGTGCATCAACCCACGCATCCTTATCCTGCCAACAGCTTTACTCTCGGTTGCACCCACCAGCCAGGACTAAAGGTTACCCACACGTCCTTATCCCACCGACAGTTTTGTTAGATGACACAAAACCACCTTTAGTCCCGGTTGTACCCACCAGCTGGGACTAAAGGTTACCCACACGTCCTTATCCCACCGACAGTTTTGTTAGATGACACAAAAACCACCTTTAGTCCCGGTTGTACCCACCAGCCGGGACTAAAGTTTTGTTAACTTATTCTTACTTATCAAACTAAAATTAGAGATAGAAATAGAAATTGTATTTTTGATTTGTGTTTGATATGTACTTATATAATGCAGATGAACTGAGCATGGATGTATGCCGATCGACGCTCTGGAGATTTCATTAAAGGCGTGCATTCTTTTCTCAAGGTGGCTGAGGCAACCAAGCGGAATGGTTTTATGTGTTGTCCATGCGGTGGTTGTCAAAATGAGAAGGATTACCCCTCCACAAAGACCCTTCACATCCACCTGTTTCAGTTCGGTTTCATGTCCGGCTATAATTGTTGGACCAAGCATGGGGAGAGAGGGGTTATGATGGAACACAACGATGAAGAAGAGAATGATGAAAACTATCCTGAGTTCCCTGATACCACCAATACCGCAATGGAAGATAATGAAGAAGAAGAAGGTGAATAACGGGCATCAGATGTGCCCGCTGATGATCTTGGTCAGGTCATTGTTGATGCACAGATTGACTGTGAAAGTGAAAAGGAGATGGAGAAGTTGGAACGCATGTTAGATGATCACAAAAAGGATTTGAACCCAAATTGCGAAGACGGCCAGAAAAAGCTAGGAAGCACGCTGGAATTGCTGCAATGGAAAGCAGAGAGTGGTTTATCTGACAAGGGATTTGAAAAGTTGCTGAAAATTATGAAGAAGATGCTTCCAAAGGATAACGAATTGCCCGCCAGTACGTATGAAGCAAAGAATATTGTCTGCCCTCTAGGATTGGAGGTGCAGAAGATACATGCATGCATTAATGACTGTATTCTCTACCGTGGTGAGTATGAGAATTTTAATGCATGCCCGGTGTGCAGTGCATTTCGGTATAAGATCAGGCGAGATGACCCTGGTGATGTTGAGGGCGAGCGCCCCAGGAAGAGGATTCCTGCCAAGGTGATGTGGTATGCACCTATAATACCACGGTTGAAACGTTTGTTCAGAAACAAAGAGCATGCCAAGTTGTTGAGGTGGCACAAAGAAGACTGTAAGAGTGACCAGATGTTGAGACACCCCGCTGATGGGTCGCAGTGGAGAAAAATCGACAGAGATTTCCCGGAGTTTACGGAAGACGCACAGAACCTGAGGTTTGGTCTAAGTACAGATGGCATGAATCCTTTTGGGGAGCAGAGCTACAGTCATAGCACCTGGCCTGTGACTCTATGTATCTATAACCTTCCTCCTTGGTTGTGCATGAAGCAAAAGTTTATTATGATGCCAGTGCTTATCCAAGGCCCGAAGCAACCCGGAAATGACATTGATGTGTATCTAAGGCCATTAGTTGATGAACTTTTATAGCTGTGGCAGACTGAAGGTGTTCGTGTGTGGGATGAGTACAAACAAGAGGAATTTGCTCTACGAGCGTTGCTGTTCGTGACCATCAATGATTGGCCTGCTCTTAGTAACCTTTCAGGACAGACAAACAAGGGATACAATGCATGCATGCACTGTTTAGGTGAGATCGATAGTATATATTTGGATAAAAGTAAGAAGGTGGTGTATCTCGGGCATCGTCGATTTCTTTCGCCCAAACATCAATTGAAGAAAAAAGGCAAGCATTTCAAGGGCGAGGCAGAAGTCCGGGGCAAGCCTAAACGCCATACTGGTGATGATATATTTGATATGGTCAAAGATTTAGAAGTAATCTTTGGAAAGGGTCCTGGCAGTCTGTCTGTTTCGAATGACGCTAGCGGACATGCACCCATGTGGAAGAAGAAATCTATATTTTGGGAGCTTGAGTATTGGAAATTCCTAGAGGTCCGCTCTGCAATCGACGTGATGCGCGTGACAAAGAATGTTTGCATGAACCTACTAGGATTCTTGGGCTTGTATGGGAAGACAAAAGATACACCAGAAGCACGTGAGGACCAGCACCGTATGAAAAGAAGAGACGGCATGCATCTGGAGGATTCTAAGGGTCCTGCGAGCTACGCTCTTACCAAAGAAGAGAAGGAAATCTTTTTTGAATGCCTGAGCAGTATCAAGGTCCCATCTAGATTCTCGTCAAATATAAAGGGAATAATAAATATGGCAGAGAAAAAATTCCAAAACCTAAAGTCTCATGACTGCCACGTGCTTATGACGCAATTGCTTCCGGTTGCACTGAGGGGGATTCTACCGGAAAATGTTCGAGTACCGATTGTGAAGCTATGTGCATTCCTCAATGCAATTTCGCAGAAGGTAATCAATCCAGAAGATCTACAACAATTACAGAATGATGTGGCCCAATGTCTTGTCAGCTTCGAGTTGGTGTTTCCACCATCCTTCTTCAATATTATGACGCATCTCTTAGTTCACCTAGTCGAAGAGATTACCATTCTTGGTCCAGTATTTCTGCACAATATGTTCCCCTTTGAGAGGTTCATGGGAGTCTTAAAGAAATATGTGCATAACCGTGCTAGGCCAGAAGGAAGCATCTCCAAGGGCTATCTAACAGAGGAGGTCATTGAGTTTTGTGTTGACTTTGTTCTTGATCTGAACCCGATTGGTCTTCCTCAATCGCGGCATGAGGGGAGACTGAGTGGAAAAGGCACACTAGGAATGAAATCAGCATACTGTATGGACGGACATTCTTTGAGTGAAGCACACTACACAGTTTTACAAAATTCCACGTTGGTGGAGCCGTATATGGAGCGACACAAGAATATTGTACGCTCGGAAAACCCTGGGCAGTCTAACTCCTGGATTACAAAGTTGCACATGGCGACTTTTGGTGGTTGGTTGCAAACACTTCTCATAAATGACGCCACTGTTGGATATGAGCTGTCCATGTTGGCCAAGAAACCATCTTCAACTATATTGACTTTCCAGGGTTACGAGATAAATGGGAATACATTTTACACGGTCGCCCAAGATAAAAAGAGCACCAATCAAAACAGTGGTGTCCGCTTTGATGCATTACACGACAATGGGACAAAGGACACATATTATGGTTACATAGAGCAGATATGGGAACTTGACTATGGACCGTCTTTTAAGGTCCCTTTGTTTCGGTGCAAACGGGTCAAGCTGACAGGAGGCGGGGTAGTTGTAGACCAAAAGTACGGCATGACAACAGTGGATCTCAACAATCTTGCGTGCATGGACGAACCATTCGTCCTAGCCAACGATGTCGCTCAGGTTTTCTATGTGAAGGACATGTCTGCAAAATCGAGAAAGAGAAAAGATAAGAAAACGAATACATCACACGATGAGCCAAAGTGACACATTGTTCTCTCAGGGAAAAGAATCATCGTGGGAGTGGAGGACAAGACAGATATGTCAGAAGATTATAACAAGTTTGATGAAATTCCGCCCTTCAGAGTGAACACTGACCCAACCCTCCTCTTAAACAAAGAAGATACTCCATGGTTACGGTGCAGAAGGAAACCCCAACACTAGATGAGGATGTTGGTGATGTGTAATAATGTATTAAACCTTTGATGTAAATGTATGATTTTGGGTTAGTTATTCAAATTCGAACACTTTTTATATTCCAAATTTTGTCAGATTCTAAAATATGCAAAAAGAATTTTAATCAATAGTTTTGAATAGTTAGAATAATTGATTTTGAAAATAGAAAATAGTTTTTAATTAGTTATTCAATTCCAAACACTTTTCATATTCAAAGTTTTATCAAATTCTAAAATATGCAAAAAGAATTTTAATCAATATTGTTTTAATTGAAAATGGCAAAATAGTTAATTGTTTGAATAGTTAGAATAATTGATTTTGAAAATAGAAAATAGTTTTGAATTAGTTATTCAATTTCAAACACTTTTCATATTCAAAGTTTTATCAAATTCTAAAATATGCAAAAATAATTTTAATCAATATTATTTTAATTGAAAATGGCAAAATAGTTAATTGTTTGAATAGTTAGAATAATTGATTTTGAAAATAGAAAATAGTTTTGAATTAGTTATTCAATTTCAAACACTTTTCATATTCAAAGTTTTATCAAATTCTAAAATATGCAAAAAGAATTTTAATCAATATTGTTTTAATTGAAAATGGCAAAATAGTTAATTGTTTGAATAGTTAGAATAACTAGCGGGGTGGCCCGCGCATTTGCGCGGCTAGATTTGTTCTTGTTTTCTTTGGAAAGTTATTTTCCTTGTGGGATATAACACTCAATTAAATTATGTCCTAAACTTTTGGTTTAGTAAGAAAAATCTATGAAATATGTTAAGGTTGTCGGTAAGGAATTTGACATGTCATAACGGAGGATTGAAATATTCTGACCCACTATGAAAAAGCATAGGCCTTTAGAATGGGTTATGCCTTCATCTTTTATTATATGCTTCTCGGTCCATTATGTTTACTATTTATCAAAATTTAAAAATTCAATAAGAATTAAATTGAAATACCGGTGTCTTGTAGTTAAACCTCATGTTAGCCTCATAATTAGCCATAAGGCAGTTAGTATTTTTTTTTTGCAATCTCGTCACCCTAGATTATTTCATTCATGTATATTTTAGTTTGGCTTCCTGCGTTCTCCATATCTATCTAGTCAGCTACCTATCTCTCTCTTTATTCCTTTATATCAAATGGAAGGTAAGTTTCATGATTATGATATTTCCTCTTCAGTAATATGTACTGAACTTTTCTGAACAGGAGTATGAATGGCAGAGGCCGTAATATATATGACTTGTTTCTTTAGAACTTTATATTTGCTGAGAAACACAGTTTCACTTCGTTCAGACTATACACTCGATTGAATGATTTTATACGTGGTACACAATATTTGATATATTCTTGCAAAAGACATGAGCAACTGCCGGTTCATGCATGCCTGACTCGATGTCATATTTTCTTAACCTATTTTTCTACTCTATGAATTCTAGATTACCTGTAAGAATTCTAATTGCAAGTTTCTGTCTTATTTGGGTTATGTTCCACATTCTTATAACTGCTGATTTTCATGTAAAATGCACTTTATATATGGAGCATGTAGAAATAAATAGAAGAATAAAATACCTAGCCACAGACGTCAAATAAGTTTGGTTGCCATTGACCATCAGTCAAGATCAAAGCAATCGGAAGACATGGCAAGAATGAGGCTCATGCTGCAGTACTGGCTGCTCGCACCAACTATACACAGAAAGATAGCGCTTGTCCTGTTCAGATGACAACATCTAATTTGGATTTTGAGATGAAAATGGCGCCGCTGGAGGGACGTTTACCTCTACACAGAATTCATCAATATATATGTTGACTCCAAATAATCAACCGTTGGATGCAAGCAGACCATTAACTTTGACGAACTACATATCGATCAATCATGTGGGCAGGTGGACTTGGAGCATGGGGCTTGGGTACCGTGATGATTGGATTCGTCCTGTTCAGACCTCAACTTTTATTCATCCCAGCGCACGCCACCGCCATCAGAGTTGTTGCCCTTGCCCATCGATCTAGTATTATAGCCACCATGCATCCACCATAATTCCATCTTGCAAAGGCGATTCAACCCGTGATGCTCGGTGACCGGTTACCGTCCTGCGATGATGCCACAGCGGAACAATTCTCCTCTGCTCTCAGCCTAGGATTTGAGACAAAAACAGCGGCGCGACGTGCTCGCATGTTCCGCGGGAAGCCCTCGTTAGTCGAACTGTTTTGCCGAGCTACGCAGGATCACATCCATGGATTGTTCCTCTTACTTGGATCTCACGCTGGACTCAAATATTTTTGAGGTACTGATTGATATATATCTACTCCATCAACGTACTATATGCTATACGGTAGCCTTTAACGCTCCGATCGGGACTCTTTTTTCTAGCTTGAGTTGCGTATCGGGACTCTTGAACATGGTCAGATTTGTGCACGTGAAGATCCCAGGTCAATTAAAATCTTAGCCGTTCCTATTATTCGTTAAATCTCAACCATCGATTGTTAGTTATTTTAATAATATAATAGATTGATTTTGAAAATAGAAAATAGTTTTGAATTAATTATTCAATTTCAAAAACTTTTCATATTCAAAGTTTTATCAAATTCTAAAATATGCAGAAGTTATTCAATAGTAATAGAAATGCTATTTATGTTAGATATATAGATATGTTAAAAATGAATAGTAATAGAAATGCTATATAGATTTTATTTATGTTAGATTTTATTTAGGTTAGATTTTATTAGAAATAGAAATGCTATTAGAAATAGAAATGTTAGATTTTATTTATGTTAGATTTTATTTATGTTAGATATATAGAGTTAGAAAGTGAATAGATAGAAATGCTAGAAATATTGTTAGTAATATTGTTAGCAATAATAGTAATAAAAATATGGAGTAATGTTGTTGATCTATGTTATGGATTTCAGTTATGGATTTCGGCGCCGGAAGAGAAGGTGAAGAAGAGATATTGAATATTATAGGAGAGGGTACCACCCGTGCAGAAGGAGAGGGTACCACCTGTGCAGAAGGAGACGGCTCAGAATTTTTGAACGAGTCGGGTGAGGGAATGGAGGAGGAGCAGCCGTATGAATCGGAAAATGATGATTGCGAGGACGGCTCACAAGGGACTGGACGTGACTTAATAACACGGACCGGCGAGGTATATATATATGAAGACTACCTCTATTCATGAATCAGTAGATGACGATGCATTATGTGGTATATATATTGACGAGTGTTTTCTTATTTTAGACCTCTGAATCTTCTAGAAAAAAGCGAGGCCCGGCCAAGCGGCTGGCATCGAATCAGCATTACACGATTGGGCGTCTCTCAAATGAAGGCGAACCGTTGGAACCCAAGAGTGTTGCAAATGTGTTCACACATCAATGTGGATGTCTTGTCAGGGACATGGTGTCGATAAGCATTCAATATTTGTATAAGCCCAAGGCGGCAAAGGGAGAGCCAGCACAGCCAGAGCCAGAAGAGGGTGCAGCAGTCAATTATGTCACCAAGGTCTTAAAAGAAAGACTTTGGGATTCCCTCATTCCACATTTCAATCTTCCGGTCACCGAGTCCCTAGAAGAAGCAGAGAAACAGAAGGATAAAGTCAGGGAGTGGGCTCTCAAGAAGATGGCTACACAGTTCAATAACCACAAGAAGAGGTTATGGCACGCCTATGTCAACACCGATCGACAAGCTCCAGAATTTACTGGCCCCAATGAGTTTCTGCGGGATCACTGGGACGCATTTGTGGAGTACAAGGAGTCCGAGCTGGGTAAGCTAAGGAGTAAGAAAAATCAGTTAAATGCCGCGAAAAAGAAATATCACCATAAGTTGGGTCCAGGTGGCTACAAAAGAGCCGAGCCTAAGTGGGATATGCAAGAGGCCACCCTACGAGAAAAAGGCATCGAACCAGAAATAGAACAATGGCCCAGAAGGTCAAGAAATTGGGCACTTGCCCATGGGGCTGTCTATGATGAGAGAACAAGGAAATTAGTCGAAGAGAAGAAACAAATTGCTGAACCCCTGGGAGCACTTGTCAAGACAATCGCCAAGGTTCAAGAGGGGACGTTAAAGCCGGACAGAGAGAACGACGAGCTGACAAAGGCCCTCGGGAACAAAGAACACACAGGACGAACACGGGGTCTGGGTTCTGCCATTCCGTGGAGGTCTGGGTTCGCCGAAGAGAGCCAGACTTATAGAAGCCGAGAGAGAGCGAAGAAGCGAAAGGCGCAGGAGGAGGCCTCACGGATAGAGAGCATAGAAAGGCAACAGGCTGAGCTGAGAGAGTTGTATTTACTGCAGCAGAAGGCACTGGAGGAATTAAAGTCGCAAGGGGCAACTCAGCGTCAGCAACACCTAGAACATGCATCAGGCGACCGATCTCAGCGGAGAAGCAGCGTGGCTTCCACGGAGGTACCGATGGATCACTACCCTGTGGATGATATCACCAAGAAGATAGACTGTGAGCTGCATGTTCCCATGAAGAACATATCGATGAAGGTGGCGGTTGGCTATGTGTTGCCATCTGGACCTGGACAAACCTGGCATGGCCGTGAGATTCGAGCTGGCTATGCTAAGGTCGGGGTGGATGCAATTGAAAGGGGGTATGAGTCCCTCAATCTTGACGTCGCTGGACCTGAAGAGGAGGAAACAGTGGGAGAAGTATTGGGTGGTATAATTCTTTGGGATAAGAAATACATCGTGTTTCCAGGCTCGGCGCCAAGGCGGACACCCTCTCCTCCGAGTCCTCGCAATTCACCACCTCCCGACGACGATAGGGACGACTACCACCATACCCCGAGTGCACATCGATCTCCACCTCAATGCCAGCCGCCTCCGCCACCTCCGCCGCCTCTGCCCACTCGTAAGTCTTAGAGTTATGGCAAGTCCGCTGCTATGTCCACTAGCAATGTCTCTCCGAAGAAATGGGCCAAGAAAGCTAAGGCGGTGCCGCCTCCTCCTGTCGAGAAGACTGCTGAAGAAATTGAGGCGGAGGACAGAGCCAAAGTGAAAAGGAAGCTCGCAGCCCTACGCCCGACCCCTACACCAAAGCAGGTATATACTCTGGAATAGAAGGAGTGGGCCTTTGATATGCTTACCCAACCTTCGCAATATGAATAGCGTAAGCCAGATGACTACAAGCGTTGTTTGGATAAGCAGGTAGATGCAAAAAAAGAAGCTAATAAGACAAGCGCAGCTGCAAGAGGGAAAAGAGACGTTGCCCAGCTTGGAGCACAGACCAAAAAATCGATCTCCCCGCTAATGGTCTTTGCTAGTGATGCTGGTGGGAGTGTTGCTCAACCCAATCCCGCCGACTTTGCTGCTGAAGCTGGTTTGACTCTTTCTCAATTGATACATGAAGATATCCCAAAGGCGCCTATAGCACGGCAATATGAAAAGGGGAAGAGTCTGGTCCCACCTGAGATTGAAATAAATCTACCAACACAAATGCGAAAATTGCATAAGTGGTACCTGCAAGCCGCAAAGGCCACGCACGATTTTCTCCTTATGAAAATCACAAAGGACCATTTCTTAGGTGAAGACTTGGTGCATATTGAGTTTAATGAATTCTTTCAGCTATTCAATCAAGACGCGCTCGACAAATCTCTCGTCAGTGCCTATGTTCTGTAAGTGATTCATTATTTCTATAAGTCTCTAGCTCAACTCGTTCTTTGCATGTAATTATCCTCACTATGATGTTTATTATGCAGAATGAAGAGTATGCAATGTAAGAAAAGGAATGACTTCCAACTTGGATTCATTGATCCAAATCGAGTTAACGGAGCGATGATAGAGAGGAAACGCAAGGAGACGGAGGATATCTTGCTAGAGTTCCTACTTACGCAGGAATACCGAGCTAGAATACTGTTTCCGTACAACTGCAGGTGAGTGTGACTATCTTATACACAGTTACTTTTCCTTACTCGATGTTATAAGTGTAATTGATGAGTTTATTAACTTATATAATTAAACTTGCACGCAGTTACCATTGGATTTTGCTAAAGATTGAACCTGACTATGGAAAGGTTGAAATCTTTGACTCGTTGAATAAACCACTTAATGAATACCAAAGCATCATTGATATGATGGTTAGGTAATTTCAATCATTACGGCATTATATCGGTCTCTTTCGTTCATCTATAACTCATCTATTCATTTTGTTTGCTCGGTAGTGTTTGGAAACGGTTTATACGCACAGTAAAAGGTGAATGGAAAAATGAGCTGATTTACCGTCAGATCGAGGTAAGTCGTACGAGCTAGGTCCACACATCCCTTTAATTCTAGTTTCAAATACCATTAAGTATATCAATCTTGATATGTCACTGACTAAAATCTATTCTCGTAAAGTGTGCGAGGCAGCCATCGGGGACTAATCTATGTGCATACTACGCTTGCGAGAACCTTCGTGCGCAGGTCACTGAAGGAATTGATTTTCAAACAGTAAGTAAACAATATACTGACAAATTCATTTTATTGGCATCAATTTTGTTATGATGATTCATATTCATATTGATCTTCTTCTTCGTAGTTCGAAGCAAAGCGGAATCGGCTCTCACCGACTGAACGCATAGTAGGAATTCAAGAGGAAATAGCCGGATTTCTGCTTGACCATGTCATTAACCCAAAGGGTGAATTTCATGTCAGTTTCGATTAGACAATGTGTGTAATTAAACACAAGTCGTGATCTTATGTGTGTGAACAAGTCGTGATCTTATGTGTGTGAACAAGTTGTATGTATATGTGTGTGAACAAGTCGTGATCTTATATACTTGTATGTATATGCTCGGCAGACCAAATATATTATATATGTATCGGCTTGTATATTATGTTGTAATGCTGTATGAATAAGTATGTAAGAAAACTTGTTTGAAATGAATCAAAAAATTGAATGGAGCAAAATACAAATAAACCCTAAACCCCTAAATAACAATTGAAATCCAGAAAAATAAAGAAGCAGCAGAGGCTGCCACGTGTGGACTCTTTAGTCCCGGTTCGTAACACGAACCGGGACTAAAGGTCCTACGCCCACGAGCGCCCAGCCCCTGCCACGTGGTCTCTCTTTAGTCCCGGTTCGTATAGCAACCGGGACTAAAGATTGGGCTCCAGTCCCGGTTGGTTAGTCCCGGTTGCGCAACCGGGACTGAAGGCCGAAACCAACCGGGACTGATGCCCTGTTTTCCACTAGTGTAGACATAGTTAGCATAACTATATAATGTATAACCACACACAAGGCACATGCACTTAGCCGTTCCTTCCACTCAACTTGTCGAGGTGGTGCAGCCGAGGTCACAAAACGATTGGATATCCGATTTTTTCAGAGCTGATTATTGATCATTGATTGGAGAGGTGTCTCGATCATGTCTGGAGTATTTCCCGACCCGTAGGGTGTCACGCTTAAGGGTATATGACGCTTAGGGATCGATTCAGAATTATTGGAAATGTTATGGAGTTAATCGGAAATGTTCCGAGTAATATCGGAAGTGTTCCGGGAGACACCGGAAAGGTTCCGAACATCATCAGAAAATGATCCAGTGAAAGAATTATGCCAAGGTATTGTCAGTTAATGTGTTTAGTATTTAATTAATGTAATTAAATATTAAAATGAAATAAATAAATAATAAATAAATAATAAATAATAAAAGGCTAACCCCTAATGGGCCACCATTGTGGCAGCCAATTAGGGGGGCGGCCGGCCAAGGGAGGCTCCAAGGCGCCCTAGGGTTTATCCCTAGGGGCTGGCGGCCAAGGTGGCCCTCCCTTGAGGGAGGGCTACATGGTGGAGGTGCCACCTACCCGCTAGCCCCCTTGGGTCATTCATCCCACCTCTCCATCCTCTTCTCTCTAGCTTGGCTCCCTCCTTTGGAGTTTCTCCCGTGAGTTAGAGGAATCTCCATGTGCCGGACACCATCGCGCTACTAGATTTCCGGTTTGAGTTCTTCTTCTTCCGCTGCTTTGCTGGACCGGAGCCCGGACGACGTCTATACATCGTACGTGTGTAATCCCTCAGAGGTGCTGCACTTGTGGCACTCGTCTTTATCGACCTGTTCGACTACACAACCTTGAGGTCGGCTTCGGTTGTCTTCTTCAACAACGTTTGTGCGGGAATGTTCACGCACACTCGGTCTTCAAAAGTATGAAGACCATCGTTCCTCCGTTACCTTACAACTACATAGAATAGATCATGGGGAAAAGGTTTGTAGAAAATTTTTGTTTTCTGCTTCGAACCCCAACACATCCATCATGAGGGGCCAAATCTGGGAACATCGTGTCATGTCCAATCTTATCAAGGTGCTCCAATGTCTTCCTCGCCAACCACCCCATGTAAGCTACTCCTGTAGCATCTGTTTCGACAAAGCCACGACATTTGGCCCCCACTGTGGGGCGCACGATGACAACTGGAAGCATGCGCTTGACACGATCACTTCTACCAACCATGGACGATTTCTTTTTCATGATCGGTAGCTACGGTGTGATCTCACGCCATCCAGCAACACTGGTGGCCTCAGTTTTTTTTGTTTTTCTTGTACGGGTTTTGAATATTTTTGAAAATTTAAAGATTTTCAAATTTGTTTGAATTTCAAATTTTATCAGATTTTCAATTTTGTTTAGATTTTAAAATGTGATTAATTTTTCAATTATTCTAGTTTTTCAATTTTGTTCAGATTTAAAATTTGTCCATGTTCCAATTTTTTCCAGATTTCAATTTTGTTCAATTTTTCAAATTTTTTTGGATTGTGGAATTTGTACAAAATTTTGAATTCCACAGATTTTGGAGCTTGTTAAGATTTTCAAATTCTTGATTTTGTTCATATTTTTTAATATTCGAATTTTTCAAGATATTTTTATTTTTTTATTTTTGAATTTGCTTAGATTTTCAAATTTGTTTAGAATAAAAAGAAAATGAAATAAACATTGTGCAGTAGCTTAATGGGCCAGTCATAGTGAGGCATCCTTCACGCGACGCCTCGCTTGTGCGCCGCAAGGAGCAACGTATAGTCACACCCTTAGAGGCGGAGCTGTACGAGACACCAATGACCAAAACCATACCAGTCGATCAAGCCCACCTAGTTGGGAGCTCCTATACTCCACCCTTTGTGGGACAGCTCCGTCTGCTGGGATTCTTCATGGCCGCTCCCCACCGCTTTTTTTGTTTTGTTTTCTATTTTCCTTTTCAATTTGAAATTGATTCACATTAAAAAATAGATTTGAAAAATGTTTGGTTTCGTAAAATGTTCAAATCTGAGATTTTTAAATTTAAAAAATGTTCAAATTTGAAAGTTGTTAGAATTTGAAAAAAATATGTATCTAAAAATTGTTCAGATCTAAAAAATGTTCGGCAAGTCACGGCCCATTTTGAAACGTCCGTCCCTTCCAAGGCCCACCTTACTCAACCTGTATATTATACTATCTATTGCACTGTACCTGCACCAAAAAGCCTTCACACATACATTCCGATACAGCTTTTTCTCGTGAGGATTTCAAGAGCAACTGCTCTCGAGAGCCAAAATGCTGCCCTCCTGCTAGAGCAGCTATTGAACCTAACAAGACAGATTAGAGATTTTGAGAGTGTCTCTTTTTTTTGAAACAGGGGGCAAAAGCTTTGCTCTATTCAATTAATTAAGGAGAAGAGAACAAGAGTTCGAGAGTTCGAGAATATAAGAAATAATACAACTACTCTCCCGGCATCAAATCACCCAACCGCTTTGCCCCGGTGATACCTCCATTTTGCATCACTATTTTATATCATAATTTACTGTTATTCATTGATATATTTCATATTTAGAGATGATACTTATGTTGTTTCCTCTGTTTTTACATGATTGATGATTATTGGAGAGCTTGCTACCGGAGTCAGGATTCTGCTGAAAAAAGGACCGTCAAGACACCATATTTCTGAAGATCAGCAATTCCAGGAAAATACCCAGAAATTCATATTTCATCGGAGGATGGAAGAGGCCAGAAGGAGTAGGCGAGGTGAGCGGCCAGGGGACCACACCACCAGGTGGCACGGGCCAGCCCTAGGCCGCGCCACCTAGTGATGTGGCCGCCCTGGCCCACCTTTGCCAGCACCCCTCGCGTATATTATCTTCCCAAAAACCTAAGACTAAGGGTGGATCAGAGATAGACTCCGCGGCCTCTGCGGGGCGAAAAACACACAGAGAGAAAAAGCTCTCCGGCAGGCAGAAATCTGCCAGGGAAATTCTTTCCCGGAAAGGGGAGATCATCGCCATCGTCATCGCCATCGATCTGGACTTCATCGGGATCATCATCATCATCACCATCATCACCAGCACCTTCATCACCATCATCACCACGCCATCCCGGTGTAACATGTTGGGTTGAATCTTGTCAAATTCTTAGGGGAAACTTTCCGGGTGTTGATTACTCAAGTAGTTGATGCTATTGAGTGGAACCGTTGAATTAAGGTTTATGTTCAGATTGTTATTTACCATTATTTCACCTCTGGTCATGATCCATATGATGTCTTATGAGTAGTTCGTTTAGTTCTTGAGGACATGGGAGAAGTCAAGATGTTAGTAGTGAAACTATGTTGAGTAATATTTAATGGTTTGATATTTATGTTGTGGTGCTATTCTGCTAGTGGTGTCATGTGAACGTCGACTACATGATACTTCACCTTTATGGGCCTAGTGGAATGCATTGTATATTTGGCTACTAATTGTGGGGTTGCCGGAGCGACAGAAACCTAAACCCCCATTAGGAAACCATTGCACCAGGGAGTGTAGGTACTCAAGTTTAAGGCTGTGGTTAGATTTATCTTAATTACTTTCTTGTAGTTGCGGATGCTTGCAAGGGGTATAATCACAAGTGTGTAGTAGTCCGAGTTGGGGTAGTGCATTAGCATAGGTTCACGCCCATAACACCTATCAAACTAATGAAGATTACTTGGCTGCATGAAGCGAAAGCACTTGACACAAACTCCTATGTGTCCTCAGGAACGTTTGGTAATCATAAGATACACAACCAGCTTGTCCTTTGCTCTAAATAGGATTGGGCCGCTCGCAGCAATTATTATTATTGTCTTTTATTTACTCATACTTTATTTACTTGCGTTATCAAATACCACTGAAAACCCGTTTGCTAGTATTTACAGTGAATCCTTGATCAAAACTGCTTGTCAACACCTTCTGCTCCTCATTGGGTTCGACACTCTTATTTATCAGAAGTACTATGATACACCCCCTATACTTGTGGGTCATCAAGACTATTTTCTGGCACCATTGCCGGGGAGTGAAGTGCTATTGAAGAGTGGAATTGGTAAAGGTAACTTTTGCTGTGAGTATTGTTTTTATTTCTGTCTTTTATTTTATTTTATTATGGAGAAGTCTCCATTTGGTTCCCTATTTGGGAATACTACTGCCTCTGTTACGGTAGTGGATGAACCACCACCCGCTCAATTGGATCCTTTTAAAATACCTATGAAAATTGTTGAACGTGTTATGAATAACTGCTATTCAGGTGATGGAGCTGTCTATCCGGGTGATTATTTACTCTTTATACATGAATTATGCGAGTTGTTCAAGTGTGCAGGTATTTCATCATGCCAGGTTAAGAGAAAGCTATTCTCTTTATCACTGAAAGGCAGAGATGCGGAATGGTATAGGGTGCTAAAGGATGGCCGATCTATTGGCTGGGAGGAAATTGTACCTCTCTTTTATTCCAAACTGTATCCTCCAAGTGAGATTCATAAAGATCGGAACTGAATATATAATTTTTGGCCTCATGATGGAGATTGAAGTCACTAATGCTCAAATGTCCCATTCATGAGCTCCCCGGTAATATTGTTATTAATAACTTCTATGCAAGGCTTTCTCTTCACGACAAAGATTTATTGGATGCTTCTTGCTCTGGATCATTTACACGTGAGAAAGAAGAAGCTAAATGGGATCTTCTTGACCGTATTCAGGAAAATACTGTAGGATGGGAGAACGACAAAGGTAGAAAGTCAGGTATAAATTATGATTATGAATGCATTAAAGCTTTTATGGGAACCGATGACTTTCATAATGTTAGTGCTGTTTATGGTCTTGATTCTCAAATACTTGCCAACAGTTTTAAGGATTTTGCCTCTTACCTTGATGTTCCAAAGAAAGATTGGAGCAATTACCACGCGCCTTATAAAGATGATATTAGATGTGTTCCTGCTAGAATTACTGAATTTTGTACTGTTGATCGCATTTTGCCTGAGCCTTATTTTGAGAAAATGCCTTTCCCTGCTAAGGTAAAGGAGCATTCTATGTTAACTAGTGTGCTTAATAAAAGTGCAAAGAAAGCTTTAGAACCTGATGAGCAAATAACTGTTAAACCTGCAGTAGCAATAGTTAAGGACCTTGTTACTAAAAATGTAGAAGATGGGCATATTATCTTTTGTGAAGATGCTTCTAACATTGTTTCACATCCTAGTAGATCTAGGAAAACAAGTGTTCCTATGCTTTCTGTCAGGATTGGTGATCATTTGCTATTATGGTTTATGCGATATTGGTGCAAGCTCAAGTGCTATTCCCTACGAGCTTTATAGAGAAATCATGCATGAAATTGGTTCTTGTGAATTGGAAGATATTGATGTGGTTATTCAGCTCTCTAACAGAGAAACTATCTCTCCAATTGGTATTGTTAGAGTTGTGGAAGTTTTATGTGGTAAGACTAAATATCCTGCTGATTTTCTAGTACTTGGTTCAGCTGCTAGTAAAACTTGCCCTATTATTTTTGGTAGACCCCTTTTGAATACTTGTGGAGCTGTGATAGATTATAAGAAGGGGAAATTTTTGACTAAGTTTGATGGAGAATCTTATGAGTTTAATTTTTCTAAGTTTACTAGAGCTCCTTATGAAAATGATTTGCCTAATGAATATTTTAGAGTTGAACAACTTTCCTCTATTGCTCTTGCTCCTAATGATACTTTGCAGCAATATATGGAGGGACACGAAAGTGAGATCTTCAGGGAAGAAATAAATGAAATTGACGAGATTCTTCTTTGTCAACCAGAGTTGCTTAAACACAATTTACCTGTGGAGGATTTGGGTACCACTTTGCCACCTAAGGAAGATCCTGTTTTTGATTTAAATCCTTTACCTGATGATCTTAAATATGCTTATATTGATGATAAGAAAATATATCCTGTTATTATCAGTTCTAAACTTTCAGGGAAGGAAGAGGAAAGGTTATTGGAAATATTGAGGAAACACCGAGGAGCTGTGGGATATACTCTTGATGATTTAAAATTGATTTCTCATACTATATGTCAGCATGCTATTAATATGGAGCCAGATGCAAAGCCAGTTGTTGAACATCAACGCTATTTAATTCCCAAGATGAAAGAAGTAGTAAGAAATGAGGTATTGAAACTCCTCGATGCTGGTATTATTTATCCTATTGCTGATAGTAGATGGGTTAGTCTTGTTCATTATGTTCCTAAGAAAGGTGGAATTACTGTTGTGCCTAATGAGAATAACGAGGTTATTCCTCAAAGGGTAGTAGTTGGTTATAGGATGTGCATCAATTTTAGAAAGGTCAATAAAGTTACTAAGAAAGATCATTATCCTTTACCGTTTATAGATCAAATGCTAGAGAGGTTATCTAAGAAAACTCATTTTTTTCTTGATGGTTATTTTGGTTTCTCTCAGATTGCTGTTAAAAAGCAAGATCAAGAGAAAACCACTTTTACTTGTCCTTATGGAACTTACGCTTATAGACGTATGCCTTATGGTTTTTGTAATGCTCCTGCTACTTTTCAAAGATGCATGTCTGCTATTTTTCATGGATTTTGTGAAGAAATTGTGGAGGTATTCATGGACAATTTCTCCGTCTATGGAACTTCTTTTGATAATTGTTTGCACAATCTTGATAAAGTTTTGCAGAGATCTGAAGAAACTAATCTTGTTCTTAATTGCGAGAAATGACACTTTATGGTGAATGAAGGTATTGTTCTTGGACATAAAATTTCTAAAAGAGGTATTGAAGTTGACAGAGCCAAAGTTGAAGCAATTGAGAAAATGCCCTATCCTAGGGATGTTAAAGGTATTCGTAGTATTCTTGGTCATGCTGGTTTTTATAGGAGATTTATTAAAGATTTCTCTAAGATTTCAAAGCCTCTTACTAATCTTCTTCAAAAAGATGTACCATTTGTTTTTGATGATGATTGTAAAGAAGCTTTCGAAACTCTTAAGAAGGCCTTAACTACTGCTCCTATTGTCCAACCACCTGATTAGAATTTACCCTTTGAAATTATGTGTGATGCTAGTGATTTTGCTGTCGGTGCTGTTCTTGGATAGCGCGTAGATAAGAAGTTGAATGTTATTCATTATTCTAGTAAGACTCTTGATACTGCTCAGAAGAATTATGATACTACTGAGAAAGAGTTCCTTGCTGTTGTTTTTGCTTGCGATAAGTTTAGACCTTATATTGTTGATTTGAAAGTTACTATTCATACTGATCACACTGCTATTAGGTATCTTATGGCAAATAAAGATGCTAAGCCTCGGCTTATTAGATGGGTGTTGCTTTTGCAAGAGTTTGATTTACATATTGTAGATAGGAAAGGAGCTGAAAATCCTGTTGCTGATAATTTGTCTAGATTGGAAAACATTTCTTTTGATCCTATTCCTGTTAATGATAGTTTTCCAAATGAACAATTGGTTGCAATAAAGGTAACCTCGCGAGAGAGTCCTTGGTATACTGATTATGCTAACTTTATTGTTTCCAAGTATTTGCCTTCAACCTTTACAGCTCAGCAAAGAAGGAAATTCTTTTATGACTCGAGGCATTATTTTTGGGATGACCCACACTTATATAAAGAAGGAGTGGATGGTATTATGCAAAGATGTGTTCCAGAATATGAACAACAAGAGATATTGAGGAAATGCCATGGTAGTGCTTATGGAGGACATCATGCTGGAGATAGAACTGCACAAAAGGTTCTACAATCAGGTTTTTATTAGCCTACCCTTTTTAAAGATGCTAGAAAGTTTATTTTATCTTATGATGAATGCCAAAAAGTTGGTAATATTTCTGGACGCAATGAAATGCCTATGAATTATTCTCTTGTTATTGAACCATTTGACTGTTGGGGATTTGACTTTATGGGTCCTTTTCCTCCTTCAAAAGGTTATACTCATATACTTGTTGCTGTTGATTATGTTACTAAGTGGATAGAAGCTATACCTACGAAGAGTGCCCATGGTGAGACCTCATTAAAGATGCTTAAGGATGTTATTTTTCCTAGGTTTGGTGTGCCTAGACATCTTATGACTGATAGAGGTTCTCATTTTATTCATGGTGGTTTTAGGAAGACTCTTGCTAGATATGATGTTAATCATAGAATTTCTTCCGCTTATCATCCCCAAACTAGTGGGCAAGTAGAGCTATCGAATAGGGAGATCAAGTCTATCTTGCAGAAGACTCTTAATAGATCTAGGAAAAACTGGGCTAGCAAGTTAAATGATGCTTTATGGGCTTATAGAACTGCTTAGAAGAACCCCATGGGCATGTCTCCCTACAAAATGGTTTACGGAAAAGCGTGTCACTTGCCCTTAGAATTAGAACACAAAGCTTTTTGGGCAGTGAAAGAGCTTAATAGGGATTTAAAACTTGCCGGTAAGAAAAGGTTGCTTGATTTGAGTTCCTTAGATGAGTGGAGAAGTGAAGCTTATGAGAATGCCAGACTTTTTAAAGAGAAAGTCAAGCAATGGCATGATAGGAGAATTCTTAGGAGAGAATTTCATGTTGGTGAGAAAGTTCTATTGTATAGGTCTCGTCTCAGATTTTTTGCAGGAAAATTACCCTCGAAATGGGAAGGACCCTTTATTATTGAAGAGGTGTATCGTTCAGGTGCGATAAAGATTGCTTCGCTTAAAGATAACACTACGCAAGTGGTGAATGGGCAAAGACTCAAGCATTATATTTCTGGAGATTCTTATAATGAAGATGTCGATGTTATTCAAGTGGTGACTCCGGAAGAATTCATCAAAGAACATATGCAGAAAACTTTAGAGTCCGTTTTCGAATAGGTAACAGTTCTAGTCAGAAAAGGTTCGCGTTAAACTTTTCTGCTCATACTTTTGTTGTTTTTATTAAATAAGAAAAATTGCGAGACGAAAACGAGTTGGAAATGGAGCTCGGAGGCTCCACACCACCTGGTGGCGCGGGCCCCCTACTGGCCGCGTCACCCTGTGGAGTGTTCGCCTCGGAGCTCGTTTCTGTCCCGATTTCCTCCCGTTCCTTCGTTTTTTTGTTTAATTTTCACCTATATAACCCCCGGGATTGCCCGAGGTCTGTATATCGTGTTTTCATCGTGGTTTTGTTTTGATCTATTTCTGTCAGGAGTTGTTCTTAGTTTTAGAGGCATCATGGCCTCCACCAACAACGACAAGGAGAATACGCCTTCAGAAGATGATCACCAAGACCACAAGCTAAAGGAAGAGGTCGAGAGTGAAGCCGAGGAAGAAGAAATAGAAGAAGAACATCGTTCGTCCACTCGCTCTGTCGTCGCAAGCATTGGGATGGTGACGAACCCTAACAAGTTCAAGAGGAGCACGAGGATAAGCACTGGAGGGGGGTGTTCCACGCCACACTTTAGCTCCACGGACATCTTCTTCAGGAAACAACCCCTTCCTACTCTAATAAATGAGCATCAATTCCAACAGGTGCCTAGATCAAGACTGCCCTCTAGATGGGATATAGATCGTTCTAATAGTGCAGAGAAAGAAAGTTCCAAGTGTGAAGAAGAGTGGGAAATTATTCCAAGAGCTGGGATTCACAGTCCGACATGTTCATGAGCCGTATTGAGCATAATTCAGAGATGATTCATAATCTCACCTACAAGATTGATGAGTTGAAGGAACTAATTGAGAAGCTTATTAAAGACTCACCACCACCACCACCGAAGGAGTAACTCGTCATTGGTATTTGGCATCCCCTTGGTTTGTTCCAAGCTTGGGGGAGTGCCGCAGTATCACATCATTACCTTTTACCCATTTACTTTTCAAGTAGAGTCATATCATGAATAGAGAAGTTATCATATAGAATAGTTTGCAGTGTGGAAGTATCCTCCTTTAGTTGGTTACCTATGTATCCCTTGGTGTGAGTTGCAGTTATGAAATATTAATGAGAACTCTTATCATTTACTTTCCGCACACTTTGTTTTAGTTTGCAATGTTTCTTATATGATTAGTCTTGTTGATTAGTATTGGTATCGCTTTGGGAGCATGAGTAAATCTAGTTGGTTTTGGCAAACTTAGCAATGGTCAGTAGCAACAATACTTTGAGGCTTGAGTAGAAAAGAGGGAAATACATGTAGATACATCATTTCAGCTTTCCTTCATGATTGGCTCATAAGCATTAGTATTCTCAAGTTAAGATCGTTTGTACTATTCAAGGAAGTTTGCATGATTGTTTTCTATCACATGTATGTTTGTTTGTTTCATTCAACTCTTATGCTTGCTACCCAGCCTTGCCAGCCAAAAACCTGTACTGAGCGGGAATACTTCTCGTGCATCCAACTCCCAAAAACCAAGTTACTTCCAAAGAGTCCACTATAAATTCCTATGCATGGTATTTCAAGCCATTCCAAGTAAATTTTCATGTGCTACCTTTCAAAAACCTTCAAATACTTCTCATTTTGTGACACTGTTTTTAGCTCATGAGGACGTAGTGGTTGAGTTTGTTATCTTCCATACTAAATTGAGTACCCCTCGACTTGCATGCTTCATCTGCTCGTCACTAATTTTGCAAGAGAGCTGGTCAGACCATTATAACCAAAAAAGAGAAAAAGAAAAGAAAAAGGCACTCCTCCATGGTTTGTGAAAGTTGGTGGGCACCCGATGGAATCGGTTAGCCATGGTTTGAGAAAGGAAAAGTGGGGAGGAGTGCCAAACTATAAAACAGCACAATTGTGCCAATTAATCAAACAATTCGGAAACGCTCTCACTTGTTTAGTATGGAAGATAGCAAGAACTCCGTTGCTAATCGTTGACAGAAATAACCACCTCTCAAAACAATTTTTATCCCTGTTTTACAAATGAAAAGCTCTAGCACATGTTTAATCCCTGCTTCCCTCTGCGAAGGGCCTATCTTTTACTTTTATGTTGAGTCAACCTATTCCCCTCTATCTCAAGCAAACATTTGAGTTGTTATGTTTCAATCATCCATATGTTGATTTGTTCAATCATGTTTCATGTCTTCCTTTGTTTAGTATGATGCTTTTATCTCAAAGAATATACCTTTGAAAGCTATCTATGATTGTAAAGAGAGTGTTATGATTGAGCATGTGATTTTTTGCTATATTAGCTCTGATATAAAAGGCTCCAATCAAAATATAAGTACAATCTGTTCATTGTTCTCTAACCAAGAACAAAGGTTTGCCATCACCAATCATGATTTACCTTGTGCATCTTTATTGTGATTCACTTTGCTTATTGCAAGTCAAGTTATATGAAGGGAAGTTGCTGTCTATTATGACTTGTGCCTTGGTAAGTGAGATGCTTCTTGTCCGTATTTTGTTTATCGACACTTCACTCCATAAACCTGTGGTCATATTTACCGAGTTCAGTTTTCGCTTGGGGACAAGCGATGTCTAAGCTTGGGGGGTGATACGTCCATTTTGCATCACTATTTTATATCATAATTTGCTGTTATTCATTGATATATTTCATATTTAGAGATGATACTTATGTTTCCTATGTTTTTACATGATTGATGATTATTGGAGAGCTTGCTGCCAGAGTCAGGATTCTGCTGGAAAAAGGACCGTCAAGACACCATATTTCTGAAGATCAGCAATTCCAGGAAAATACCCAGAAATTCATATTTCATCGGAGGACGGAAGAAGCCAGAAGGAGGAGGCGAGGTGAGCGGCCAGGGGCCCACACCACCAGGTGGCATGGGCCAGCCCTAGGCTGCGCCACCCAGTGGTGTGGCCACCTTGGCCCACCTCTGTCAGCGCCCCCTCGCGTATATCATATCCCCAAAAACCTAAGACTGGGAGGGGGGAATCAGAGATAGACTTCGTCGCCTCTGCGGGGCGGAAAACACACAAAGAGAGAAAGCTCTCCGGCAGGCAAAAATCTACCGGGGAAATTCCTTCCTGGAGAGGGGAGATCGTCGCCATCGTCATCACCATCGAGCTGGACTTCATCGGGATCATCATCATCATCACCATCATCACCAGCACCTTCATCACCATCATCACCAGCACCTTCATCATCATCACCACGCCGTCCCGCTGTAACATCTTGGGTTGAATTTTGTCAAATTCTTAGGGGAAACTTTCCGGGTGTTGATTACTCTTGTAGTTGATGCTATTGAGTGGAACCGTTGAATTAAGGTTTATGTTCACATTGTTATTTACCATTATTTCACCTCTGGTCATGATCCATATGATGTCTTGTGAGTACACTAGTAGGAAAAGCCTCATTAGTGGCGCACCATTATACATATTCTATGGCGCATGGGTGGTGCGCCAGAGAATCTTCGCCACAAAAATAAGAATTCTGTGGCGCACCAGTCCATGCGCCATAGAAATAAGGCATTCTATGGCGCACCAGTGACTATGCGCCACAGAAATAAGGCATTCTGTGGCGCATGTGTCCTAGGTGCGCCACTGAATTAAGTTTTAGTGCGCCACAGAAATAATGTACAGGTATACTCGATCTTGTTCTGTCTCATATAGACATACAGGTTTTATATAGATTTTATATACAGTATACAGGTTATATATAGATAGAATATAGACAGATATAATATAGCAACATTATACATCATCATCACATTACTTAGAGGCCAATCGAGTTACACATATAGCTCCATACAACTCATAATACATATAGCTCCATACAACTCATAATCCATGCAAATTAAGTGCATCATCTGGAGATACAAATGAAGTGACACCGGCTGCCGCCTACACTAGGATGAAATAGAGTACCGCTGCGACGATGGTGAGCAAGAGCGAGAGCACAACGAAGGTCTTCATCTTGCTCTTGTTCGACCGGTGCTTCCTCCACTTGGCAACCGCCTCGTGTTTAGTCGGGTATCCTTTGTAGCAGTTGCCGCTGAACTTGTGCACCTGTTTCTTGCAGTCCTCCCACTCCTCGTAGACTCCTGGAACTCGCCCCTCGAACACGACATAGCACATCATCTCTATGGACACAAGGCATATTAGTATATAATGCAATGGAAAGAATTAGAGGGTTCACATGCATACATATTCACAAGAATTAAAGCAAGGAAATAATAATAAACCTAAAAGACATATAGCATCGGTATCACATAAGTAATCAAGTTCAACGACAACGACTACAATAGTATTTGAAGTCCAACAACGATGACCGTTTCGAGCAAATTAAGCAAGTTTAGTTTACAACACAGTACACACATTGTCCATCGATTCAAAGTAATGGTAGGCACACCGGCCTCCATCAACGAGACGTCTTCTTCATCAGCTCCGGGAATGGTTTGTACATGTCCTTCATCATCCACATCCTTCTATCACCCTGCCTATGTAGGCGTTCTTCGATATCCCTCTTACACAACCCTCTGAGTTGGTGTAAGAGCCCCGATCTGTTGCATACATCTTCTACGATAATTTCTGATAGATTTACTTGGATGCGATGGAAGTCTTCTCTAAGATCAGCATCGTTGATCTCCCCCGCCATTTTATTGGTGTCTCGCATACTAGGTGGCAGACGCATCATCTCTGCATCCCCGACAAACCCTTTAGGGTGATGGAGGATGATACGTCTCCAACGTATCCATAATTTTTGATGCTCCATGCTTGTTTTTACAACATTTGATTAGTGTTTCGTTACACTTCGTGGCATTTTTATGCATTTTCCGAAACTAACCTATTAACGAGATGCCACAGTGCCAGTTCCCTGTTTTCTGCTATTTTTGTGTTTCAGAAAAGTTACACAGGAAATATTCTCGGAATTGGACGAAACCACAGCCAGTCGTCCAGATATTTCACGGAGCTTCCAGAACACCGAAGAGGAGACGGAGCCGGACCAGAGGGTGGCCACACCACCAGGGGGCGCGGCCCACCCCTGGCCCGCGCCGGCCTATGGTGTGGGCCCCCTGGTCCACTTCAGACGCCGCCTCTTTGCCTATAACGACCCCCCGACGGGAAGAACACATCGCGATCCTCCACCGCCATCGACTCGAAGATCGGGAGGGTCCATAAGCTCTTCCCGGCACCCTGCCGAAAAGGGGAATCGCCACCGGAGGTCTTCTTCATCGCCATGCTTGCCTCCGGCGCGATGAGTGAGTAGTCTACCTTGGACTATGGGTCCATAGCAGTAGCTAGATGGTTGTCTTCTCCACCTTGTGCTTCATATTTAGATCTCGTGAGCTGCCTTACATGATCGAGATCACCGTTATGTAATTCTACATGTTATGTTTGTTGGGATCCGATAAATATTGGTGTTATGATTGAGTTGATGTACTGAATTTTATCTTATGTTATCTCTATGTTGTTTATGATCTTGCATGCTCTCCGTTGTTAGTAGCTATCTTGGCCGAGTAGTTGCTAGTGACTCCAAGAGTGGGTATTTATGCTCGATAGTGGGTTCATGCCTCTATTTAATCTCGGGGAGTGACAGAAACCTCTAAGGTTGTAGATGTGCTGTTGCTACTAGGGGGAAAACAACATTCATATGCTCAAGAGCATATGCTTTGTTTACATTACACACTTTGCTTAATGCAATTATCTATTGTTCGCAACTTAATACTTGTGGAGTTCTCGGATTGATTCGCCACAAGTGGATTATTAGTCATAGATGCAGTTGGATGGCGGTCTATGTATCTTGTTGTAATGCCCAGAGTAAATCTCATAGTGATCCTCTCGATATATGCACGTTGTCTTTATTCTATCAATTGCCCAACTGTAATTTGTTTACCTAGCATGTATTATTTTATCTTATGGAGAGACACCACTAGTGAACTGTGGACTCCGGTCCTATTTCCTTTATATTGCTATCACCTGTTTACTTTACTCGCACTGTTCACTTTACTCGCATACTATTATCACTTTCCACTCGATACGCTCATACCCTTTGTTTCAAGCAAACCGGTGAGATTGACAACCTCATCGTAAGTTGGAAACAAAGTATTTGGTTGTGTTGTGTGCAGGTTCCATGTTGCTACTGGTTGAAGACGCGCTAACAAGAAATCGTTAACGGCGCCCTTGTTAGAGTATCACGCAGCTAGTGGGCATCACCTTCAGTCGTTTGGCTTTCTCCTACTGGATTGACTACCTTGGTTTTATAACTGAGGGAAAAACTTGCTGCTATATTCATCAAACCTTGCTCTTGGGGTTTTCCAACTGGCCGGTCATTTACTACACACAATCAAGCTTTCTCATATCATCATCACCGCGCCATCAACAAGTTTTTCTGGCGCCATTGTCGGGGAGGAAGAAGACATCTGCAGGGGGAGTTTTCGCACGCACATCCTTTACTTTGTTTTAAGTTTTGCTTTACTTTATTTTTACTTGCATCGTTTTATCAAAAACCCAAAAAAATTAGAATCCTTGATAGTTGTTATTTCTTAACTTCTAGTTCATTATGTTGTTCCCTAAGTACGTTTTGGAGGACCTCTCAGTAGGTAGTGGTTCAATTATTGGAAAAGTAACATCGAGGAGTTCTTTAATCATATTAGTATGCATAAAGATGTTGAGGAAAAGTCTTTGGCTGAGCTTGCTCCAAGTTATGAAGTTGCTTCTGCTTATTTGATTCACATGTTAGAAGCTAGGTTTGCTAGCCTTAATCCTTTTATGCAATACATGTTTCTTAAGCTTCATGATATTGAGGATCCCAAAAAGAAAGCTTTTATCCTTGAAGCTCTGCGCATAGAATTTAGGGATGTTGCCATTGAAGCTAGGAAAGTTCTTAAGCGTTTTAATAAGCTTGGTTCACCTATAAAGGTTGTTAGTACAAACAATGAGGGAACCGAGATACCTATACCTTGCAAACTCTTGGGATTGTATGAAGCTTTTGAAAATAATTTTGATTGGATCTATCCCAAAAATCTTTTTAGTGATTTGAGTGAACCAAAGCGTGATCACAAAGGGTCTTCAAAAACTTATGTGGATGAAATACAATTCCTTATTGAGAAGACCTCTTCAATGGATCTTAATGCCTCTCTTGATAATACTTGATTCGCATTTTCTGCGCCTAGCTCAAAGGCGTTAAAGAAAAGCACTCTTGGGAGATAACCCAATGTTTTTACATTCAGTTATTTTTCTTTTATTTGAGTCTTGGAAGTTATTACTACTGTAATGACCTCTCCTTATCCTTTTTATTTCGTTTTTGTGCCAAGAGAAGCCTCTAATTTGAGTGAGGTAAGATTTGGGGATGTTGCTGTCCTGAAACAGTTTTCGGTGCTGCACCGTAAAAATTCTTGAAAATTCTCTGTATATCTTTTGGACCTGAGATTTCTTTTGCATATGCCCCAGGTTATATCCAAACTTTCATTAGTTGAACACTTTTTTATTTGAGCAACAGAAAACCCTCTAAAAATTCGACCTTTGTCAGCTGTTCTGTTTTGACAGATTTCTGCCAATATTTGTGTTTGCCGCTTTATCGCTTTCTTTTTGAGTTCTTTTGATCACGGAACTTTTGGGGAAGTTGCTACAGTAGTATATGCTTTATATGTGGTGGTTTTAGGTTGAAACTTGAAGCAAAAAGGGTTGATTCAATATTATGCTTACACTAATGTTGCTAATAGATTTGTGTTTAGTTTTGTATGAAGGAAGTTTTCAAGTGTAGGGATTGGAGAATGATGAGATGAGTTGAAGAATGGACAAAATCTCAAGCCTGTGGATGCCCATGTCACCCCAAGAAATATCCAAGAAGTACAAGCGTCAAAGCTTGGGGATGCCCCCGAGGCACCCCTTCTTCATCGGCAAAAATCAGGTCACCTTTCAAAACACTATATTTTTATTGCTTCATGCATTATGCGTTTTTCTTGGAGCTTGATACGTCTCCAACGTATCTATAATTTTTGATGCTCCATGCTTGTTTTTACACCATTTTCCTACTATTTCGTTACACTTTGTGGCACTTTTATGCATTTTCCGGAACTAACCTATTAACAAGTTGCCACAGTGCCAGTTCCCTATTTTCTGCTGTTTTTGTGTTTCAGAGTGATACATAGGAAATATTATCGGAATTGGACAAAACAAGTTCCTGAAGTATTATCCGAAGGAGAGTAGGAGGGGGGCCATAGGGGCCCCACACATAGGGCTGGCGCGGCCAGGGCCTGGGCCACGCCACCCTGGCGTGAGGCCACCTGGCCCCACCTCTGACATCGCCCCTTCACCTATAAAGACCCCCCAACAAAAAAAACCTAAACACCCGATCACTTTTCCAGAACACATCGCGATCCGCCGCCGTCGTCGACCCGAAGATCGGGAGGGTCCAGAAGCTCTTCCCGGCACCCTGCCGGAGAGGGGAATCGCCACCAGAGGTCTTCTTCATCGCCATGCTTGCCTCCAGAGCGATAAGTGAATAGTCTACCTTGGACTATGGGTCCATAGCAGTAGCTAGATGGTTGTCTTCTCCACCATGTGCTTCATGTTTAGATCTCATGAGCTGCCCTACATGATTGAGATCACCGTTATGTAATTCTACATGTTTGGTTTGTTGGGATCCGATGAATATTGGTGTTTATGATTGAGTTGATGTACTGAATTATATCTTATGTTATCTCTATGTTGTTTATGATCTTGCATGCTCTCCGTTGTTAGTAGCTATCTTGGCCGAGTAGTTGCTAGCGACTCCAAGAGGGGGTATTTATGCTCGATAGTGGGTTCATGCCTCTATTTAACCTGGGGGAGTGACAGAAACCTCTAAGGTTGTAGATGTGCTGTTGCTACTAGGGAGAAAACAACATTCATATGCTCAAGGGCATATACTTTATTTACATTACACACTTTGCTTAATGCAATTATCCGTTGTTCGCAACTTAATACTCATGGGGTGTTCGGACGATATCCCCGTGAGTGGATTATTAGTCATAGATGCAGTTGGATGGCGGTCTATGTATTTTGTTGTAATGCCCAGAGTAAATCTCATAGTGATCTTCTTGACATATCACGTTTATCTTTATTCTATCAATTGCCCAACTGTAATTTGTTTACCCAGCATGTGTTATTTATCTTATGGAGAGACACCACTAGTGAACTGTGGACCCCGGTCCTATTTCCATCATATTGCTATCACCTGTTTACTTTACTCGCACTATTTACTTTACTCGCATACTCTACTGTTTTCCACTCGATACGCTCATAACCTTTGTTTCAATCAAACCGGTGAGATTGACAACCTCATCGCAAGTTGGGAGCAAAGTACTTGGTTGTGTGTGTGCAGGTTCCGCGTTGCAGCTAGAAAGCAAAGCTTGGACGAGGCGCCATATATAAATTGTCCGAAGCTGTCGCAAACTAGCAAGCATCACCTTCAGTCGTCACTGTCTGCTTTTCTCCTGGACGATAAACCTTGGTTTCTTAACTGAGGGAAAACTTGCTGCTATATTCATCAAAACCTTCTCTTGGGGTTTTCCAACTGGCCGGTTATTTTACTCCATCAACTCAGCCCCATCAAGTTTTCTGTCGCCGTTGCCGGGGAAGAGTGGAAGACTTCTGCGAGGGGAGTTTTCGCACACACATCCTTTACTTTGTTTTATTGTT
The DNA here is from genome assembly GCA_007115705.1 of Dactylis glomerata. Taxonomy (NCBI): domain Eukaryota; kingdom Viridiplantae; phylum Streptophyta; class Magnoliopsida; order Poales; family Poaceae; genus Dactylis; species Dactylis glomerata. The sequence continues at coordinate 687,039 of QXEO01000659.1, forward strand.
TTGCTTTACTTTATTTATTTTACCTGCATCGTTTTATATCAAAAACCCCAAAAAATTAGAATCCTTGGTAGTTGTTTTTACTTATCTGCTTTCATTTTGCTGAAATGGCCAATCCTGAAAACACCAAGTTGTGTGACTTTACTAGCACGAACAATAGTGATTTTATCTGCACTCCTATTGCACCACCTGCTACTGCTGCAAACTTTTATGAGATTAAGCCTGCTTTGTTGAACCTTGTTATGAAAGAGCAATTCTCTGGTGCTAGTACTAAAGATGTTGCAGCTCATCTCAACAATTTTGTTGAGCTATGTGAGATGCAGAAATATAAGGATGTTGATAGTGATATTAATGTTCCTTTGGCCTCTTTGGTTGCTCAAGAAGAGCATGTTGATGTGAATTTCATTAGAAACAATAATTTTAACAACAATGCTTATAGGAACAATTTTGCTAGTAATAATTATAGGCCGTATCCTTCTAGTAATGGTTATGGTAACTCTTATGGTAATTCCTACAACAACACTAGGGCCGCGCCCTCCGAGCTTGAGGTAATGCTCAAGGACTTCATCGGTAAGCAAACTGCTTTTAACAAGTCTATTGAGGAAAAGTTAGGCAAAATTGATATTCTTGCTTCTAAAGTTGATTGCCTTGCTCATAATGTTGAAATTCTGAAATTAAAAGTGTTGCCTAATGATGTGAAAGAGAACAATGTTTTTGCTACCGCTAACGCTATTCAAGTTGGAATTGATGAAAATATTAGATTGTTAGCAGAATTGCATGCCAGGTGGGAAAGAGAAGATGAGATGGCTAGAGAGATGAAGGTATGTACTATTACTACCTATAATGATGTTGCTCCTAATGCTAGCAATCCTCTTACTTTGATTGGTGTAGAGAAAACTCCCTCTCTTTATGGTAAAAAGCCTAAAACTGCAAAACTTTTTCTCAAAAGAGTGCTAAATTTTTTCGGAGTGTAGGAGATGATAGCTCTACTTCTTTTAAGGGATTTCTATTTTCGTGCCCCTGGGTCGTTAGTTGTACTCAGTTTTCCCCAGCCGCTTAACTTTTCCTTAGTTTTCCCCTCGCTCCAGTTTGAAACCCCTCGCAGACGCTCGGATGGGAGGGTTGCCGTCTGGTCAGAGGCCTTGACCGTTACCGGTGACGGCTAGGGAGCCGCGGTGGTTGTGAATTGACCGATGCTTTTGAATGGTGCTGATGGGTAGGGTCAGGAGACACGTCGGAGCAGCAGCCATCTATCGCTGACGTGTGGGCCGTTTTATTTCCTGATTGTATACGCGGTGCTGCTAATGATAAATGGGGCCGCTCTATAGGGCTGCCGCAGCCAATGACCAGTGGGGTCGTGTATTTTTTAGGAAAAGACATATATTGCCGCTCTGTGGGGCCTCCGCAGCCAATGACCAATGGGGCCGCTCTGTGGGGCTGCCGCAGCCAATGACCAGTGGGGTCGTCTATTTATTTAGAGAAAATCATATATTGCCGCTCTATGGGGCCTCCGCAGCCAATGACCACTGGGGTCATCTATTTATTTAGAGAAAATCATATAGAGGCGCTCTGTGGGGCCGCCTCAGCCAATGACCGCTGGGGTCGCCCTTTTTCTTAATCTAGACCCAGCAGGTGACTATTTTCGCTAGAGAGAAGCAACAAGTTCGCTAATTAATTTTCCTTAAGCTAGACCCAGCAGGTGACTATTTTTGCAGCTTAATCTAAAGTGAATCTTATGCTAAACATGGCTAGAACCTAGTGTTGTGTATCTCATTAGTCATCGGAGAACCGCTGGCAGCTCGTTCCCCACCCTTGGACGGAGCAGCCATCGTCGGCGCCTCGTCACGTCGTCGGCTCTGTCCCCCGGCGGCGTCGGACGGACTGCGGCGCTACACGTCAACCACGGCTCCAGCACTTGTTTCGTCCGCACGCATTGTACCCACCGCAGGAAAGTCTGCCGCAAGCAGATCCGCCGCCCACGACGACCGGGATTTGTTCGGTGCACCAATTGGTAGTATAGCTTGGTAAGACCTCCGCTTCCGCCTCCCCCGCCCCCTAATCGATTCGGTTCCCGTAATTTATTGGAGTTTGTAGGTGCGAAATAGTCCTCAATGTCTGGTCATAGCGGGTACACCGGTGAGGGTGGGGATTCTATCATGTCGTGGCCACATTCTACTTCTGCTACCTCGTCGGAAGTGCAGGTATCTAGCTTTTGCTCTCTGTACTACCGTTGAATTTAAGTGCCGCCATGGCCTGTTGGAGTGATTTCAGTTGTTCTTTTTTCCATTATTGTTACAGTTCGCCAGGCAAGCCGATGATCCATGGTACATTGCATACCAAGATGAATCAACCCAGTGGTGTAGCCAGAGGATGGATTTGGAGGAGAAGGTGGCCAATTTAGGTGATGAATTGGCCTGTAAAAACCTGATGATATTCGAGCTGAAGCGTACTGTGGAGGAAGAAAAGAAGAATTCAGAGCTTATTCGCAAGGAGAAGTTGACACTTGAGACAGATCTTGCGGTATCTAATCAAGTGGTAGAAAATCTAGAACATGAACTTCAAGTGATGGGAGAGGGGAAAAATAGATTCATCTGGGCAGTTTTATTAGGTGTCATCCCTGTCCTAGCAGTTATGTGGTTGTGGTAGATGATTTAGATAGTATAGAATTGTTATTCAGTAGATGGCTCTAACCACTGTATTTTGGTGTGGCTCTAACCACTGTATTTTGGTGTGGCTCTAACCACTGTATTTTGGTGTGGCTCTAACCACTATATTTTGGTGTACAATTTCCTAGTTGTGCTAAGTAATGCGCGCAATAATTTTAGCATGCATGAACATCTTATAAAAGTGAAGGGATCCCAAAAGTGAATTTGGATGAGTTCCAAAAGTGAAGGGATCCTAAAAGTGAAAGCATGTACCAGCCTCTCGGATCAAATACATATCAATCTTCCCAATCAAGTTGGGATAGAATTCAAATCATACATTCGGATGTACAGGGACACATCGAGAAAGTGGAGAAGCTTTTTTTGAGACGGAGGTAGTAGTTTGAACAATTTTATCCCAAATTGAAATTGAAAAATACAAATTTATCATAATTTATCCCAATTTGCGGCGTTGAACACGGCTGCGCACCGATGGGCTAGAAGGGCCTGGACGACGGGCGGCTGAGGGGTGGTCATCTGCGCCATCCGCAAACTCGGACATGGAGGAGGGCTGGATCTGCGGCTTCACAACCACTCTTGGCACCGCCGCCGTCTTGGTGGCTGGATCTGCGCCATCTGCAAACTCGGACATGGAGGAGGGCTGGATCTGCGCCGTCGCAGCGATGTTGTAGGCGATGGCTTCAATCGTCTTGGCATCGATGACCACTGTCGACACGGCCGCCGTCTTGGTGTCCATCAGCAACAGATCTGAGGAGGGCAACGGAAGTGAGACATCGGCAGGCTTCGACATTTAAGGTTGGATCTGCGCCATCGCAGGGATGTTGTAGGTCACAGCGATGTTGTAGGCGATGGCTTCAATCGTCTTGGCATCGATGACCACTGTCGACATGGCCGCCGTCTTGGTGTCCATCAGCAACAGATCTGAGGAGGGCAACATAAGTGAGACATCGGCAGGCTCCGACATTGAAGGCTTGATCTGCGCCGTCGCAGCGATGTTGTAGGTCGCAGCAATGTTGTAGGCGATGGCTTCAAGACGATCGATGAGCACTGTGGACACGGCCGCCGTCTTGGTGTCCATCAGCAACAGATCTGACGAGGGTAACGAAAGTGAGACAGAGAGAGACATTTCAACTATTTCTGAGGGTTAGATCCTCACCGGCACTCTTAGATCCTCACCGGCACTCTTAGATCCACGCCGCGGCATGGTTAGATCCGCGCCGCCGCACGCACGGTTAGATCCGCGCTGCCGCACGCTGCAGTTCCGCGCGGCCGCACGCACGGTTAGATCCGTGCCGCCGCACGCACGGTTAGATCCGCGCCGCCGCACGCACGCACGCACGCTGCAGATCCGCGCCGCTGCGACCGCCAGAGTAAGAGAGGAAGATGCGACTGCTAGGGTTGGTAGGTATGTGCTCTGCTCTTCTCTCCGTATGCGTCCATCGAGGTAGAGAGAGATATATAGGCCGTCCGATCAGAAATGATCCCACGGTGCAAGCGTACGTTGAGCTATCAACCAACCAAGATCCGTGTGACATACATCTCGACCAATCAGAAATTAGCCAGTGAGTACAAGTGAGGAAAACTGAGTAGAACTAAGAGGGGGAAAAGTGAGGAAATGTTTATCGGAAGGGCAAAACTGAGTAGGACTGAGTAAAACAAGTGGACCCGGAGGGGGAAAACTGAGTAAAACTAAGTAAAACAGGGGAACCAAATAATAAAGGGAGTAAGGGAAATTGTAGCTTTTGGCATAAAAATTGTTAGATTGTGTTATTTGAATAATATAGTACATTTTGGCTGACGTGATATTGTTTGCAATTCAAAGATACACAAGTGTGACGAATTTGGACTCATTTGGACAAAGTTTGTAAGCATAGTGGGTATTTGGGAGGTGTGTTGAGTAGAAAGCCCTGCATCTTCATAGCTAGTAGCTCATGGACTAGGAAGTGGTTTTGGGAAAAACTTTATATCTCTATATTTCCTTTTCCATTATTATTTCTCTAGGTTGTAGGTAACATAACAAGACTCCATGGGAAGGTTCCACCATGTTTTGAATTATTTTGATTTTTTGAATTAAACTAAACCCAAAACTATATTTTTTGAGTTTAGTCACTTAGAAAATGATAAATTTCCTTTTCCATTATTATTTCTCTTGGTTGTAGGTAACATAACAAGACTCCATGGGAAGGTTCCACCATGTTTTGAATTATTTTGATATTTTGAATTAAACTAAACCCAAAACTATATTTTTTGAGTTTAGTCACTTAGAAAATGATAAATGTGGCTTAAGCGATGAACTTATTCGAGGTGCATGACCATAGAAAACTTGCAATAACACATACATTCAAATTAATTGTTCAAACTAAAATCTTTCTCTTGCTCCTGGTGTGACTCGCTGGGTCCACACCTTACTCCGGGTAACCCTACCAGGGATATTACCGGTGTCTACCTTCCTTTTGCCATCTTTCTTGTTCTTGTTCTTCTTCTCTTCGGGTTGTGCCAAGACCGAGACAACCATATCATATGAAGCTTGTGCTCTTTCTTCTAATGCATTTTCTTCAAATGCTTCAAGCAGCTCTCGATCCATTGCTTCAAAGGCCTCTCGATCCATCTGTTCCCTCTGCTCTCGATCCATCGGTTCAAGCAGCTCTAGATCCATCTGTTCCCTCTGCTCTCGATCCATCAGTTCAAGCAGCTCTTGATCCATCGGTTCAAGCAGCTCTCAATCTATCGGTTCAATCTGCTCTGGATCCATCGGTTCAAGCAGCTCATGATCCATTGCTTCAATCTCCTTATGTTGAATTGCTTCTTCATTCTCCTCTGCATTTGCTGCTCCCGCCTGATCTTCCATTCCAAAAGCTGGGTCAACTGGATTTTTACAAAGCCTAGCAATGTGTCCAGGGGTTCCACAACGTTTGCACTTACGTCATCGAATCGGTGCACCACCCTCTGCACTAGCTCTGATCCTATTCTTCCTCGGCCTACCTGCCAGTCTAGTCAAAACTGGAGAGTACAGTTTGAAGCCTGGATCGACTTTCATCCATTGGTCTTTTCCCAACAAGGTAGGAACATTCATAGCATATGCAGCCCTAAATTTGTCAACAGAGAAATACTCTGACACATACTAATCAACTTCACCTTCTGCACCCGCTATAACACTCATGAAAAACAATGCGTGTATGCAGGGTATCCCACGGATCTGCCATCGCCTACAATGGCATGTCCTATCAACCAAACTCACTGGATACCTCCACTGCCTGTTTTTACTATCATTGTAGGTTACCTCAGCCTCCATTCCTTTTCTGATGCATTTCATCTTCAATTGTTTTGCCCTGGAATGCAAAGACTTAATCAAAGATGGGAGCATGAGATGGCCAACATATTTTGTGGCTGCAATTCTTTGACGCAGATCGATCTTTATCATGATCATCTGCCTAATCTTATCAAATATTTGCCACAGCATAAGCCCTCTCAATGACTTGACCTTTGCATTGAAACTCTCCGCAAGGTTACTTGTTACATAGTCTACCTTGCAAATTTCATTGAATTGGCTTCTTGACCACACCCTACCATGATGTTCATTCAAGTACTCCTTCACCCCAGGTTTTTGTTTATACAACACTTCCAAATGAAACAGATGCTTCCTAATGCTGCATGTGTATGCAGCTGGCCATAGGTTGTCAGTATAAACTTTACCCTTCAATTTCTTTGTAAAATTCTGTACCAAGTGTCGCATACATTCCCTATGCTCCACTCCAGGGAATACTACTTCTACTGCACTCTCCAAACCTTTGCAAGCGTCTGTGTAGATAGCCAGTCCTGGTGGATGACCTATAAGGTCGCACAAATTCTGCAGAAACCAAGTCCAACTTTCCTCTGACTCAACCTCCAAAAGTCCATTAGCAACAGGGAACATCCAATTGTGTCCATCAACTGCAGTAGCAGCAACTAGCTCTCCTTTAAACCTGCCATGAAGAGCTGTTGCATCCACGGCCAAATAAGGCCTGAAACCGTCCAGAAAGCCTTTCCAGCAAGCTTTGAAACAAACAAAAGCCCTTCTAAAACATTCCTTCTGCATTATCCTCCCGCTTTTCAATTTGTAGGGAACTGTATGCTTGTCTATCGCTACAACACTGCCTGGACTAGCCATCTCCACTTCAGCTTTGAAAGTGTAAAGCAACTGAAAGCTTTCATTCCATGGACCATTGATCCTGTCAAGAGCCATTTCCTTTGCATAGAACATCCTCATGTAAGGTATTTTTATAGTAAACTTATCAGATATCAATTTTATGAGTGCTGTTGGACCAAGTGATGGAGTTTCTCTCAGCCAATCTATGATTGCATCTGCCAACCACCTAGTCTTCGCTAGCTTTGATTTCTCCTCTGGCGCTCCCGCTCGTGGTGGACAAGTATGGTCGATCGAGTTCTTCTTTATCTGAAACATAATTATAAGGGATGTCAGTAACAGTTAACAAATTTTACACTGTGATCTAAAATACACAACTAGTTGGCGTAGTACCTGAACCACGGTGCTTCTGAGCATTGTGGATGCATGCAGCCTCCACTTACACCTCTTGTATGGGCACTTAACTGTGAACCTACCTGGCTCACTTTTAATAACCTCATAATCATTCTTGGTGAGAATGCAATATGTAGTAATTGCATTACGGCAGTCCATCATCGTTTGAAATACGGTGCCTTCTGCAAGCTGAGGATCCTCCCTGTTCCACTCAATTGTTGGCAAGTCATCACCTTCGTAATCGGCTAAAACGAGGCTGTCATTGTTCTCATCCTTCTCTTCATCATCAGTGTCATGAAATCTGGCACCTTGTGCAATATCTTCCATGTATTGATCCTCCATTGCCTGCTTACTGCATCGATCTACCAATTCAGGAAACATCAACTCATCCTCATCATCTTGAGGAGACGGATCCTCAATCTCTGCATCGTCCTCCACATCGACCGCAGGAACGATCTGGCTACCACTACCACTAGCACTGGGGACAGATGGTGCCGATGTGGACCTACAAGGAGCAGGGCGGCACACACGATTAGCAGAGGCAGCAACACTAGAGAGAGATGATGCCCGACCACCTAATGATGCCCCAACACCAGATGATGCCTGGACCCTGTCCACACGGATTCGAATTTTACCGACACGGCAAGAATCATTTAAAGCAAAAAGAATTCCCAGATCGTCGTCGGAAATTAGTGGAACATATCTTCCCTCCATGCTGTTGAAATATTGGAAATCAACTGAATCGTCAGCGCCCCAGGGGTACTGAGCACAGATGTTATCTTTTAAATCCCTGAACGAGATGGTAGTTGTAACCACCGCTGGGATGTAAAATCCGCTCACATTGCGTTCAGAATCACACAAAAAGCTAGTATCCAGCCTAACCACCAGCCGAAAAGCCAGCGCTGGATCAATCCTATTCGAAAAGCAACGCAGTTAGTTGAGCAACAACGATTCGCGCTCAAAAACTGCCTACTGTTAATTCACATAGGCAGACGATGCTTACCCAGATGGAATCCATGCGTTAGATCCCTCCGATTCTCAATCTTCTCCGCCGTTGAGTGGCATAATCGGCACACCAGACGGATGTACAAACTCTACCATGATAGGGGTAGATCTAGATCTAGTGGAGGCGGAGCCCTCTCCGCCTCCCGAGGGTGGTGGTGGGGGTGGGGGTGGCTCGGGGGCGGACGACGCCATAAGGTAGGAGGGCAGGACGGCGTGGCGGCGGAGGGGCGGTGAGCTCTTCCAGTCTTGGGCGGAGGGGAAAGCTTTGGGTGAGTGACCGCCAGTCCGACGTGTCTCATTGGGTCAACAGTCAACACTATTCAAAAGCAATGGTCCATTCACAACCACCGCGGCTCCCTAGCCGTCACCGGTAACGGTCTAAGGCCTCTGACCAGACGGCAACCCTCCTGTCCAAGCGTCTGCGAGGGGTTTCAAACTGGAGCGAGGGGAAAACTGAGGAAAAGTTAAGCGTCTGGGGAAAACTGAGTACAACTAATGACCCAGGGGCACGAAAATAGAAATCCCTTCTTTTAATGATGTTGATGGCTGCAATATATCTGAAGTTATTTTGTTCTTGCAAAGGTTTGCTTTGACTAACAATGCTAGTTCTTTAAATGTTGCTTTTACTAAGCATATTACCAATGCTCTCATGAAAATTAGGGATGAAAAGTTGAAGCAAAAAGCCTCTGTTCCCAAGAAGTTAGAAGATGGTTGGGAACCCATCATTGATATGCATGTTAATGGTTATGATTGCCATACTTTATGTGATCTAGGTGCTAGTATTTCTATCATGCCTAGAAAGATTTATGATATGCTTGATTTACCACCGCTTGAAAAATGTTATTTTGATGTTCCTATTGCTGATGTTGCTAAGAAGAAACCTTTGGGAAGGATTAATGATGTTCTTATTATGGTTAACAATAACCTTGTTCCCGTTGATTTTCTCATTATGGACGTTGAATGCCATGCTTCATGTCCTATTATTTTGGGAAGACCCTTTCTTTGAACTGTAGGTGCCATCATTGATATGAGGGAAGGCACCATCAAATATCAATTCCCACTAAAGAAAGGTATGGAACACTTCCCTAGGAAAAGAAATAAATTACTTTTTGACTCTATTCTTAGAGCAAATTATGAGCTTGATGCTTCATCACTTGATGTTACTTGATTCGCAATTTTCCGCGCCTAGCTCAAAGGCGTTAAAGAAAAGCACTCTTGGGAGATAACCCAATGTTTTACTTTCAGTACTTTTTCTTTTATTTGAGTCTTGGAAGTCATTACTACTGTAATGACCGCTCCTTATCTTGTTTATTTTGTTTTTGTACCAAGAGAAGCCTCTAATTTGAGTGAGGTAAAGATTTGGGGATGTTGCTGTCCTGAAACTGTTTTCGGTGCTGCACCGTAAAAATTCGTATCAATTCTCTGTATATCTTTTGGACCTGCGATTTCTTGTGCATATGCCCCAGGTTATATCCAAACTTTCGTTAGTTGAACACTTTTTGATTTGAGCAACAGAAAACCCCTCACAAATTCGACCTTTGTCAGCTGTTCAGTTTTGACAGATTTCTGCCAATATTTGTGTTTGCCACTTTATCGCTTTCTTTTGAGTTCTTTTGATCACGGAACTTTTGGAGAAGTTGCTACAGTAGTATTTGCTATATATGTGGTGGTTTTGAGTTGAAACCTGAAGCAAAAAGAGGTTGATTATATGATATGCTTGCACTAATATTGCTAATAGAATTGTGTTTAGTTTTGTATGAAGGAAGTTTTCAAGTGTAGGCATTGGAGAATGATGAGATGAGTTGAATAATGGACAAAACCTCAAGCTTGGGGATGCCCATGCATCACCCCAAGAAATATCCAAGAAGTACAAGCGTCAAAGCTTGGGGATGCCCCCGAGGCACCCCTTCTTCATCAGCAAAAATCAGGTCACCTTTCAAGACACTATATTTTTATTGCTTCATGCACTATGTGTTTTTCTTGGAGCGTCAGTTGTTTTAGTTTTCTTAGTTAGTTTAGTTTGTTTGTTTGCTGCAATAAATGGTTGGACCCCAACAAATTTCCTTTGGAGGAGATGTACTCGTTTTCATTTGCCAAGAACACTCCGTTTTCACTCTTATCGTTCATCGAGTGTTCTTCTTTTTCTGCTACTGCTTTTGGTTTTCATTTTCGCCTTAATTTGCGTTCAGACCTTGTCATATCTTTTCATCAAGGTGTATTTTTGCCTCTGATCTTTATTGGTTTTCATCAAAAGAGGTGTCTATAAAAATTTCAAATGGTGTTGGAAAAGAAAAAAAGCTTTGTGCAAAATAGTGGTACAAGAAGGAGCTTGTGTAGACTGCGGCTTAGGCTTTTTCATGTCATGCTTGATGTCTTTTTGATAGTATGCTTAGTGGTTTTGCTGTAGCATGACTTATCTCAAATAACTGAGATTGCTTAATGAGCCTTTGAAAAAATCATGCGTTGTTTTTATTGTATGGAAGCATTATTTTGGTTTTCTCCTTGATGCTTTATTTGGGTTGACTTGGCGCATGCTCACACATGTTAGACTCTTGCAAAGTCGCCGATAGCCTCTATGATCATTTAGTTTTTGACTTTTGATGCCATCTTATGCTTCTTTTAATGTCGCTTTGTCGCTTTGCATGATTATGGCCATTATTGCTCTCTTAGTTGGTCGCTCCCAGTGTTTTGCTAGCCCTCGCCTTGTACTGAGTATGAGCTCTACTCGTGCATCCAACTCCTAAAAGCCAAAGTCTTCCAAAGTGTCCACCATACATACCTACTAGCAATTTGCTATTCCAAGTAAATTTGACTTGCTTTTATTTTCTCTTCAAATTAAACTCTTACCAGTGTTATGCAAAATTCGGTCAGTAAAGCTCTCACGAACCGGAAGGCACACTTTACTTTTTCCTGTTCTTATTAATTTGACATTGTGGTCTCTTATGTTGAGTTGTTATGCTTGCAAGTTGTAAGTTGGAGACTAGCCCAGCCATGCAGTCATGGGCAAGCTTTCAACATTGCACTTCTTATTTGAGTTGATATCGTGATCTTTTGTTTATGGATGCCCGCGATGTGAAATGAATTGGGAAACTTGTGGGGATCATGGAGTTTGTATATGCGTTAGGGAAACGCCGAGCCGCTAATCTAAGCCATGCATAATTCATGGTGGAAATTTGCAGCATACCCATGGTGAACATTCGACGATGCATCTCACAATAAAAAGCTAAACAAATGGCAAATAAAAGAGATGTCGAGGTGTTCATTGTCTGCTTGTCCTGTCATTTTGGTGTGGGCTTGTTCCATGTCATCGGGCACGGAGGTACCCCATTGGCGGTTCTCAATGATATGCATATACTTACGATGACAAGAGCCTTGCTTGGGACTCTAAGTAAAGTAGCATGAGGTTTGGGTACTCGTATTCACGGGGCACGAGGTTTTCAATTTATGATTTGTCAAGCATATGCATCATAATTGTTATCGCATTAACTTTAACCATTCAAGATGCTTATGATGGGGGCAATGAGAGCTCAAAGCCGGTAAGTACCATAATTTTTGAATGTTATAAAACTTGCAATCACTGCTTCCCTCTGCGAAGGGCCTTTCTTCTACTTTTATGTTGAGTCACCACCTTCTATCTTTATGCACCATAAGAGAGCATAGTTGTCATTCTTAGTATAATGTGCATTGTCCCAAAGTTTTCATTGATTGATTCATATTGTTGGTTTCACTTTTTCTTAAATTATTTGTATCTAGTCGCCCTCTTAAACTTGAAGGTGTCCTATGCATTTATGTTTTGCTCTCTTTGAAGGACAAGCTGAAAACCATTTGTGTGTTTTTCCTTATGATTTGAACACACGTTTGACTTTCATTGTTTCATTTTCATGATCTTTTGTTTGTGTTCATTTGCATGTTTACAACATGGTTGCTAAGTTTCTTATTGTCAAGATTATATCTTCATGCCCATGTTTTAAGTTCTTATGATCCCAGCTCACAAATGCTTACATACATGATCAAGATTGTGTAGGTGCATGTCACCTCAAAAATTATTCTTTTGTTATCAGCTACCTACTCGAGGACAAGCAGGAGTTAAGCTTGGGGATGCTTGATACGTCTCCAACGTATCTATAATTTTTGATTCTCCATGCTTGTTTTTACACCATTTGCCTACTATTTCGTTACACTTCGTGGCAGTTTTATGCATTTTCCGGAACTAACCTATTAAAAAGTTGCCACAGTGCCAGTTCCCTGTTTTCTGCTGTTTTTGTGTTTCAGAGTGATACACAGGAAATATTCTCGGAATTAGACGAAACAAGTTCCTGAAGTCTTATTTTACCCGGAAGCTTCCAGAGATCCGATGGAGAGTAGGAGGGGGGCCACAGGGGCCCCACACACAGGGCTGGCGTGGCCAGGGCCTGGGCCGCGCCACCCTGGCGTGAGGCCACCTGGCCCCACCTCTGACATCGCCCCTTCGCCTATAAAGACCTCCCGATGAAAAAAACCTAAACACCCGATCACTTTTCCAGAACACATCGCGATCCACCGCCGTCGTCGACCCGAAGATCGGGAGGGTCCAGAAGCTCTTCACGGCACCCTGCCGGAGAGGGGAATCGCCACCGGAGGTCTTCTTCATCGCCATGCTTGCCTCCGGAGCGATGAGTGAGGAGTCTACCTTGGACTGTGGGTCCATAGCAGTAGCTAGATGGTTGTCTTCTCCACCATGTGCTGCATGTTTAGATCTCATGAGCTGCCCTACATGATTGAGATCACCGTTATGTAATTCTACATATTTGGTTTGTTGGGATCCGATGAATATTGGTGTTTATGATTGAGTTGCTGTATTGAATTATATCTTATGTTATCTCTATGTTGTTTATGATCTTGCATGCTCTCCGTTGTTAGTAGCTATCTTGGCCGAGTAGTTGCTAGCGACTCCAAGAGGGGGTATTTATGCTCGATAGTGGGTTCATGCCTCTATTTAACCTGGGGGAGTGACAGAAACCTCTAAGGTTGTAGATGTGCTGTTGCTACTAGGGAGAAAACAACATTCATATGCTCAAGGGCATATGCTTTGTTTACATTACACACTTTGCTTAATGCAATTATCCGTTGTTCGCAACTTAATACTCATGGGGTGTTCGGACGATATCCCCGTGAGTGGATTATTAGTCATATGCAGTTGGATGGCGGTCTATGTATTTTGTTGTAATGCCCAGAGTAAATCTCATAGTGATCTTCTTGACATATCACGTTTATCTTTATTCTATCAATTGCCCAACTGTAATTTGTTTACCCAGCATGTGTTATTTATCTTATGGAGAGACACCACTAGTGAATTGTGGACCCCGGTCCTATTTCCATCATATTGCTATCACCTGTTTACTTTACTCGCACTGTTTACTTTACTCACATACTCTACTATTTTCCACTCGATACGCTCATAACCTTTGTTTCAAGCAAACCGGTGAGATTGACAACCTCATCGCAAGTTGGAAGCAAAGTACTTGGTTGTGTGTGTGCAGGTTCCGCGTTGCAGCTAGCATATGTTTATAAAAAAAAGCAAAGCTTGGATGAGGCACCATATATAAATTGTCCGAAGCTATCGCAAACTAGCAAGCATCACCTTCAGTCGTCACTATCTGCTTTTCTCCTGGACGATAAACCTTGGTTTCTTAACTGAGGGAAAACTTGCTGCTATATTCATCAAAACCTTCTCTTGGGGTTTTCCAACTGGCCGGTTATTTTACTTCATCAACTCGGCCCCATCAGAGCGTCAGTTGTTTTTAGTTTTCAGTTTAGTTTTGTTTTGTTTGCTGCAATAAATGGTTGGACCCCAACAAATTCCTTTTGGAGAAGTTGCCTTGCTTTTCATTTGCCAAGAACACTCCGTTTTTCACTCTATTCGTTTCCACGAGTGTTCTCTTTTTCTAGAACTGCGTTTAGCTTTCGATTTTCGCCTTGATATGTGTTCAGATCTTCTTATATCTTTGCATCAAGGTATATTTTTGTCTCTGGTCCTTATTGGTTTTCATCAAAAGAGTTGGCTATAAAAAGTTTGAATGGTGTTGGAAAAGAGAAAAAACTTTATGCAAAAAAGTGGTACAAGAAGGAGCTTGTGTAGACTGCGGCCTAGGCTTTTGCATGTCATGCTTGATGTCATTTTGATAGTATGCTTAGTGGTTTTTCTGTAGCATGACTTGTCTCAAGTAACTGAGATTGCTTAATGAGCCTTTAAAAAAATCATGCGTTGTTTTAATTATTTGGAAGCATTATTTTGGTTTTCTCCTTTGATGCTTTATTTGGCTTGACTTGGTGTATGCTCACACATGTTTGACTCATACAAAGTCGCCATTGCCTCGATGATCATTTAGTTTTTGACTTTTGATGCCATCTTATGCTTCTTTTAATGTCGCTTTGTCGCTCTGCATGATTATGGCCATTATTGCTCTCTTAGTTGGTCGCTCCCAGTCTTTTGCTAGCCTTCATTTTGTACTGAGTATGAGCTCTACTCGTGCATCCAACTCCTAAAAACCAAGTTGTTCCAAAGTGTCCACCATACATACCTATTAGCAATTTGCTATTCCAAAGTACATTTGACTTGCTTTTATCTATCCTTCAAATTAAACTCTTTTTGGTGTTATGCGAAAATTGGTCAGTAAAGCTCTCACGAACCGGCTGGCACACTTTACTTTTCTCGTTTTAAAATTTTGACATTGTGGTCTCTTATGTTGAGTTGTTATGCTTGCAAGTTGTAAGTTGGGAATTAGCTCAGCCATGCCGTCATGGGGCAAGCTTTCAACATTGCACTATCTTTCATTTGAGTTGATATCGTGATCTTTTGTTTATGGATACTCGCGGTGTGAAATGAATTGGGAATCTTACAGGATCATGGAGTTTGTATACGTGTTAGAGAAATGCCTAGGCCGCTAATCTAAGCCATGCATAATTCATGGTGGAAATTTACAGCATGCCCATAGTGAACATTCGACGATGCATCTCGCAATAAAAAGCTATACCAATGGTAAATAAAAAAGATACCGAGGTGTTCATTGTCTGTTTGTCCTGTTATTTTGATGTGGGCTTGTTCCATGTCATCGGGCACGGAGGTACCCCGTTGGCGGTTCTCGATGATACGTGTATACTTACAATGACAAGAGCTTGCTTGGGACTCTAAGTAAAGTAGCATGAGGTTTGGGTATTCGTATTTCATGGGACACGAGGTTTTCAACTTATGATTTGTCAAGCATATGCAGCATAAGTGTTCTCGCATTAACTTTAACCATTCAAGATGCTTATGATGGGGGCAATGAGAGCTCAAAGCGGGTAAGTACCACAATTTTTTAAGGTTTATAAAACTTCTAATCACTGCTTCCCTCCGCGAAGGGCCTTTCTTTTACTTTTATGTTGAGTCACCACCTTCTATCTTTATGCACCGTTAAGAGAGCATAGTTGTCATTCTGAGTATAATATGCATTGTCCCAAAGTTTCCATTGATTGATTCATATTGTTGGTTTCACATGTTCTTAAATTACTTGTATCTAGTCGCCCTCTTAAACTTGAAGGTGTCCTATGCATTTATGTTTTGCTACTCCATGAGGGACAAGATGAAAACCATTTGTATGTTTTTACTTTTGATTTGAACACACGTTTGACTTTCATTGTTTCATTTTCATGATCTTTTGTTTGTGTTCATTTTCATGTTATAACATGGTTGCTAAGTTTCTTCTATCAAGACTATATCTTTCATGCCCATGTTTTAAGTTCTTTTGATCCCAGCGCACAACGCTTACATATATGATCAAGATTGTGTAGGTGCATGTCACCTCAAAAATTATTTCTTTTGTTATCACTTACCTACTCGAGGACGAGCAGGAGTTAAGCTTGGGGATGCTGATACGTCTCCAACGTATCCATAATTTTTGATGCTCCATGCTTGTTTTTACACCATTTGATTAGTGTTTCGTTACACTTTGTGGCATTTTTATGTATTTCCCGAAACTAACCTATTAACGAGATGCCACAGTGCCAGTTCCCTGTTTTCTGCTATTTTTGTGTTTCAGAAAAGTTACACACTAAATATTCTCGGAATTGGACGAAACCAAAGCCAGTCGTCCAGATATTTCACGGAGCTTCCAGAACACCGAAGAGTAGACGGAGCCGGACCAGAGGGTGGCCACACCACCAGGGGGCGCGGCCCACCCCTGGCCCGCACCGGCCTATGGTGTGGGCCCCCTGGTCCACTTCAGACGCCGCCTCTTCGCCTATAAAGACCCCCCGATGGGAAAAACCTAAACACCCGATCACTTTTCCAGAACACATCGCGATCCGCCGCCGCCGTCGACCCGAAGATCGGGAGGGTCCAGAAGCTCTTCCCGGCACCCTGCCGGAGAGGGGAATCGCCACCAGAGGTCTTCTTCATCGCCATGCTTGCCTCCGGCGCGATGAGTGAGTAGTCTACCTTGGACTATGGGTCCATAGTAGTAGCTAGATGGTTGTCTTCTCCACCTTGTGCTTCATGTTTAGATCTCGTGAGCTGCCTTACATGATCAAGATCACCGTTATGTAATTCTACATGTTGTGTTTGTTGCGATCCGATAAATATTGGTGTTATGATTGAGTTGATGTACTGAATTTTATCTTACGCTATCTCTATGTTGTTTATAATCTTGCATGCTCTCCGTTGTTAGTAGCTATCTTGGCCGAGTAGTTGCTAGTGACTCCAAGAGGGGGTATTTATGCTCAATAGTGGATTCATGCCTCTATTTAATCTGGGGGAGTGACAGAAACCTCTAAGGTTGTAGATGTGTTGTTGCTACTAGGGGGAAAACAACATTCATATGCTCAAGGGCATATGCTTTGTTTACATTACACACTTTGCTTAATGCAATTATCTGTTGTTCGCAACTTAATACTTGTGGAGTTCTCGGATTGATTCGCCACAAGTGGATTATTAGTCATAGATGCAGTTGGATGGCGGTCTATGTATCTTGTTGTAATGCCCAGAGTAAATCTCATAGTGATCCTCTCGACATATGCATGTTGTCTTTATTCTATCAATTGCCCAACTGTAATTTGTTTGCCCAGCATGTATTATTTTATCTTATGGAGAGACACCACTAGTGAACTGTGGACCCCGGTCCTATTTCCTTTATATTGCTATCACCTGTTTACTTTATTCGCACTGTTCACTTTACTCGCATACTATTATCACTTTCCACTCGATACGCTCATACCCTTTGTTTCAAGCAAACCGGTGAGATTGACAACCTCATCGTAAGTTGGGAACAAAGTATTTGGTTGTGTTGTGTGCAGGTTCCACGTTGCTACTGGTTGAAGATGCGCTAACAAGAAATCGTTAACGGCGTCCTTGTTAGAGCATCACGCAGCTAGTGGGCATCACCTTTAGTCGTTTGGCTTTCTCCTACTGGATTGACTACCTTGGTTTCATAACTGAGGGAAAAACTTGCTGCTATATTCATCAAACCTTGCTCTTGGGGTTTTCCAACTGGTCGGTCATTTACTACACACAATCAAGCTTTATCATATCATCATCACCGCGCCATCAGAGGACATAGAAGGCCTCCTTCATGCTGTCATCTGGCTGCTTGATGCAAGGGAAGTTGATCACGTGCTTGAACCCGTGCTTTTTAGTGTCCGGCCTGATAAATTCCCCCTTATCGTGGAAGGTGCCTCCATTTTTGGAGTAGAAAAGGATAGCCTCATCAAGAACACCCCTTATTCTCTTGTAGTCTTTCTTTGTCGTCGTACTCGACGAGTCGAAATACTGGGCTAGTGACCACTTCGGGGAAAGGATGACGAGTGTGCAGTATTTGTCCCTGCTCAACACATGCAATTGAAATGGAATGTTGGAAAGGATCGGCAATGGAAGAAATATATAAGAAAGCATAAGGTACGACGGCCGCGAGCGAATGTGTACTTACTCGGGAAAGACAGGCAGAAGAATGGTATTCTTCTCTTTGTTCATGAGCATGAAGCTCTGGAGGTACCGCACCGCCTTGGTCCGTGTGCTTGAGCCGTCCACCAGCTGGCTATCACGCATGTAGTAGGGATCCGCTACTGCGATGTTGGGGGGTCTCTCTCTCTTGATCTTCATCTGACCTGCTGGGGTATAGGCGAACCAAGTTATAGTCGAGCCGTTTCCAGTGAAATAGATTGAAGACGTCCTCGAACGCTATGAAGAAGATATCCGCGGGGTCTACTTGGACAAAGTTCGGGTCTGCTGCTGGCACCTTGACCGTGAACACCGGGTAATTTGGATCCTTGTCTTTAAGAAGGATGCTCTCTAGAAATTGAATATTTTTCTGCAAAGTGATCATTGGTCCACTTCCAAGGTGTTCCATGTCCTTAGGTAGTATCACTTTACCAGCTTCATGACACCAGGTCAAGCCATCCGGTGTCCATGGTACCATGTCGTCGGCCCGGGTCCTCTTAGGAAGAGGCTGGCTCGAAGATTTGCCCTTCTTATTTCCTCTCTTCCTTAGCTTCTTCACCTGACCTGCTGGGGGTGCTTCGGGTGCTGGTGGTGCTGATGGTGGGGTTGCTTGTGGTGCTGGTGGTGCTGGTGGTGCAGATGGTGGTGCTTCGGGTGCTGGGGTTGCTTGGGGTGCTGGTGTTGCTTGGGGTGCTGGGTTGATTCGGGTGGCTCCCCGACGATTGTCTTATACAGCGTGTTAGGGCTGAAAATGGTAGCCGGCTTGACTTGAGCTGGATCGCCAGCCTCTGGAGGAGTGTCTTGCAAAGAAAAACCCGTGAAGGTCAGGCGCTGTGTTACTGTAGTGGGACGACCAAGCTGATCGCCGTGAGTGCGGAAGGCTTCTTTATCCATACGAGGCATGTACATATCTTGGCTGTAGGCGCCAGTGTTGATGTAGGCATCGATGTCATCATCATCATCATCGTTGCCATCAAGTGGCGCCATGTCCTGGAACTTAGGTGGTGGCAGTTGCGATGCCACCGCTTGGCGTACCTTGCGTCTGGTCGACGGTCATTGCGGTAGCGTTCCCAATAGCTGTTGGTGGCGTGTGGTGGTGGCGGCAATCGTCGGTTCCTTCTGGGTGGCGGCGGCGACCGCCGGTTCCTTCCGGGTGGCGGCGGCCACTACCGGTTCCTTCAGGGTAGTGGCGGCGACCGCCGGTTCCTTTAGGGTAGTGGCGGCGGCGACCGCCGGTTCCTTAAGGGTGGTGGCGGCGTGGGGCTGGGCGATCTTGGGCCAGATGATAGGGGAGGTGGCGCCGGTGTTGCACCTAACACTCGGAAGACCCCCCACCCCAGACGAATCTGGTTCTTCGGCCATGTCATAAGCCAACCGGTGCAATCCCCAAGGACCATAACGTCATCCTCCTCTGCGCCCGGAGGTTTATGGGGGGGGGAGGATGTCGCGGTACTCCGGCACTACCATTGCCAACTTGACCTTCATCAAATCTTCTGCAATTCTAGCGTGGTGCATATTGCGGCTGGCCATGGTAGTGCCGCTAGCAACATCCATCAACTTGCCGCCGAGCTCCACCACATGCAGGAGTATGCAAGGTTCGTCCTGAGTCAGGGGCATGTTGGATGGCAGTCACGAAAGGCATATATAGTTAAAGAAGATGACGCAGAGCACTGACTAATGAGTTACCTTCTTGATGGCATTGATCTCGGCTAATGTCGATACAAGGGCGTCGGTGCCGGCATCGGACCGCTCACTCTCGGGTGCATTATCAAGCACCGCCACCCTATCAGCTTCCGCGGTTGGGGGCGTCGATGCCACCAGCTGGAGCGGCGGTGACACTTGGAAGTTTGAGTTACTGCCGCTGACACTGGGCACATATATCGGCCCCTGTTGACCTGCCGCATTCCAAGCAGCTAACCCCTCCATCAACCCGGGGGGATGATCTGCCGGAGCCTCTCGTCCAGTAACTTACTCATCTCGGTCGGGTCCACGATCTTCTCTAGTGACTCCACCTTCTTCTTCAGCTCCTGAACCTCGGCTTTATCCTTAGTCAACGTCCTCCTCTCCTTTCTCATCTTGGCATCCGATCCGTAGTACTCGGATACCTTCATACTTGTGCCTAAGCCGGACACATGGCCAGCCGACGTCGGTGGCTTGTCCAGGTCCCTTTTCTTGTATGCATTTGTCGCCCTGTTGAAAGGCGTGTCCCACGGTTCCGTCGACCCCTGGGACGACGGGCCAGCCGTAGAACTAGCCTTCAACTCATCATCCTTCAGACAAAGGAACTTAAGGTTAGCCCATTTGGCTTCATTGCCTAATAAGAATAGCGTAATAATATAGACTATCCTTACCAGGAATTTATCGAACTTCTTCACGTCGGGATAATCCGTAATAAATTCCCCCGTCTTCCAGTCTAAGTAGTAGCGCGACCGGACATAGTTCCTAGTCTATAAATCTGCGATTCTTAGCCAGGGGTTTTCTTTCCCCAGACGTATCATCTCGGCATCCTCCTTGTCCCAAGTGGGCTGTTTTCCTCGGTAACCGCCGCTTCCGCAATGGTGAGCCCCTAGGTTCAATTCCCGCATTTTCTTCCCCCAGGCGGTCCATTTTTTAGCATCTTCAGTCTCTAAGGACGACTTGAATGCATCAAAGTCTGCTCTAGAGAGCGATGGGTCTTTGCTACTTATCTGCTCCCAGCTTTTACCTTTCTTGATCTTTTTCTTCAGCCAGGTTTTCCAGCTGCTCAAGGCGGTGCTCATCTTCGTGAGAGCTAAAGAGTCCACATTTTTATTGAACGGCTAGGGGAACGTGTATCGTTGGTGAAGCTTCTGGATGAGGGTTCCGGCCAAAGCCTCGTTGGCCTCGCTTCTGAGGTCTTGAGTGTTGATCGGCACGGTTTCACGGACGATGCACCCTAGTTGCATGATGTACCCTTTGGCAACCACCGAAGGCAACAAGGGTTGGCCACTTTCGGAGACTAACGTGAAAGCATCGGTGACGTTCGCAAGCACTTGCGGCCTTCGGTCCCTCCTTGGCCTCTTCGCCTTCCTCTTCTTCTTAGCCTCCTCAGGGTTGCCGCCGCTATCACCTTCCGTGCGGTCGGTGGTCTCTTCACCGGTCTCGGCAGCATCATCCTGGCCCTCTTACTCATCGCCGCTCTCGGCGGCGTCATCCCGACCCTCTTACTCATCACCGCTCTCGGCGGTGGCCCCCCGGCCCTCTCCCTCATCGTATTACTGCCACCATTCCTTGTTGGCCTCTCTGGCGTCTTCCTCCTGGCTCCTAGGCTTAGAAGTGCCCGACATGTTTATTTGCACTTCATTATAAAGAGGCAAAAAGTTAGTACAAGAGGCAACCGAAAAATTCAAAATTTTGGCATGACTTTTGCTAATTTTTCTACCTAGGAGTGCCCATTTCTCAACCGAAACGGAAGTGAATCAACACTTCAGGAGAAATGGGCAACTCAATCTGGAAACATAGACAACACAACAGCTTAAAATGAAACACACTTACTTCAGTCACAAGCAAATGGACCGGAAATGTATCAATTCGTGGCATGATCTGGCATTACCAAAACATAACAATACATTTCATTTTGTGAAACTATATATGCACAGCAGCTATATATGCACAACACAGCAGGTCTTGTAAAATTTTGGACCGGCATGTCTTGTTTTTGTTGAAGTCAAGATTTGGAGAATGAACGTTAATTCCAGTCTTAAAAACCAAATAGTAGAACTAAGCATGCATCGCTATCAAAATTGACTGTCGACCTTGCCTGATAAGCTATCCTGTACAAGCTAACTAGCTGTTGACCAGACAGAAAATGTTAACAGTAACCTTGAGGCAAGAATCAAGTGACTAGCCAATTCAATGAGTTCATTCATTCATTAGCCACTAGCTACTGCCTACTGAATCTTGTAAAGTCTGTCACCTCATACATTCATCAATAAAACTTGGTGAAGTTCTTCAGTAATAATGCAAGAAACAAGAAAATTATTTACAAACATCAGGCAATCAGATGACTCTTATATGTATTGCAAAATGACAATTCTCAATTCTCACTCGAATTCTTTTCCATTCAACAAACAACAAAATAAGCATGCAGGTAACTTAAAATGACAATTCTCAATTCTATCACAAAACCATTAACATAGGCTTATAAAGCTTAATGTAACACAATAATCTTTCGAACTAGGCACGAAGCAAAACGACATTGCATAGGCAACTACTAATAGTCTTAGATAACATCATCATATCCAATTCATAGGCCAAAAGCAAGCTGTGAAACTACTTGGCATAAACAAGTGTAATCGTGGCCAGCGCACACATCGCCATACGACGACCCCAGGAGAAGGAATCCGAGAGGAGAGATCCAACGATGAATAGAACCTAGCTACAACATTCGATTTGAGCACTAGTAACTGCGACTCCGAGACGACCGGAGGGGAATAGGGGGAGGAGGAAGGATTACCTGTGCCTGTGCGATGGGTGGCACCGCAGTTGGAGAGGAAGAGCAGGTGGGCGGAGATTGGCGGATGTCGCGGCGTCGTGGACAGGCAGGCCGGGGCCGTAGAACGGCGGCGGCACGAGCGCGGGCGGCACGGTTCGACGCGGCGGCACTCTCCTCCTCCGGCGGCGGCGCTGTAGGGTTCGGCACGGGAGGGGGAGAGATAAAGTTAGATCGGGTTGAGGGTGGGGGGAAATCTGGCACGGAAATTTGCCGAAACGGAAATGAATCAACGTCTTGACAAACATCCATGCACCACACCGGCACACACACAAGCGCTTCACCTGCAACAATCATTTCACCTGCAACAATCATTCATACACACCGACAGCCACACAAGATCTACATGCATATGCATGTCCCCTCCAAATACTCACCTTGTAGATTCGATACCGTGACGAGACCGCGATCGATGAGTTGGAGAGGAGGGGAGAGTATGGAGAGGCTTCTCCTCACCACCAATTATGTATCAACCAAAGTAAGTGCAAAAAGTACCAAAGAAAGTGAAAAGTATGGCCAAAATGGGATGAGAGGGAAGGGGGACGAGCTAGATGGAGGAGGAAGAAGAATGGCTTGGGAGTGTGGTAGGTGGGAGGTTGGCACTTTTTTAGGTGGGACGAGCTAATTCTGTGGCGCACCAGGACCAGTGCGCCACAGAATGCAGTAATTTTGTGCCGCACCAGGGCCAATGCGCCACAGAATTACCTCATTCTGTGGCGCACCAGAGCCAGTGCGCCACAGAATGCTCTAATTCTGTGGCGCACTGGAACTAGTGCGCCACAGAAATAGCGAAACCAATCATTGGGGCTGGCTGGGTGTGGGTCCCACCTTATTTCTGTGGCGCATGAGCTTTAGGTGCGCCACAGAAATTACATATTTTTGTGGCGCACCTAGTCTGATGCGCCACAGATATTGTTTCTGTGGCGCACCAGTAGCTGGTGCGCCACAGAAATAGAATCCCATCTATAAGGGCTTTCCTACTAGTGGTAGTTTGTTTAGTTTTTGAGGACATGGGAGAAGTCAAGATGTTTGTCTTGGTTCTTACGACACGTATGCCATGAGGGGTACCTGTTACAATGTGTACATGTTACAATGGTTGTGTTGGTCGCTATGCGATCTGCTATGTCTTAGCTATTCTAGCTATCTCACGGCCTCAAGGGCTCCTCCACGCCGGCTTATAAAGGCGCCTGGCGTGGGCATCACGGCGGATCCGGGGTGGATACTACATAGAGTCCTAGACTAAGTCCTATACAATATCTTTGTACTGCATGGCAAATCTGCCATAGGCACGTCTTGAGGAATCTTCCATAAGCTCCTGCTGTCCGGGAATCCACCATGGCACGGGTGCATCTGGGAATCTGCCATGGTATGGCAGTGTGGAATCTGCCATGGCATGGCAGCCTTCAATCCGCCATACCACCAGCAACTAGGCCGTCCGGTTGGCTATCTGCCATACCACCAGCAACTAGGCCACCCTGGTTTGCTGGTATGAGACTACGTCACTGGTATACCCATTTGGTATATCCACAATAGTAGCCCCCGGAGTTCTTTGAGATCTTCTCTTCTATCCTCATTGCTTGATGGGCTTTTATCTTCGTCTTCATCTTCATCTTCAAGACAGTAACGTGAAAGATCTCGTAGAGCTCCCAAAGAATAAATTTTATCCACCTGGAACTTTAGGCGGACCAGTGACGTCTCATACTTGCAGGGCAATTCTCCAGATACATGCGGGTATGCTACTGCAAACGAATCCAAGGCGGATAACTAGTATTTTTTTCCGAGCTCAAGGAACGTTCTTTCCAGTATAAGATGTTGCCTCGAAGCTTACCAAACAGTGCACGCAAAATTATCACACTACTTCTATTTTTGAACTTCGTTGCTTTTACACCATGTGTAGCCCCCGAGCGCCATGGCGGGTTCTCATAGAGAATCCATCAGGGTGCTCTTAGAGAAACTACTTAGAATTTTTAGCCTGTAGCCCCCGAGCACCGCTATGCAATTTTTCCTAGCGGTGCTCACAGAAGACTTAGGATTTTTTTGCTAGCTGTAGCCCCCGAGCGTTATGGCGGATTTCTATCCGGCATAGGGCTCTAAGAGAATTACGTAGTTAAAATGCGATGAGTAGCCCCCGAACGTTATGGCGGATTTTTATCTGGCACAATGCTATAAGAGAACTTCACAAAACTTAGCATCGATGTAGCCCCCGAGTGTCAAGGTGGAATTTACTTGAAAATTCGGCGTGATGCTCTTAGAGAACTTCACCAGCTATTAGATCAACATACTATGGTCGCAGCCCCCGGGCGGCCAGCTCCATGGCGGCCGGCTCCAAGGTGACCTCAAGGCATCCTGCTCCATGGCGGTCTGCTCCAAGTTGGCATGCTCCATGGCGGTCTCAAGGCATCCTGCTCCATGGCGGACTGCTCCAAGGCGGCCGCTCCATGGCAGATTTGGGCTGTCATCAAAGGTGTCCGCTCCATGGCAGATTTGGGATGCCATAAAAGGCGGCCGCTGCATGGCAGATTTGGGCTGCCATCGACGGTAGCCCCCGAGTATTTGAGCTGAGTGGCTCGAAAACACCTCAGATGGGGCACCAGCAAAGCGTCCAAGCGTCATATGTACCTGTGACATGATAACAAAACACAATTGTATTAAATCGTTCTTGTGTTCAACAAACAAATGCAAGGCGGATAAAACACGACCATTGAACAGATGTTTTAAAGCTGAAACTATGCAGCAGTTGAACAACATAAAAACTATCAAGGTGGAAAAAACTTCGACTATCTTGAACAGTTCATATGCATTTAATATGATTTTAGCAAGTGCTGGTTTATCCGTTCTTCCGGTTTGTATGCTAAACTTTTCGTGAGATGGCAAACTTTTGCGCGAACAATCCGCCAAGGCGATAGCGCTTAATAGCAGCCATCCAAAACCTTGGAAACGGATGGCGGCTTTAAAGTGCCAAAATGTCACTACTCGGGAATCCACATATAAAACATCAGAAAACGTGTAGGCCAGAAAACTTAAGCTAACGCCGGATGGCGGATTTTTGCATGATACCGGCGCCTTTAGAGGCAAGCCAGTCAAAATTTACTCACGAGCGCAAGGCAAATCGTGGAAAAGTTATGATCAAAACGAAAGCGGTAAAAGACTCAGAATATGAGTGAACCAATCTTTATCTCATGATCATAAAACATAAAGTATAATTATAAATAGGGACTTAGCTATTTGAGCGGAGTCGATGTGGGTCGCGACGAAGTAGTCCGCGATGGCGGCAAAGCCGGCTATGGCGGAGAGCAATCCGTAGCAGCGACGAAGTTGACGATGGTGAAAGCTGTTAGATGTATATTGTATATTGTATTTTCCCTATCTGTTAGGAAGGTGAAGCCATCCACAACGAAGTAGAAATAATCCACGGTGGCGGTGAAGCCAGCGACACCGAGGAGACATGGCGGATATCAGTCGTAGCGGTCTAGTCCGCGGTAGCCAAACTGCATCCGCCATAGGCAGGATACATCCGCCAATAATTAGCCTCGTATGATTATGCATGCGATCAACGTCTTGGTCGGAAAATCCATGCACGCAAAGTGCTTCTCCACGTTGGACTCTAGCCTAGCCTATGCACGTTGCCTGATTCTTTTACTTTGAAAGTACATGCTTCTGCCTAGAGCTGTCGTGATGCGTACATACAGGATTCTGCATGGCGGGAGACCTAGCTCGATCCATAGCCATCAGATCAACTGCAGTAGCACCTCGTCAAATTATTTCTTCCCGACAAGGACTTGGCGTGCTGCCATGACGACAATTTTTATCCGCCTTGTCTTCTTATTCCCTCTATGCCGAACGGACGATTCCGCTGGCGCTGATTCCGCCGGTGCAGCCTTTGTATGACAACGTTGAAAACCAGCCGCGACATCGGTATAGTCTGCGATGGCGGATCCAACAGCCAGAGTGGAGAGGAAGGCCGTCGCGACGGAGTCAAAATTGGCCGCCATGCAATATATTTTGCCGCCTCGGAGATGAAGATGTCCGCATCAGAAATGAAGCCGTAATAAACTGCAGCGATGCCGGAGCGAACCATAGCGAAGAGTACATGGCGGCGACGGCGGGACAGAGTCATAGCCGGCTGCCAGATCAATCGCAATGGCCACAAAGTTGACAATGATGGAAGCGGTATGGCGGAAATCAGCTTTGCGTGATGCTCGATCAGATGATAAGCTAGCGTCCCTGCAGAAAAACATATGCATGATTCACGTCACCATGGGCAGCAGCATAGCTTCGGTCATGTAGATTAGCACCCTGGCCGTTAAATCCATGCATGATTTGCATGAGATAACTAGGATCATCAATCGATCGCAACATGCCTGATTGAATCTTTGCATAGATGGTAGTATTGTTCATGGCGGACTTAAAGCTGTAGCCAGCGATGATGAAATATTCTGCCATAGCGGCGAAGTGGTCCGCGATGGCGGCAAAGCTGTCCGTGGCGGAGTCGAAGATGAACTTATCGGCGGCAAAGTTATACGAGCCAGCGACGATGAACTTATCGGCGGCAAAGTTACACTAGCCAGCGTCGATATAAGGTGACGCAGTCCGGGACAGCGACAATGCCGGCTGTCACAGAGCTATAACCGGCTGTGACAACAAAAGTAGTCTGTGATGGCGGCAAAGCCAGCCATGACGAAGTAGGGGTTATCCGCAGCGGCGGCGAAGCCAGCAACGCCGAGAAGATGTAGAGACATGTCAGATCGAAAATCAGATCAGATCGGCGCCGCCTCGAAAATAGGGGATACAATCCGCCAGTGTGAGTGCTATTACGTCGAGACCCTGATTGCCTAGCCTTGGCGGCAATGAACTTTCCGCCGGTGTTGCAGATGAAAGCGATCGCCGTCGTCGAAGGCGGTGAGAAATCTGCCTGGATCGGTTCCAGACACCCTGGCCCCACGGTGGGCGCCAACTGTCGTTGTTCTTACGACACGTATGCCATGAGGGGTACCTCAAGGCGATAGGAGGGGATAGGCGATCTGGTGCCCGGGACGGTGAGAGACAGGGATTACCCAGGTTCACGTCCCCGCGGTGGAGGATCGCTACATCCTGCTACAACTCACTATAATGGCACAATGTGTACAGGTTACAATGGTTGTGTTGGTCGCTATGTGATCTGCTATGTCTTAGCTATTCTAGCTATCTCATGGCCTCAAGGGCTCCTCCACCCCGGCTTATAAAGGCGCCTGGCGTGGGCATCACGGCGGATCCGGGGCGGATACTACATAGAGTCCTAGACTAAGTCCTATACAATATCTTTGTACTACATGGCAAATCTGCCATAGGCACGTCCTGAGGAATCTGCCATAAGCTCCTGCTGTCCGGGAATCCGCCATGGCACGGGTGCGTCTGGGAATCTGCCATGGTATGGCAGCGTGGAATCTGCCATGGCATGGCAGCCTTCAATCCGCCATACCACTAGAAACTAGGCCGTCCGGTTGGCTATCCGTCATACCACCAGCAACTAGGCCACCCTGGTTTGCTGGTATGAGACTACGTTACTGGTATACCCGTTTGGTATATCCACAACAATGTTAGTAGTGAAACTATGTTGAGTAATATTTAATGGTTTGATATGTATGTTGTGGTGCTATTCTGCTAGTGGTGTGATGACCCACAAGTATAGGGGATCGCAACAGTCTTCGAGGGAAGTAAAACCCAAATTTATTGATTCGACACAAGGGGAGCCAAAGAATATCTATAAGCCTTAACAGATGAGTTGTCAATTCAGCTGCACCTGGAAACAGACTTGTTCGCAGCGGTTTATCAGTAGCAACAGTTTTATAGTGGTGATAGTAGTGAAACAGTAATAGCAATGGTAAAATAAAAGCGGTAATAGTAGCAATAGTAAACAATAGGATAAAATACTGTAGGCATAGGGATGGGTGTACGGGCGTTGCATGGATAAGATAATTCATGAAATCAGTGAGACATGGGCATTGCAGATAAATAATGATAAAGCATCCTAGTACTAACAATCATAGGCATGTGTTCCGTATATAGTCGTACGTGCTCGCAATGAGAAACTTGTACGACATCTTTTGTCCTACCAGCCTGTTGCAGCAGGGCCTCAAGGGAAACTACTGGTAATTAAGGTACTCCTTTTAATAAAGTACCGGAGCAAAGCATTAGCACTCGGTGAACACATGTGATCCTCACATCATAGCCATCCCCTCCGGTTATCCCAATTTCTGTCACTTTGGGGCCTCGGGTTCCGGACAACAATATATGTGAACAACTTGTAGGTAAGACCATAAACAACAAGTATCATCATAGAAACAATAACATGTTCAGATCTAAAATCACGGCACTCGGGCCCAAAGTGACAAGCATTAAGCACAACAAGTTGCAACAATGTCATAAGCACTAATAGAAGATACTAGGCACTATGCCCTAACAATCTCATAGCAAATTACATGAATGATCTCATCCAATCCCTACCATCCCCTTTGCCTACAGCGGGAATTACTCACACATGGATGGGGGAGTCATGGATGGTTGATGGAGAGATGTCGGTGATGATGGTGATGAAGATCTCCTCCAAATCCCCGTCCCGACAGGGTGCCAGAATGGAGTTTCTGGTTCCGAATCACGGTTTCTGATGGTGGCAGGGTAGCGGAAGTCTATCTGGGAAAAACGCCCAACCCCCGCTGTTTTCAGGTCAGAGGGTATATGTAGGCGGAAGGAGGGGTCGAGGCGACGGCCGAGGCGGCCTCACCACAGGTGGGCGCGGCCAGGGCTGGGCCGCGCCCCCTGGTGGTGAGCCCAGGCCGCTGGCCCCCTTCGTCTCTCCTTCTGGCTCCGTGGGTCTTCTGGCAAAATAGAATTTTTGCAATATTTTCCGGGATTTTTCCTGAAAGTCGGATTTCTGCACAAAAAAAGACACCAGAGCAATTCTGCTGAAAACAGCATTAGTCTATGTTAGTTGTATTCAAAACACACAAATTAGAGGAGAAACAATAGCAAAAGTGTTCGGGAAAGTAGATACGTTTTGGACGTATCAACTCCCCCCAAGCTTAGCTATTTGCTTGTCCTCAAGCAATTCAGTTAACAACTGAGAGCGATAAAAGAAACTTTCAGGAACACATTTGCTTCATATGATGTATATATACTAACTATATGATCAAGTACTCAGGCAATACATAATAAGAAATATGCAACTAACGTTACCTCATAGTCAAGCAAGCTATGAAAGAGTGCTAATGCACTAATAACAAGTAACATGAACATAAGAAGCTACAAGATTATAATGTTCATAAATGATATGGAAGAGTGGTATCCCGCTTTCCTTTATTTGTGGAGCAAAACATAAATGCTGAGGCACCTCTGAAGTCCAAATGAAGACTAGAAGTAAAAATATCAAAGATACAATCATCAAAGTTATACCACAATTAACCTTGTTCTGGGACAAGCACATTACACTAAGAATAACAGCTATGCTCTCAAGAAGGTGCTTAAAGTTAGAAGAAGAAGACTCAATATAAAAGTAAAAGAAAGGCCCTTCGCAGAGGGAAGCAGTGATTTAACATGTGCTAGAGCTTTTCATTTGTAAAACAGAGATAAAAAATTATTTTGAGAGGTGGTTGTTTCATGTCAACCTCTGGCAATGGGGACTTGCTATCTTCCATAATAAACAAGTGAGAGCGGTTTTGAGTTCTTTGAAAATTTGGCACATTGGTGCTCTTTTATAAAGCTTTGGCACTCCTCCCCACCTTTTCCTTTCTCAAACCATGGCTAACCGATTCCATCGGGTGCCCACCAACTTTCACATACCATGGAGGAGTGTCTTTTTTATTTCTTTTTAGAATTAGATTACAATGGTCTGACCAGCTCCCTTGCAAAATTAATGACGAGCAGATGAAGCTGCCTAGTCGAGGGGTACTCAATTTAATATGGAGGATAGCAATTCCGACCACTACGTCCCCATGAGCTAAAAACAGTGGCACAAAATGAGAAGTATTTGAAAGTTTTGAAAGGTAGCACATGAAAATTTACTTGGAATGGCTTGCAAATATCATGCATAGGAATTTATAGTGGACTCTTTAGTAGACTATGTTTTTGGTGATTGGATGCACGAGAAGTATTCTCTCTCGGTACGAGTGAAGGCTAGCAAAAGACTGGGAAGCGACAATCAAGAGAGCAATAACTGTCATAATCATGCTTGCGACAAAACAAAATTAATATAGGCATAAAAATGATACAAGAACGCTGAGGCAAAGTAAATCATCGAGGCTTATTTGACTTTTTGTTCAGTCATATGCATGCTTGAGCATGTGCCAAGTCGATTCAAATGAAACTTTCAGAGGTGGATACCATAATAACATACCATATTATGAATAAAACAATGCATGCAAGCGTCTACATGACATGCTACAAACTATTAGTAAATTGGAACTAATCATATGAGAACAAGAACTACAAAGCATCCATTAGATAACATATACCTTACATGAACCGACTAAGCATGTCCACATAGATGAGTATATGTACAAAAATGAAAATAAATAGAGTTCATACCAGCCTCTTACCACATCTCGGATTGTCATATGTCGTCATTATTGCCTTTCACTTGTGTGGCTTGAATAATATGAAGTGAATACCAAGCTCCAATGGAGTCACGGGAGATTGAACTCTGCAACAAACTTTACAAAACCAAAGAAGAAGAACAAATATTTTTGGGTTTTCGATTTTTGAAACAAGAACAGAAGGAAATAGCAAACAAAGCAAAATATTTTTGGATTTTTCACATATCAAACCGAAAATAGCAAGTAAAGCAAACCAAAGCTAGCAAACTAAAAGGCCAACAAAGAGAAATAACGGAAATATTTTTGGTCTTTTTGTGTTTTGGAAAGAAGAAATAAGAACAAGAGCAATAAAGAAAGCAAAACATGGATATACATAGGACCGACTAAATATGATATGTAGATGAGTGAATCGTCGGCGTACCTCCCCCCAAGATTAGGCTTTTGGCCTAAGTGGAGATTAATGTCGGCTCGGCCATGAGGTGGTGTCCCCAAAATATGATGAAGAAGCACCTTCGTCCTGATACGAGCTCGAGGGCGCCCCAGAGTGGTACATGGTGTAGTGATAGGCCGGCTCCTCCTCTTCCTCCTGGTCCACGACGCCATGCTGCACGTTGAAGCCGAGCAACCTAAGATGCTCGTCCAACTCTTCCTTCGAGCGCGACCATGGCCTGCTGTTAATACTGAACAAACTAGGTTGTGGCAATGGCACTTCCCTTTCCTCTCTATCTGTAAATAACATTCTATAAACTAATTTCCCTGCACAAGAGTTAGCAGTAACAAAGTGATGGAGCTTCATGGCAGCAAGATCAAGCCTCTGTGGAGTCAACAATATATCATGAGGAGCAATAGGAAGTTCAAGAGCAGCAACAATGCACGCAGCAATAATACCTCCATAAATAGGTCCCCTAGCGGCTAGGCGACGAGCAATAAGAGCGCCAAGGTTATACTTCCTACTAACATCAAGAGCGGTATCTAGAAAAGCTAAATGATAATTGGAGATATTGCTAGTGTTTCCTCTACCAAGTACACTAGTAGCAAGATAGTAAGTAAAATATCTAATAGCTGGGAGTTGAATGTTTCTTATCTTGCCACGCTGTGCTGTGCGGTTATCGTCGCTGATCACTCCTCGGTAGAGCTCCAACAAATCAGTTGGCTCATGAAGCATCTTCCTCACCTTCCCAAACATGGGAATACCTAAAATATCACAAAACCTCTCCAAAGACATGGTGATAGACTTGTCATAAATTTTAAATGCAATGGAAGGATTGAAATGAGAGTTAGTGAATTTAAAGCTTTCAACAAAAATCTTTCTGAGAATAGCATATTGATTACTCTCATCCATCATGTATGCAGTCAATCCAACCCTGTTAATAAGGAGCAAGAAATCATCAAGAATCCCTGCATCACGCAAAAAGTTAGCACAAGGGAAGGTGGATGGATGTGCATCTCCATCGTCTCCCTCAAGGTTCGGTGACATAATATCTTCATTGTAGGATTACAACGCCCCAAAACCGGCACCTTGCGTATCGTAGCAATCACGCCACAACACGCACGGTGTCGCTTTGGAAACGCCCACCAGGCATAATGTGCACATCGAAACATACACATTATGCGGGTGGAATAGAAGTAGCAACAGTTACACAAGTTCATGATGGAACCCACAAAAGAATATAATATAACCACGAAGACTCCACGAGTCAAGAATCCAAATATACAATACAAATATCCAAATCATACATAAAGCGAAATAGCGTCCGAGTACGGACAAGAATACAAATGGGCCTAAGAGGCCTGAAGATAAATGATGGCGTCCAAAACCCTGCCCAGGCCAAGCCGGAAGGGTAACCTTGCTAACGTCGTCGCTCCCATACCTATGAACAGCGTCGGGCCAAAGGTTGCCGAACAAGGAGGGAGAAAGAGAAAAGGAAAAAAAATGAGGGTAAGTACCGAGGCACGTACTCGCGAGACTGGAATTCAGCTGTGCTCGCCTACAGGCTATATGGTGGACTTAGCGGCAACAAAAGAACTAAACTAGAGAGACACACTACACCTTTCGTCTAAAAAGAGTAAGATAAGAGAGCGTATAAAAGTAACCAGCTAGAAACTAACACCAAACATAACCCAGCCGATGAATCACCTCCTCGTGACCAAACGAAGAAGCAAGTATCAAAGGCACTCACACAGTTACCAAGTTTTATTGCAGGTTTATTGTTGTAGTTGTGCTAGCTTACTACACAGGTTTATTAGTATTGAAATAGCAGGTGCAAGTTGTTCTATGATCGAGTAGTACAGCTCCAAGTCGTCCATAACCGCGGACACGGCTTTTCGAAAAGATTTAACCCTGCAGGGGTGCCCAAATGTACCCACACGTACGATCAATCCTTCCGGCAAGTCTCGCACCCTTAATAAAAACAGGTGCGCCATTAGGATAGTCACGACTCGCACTCTCCTTCACTACAAACAAGTCTAGGAAGCCACCTAACTAAGTTTAACCCGTATCGAGAGTCCGGCCGAATCTCCGAACGGACTTAGCTGTTTGCGCCGGCGCTGCATAATGGGCTGGAACCTCGCTCTGGGGAGGGTGCCCACCTGCAGTCGTCCCGCACCTACACGAGCGTGCAGAAACAAAGGGGTTACAAGGCACTCTGGGGCTTCCCCCAAATAAAATAGGACCATAAGATACAAGCTGCACGCCCGACAAGAAACAAATGGAAAACCTCAAACTAGTTGTGGCCACTGGACAAGTATGTAGATTCCGGCAGTGTCAAGGGGAGGCCCAGAAGCGTACCCACGTATGGTTAGAGCGCTCAGTCTCAGAACAGTTCATGCGATCTCGGGGTCCTAGGGGACACAAGTGAGCCGTCGGAAAACTGGCAAAATGACTCACTGATGCCTCTGCTTAATTCAATTTTAATCATTAACATTAAAGTAAGCAATGATTATCTCCAACAACATATATCCATAAAGTAGAGCATGTGATAACTTTCCCAACCCGACAAGATAAAGCAAGTCGAACAACCTGAAGATGCCTACGACTCGCAAGGCCAACTCAAACAACAAGCACACGGGTAATAGGATGTATGGAAGGTTCTATGGCTTTGCTTTGGATAAACAGGTGGATAGGACACGGGACTCGAACAAAAGCATCGCGACACAAGGCTAGAATATAGAGCTAGCGAGAGCAAAAATGTTAAATGGGTAGAGAGAAAAGGGCTCGCCTGAAAAGATGGTCGAAGAACACTCGAAGAACTTGTCGTTGCTCACATCACCACGAAGCGGCCTATCCGCGAAGAAGCAAATCGCTACAACAAACAACGAATGCAACACTTACTACTACGAAGAAAGAAACGGCATGCTCATGTGAATGCATGCATGACATGGCAATTATGACGCAATGCAACTATTCCAAATTAAGCGGAATCGGAATTCCATTACACACATATTAGGTTGAAGTTGTTTTACTACCCGACAATTTAAATGTTTATTAGCATGGCAAAGGCAAGATATGGGTGATCTACACAAAATTAAATGAAGTGGTGAAACCATAATTGGTATCTCACAATTACTTCATATGTTACTTAATAGTTATAATGCAAACTATCACGGCATGACATGATGCGATATGCAAACAAGCATATGGATGACAAATTCAGATTAGTCACATTTTTCTGATAAAATTTCATATAAAATACTTTGTATTTCGAGTAACGGTTTGAAAGATACGAATTTAGCAAAATTTGCATATTTGTAGGCCTTCTTTCTTAGAAAAAAAAATGGAAAATGACACAGCTGGGCTGGATCTGGAAGCAGGTTCACTACCTGCAGCGCTAGACACGCGACTGGGCCGGATCTTGATGGCGTCGGAAAAGAAGAAACCGCGCGGGGCGCGAGACAGCGGGGAATGATCTCGGGCCAAGGCCCATTTGGCGCCAGATCTAACAACAAAAAGTCAAAAAGTTGGGATTAATCCCGGATCCCAGGGATCGAACCCAAGACCTGTAGATCGACGCGGAAGGAACGAACCGGATGGGCTAGCGAGCAGGTCTTGTTTATGTGCAGGATGCACCCTACTTGAGGAGACCTTGCTGAGATCTGGGACTCACGGTAGCCGGCCGGCGACCACGGACCGGTCGACTGGGGACGAACCAAGATGCGCGAGAGGGCGCGGGAGATGCGCGTTGCTGCAGGAATTCCATTCCAAGCGACGCGGGGAGCTGGGAGCCATCGGAGAGGGCCGGCGGCGAGCACCTGCGGGGAACGGCGGCGGTCAACGTCGGCAGAAGGCTGCATGACGAGAATCGGAAGAGGAAAAGTCCAGGAGGAGGACGAGCTCACCATGGAGGTCATGGACCGGCCAGGGAAGCGGTAGGGATCGAACGGCGCCGGAATTGCTACCGGAACACGGCGGCCGGGGAAGGAAGATGAGGTCGACGTCGACGAACCGAAGCGCTCCTCTCTGGTGCCTTCTGCTAGGGACGGATAGGACATCTAGGCGCATCTCATGGACTTCTTGGACGAGCGCAACGGTGGGGGAAGGAGCCGGCGCGACGGCGGTCTTGCAGCGATAGCTGTCGGTGGCGTTTCTCTGGTACTCTTTCTTGCGAGCGAGACAGAGAGGATGGGGAGTCAGGTGGCGGCGCGAGGGAGGAAAAGAGGGGCGGCTAGGGTTTGCGGGGAGGGCCTCGATGGGGATTTTGTGGAGGGGGAAAAGGTGGAGGAGGTTTGGCGTGGGGGCTCGGTGACGTCTGCAGGAAGGGGTCACGCACCTCTCGTGCTCTTCTGGAGAAGACTACAAGGAAGAAAAGCTTACCGCTTCGCTCTGAAAAAGTTAGGCCATCGGGTGGAGGCTTGGTGGGCTTTAGAGGACAGATGGGCCAGAGAGGAGATGCTGGAAGGCAAGACTTCCCGCTTAGGAAAAAAAAGTATCCAGAAGTTGCAATGGATAAAAGATATAGAGGGAAAAATAGAAATTGAGATGGTGTAAAGAGTGAGAGAAGGAAGGAAGAGCGAGCGAGGAAAAGGGTTACAAAAACATTTCCTAAACTTGATTTTGATTCAAAACAATTTTAGAACTTTGCAAATATTATAATTTTAGTTTAAATTCAAAGTAAGAAGAAAAGAGGAGGGTATTTATAAAACCATACAAGAGAAAATAAGAAATAGTTTGTACCAAATAAATTTTAAGTTTTGACAAAAACATGCAAGATGATAGATGCATGAGGATGCATGACACCACAATGACGTGAAAAAGAAAATAACAAGCAATTCTATTATTGTGGATTTTCCGGGTCGTTACAATCGACACCACTAACAAGGGATCTCGCCCCGAGATCCACGCTCATGTAGGGGGAAAGAGTTGGTGAAACTATCGAGTCTTTGCGCTTCATGTTGATATTCCCGGACCTTAACGTGGATCTATTTTTCTCGACACCACTAACAAGAGGTTTCTTCTCGACACCACCAACAAGGAATACTTGCTCACTTTGATGACGATGAGCTTCCGAAGAACGGACCTATTAGGATAAAGGCAAGAGATCGTCCACCCACGTGGGAACCTAAAACTCAGAGAAGTGGGCAAGAAAAGAGAACTCAAACTCGCGAAGGCAAGAAGAGAGAAGCAAAGAGGTAAGGAGAAAAATGCAGACCTATTAAGAACTATCCACGCATTTTTAACAAAATAGTTTTGACACTAGACTCAACTCGTCCGTTGGCAAGGTTATCCTACAGGCAGACTGGACCCATGGGTATCGACAAAAGCTGGCTCTGATACCACTTACAACGCCCCAAAACCGGCACCTTGCGTATCGTAGCAATCACGCCACAACACGCACGGTGTCGCTTTGGAAACGCCCACCAGGCATAATGTGCACATCGAAACATACACATTATGCGGGTGGAATAGAAGTAGCAACAGTTTCACAAGTTCACGATGGAACCCACAAAAGAATATAATATAACCACGAAGACTCCACGAGTCAAGAATCCAAATATACAATACAAATATCCAAATCATACATAAAGCGAAATAGCGTCCGAGTACGGACAAGAATACAAATGGGCCTAAGAGGCCCGAAGATAAATGATGGCATCCAAAACCCTGCCCAGGCCAAGCCGGAAGGGTAACCTTGCTAACGTCGTCGCTCCCATACCTGTGAACAGCGTCGGGCCAAAGGTTGCCGAACAAGGAGGGAGAAAGAGAAAAGGAAAAAAAATGAGGGTAAGTACCGAGGCACGTACTCGCGAGACTGGAATTCAGCTATGCTCGCCTACAGGCTATATGGTGGACTTAGCGGCAACAAAAGAACTAAACTAGAGAGACACACTACACCTTTCGTCTAAAAATAGTAAGATAAGAGAGCGTATAAAAGTAACCAGCTAGAAACTAACACCAAACATAACCCAGCCGATGAATCACCTCCTCGTGACCAAACGAAGAAGCAAGTATCAAAGGCACTCACACAGTTACCAAGTTTTATTGCAGGTTTATTGTTGTAGTTGTGCTAGCTTACTACACAGGTTTATTAGTATTGAAATAGCAGGTGCAAGTTGTTCTATGATCGAGTAGTACAGCTCCAAGTCGTCCATAACCGCGGACACGGCTTTTCGAAAAGATTTAACCCTGCAGGGGTGCCCAAATGTACCCACACGTACGATCAATCCTTCCGGCAAGTCTCGCACCCTTAATAAAAACAGGTGCGCCATTAGGATAGTCACGACTCGCACTCTCCTTCACTACAAACAAGTCTAGGAAGCCACCTAACTAAGTTTAACCCGTATCGAGAGTCCGGCCGAATCTCCGAACGGACTTAGCTGTTTGCGCCGGCGCTGCATAATGGGCTGGAACCTCGCTCTGGGGAGGGTGCCCACCTGCAGTCGTCCCGCACCTACACGAGCGTGCAGAAACAAAGGGGTTACAAGGCACTCTGGGGCTTCCCCCAAATAAAATAGGACCATAAGATACAAGCTGCACGCCCGACAAGAAACAAATGGAAAACCTCAAACTAGTTGTGGCCACTGGACAAGTATGTAGATTCCGGCAGTGTCAAGGGGAGGCCCAGAAGCGTACCCACGTATGGTTAGAGCGCTCAGTCTCAGAACAGTTCATGCGATCTCGGGGTCCTAGGGGACACAAGTGAGCCGTCGGAAAACTGGCAAAATGACTCACTGATGCCTCTGCTTAATTCAATTTTAATCATTAACATTAAAGTAAGCAATGATTATCTCCAACAACATATATCCATAAAGTAGAGCATGTGATAACTTTCCCAACCCGACAAGATAAAGCAAGTCGAACAACCTGAAGATGCCTACGACTCGCAAGGCCAACTCAAACAACAAGCACACGGGTAATAGGATGTATGGAAGGTTCTATGGCTTTGCTTTGGATAAACAGGTGGATAGGACACGGGACTCGAACAAAAGCATCGCGACACAAGGCTAGAATATAGAGCTAGCGAGAGCAAAAATGTTAAATGGGTAGAGAGAAAAGGGCTCGCCTGAAAAGATGGTCGAAGAACACTCGAAGAACTTGTCGTTGCTCACATCACCACGAAGCGGCCTATCCGCGAAGAAGCAAATCGCTACAACAAACAACGAATGCAACACTTACTACTACGAAGAAAGAAACGGCATGCTCATGTGAATGCATGCATGACATGGCAATTATGATGCAATGCAACTATTCCAAATTAAGCGGAATCGGAATTCCATTACACACATATTAGGTTGAAGTTGTTTTACTACCCGACAATTTAAATGTTTATTAGCATGGCAAAGGCAAGATATGGGTGATCTACACAAAATTAAATGAAG
Source organism: Dactylis glomerata (assembly GCA_007115705.1). Classification (NCBI taxonomy): domain Eukaryota; kingdom Viridiplantae; phylum Streptophyta; class Magnoliopsida; order Poales; family Poaceae; genus Dactylis; species Dactylis glomerata. Next base: position 726,058 of record QXEO01000659.1, read on the forward strand.
TGGTGAAACCATAATTGGTATCTCACAATTACTTCATATGTTACTTAATAGTTATAATGCAAACTATCACGGCATGACATGATGCGATATGCAAACAAGCATATGGATGACAAATTCAGATTAGTCACATTTTTCTGATAAAATTTCATATAAAATACTTTGTATTTCGAGTAACGGTTTGAAAGATACGAATTTAGCAAAATTTGCATATTTGCAGGCCTTCTTTCTTAGAAAAACAAAAGGGAAAATGACACAGCTGGGCTGGATCTGGAAGCAGGTTCACTACCTGCAGCGCTAGACACGCGACTGGGCCGGATCTTGATGGCGTCGGAAAAGAAGAAACCGCGCGGGGCGCGAGACAGCGGGGAATGATCTCGGGCCAAGGCCCATTTGGCGCCAGATCTAACAACAAAAAGTCAAAAAGTTGGGATTAATCCCGGATCCCAGGGATCGAACCCAAGACCTGTAGATCGACGCGGAAGGAACGAACCGGATGGGCTAGCGAGCAGGTCTTGTTTATGTGCAGGATGCACCCTACTTGAGGAGACCTTGCTGAGATCTGGGACTCACGGTAGCCGGCCGGCGACCACGGACCGGTTGACTGGGGACGAACCAAGATGCGCGAGAGGGCGCGGGAGATGCGCGTTGCTGCAGGAATTCCATTCCAAGCGACGCGGGGAGCTGGGAGCCATCGGAGAGGGCCGGCGGCGAGCACCTGCGGGGAACGGCGGCGGTCAACGTCGGCAGAAGGCTGCATGACGAGAATCGGAAGAGGAAAAGTCCAGGAGGAGGACGAGCTCACCATGGAGGTCATGGACCGGCCAGGGAAGCGGTAGGGATCGAACGGCGCCGGAATTGCTACCGGAACACGGCGGCCGGGGAAGGAAGATGAGGTCGACGTCGACGAACCGAAGCGCTCCTCTCTGGTGCCTTCTGCTAGGGACGGATAGGACATCTAGGCGCATCTCATGGACTTCTTGGACGAGCGCAACGGTGGGGGAAGGAGCCGGCGCGACGGCGGTCTTGCAGCGATAGCTGTCGGTGGCGTTTCTCTGGTACTCTTTCTTGCGAGCGAGACAGAGAGGATGGGGAGTCAGGTGGCGGCGCGAGGGAGGAAAAGAGGGGCGGCTAGGGTTTGCGGGGAGGGCCTCGATGGGGATTTTGTGGAGGGGGAATAGGTGGAGGAGGTTTGGCGTGGGGGCTCGGTGACGTCTGCAGGAAGGGGTCACGCACCTCTCGTGCTCTTCTGGAGAAGACTACAAGGAAGAAAAGCTTACCGCTTCGCTCTGAAAAAGTTAGGCCATCGGGTGGAGGCTTGGTGGGCTTTAGAGGACAGATGGGCCAGAGAGGAGATGCTGGAAGGCAAAGACTTCCCGCTTAGGAAAAAAAAGTATCCAGAAGTTGCAATGGATAAAAGATATAGAGGGAAAAATAGAAATTGAGATGGTGTAAAGAGTGAGAGAAGGAAGGAAGAGCGAGGGAGGAAAAGGGTTACAAAAACATTTCCTAAACTTGATTTTGATTCAAAACAATTTTAGAACTTTGCAAATATTATAATTTTAGTTTAAATTCAAAGTAAGAAGAAAAGAGGAGGGTATTTATAAAACCATACAAGAGAAAATAAGAAATAGTTTGTACCAAATAAATTTTAAGTTTTGACAAAAACATGCAAGATGATAGATGCATGAGGATGCATGACGCCACAATGACGTGAAAAAGAAAATAACAAGCAATTCTATTATTGTGGATTTTCCGGGTCGTTACAGATATCCTATATTGAGCAGTGGATCTTGAAGGCCTTGATGACCTTGGTGCTTCTCTTTCAAACACTTCTCCATAGGTGTAGTTATCCATGTCCCTTTTCTGAAAATTTTAACAAACCTCATAAAATATGATTTTGAGACAAACAAATGTAGGGAACTACTATAGGGAGTAACTAGAGGGCTAACATGCATCAAAATAACATTTCTAAGCAATAGAACAATCATGCAAACTCATTTCACCTGTCACCTATAGAGCTAAAATACTCAAGAAATACTTTACTAAACAAAATTCTACTTGGACAATCAGAGGAGTCACATACCGGAGAACAATTGCTCCAAATCTCAGCAACAATGATGGGCTGAGCAAGGAGATCGAAAAATTGAGATGAAGAGCAGCAAGAACTCGGGTTTGAGCAGGCGTGTCATTATTTTTGGGAGAGAGAAAGAGCTGGGGAGGAAGAGATAAGTGAGAGGCCAGGGGTCCCCCTCACCATAGGTGGGTGCGGCCAGGGCTTGGGCCGCGCCCCCTGTTGGTGAGGTGGCATGCCAGGTCCCCCTGATGTCTCCCAGGTGCCTCTCTGCCCCATTTTTTGACATAAAAATTTAAAAAGATTTTTCTGGAATTTTTCGAGAAACTTTATTTTCGATGATTTTTCAGAAAAACGATAAAAGAATAAAACTCGGGAAAACGACGATGGAGCGATAGAAAGCAAATCAAAACCAAGTATGCAGCGGCTCTAAGATATTCTAATCATGTAACTAACAAAGGGAACAAAAATGAACAAGTAAATATAAGTGAGGTAAAGTGAATGCGGTGAAAACGAAGTTTCGTTCATATAAAATCACTTTGTTAACAAGGTTGATCAAGTCTTGTTACCAAACTAAATTTATATGAGGCAAAACTTTGCATTTCACTTTATGCTTATGTTACCTCAACCTTGATAGGCATAGTCCCAATCATAACAATTTTATATTCTTCCTTGGGCTTTCGCTTTGAACAAATAATTTGACCAACTCGAATGGTCTCAACATTCTTGATTGAATTTAGAGCATTCTTTCTATCAATCTTCTTGGGAAAATAGACCGTATACTCTTTGTCATTGACATTAAAGGTTACTTTTCCTTGATTGCAATTAATAACAGCACCTGCAGTGTTTAGAAAAGGTCTTCCAAGAATAATAGACATATTATCATCTTCAGGCATTTCTAACACAACAAAGTCAGTTAATATCAAACAACTGTTAGCGACTTGAACGGGAACATTTTCACATATACCAATAGGAATAGTAGTAGACTTATCAGCCATCTGCAAAGATATATCAGTTGATACCAATTTTTCTAGATCAAGTCTCTTATAAAGAGAAAAAGGCATGACACTAACTCCAGCTCCTAGATCACATAAAGCAGTTCTAACGTAGTTATTTTTAATGGAGCAAGGAATAGTTGGTATACCTGGATCTCCAAGCTTTTCCGGAACTTTACCATCAAAAGAATAATTAGCAAGTAGAGTGGAAATTTCCTCATTAGGAATCTTCCTTTTGTTAGTAACAATATCTTTCATATACTTTGCATAAGGAGGCATTCTAATAGCATCCGTCAAAGGAATTTGCAAAAATAAAGGTTTCATCCATTCACAAAACCTGTTGTAGTGTTCTTCTTCCTTGGACTTGTGTTTCTTACCAGGAAAAGGCATTGGTTTCTGTACCCAAGGTTCTCTCTCATTACCATGCTTGTGGGCAATGAAGTCTTCTTTGGTGTACTTTGCATTCTTATCAATCTTTTATGGTTCCTCTTCCACTTCTTCTTTATCGGAAGCATCACCTGGTTTAGTTTTAGCATCAGAAATAGAAACACTATTAGGATCTTTACCTGCTTCAGGGGACTCTGCAGTTGTTTTATGCTTCTTCTTCTTCTTCTTCTTCTTCTTCTTCTTCTTCTTGGAAGGAATATCATCTCTTGAAGTGCGCTGAGAATCTTGCTCGATCCTCTTAGGATGTTCTTCAGGATATAAGGGGTCTTGAGTGGTAGCACCTCCTCTTGTGCGTATTTCACATGCTTGTTTTTCTCTTGAAGCATTAACTAGCAAGCCTTTTTGCACCTTGTAAGCTGATCAATTTGAGTCTAAACCATTTGAAAATGTTTAACAAGTATCTTCATATCATTGGAGGTTCTCTCCACAATATCCTGCAACTTGTTAATAGCTCTAGAATTTTCCAACAAATGATCCTGCACCATTCTATTAAAATTATCTTGCTTAACAATAAAATTATCTAACTCATCTAAGCATTGATCAGGAGGTTTAGAGTAAGGAATATCTCTATCATCAAAGCGTTAGAGAGAGTGTACCTCGATAGTGGATGAATGAGGGATTGGCTTACATAATTCTTCTATAGGAGGTAAATTCTTCACATCTTCGGCCTTCATACCTTTATCCTTAAGAGATTTCTTGGCTTCCTTCATAACTTCATCATTTAATTCAATCATTCCTCTCTTCCTTGGTGTCGGCTCTGTGACCGGCGCAGGTGTTGGTGCTGGCGTTGGCTCAACTAGAGTCCAATCATCATGATTCTGGCTTATTTTAGCCATTAATTCTTCAGCCTCAGCCGGAGTTCTTTCCCTGAAAACACAACCAACACAACTATCCAAATATGACTTAGATTCATCAGTTAGTCCATTATAAAATATATCAAGGAGTTCATTTTTAGGCAATGGCTCTTTAGGCAAAGCTCTAATTAAAGAACAAAACCTTGTCCAAGATTCAGGCAGTATCTCTCCTTTTCCCTGTTCAAAATCAAAGATTTTATGCACAGCGGCATGTTGAGCACTAGCAGGAAAATATTTCTGAAAGAAAGCATTAACCAAAGCAATAGGACTATGAATAGATCCAGGAGACAAGCTATTAAACCAAGTTTTAGCTGCATCTTTCAATGAGAAAGGAAAAATCTTAGCAACAAAGTAAGTGCGCAGCTTAATATCATCAGAAAACAAATTACTCAAAGTAGAAAGCTCATTCATGTGCTCCATAGCACTTTCATTCTCAGTACCACAAAAAGGCTCTTTCTCAACAATAGATATGTAAGATAAATCTAAAGAGAAATCATAATCCTTGTCTCTAATATCTATGGGAGAAGCAGCAAACTTAGGATCAGGAGACAATTTATATCTAATAGCATGTCTCACTAAAAGTTCCTTAACAGCTTTAGCATCACGAGTAGCATGAGCTTCAGCAATAAAATCATCGTCAAGCTCAATATAAGCATCATCAAAATCATCACTAGGACATTCCCTAGACTCAGGTGAACTAACAGGTGTAACAGTGGTGTTTCCCATCTTAGCTTAGCAATTGTAGCATCTAAAAAGGAACCTAGTGAACCACTCTCATCAAGCACAGTCGAAGCATCATCTAAATTATCAATGGCATTTTCAAACTCAGCAGAAGTAGTAGCGGTAGCGTGTGCATGTGGTGGTGTAAGCAACTTACTCATAACAGATGGTGAATCAAGAGCAACAGAAGTATTCAAAGTCGTACCTCTTCTTGTAGTGGATGGCAATATAGGAACTTTTCCATCACGAGGTTTACCCATGATGAAAGGATTGCAGCGAACAATATGAATTCCAAGTGAATTTACAAATAAAGCTATGCTCCCCGACAACGGCGCCAGAAAATAGTCTTGATGACCCACAAGTATAGGGGATCGCAACAGTCTTCGAGGGAAGTAAAACACAAATTTATTGATTCGACACAAGGGGAGCCAAAGAATATCTGTAAGCCTTAATAGAGGAGTTGTCAATTCAGTTGCACCTGGAAACAGACTTGTTCGCAGCGGTTTATCAGTAGCAACAGTTTTATAGTGGTGATAGTAGTGAAACAGTAATAGCAATAGTAAAATAAAAGCGGTAATAGTAGCAATAGTAAATAGTAGGATAAAATACTGTAGGCATAGGGATGGATGTACGGGCGTTGCATGGATAAGTTAATTCATGAAATCAGTGAGACATGGGCATTGCAGATAAATAATGATAAAGCATCCTAGTACTAACAATCATGGACATGTGTTCCGTATATAGTCGTACGTGCTCGCAATGAGAAACTTGCACGACATCTTTTGTCCTACCAGCCTGTTGCAGCAGGGCCTTAAGGGAAACTACTGGTGATTAAGGTACTCCTTTTAATAAAGTACCGGAGCAAAGCATTAGCACTCGGTGAACACATGTGATCCTCACATGATAGCCATCCCCTCCGGTTATCCCAATTTCTGTCACTTTGGGGTCTTGGGTTCCGGACAACAATATGTGTAAACAACTTGTAGGTAAGACCATAAACAACAAGTATCATCATAGAAACAATAACATGTTCAAATCTGAAATCATGGCACTCGGGCCCAAAGTGACAAGCATTAAGCACAACAAGTTGCAACAATGTCATAAGCACTAATAGAAGATACTAGGCACTATGCCCTAACAATCTCATAGCAAATTACATGAATGATCTCATCCAATCCCTACCATCCCCTTCGCCTACAGCGGGAATTACTCACACAAGGATGGGGGAGTCATGTATGGTTGATGGAGAGACGTCGGTGATGATGGTGATGAAGATCTCCTCCAAATCCTCGTCCCGGCAGGGTGCCAGAACGGAGTTTCTGGTTCCGAATCGTGGTTTCTGATGGCGGCGGCGTAGCGGAAGTCTATCTGGGAAAAACGCCCAACCCCCGCTATTTTCAGGTCAGAGGGTATATGTAGGCGGAAGGAGGGGTCGAGGCGACGGCCGAGGCGGCCTCACCACAGGTGGGCATGGCCAGGGCTAGGCCGCGCCCCCTGGTGGTGAGCCCAGGCCGATGCCCCCCTTTGTCTCTCCTTCTGGCTCCGTGGGTCTTCTGGCAAAATAGAATTTTTGCAATATTTTCCGGGATTTTTCCTGAAAGTCGGATTTCTACACAAAAACGAGACACCAGAGCAATTCTGCTGAAAACAGCGTTAGTACGTGTTAGTTGTATTCAAAACACACAAATTAGAGGAGAAACAATAGCAAAATTGTTCGGGAAAGTAGATACGTTTTGGACGTATCATGGTGTCATGTGAACGTCGACTACATGATACTCACCTTTATGGGCCTAGTGGAATGAATTGTGTATTTGGCTACTAATTGTGGGGTTGCCGGAGCGACAGAAATATAAACCCCCGTTAGAAAACCATTGCACCAGGGAGTGTAGGATCTTAGAGTTTAAGGCTATGGTTAGATTTATCTTAATTACTTTCTTGTAGTTGCGGATACTTGCAAGGGGTATAATCACAAGTGTGTAGTAGTCCGAGTTGGGGTAGTGCATTAGCATAGGTTCACCCCCATAACACCTATCAAACTAAAGAAGATTACTTGGCTGCATGAAGCAAAAGCACTTGACAGAAACTCCGGTGTGTCCTCAGGAACGTTTGGTAATCATAAGTTACACAACCGGCTTGTCCTTTGCTCTAAAAATGATTGGGCTGCTCGCAGCAATTATTATTATTGTCTTTTATTTACTCGTACTTTATTTACTTGCATTATCAAATACCCCTGAAAACCCGTTTGCTAGTATTTACAGTGAATCCTTGATCAAAACTGCTTGTCAACACCTTCTGCTCCTCGTTGGGTTCGACATTCTTATTTATCAAAAGTACTACGATACACCCCCTATACTTGTGGGTCATCACCCGGAAACAACCCATAGTCTGGCCTTGGCTTTGACTAAATCGAAAATTACAAAGGATGGCGATAGCTTATGACGAAAAACTCTAGCGTTGCGCTCTTTCCAAATCTCCCAAACGACTAGCAAGACTAACGAAGCCACCCCTTTCCGATGCGGGCTTGGTCCCTCCACCAACAAGGACCACCATTCTTCAATGCCGAGGCCCGCCCGTTGCCTAGGGTGAAGGCCATGGATGCCAAGTCAATCCCTTATGAGTTCCCAAACTCGAATGGTGAAGGGGCAATGAACAAATAAGTGGTTGTTGTTCTCCTCGGTTTGCTTGCATAGGGGGCAAAGGCCTCAATTATCCCAACCACGCTTCCACAATCTATCCGCCGTCCAAAGCCTATTTGAAGGACCAACCATGCATGGTTCTTCACTTTGGGAGGCGCCCATGCTTTCCAAACAAGCTTGAATATGCAAGATTCAACAAGGCCGAAAAATTGCATTTTGTAAGCGGAAGCCGCGGAGTATTGCCCATTAGCAGTTAGCTTCCAAACAATCTCATCTTCCGCATGCTCATCAAGTTGGACATTTTGGATGAGGGCCCAAAGTTGAACAAATTGCGAGAGGTGTTCCATGGATAAGGTCACATCCCCGACAAGTTTCGTAATCCACTCATCTTCATGGAGGGCTTGGGCAACCTTCCAATTCTTCCTCTTACGAATCTCGAAGACTTTGGGGGCAATGTCCTTTGGCATCCTCCCATCAAGCCATGGTGCTTGCCAAAACGGGGTCTTGCGCCCATTGCCAAGGGTGATGGTGGTGGCGGCATGTCTTTCTTACCTCCAATAAATCGAAACTACATGCCTTTCTTTTTGTGCAGTTTAAATTTTTTTTTTTGAATGGTCGTGCAGTTTAATTCTAGCAGTGATGTTTACCTCATCAGCACACCATGCATATAGCCATAGAACATCGTTTATCGTGCATGTCCAATGCATGCCTTTGACGACCAATAATCGTCTCTGAAGAAGACAGACAGTCTATTGCGCTACTATAGTTTCAGGAAAGCAAGTACTTTCGAACGAGAATCACCAAATTAAACCTTCCGCCTTCTGGAAGGATCTCAGTTTTTTTACAAAAAAGAGGATTTCACACCATTGAACTGAACTGACACACCTACGCCACACGCACTTCACACCTCACATAGCTGCTTCTGTTTTTCGTCAGGTGAGACAAACATGCAACATCTTTGGGAGTTACGGACATACAGTATATCCGGTCAGAAAACGAGACGACTGTCTCCTCATGGCTGACAGACTGTTCGCGAAACATGGAAATCCACTGGTTTGTTATCGTAAAATCCACAGCCGCTGCTGGCATTATTCTTGCTTTATTCGTCACGAGGCGCCTTGCTGTCTTGTCTTGCTTAAAGAAACACCAACTGGGAGCATGTATTGTCAAATTTGTCATGTACATTGAGCTCAGCTGGTTTGTGCAGGGGTCTCTTAATTTGGTCCGCTGAAAATTGGTGCGTGTATGTGTTGCGTACTCTGCTAGTCTGCTGGCCTTGCCGGGTCTTCCTCCATAGATCTGACGGACGGGCATTCGTTCGCTTCGAGAGAAGTTTTTTTACTCCGATAGAAAAGAATGTCGGGTGATTTAGTACAACTCAGTATAAACTTTATACTCCAACACTCTTGTCCGGTCTGAGGAAGTATTTATCAACCAACAAGTAAAGTTAAAATACGAAAAAAGTCACATAAGTGTAAAGCTAGTGTTGTCTTAGCGAATTCAAAACACTAAATCACCGTTTCACAAATCTGCTTTAGCTTGGATTTTCCTTTCTTCTATAGCTTCTCATTATTTACAACCAATGTACCGCCAACATCAAGTCGAATATGTTCGAGATTTGAGATAGGCTTCTCCATTCTTGACGGCGCCCCTGCCTCACTCGCCCGCATTGGACCAAAGAACAGAGAAGTCCTTGCACATCATAATATGGATAGTTTGTTCGTTTGTGAGGAAGCTTGATGTGAAGCAGTCGTTTTGCACTGATTCTTGATCCAATTAATCCTCTGAGCCTCACATATCATCAGAGACATGAGAAGTGTAAATTCCCTACAAATTTTGGCGAGGCTACAAGATGTTCGCTGAAACTTAACTGCTTAGTCGAGTCAGCCACTGGCGAAAGACCTAGTCAGTAGTTCACTATAGGAAGGACCCACGATGATTTTTATACCATCGGATTTCGAAACTAGTGGACAGTAGGAAAATGAGACATTTATGCTGCAGGAGACGGCCAAACATCAAAATTTCTATCTTTTTGGTATGCTCCAATATCTCACACTAACTGTATCTAAGAATATCAGCAGTGCTATTTGATAAGTGTCAAGCGCTCACTATTTATACTACTAGGGTAACTATTATAGCAATTTGGAATGGTCATATGACTATTGTGAACCCAACTAACTTTATCATGAATAAAGACAGTCATGCAACTATAACAGGAGTCACATAAATTGTATGTCTAACCAATTAGCTAATGAGTGCATTCTATGCATGAGAATTTTTTTGATATAAAAGCGCCAATAATATTGTATCATAGACATAATTAACATAAGAGTATAATGTATGAAAAGTTGACAACACACCATGCACTTAGCCGTTCCTCCCACTCGACATGGGCTGCAAGATTTTGCACCCAAACCCTCAGAACTACCAATCGGGGAGCAGTTCTTATCACATAAACATAATGTTCATGAAAAGCCCATCAACAATTATTTGGGAAATATAATACTCCTTCTTCTAAAATTATTTTAGAAAAAACTCTATTATTTGTATTCTGTTATTTGAAACAAATATTACTACTTTTTTTGTTGATCACTTCACGATCATCTTACATGCACAGCATGTTTTGCTACAGCTTCCTAGTTTTGCTAATACTAAGTCATCTTATATTTGATGCTTCTCCGGTACAACCCCTCCCCCAGAATCAACCAAACCCAACTAGCACCGTCCAAGGCCATGTCTAAACCCATATGTGAACCCGGTATACCCATGCATAGGCATCACGGTTTTTTTCCTCGGCCGAATTTTCCGAAATCTCGCCGGTTACCGTAAATCTCGTTACCCTCCGAGAAATGCTGATACCGCTCAAAAAATTTCGGTGAAATTTGAATTTCAAATCCAAAATAAAGATCTAGAACACGGTGCCTGCTTTGTATGACTAGTTGGTTGGCCTGACGTGGTGGCAAACCATCTGGCGGGCTCAAGGAGGTCGTGGGTTCGGGTCCTACTACCATCTTATTTACTCTTTCGGTATGTTTTCTCTGTACAGCTGCATAAAAAATTCGAAAAAATACACACAGATCAGGCAACAAAGTTCCGAACCCAGGGCCTTGCAGGCAACTGCGTTAAGCTCAGCACTGCTCACCACCACGCTAGAAGCCCGGTTTGACATACAACGGATATAAACTTACAATGTTTTGGCGTTTAAAATTTTTGAATTCAAAATTCGTTTCAATTATCTCGTCCGGTAAATTTCTAAGATTTCGCGGTAACCGATAATTCCGGTGACCCCTGGTAAAAAATGTTAACCGAGAAAAAAAACCTTGATAGGCATACGGGTCGGGGGGGGGGGGGGTATGCCCATGTATAGGCATACAGTACTCTTCAACATTTGTCACACATGTTCGTTTTGCCCAAATCCATCTCACATACGCCAGCCAACCACATGATCTCAGCTGGACAATTTTGCCGCTGACGTCGGACAATCTTGTTTCATATTTCTATCCATGCACGCGCCTTCGCGCCGCCACCTAAACGCCACCGCCAACCCTCCCGGCACACACCGACGAGGCCATGCCAAGGCTCATGCCGGCGAGAACCGCCACCGCCACAAGCCCGCTATCCACGGCCGCCACCATGCGGCAGATTCATCGATGATGAGCTATTGTACATACATTCATCAACGGTGAATGTACATACTCGTATCTATATGTATGCTACATATTTGTACAATTTAGCTGGTCCATACGGGTTTTGTACATAGCTACGTATATCCGTTTAGTAGTAATGATGAAGGAGTATCGAGCGATCTCAACCGTCCTTATGTTTGAATTTGCGTGATTTTGCTCTAAGTTTGGGAGGAGGGGGTTGTACTGGAGCCAACGCCATTTTCTTATTGTCTTACTCGACTTCACAAAATTGTAACTTCAATATAGTCCAAAGTGGAGTTGTACTTTGCAAGAAAAGTGTGACTAGGTGAAAAACTTTACGAATTGTACATTTCGACAAAGTCAAGTTACAAAAAACAATTGAGTGTTGAAGTTACAATATTAATGATCAGTTTTTACGTAAGAAATATCTGAGTTAACCTAGATACAAACAAACATTTTATAATTCACGAAATTAAAAAGTCCATGTTTTCCAACAATTATTGCATCTATGTGTCGACAATGTTATCATAAAATTTGCAAAAAGGAAAAAAAAAAGGCCAAACAACACGGGCAAACACTGAGATTGACACCACGCTTTCTCTCACCTAAAGACATCGAAATGGAGGAACACTAGACACAGCCTAGAGCAGATCATACTCCTCACCTCCAACGTCTGCATCCACTTAGATCAATTCTGATGTAAGAAAATCCGAGTCATCTTTAGATAGAAACAACCATTTTATAATTCATGAAATAAAAAAATCCATCTTTTCCAACAATTATGGCATGTATGTACATGTACGTCCACAATGTTATCATAAAGTTTTGCAAAAAAAAAACAGCTAAACGACACGGGCAAACTTTGAAAGTGACACGATGCATGCTTTCTCTCACGCTAAAGACACTGAACATGGAGGAACACTCGACATAGCCTAGAGCTGATCCAACGTCTGCATCCACTGGAACTGAAATTAGACTTTCGTGGAAGCATTCGCCTCCGTGAGCAGTATCCTATTGGCCCCGTGATCCCTTTTCCCCACGATGACATCACAGTAGCTTCGCTGCAGCTCTTCCACCATCTTCATCTGTGCCACGTAGGACGTGCCACCGTCGCTCACCGCTGACTTCGCCGCCTGCTGAACCCAGGTGGCCCTCTCCCGGATCTTCCGCCCTTCCTCGCCGTCGTCCATCAGCGTCCTCACCTTCCGCTCCACCTCCGCCCTCTCGACGACCGCGCCGCCGGTGATCTTGACGTCCATGATCCTTACCCCGGCGCCGATGATGTCCGCGACGTGGTACGCGTTCAGGTGCTGCTCGGCCATCAGCGGCCACGCCAGCACCGGCTTCCCGGCGGCCAGGCTCTCCATCACCGAGTTCCATCCGCAGTGGCTGACGAACCCTCCCACCGCACGGTGAGCTAGCACACTTCTCTGTGGGACCCACCCGCGGACGATCCGACCGTGGGGCCCCAGGTCCACCGGCGGCGACCAGGTGGCGGACCGGACGGCCCAGAGGAAGTGGTGGCCGGACTGCACCAGCCCTCGCGCCAGCTCGTCGAGCTGCTCGTCGGAGACGTAGGACTGCGTGCCGAACGACACGTAGATCGCCGACTCCGACCGCTCCGCCCTCTCGTCGAGCCACGGGAGGCAGCCCTCCGGGTCCTGCTCCTCCTCGCGCTCGGAGGCGCCGGCGAGAAACATCGGCCCCACGAGCCAGGCGCGGGCGTTGGGCTGGTAGAACGACAGCAGCGGCTCGACGTAGTCCTCGTCCACCGTGGCGAAGCTGTTGACCAGGACGCCCCAGCTGAGCGGGTCCGACTCGCCGATGTGGTCGATGATGAACCGGGTCACCGGGTCCTCGGGGTCGGCGATCTTGGCGATCGTGTCCGGGACATCCGCCGCCGTGATCCTCACGTTCTCCGGCATACGTGCGACGTGGAAGCTGGCGCCGTGCTCCGCGGTGGGCGGCGGCGGACTCACGATGAGGGACTTGCACATGGCCATGGCGAAGCAGGACATGCCGTGGAACACGATGCGGCGGACGCCGGCGTCGGCCGCGACGCGGTGCGTGAAGCCGAGGAAGAAGTCGGAGACGAGGACGAGCGGCGGGGACGGGAGCGACGCCATGAACTCGGCGAAGGGCTCCCGCAGGAGCGCCGTCGCGTTCAGGAACGTCGGGTAGAGGGCCGGGCCGGGCAGAGTGTCCGTGGACTCGACGCCGGACGGCAGCGGCGGAAGCGAGGGGAACGGCAGGACGGCTAGCTGTACCGACTCGGGGAGGCGGCTGCTGGCGAAGGCAACGTTGGCCGGCGTGAGCACCATGGTGACGCGGAGGCTCTTCTGGTGCACGGAGAGCGCCGTGGCGAAGTGGAGCAGTGGGAGGGTGTGGCCCTTCGCCATGAACGGGAACAGGATGACGTGGTCGCGGCCGGACTGGTTGCTGGCGCCATTGGCGGCATCGTTATGTGCGGCGCAACCGTTGGTGCTGTTGGTGGTAGCCATGGCAGGGCTGGTTGGCAGGTTGGGTTCTGCAGAATTGAGCATCTGAGCTCTATGTTGGGGGTTTATATATAGAAAATTACTGTCCCATCAGCTGGATCATTTTGTATAGTTTTGGTTGCCAGGGAATATAACCGTATATATAATTAGATATACTTTTAAATATGTGAAATTCCCAACCGGGCTACCCCTTTCCATTAATTTCTTAACGGAAATACAACGATTCCACCACCACAAGTCTCAAAGAACAAAGTAAAAGAAGGGATAAGAGAGGGGATAGCTAGTTGGGGCACCAATGGGAAACCCGCTGTGAATGATCGCCATTGAAACATTCACTATACGGGGCGAAAACCCATTGCCACCATCCAACCTAGAAACTACGGAGCAATAGAAACAAAGTCATACAACAGCGTCTTAAGCACAACAACACCACCAGGGAACTAGAACAGGAAAGCCTCCAAACTACTGAAACCAACTGTTTGTCGCCAGACCTTGTGGCAATCGGCTCTCTATTATCGTTGAAATTTAATTCTGCCTATATAACGAGGGTGATACTATAGCTCTATGTTGCGGTTTATATGCACAAACTTGATTTTTCGATCAGCTGGATCAATTTCTACGCCCTTCTTGCCAAAATATAGTCCACACATGATATTCAAATTTCAAACGATGTAAAGTCTGTAGAGAAAAAACTCAACATCTAGATTACAAAATCAGTACCATTAGGTTTCCCGTGATTTATATTTTCATATGATATACATTTGATATTGTAGATATACATTATTTTTGAATAAACATTATCAGAATTTACATTGTTTGACTTTTAGCTAAATCTTATATGCATTAAATTATGGAAAGGAGAGAGTATAATGTAATTTGCCAGAGTAAATATTTTTGATATTTTCCAAAGTACATGAAATCAATGCTGAGATATTTGCCAGAGTATTGAAAATCAATGGTGAGATATTTGCCAAAGTATTTGAAATCAATGCTGGGATATTTATGTTGAGATTTTTCCAATCTCATTTAGTAACTCCAATATAACGTTGCCAGAGTATTGGAAATCAATGGTGAGATATTTGCCAGAGTATTTGAAATCAATGATGGGATATTTGCCAGAGTATGTGAAATCAACAGAGGCTGGGTGTTCTGCAGAATTGAGCACATGAGCTCCATGCTGGGGGGTTTTATATACAAAAACTTAATGTTCCCATATGCTGGATCACTTTTGTATAGTTTTTGTGCCAGTGAATAATTAGCTGCCAGACAGCTTGTGGCAATCGGATCTGTATTATCATTGAAAATATAATTCTGCCAATATAACAAGGCTGATACTATAGGTCCATACTAAAATACTGCTACACTGTGCTTAGTCCATGGATTGATGCCGATGGTGATGGCCATGGCAGGGGGTGTTGTACTGCTGTGGATGGTTGGAGGGGTGAATTATCCATAATTGAGCTCTATGTTGGGGTTTATATGCACAAACTTGATGTTCAGCTGGATCACTTTGTACTCCCTCCTTGCCAAAATATATTTCACATAAGTTTTCTTAATTGTTAAACGATGTAAAGTCTTATCAAGTGTATAGGGAAAAAAATTCAACATCTAGAGTACCAAATCAGTACCATTAGATTAATCTTGATGTATATTTTCATACGATATACGTTTGGTAGTGTAGATATTGATTATATTGTGAATAAACATTGTCAAACTTTACACCGTTTGAATTTTAAAAAAATCTTATATGTACTACATTATGGAAAGGAGACTGTATAATTTTCTTTGCAAGAATAAATATTTTAGATATTTTCTATTGTATATGAAATCAATGCTAAGATATTTGCTAGAGTATTTCAAATGAATGCTGAGATCTTTGATAGAGTATGTGAAATACATGCTGAGATATTTATTTGTGTGGAAGTTTGTGGCAATGTGCTAGGTATTAATGTTGAAATTTTTCCAAGCCCATTTAACTATTCCAACATAATGGGGTGATCATATGAATAACTATTTCATTAACAATGTTATTAAATTTACATTACATTAATTATAATTCTTCTCGTAGGTGTAGTGTTCACAATTTAAAGAGTTTGGAAGTCTCAATTATAGGGTTTTTTGTTTGTCTTTTGTATGACACGTGGATTCGGCCTCGATGGTTGGATGATGATTCTAACAACTCGAAGATTATTTAATTACAAGGTGCACGAGCTGAAAAGCACTAACACACACCACGGTCACACTGCTTACGCGACTAACTGGATGTTTAAACACACACTATATCTAGAGTGGAGGATGTCAGTGTGTAATTCTGCAATTTATCAATTAGGAGTACGGATTGCGGGATATATAGATAAACAATAAATTATTGCGACACGTTAGTGTTCAATCCAATAACCGAGATATATACACGCAATAAACTCAAGTTTAGACCAGGCTACATGCATCCTAGTTTTCAATTTGTTTTGAAACCCCAAAACTTTTGATTTCAAAATTTTCAAAAATTCTGAAAAAAATCATGGGCATAGAGCCATAGACAATGTTTTATTCTATGAGTGTGTGAAATACATTGTATTTTCCTCCAGTAATATGTTGTATTTTAGGATCAATAGAAAATTTATACACTAGAAAATTACAATATTGTCTACATCCTGGTTTTTTATTTCATTTAAAAGTTTGAATTCAAGTTTGTTAGTGGTTCAAAAAATAGCCTCCATATAGCCTAAGCTACAAAAATCTACTCCGTATTGCAAAATCACAAACCCTGACTGGTTGAAATAAACAAGTGAAATGTGTTTGCCACTAGCTCGAGCTCACATTATTTTCCTTTTTCAATTTGCCATGAAGATTCCTTTAGTTTGTTGCATATGCATATATTTTTTGCGTGACGCGTAGATTGATCGCACGCATCGCAAAAGGGGTATACTAGTATATTGTGTGAGAATTACCGCCAACCTTTTTTTTCTTTGGTTGTTGAGTTGGAAAATGCCAAGAACGAACTGAACTGGTCTGCCCGCCAATTAAAAAAAGGCCAAGAACGAATTGGAGCTAGTCTTCTCGTAGTAGGAAAGAACAGGTAAACGAACGAATTGGAAATCTTGACGGTGCGTGTACTACATTTCATGACCGGATGAACACGTCTCGGTTGGCGGGCGGGTGAGCATGACAACAAGACAGATAATGTTTAAGAACAGCAAGGTTCAGCGCAGGGAGCGATCAAGATGTACTCATTAGCAAAATTAATCACACTCGAGTCAATGGTGTGATCTGATTATCAATTGTCTGGTGGAGTTGTTTTCCGGATATTGTGTTACGGAGGCGGCTACTGCGCGACACCATGGAGGGCGACGGCCGCTAGGCCTTCACGTGAGGCTTTTTTAACAGGAAAATATATTATCATTAAAGATTATAACATAAAAAATCTCGGCGACAAAGGGCTGAGCGGGCATCAAAGGTGACTGAACACACAATATGAAAGAAATATTATCTAAAAACTTGCTGTTGATGCCAAATATTGTCTATGAAACCAAATAGCGACCCTTCACACATTGACAACACGAACTCGATATTGCTACGTCAACAATCTTTAAGGGCCTTCATTGTGGTCAATACCAGTTCATACCCTGCGGATAGCTCTCTCGTCGGTCTATCTGACGTATGCACTCGATGCTGAGAAAGATTGAACTGAAGATTTTGAGAAACCATCATCGAGCGCAATCTTAGCGGGTCCCTACCGTTGAGTCTGGGGATGCTGTTATCCAGATCTGGTGACACAACCTGAACATCGGGAGGATAACATCTTCTACGATGTGATCATATAATGAATAAAACATTGTCCCCAGAAACTATTCTGCACCTTGCCACTTTTGACAGTATTGCAAGCATATCTCCAAGATCTTTGTTGTTGTAGTGAAATTTTCATGAAATTAGCCATCAGGGGAGTCTTAAGGAGCATGGATCTAGGAGACATGGGGGCTAACAAGGAAGATATTGCTACACACGATATATCTAAGTTTGGCCCTTCTTTCTTGATGTAAAGACTTACTCTTGATTCTTTGCTAGATTGATTGTAAGTCGACTACAAGAGTTTTGCTCTAAGTAGAGTTCACAATGCCTACGTCACGTACCTTCTAGGGTGGTCCCAACTGGCCATATACATGGTCGGTATAGGGTTTACAGATCTGTCCGAGTTTGTCGGGGTCGGTGTTCTTTGGTAAGCCACCATCTATATACTTGTCTTCTACACCAAGTCATATGTGTCGTCTTTTCCTATACCGACTATGGCATGAGGCATGAGCCAACCAAGGTCTCTTCATGTAAGATCAAAGGGATGGGCGGCTGTAAGCCAGCCATAGGCCTCCAAGGTCTTGTGGGCCGTGTTCTCCTTGTGGCCTACCTGTTTGGTATTCCCATGTCAGCAGAGTCGCACGTGTTGTGTAGTTGTGTGTGAGCATAACTGATGATTGATACGTCTCCAACGTATCTATAATTTTTGATGCTCCATGCTTGTTTTTACACCATTTGCCTATTGTTTCGTTACACTTCGTGGCACTTTTATGCATTTTCCGGAACTAACCTATTAACAAGTCGCCACAGTGCCAGTTCCCTGTTTTCTGCTGTTTTTATGTTTCAGAAGTGCTACACAGGAAATATTCTCAAAATTGGACGAAACAAGTTCCTAAAGTCTTATTTTTCCCGGAAGCTTCCAGAGATCCGAAGAGGAGTTGGAGGGGGGCCACGAGGGCCCCACACACCAGGGTGGCGTGGCCCAGGCCCTGGTCGCGCCCCCTATGTGTGAGGGTGCCTCGGTCCACCTCTGATGATGCCCCTTCGCCTATAAAGACCCCCCGGCGGAAAAAACCTAAGGACCCGATCACTTTTCCAGAACACATCGCGATCCGCCGCCGCCGTCGACCCGAAGATCGGGAGGGTCCAGAAGCTCTTCCCGGCACCCTGCCGGAGAGGGGAATCGCCACCGGAGGTCTTCTTCATCGCCATGCTTGCCTCCGGAGCGATGAGTGAGTAGTCTACCTTGGACTATGGGTCCATAGCAGTAGCTAGATGGTTGTCTCCTCCACCATGTGCTTCATGTTTAGATCTCATGAGCTGCCCTACATGATTGAGATCACCGTTATGTAATTCTACATGTTTGGTTTGTTGGGATCCGATGAATATTGGTGTTATGATTGAGTTGCTATACTAAAATATATCTTATGTTATCTCTATGTTGTTTATGATCTTGCATGCTCTCCGTTGTTAGTAGCTATCTTGGCCGAGTAGTTGCTAGTGACTCCAAGAGGGGGTATTTATGCTCGATAGTGGGTTCATGTCTCTATTTAATCTGGGGGAGTGACAGAAACCTCTAAGGTTATAGATGTGCTGTTGCTACTAGGGAGAAAACAACATTCATATGCTCGAGGGCATATGCTTTGTTTACATTACACACTTTGCTTAATGCAATTATCTATTGTTCGCAACTTAATACTCATGGGTGTTCGGATGATATCCCCGGGAGTGGATTATTAATCATAGATGCAGTTGGATGGCGGTCTATGTATTTTATTGTAATGCCCAGTGTAAATCGCATAGTGATCTTCTTGACATATCACGTTATCTTTATTCTATCAATTGCCAAACTGTAATTTGTTTACCCAACATGTGTTATTTATCTTATGGAGAGACACCACTAGTGAAATGTGGACCCCGGTCCTATTTCTATCATATTGCTATCACCTGTTTACTTTACTCGCACTGTTTACTTTACTCGCATACTTCTACTGTTTTCCACTCGATATGCTCATACCCTTTGTTTCAAGCAAACCGGTGAGATTGACAACCTCATCGTAAGTTGGGAACAAAGTACTTGGTTGTGTTGTGTGCAGGTTCCACGTTGCTGCTCGCAAAGCAAACCTTAGACGAGGCGCCATATATAAATTGTCCGAAGCTGTCGCCAGCTAGCAAGCATCACCTTCAGTCATTTGTCTCTCCTCTCCTGAACGATAAACCTTGGTTTCTTAACTGAGGGAAAATCTTGCTGCTATATTCATCACACCTTCCTCTTGGGGTTCCCAACGGGCTGGTCATTTACCACGCATCAAGCTCTTTTTCTGGCGCTATTGCCGGGAAGGAAGTAGAAGACTTCTGCGAGGGGAGTTTTTCGCACGCACATCCTTTACTTTGTTTTAAGTTTTTCTTTACTTTATTTATTTTACTTGCATCGTTTTATATCAAAAACCCAAAAAAAAATAGAATCCTTGGTAGTTGTTATTTCTTTACTTTAGTTCATTATGTTGTTCCCTAAGTATGTTTTGGAGGACCTCTTAGTAGGTAGTGGTTCAATTATTGGGAAAGATAACATTGAGGAGTTCTTTAATCACATTAGTATGCATAAAGAAGTTGAGGAAAAGTCTTTGGTTGAGCTTGCTCCTAGTATTGAAGTTGCTTCTGCTTATTTAATTCACATGTTGAAAGCTAGGTTTGCTAGTCTTAATCCTTTTATTCAAAACATGTTCCTTAAGCTTCATGAAATTGAAGATCCTGAAAAGAAAGCCTTTATCTTAGAAACTTTACGCTTAGAATTTAAAGATGTTGCTATTGAAGCTAGGAAAGTTCTTAAGTGTTTTAATAAACTCGGTTCACCTATAAAGGTTATTAGTACAAACAATGATGTAACCAAAATACCTATAGCTAGCAAGCTCTTGGGATTGTATGAAGCTTCGAAAATAATTTTAACTGGATCTGTCCTGAGAATCTTTTTAGTGATTTGAGTGAGCCAAAGCGTGATCACAAAGGGTCTTCAAAAACTTATGTGGATTAAATACAATGCCTTATTGACAAGACCTCTGCAGTTGATCTTAATGCTCCTTCCGATGTTACTTGATTCGCAATTTTCTGCGCCTAGCTCAAAGGCGTTAAAGAAAAGCACTCTTGGGAGATAACCCAATGTTTTATTTTCAGTACTTTTTCTTTTATTTGAGTCTTGGAAGTCATTACTATTGTAATGACCTCTCCTTATCCTTTTTATTTCATTGTTGTTCCAAGAGAAGCCTCTAATTTGGGTGAGGTAAAGATTTGGGGATGTTGCTGTCCTGAAACTGTTTTCGGTGCTGCACCGAAAAAATTTGTGAAAATTCACTGTATATCTTTTGGACCTGCGATTTCTTGTGCATATGCCCCAGGTTATATCCAAACTTTCGTTAGTTGAACACTTTATGATTTGAGCAACATAAAACCCCTCAAAAATTCGACCTTTGTCAGCTGTTCTGTTTTGACAGATTTCTGCCAATATTTGTGTTTGCCGCTTTATCGCTTTCTTTTGAGTTCTTTTGATCACGGAACTTTTGGGGAAGTAGCTACAGTAGTATATGCTATATATGTGGTGGTTTTGGGTTGAAACCTGAAGCAAAAAGAGGTTGATTATATACTATGATTACACTAATGTTGCTAATAGATTTGTGTTTAGTTTTGTATGAAGGAAGTTTTCAAGTGTAGGGATTGGAGAATGATGAGATGAGTTGAAGAATGGACAAAAGCTCAAGCTTGGGGATGCCCATGCATCACCCCAAGAAATATCCAAGAAGTACAAGCGTCAAAGCTTGGGGATGCCCCCGAGGCACCCCTTCTTCATCGGCAAAAATCAGGTCACCTTTCAAGACACTATATTTTTATTGCTTCATGCACTATGTGTTTTTCTTGGAGTGTCAGTTGTTTTAGTTTTCTTAGTTAGTTTAGTTTTGTTTGCTGTAATAAATGGTTGGACCCAACAAATTTCCTTTGGAGAAGTTACCTTGCTTTTCATTTGCCAAGAACGCTCTAGTTTTCATTCTTATCAAAAACTGAGTGTTCTTCTTTTTCTGCTACTGCTTTTGGTTTTCATTTTCACCTTGATTTGCGTTCAGACCTTGTCATATCTCTTCATCAAGGTGTATTTTTGCCTCTGATCTTTATTGGTTTTCATCAAAAGAGGTGTCTTAAAAAAATTTAAATGGTGTTGGAAAAGAGAAAAAACTCTATGCAAAAAAGTGGTACAAGAAGGAGCTTGTGTAGACTGCGGCTTAGGATTTTTCATGTCATGCTTGATGTCTTTTTGATAGTATGCTTAGTGGTTTTTCTGTAGCATGACTTGTCTCAAATAACTAAGATTGCTGATACGTCTCAAACGTATCTATAATTTTTGATGCTCCATGCTTGTTTTTACACCATTTGCCTATTGTTTCGTTACACTTAGTGGCACTTTTATGCATTTTCCGGAACTAACCTATTAATGAAGTGCCACAGTGCCAGTTTCCTGTTTTCTGCTGTTTTTGTGTTTCAGAAGTGATACACAGGAAATATTCTCGGAATTGGACGAAACAAGTTCCTGAAGTCTTATTTTACCCGGAAGCTTCCAGAGATCCGAAGAGGAGTAGGAGGGGGGCCACCAAGGGCCCACACACTAGGGTGGCGCGGCCAGCCCCTGGCCCGCGCCACCACCGTGTGAGGCCACCTGGCCCCACCTCTGACGACGCCCCTTCGCCTATAAAGACCCCCCGACGGAAAAAACCTAAGTACCCGATCAGATTTACAGAACACATCGCGATCCGCCGCCGCCGTCGACCCGAAGATCGGGAGGGTCCAGAAGCTCTTCCCGGCACCCTGCCGGAGAGGGGAATCGCCACCGGAGGTCTTCTTCATCGCCATGCTTGCCTCCGGAGCGATGAGTGAGTAGTCTACCTTGGACTATGGGTCCATAGCAGTAGCTAGATGGTTGTCTCCTCCACCATGTGCTTCATGTTTAGATCTCATGAGCTGCCCTACATGATTGAGATCACCGTTATGTAATTCTACATGTTTGGTTTGTTGGGATCCGATGAATATTGGCGTTTATGATTAAGTTGCTGTACTGAATTATATCTTTTGTTATCTCTATGTTGTTTATGATCTTGCATGCTCTCCGTTGTTAGTAGCTATCTTGGCCGAGTAGTTGCTAGTGACTCCAAGAGGGGGTATTTATGCTCGATAGTGGGTTCATGCCTCTATTTCACCTGGGGGAGTGACAGAAACCTCTAAGGTGGTAGATGTGCTGTTGCTACTAGGGAGAAAACAACATTCATATGCTCAAGGGCATATGCTTTGTTTACATTACACACTTTGCTTAATGCAATTATCTGTTGTTCGCAACTTAATACTTCTAGGGTGTTTGGATTGATATCCCCGAGAGGGGATTATTAGTCATAGATGTAGTTGGATGGCGGTCTATGTATTTTGTTGTAATGCCCAGAGTAAATCTCATAGTGATCTTCTTGACATATCACGTTATCTTTATTCTATCAATTGCCCAACTGTAATTTGTTTACCCAGCATGTGCTATTTTATCTATGGAGAGACACCACTAGTGAACTGTGGACCCCGGTCCTATTTACATCATATTGTTATCACCTGTTTACTTTACTCGTACTATTTACTTTACTCGCATACTCTACTGTTTTCCACTCGATACGCTCATAACCTTTGTTTCAAGCAAACCGGTGAGATTGACAACCTCATCGCAAGTTGGGAACAAAGTATTTGTTTGTGTGTGTGCAGGTTCCACATCACCTTCAGTCGTCATTGTCTCTCCTCTCCTGATCGATAAACCTTGGTATCTTAACTGAGGGAAAACTCGCTGCTATACTCATCATACCTTCCTCTTGGGGTTCCCAACGGGCTGGTTATCCACCACGCACAAGGACTGTCTGCAGCAACATTCATTTGGAGTAGCAGCCTATTTTCTGGCGCCGTTGCCGGGGAGGAAGAGAAGACTTCTGCGAGGGGAGTTTTTCGCACACACATTCTTTACTTTGTTATTGTTTTGCTTTACTTTATCTATTTTACCTGCATTGCTTCTTATCAAAAACCCAAAAAAAATAGAATCCTTGGTAGTTGTCATTTCTTTACTTTTAGTTTATTATGTCTAGTTCAGTTACTACTACTATGTCCCCAGAGGACATGATCTTTACTTTTAAGCAGAAAGATGAGGAAAGCTTTAAAGAAGCTTGGGCTAGAATTTATGATTGGCATGGAAAAACTGAACCTAAAATGACTTTGAGTTTGCTTCTTAGTAGCTTTTACTTTGGACTTTCTCTTCGTTATAGATATGCTTTGGATGCTACTGCAGAAGGAGAGTTCCTTCATTGTGATGGAGATCAAGCCTTCAATATTATTAAAAAGTTGATTACAATTTATAGCATGCCAACCTATTTTGATTCCTCTCTTGTGTGCATTTTTAATAGACTTAATACTCTTGAGACTCAGACTGCTAGTTTGAATTCTTGCTACAATACTTTGCACCAGCATTTTGATTATGTGCCAACAAATACTGAACCTTCGAGTTGGTATCCTACGATAAAAATCACCATTAGTGGTGAAACTTTTCATGCTCGTTGTGATATTATGTCTGAATTTTGTCTCATGCCAAAGGATGTTTATGAATCTTTGAGCCTTTGGAAGCTTTCTGAGGGAGGAGAAGAAATTTCTCTTACTAACAATGCCACCATATTTCCCCTTGGAATAGCTGAAGGAGTCTTTACAAAAATCCTAGGAAGAATGATATCTACTGATTATCTTGTTATTGAATGTGTAGGAAAAAGGACAAATCACACTTGGAAGATCCATTCTGAAGCTCCTGGGCGCCGTTATCGATGTGGGAAAAGGCAATATAACATTTACCTCTCCACCTTGCAATAACCATGTCTTTCCTAGAGTCAAGAGCAAAGGTAAGAAAGGGAGACGTAAAGCACGTGCTGATCCTAGCACTTCATCACTTGGTATTACTTGATTCGCAATTTTCTGCGCCTAGCTCAAAGGCGTTAAAGAAAAGCACTCTTGGGAGATAACCCAATGTTTTCTTTTCAGTACTTTTTCTTTTATTTGAGTCTTGGAAGTCATTACTACTGTAATGACCGCTCCTTATCTTGTTTATTTCGTTTTTGTGCCAAGAGAAGCCTCTAATTTGAGTGAGGTAAAGATTTGGGGATGTTGCTGTCCTGAAACTGTTTTCGGTGCTGCACCGTAAAAATTCGTGAAAATTCTCTGTTTATCTTTTGGACCTGCGATTTCTTGTGCATATGCCCCAGGTTATATCCAAACTTTTCTTAGTTGAACACTTTTTTATTTGAGGAACAGAAAATCCCTAAAAAATTCGATGTTTGTCAGCTGTTCAGTTTTGACAGATTTCTGCCAATATTTGTGTTTGCCACTTTATCGCTTTCTTTTGAGTTCTTTTGATCACAGAACTTTTGGGGAGGTTGCTACAGTAGTATTTGCTATATATGTGGTGGTTTTGAGTTGAAACCTGAAGCAAATAAAGGATTGATTATATGTTATGCTTGCACTAATGTTGCTAATAGAATTGTGTTTAGTTTTGTATGAAGGAAGTTTTCAAGTGTAGGGATTGGAGAATGATGAGATGAGTTGAAGAATGGACAAAAGCTCAAGCTTGGGGATGCCCATGCATCACCCCAAGAAATATCCAAGAATTACAAGCGTCAAAGCTTGGGGATGCCCCCGAGGCACCCCTTCTTCATCGGCAAAAATCAGGTCACCTTTCAAAACACTATATTTTTATTGCTTCATGCACTATGTGTTTTTCTTGGAGCGTCAGTTGTTTTAGTTTTCTTAGTTGGTTTAGTTTGTTTGCTGCAATAAATGGTTGGACCCCAACAAATTTCTTTTGGAGGAGATGTACTCGTTTTCATTTGCAAAGAACGCTTAGTTTTTCACTCTTATCGTTCATCGATGCGTTCTTCTTTTTCTGCTACTGCTTTTGGTTTTCGTTTTCGCCTTGATTTGCATTCAGATCTTGACATATCTTTTCATCAAGGTGTATTTTTGCCTCTGATCTTTATTGGTTTTCATCAAAAGAGGTGTCTTTAAAAATTTCAAATGGTGTTGGAAAAGAGAAAAAGCTTTGTGCAAAATAGTGGTACAAGAAGGAGCTTGTGTAGACTGCGGCTTAGGCTTTTTCATGTCATGCTTGATGTCTTTTTGATAGTATGCTTAGTGGTTTTGCTGTAGCATGACTTGTCTCAAATAACTGAGATTGCTTAATGAGCCTTTGAAAAAATCATGCGTTGTTTTTATTGTATGGAAGCATTATTTTGGTTTTCTCCTTGATGCTTTATTTGGGTTGACTTGGCGCATGCTCACACATGTTAGACTCTTACAAAGTCGCCAATAGCCTTCATGATCATTTAGTTTTTGACTTTTGATGCCATCGTATGCTTCTTTTAATGTCGCTTTGTCGCTTTGCATGATTATGGCCATTATTGCCCTCTTAGTTGGTCGCTCCCAGTCTTTTGCTAGCCCTCGCCTTGTATTGAGTATGAGATCTACTCGTGCATCCAACTCCTAAAAGCCAAAGTTTTCCATTGTGTCCACCATACATACCTACTAGCAATTTGCTATTCCAAGTAAATTTGTCTTGCTTTTATTTTCTCTTCAAATTAAACTCTTACCAGTGTTATGCAAAATTCGGTTAGTAAAGCTCTCACAAACCGGAAGGCACACTTTACTTTTTCCTGTTCTTAAAAATTTGACATTGTGGTCTCTTATGTTGAGTTGTTATGCTTGCAAGTTGTAAGTTGGAGACTAGCCCAGCCATGCAGTCATGGGCAAGCTTTCAACATTGCACTTCTTATTTGAGTTGATATCGTGATCTTTTGTTTATGGATGCCCGCGGTGTGAAATGAATTGGGAATCTTGTGGGGATCATGGAGTTTGTATATGTGTTAGGGAAACGCCGGGCCGCCAATCTAAGCCATGCATAATTCATGGTGGAAATTTGCAGCATACCCATGGTGAACATTCGACGACGCATCTCACAATAAAAAGCTAAACAAAAGGCAAATAAAAGAGATGTCGAGGTGTTCATTGTCTGCTTGTCCTGTCATTTTGGTGTGGGCTTGTTCCATGTCATCGGGCACGGAGGTACCCCATTGGCGGTTCTCAATGATATGCATATACTTACAATGACAAGAGCCTTGCTTGGGACTCTAAGTAAAGTAGCATGAGGTTTGGGTACTCGTATTCACGGGGCACGAGGTTTTCAACTTATGATTTGTCAAGCATATGCATCATAATTGTTCTCGCATTAACTTTAACCATTCAAGATGCTTATGATGGGGGCAATGAGAGCTCAAAGCCGGTAAGTACCATAATTTTTAAAGGTTATAAAACTTGCAATCACTGCTTCCCTCTGCGAAGGGCCTTTCTTTTACTTTTATGTTGAGTCACCACCTTCTTTCTTTATGCACCATTAAGAGAGCATAGTTGTCATTCTTAGTGTGATATGCATTGTCCCAAAGTTCATTGATTAATTCATATTGTTGGTTTCACTTGTTCTTAAATTATTTGTATCTAGTCGCCCTCTTAAACTTGAAGGTGTCCTATGCATTTATGTTTTGCTCTCTTTGAAGGACAAGCTGAAAACCATTTGTATGTTTTTCCTTATGATTTGAACACACGTTTGACTTTCATTGTTTCATTATCATGATCTTTTGTTTGTGTTCATTTGCATGTTTACAACATGGTTGCTAAGTTCTTATTGTCATGATTATATCTTCATGCCCATATTTTAAGTTCTTATGATCACAGCTCACAAATGCTTACATATATGATCAAGATTGTGTAGGTGCATGTCACCTCAAAAATTATTCTTTTGTTATCACTTACCTACTCGAGGACGAGCAGGAGTTAAGCTTGGGGATGCTTGATACGTCTCAAACGTATCTATAATTTTTGATGCTCCATGCTTGTTTTTACACCATTTGCCTATTGTTTCGTTACACTTAGTGGCACTTTTATGCATTTTCCGAAAATAACCTATTAACGAAGTGCCACAGTGCCAGTTTCCTGTTTTCTGCTGTTTTTGTGTTTCAGAAGTGATACACAGGAAATATTCTCGGAATTGGACGAAACAAGTTCCTGAAGTCTTATTTTACCCGGAAGCTTCCAGAGATCCGAAGAGGAGTAGGAGGGGGGCCACCAGGGGCCCACACACTGGGGTGGCGCGGCCAGCCCCTGGCCCGCGCCACCACCGTGTGAGGCCACCTGGCCCCACCTCTGACGACGCCCCTTCGCCTATAAAGACCCCCCGACGGAAAAAACCTAAGTACCCGATCAGATTTGCAGAACACATCGCGATCCGCCGCCGCCGTCGACCCGAAGATCGGGAGGGTCCAGAAGCTCTTCCCGGCACCCTGCCGGAGAGGGGAATCGCCACCGGAGGTCTTCTTCATCGCCATGCTTGCCTCCGGAGCGATGAGTGAGTAGTCTACCTTGGACTATGGGTCCATAGCAGTAGCTAGATGGTTGTCTCCTCCACCATGTGCTTCATGTTTAGATCTCATGAGCTGCCCTACATGATTGAGATCACCGTTATGTAATTCTACATGTTTGGTTTGTTGGGATCCGATGAATATTGGTGTTTATGATTAAGTTGCTGTACTAAATTATATCTTTTGTTATCTCTATGTTGTTTATGATCTTGCATGCTCTCCGTTGTTAGTAGCTATCTTGGCCGAGTAGTTGCTAGTGACTCCAAGAGGGGGTATTTATGCTCGATAGTGGGTTCATGCCTCTATTTCACCTGGGGGAGTGACAGAAACCTCTTAGGTGGTAGATGTGCTGTTGCTACTAGGGAGAAAACAACATTCATATGCTCGAGGACATATGCTTTGTTTACATTACACACTTTGCTTAATGCAATTATCTGTTGTTCGCAACTTAATACTCATGGGGTGTTCGGATGATATCCCCGGGAGTGGATTATTAGTCATAGATGCAGTTGGATGGCGGTCTATGTATTTTGTTGTAATGCCCAGAGTAAATCGCATAGTGATCTTCTTGACATATCACGTTATCTTTATTCTATCAATTGCCCAACTGTAATTTGTTTACCCAGCATGTGTTATTTATCTTATGGAGAGACACCACTAGTGAACTGTGGACCCCGGTTCTATTTCTATCATATTGCTATCACCTGTTTACTTTACTCGCACTATTTACTTTACTCGCATACTTTTACTGTTTTCCACTCGATACGCTCATACCCTTTGTTTCAAGCAAACCGGTGAGATTGACAACCTCATCGTAAGTTGGGAACAAAGTACTTGGCTGTGTTGTGTGCAGGTTCCACGTTGCTGCTCGCAAAGCAAAGCTTGGATGAGGCGCCATATATAAATTGTCCGAAGCTGTCGCAAGCTAGCAAGCATCACCTTCAGTCGTTTGTCTCTCCTCTCCTGAACGATAAACCTTGGTTTCTTAACTGAGGGAAAATCTTGCTGCTATATTTATCACACCTTCCTCTTGGGGTTTCCAACGGGCTGGTCATTTACCACACATCAATGTTTCAAAATTTTGGATGTTATACTGGCTTTGGCTCCATATGCTTACAATGATAATAATAACCCACCTCTGACATTCCAAACCTTAAGCACCACAAAACATTTGGTGAAAGCATAAATCTGTAATCTTTGAAGGCAGAATGCCACATGGGTCCAACAATTCACAGAACAAATAGAATACCTCTACATATTGAAGATGGATTCGAGGTTCTTATCAAAGAAAACTAACAGAACCACTCGGCAGCATCCAGCTTCACATCCAAACCATGGCCATCATCATCGGCCAGAACACATCACGTACAACACCCTCAGAATGAGCAGAAACACAAACAATAGATGCAAAATCCTCTTGGCTCTTGCCTGTGTCCAAGGAAACCCAGGCACCATACTGAACCTCAGGCTGTCAGGCACATGCACTTCAGAAGCAAAAGTGCAAAACACAGGGCTCGGCGAGATTACCATCTTCGGGACGGCGCAAACATGCAAGCGAGCACACCAGGAAAATGTACTCCATTAATTGTCATGGTCAAACTCCAAGCGCTTTCCCCGCCATTTTCCTCTCCCTTCCATTCCAAGTTTCCAACACCAGAGATGGGGAACACGGATGACGGACCACGAGCACCACGGAATCCCAACGTACCAAAACTGCGATTACGCCAAATCAAGGAAGAATCGGAGAACGCCCCGGCATGGCTCCGCTCCTGCGGCTGCTGGCCGGCGCGGCCGCGCTGCTCCTCGCCGCGTGCTCGGCCTCGGCCGGGAGCTCCGCCGTGGACGTCGGCGTGAACTGGGGCTCGCAACTGACGCACCCGCTGGTGCCCTCGTCGGTGGTGAAGATGCTCAAGGACAACGGGATCATGAAGGTGAAGCTGTTCGACGCGGACTCGTGGCCCATCGACGCGCTCCTGGACTCCGGCATCGAGGTCATGCTCGGCATCCCCAACGACATGCTGGAGACGATGACCAGCTACGGCAACGCCGAGGATTGGGTCAAGGAGAACGTCACCAGTTACGGCGACAAGCTCAAGCTCAAGTATGTGGCGGTGGGGAATGAGCCGTTCCTCAAGAGCTACAACGGGACATTCATGAAGACCACCGTGCCGGCGCTGAAGAACATCCAGAAGGCGCTCGACAAGGCCGGTGTCGGCGACAAGGTGAAGGCGACGGTCCCGCTCAACGCGGACGTGTACGTCTCCCCCGACGACAAGCCGTCCTCCGGGCAGTTCCGGCCCGACATCGACGACCTGATGACCGACATGGTGAAGTTCCTGCACGACCACGGCGCGCCCTTCTTCGTCAACATCTACCCGTTCTTGAGCCTGTACCAGAGCGACAACTTCCCCTTCGAGTTCGCCTTCTTCGACGGCGGGCGCAGCATCCAGGACAACGGCGGCGTGAGCTACTCGAACGTGTTCGACGCCAACTACGACACGCTGGTGAGCGCGCTGAAGAAGGCCGGCGTGCCCAACCTCAAGGTCATCGTCGGCGAGGTCGGCTGGCCCACCGACGGCAACAAGAACGCCAACACGAAGCTGGCCAGGCGGTTCTACGACGGCCTGATGAAGAAGCTCGCGAAGAACGAAGGCACCCACCTCCGGCCGGGGAAGATGGACGTGTACCTGTTCGGCCTCTTCGACGAGGACATGAAGAGCATCGCGCCGGGGGACTTCGAGCGGCACTGGGGCATCCTGACCTACGACGGGAAGCCCAAGTTCGCCATGGACCTGTCCGGGCAGGGGAACGACAAGCCGCTGGTGGGCGTGTCCGGCGTGGAGTACCTGCCCAAGCAGTGGTGCGTGTTCGACGACGAGGCCAAGGACAAGTCGAAGCTGCCGGGGAACATCCAGTACGCGTGCGCCAGCGGCGACTGCACGGCGCTCGGCTACGGCTGCTCCTGCAACGGGCTCGACGACAACAGCAACATCTCCTACGCGTTCAACATGTACTTCCAGATGCAGGACCAGGACGTGCGCGCCTGCGACTTCGACGGGCTCGCCAAGATCACCGACAAGAACGCCTCCACCAAGGGATGCTTGTTCCCTGTCCAGATCGTCAGCGCCGGCGGGAGAGCGGCGCCGGTGCTCGGGTGGGCTGCGTCGTTGCTGGCCTTCTCTTTTCATGTTCTCGCGATGAGTTTTGTCATGTAGAGGGGCCGGAGGAGTTCAGAACTTCATATCGGGAATGCAAATGTGTTGTGGTACAGATTACAGAATGGAAACGCGACACCAGTTTCCCTTCTAAATCACTCGAAAGGTAGACTTCACTGAAGATCCGTGAAACGGCCAATCTCGAGTGTCTCGTCAATCGTGGCAAGAGGAAGAAAAGTATAGATGACCAGTGGAGGAAGAGCGACACAAGACGGTGTGGGAGATTTTTGCATTTTTTAGAAATGAAAAATCGAAACGAAACAATTTTAAAACCGTTGATTCGAACTACGATCATTTTTTATGTTGTGTTCCTCACGTTGAGATTTTAAAAACTAGATCTCACAGTTATGGATTTTGATTAAAAAATGACTTATAAACTACTACTACTGTTCCATAATATATTATATCTTGGTAAACTAAATAACTTTGCCAAAACATACTACTCCTTCCCATCCATATTACTTTCACAAATACAGAGGTATCTAGACATATTTTAGTGCTAGATATATTCGTATTTGCAAACAGTAATATGGACCGGACGAAGTATATGATTGAACAGAGGTAGTAGTATATTTGTATATTCATGGTACTTCATTTCTTAGTGTACTTGTATTACGGAATGATAGTGTTATTTGTGTTTTCGGCCTACTTCGGTCTTAGAGTACTTATGCTTTGTACTTCTGTAGTACAATCATACTTTGTAGTACTTCAATTTCAAGATGTTTTGGCTCTTGGGAGTATATGCTCTATATAATTTGAAATATATATTTGATATATTTTAAAATGTTAATAAATTAAAATAAAAAATTAGCATGTACAACTTCACGTGCTACATGTCCACAAAGTCGTTGCACGATAAATCGACGTGGCATATGGTGTGTGTAAAAAAGATAAAATTTGGTGCTAAAAATAAGGCATTTTACATGATATTTTTTGTCTTCTTTACATAGCTTACAAACGTGCTTAGATTGTGAATATCTAAATGCAAAAAATTTGGTTAAATTTTTTTGACATTTTGAAATATATTTTTTAGATAGAGAGAGCATATGCACCCGGGAGCCGAATTGAATTTCTGTTCAATTCTAAGTATGTTTGTATCTTGTGACTTCACATATTCGTGAAAGAAACTTGTTCTTATATTTTGGTTGTATATAGGTATATTTCATAGTACTTCAATTCTTAGCAAAAATTTAATTCGGCTTCCGAGTGCATATGCTTCCTCTATACAAAAAATATATTTTGAAATGTTAAAAAAAATTGACCAAATTTTTTTCATTTAGATATTCATAATCTAAGCACGTTTGACCAATACGTTTTGTGGTTTATATAAAAAGACAAAATGCCTTACTTTTAGCACTAAATTTTATTGTTTTTACACACGCCACATGACCTGTTGATTTGTCGTGCAACGACTTTGTGGGCATGTAGCACGTGAAGATTGAAGATGTAAGTGCTAATTTATTATTTCAATTTTTTGACATTTTGAAATATGTCAAATATGTATTTCAAAATATAGAGAGCATATGCTCTGAGGAACCAAAACACTTTGTACCTCTCATAGTTCTTGTAATTCGCGATTTTTTTTTGCTTTTTAGTGTGTACTTCCAATAATTGGAAAATAAATAAAGAAAAAACAGTAGAAAAGGTAGAAAAACACGTGTCATCACGCGAGCATCCCACCGTGCACATGCATATGGGAGACCAGACCTTTGAGAAGGTCAGCCTTCCCCTAGTTAATTATACCATTTTGTCAGTTTTTAAGAGAAATTGCACCAACCTGATCGATATCGATTTGGCCCACACAAGCCCAGCCTAGCTAGACATAGGTGTACACAAGTATGTGCCATGTTGCGGTCGGCGTCATAATACCGTGCACGTATGTCGGGGGTCTTGGCTCTGCCGGCGTCATAATACCATGCGCGGATTTCCGCCCCTAGTGTGCTATGTCGCCGCCGACATCGGCAATAGAGAATAGATAAGTGGTTCTCCACTTATCCTTTGATTTATTTTCTTTTTGATGAAATGATTGTTGTGTAACATCACTGTAACCCAATGAAGTTTATATCTCAATGAAATGGGTATTACTTTCAAACTGATGAATTATATCACTTGATTATGAAATAATGGCTGTGATTAATTTAGGTGTTGTAAAGCGTGATCGAGTCCAGATTGTTCTCAATGTCCATATAACATAGAATATCACTAATATTTGGTGATGAGGGTGTTGGCCTCATAATTAGGCCTATAGATCGCCCGATATAGAATTACAATCTGCCCATCTTAGGTAAATGTTATTTTTCTAAAGAGGTGAATTATAGTGGTCTCTCCGCCATCTTGATAGTTTCGTTGTCTATAGGATACTCGAGTGAAAGCACATAAGGCTTTCTAGTGAAATGCATGAGCGCTTTTGGGGAGGCATTAGGTGGTCCCCCCTCCCCCAACACACACACACACAAATATAACTTATGATAAGAGAAAATTCATTTAATTTCAAGGATCAAGTTCTAGTTGTGTTGGAGGTGGATATTTCTTCATCGAGGAAGTCCTCACCTTCCTAGGGAAGTGTGATTTGTAATGTAGCCTCCATGGCTTGTTACCTTTATAAGTGAGGTATTTTTTTTCTACTCTATGAAACAACAAAGCACTTGTCTTGATTCATCTAATCATAAATTATGCCCTACACCACAAAGAATTAACCCACTCCTCCGTCCCCATCTACCCCCGGTACTTGTATTATGCTACAATAATAAAAGCAATAGATAAGAACACATGATACGTAATAAATGCTCTAAATTTTGATAGGTGATAACTTTTGCGTACCCATACCAAGTATTCACTATATAAGAGCATTCATACAAGTCATCCAAAAATATTACAACAATCAACTTATATTGGATTGCATATTGTGTGGTGATCTCTGTGCTTGAACAGATTCCTCGGCAGTTGCATGGGAAAAGAAATTTGACCATTGTCGGGCGCCTAGACTGTGGATAGTTTTCAAGATATTTGAGGCTCAAAGATATTTGACAAATAAAGGATGAGTCCAAGATTATAATATTCACAGTGCCCCTATAGCACAAAAGATCAAAGATGTTTGGCGGTGAGGGTAATGTCCCCATAAACAGGACTATAGATCAGTCAATATGGACTTACAGGCTCCTCGTCTTTGGCAGAATTTTTAAAGATGTTTCATGATCTCTCCCATCCAAACACTTCTGTTGTTTCTAGAATGCTGGAATGAAAGCACATGCCGCTTTCTAGTGAAAAACATACTACATACATTATAATCTTAATCCACACATAAGTCAATAACTTTTGCCCAAAAAAACACATGTGGTAAAAACGAATGGAAGAAGACCCCGACAACACAACGAATAGCCATTCATGCCATGATGCCAAAAATAGGGGAGAAAGATTCCCTCGTATAGGATAGGGAACCTTCCTTTCTACACAACACTTGATGACAGATTGTTATGATGCTTCTAGAGAGATGTGAGCTATCGATCGCCATTATTCCTCCAAATTTGGTCCTGCTCCATTCCATTGTCCTCAAATCCAATATTTTTGTTATGCATGTGTTCGATTTGACTGTCACGTGGTACTCGCTATGGTTCCTGTCTACTTCTCATACTTCTTGTACATTGTACTTCGGTTCCTAAGATACTTGCACATCATTGTACTTCCTTCACTCTCTGAGAGAATTTTTTGTTCTTTGTATTGTGTACTTCAAAAAATATGGAAAGTAAAGAAATAAATGAACAATTAAAAAAACACATTTTTTCAAGTGGGACGTTCCCATGGGAGGACCGCTGCATGAGCGCATGTGGAACTAGTAATTTGAGAAAGTCGCCTCCCGCTAGTTATACCCGTTTCCCTAGCAATTGCACCAAGCTCTCGGCCATGCTGATCGATATCTATTTGGCCTAGCACAGACTAAGGTGCACACACGTGTATGTCGGCATGCTGGCTACCAACACAATACCAATTCTCGGGATGGAGCATTATGTTAGTGCATGATTATTTACAGGGTTCACTACTTATAGCTGTTTCATAAGAGCTTTATAGAGTACTAGACCAAAAGACGCACTTCATTGTGCCTCCTGCATAGCATCTTGGAATAGGGTGACTGCCCAGGTAAACGGTCCCATGTTTCCATCGTGTTTTTTTATGTTTTCTCTCACCGTGTCTAGGACAATTGACGCGAGGTGTGCACGAAGTGGGTGCAAACATGGTTTGCGAGTGGCAAGTACAGTTGGGAGCACCTGTGTGGCTTTGTGACGATGGTGGAGAGCTAGGAACCTCGTTCTTTAGTGTCCTGTATTCAAGGAGCCACCTAGGCATGCTCTACCGCGCCAGGGACCATTTCCATATATAGATTGATATCGTGCACACTACAACTAAAATATCAATATGCACACTACATCTAGACAACCTAACTTTACAAATACAACACAAACAACAATCCATATCTAGTTCATAAATAGAATTCGTAGGTCACACGTCATGTTATAAACTTAGTGCTTGCAAGCTACATAACATGTTAACAACCAATAATCTCGTAACACCACATAACTATGGAAGTATTTATGGCAAGGATAACACTTGTGAACCGAGATGTGACTTGAAGTCACTTTTCACATTTTTGTGATTATTATCCCTATCACATACTGACAAGGGTATAAATAATAGAGCCCGTTACTCGTGTACCCCTGAGGCCCTTTAAGCTAATCCCATATGTAATCATAGTCGAAGTACGAGTCCAAGTTGAATACCGATATTGTAATATGTATCGAACCTGACCGGTTCCTTGAGACCTGGCCGCCTAATATAGGGGCTAGGAGAGGCCGGTCAGGGACAGATTGAAAGTAAGCCAAGTTGACCACCACGTTTACTCTCGATACCTGCCTTGTTTAACTGATGTTTACCTTCGAGTTCATCCGACGCCCTATTCCCCCGATCCTAAGTCCTTCATCTTGGACATTTGTCGAGTTAACCCTTGTCAATTGGCGCTGACCATAGGGATCCGGGGTCTTGGAATCATGAATTTGACGGCCTTTTCGCTTTTAGCCAACAATAGTTCAGAAGTCGACGAAAACTAGAAGATGGAGTTGACGATCGAAAGTCTAAGCTTTTGCGTCGGATTTTCAGGTTCGACTTGCCTTTCAGATCCGGTGAAACTGGATCCGTCGGCAAGCAAAACCAAGACAATCACAGTGTCTAGATCATCGGTGGGCTCTTTCAGCGAGGTAAACTCGTCGGTCAGCTTCGCAACAGCAGAGAATACAAGAGGAAAAATCGAAGAACTTGACGAAACTCTGGAAGAACTCGACATAGGAGGAACAATGGACAAATCATACATTAGTCAAAAGGACTTCATCACCCAAAGCGGTGGTGTCTGCAGAAACATACATCAATTATGCGTCAACATCACCGAAGCAGCAGAAGAGAATGATCATGTAGACAACGCAGCAATTGATGCGCAAGTCAACAAATCAAGGAGCAACCGTAAGAAGGAGAAGGAGAAAATTTACGTCTCCACCGGGGAGTGGAGAATCATCATGTCAACTATCAATCATGGTACAGAAGTACCCGCCAATTCAAGAAGAGAAGTTCTGATGGGGTATCAGTATGCCCTGCATCAACACAAAAACAGGCTGAGGAAGGAACAAGACGAGTTCAGAAGAAGTCAAGAAAACAATAGTGTATCAAGTGAAGCATACTGGGATGAATACAGCGAAGCATCAGAGTCTAGCAGAGATAAACATAGGGATCCAAAGCACAATAGGAGGACAACAGCATGAGCAAGGGAACAAAACCGCGCAAGAAGCATAAGCGCGCGTCCATCGTATGATGAGGAGGATTTTGTGCAAGAAACACCAAAGGCAGCATTAGTAGCAGCACAGGTGTACCTACTAACTACACAACCAGAACCCGGAGATCCACGGGAGCACATGCATCAAACCGCAATAAGAAGCCTCGAGTTGGTAGAAGACAGACTAAGGAAACATTCTCCAGAGAAAAAGACTACACGTTGCGAGGACAAGGGAAAGGAAAACATCAAGTACCAATCCTCATAAAGTCAAGCAAGGAATATCATAGCACAAACAAGAGTAGACAATGCACGATATGCGTGGAAGGAAGAAAATTATGAGGACGACGAAAAAGAGATGGGCGCGCTATGCTTTACCCGAAGGGTTGCTATGCTTTACCCGAAGGGTTCGCAGAACGCGACTACCCAAAGGATTTAAATTACCACACGATCAGCAAAAGTATGATGGGTCACAAGAACCTAAACTGTGGTTATCAGACTACCTACAAGCAGTACAAATACTCGGAGGAACAAGAGCAAGGGCGATGCAAAGCTTGCAGGTACACCTCACCGGCGCAGCACGGTCTTGGTTAAGCACTTTACCAAACAATTCCATTGGAAGTTGGGGAGAACTAAAGAGTCAATTCACAAAAAAAATTCGTTTGACATACAAACGTCCAGCGTCGCTAGAAGAAGTCAAGTCCTGCATACAGAGGAAGGACAAAACTCTATGTTCATACATACAGCGGTGGAGTATAATAAAAAACTCTGGGGAAGACGTCTCTGACGAGCGGGCAGTAGATGCTTTTTTGGCTGGTCTTCGCCGTTCGGATCTCATGGAAGAATTAGAGAGAACAAGGCCCAGGACAGTGTCGGAACTAATGGAGGTAGCAAACAGATTCACCG
This sequence comes from Dactylis glomerata, assembly GCA_007115705.1. Lineage (NCBI taxonomy): Eukaryota > Viridiplantae > Streptophyta > Magnoliopsida > Poales > Poaceae > Dactylis > Dactylis glomerata. The sequence continues at coordinate 764,150 of QXEO01000659.1, forward strand.
ATGGAGAAGACGCTTACAACAACAAAAGGGCACGTTCACCAGAAGTCGACAGAGCAAGCAGGCAAAGGCGCAAGTCTCGCAATGAGGATAACTGCACAAGGCGAAATCAGATAGCCGCAGGATATGAAAGAAGGGACGAGGAAGGCTACAGAAGCAGGGAGCTCCGAGATAGAAACAGTCATGAAAAAGAAAAGCCAAAGTACTCCGGCCGTCGGCAGAAGACATGCTCCATGGCCCCTGTCGTATCCACTATGCATATTTAGATGGGAAAAGAGTTTCCAATCACCAAATGAAAGACTGCAGAACATTCCTAAGGTTACAAGACGCTCTGGAGTTAAATCGAGGAACACATCGAGGAGGTACAAACACAAGTCAAGGATATCAAGTGCGACGTCTTGCAAGTCATTTAGAATCAAAGGTGTACATATCCGCAATGATCTAGCCGGTCCCAAAGTCCAAAAAAGAGCAGAAGAGTATATCAAAATAAGTAAACTTAGCAATATCATCACCACCGGCCACTACAGAGTACTTGAGGTGGTCTGACCAGCCAGACGGGTTCAGCAGAGCAGACCACCCAAGGAAAGTTCCCAGGCCAGGACACGCGCCAATGGTGTTGAAGGCACAAATAGGGGGATACGACATTGGGCGAGTATTCATGGACGCAGGAAGTGGCATAAACTTAATATACGCAAGGACTCTAAAGGCAATGAGCATCTCGCTGGAAATCCTGAAGCCGACAGACTGCTCTTTCCATGGAATAGTACCAGGAAGGGCAAACTACCCCCTTGGAAAAATAGAACTCGACGTTTGTTTCGGCGGTAGTGGCAACTACCACAGAGAGAAGATGGAGTTCAAAGAGATGGACTGGCCCTCACAATACCACGCAATATTGGGGCGACCAGCATTCGCAAAGTTCGTGGCAGTCCCTCATTATGCATACCTCACACTCAAAATTCCAGGACCCAAGGGGACCATAACGGTACAAGGCAGCTTCGAAGTATCTAATACCTGCGACAAAGAATTCACTAGGATGGCACAAACTTTCGGCATGACAGCTAAATATGCAAGACTTAAGGGCAAAACTGATCACAATGTGCTACCCGACGTTTGTCGATCCCTGCCGAACCAGGCTTTCGACGCAACGCAAGACTCCAAGAAAATTCAGGTTCACCCTACGGACCCAAACAAAACCACTTCAATAGCGGTAAACTTGGACCCCACATAGGAAAGCGCGTGATGACCCACAAGTATAGGGGGTGTATCGTAGTACTTTCGATAAATAAGAGTGTCGAACCCAACGAGGAGCAGAAGGTGTTGATGAGCAGTTTTGATCAAGGAATCACTGTAAATACTAGCAAACAGGTTTTCAGGGGTATTTGGTAATACGAGTAAATAAAGTGCGAGTAAATAAAAGACAGTAGTAACAATTGCAGCAAGTGGCCCAATCCTTTATTCAGCAAAGGACAAGCCGGTTGTGTACTTATAATAACCAAACGTTTTCGAGGACACACGGGAGTTTCTGTCAAGAGCTTTCGCTTCATAGAGCCAATAGTATTTATTAGTTTGATAGGTGTTATGGGGGTGAACCTGTGCTAGCGCACTACCCTTACTAGGATAAATACACACTTGTGATTATACCCCTTGCAAGCATCCGCAAATACAAGAAAGTAATTAAGATAAATCTAACCACAGCCTTAAACTAAGATCCTACGCTCCCTGGTGCAATGGTTTCCCAACGGAGGTTTAGGTTTCTGTCACTCCAGCAACCCCACAATCGGTAGCCAAATACACAATGCATCTCACTAGGCCCATAAATGGTGAAGTATCATGTAGTCGACGTTCACATGACACCACTAGTGAAATAGCACCACAACAACATCAAACCATTAAATATTTCTCAACAATAATTCACTACTAACATCTTGACTTCTCCCATGTCCTCAAGAACTAAACGAACTACTCACAAGACATCATATGGATCATGATCAGAGGTGAATTAATGGTAAATAACAATCTGAACATAAACCTTAACTCAACGGTTCCACTCAATAGCATCAACTACAAGAGTAATCAACACCGGGAAAGTTTCCCCTATGAATATAACAAGATCCAACTCAAGATGTTACAGCGGGACGGCGTGGTGATGGTGGAGATGAAGGTGCTGGTGATGGAGATGATGATGATGATCCCGATGAAGTCCAGTGCGATGGTGATGACGATGGCGACGATCTCCCCTCTCCGGGAAGGAATTTCCCCGGCGGATTTCTCCCTGCCGGAGAGCTTTATCTCTCTGGTGTTCTCCGCCCCGCAGAGGCGGCTGTGTCTAACTCTGAGCCCCCCCTTGACATAGGTTTTCGGGGACGATGATGTACGCGGAGGGGCGAGACCAGAGGTGGGCCAGGGTGGCCTCATGTAGGGCCCGCGCGGCCAGGGGTGGGCCCGCGCCGCCCTAGCATGTGGAGCCCCCCTGGCTCCTCTTGACTCCTCCTTATGGCTTCGCGAGTCTTCTGGGAAAATATAGTTTCTGGGTATTTTCCTGGAATTTTCCTGATCTTCAAAATATGGTCTCTTGATGGTCCTTTTTCCAGCAGAATCCTGACTCCGGCAGCAACTCCTCCGATGATCATCAAACATGTGAAAGCAAAGGAAATAACATCAGTATCATGTCTAAATATGAAATATATCAATGAATAACAGTAAATTATGATACAAAATAGTGATGCAAATTGGACGTATCAACCCCCCCAAGCTTAGACCTCGCTTGTCCCCAAGCGAAAACTAAACTCGATAAACATGACCACAGGTTTATGGAGTGAAGTGTCGATAATCAAAATACGGACAAGAAGCATCACATTCACTAAGGCACAAATTATAATGGACAGCAACTTCCCTTTATAAGATATAGACTTGCAATAGGTAAAAGGGAATCACATGTAAAGATGCACAAGGTAAATTATAATTGGCAATGGCAAACCTTAGTTCTTGGTCGAAGGGTGGAGAACAAACTATTCTCTCTTTTAAACGGAGCCTTTTAAAACAGAGCTAATATAGCAAAGACTATATGCTCAACAAAGTAAACTTTTGCATTCAAAGAAAGCTTTCAAAGATATATTCCTTCAGACAAAAGCATTATACAAAACAAGGAAGATAATAAACATGATTAAACAAATCAACATATGGATGAGTGAAACATAACAACTCAAATGCTTGCTTGAGACAGAGGGAAATAGGTTGACTCAACATAAAAGTAAAAGATAGGCCATTCGCAGAGGGAAGCAGGGATTAAACATGTGCTAGAGCTTCTCATTTGTAAAGCAGAGGTAAAAATTGTTTTGAGAGGTGGTTGCTTTTGTCAACGACTAGCAACGGAGTTCTTGATATCTTCCATACTAAACAAGTGAGAGCGGTTCCGAGATGTTTGATTAATTGGCACTTTGGTGCTCTTTTATAGCTTTGCACTCCTCCCCACCTTTTTCCTTTCTCAAACCATGGCTAACCGATTCCATCGGGTGCCGACCAACTTTCACATTCCATTGGAGGAGTGCCCTTTTCTTTCTTTTTCTTTTTAAGATTATAATGGTCTGACCAGCTCCCTTGCAAAATTAATGACGAGCAGATGAAGCTGCCTAGTCGAGGGGTACTTAATTTAGTATGGAAGATAACAAACCCATCCACTACGTCCTCATGAGCTAAAAATAGTGGCACAAAATGAGAAGTGTTTGAAGGTTTTTGAAAGGTAGCACATGAAAATTTACTTGGAATGGCTCGAAATACCATGCATAGGAATTTATAGTGGACTCTTTGGAAGTGACTTGGCTTTTGGGAATTGGATGCACGAGAAGTATTCCCTCTCAGTACAGGTTTTTGGCTAGCAAGGTTGGGTAGCAAGCATAAGAGTTGCATGAAACAAACAAACATACATATAATAAGAACAATCATGCAAACTCCCTTGAAGGTACAACGATTTTAACTTTGAGAATAACAATGCTTATAAGCCAAACATAAGGGAAAACTGAAGTGATGTAACTGCAAGCACTTCTTTATTCTTTTCTACTCAAACCTCAAGGTAAAGTTGCTACTGACCAAGCTAGGTTTGCCAAAACCAACTAAATCTACTCATGCTCCCAATGTGATACCAATACCAATCAACAAGACTAGTCACATAAGAGAGATTGCAGACTAACATAAAGTGTGCGAAAAGTAAACGATAAAACTTCTCATTAATATTTTATTACCGCAACTCACACCAAGGGATACATAGATAGATAACTAAGGAGGATACTTCCAAACTGCAAACTATTCTATAAGATAACTTCTCTATTCATGATATGACACTACTTTGAAAAGTAAATGAGCAAAAGGTAATGATGTGATACCGTGGCACTCCCCCAAGCTTGGAACAAGCCAAGGGGATGCCTATACCGATGACGAATTACTCCTTTGGTGGTATTGGAAGCAGCCTTGGATTAATGAAATATTCCTGCATCAAGCGAAGCCTGAGATTCTCTTCTTGAAGCATCTTTACCTCCCTCTTCAAAGCTTGATATTGAGTGCAAAACTCAAAAGTGACCAGCATGCGTGTTCTATCACGGGCATGGAGTCAAGATCCAAAACATGATATGTTGGTCCCTGCAAATCATGAGAAAAGATACGTCTAGCTTTCGTTGGTCCTTCAAAAGCAGGGTTTGTCGGCCTTGCTCTTCCAGAACCTAGCGCCTCCTTCCACTTCTGGCGCTGGTGATCATCTACATAGGGCCTTTTGCCCTTGTCGTCGCTTGAAGAGGCCATGACTCCCCCAAGCTTAAGATCAACTCCTGGCAGAAACAGCTCGAAACAAAACACGACGAGAAAACAATATACAGACCTCGGGGACTCCGGGGGGTTAAATAGGTGAAAATTATACATCGAAACGAAGTCACAGGAGGAAACCGGGACGGAAACGAGTTCCGGTGTGTCCTCACACAGGGGTGGCGCGGCCAGGGGTGGGCCCGTGCCACCTGTGTGTGAGACACACACGGACTCTTTTTCCTGCCCTCTTTCGTCTCGTGATTTTTCATATTTAGTAAAAACAACAAAAATATTAAAGGAAGAACTTTTCATGAAACTTTTCTGACTAGAACTGTTACCTATTCGAAAGCGAACTCTGCAGGTACCTGCAATTTGTCTTGGATGAATTCTTCCGGAGAAACTGTTTCAATAACATCAACATCTTCATTATAAGAATCTCCAGAAATATAATGCTTGAGTCTTTGCCCATTCACCACTTGTGTAGAGTCATCTTTCAATGAAGCAATCTTAATAGCACCTGAGCGGTACACTTCCACAATAACATATGGTCCTTCCCATTTAGAGAGTAATTTTCCTGCAAAAAATCTGAGACGAGACCTATACAAAAGAACTTTCTCACCAACATGAAACTCTCTCTTAAGAATTCTCTTATCATGCCATTGCTTGACTTTCTCTTTGAAAAGTCTGGCATTCTCATATGCTTCGTTTCTCCACTCATCTAGAGAACTCAAATCTAACAACCTTTTCTTACCGGCTAGTTTAAAATCTCTGTTAAGCTCTCTCACTGCCCAAAAAGCTTTGTGCTCTAATTCTAAGGGCAAGTGACACGCTTTTCCGTAAACCATCTTATAAGGGGACATACCCATGGGATTCTTATAAGCAGTTCTATCAGCCCATAAAGCGTCGTTTAACTTACTAGCCCAGTTTTTCCTAGATCTATTGACAGTCTTCTGCAAGATAGACTTGATCTCCCTATTTGAAAGCTCTACTTGCCCACTAGTTTGGGGATGATAAGGAGAAGCAATTCTATGATTGACATCATATTTAGCAAGAGTTTTTCTAAAACTACCGTGAATAAAATGAGAACCTCCATCAGTCATAAGATATCTAGGCACTCCGAACCTAGGAAAAATAACATCCTTAAGCATTTTTAACGAAGTCTCACCATAGGCACTCTTTGTAGGTATGGCTTCTACCCATTTAGTAACATAATCAACAGCAACAAGTATATGGGTATAGCCTTTCGAAGGAGGAAAAGGACCCATAAAGTCAAATCCCCAACAATCAAACGGTTCAATAACGAGAGTGTAATTCATAGGCATCTCATTGCGTCTAGAAATATTACCAACTCTTTGACATTCATCGCAAGATAAAACATACCTTCTGGCATCTTTAAAGAGGGTTGGCCAATAAAAACCTAATTGTAGAACCTTCTGCGCGGTTCTATCTCCAGCATGATGCCCTCCATAAGCACTGCTATGGCATTTTCTTAATATCTCTTGTTGCTCATATTCCGGTACGCATCTTCTCATAATACCATCAACTCCTTCTTTATATAAATGTGGGTCATCCCAAAAGTAATGCCTCAAGTCATAAAAGAACTTTCTTCTTTGCTGAGCTGTAAAGGTCGGAGGCAAATACTTGGAAACAATAAAGTTAGCATAATCAGCATACCAAGGAAGGTCTCGCGAAGTTGCATTAATTGCAGCCAACTGTTCATTTGGAAAACTATCATTAACAGGAATAGGATCAAAAGAAATGTTTTCCAATCTAGACAAGTTGTCAGCCACAGGATTTTCAGCACCTTTCCTATCTACGATATGCAAATCAAACTCTTGTAAAAGCAACACCCATCTAATAAGCCTAGGCTTATCATCCTTCTTAGTCATAAGATATCTAATAGCAGCATGATCAGTATGAATAGTAACTTTAGAATCAACAATGTAAGATCTAAACTTATCACATGCAAAAACAACAGCAAGAAACTCTTTCTCAGTAGTAGCATAATTCTTCTGAGCAGCATCAAGAGTCTTACTAGCATAATGAATAACATTCAACTTATTATCTATGCGCTGTCCAAGAACAGCACCAGCATCAAAATCACTAGCATCACACATAATTTCAAAAGGTAAATTCCAATCAGGTGGTTGAACAATAGGAGCAGTAGTTAAAGCCTTCTTAAGAGTTTCAAAAGCTTCCTTACAATCATCATCAAAGACAAATGGTACATCCTTTTGAAGAAGATTAGTAAGAGGCTTTGAAATCTTAGAGAAATCTTTAATAAACCTCCTATAGAAACCAGCATGACCAAGAACACTCGAATACCTTTAACATCTCTGGGACAGGGCATTTTCTCAATTGCCTCCACTTTTGCTCTGTCAACTTCAATACCTCTTTCGGAAATTTTATGTCCAAGAACAATTCCTTCATTTACCATAAAGTGGCATTTCTCCCAATTAAGAACAAGGTTAGTTTCTTCGCACCTATGCAAAACTTTATCAAGGTTTTGCAAACAATTATCAAAAGAAGTTCCATAGACGGAGAAATCGTCCATGAAGACCTCCACAATTTCTTCACAAAAGCCATGAAAAATAGCAGACATACATCTTTGAAAAGTAGCAGGAGCATTGCATAAACCAAATGGCATACGTCTATAAGCAAAAGTTCCATAAGGACAAGTAAAAGTGGTTTTCTCTTGATCATCCTTCTTAACAGCAATTTGAGAAAAACCAGAATAACCATCAAGGAAACAAAAATGAGTCTTCTTAGACAACCTTTCTAGCATTTGATCTATAAACGGTAAAGGGTAATGATCTTTCTTAGTAACCTTGTTTACCTTCCTATAATCAATGCACATTCTATAACCAACTACTACCCTTTGAGGAATAAGCTCGTTATTCTCATTAGGCACAACAGTCATACCTCCTTTCTTAGGAACACAATGAACAGGACTAACCCATCTACTATCAACAATAGGATAAATAATTCCAGCATCTAGGAACTTTAATACCTCATTTCTTACCACATCCTTCATCTTGGGAATTAGGCGGCGTTGATGCTCCACAACTGGCTTTGCATCTTTCTCCATATTGATGGCATGCTGACATAAAGTGGGAGAAATCCCTTTTAAATCATCCAGAGTATATCCCATAGCTCCTCGGTGTTTCCTCAATATCTCCAATAATCTTTCTTCTTCCTTCCCTGAAAGTTTAGAACTAATAATAACAGGATATATTTTCTTATCATCAATATAAGCATATTTAAGATTATCAGGCAAAGGCTTTAATTCAAACATAGGATCTTCTTTAGGCGGCAAAGTGGTACCAAGATCCTCCACAGGTAGATTATGCTTGAGTAACGGCGGCTGACGAAGAAGAATGTCGTCAATCTCTTCTCTTTCCTTGCTAAAAACATCACTTTCGTGATCTTCCATGAATTGCTGAAAGGCATTATTAGGGGCAAGAGCAATAGAAGCAAGCTGCTCAACTCGAAAATTTTCATTAGGCGTGTCATTTTCATAGGAAGTCTTAGCAAACTTGGAAAAATTAAACTCATAAGACTCTCCATTAAACTTAGTAAATTTTTTCTCTTTCTTACAATGTATCACGGCGCCACAGGTGTTCAAAAATGGTCTACCAAAAATAATAGGACAAGTTTTACTAGCTTCCTTACCAAGTACTAGAAAATCAGTAGGGTATTTAGTCTTACCGCATAGAACTTCCACATCTCGAACAATACCAAGAGGCCACACAGTCTCTCTATTAGCAAGCTGAACTACCACATCAATATCTTCAAGTTCACAAGCGCCAATCTCGTGCATGATTTCTTTGTAAAGCTCTAAAGGAATAGCACTTGCACTAGCACCAATATCACATAAACCATAATAGCAATGATCTCCAATCCTGACAGAAATAACAGGAACACTTGCTTTCCTATGCTTTTTAGGATGTGAGAGAATGTTAGAAGCATCTTCACAAAAGAGAATATATTCATCCCCTACATCTTTAGTAACAAGATCCTTCAATATAGCTACAGGAGACTTAATAGTAATTTGCTCATCAGGTTCTGCAGCTTTCTTAGTACTTTTATTAGACACACTTACCAAAGTAGAATACTTCTTTACCTTAGCAGGGAAAGGTGTCTTCTCAAAATAAGGTTCAGGCACAATGCTATCAACAGTACAAACTTCAGTAGCTGCAGCAGGAATATGACTAATAGAATCTTTGTAAGGCGCATGATATTTGTTCCAATCTTTCTTTGGAACATCAATATAAGAGGCAAAGGCCTTAAGACAATTAGTAAGTATTTGGGAATCAAGACCATATGCAGCACTAACACCATGAAAGTCATCGGTCTCCATAAAAGATTTAATGCATTCATATTCATAGTTTATACCTGACTTCCTACCTTTATCGTTTTCCCAACCTTCAGCATTCTCTTGTATACGATCAAGAAGTTTCCACTTAGCATCTTCTTTCATATGAGTAAATGATCGAAAACAAGAAGCATCCAAATAATCCTTATCAGGAAGAGTAAGCCTCGCATAAAAATTATTAATAACAATATTATTGGGGAGCTCATGAATGGGGCATTTGAGCATTAGTAACTTCAATCTCCCCCACGCTTGGGCAATACTCTCTCCATTATGAGGCCAAAAGTTATATATCTGGTTACGGTCTTTATGAATTTCACTTGGAGGATAAAACTTGGAATAAAAGAGAGGCACAATATCCTCCCATGCCATAGATGGACCATCTTGGAGTAGTCGATACCACTCCTCAGCTCTGCCTTTCAATGATAATGAGAATAATTTCTTCTTAACCTGGCTTGGTGAAATACCTGCACATCTGAACAACTCGCATAATTCATGTATAAATAATAAGTGATCACCCGGATGGACAGTTCCATCTCCTGAATAGCAGTTATCCATAATACGCCCAACAATTTTCATAGGTATTTTAAAAGGATCAATTTCAGCAGGCGGTGGCGGTGGTGGTTCCTCCGCATGTGCAGCAGCAGCAGCAGTAGTAGATGTGTTTCCAAATAGGAAACCAAATGGAGAGTTCTCCATAGCAGAGTAAAACAAAAATAAAAGACAAAATAAAAACAATACTCACAGCAACGGTTACCTTTACCAATTCCACTCTTCAATAGCGCTACACTCCCCGGCAACGGCGCCAGAAAATAGTCTTGATGACCCACAAGTATAGGGGGTGTATCGTAGTACTTTCGATAAATAAGAGTGTCGAACCCAACGAGGAGCAGAAGGTGTTGATGAGCAGTTTTGATCAAGGAATCACTGTAAATACTAGCAAACAGGTTTTCAGGGGTATTTGGTAATACGAGTAAATAAAGTGCGAGTAAATAAAAGACAGTAGTAACAATTGCAGCAAGTGGCCCAATCCTTTATTCAGCAAAGGACAAGCCGGTTGTGTACTTATAATAACCAAACGTTCTCGAGGACACACGGGAGTTTCTGTCAAGAGCTTTCGCTTCATAGAGCCAATAGTATTTATTAGTTTGATAGGTGTTATGGGGGTGAACCTGTGCTAGCGCACTACCCTTACTAGGATAAATACACACTTGTGATTATACCCCTTGCAAGCATCCGCAAATACAAGAAAGTAATTAAGATAAATCTAACCACAGCCTTAAACTCTAAGATCCTACGCTCCCTGGTGCAATGGTTTCCCAACGGAGGTTTAGGTTTCTGTCACTCCAGCAACCCCACAATCGGTAGCCAAATACACAATGCATCTCACTAGGCCCATAAATGGTGAAGTATCATGTAGTCGACGTTCACATGACACCACTAGTGAAAGAGCACCACAACAACATCAAACCATTAAATATTTCTCAACAATAATTCACTACTAACATCTTGACTTCTCCCATGTCCTCAAGAACTAAACGAACTACTCACAAGACATCATATGGATCATGATCAGAGGTGAAATAATGGTAAATAACAATCTGAACATAAACCTTAACTCAACGGTTCCACTCAATAGCATCAACTACAAGAGTAATCAACACCGGGAAAGTTTCCCCTATGAATATAACAAGATCCAACTCAAGATGTTACAGCGGGACGGCGTGGTGATGGTGGAGATGAAGGTGCTGGTGATGGAGATGATGATGATGATGATCCCGATGAAGTCCAGTGCGATGGTGATGACGATGGCGACGATCTCCCCTCTCCGGGAAGGAATTTCCCCGGCGGATTTCTCCCTGCCGGAGAGCTTTATCTCTCTGGTGTTCTCCGCCCCACAGAGGCGGCTGTGTCTAATTCTGAGCCCCCCCCCCCTTGACTTAGGTTTTCGGGGACGATGATGTACGCGGAGGGGCGAGACCAGAGGTGGGCCAGGGTGGCCTCACGTAGGGCCCGCGCGGCCAGGGGTGGGCCCGCGCCGCCCTAGCGTGTGGAGCCCCCTGGCTCCTCTCGACTCCTCCTTCTGGCTTCGCGAGTCTTCTGGGAAAATATAGTTTCTGGGTATTTTCCTGGAATTTTCCTGATCTTCAAAATATGGTCTCTTGATGGTCCTTTTTCCAGCAGAATCCTGACTCCGACAGCAACTCCTCCGATGATCATCAAACATGTGAAAGCAAAGGAAATAACATCAGTATCATGTCTAAATATGAAATATATCAATGAATAACAGTAAATTATGATACAAAATAGTGATGCAAATTGGACGTATCAGCGCGCTCGTCGAGTTCCTCCGTGAACACTAGGAAATCTTCGCCTGGTGTCCTTCAGACATGCCAGGGGTTCCCAAGGAACTCGTCGAGCACGCACTAAATGTGGATCCGAAAGCAAAGCCAGTCAAGCAACCTCTGTGACGGTTCGATGAACCCAAAAGAAAAGCAATAGCATCCGAGCTACACAGGCTATAAAACAGAGGATTCATTAGAGAAATCAAAGCATCAACTTGGGTGTCTAACCCAGTTATCGTCCCCAAGAAAAACACGGACGTACAAAGAGTATGTGTCGACTACACATCTCTCAACAAGCACTGCCCCAAGGATCCCTTTCTGCTATCTTGCATTGATCAGATAATCGACTCAACGGCGGGGTGCGCGAGGCTTTCCTTCTTGGACGCATATTCTGGCTACAACCAGATAAAGTTGAGGAAAGAAGATGAAGAAAAAACAGCTTTTATCACACCATACGGCGTGTTCTGCTATCAAGTCATGCCCTTCGGCCTCAAAAACACAGGAGCAACTTATCAACGGATGATGCAAAACTGCCTCGGAAGTAAAATAGGCCGCAACATCCAAGTCTACATCGACGACATGGTCATCACCACAAGAAATGAGTAGTCTTTAATCAACAACTTGAAGGAAACCTTCGACAAGCTCAACAGGTACAAGCTCAAGTTTAACCCGACAAAATGCCCTTTTGGCGTGTCAGTAGGGCAACTTTTGGGATTCTTAGTGTCAGCAAGAGGTACAGAGGCAAACCCAAAGAAAATCCAAGCAATACTAACGATGGGGAAACCAGCAAAGTTACACGATGTACAGAAACTCGCAGGACGCGTGGCGGCATTAAGTTGATTTGTCGCACGATTAGGAGAAAAAGCTCTCCCCTTCTACGCACTCATGAAAAAATCAGATGACAAGTTTGAGTGGACAGAAGAGGCAGACACAGCCTTCGCACAACTGAAAAAATTGCTTTCCACACCACCGGTGTTGGTCGCACCATAAGAAAAAGAACCACTACTACTATATATCGCAGCCACACATCAAGTGGTAAGCATGGTACTAGTAGTCGAGCGAAGTGAAGAAGGAAAGGCGCACGGAGTCCAGCGGCCGGTATATTTCGTTAGCAAAGTCCTATCTCCAACAAAGCAGAGGTACCCGCACTATCAAAAGCTTGCATACAGCGTATTCACAACAGCACGAAAGTTACGACAATATTTTGCAGTGCATCCAATCATAGTGGTTAACGAAGCCCCACTATCAAATATATTGAACAACCCTGCAGCAACAGGACGTTTCTCCTTATGGGGAATCGAACTATCGCCCGTGGACATCACATACGAGAAATGGAAAGCAATCAAATCTTAGGTACTACTGGACTTCACATCAAAGTGGCTTGAACTACAAAACACAGGACCACCTGATCTGTCGAGTGTCTGGACAATGTACTTTGACGGATCAAAAAGAGTCCAAGGCGCAGGAGCAGGAGTAGTTTTAATATCACCACAAGGCAACAAACTAAAGTATGTGTTAAGGATGAGTTTTCCACAAGGTTCCAATAATGAAGCCGAATACCAAGCTTTGCTCCATGGAATGAAAATGGCCTAAGCGTGTGGAGCAACTCAACTGAAAATATTCAAGGACTCGAATCTCGTCGTCCAGCAAGTGATGAATCGGTGCGACGCCATCAGCGACAATATGACGGCATACAGAAACTTGTATTACTACCTAGAAGGAACATTCGATGGATGCAAAGTTTCACACGTCAGCAGGGCCAACAACGAGGAAGCCGACAATCTAGCAAACATCTGGTCCCAATGCCTGCCTATACCACCTGGAGTCTTTTGGGAAGAAATCATAGAGAGGTCAATAAAAAGTAGCAAGAGTTCAACTCTAGGAGAACCAAGCCAGCATCCGACGACAGACTCGGGGGCTGGCAAGCCTGGCTCAGGAAGCACGGCAGAACCGGAGGAATTCATGATGGTCGAAGAAACTTGGATGCAGCCATACTTGGCGTACATGATAAACAAGACACTACCCGAAGATACAGTAGAAGCAAGAAGGATAATACGACGATCCAAGGCTTTTGTCATATTACATGGGAAGCTGTACAAGAAAAGCATAACTGGCGTCTTACAGCGATGCGTCACCCCTCAAGAAGGACAAGATATATTAAAAGACATCCATGCAGGAGTATGCGGGCATCATGCTAGCAGCGGAGCTGTTGCAGCCAAAGCTTTCCGAGCAGGATTCTACTGGTTAACGGCCATCGAGGATGCAAAAGATATAGTTCGAAGGTGTGAGGCCTATCAATGATTTGCATCTCGACCGCACGCACCAGCAGCAGAACTACAGCCAATACCACTGTCCTGGCCCTTTGCACAATGGGGTCTGGACATAGTAGGGAAACTACACAAATCTTGGCCAGGAGGACATGTCTACATGTTGGTGGCAGTAGAGAAATTCACCAAGTGGGTAGAAGCAGCCCCGGTAACAACTCAAGATTCCACAGCAGCAATCAACTTCATCAAGTCCATAGTATTTCGCTTTGGAGTACCGCATAGCATCATCACAGACAATGGGACAATTTTCACATCAAAAGAGTTCAAAAGCTACTGCGAGAGTATGGGAATCAAACTAAAATTCGCATCTGTAGTGCATCCAAAAACAAATGGACAAGTCGAGAAAGCCAATGGCTTAATATGCAACAGAATAAAAAGGAGGCTATTAGCGTCCCTGGAGAAAGCCAAACACGCCTGGGTGGATAAGCTACCCTCCGTGCTCTGGAGTCTGAGAACTATGCCCAATGCGGCTACCCAAGAAACACCTTTCTTCCTGGTCCATGGCGCAGAAGTCGTGCTTCCAGTTGAAATTACTCATGAATCTCCAAGAATTGTGGCTTACGACGAAACGACTTCCACAGAAACACTCCAAGATGATGTCGATGCACTCGACGAAGCAAGAGACGTAGCACTAGCCAGAGCTACGCAGTACCAGCAAAGTCTACGAAACTACCATAGTAGTCGAGTTCGCCCTCGATCTTTCGTGGTAGGGGACCTAGTCTTACGACTCAAGCAGGATGACCATGGTGGAAAATTAGAGTCCCCGTGGGTGGGACCTTACATCGTTACAAAAGTAATCCCAGGAGGATCTTATCGACTACAAGACAAGAAGACAGGGAAAGATGAGAGCAACCTGTGGAATGCAGAACAACTTTGGCATTTCTATGCGTAGAAGAGGCACGACGATAGAAAAATGCGAGTTATAACCCTCTGAACCTAGAACATGGGGCCACAGGTCGGGTTCTTTGTGTCAACTCGACAATATATATAATATGTCACTATTTTCCACTAGGGGGCTCCGACCCTCGAGTCGTATAAAGAAATATGAAAATTGTCGAGATCATGTGCTCACGTCTCTTCAAGAGTTACTACGAGTTTGTGCGCAACCCTATATCTATCAAGAGAAAACACGGATAAAAGCACAATTAAGTCAAATACACCTCGGAACACCAAGAGTTCCTCTGGTCTATTACTAAGAACGATAACACAGAATAAGGTTCATCATACATCGTAATTACATAAAACAGGCCAAGGGAGAACAAAACAGAAGACTACATCAAGGAAGCATCTACTGGAAGTGAACTTCAGCTTCATACTTCCTCTGGCACTGTGTTGTTGTAGATCTTCACGTCGAACTTCGACGTACCATAATGGTAGTCGAAGAGCATGAAGACCCTTGATGCAGCTTGTGGTCCTCTGCAAACTGGGGCCATCCGCCCTTGAAGTACATCTCGCCGCGCCCATCATAGTACACCTCCACCTCATATGGAGTTCCTCTTCCAGACTATTCGCGGAGGATCGCTTCACAAAGCTCGCGCCCATCCATGAACTTGGTGAACTTCAGTGGAACACGCTGCTGCTCACGGCATTAAGCACCAGCGATGCAGAAGAAAGAATAGATCTTGGCAGGAGAAGGAAGAGAGGCATTGCGACGAGCAGCGCTAGAGCCTGGAGTAGCAGCAGATACCTTGGGCTTATTTTTACTGCCCAAGGGGCGGCCAGGGCACCGCTTTGCAGATGCAAACAAAGAAGCCACCAGGGAGACTGATACGTCTCCAACGTATCCATAATTTTTGATGCTCCATGCTTGTTTTTACACCATTTGTCTATTGTTTCATTACACTTTGTGGCATTTTTATGCATTTTCTAGAACTAACCTATTAACGAGATGCCACAGTGCCAGTTCCCTATTTTCTGCTGTTTTTGTGTTTTAGAAATGTTACACAGGAAATATTCTCAGAATTGGACGAAACAAAAGCCAGTCGTCCAGATATTTCACGGAGCTTCTAGAACACGGAAGAGGAGACGGAGCCGAGCCAGAGGGCGGCCACACCATAGGGCAGTGCGGCCTAGGGCTGGCCCATGCCCCCTGGTGGTGTGGGCCCCCTGGTCCACTTCTGATGCTGCCCCTTCGCCTATAAAGACCCCCCGATGGGAAAAACCTAAATACCCGATCACTTTTCCAGAACACATCGCGATCTGCCGCCGTCATCGACCCAAAGATCGGGAGGGTCCAGAAGCTCTTCCCGGCACCCTGCCAGGAGAGGGGAATCGCTACCGGAGGTCTTCTTCATCGCCATGCTTGCCTCCGGCGCGATGAGTGAGTAGTCTACCTTGGACTATGGGTCCATAGCAGTAGCTAGATGGTTGTCTTCTCCACCATATGCTTCCTGTTTAGATCTTGTGAGCTGCCTTACATGATCGAGATCACTGTTATGTAATTCTACATGTTGTGTTTGTTGGGATCCGATGAATATTGGTGTTATGATTGAGTTGAAGTACTGAATTTTATCTTATGTTATCTCTATGTTGTTTATGATCTTGCATGCTCTCCGTTGTTAGTAGCTATCTTGGCCAAGTAGTTGCTAGTGACTCCAAGAGAGGGTATTTATGCTCGATAGTGGGTTCATGCCTCTATTTTATCTGGGGGAGTGACAGAAACCTCTAAGGTTGTAGATGTGCTGTTGTGATACGTGTCCAACATATCTATAATTTTTGATGCTCCATGCTTGTTTTTACACCATTTGCCTACTGTTTCGTTACACTTCGTGGCACTTTTATGCATTTTCCGGAACTAACCTATTAACAAGTCGCCACAGTGCCAGTTCCCTGTTTTCTGCTGTTTTTGTGTTTCAGAAGTGATACACAGGAAATATTCTCGGAATTGGACGAAACAAGTTCCTAAAGTCTTATTTTTCCCGGAAGCTTCCAGAGATCCGAAGAGGAGATGGAGTGGGGCCACGAGGTGGCCATACACCAGGGCGGCGCGGCCCAGGGCCTGGCCGCGCCCCCTTTGTGTGAGACTGCCTCGGTCCACTCCTGACGATGCCCCTTCACCTATAAAGACCCCCCGACGAAAAAACCTAAGTACCCGATCAATTTTCCAGAACACATCGCGATCCGCCGCCGCCGTCGACCCAAAGATCGGGAGGGTCTAGAAGCTCTTCCCGGCACCCTACCGGAGAGGGGAATCGCCACCGGAGGTCTTCTTCATCGCCATGCTTGCCTCCGGAGCGATGAGTGAGTAGTCTACCTTGGACTATGGGTCCATAGCAGTAGCTAGATGGTTGTCTTCTCCACCATGTGCTTCATGTTTAGATCTCATGAGCTGCCCTACATGATTGAGATCACCGTTATGTAATTCTACATGTTTGGTTTGTTGGGATCCGATGAATATTGGTGTTATGATTGAGTTGCTATACTGAAATATATCTTATGTTATCTCTATGTTGTTTATGATCTTGCATGCTCTCCGTTCTTAGTAGCTATCTTGGTCGAGTAGTTGCTAGTGACTCCAAGAGGGGGTATTTATGCTCGATAGTAGGTTCATGTCTCTATTTAACCTGGGGGAGTGACAGAAACCTCTAAGGTTGTAGATGTGCTATTGCTACTAGGGAGAAAACAACATGATGGGTTCGTAGCATAGAAAACAAAAAAATTCCTACGCAAGAACACATAAACTAGCCAAGATACTCTACGAGGTGGTAGCAACGGAGACTAACCCTCGACGACCGTAAGCGGGGATTACGTTCCCGCACAAACGTTGACGATGGAGAGTCGATGTAGATGCACGTAGTCGACGTAGTTGTTCACTTGACGTAGTCGACGTAGTGCTTCACTTGACGATCACAAGATCGTGTACATGGCGCCACAAGTGGCAGCGCCCCGTGCTCGGTCACACGTACAGCTCGTCGTCGAATCCTCCACGCCCTCGGTCCAGCGGGGCAGCGGAAGAAGGGATCCGCCGGACACTCCACCACACACTTCTCCAAGTGTATGAACTACGAACTACAATTCCAGCAGAGCTTCGCTAAGCTCAGACGGAAATTGGGCAGCAACTATGCGGGAAGGGGAGGATCAAGAAGTGTGTGAAGAGGGAGAAGAGGGGCTCCTTTTATAGGAGAGGAGGTGGCAGCCCCAAGGAGGGGGTGGCCGGCCAAGGAGAGTCCTCTCCTCCTCTTCATGGCCCTCTTCATGGTGGTAACTCCCTCTTCATGGTGGTAACCCCCTCATCAACATGAGGTAACCCCCCATTTAATTTTGCATGACATTCATGCTAATTAAAATTCACACTAATTGAATTAATAAAACATTTTTATTTCTTTAATATTTGTTAATTCAAACAATTAATAAACATTAACAAATACCCCCTTGAGTTATTTCGATATACCGAAACAGTTTTGGCGCTTTTCTGAAACAACCCTCATGATGTCCTGTAATTCGATCGGAGTATAGTATCCACTCAAAAACGACGGCGAACCTTAAGTGTGTCACCCTACGGTTCGTGAATAACGTGGACATGATCGAGACTCCTCTCCGATCAATAATCATCAGCGGGATCTGGAAATCCATGACGACTCCCACTTACTCAACGATGAATCTAGTGATCATGTGAACCTTTAACGAACATAGTTAATTCCTTTTGTCTCGTGATATTATTACTTGTCCGAGATCTGATCATTTGGTATCAACCATACCTAGTTCGATCCCGTTCCCGACAAGTCTCTTTACTCGTTCCGTGATAATGCATTCCTGTGACCTAGTCACATGCTTGCAAGCGATTCCAATGCAATATCACCGAGAAGGGCCCAGAGAATATCTTTCTGTCATCCGGATGGACAAATCCCACTCTTGATCTATGAGCCTCAACTAATACTTTCAGAATACCCAAATCAACCTTTATAATCACCCTATAATTGTGTGACATTTGATATCATCAAAGCACTCTTCCGGCATCAGTGATTAACATGATCTCATGGTCTGGGGATTAGAACTATTTCGTATGAGTTTGATATAGCAATGAACTTGATGACTTGATCGTATTGCTATTCGTACTATGGGTGTGAGTGTTCATCACATCATTCTTTTAATGATATGACCCCGTTATTAACAACATCCAATGTTCATGATCAGGAAACCTTGATCATCGGTTAATCAATGAGCTAGTATAAAAGAGAGGCTTTACTAGGAACCTTTTTGGTTTATTAATCACACATGTATTAATGTTTCCGATTAATACAATTTTAGCATGAGAAATAAACATTTATCATAAACATGGAATATGATAATAACCACTTTATTATTGCCTCTCGGGCATATTCCCTTCAGTCTCCCACTTGCACTAGAGTCAATAATCTAGTTGATACTTGCGTATATAACACTTATGGCATTCACGTGTTATACGTACGCGTTGAATGTGGTTAGTCTGATCTCCAGATCTGACACTTTCAGTTCTGTGTGTATTTGCATGTCTTTGCGTCTCTACGCATCACTCATTCTCAAATGAGACAATTGGGTATAAATTTGGTCCTTAGGTGAGACCTTAGTTCCTTTAGCTAAAATTATGTTGTCACTATTGTCACACAATAGATCTTCATAGTAATAGCCTGCTTGGAACTACACCTAGTTTGATAACAAACTTCTTGACACAAATGCCCTCTTTTGCTACTTCTAAAGCAGCCATATACTCAACCTTTGTTGTAGAATCCATCACAATGTCTTAACTTTGGAACTCATCCAAATCCATCATGGAACTTCCTTCCATTACATTGTGCCACCTAACGTATAGCTAAAATTGAGATAAACTTAATTTGTATCTTGTGACAAACTTAGTATCAATATAACACTTTACAATAAACTATGTGTCACTTCGTCATACATAATATATATCCTTAGCCCTTCCAAAGCACATAAGGATATCTCTACTATTGTCCAGTGATCATCTTATGACTTTTATCACTCTGGTATATGCTCATAACATTTAGAGCATAGGACATATCTGGATATGTACATATCACGGTATACATGATCAATCAAATCATTCATGTGGCTTCACTCATCAAGTGTCAAAAACACCTGAATCTTGTTTCAACCTCTTCCATGCGGCAAGAACTTTTCTTGTCGTTTACATATTGAACTTCATTCAATATTTCATCTATGTACTTTGGCACAACCATATTGGTACCTCGATCTATCTACATAGACATCGAGACCCAATATTTTGGTTTTGCCTAAGTCTTTCATTGAAATCTAATTTTAATGAAATTCTTAACCAGTGTCAATAAAAGATACATCATTTCCAATTAACAATATGTCTTCTACATAATGTACTGAATATATGTCTCAGCGCTCCCACTTAATTTCTTGCAAATGCAAGCATATTCATCGTATCTGATGAAACTAAACCTTTTAATTATTTCATCACGGTGAATATCCAACTCCGCGATGCTTACTTCAACCATTGAAGTTTGCATGCCTTTTAGCATCCTTTGAATTTACAAAACCCATTGGACCATGTCATGTACATGTCCTAGGTAACCATTCTATTAGAAGAATGTTGTCTTGTTTGTTCAACTAACATATACCAAACTTGGCATATGTAGTGGTTGCTACAGTAATCCGTCCAGACAAAATATCGCTATGAAAGATCAAATCTTGTCACAGTCAACTCCTTGAACACAATCGTAAACTCTTTTAACGATGTGTCGACTATTTCATAGATGTTAAACATCCATGTCTATCTTTATAGATCCAAATACGTTCATCAGGCTGCATGCCTTTTGAGAGTCTTCCAAGTTCATAAACTTGGTTTCTTGTGTATGGAACTATCATGGATTTTATGGCTTCTAGCCATTTGACGGAGTCAGGGCCCATCATTGCTTCTTTGCATGCAGTCGGTTCATCTTTGTCAAACAATAATGATTCATTCTCAAATCTAACTATTTGATTGTTACCCGACTCACGCGATTCAATAGGAACTTTGATATATGTGACCACAACCTTTGAGGTACGACAGCCATGCGCATTGTGGCCGCCTCTGGGACACTTCCCAGCGCTACGCTACTCAGCACATATAGCTTAGGTTCAACAACCTAATCAAAGTTCTATTGTCCTCCCACTTGACCTTTTGCGAAAAATTTCTTCTCAAGAAACTTGACGTTTTCGGCGACAAACACTTTTGTCTTAGGTGTTCTGGAGGAATACCCAACATTTACTTTGGGATAACCTACAAAGACGTATTTATCCGACTTTGATTGTAAACATTTTACATATGCATAGCATACCAAAATTTTAGAAAAGACAACTTGTGTTTTATCCCATGCCATATCTCATATGGTGTCATTTCAATGGATCATGATGGCGCTCTTTTCAGTGTAAAAAGCGGTAGTCTCTAAAGCTTTATCCTTAAAATATAATGGCAGTTTTATAGACGACACCTTTGATCTAACGATGTCAAACAAAGTTCGATTTTATCTCTCGAACACTCCATACTCCTATGGTGTTTCGGGAAATACAAGTCTATGGAACGATTCCTCAACTTTGAGGTGTTTGCTAAACTTGTAACTCAAATATATTCCTTTATGATCAGATCATAAATTCTTTATTCTCTTGTTACAATGATTTTCCACTTCATCTAGAAATACTTTGAAAAATATTCAAATATTTCATGCTTCTTCCTTATCAAGTAAATATACACATATATCTACTCAAATCCTTGGTTAAAGTAGATGAAGTTCAAAGATCCACCACACACGGCTACACATAATGGACTATATACATCAACATGTACAATATCCAATAAGTTAGTCGTCCATTCTTCTTTGGCCTACAAACGGAGTTTTAATCATCTCTAGGAAATTTTCACAAGTGTCAATTGATTCAAAATCAAAAGGACTCCAAAATTCCATCAACATGGAGTTTCTTCATGTTTACTTTCCAATATGATTTAAACGGTGGTGTCACTCATAAGTGATCTTCTAATCATTTGTCTTGAGACATTTTTAGCATCAGTGTTATGGATGTGATTTCTCCAACAAGATAAGTGTTCATTTATCTTTTATGAATGCGGTAATAATTTGAACAACCATTGTTCTCGTAATACCAAAACAAAATATTTATTCAAACAAATCTTGAAGGCTAGGTTTAATTCCAACGAAACACAATAACACTTTATTTGTTTTCGATGAGAATCATTCCATATTCATTTGCTAGTTAATTAGGCCATTGTAGTTCTTGTCGGGGGGATGACCCCCGGTAGGGTCAAGAGACTAGAAAGACTCAAGGTCTATGATTGACTTTATGCCGGGTTAACAAGGAAGGGCCTGGCCGGAATATAAGAGCATCGGCCAGGCCGGCATATAATGTGTATCCCGACTGGTGCCTGGATATGCCGGTACAGCCGGAATACTAGTATAGGTGTGCCGGCATATACTCAGATATGCCGGCCTAACTATTTGGTGTGTTGTGCAGGAGCAGGGGAGGCCGGATTACCCGACCCTCGTAGGTCGTTGGTCCGGCATATAAGTCCTGGGTATGGCCAACGGTCATATCCGGGATACTTAAGTCAACCAAGGTGTCACATCCCTACAATCAAGGAAGGAAACATCCAAGCATGGTAGCAGAGTAAGATGGCAGGGTGCACAGTGGAGGTTACCTACCCTCACTGTGCACAAGTACGAGCTTACCGCACAGAGGTAAGGCCACAGTTCAAGAGGTACAAGGTACAGGGACATGGCGTCCCATCGAGAGCAATCAGGGGCGAAGTCAAGGGTGTCTGCCATCGCCACCAGCTCCTGTTTGGAGTGTAGCCCTTGTCTTGTGGTCTTGTATGACCGTTGTAACCCTGGCCACCACTATATAAGGTGGCATAGGGAGCCCTGGTAAAGGGTTGGTCACTCTATACTCCTACACTTAGCAGTTCATCTTCCTTCTCTAGCAGAGAGCTTGGAAGCACCATTGTGGTGTACTACATCGACCCATATATACAATCAGTAGAGCAGGAGTAGGGGTGTTATCTCCTTACGAGAGCCCCGAACCTGGGTAGATCAGTGTCTCTTTCTGTCGTGCTTTTTAGCTCGTTCCCCTCTCCCGAATCCTCCAGCATCTAGTCGGCCCCCATTTAAGCCATCCTATGGCATATGTTGTTTCACCACGACGACAGTTCTTGTATTGCGTTGTTCTGTATGACAGTTCATACCAACCAATTTAGTATCAAATACCCAAGAACCACATTGTTTTAACAAGCAACGAATACAACCATAACATGTATATCTTCTATATACCTGAGCTGGACATTTCCAGTCTTTTATTTTCCGCCAGAATAAATTTCGGATTCTCTTTTAGCAATTCTTTTTCATCTAGAAGAATCTATCAACATCAATAGTGGCGCCATACACATGGCACATAGTTCAAGGCATGATTAGTCAAACACTAATACCCTTGGACTCACACTTTGAAGTAGATCACCATAATCAAATATTTGGTGTTCTTCCAAATTCCATTCTTTAGTAATCTTTTAGTGTAGTAAACATTTTACCTACATCTTCCATTCATCCTATCATGACAACTTTCATGATCAAGCTACTATAGCTCATGAGGATGAATTGCGAGTATAATATTAGTTCCTAAACCTTTTAGGAGATCTGGACGCCTGGCGTCTCTAATCTTCGCAAATTCTCATACAATACGAGAACATGTGTCTTACTAAATTATACTCTATCACTTTGCAACCAAACATTGTTTCAGATATCACAATATCTTCCACACATGATAGTTTATGAAAAAATTCTTTCAACTCCTAGATAACCTTGATACTAAAAACAACTTTTGAATATCAAGAATCATGGAGGGAAGTGTGATACTTAGATACTAACACTGGAATTGTTACTCTTAATTTAATACTACTTATTAAAATTTTATCGAGTAACCAAGGTTTGCTAAAAGTTAGCAATATGACTTTAAACTTTAGATTGACATTAAAACAATACGATACCAGTTCGTAAAGTTAGCATCCAGAATTCAATAAATCTATCATCTCAATTATAGCTAATCGCAAGGTAGTAAACGGATGCCAATGACTACAACAAACTATGCAAATTCACTATGATTTAGTTCATGATAAATTGAGTTCTATAATTCAAAATTACTAAGTGAACTCCCACTTAAAAACAACATCCCTCTTAGTTTTCTTAAGTGATTACACGAACCAAATCCACTATACCGCAACCGATCATCATGTGCAACGGCATAGTTTCAAAGGCGAACATCACCATGTTCATCATATCAACCATATGACTCATGCTTAACCTTTCGGTTCATGTTCTGAGGCCATGTCTGTACATGCTAGGCTCGCCAAGTAGAACCATAGCACTCGCGTGTGTAAAACTGTCTTACACCCGTCGTATGTGAACGTAGAGTCTGTCACACCTGATCATCACGTGGTGTCTCGAAACGACGAACTTTCTTGACGGTGCATGCTATGGAAGAACACATTTTATCTTGATATTTATGTGAGAGGGATCATCTTATAATGCTATCGCGCGATCAAATCTAAGCAAAATAAGATGCATAAAAGGATAAACATCACATGCATATATAATGTGATATGATATGGTCCTTCACGCATTCGATCTCCATCTTGTGCGTCATGGCATGATCTCCATCATTCCACCGGCGTAGCACCAAGGTCCATGGCGCGCCACCTTGGTTGTCTTCCTCCATTACAATATATCACTTGGATATATATATTCGGCACGCAGGCCATTTAAATGTAAAGACAACCATATGGCTCCTGCCGGTTATTCATAACTTACAAAAAGGATCATCGCATACAATTTGTAACATAAACAATTTAACCATATCACATCACATGCCCTGCAAAAACAAGTTAGACGTTTCTAATTTGTCTTGCATATTTTACGTGGTTTGGGGCTTTCTAGGAAGAACCGTTCTTACCTACGAACATGAAACCACAACGGTGATAAAAATATTATTAACAACTATTTGTAAAATAGATCATAACTATAGTGGGAGAAACGTACACCCACAAAGCCACATATGCCGAAGCATGTCAAGTGTGGGACAAGTCTCGTGAACGCGGTCACGTAAGGTTAGTCTCGGGCAGCTTCAATCCCACTATGCCACTATGATCCAAAATACAAAAAAATTGCAATAACATGATCATCAACACCCACATCCACATGTGTTCTAACCGTGCATACCAACTACGCATAGAGATGGCTCTGATACCACTGATGGGTTCGTAGCATAGAAAACAAAAAAATTCCTACGCAAGAACACATAAACTAGCCAAGATACTCTACGAGGTGGTAGCAATGGAGACTAACCCTCGACGACCGTAAGCGAGGATTACGTTCCCGCACAAATGTTGACGATGGAGAGTCGATGTAGACGCACGTAGTCGACGTAGTTGTTCACTTGACATAATCGACGTAGTGGTTCACTTGACGATCACAAGATCGTGTACACGGCGCCACAAGTGGCAGCGCCCCGTGCTCGGTCACACGTACAGCTCGTCGTCGACTCCTCCACGCCCTCGGTCCAGCAGGGCAGCGGAAGAAGGGATCCGCCGGACACTCCACCACACACTTCTCCAAGTGTATGAACTAAGAACTACAATTCCGACAGAGCTTCGCTAAGCTCAGACGGAAATTGGGCAGCAACTATGCGGGAAGGGGAGGATCAAGAAGTGTGTGAAGAGGGAGAAGAGGGGCTCCTTTTATAGGAGAGGAGGTGGCAGCCCCAAGGAGGGGGTGGCCGTCCAAGGAGAGTCCTCTCCTCCTCTTCATGGCCCTCTTCATGGTGGTAACTCCCTCTTCATGGTGGTAACCCCCTCATCAACATGAGGTAACCCCCCATTTAATTTTGCATGACATTCATGCTAATTAAAATTCACACTAATTGAATTAATAAAAAAAATTATTTCTTTAATATTTGTTAATTCAATCAATTAACAAACATTAACAAATACCCCCTTGAGTTATTTTGATATACCGAAACAGTTTCGGCGCTTTTCTGAAACAACCCTCATGCTGTCCTGTAATTCGATCGGAGTATAGTATCCACTCAAAAACGACGGCGAACCTTAAGTGTGTCACCCTACGGTTCGTGAATAACGTGGACAAGATCGAGACTCCTCTCCGATCAATAATCATCAGCGGGATCTGGAAATCCATGACGACTCCCACTTACTCAACGATGAATCGAGTGATCGTGTGAACCTTTAACGAACATAGTTAATTCCTTTTGTCTCGTGATATTATTACTTTTCCGAGATCCGATCATTTGGTATCAACCATACCTAGTTCGATCCCGTTCCCGACAAGTCTCTTTACTCGTTCCGTGATAATGCATTCCCGCGACCTAGTCACATGCTTGCAAGCGATTCCAATGCAATATCACCGAGAAGGGCCCAAAGAATATCTTTCCGTCATCCTGATGGACAAATCCCACTCTTGATCCATGAGCCTCAACTAATACTTTCAGAATACCCAAATCAACCTTTATAATCATCCTATAACGGTGTGACGTTTGATATCATCAAAGCACTCTTCCGGCATCAGTGATTAACATGATCTCATGGTCTGAGGATTAGAACTATTTCGTATGAGTTTGATATAGCAATGAACTTGATGACTTGATCGTATTGCTATTCGTACTATGGGTGTGAGTGTTCATCACATCATTCTTCTAATGATATGACCCCGTTATTAACAACATCCAATGTTCATGATCAGGAAACCTTGATCATCGGTTAATCAACGAGCTAGTATAAAAGAGAGGCTTTACTAGGAACCTTTTTGGTTTATTAATCACACATGTATTAATGTTTCCGATTAATACAATTCTAGCATGAGAAATAAACATGTATCATAAACATGGAATATGATAATAACCACTTTATTATTGCCTCTCGGGCATATTCCCTTCACAACATTCATATGCTCAAGGGCATATGCTTTGTTTACATTACACACTTTGCTTAATGCAATTATCTGTTGTTCGCAACTTAATACTTGTGGAGTTCTCGGATTGATTCGCCACAAGTGGATTATGAGTCATAGATGCAGTTGGATGGCGGTCTATGTATTTTGTTGTAATGCCCAGAGTAAATCGCATAGTGATCTTCTTGACATATCATGTTATCTTTATTCTATCAATTGCCCAACTGTAATTTGTTTACCCAGCATGTGCTATTTATCTTATGGAGAGACACCACTAGTGAACTGTGGACCCCGGTCCTATTTCCATCATATTGCTATCACCTATTTACTTTACTCACACTGTTTACTTTACTCGCATACTTCTACTGTTTTCCACTCGATACGCTCATAACCTTTGTTTCAAGCAAACCGGTGAGATTGACAACCTCATCGCAAGTTGGGAACAAAGTACTTTGTTGTGTGTGTGCAGGTTCCATGTTGCTACTGGCCGAAGATGAGTCAACAAGTATCGTTAAACGGCGCCCTTGTTGGAGTGTTATTAAGCCAGTCCGCATCACCTTCAGTCGTATTGTCCACTCTTCTCCTGAACGATAAACCTTGGTTTCTTAACTGAGGGAAAATCGGCTGCTATATTCATCACACCTTCCTCTTGGGGTTCCCAACGGGCTGGTCATTCACCATGCATCAAGCAACAATTTTCTGGTGCCGTTGCCAGGGGAAGAGTGGAAGACCTCTGCAAGGGGAGTTTTTCGCACACACATCCTTTACTTTGTTTTAAGTTTTTCTTTACTTTATTTTTACCTGCATCATTTTATATCAAAAACCCAAAAAAATTAGAATCCTTGGTAGTTGTTTTACTTATCTACTTTTAGTTTTGTTGAAATGGCTAATCCTGAAGACACCAAGTTGTGTGACTTCACTAGCACGAACAATAGTGATTTTATTTGCACTCCTATTGCACCACCTGCTCCTGCTGCAAACTTTTATGAGATTAAGCCTGCTTTATTGAACCTTGTTATGAAAGAGTAATTTTCTGGTGCTAGTACTGAAGATGCTGCAGTTCATCTCAACAATTTTGTTGAGCTATGTGAGATGCAGAAATATAGGGATGTAGGAAGTGATATTATTAAGCTCAAGTTGTTTCCTTTTTCTTTGAGAGGAAAAGCTAAAGATTGGTTGTTGTCTTTGACTAAGAATAGTATTGATTCATGGGCTAAGTGTAAGGATGTTTTTATTGGTAGATATTATCCTCCTGCCAAAATTATATCCTTGCGTAGCAATATTATGAAGTTTAGTCAGTTTGATAATGAACATGTTGCTCAAGCTTGGGAAAGAATGAAATCTATGATAAAGAATTGCCCCACTCATGGACTGACTACTTGGATGATTGTCCAAACTTTTTATGCAGGACTGAATTTTTCTTCGAGGAATCTACTTGATTCAGCTGCTGGAGGCACTTTTATGTCCCTTACCTTGGGCGCCACAACAAAGCTACTTGACAACATGATGGTAAATTATTCCGAATGGCACACCGAGAGAACTCCACAAGGTAAGAAGGTAAATTCTGTTGAGGAAACCTCTTCCTTGAGTGATAAAATTGATACCATTATAGCTATGCTTGCTAATGATAGGACTCATGTTGATCCTAATAATGTTCCTTTAGCCTCTCTGGTTGCTCAAGAAGAGCATGTTGATGTGAAAGAGAACAATGTTTTTGCTACTGCTAATGCTATTCAAGTTGGAATTGATGAAAATATTAGATTGTTAGCGGAATTGCATGCCAGGTGGGAAAGAGAAGATGAGATGGCTAGAGAGATGAAGGTATGTACCATTACTACCTCTAATGATGTTGCTCCTAATGCTAGCAATCCTCTTACTTTGATTGGTGTAGAGAAAACTCCCACTCCTTGTGTTAAAAAGCCTAAAACTGCCAAAACTTTTTCTCAAAAGAGTGCTGAAATTTTTCGGAGTGTAGGAGATGATAGCTCTATTTCCTTTAATGATTTTGATGTTTATGGCTGCAATATATCTGAAGTTATTTTGTTCTTGCAAAAGCTTGCTTTGACTCCCAATGCTAGTTCCTTAAATATTGCTTTTACTAAGCATATTACCAATGCTCTCATGAAAATTAGGGATGAAAAGTTGCAGCAAAAAGCCTCTGTTCCCAAGAAGTTAGAAGATGGTTGGGAACCCATCATTGATATGCATGTTAATGATTTTGATTGCCATGCTTTATGTGATCTAGGTGCTAGTATTTCTATCATGCCTAGAAAGATTTATGACATGCTTGATTTACCACCTCTTGAAAAATGTTATTATGATGTTCCTATTGCTGATGTTGCTAAGAAGAAACCTTTGGGAAGAATTAATGATGTTTTTATTGTGGTTAACAATAACCTTGTTCCCATTGATTTTCTCGTTATAGACGTTGAATGCCATGCTTCATGTCCTATTATTTTGGGAAGACTCTTTCTTCGAGCTGTAGGTGCCATCATTGATATGAGAGAAGGCACCATCAAATATCAATTCCCACTCAAGAAAGGTATGGAACACTTCCCTAGGAAAAGAAATAAATTACTTTTTGACTCTATTCTTGGAGCAAATTATGAGCTTGATGCTTCATAAGTTGATGTTACTTGATTCGCAATTTTCTGCGCCTAGCTCAAAGGCGTTAAAGAAAAGCACTCTTGGGAGATAACCCAATGTTTTCTTTTCAGTACTTTTTCTTTTATTTGAGTCTTAGAAGTCATTACTACTGTAATGACCTCTCCTTATCTTGTTTATTTTATTGTTGTGCCAAGAGAAGCCTCTAATTCGAGTGAGGTAAAGATTTGGGGATGTTGCTGTCCTGAAACTGTTTTCGGTGCTGCACCGTAAAAATTCGTATAAATTCTCTATATATCTTTTGGACCTACGATTTCTTGTGCATATGCCCCAAATTATATCCAAAGTTTCGTTAGTTGAACACTTTTTGATTTGAGCAACAGAAAACCCCTCAAAAATTCGACCTTTGTCAGCTGTTCTGTTTTGACAGATTTCTGCCAATATTTGTGTTTGTCGCTTTATCGCTTTCTTTTTGAGTTCTTTTGATCACGGAACTTTTGGGGAAGTTGCTACAGTAGTATTTACTTAATAACTGGTGGTTTTGGGTTGAAACCTGAAGCAAAAAGAGGTTGATTATATGCTATGATTACACTAATGTTGCTAATAGAATTGTGTTTACTTTTGTATGAAGGAAGTTTTGAAGTGTAGGGATTGGAGAATGATGAGATGAGTTGAAGAATGGACAAAAGCTCAAGCTTGGGGATGCCCATGCATCACCCCAAGAAATATCCAAGAAGTACAAGCGTCAAAGCTTGGGGATGCCCCCGAGGCACCCCTTCTTCATCGGCAAAAATTAGGTCACCTTTCAAAACACTATATTTTTACTGCTTCATGCACTATGTGTTTTTCTTGGAGCGTCAGTTGATTTAGTTTTCTTAGTTAGTTTAGTTTTGTTTTCTGTAATAAATGGTTGGACCCCAACAAATTTCTTTTGGAGAAGTTACCTCGTTTTCATTTGCCAAGAACGCTCTAGTTTTCATTCTTACAATTCCACCGAGTGTTCTTCTTTTTCCGCTACTGCTTTTGGTTTTCGTTTTCACCTTGATTTGCGTTCAGACCTTGTCATATCTTTTCATCAAGGTGTATTTTTGCCTCTGATCTTTATTGGTTTTCATCGAAAGAGGTGTCTTAAAAATTTCAAATGGTGTTGGAAAAGAGAAAAAGCTTTGTGCAAAAAAGTGGTACAAGAAGGAGCTTGTGTAGACTGCGGCTTAGGCTTTTTCATGTCATGCTTGATATCTTTTTGATAGTATTCTTAGTGTTTTTGCTGTAGCATGACTTGTCTCAAATAACTGAGATTGCTTAATGAGCCTTTGAAAAAATCATGCGTTGTTTTTATTGTATGGAAGCATTATTTTGGTTTTCTCCTTGATGCTTTATTTGGGTTGACTTGGCGCATGCTCAGACATGTTAGACTGTTACAAAGTCGCCAATAGCCTCTATGATCATTTAGTTTTTGACTTTTGATGCCATCTTATGCTTCTTTTAATGTCGCTTTGTCACTTTGCATGATTATGGCCATTATTGCTCTCTTAGTTGGTCGCTCCCAGTCTTTTGCTAGCCCTCGCTTTGTACTGAGTATGAGCTCTACTCGTGCATCCAACTCCTAAAAACCAAGTTTGCCAAAGTGTCCACCATACATACCTACTAGCAATTTTCTATTTCAAGTAAATTTGACTTGCTTTTATTTTCTCTTCAAATTAAACTCTTACCAGTGTTATGCGAAAATTGGTCAGTAAAGCTCTCACGAACCGGGAGGCACACTTTACTTTTTCCTGTTTTTAAAAAATTTGACATTGTGGTCTCTTATGTTGAGTTGTTATGCTTGCAAGTTGTAAGTTGGATTGTAGCCCAGCCATGCTGTCACGGGGCAAGCTTTCAACATTACACTTCTTATTTCAGTTGATATCGTGATCTTTTGTTTATGGATGCCTGCGGTGTGAAATGAATTGGGAATCTTGTGGGGATCATGGAGTTTGTATATACGTTAGGGAAACACCTGGGCCGCCAATCTAAGCCATGCATAATTCATGGTGGAAATTTGCAGCATACCCATGGTGGACATTCGACGACGCATCTCAAAATAAAAAACTATACAATTGGTAAATAAAAGAGATGTCGAGGTGTTCGTTGTCTGCTTGTCCTGTCATTTTGATGTGGGCTTGTTCCATGTCATCGGGCACGGAGGTACCCCGTTGGCGGTTTTCGATGGTACATGTATACTTACAATGACAAGAGCCTTGCTTGGGACTCTAAGTTGAGTAGCATGAGGTTTGGGTACTCGTATTCACGGGACACGAGGTTTTCGACTTATGATTTGTCAAGCATATGCATCATAATTGTTCTCGCATTAACTCTAACCATTCAAGATGCTTATGATGGGGGCAATGAGAGCTCAAAGCCGGTAAGTAACATAATTTTTGAAGGTTATAAAACTTGCAATCACTGCTTCCCTCCGCGAAGGGCCTTTCTTTTACTTTTATGTTGAGTCACCACCTTCTATCTTTATGCACCATTAAGAGAGCATAGTTGTCATTCTTAGTATAATGTGCATTGTCCCAAAGTTTTTATTGATTGATTCATATTGTTGGTTTCACTTGTTCTCAAATTATTTGTATCTAGTCGCCCTCTTAAACTTGAAGGTGTCCTATGCATTTATGTTTTGCTCTCCATGAAGGACAAGCTGAAAACCATTTGTATGTTTTTCCTTATGATTTGAACACACGTTTGACTTTCATTGTTTCATTTTCATGATCTTTTGTTTGTGTTCATTTTCATGTTTATAACATGGTTGCTAAGTTCTTATTGTCAAGATTATATCTTGCATGCCCATGTTTTAAGTTCTTATGATCCCATCTCACAAATGCTTACATATATGATCAAGATTGTGTAGGTGCATGTCACCTAAAAAATTATTCTTTTGTTATCACTTACCTACTCGAGGACGAGCAGGAGTTAAGCTTGGGGATGCTTGATACGTCTCCAACGTATCTATAATTTTTGATGCTCCATGCTTGTTCTTACACCATTTGCCTACTGTTTCGTTACACTTCGTGGCACTTTTATGCATTTTCCGGAACTAACCTATTAACAAGTCGCCACAGTGCCAGTTCCCAATTTTCTGCTGTTTCAGAAGTGATACACAGGAAATATTCTCGGAATTGGACGAAACAAGTTCCTGAAGTCTTATTTTTGCCGGAAGCTTCCAGAAATCCAAAGAGGAGACGGAGTGGGGCCATGAGGTGGCCACACACCAGGGCGGCGCGGCCCAGGGCCTGGCCGCGCCCCATACGTGTGAGACCGCCTCGGTCCACTCCTGATGATGCCCCTTCGCCTATAAAGACCCCCCGATGGAAAAAAACCTAAGTACCCAATCAATTATCCAGAACACAACGCGATCCGCCGCCGCCGTCGACCCGAAGATCGGGAGGGTCCAGAAGCTCTTCCCGGCACCCTGCTGGAGAGGGGAATCGCCACTGGAGATCTTCTTCATCGCCATGCTTGCCTCCGGAGCAATGAGTGAGTAGTCTACCTTAGACTATGGGTCCATAGCAGTAGCTAGATGGTTGTCTTCTCCACCATGTGCTTCATGTTTAGATCTCATGAGCTGCCCTACATGATTGAGATCACCGTTATGTAATTCTACATGTTTGGTTTGTTGGGATCCGATGAATATTGGTGTTATGATTGAGTTGCTATACTGAAATATATCTTATGTTATCTCTATGTTGTTTATGATCTTGCATGCTCTCCATTGTTAGTAGCTATCTTGGCCGAGTAGTTGCTAGTGACTCCAAGAGGGGGTATTTATGCTCGATAGTGGGTTCATGTCTCTATTTAACCTGGGGGAGTGACAGAAACCTCTAAGGTTGTAGATGTGATGTTGTTACTAGGGAGAAAACAACATTCATATGCTCAAGGGCATATGCTTTGTTTACATTACACACTTTGCTTAATGCAATTATCTGTTGTTCGCAACTTAATACTTGTGGAGTTCTCGGATTGATTCGCCAGAAGTGGATTATTAGTCATAGATGCAGTTGGATGGCAGTCTATGTATTTTGTTGTAATGCCCAGAGTAAATCGCATAGTGATCTTCTTGACATATCACATTATCTTTATTCTATCACTTGCCCAACTGTAAGTTGTTTACCCAGCATGTGCTATTTATCTTATGGAGAGACACCACTAGTGAACTGTGGACCCCGGTCCTATTTCCATCATATTGCTATCACCTATTTACTTTACTCGCACTGTTTACTTTACTCGCGTACTTCTACTGATTTCCACTCGATACACTCATAACCTTTGTTTCAAGCAAACCGGTGAGATTGACAACCTCATCGCAAGTTGGGAACAAAGTACTTGGTTGTGTGTGTGCAGGTTCCACGTTGCTACTGGCCGAAGACGAGTCAACAAGTATCGTTAAATGGCGCCCTTGTTGGAGTGTTATTAAGCCAGTCCGCATCACCTTCAGTCGTATTGTCCGCTCTTCTCCTGAACGATAAACCTTGGTTTCTTAACTGAGGGAAAATCTGCTGCTATATTCATCACACCTTCCTCTTGGGGTTCCCAATGGGCTGGTCATTCACCACGCATCAAGCATGTTGCTACTAGGGGGAAAACAATATTCATATGCTCGAGGGCATATGTTTTGTTTACATTACACACTTTGGTTAATGCAATTATCTGTTGTTCGCAACTTAATACTTGTGGAATTCTCGGATTGATTCACCACAAGTGGATTATTAGTCATAGATGCAGTTGGATGGCGATCTATGTATCTTGTTGTAATGCCTAGAGTAAATCTCATAGTGATCCTATCGACATGCACGTTGTCTTTATTCTATCAATTGCCCAACTGTAATTTGTTTACCCAGCATGTATTATTTTATCTTATGGAGAGACACCACTAGTGAACTGTGGACCCCGGTCCTATTTCCTTTATATTGTTATGACCTGTTTTCTTTACTCGCATTGGTTACTTTACTCGCATACTATTACTATTTTCCACTCGATACGCTCATTCCTTTGTTTGAAGCAAACTGATGAGATTGACAACCTCATCGTAAGTTGGGAGCAAAGTATTTGGTTGTGTTGTGTGCAGGTTCCATGTTGCTACTAGTTGAAGATGCGCTAACTCATTTGATCGTAAACGGCGCCCTTGTTGGAGTGTTAGTAGGCTAGTCAGCATCACCTTCTGGAGTATTGACTTTTTCCTGGACGATAATGGTTTCTTACTGACATAAAATTTGCTATTATACTCATCATACCTTCCTCTTGGGGTTCCCAACTGGGTGGTTATCCTGCCCGCATCAAGCAACAATTTTCTGGAGCCGTTGCTGGGGAAAAAGAAAACTTCTGCAAGGGGAGTTTCGCACGCACATCCTTTACTTTGTTTTAAGTTTTGCTTTACTTTATTTTTACTTGCATCATTTTATCAAAAACCCAAAAAAATTAGTATCCTTTGTAGTTGTTTTTACTTGTCTGCTTTTAGTTTTGCTAGAATGGCTACTCCTGAAAACACCAAGTTGTGTGACTTTACTAGCACTAATAATAGTGATTTTATCTGCACTCCTATTGCGCCACCTGCTCCTGCTGCAAATTTTTATGAGATTAAGCCTGCTTTGTTGAACCTTTATATGAAAGAGTAATTTTTTGGTGCTAGTACTGATGATGCTGCAGCTCATCTCAACAATTTTGTTGAGCTATGTGAGATGCAGAAATATGAGGATGTTGAAAGTGATATTATTAAGCTTAAGTTGTTTCCTTTTTCTTTGAGAGGAAAAGCTAAGGATTGGTTGCTGTCTTTGCCTAAAAATAGTATTGATTCATGTGCTAAGTGTAAGGATGCTTTTATTGGTAGATACTATCCTCCTGCTAAGATTATAGCTTTGCATAGCAATATTATGAAGTTTAGTCAGTTTGATAATGAACATGTTGCTCAAGCTTGGGAAAAAATGAAATCTATGATAAAGAATTGTCCCACTCATGGACTGACTACTTGGATGATTGTTCAAACTTTTTATGCAGGACTGAATTTTTTTTCGAGGAACCTACTTGATTTAGCTGCTGGAGGCACTTTTATGTCCCTTACCTTGGGCGCCGCAACAAAGCTTCTCGATAATATGATGGTAAATTACTCTGAATGGCACACCGAGAGAGCTCCACAAGGTAAGAAGGTAAATTCTATTGAGGAAACCTCTTCCTTGAGTGATAAGATTGATGCTATTATGCTTATGCTTTCTAATGATAGGAATCATGTTGATCCTAATAATGTTCCTTTAGCCTCTTTGGTTGCTCAAGAAGAGCATGTCGATGTAAACTTCATTAGAAATAATAATTTCAACAACAATGCTTATAGGAACAATTTTGCTAGTAACAATTATAAGCCGTTTCCTTCTAATGGTGATAATAGCCATCTTGGTAGACCTAAAATGCCTAGTGAAGAAAGAATTTTTGAACTTGAAAAGGCTACCAAGAATTTTATGCAGGCGCAATATGTGCAGAATAGGGCTTTCACCAAGACTATGGAGGAGCAATCAGCTCTGTTGAGGACTATTAGTCATCAACTTGAAAATTTAAACAAGGCTATTCCTGAGTTGCAAGCTAAGGTTTCCAAAGCTGAAACCGATATTTCATCTTTGTCTAATGCGCAATCTTCCTTGATTAATAGAATGTCTGCTAAGCGTGATCCTTTTGCTACTGCTAATGCTATCCAAGTTAGAATTGATGAAAATGTTAGGATGCTAGCAGAATTGCATGCCAGGTGGGAAAGAGAAGATGAGATTGCTAGAGAGATGAAGGTATGTACCATTACTACCTCTAATGATGTTGATCCTAATGCTAGCAATCCTCTTACTTTGATTGGTGTAGATAAAACTTCCACTCCTTGTGTTAAAAAGCCTAAAACTGCCAAAACTTTTTCTCAAAAGAGTGCTAAATTTTTTCGGAGTGTAGGAGATGATAGCTCTATTTCCTTTAATGATTTTGATGTTGATGGCTGCAATATATCTGAAGTTATTTTGTTCTTTCAAAAGCTTGCTTTGACTCCCAATGCTAGTTCTTTAAATGTTGCTTTTACCAAGCATATTACCAATGCTCTCATGAAAATTAGGGATGAAAAGTTGAAGCAAAAAGCTTCTGTTCCCAAGAAGTTAGAAGATGGTTGGGAACCCATCATTGATAGGCATGTTAATGGTTTTGATTGCCATGCTTTATGTGATCTAGGTGCTAGTATTTCTATCATGCCTAGAAAGATTTATGATATGCTTGATTTACCACCGCTTCAAAAGTGTTATTGTGATGTTCCTATTGCTGATGTTGCTAAGAAGAAACCTTTGGGAAGGATTAATGATGTTCTTATTATGGTTAGCAATAACCTTGTTCCCATTGATTTTCTTATTATGGATGTTGAATGCAATGCTTCATGTCCTATTATTTTGGGAAGACCCTTTCTTCGAACTGTAGGTGCCATCATTGATATGAGGGAAGGCACCATCAAATATCAATTCCCACTCAAGAAAGGTATGGAACACTTCCCTAGGAAGAGAAAGAAATTGCTTTTCGACTCTATTCTTAGAGCAAATTATGAGCTTGATGCTTTATCACTTGATATTACTTGATTCGCACTTTCAGCGCCTAGCTCAAAGGCGTTAAAGAAAAGCACTCTTGGGAGATAACCCAATGTTTTTACTTTTAGTACTTTTTCTTTTATTTGAGTCTTGGAAGATATTACTACTATAATGACCTCTCCTTATCATTTTTATTTCGTTTTTATGCCAAGAGAAGCTTCTAATTTGAGTGAGGTAAGATTTGGGGATGTTGCTGTCCTGAAACTGTTTTCGGTGCTGCACCGTAAAAATTTGTAAAAATTCTCTGTATATCTTTTGGACCTGCGATTTCTTGTGCATATGCCCCAGGTTATATCCAAACTTTCGTTAGCTGAACACTTTTTGAATTGAGCAACAGAAAACCCTCGAAAAATTCGACCTTTGTCAGCTGTTCTATTTTGACAGATTTCTGCCAATATTTGTGTTTGCCGCTTTATCGCTTTCTTTTTGAGTTCTTTTGATCACAGAACTTTTGGGGAAGTTGCTACAGTAGTATATACTTTATATGTGGTGGTTTTGAGTTGAAACCTGAAGCAAAAAGGATTGATTCATTATTATGCTTACACTAATGTTGCTAATAGATTTGTGTTTAGTTTTGTATGAAGGAAGTTTTCAAGTGTAGGGATCGGAGAATGATGAGATGAGTTGAAGAATGGACAAAAGCTCAAGCTTGGGGATGCCCATGTCACCCCAAGAAATATCCAAGAAGTACAAGCGTCAAAGCTTGGGGATGCCCCCGAGGCACCCCTTCTTCATCGGCAAAAATCAGGTCACCTTTCAAGACACTATATTTTTATTGCTTCATGCATTATGCGTTTTTTCTTGGAGCGTCAGTTGTTTTTAGTTTTCAGTTTTCTTTAGTTTTGTTTGCTCCAATAAATGGTTGGACCCCAACAAATTTCTTTTGGAGAAGTTGCCTTGCTTTTCATTTGCCAAGAACACTCCGTTTTTCATTCTTATAATTTCAACGAGTGTTCTCTTTTTCTAGAACTGCATTTAGCTTTCGATTTTCGCCTTGATTTGTGTTCAGATCTTGTTATATCTTTTCATCAAGGTGTATTTTTGCCTCTGGTCTTTATTGGTTTTTATCAAAAGAGTTGGTTATAAAAAGTTTGAATGGTGTTGGAAAAGAGAAAAAGCTTTATGCAAAAAAGTGGTACAAGAACGAGCTTGTGTAGACTGCGGCCTAGGCTTTTGCATGTCGTGCTTGATGTCTTTTTGATTGTATGCTTAGTGGTTTGCTGTAGCATGACTTGTCTCAAATGACTGAGATTGCTTAATGAGCCTTTGAAAAAATCATGCGTTGTTTTAATTATTTGGAAGCATTATTTTGGTTTTCTCCTTGATGCTTTATTTGGGTTGAGTTGGCGCATGCTCACACATGTTAGACTCATACAAAGTCACCATTGCCTCTATGATCATTTATTTTTTGACTTTTGATGCCATCTTATGCTTCTTTTAATGTCGCTTTGTCGCTCTGCATGATTATGGCCGTTATTGCTCTCTTAGTTGGTCGCTCCCAGTCTTTTGCTAGCCCTCACTTTGTACTGAGTATGAGCTCTACTCGTACATCCAACTCCCAAAACCAAGTTGTTCCAAAGTGTCCACCATACATACCTATTAGCAATTTGCTATTCCAAAGTACATTTGACTTTCTTTTATCTATCCTTCAAATTAAACTCTTTTTGGTGTTATGCGAAAATTGGTCAGTAAAGCTCTTACGAACCGGATGGCACACTTTACTTTTCTCGTTTTAAAATTTTGACATTGTGGTCTCTTATGTTGAGTTGTTATGCTTGCAAGTTGTAAGTTGGAAATTAGCCCAGCCATGCCGTCATGGGGCAAGCTTTCAACATTGCACTTTCTTTCATTTGAGTTGATATCGTGATCTTTTGTTTATGGATACTCGCGGTGTGAAATGAATTCGGAATCTTGCGGGATCATGGAGTTTGTATACGTGTTAGAGAAACGCCTGGGCCGCTAATCTAAGCCATGCATAATTCATGGTGGAAATTTACAGCATGCCCATAGTGAACATTCGATGACGCATCTCGCAATAAAAAGCTATACCAATGATAAATAAAAGAGATGCCGAGGTGTTCATTGTCTGTTTGTCCTATCATTTTGATGTGGGCTTGTTCCATGTCATCGGGCATGGAGGTACCCCATTGGCGGTTCTCGATGATACGTGTATACTTACAATGACAAGAGCTTGCTTGGGACTCTAAGTAAAGTAGCATGAGGTTTGGGTATTCGTACTTCACGGGACATGAGGTTTTCAACTTATGATTTGTCAAGCATATGCAGCATAAGTTATCCCGCATTAACTTTAACCATTCAAGATGCTTATGATGGGGGCAATGAGAGCTCAAAGCCGGTAAGTACCATAATTTTTGAAGGTTTATTAAACTTGCAATCACTGCTTCCCTCCGCGAAGGGCCTTTCTTTTACTTTTATGTTGAGTCTCCACCTTCTATCTTTATGCACCATTAAGAGAGCATAGTTGTCATTCTAAGTATAATGTGCATTGTCCCAAAGTTTTCATTGATTGATTCATATTGTTGGTTTCACTTGTTCTTAAATTACTTGTATCTAGTCGCCCTCTTAAACTTGAAGGTGTCCTATGCATTTATATTGTGCTCTCCATGAAGGACAAGCTGAAACCATTTGTATGTTTTTCCTTATGATTTGAACACACGTTTGACTTTCATTGTTTCATTTTCATGATCTTTTGTTTGTGTTAATTTTCATGTTATAACATGGTTGCTAAGTTTCTTCTATCAAGATTATATCTTTCATGCCCATGTTTTAAGTTTTTTGATCCCAGTGCACAACGCTTACATATATGGTCAAGATTGTGTAGGTGTATGTCACCTCAAAAATTATTTCTTTTGTTATCACTTACCTACTCGAGGACGAGCAGGAGTTAAGCTTGGGGATGCTGATATGTCTCCAACGTATCCATAATTTTTGATGCTCCATGCTTGTTTTTACACCATTTGTCTAGTGTTTCGTTACACTTCGTGGCATTTTTATGCATTTTCCGGAACTAACCTATTAACGAGATGCCACAGTGCCAGTTCCCTGTTTTCTGCTGTTTTTGTGTTTCAGAAATGTTACACAGGAAATATTCTCGGAATTGGACGAAACAAAAGCCAGTCGTCCAGATATTTCACGGAGCTTCTAGAACACCGAAGAGGAGACGGAGCTGAGCCAGAGGGCAGCCACACCATAGGGCGGCGTGGCCTTGGGCTGGCCCGCACCCCCTAGTGGTGTGGGCCACCTGGTCCACTTCTAACACTGCCCCTTCACCTATAAAGACCCACCGACGGGAAAAACCTAAATACCCAATCACTTTTCCAGCACACATCGTGATCCGCCGCCGCCGTCGACCCGAAGATCGGGAGGGTCCAGAAGCTCTTCCCGGCACCCTGCCGGAGAGGGGAATCACCACCGGAGGTCTTCTTCATTGCCATGCTTGCCTCCGGCGCAATGAGTGAGTAGTCTACCTTGGACTATGGGTCCATAGCAGTAGCTAGATGGTTGTCTTCTCCACCATGTGCTTTATGTTTAGATCTCGTGAGCTGCCTTACATGATCGAGATCACCGTTATGTAATTCTACATGTTGTGTTTGTTGGGATCCGATGAATATTGGTGTTATGATTGAGTTGAAGTACTAAATTTTATCTTATGTTATCTCTTTGTTGTTTATGATCTTGCATGCTCTCCGTTGTTAGTAGCTATCTTGGCCAAGTAGTTGCTAGTGACTCCAAGAGGGGGTATTTATGCTCGATAGTGGGTCCATGCCTCTATTTAATCTGGGGGAGTGACAGAAACCTTTAAGGTTGTAGATGTGTTGTTGCTACTAGGGGAAAACAACATTCATATGCTCGAGGGCATATTCTTTGTTTACATTACACACTTTGCTTATTGCAATTATCTGTTGTTCGCAACTTAATACTTGTGGAGTTCTCAGATTGATTCGCCACAAGTGGATTATTAGTCATAGATGCAGTTGGATGGCGGTCTATGTATCTTGTTGAAATGCCCAGAGTAAATCTCATAGTGATCCTCTCGACATGCACGTTGTCTTTATTCTATCAATTGCCCAACTGTAATTTGTTTACCCAGCATGTATTATTTTATCTTATGGAGAGACACCACTAGTGAACTATGGACCCTGGTCCTATTTCCTTTATATTGTTATCACCTGTTTACTTTACTCGCATTGTTTACTTTACTTGCATACTATTACTATTTTCCACTCGATACGCTCATTCCTTTGTTTCAAGCAAACCGGTGAGATTGACAACCTCATCGTAAGTGTGGAGCAAAGTATTTGGTTGTGTTGTGTGCAGGTTCCACGTTGCTACTAGTTGAAGACGCGCTAACTCGTTTGATCATAAACGGCGCCCTTGTTGGAGTGTTAGTAGGCTAGTCAGCATCACCTTCTGGAGTATTGACTTTTTCCTGGACGATAAACCTTGGTTTCTTACTGAGGGAAAATTTGCTATTATACTCATCATACCTTCCTCTTGGGGTTCCCAACTGGGTGGTTATCCTGCCTGCATCAAGCAGAGACGTCCTTCGGTTTGTTTTTACTGCCGCGGGGATGGCCATGTCCCCGCTTTTCCGTCAGCACGCTAGTGTCAAGATTGGTATCACCAGCATCCACCATCAGGAAGCTGCGCTTGGTGGAAAGGAAAAACCCTAGATGGAATTTGGAGGAAGAAGACGATGCGGCGGAGATAGCTGACAATGAAGAGATTAGGGTTTTCCCTGGCGAGCCAGTGTACTTTATTTATAAGTAACCTTTCATGGGCCTTTATGAATTATAGGTCCAATTAAAGTTACGGGCTTTGACATTTTTGCTCAGGAGCAGAGAAAGGAATAGCGGAAACATATATAAAAGAAGAAAAGAAAATATGAAGTAAACCTCCACAGACAAAAGGCGATGCAGAAGAAAGTTATTTGAGTCTGTAAAAGATTTCAACGCACCCCCTCCTTCTAGAATCGGGGGCTAATACCATTGGGAGCAATTGATGCGCACCCGATGATTCGACATAAGAATAACATAGCTGGCAGATGGGAAGACAATATATTTTGAGCCTATACCCGAAAAATTTCGGCTATAGCCTCGGGGGCTACTCCCATCGGGAGCACTGGCCATGCACCCAATGACAACGGATAACGATAAGTAAAGATCAAGAATATTATCGACTACCTTTGTCGACAATAATCTTCGACTATATTGTCGACAAATTGACATTGATTACTCCCATCGGGAGCCGTTCGCGATTATTTGAAGGAAGAACAATTTGAAGATTTTGCACATTTCAACAGTAAAACAAGTCTTGCAACAAGAAGTTAAATGATTCTCAGGCTAAGTCATCGCGATAAAGCTTGAATGCTGTGGCTATAAAAGGTCACGAAGGTAAGACCCCAGGATCCGTCCTATGTGGCCTAGTATACGCACCTGAATTCGCTCTGCTAGTAACTTTCCGTGTCTACGACTGATGCGGCACGGTGTTGATGTAATGTCACCGTCCAGTTGGGAACCCCAAGAGGAAGGTATGATGAGCACAGTAGCAAATTTTCCCTCAGTAAGAAACCAAGGTTTGTCAGTCCAGGAAAAAGCCAAACTCCAGAAGGTGATGCTTGCTAGCCTAGTGACACTCCAACAAGGGCGCCGTTAACAATTCTTGTTAGTGCGTCTTCAACTAGTAGCAACGCGGAACCTGCACACAACATAACCAAGAACTTTGCTCCCAACTTACGATGAGGTTGTCAATCTCACCGGTTTGCTGTAAACAAAGGAATAAGCATATCGAGTGGAAAGCAATAGTAGTATGCAAGAAAGTAAACAGTGCGAGTAAAGTAAACAGGTGATAGCAATATAAAGGAAATTGGACCGGGGTCCACAGTTCACTAGTGGAGTCTCTCCATAAGATAAATAACACATGCTGGGTAAACAAATTACAGTTGGGCAATTGATAGAAGAAAGATAACGTGCATATGTTGAGAGGATCACTATGAGATTTACTCTGGGCATTACAACAAGATACATAGACCGCCATCCAACTGCATCTATGACTAATAATCCACCCACGGGGAGTCATCCGAGGACCCTGTGAATATTAAGTTGCGAACAACAGATAATTGCATTAAGCAAAGTGTGTAATGTAAGCAAATCATATGTCCTTGGACATAAGAATGTTGTTTTCTCCCTAGTGGCAACAACACATCTACAACCTTAGAGGTTTCTGTCACTCCCCCAGATTAAATAGATGCATGAACCCAACTATCGAGCATAAATACCCCCTCTTGGAGTCACTAGTATCTACTTGGCCAAGATAGCTACTAACAACGAAGAGCGTGCAAGATCATAAACAACATAGAGATAACATAAGATAATATTTAGCACATCAACTCAATCATAACACCAATATTCATCGGATCCCAACAAACACAACATGTAGAATTACATAACGGTGATCTCCATCATGTAAGGCAACTCACGAGATCTAAACATGCAGCACATGGTGGACAAGACAACCATCTAGCTACTGCTATGGACCCATAGTCCAAGGTAGACTACTCACTCATCACGCCAGAGGCAAGCATGGCGATGAAGAAGACCTCCGGTGGTAATTCCCCTCTCCGGCAGGGTGCCGGGAAGAGCTTCTGGACCCTCCCAATCTCGGGTCGACGACGACGGTGGATCGTGATGTGCATCTGGAAAATTGATCAGGTATTTAGGTTTTTCCCGTCGGGGGGTCTTTATAGGCGAAGGGGCGGCGTCAGAAGTGGACCAGGGCGGTCACACACGTAGGGGGCGTGGCCAGGGGCTAGGCCGCGCCGCCCTGTTGTGTGGCCGGCCCGTTGCCCCTCTCCGTCTCCTCTTTAGACTTCTGGAAGCTTGGGTAAATTTATGGATGTTTGGCTTTTGTTTCGTCCAATTCTGAGAATATTTCCTGTGTAACTTTTCTGAAACACAAAAACAGCAGAAAACAGGGAACTGGCACTGTGGCACCTTGTTAATAGGTTAGTTCCGGAAAATGCATAAAAACTCAACGAAGTGTAATGAAACACAAAGCAAATGGTGTAAAAACAAACATGGAGCATCAAAAATTATAGATACGTTTGAGACGTATCAGCATCCCCAAGCTTAACTCCTTCTCGTCCTCGAGTAGGTAAGTGATAACAAAAGAAATAATTTTTGAGGTGACATGCACCTACACAATCTTGATCATCTATGTAAAGCATTGAGTGCTGGGATCAAAAGAACTTAAAACATGGGCATGAAAGACATAATCTTGATAGAAGAAACTTAGCAACCATGTTATAACATGAAAAAGAACACAAACGAAAGATCATGAAAATGAAACAATGAAAGTCAAACGTGTGTTCAAATCATATGGAAAAACATACAAATGGTTTTTAGCTTGTCCTTCA
Organism: Dactylis glomerata; assembly: GCA_007115705.1. Lineage (NCBI taxonomy): Eukaryota > Viridiplantae > Streptophyta > Magnoliopsida > Poales > Poaceae > Dactylis > Dactylis glomerata. The sequence goes on from QXEO01000659.1 coordinate 808,617, forward strand.
TGAGAGAGCACAACATAAATGCATAGGAAAGCTTCAAGTATAAGAGGGCGACTAGATACAAATAATTTAAGAACAAGTGAAACCAAAATCATGAATCAATCAATGAAACTTTGGGACAATGCACATTATACTAAGAATGATAACTATGCTCTCTTAGACGGTGCATAAAGATAGAAGGTGGTGACTAAACATAAAAGTAAAAGAAAGGCCCTTCACAGAGGGAAGTAGTGATTGCAAGTTTTATAAACCTTCAAAAATTATGGTACTTACTAGCTTTGAGCTCTCATTACCCCCATCATAGGCATCTTGAATGGTTAAAGTTAATGCGAATACAATTATGAAGCATATGCTTGACAAATCATAAGTTGAAAACCTCGTGTCCCGTGAAGTACGAATACCCAAACCTCATGCTACTCGAGTTAGAGTTCCAAGCAAGCTCTTGTCATTGTAAGTATATACGTATCATCGAGAACCGCCAATGGGGTACCTCCTGCCCGATGACATGGAACAAGCCCACATCAAAATGACAGGACAAACAGATAATGAACACCTCGGCATCTCTTTTATTTACCATTGGTATAGCTTTTTATGTTGAGATGCGTCGTCGAATGTTCACTATGGGCATGCTGTAAATTTCCACCATGAATTATGCATGGCTTAGATTAGCGGCCCAGGCGTTTCTCTAACACATATACAAACTCCATGATCCCGCAAGATTCCCAATTTATTTCACATCGCGAGTATCCATAAACAAAAGATCACGATATCAACTCAAATAAGAAGTGCAATGTTGAAAGCTTACCCCATGACGACATGGTTTGGCTAATTTCCAACTTACAACTTGCAAGCATAACAACTCAACATAAGAGAGCCACAATATCAAATTTTTAAGAACGAGAAAAGTAAAGTGTGCCATCAGGTTCATGAGAGCTTTACTGACCAATTTTCACATAACACCAAAAAAAGTTTAATTTGAAGGATAGATAAAAGCAAGTCAAATGTACTTTGGAATAGCAAATTGCTAATAGGTATGTATGGTGGACACATTGAAACAACTTGGTTTTTAGGAGTTGGAACGAGTAGAGCTCATACTCAGTACAAAATGAGGGCTAGCAAAAGACTGGGAGCGACCAACTAAGAGAGCAATAACGGCCATAATCATGCAAAGCGATAAAGCAATGTTAAAAGAAGCATAAGATGGCATCAAAAGTCAAAAACTAAATGATCATAGAGGCTTATGATGACTTTGTATGAGTCTAACATATGTGAGCATGCGCCAAGTCAACCCAAATAAAGCATCAAGGAGAAAACCAAAATAATGCTTCCAAATAATAAAAACAACGCATGATTTTTTCAAAGGCTCATTAAGCAATCTCAGTCATTTGAGACAAGTCATGCTACAACAAAACCACTAAGAATACTATCAATAATACATCAAGCACGACATGCAAAAGTCTAAGCCGCAGTCTACACAAGCTCCTTTTTGTACCACTTTTTTGCATGAAATTTTTTCTGTTTTCCAACACCATTCGAACCTTTTTAAAACAACTCTTTTGATAAAAACCAACATGGACCAGAGGTAAAAATACAACTTGATGCAAAGATATAACAAGATCTGAACAAAAATCAAGGCGAAAAAGAAAGCTAAACGCAGTTCTAGAAAAAGAGAACACTCGTTGAACGATAAGAGTGAAAAACGGAGTGTTCTTGGCAAATGAAAAGCAAGGCAACTTCTCCAAAAGGAATTTGTTGGGGTCCAACCATTTATTGCAGCAAACAAAATAAAAAAAAACTAAAAACTAAAAGAACTGACGCTCCAAGAAAAATGCATAGTGCATGAAGCAATAAAAATATAGTGTGTTGAAAGGTGACCTGATTTTTGCCGATGAAGAAGGGGTGCCTCGGGGGCATCCCCAAGCTTTGACGCGTGTACCTCTTGGATATTTCTTGGGGTGTGTGGGCATCCCCAATCTTGAGCTTTTGTCCATTCTTCAACTCATCTCATCATTCTCCAATCCCTACACTTGAAAACTTCCTTCATACAAAACTAAACACAATTCTATTAGCAACATTAGTGTAAGCATAGCAATGAATCAACCCTTTTTTGCTTCAGGTTTCAACTCAAAACCACCACATATAAAGAATATACTACTTTAGCAACTTCCCCAAAAGTTCCATGATCAAAAGAACTCAAAAAGAAAGCGATCGAGAGGCAAGCATAAATAGTGGCAGAAATCTGTCAAAACAGAACAGCTGACAAAGGTCGAATTTTTGGAGGGTTTCCTGTTGCTCAAATAAAAAAGTGTATAACTAATGAAAGTTTAGATATAACCTGGGGCATATGCACAAGAAATTTCAGGTTAAGAAGATATTCTGAGAATTTTCATAAATTTTTATGGTGCAGCACCGAAATCTGTTTCAGGACAGCAACATCCCCAAATCTTACCTCACTCAAATGAGAGGTTTCTCTTGGCACAACAATGAAATAAAAATGATAAGGAGCTGTTATTACAGTAGTAATAACTTTCAAGACTCAAATAAAAGAAAAAGAACTGAAAGTAAAACATTGGGTTATCTCCCAAGAGTGCTTTTCTTTAACGCCTTCGAGCTAAGCGCAGAAAGTGCGAATCAAGTAATATCGAAAGAGGCATTAAGATCAATTGTAGAAGTCTTTTCAACAATGAATTGAATTGTGTCCAAATGAGTTTTTGAAGATCCTTTATGATCACACTTTGGTACACTACTTTCATCAAAAAGATTTTCAGGACAAATCCAATTGAAATTCTTTTCCAAAGCATCATGAATTCCTACAAGTTTACAAGGTATAGGTACTCTGAAATCTTCATTGGTTGTACCAAAAACCTCTACATGCAAACCAAGCTTATCAAAACGCTTAAAAACTTTCCTAGCTTCAATGGCAACATCTCTAAATTCTTTATGCAAAGTTTCCAAGATAAAAGCCTTCTTTTTGGGGTCTTCAAAATCATGAAGCTTAAGAAACATGTGTTGCATAAAAGGATTAAGGCTAGCAAACCTAGCTTCCAACATGTGAACTAAATAAGCAGAAACAACTTCATAACTAGGAGCAAGCTCAGCCAAAGATTTTTCCTCAACATCTTTATGCATACTAATATGATTAAAGAACTCTTCAATATTACTTTTTCCAATAATAGAGCCACTACCTACTGAGAGGTCCTCCAAAATGTACTTAGGGAACAACATAATGAACTAAAAGTAATAAAGTAACAACTATAAGGAAACTAATTTTTTTGTATTTTTGATAAAAACGATGCAAGTAAAAATAAAGTAAAGCAAAACTTAAAACAAAGTAAAGGATGTGCATGTGAAACTCATCTTGCAGAAGTCTTCTTTTTCCCCGGGAATGGCGCCAGAAAATTATGCTTGATGCGGCACAGTGTTGATGTAATATCACCGTCCAGTTGGGAACCCCAAGAGGAAGGTATGATGAGCACAATAGCAAATTTTCCCTCAGTAAGAAACCAAGGTTTGTCAGTCTAGGAAAAAGCCAAACTCCAGAAGGTGATGCTTGCTAGCCTAGTGACACTCCAACAAGGGCACCGTTAACGATTCTTGTTAGCGCATCTTCAACTAGTAGCAATGCGGAACCTGCACACAACACAACCAAGAACTTTGCTCCCAACTTACGATGAGGTTGTCAATCTCACTGGTTTGCTGTAAACATAGGAATAAGTGTATCGAGTGGAAAGCAATAGTAGTATGCAAGAAAGTAAACAGTGCGAGTAAAGTAAATAGGTGATAGCAATATAAAGGAAATTGGACCGGTGATGAGGGTTAACTCAACAAATGTCCTAGATGAAGGACTTAGGATCAGGGGAATAGGGCGTCGGATGAACTCGAAGGTAAAGATTAGTCGGAATAAGTGTATATCGAAAGTAAACTTGGGTGTTCAACCTGGCTTGCTTTCAATCTACCCTACACCGTCCCCTCCTGCCCCTATATATAGGTGGCCAGGTCTCGAGGATCGGGTAGGGTCCGATACAGATTACAATATCGACATACGGTAAGAACTTGTATTCGACTATCATTACAATTGGGCCTAGCTCATTGGGCCTCAGGGGTACTCAACTAATGGGCTCTATTAAATATACCCTAGTCAGTAGCCCCTGAGATTCTACCAGAATTGCAGATTCGGGTTGAATCTCTAATCTTCGAATCTTCGACTTGATCAATTCTTCAATTTCTTCATATCTTCAAATCTTCGACTTGGTCTTTCAACTTACTTTCATGATAATTTTTCGCAAGGGGTTTTGATGAACAAGCCTGACAACTCTGACGGATCAAGAGGTCAGTTAACTGCCAGAATAGACACTTGTCACCTACTTCAAATTCAATCCCCTTGGACTTGAATTTGGGATACCGGTCAAACCCATTCTTTTGCCGCATTTAGGACTTACAAAGAATGAATCCCAGTGATTCTCAGAGTACCCAGTGCGTCCACCAGGATTTTCTTCGCGTCGTAGACACGGATATATGCCAGCAGAGCGCATTCATGTGCGTATACCAGGCCACACAGGACGGATCCCGTGGTCTTACCTTCGTGACAAGTCACGGCATTCGAGTTGTATTGCGATAACTTAACTCGAGAATCTCATGTCGCAGTCAAATTTTGACTGAAAATATTCGGGTTTTAACAACCATAAAACTTGCTCCCGATGGGAGTAACACTCCTGCACTTCTCATACTCTAATGCTTTACCAAGAAATATCGTCGGGTGCGTGCTCAGCGCTCCCGTTGGGAGTAGCCCCCGAGGCTATAGTCGAAAAAAGACTTTTTCGAGTATAGGCTCAAAATATAGTGTAGTCCATCATACTTCAACTCGAGATATTTTAATGATATCCTGTCGTCGAATACGCGTCCATCACTCCAGTTAAAAGTTGCATTCAATATTCTTGAAAATATTAGCCCCCAAGGCTATAATCAAAAATCCTTCATATATAATCTTGTCTATAGATTTTTGCACTTGTCGGTGCCATCTTTCTTCTTTCTTGTATCATCTTCTTTATGACGTCAATGAGCACGTCACTCTGTATAAGTGCGAACCGTTTTATGGGCAACACTGTAATTTTCGCAATTTTTGATCGTTAGTGGGCTGCCGTTTCTGCTTCGTGCGCCACATCTCAGCCCACGATCCTTCTCCCAGAAGGTATATAAGGGGCGTAGTGGGGAATTTTACTGTTTACCAGCTCGTTCTTTCCGCTGCCTCCATTGCTGATCTCTTCTTCATCCTCATCTCGCGCATAGCCCCCAAGCGCATCGTGTTTAGATGCGCGTGAAACACCTGGCCACCAAGAACACCATGGCCAAGACCTCTTCTGCCACCAGCTGGGTGCGCTCTGCCATCACAAAGAAGGAGGTGGAGAAAGCCAGGGCGGACGGCCTCATCTCCGCCCAGGATTCCATCAAGTTTCCAAGCACTGAGCGGATCCCGGAGCCCCCAAGCGGTTATCGGGTAATGTTCCTTGCCTTCCTCCTCCGTGGCCTTTCTCTTCCTGCCCACGAGTGTCTCCGTGGGCTTCTCTTTGTCTACGGTGTGCAGCTACACCAGCTCACACCGAACTCCCTTCTGCACATTGCTTGTTTCGTGACTCTCTGCGAGTCATTCTTGGGCATTGAGCCCCACTTTCTTCTCTGGAGGTCAATCTTACGACTTCGCCCCAATGTTGCTCTGGCTAGAAAGCCTGAATTGGGCGGAGCCGTTGTCTCTGTGCGCCCTGAGGCGCAGTACCTCAAATTTTCCTTTGCCGCATCTGTCCAGGGGTGGAGAACCAAATGGTTCTATATCCAAGATCGCAAAGCTTCTCCTGAAGACCAATATGGTCTGGCCCCTTTCGAAGCCTCCAAGGAGGTGAAAAAATTGGCGTCATGGGATGCGCTTCCCTCCGATGCGGAAATAGCACAAGTTCTTCCTCTTCTATCTCGCATTCAAGCTTTGAAAGGAGGCCAAGGAGGAGCTTTGTCGGGTATCCAACTCATGGTGTTCTTTGTGCAACGTCGAGTTCAACCCCTGCAGCACCGCCTCACCAAGCTTTGGAGTTACTCTGGCTTGGAAGATCCTACTCGCGTCTCTGAAGATTTGATAGAGAAAAAGGATGTCGACAAGCGAGTCAGGAGCCTCACCAAGCTCACCAAGGATCATGCGGTTGCTGATTTGACCGCTGACTACTTCGACTCCGTGCACCCCCTACCCGAGGTATGTGTCTTTGTGCTCACTTGTTGTCGAATTTTGCTTGCTTCGACTTGTATTGTTCTTTGTCTTTGTACTATGCTGACTTATTTATATGCAGCGTCATCAATTCCTTGTTTCACGTCCTCCTCTCCCAGAGACAGGTCCCCTTCCGGCTGATCTGGCCTCGTCTGTATCTGAAGCCCCCGAGGCTGATGAGAATCAGGACGGAGATGATGCCAAAGAATCAAAAGAGGAAACTAGATCGTCGACATCGCCTCCTTCCGTGCTTGCTGAAGATGATGGTGTCGACAAGAAGAGGAAGCATGTCGACGAATTCGCTTCTTCGAGTTCCGCAGCGGCTGATAAAGCCCCTGTTCCTACAGGAGATATGGAATACTTCGACCTTCTGGCGTCGTAAGTGCTTTATTTGAGTTCTTCAATTGCACCGCTCTTGCTTGTTTCTTTCGTGTTATACATAATTTGTTTTCTTTTGTAGAGATGACGAGGAGCCTCCAAAAGATGCTCTAGCTGCTCCTTCGACTTCACCTGCGACTGTTGATGAGCCTGCCGAGCAAGAAGTTGCACCGAGGGTTACCAGGGCTTCTGTCAAGAAGATTCCTGTAACTCGAAACCTCAAACGCTCGAAGAAGGCAAAAGAGACCGACGTCTTTCTTGAGGCCCATGCATCGACGATTTCTCCCAGTGATGTAAGTAACTTCTATTGACTTGCTCTCTTTGTGTTCATTTATGTTCTTACACTCCCGTTTTCCCAGGCATTGTTGCAAAGATTCGTCGCCTTGGGCACTGAATGTGCTGAGTACTTAAAGGTTGCGAAGGCTTCCAAAGGTACACTTTTGACATCCAGGCATTTACCTTTCTTACGTGCTTATCCTTTATTGTTAATCTGACTCCTTTTCGTCTTCTTCTGTAGCTGCTCTAGCAACAGCCAATGCTCGAATTGCGTCGCTGGAGGCGGAGCTCAGTGCTTCGCGGAAGGCTTATGATGTTGCGGCCGCTGCTAAAGCAAACGCTGAGAAGTCGCAGAAATCTGCGCTTGGTAAGGTGAAGAAACCTGAAAAAGCTTTAGCTAATGCCAACAAGGAGCATGCTCAGCGAGAGCAAGCCGTGGCAGAGTGTCTTCGCACAATGTCTACTGCTGCTGAGGGTAAGTGTTTCGCCTTGTCTTCTTTTTCGACTTCTGTTGCACTGTTGTACTTGTTTGCCACTTTTCTTTCCTTTTCTCTTCTATCTTCTTTTATTGTGCAGGATTTACCGGGGTATCTTCGTCGTCCCTGCAACCGGACGATGATGCTCAGATGACTGCGGTTAACCTACTCGAGGCAAACTGGATATCTATCCAGGAGACTTTTGAGTTAGTTAGCCATGTTCTATCATGGCTGTTTGTCGGGTTGTGGCCGAAGAAGAAAGCAGTGGTTCCGAAGGACAACTTGGGAAAGCTTGCCAAGGCTTTCGATACAACTGAAGACCCCACCCTCCAGCTTAAGGGGCTTTCTCTGAAGCGTGGTGCTGAGGGTGCTATTGCACTTTCTTTTGCCCATGGTGCGGACTTCGACTGGGAGAAGGTGAACTCTTCCCATGGCCGCACCCGCAATGAGATGAAGGCTTTCTTCGAGAAGGCGAAGAAGTTGGCGCCTGCGCTGGTGGCAATTATTTCTCCTTCAGCAGCCTCTGCGACATCTGCTGCGCCACCTCCAGCGGCGGAAGACCCTGCGCCTCTGTCGACTATTGGCGAGGAATTTGTCATGCCTTCTTCTGCCGCGGAGCAAAATGCTGAGGTGGCTTAGACTCGGCCTTCTTGTAGTTTTCTATTTATCCTTTTGAATGTAAAAACTTGTAGTCGCGTGCAACCCGAGAATCTTAGTCAAAGGGTTTTGCACTTATGTAAATACAATTCCTTCTTATGAAGTCTTGTGCTTGTCTCTCTGAAATGTTTCTTCTTTATTTTCTTTTGACTTCCTGTCGATGCATATCAATGATCCTTTGACTGGCGGACCTGCTCCTTCTGCTGCCCGCACATTCGGTTCGACGATTTCGTCGCCTCCTAGCCGATGTAATCAGTGCGCAGAGTACTCCTCAAGGATTTCTGATCTTGAGTCTCGCCTGACTTTGGCTAAACGTCAAGCACAGATGGCTGTGAGCAAAGCTAGTAAAGCTTGTGGTTATCTGAAGCAGATATCTTCTCTTGATGAAAAGGTTTCCAGTTTGACGGCGAAGATTGTCCATAATGAAGAATGCGAATCTTTTATTCTTGGCATTGTCGAGTCTGCCTGCGAGATGTTGCGATGTAAGTTTTCTTTCGACTTCCCTTTTCCCTGTTTCTTTATTGTTGTTTTTGTGACATCCTTTGCCGTCGTAGGCACTTGTCTGGATTTCGCTGCTAAAGATCGTCGGGTTACCGAATGAAATGCAGCTTTGGAGAGAATGTCGGCAGGCTGTGAGACTTTGTGGTCTGATCCTCGGCGTCGGAGTGCCATTGTACTGCATCAGGACCGTGCCCAACATATTGATGAGTCAGTTGATGGTTGCCGACGAACTCTGACAACTATGCACTCTGTCATGCTTCCTCGCAATCCTCTGCCTGCAACTTTCCCACTTCTTCTTGATACTTTTAGATCCAGCCACCGTATTCATAGATTGATAGAGCTGAACTTAGTGGCGGGTGCCAATTTTGCTCTCGGGTGGATATGCAAGTGGCACCCGAAGCTTAATTATAGCTCTATGTCCCTGAGTTTAGCTCCAGGTGGAGCTAGCCTTCGAGTACATATGGAGAGCACGCTGCAACCTGCTCGAAGGCTCGTAGCCAGGCTGTTGGAAGCGGATGCTGCGTTTCTTCGCGAGCACCACTATTTAGATCCCTTAGGCATAGATGATTCTGACAACCCATTATTGTAATATATATTTTTGTATATGTGGAACGCGAGAGTATCTTATTTCGCGACTTTATGTCGAAAATTTGTTCTCAAAGCGTTATTGTATGATTCGTGCGTTTGTTGCATTTTCTCTTTGAAAGACTCGTAGACTCAAACATGAGGAACATTTCATCTTTATTATACTTGTAATGTAAGATACATGGGGTGACCCAAGAGATCCGGCCTGTGACCTGTGTTCTGGATCTAGAGGGCATTGCCCCTGGTATAACTCGTGACTTTTACAGCCTTACTCTTCTACTCTACTTTATTGTTCTTTGATGCTTATGCCGTCATGGCTTTCTCTTCTTCTCCTGTGTCTTTGTCTTCTCCTGATGCTCCTACTCGTGGTTTCTTCATCTCGGGCTCCGCAACACGTCCTTTGAGTAGTTGATGCCTTCTATAGTCGTGCTTTTTGCCTTCTTTGCATAGTTGGCTGTCATGCCAAAGTTTTGCGCCATCTTGTGGAACTCCCTGTTGTAGAGATCTGAAACTTCGAAACTTCCTTTTACTGTAATTATTCCTCTTGGTCCTGGCATTTTAAGTACCAAATATGTATAGTGAGGCACTGCCATGAATCGCAAAAATGCGGGTCGTCCGAGGATCGTGTGATATTGAGATGGCCAGTCCATGACTTCGAAGTCCAGCTTTTCTCTTCTGTAGTTTTGTCGGTTGCCGAAGCAGACATTGAGTGCTATTCGACCTAGTGGGTAATTGGCACTTCCTGGCACGATTCCGTGGAAGGAATAATCTGTTGGTTTCAGGAACTCTAGTGATATATGCATTGCTCTGAGTGTTTTTGCATATATCAGGTTAATTCCACTTCCTGCGTCCATGAATATTCTGTCGACATCATATGCGCCGATTTGGGCTTTGAGTACCAAAGGCGCGTTTCCTGGCCGAGGCACTGTTATAGGGTGATCTTCTCTATCGAACTCGATTGGTTGTTCTGACCAGTGCAGATACTCCGTTGTGGCTGGAGGTGAAATGACATCTAGGTTGACTTGTCGAGTGATACTCTTTTCTTCTTTGTTCGACTTGGGCACAGGTTGTATCATTGCTGTGATGTGTCCTTTTGATGGAACGTACCCTTCGTCGTCATCGTGTCCCTTGTTTTGCTGGTCTTGTCCTTGAGGAGCTCCGTTGTTTCCTTGCTGATTTGTCGGAGGATTGTTGCTTCCTTCAAATCCTTGTCGCCTTGCTTCGGTTTGCTTGTTTAGTGCTGCCTCTTGTAGTTTTAAGAATGTTGTGCAATCTTTCATTGCGTGCCTTGATACTCGCTTCCCATCGACGAACGCTGAGTGTATATGACAGGGTCCGTTGAGCATATCTTCTGGCGACGGGTTGTACTCCCTGGGTTCTCTCGTGGCAAACTTTTTATAGTCCTCTTTTCTGTAGCTTCGATATCCCGAGCTTCTGTGATCACTTCCTTGATAGCTGTTGTCTTTATATCCTGCGGTGACTTGGCTATGGGAGCCGTAGTTGTCGTAATTTCAGGACCGTCTTCTTTGACTTCCATATCTATTTCTTCTATCGTCCTCTGGGGATCGCGTCCGCTTGTTGTTGCATGCATCTTCTCCATCTGCAAATCTGTTTGCTACGTCCATGAGATCTGACACTATTTTTGGCTTGATTCTGCCCATCTCTTTGACTAGGTCTCTTCGCCTTAATCCAATGATGAACGCATCTATTGCTCTTTCGTCTGAAACTTTGACTGCTGAATTTTTGATAAGACTCCATCTTTGGATGTATGCCCGCAGTGTTTCGTCGCGTTGTTGCACACACGCTTTTACTTCTTCTATTGATGCTGGCCGCTTGTATGTCGACCTGAAGTTGCTTGTAAATTGCTTTGTGAGGTCTTCCCAGCTTCCAATAGTTTCTTTCTCTAGTTTGCTCAACCATGACCTTGCTGCGCCAGTGAGGTGTAGTTGCAAACTTTGCATTGCTGTTTCTTTGGTTCCTCCTAATATTTGTACTGCTTGTAGATAATCTGAGAGCCATGATTGTGGTTCCTGTGATCCGTCATACTTTTGCTGATCATGAGGTAACTTGAATCCCTTGGGAACTGGAGTGTTGCGAACCCTGCGGGTAAAGCACGATGCCCCCGTCTCTTTTTCGTCGTCTTCATAGTCGCGTTTTTCATTTGGGGATCGCAATCTTCGGGTTCCTCCGTGTTGTTTTGGTGATGGCGATCGAGATCGTTGATTGTTGCTTCTGCGCCGAGGACTGTTGTGACGGCGAGGCGATCTTGTCTTGTGCGTTTCCTTATGGTGGTGTGCTTCCTCTCCTTTTGCTGATAGCTTGTGGCCCACCATGTTTAGTTCGTTCAATAATGCTCTGTGCATATGTTCTCTAGGATCCCCCGGGCTTGGTCGAGTTGTGAGCAGATAAGCTTGAGCTGCCACTAATGCTGCTTCAGGAGTTTTTGGTACGATGTTTCCTTGTTCGTCGACCGATAAAAAGGACGAGTCGAGGTTTTTGGAAATGCTTTGCCTGTCGGAGTACTCGAGGTTATCGTACCTTGAACCATGTCGCCGATTTTTCCTTGCATTACTATATGATGCGTCGCTTCGCGCTTTACGACCGGCGTTGCTAGCTGCAATGGCTGAGTCTTTTCTTCTTTGTATCTCTATTTTCTCCTTTGCGAATTGCTTTGCCTGCTGCCTTAGGGCATAATGATACCCCAAAAGCATGTCTTTGCTGGAATTTGATGGTATTGGCGTGCCGTTTTCTACGGCTTCTCTTATTATCCTCCATTCGTCGACTGATAGTCGAATTTTTTCCCTGGTTGTGAGGGATTCTGCTGTTTGCCCTTCTGCTAGGTGATTTGCTCCTCTGTCGATATTTGCTGGGTTTAGCACTGGATTGTTGTTTTCATCGAATTCTTCTGAGTTGTCTCCCACAATGGCGAGCACTTGGCATTGTTTGCCGATGTTGCTATTGAAGCTTGAGAAGATCGAGTCACCATCTTCAGAAAGCTCTAACCCTGTCTTCCATGTGTCTGTTGACTTGTCTGAGATATCGTCGAGGCAGATCATGATATCGTCGAGTTGGACTCCTGTGTCGAGATTTTCCATTGCTTCTTTGTCTTATGCGATCTTTCCTTTTTGCACTTCCTCTAAGCTGACCGGCGAGTTTACCTCGCTGGAAGAGCCATCAGAATATTCCATTATTGCTACTGTTCCGGGCTCACTTACCGACGGATCTTGTTTCGTCGGATCTGAAAGGCGAGATGAACCCGATGGCCCGATGAGGATGCTTAAACTCCCGATTGCCAACTCCATCTCTTGATTTTCGTCGACTTCTGTACTGCTGTTGGCTAAAAGCGAAAAAGCCGTCGAATTCATGATTCCAACGCCCAAGATCCCCACGGTCGGCGCCAATTGATGAGGGTTAACTCGACAAATGTCCTAGATGAAGGACTTAGGATCGGGGAAATAGGGCGTCGGATAAACTCGAAGGTAAAGATTAGTCGGAATAAGTGTATATCGAAAGTAAACTTGGGTGTTCAACCTGGCTTGCTTTCAATCTGCCCTACACCGTCCCCTCCTGCCCCTATATATAGGTGGCCAGGTCTCGAGGATCGGGTAGGGTCCAATACAGATTACAATATCGACATACGGTAAGAACTCGTATTCGACTATCATTACAATTGGGCCTAGCTCATCGGGCCTCAGGGGTACTCAACTAACGGGCTCTATTAAATATACCCTTGTCAACTGGGGTCCACAGTTCACTAGTGGTGTCTCTCCATAAGATAAATAACACATGCTGGGTAAACAAATTACAGTTGGGCAATAGATAGAATAAAGATAATGTGCATATGTCGAGAGGATCACTATGAGATTTACTCTGGGCATTACAACAAGATACATAGACCGCCATCCAACTGCATCTATGACTAATAATCCACCCACGGGGAGTCATCCGAGGACCCCGTGAATATTAAGTTGCGAACAATAGATAATTGCATTAAGAAAAGTGTGTAATGTAAAGAAAGCATATGTCTGCTTGTTGTGGGTAGGATAACCACCCAGTTGGGAACCCCAAGAGGAAGGTATGATGAGTACAGCAGCAAATTTTCCATCAGTAAGAAACCAAGGTATGTCGAGTCCAGGAAAAAGCCAAACTCCAGAAGGTGATGCTGACTAGCCTACTAACACTCCAACAAGGGCGCCGTTTACAATCAAACGAGTTAGCACGTCTTCAACTAGTAGCAACGTGGAACCTGCACACAACACAACCAAATACTTTGCTCCCAACTTACGATGAGGTTGTCAATCTCACCGGTTTGCTTGAAACAAAGGAATGAGCGTATCGAGTGGAAAATAGTAATAGTATGCGAGTAAAGTAAACAATGCGAGTAAAGTAAGCAGGTGATAACAATATAAAGGAAATAGGACCGGGGTCCACAGTTCACTAGTGGTGTCTCTCCATAAGATAAAATAATACATGCTGGGTAAACAAATTATAGTTGGGCAATTGATAGAATAAAGACAACGTGATATGTCGAGAGGATCACTATGAGATTTACTCTGGGCATTACAACAAGATACATAGACCGCCATCCAACTGCATCTATGACTAATAATCCACTTGTGGCAAATCAATCCGAGAACTCCACAAGTATTAAGTTGCGAACAACAGATAATTGCATTAAGCAAAGTGTGTAATGTAAACAAAGCATATGCCCTCGAGCATATGAATGTTGTTTTCCCCCTAGTAGCAACACCACATCTACAACCTTAGAGGTTTCTGTCACTCCCCCATATTAAATAGAGGCATGAACCCACTATCGAGCATAAATACCCCCTCTTGGAGTCACTAGCAACTACTTGGCCAAGATAGCTACTAACAACGGAGAGCATGCAAGATCATAAACAACATAGAGATAACATAAGATAAAATTTAGTACTTCAACTCAATCATAACACCAATATTCATCGGATCCCAACAAACACAACATGTAGAATTACATAACGGTGATCTCGATCATGTAAGGCAGCTCACGAGATCTAAACATGAAGCACATAGTGGAGAAGACAACCATCTAGCTATTGCTATGGACCCATAGTCCAAGGTAGACTACTCACTCATCGCACCGGAGGCAAGCATGGCGATGAAGAAGATCTCTTGCGGAGATTCCCCTCTTCGGCAGGGTGCCGAGAAGAGCTTCTGGACCCTCCCGATCTTAGGGTCGACGACGGCGGCAGATCGCGATGTATTCTGGAAAAGTGATCGGGTATTTAGGTTTTTCCCATCGGGAGGTCTTTATAGGCGAAGGGGCAGCGTCAGAAGTGGACCAGGGGGCCCACACCACAGGCCGGCATGGGCCAGGGGCGGGCCGCGCCCCCTGGTGGTGTGGCCACCCTCTGGTCCGGCTCCATCTCCTCTTCGGTGTTCTGGAAGCTCCGTGAAATATCTGGACGACTGGCTTTGGTTTCGTTCAATTCCGAGAATATTTCCTGTGTAACTTTTCTGAAACACAAAAATAGCAGAAAACAGGGAACTGGCACTATGACATCTCGTTAATAGGTTAGTTCCGGAAAATGCATAAAAATGCCACGAAGTGTAAGGAAACACTAAACAAATGGTGTAAAAACAAGCATGGAGCATCAAAAATTATGGATACGTTGGAGACGTATCAGCATCCCCAAGCTTAACTCCTGCTCGTCCTCGAGTAGGTAAGTGATAACAAAATAAATAATTTTTGAGGTGACATGCACCTACACAATCTTGACCATATATGTAAGCGTTGTGCGCTGGGATCAAAGAACTTAAAACATGGGCACGAAAGAAATAATCTTGATAGAAGAAACTTAGCAACCATGTTATAACATGAAAATGAACACAAACAAAAGATCATGAAAATGAAACAATGAAAGTCAAACACGTGTTTAAATCATAAGGAAAAACATACAAATGGTTTTCAGCTTGTCCTTCATGGAGAGCAAAACATAAATGCATAGGACACCTTCAAGTTTAAGAGGGCGACTAGATACAAATAATTTAAGAACAAGTGAAACCAACAATATGAATCAATCAATGAAAACTTTGGGACAATGCACATTATACTCAGAATGACAACTATGCTCTCTTAATGATGCATAAAGATAGAAGGTGGAGACTCAACATAAAAGTAAAAGAAAGGCCCTTCGCGGAGGGAAGCAGTGATTGCAAGTTTAACAAACCTTCAAAAATTATGGTACTTACCGGCTTTGAGCTCTCATTGCCCCCATCATAAGCATCTTGAATGGTTAAAGGTAATGCGAGAACACTTATGCTGCATATGCTTGACAAATCATAAGTTGAAAACCTCGTGTCCCATGAAGTACGAATACCCAAACCTCATGCTACTTTACTTAGAGTCCCAAGCAAGCTCTTGTCATTGTAAGTATACACGTATCATCGAGAACCGCCAACGGGGTACCTCCGTGCCCGATGACATGGAACAAGCCCACATCAAAATGACAGGACAAACAGATAATGAACACCTCAACATCTCTTTTATTTACCATTGGTATAGCTTTTTATTGCGAGATGCGTCGTCGAATGTTCACTATGGGCATACTGTAAATTTCCATCGTGAATTATGCATGGCTTAGATTAGCGGCCCAGGCGTTTCTCTAAAATGTATACAAACTCCATGATCCCGCAAGATTTCCAATTCATTTTACACCGCTGAAAGAGCATTTCCCGCCTAATTGATTTTGGCGTTTGTTAACAATACATTATCTATTAATGTGTGATTATGCTTTGCAGGATATTATTATATTCTTGCACAAGATATTGGGTTGTCTATGTTATACTTGATAATTATCTTTACCCAAAGGAAACTCTAGAGGAAATGGTGATAATATGCTCTGGGAGAAGTTTCATATGGTGTTTGGCCAGGAAGGCCGGCTTTAGCCGGTCCCCAGACCGGCTATATCCGGACTGGGCAATTTCGAAGGAGCTCTGCGCCTCTGGAGTAACCCGGCTATTTGTCCGGCTATTTCCGGCAGGGCCGGATTTTTCAGGCCGGCTTTAGCCGGTGTGGAGACCGGCTTTAGCCGGACTTAACTCCGGCTTTAGCTGGACTTTTCTGGCAGGCAACGGTCAGATTTTGGTGGGGGTATAAATACCCCCCACCTTCTTCCCCAATGAGTAGCTCGTCCAAGATTGAAGAACACCATTATTTTGAGCCACCAAATCAACTAGATCTCCTCCCTCAACCCACCAAAGCTCTTGATCTTTGGAGAATCGAAGGAGAAGACCATCATCTACATCCTCACCGAAGCGATTTGATTTCCCCTCTCATTTGCTTGAGGGCCCTTGTGTCTTGGGTTCCCTTGTGTCCCAAGACCTTGTTTGTGTATTTGATATCTTGCTACTTGTTGTTTGACAGCATTGTGTTGTGCTTGGGAGCCTCCAATTCGGTTGTGGATGCGTGCCCCAAGATTGTAAAGGCCGGTTCCGCCTTGAGGAATCCCTTAGTGGAAAGTGAGCTAGGCCTTTGTGGCGGAAGCTTGCACCGGAGAATAGGGTGAGCCTTTGTGGCATTGGTTAGGCCTTTGTGGCAACCACACCTCTCCGACGTAGACGTACTTCCCCTAAAAAGGAAGGAACTACGGGAATTACATCCTTGTCTCCGTGTGCTCCACTCTCGGTTACCTCTTTCCTTTATTGCCTTTACTTATTGTATCTTGTTTAGCTTGCTAGTTGACATATAGGTAAATTCACCTTAGTTGCATATCTAGAGAATTTACCTTTGTGTCAAGCCTAAATTGAAAAAGAACTAAAATTTGAGTAGCACCTATTCACCCCCCCCCTCTAGGTGCCCATACGATCCGTTCAATTGGTATCAGAGCCTCGGCTCTTATTTCGGGCTTAACCGCCTAAGAGTATGGAAACATCACCTAGTGAGGGCTTGGGTCAAGTTTCCATGGGTGAGTTCAAATCTTTGGAATCATCCATGACTTCAATGACATCTCAAATAGGTGAGTTGCGTGAAATGATAGCGCAACTCATGCAAGCTAAAACTGCTAATGCCCCTCCACCTCCGGAAAAACCCGCTACTCCACAAGTGGAGAATGTGGTGGTTGATGTGGAGGGTGCCGATAAAAATGGCGATGCTAAGTCTTCCACCAAGGACGACGGGAAAGGTGAATTCCCACATTGGTATTCACCCGACCCGCCGGTTCCTCATCCTCATATTAACCATAGAGGAGACCCACCTAAGCTTGATGCATTAAACTTTGGTCAATGGCAATATCAAATGATCTCTCATATGCGCAGTTCTTGCATCGAGCTTTGGAGGATCGTTGAGGAAGGATTCAAGGCCGTGGATCCCCACAACATGACAAGAAGAGAGACGGTCGATAGCCAACTCAATGCTACCGCTCTTCACATGATTCAAGTCGCCGTGGGATCCAAGGACTTGCCTCACATCCAACACTTCTCCACCGCCAAAGAAGCTTGGCAAGGACTCTCCGACGTCTTTGTTGGCAACGAGAGCATGAAGAAAACAAGATATATTGCCTTCTCAAATCAAGCGGAGGGTTTCTTCATGATGGATGGTGAGGATCATCAAGAGATGTATAGAAGACTCAAGGCTATTGCTACCACCTTCAAGAACCTCGGTGCTCACCATATTGATGATGAGTGGATCAAGATGAAGTACATTCTTGCTCTCACTCCATATGAGCCCGCGGATGTGAAGAGTGTTCAAGGAAAGCACAACTTCAATGAGATGACCTCCAATCAAGTGATGCAAGAGATTCAAGCCTACAAGGTTTCCGCACAAAATGCGGAAGATGCTCGTGCTCGTGCCATAGGAATGCAAAGAATCTCCAATCTTGCATTAAAAGCTAGTGTGGTTGAGAAAGAGGTTCCACATCAAGCAAGCATTGAAGCAAGGCTTGAGATGTGTCCCGAGGACATAAGACATGAGTACAATGAGCACA
This sequence comes from Dactylis glomerata, assembly GCA_007115705.1. Lineage (NCBI taxonomy): Eukaryota > Viridiplantae > Streptophyta > Magnoliopsida > Poales > Poaceae > Dactylis > Dactylis glomerata. Next base: position 826,697 of record QXEO01000659.1, read on the forward strand.
TGGCTTTCTATGGAAAAACCTTTTGGGTTGATCCACACAAGGCTAAAGAAGACAATCAAAGAAGGAGCAAGTCAAGTGGCTATCAAAGGAATGACAACAATGGTCAAAGGGTGAGGACATGCTATAATTGCAATGATAGATTCCACTTCGTTGCCGAGTGCCCTTATGAGAAGAGAGAAGATCATGGTGGAAAGCTCATCCTCAAAAGCAAGACCAAGTCACCATCAAAGAAGCCATTTGTGAAGAAGGGTGGACCAAAGAAGAAACAACCAAAGTTTGTGTTCTTGACTCAAGAAGAGTACTCCGCAAGTGAGAGTGAAGAAGAAGAAACTACAACTAGTGAGATGGCCGCAATGGCAACCACCTCCACTTCCTCAACATCACTCTTTGAATCCCCCAATGAGGACTCTCTTGTCAAGAACGTCAAGTGCCTTATGGCCAAATCTTCCGAGGTATCACTCACATCTAGCTCCTCCTCTAAGACAAATGATGCTCCCTTGAATGATCTTGCTAGTCCTAGAGTAAAGGAAGAAATTATTGCTTTTGATGACTATGTGTCTAGTGTAGATGGTGTTCATAAGATTCACTTTGAACGTCTATTGAGCCAATATGGTAAAACTCTTGAAAAACTAGATGAACAAATGAGGCTTGAAAAAGAATATGCTCAAGATATTGCCTCACTAACCGAGTCTCTTGAAGAAGAGCAAGAGGAACGAGCAACTCTTGAAGAGAAGCTCGATTCCATTGAGGAATCTAATAATGAAGTTGTTTCCAAACTCATTAAAGAGCGAGACCATGCTCGTGCTAAAGTAAAAATGCTTAAAAAGGAAAAGGTTGAATTTGGTGTTGGTCATGATATACTTGTTAAGGATTTAGAAGATCTTGACAAGGCTCACAAGGCCTTGAAAAGTGAACACTCTATTCTTACCAAGTCACATGAACAACTTCAAATTCAATTGACTAAGAATAATGTGCCTAGTTCTTCCACTTCTACTTGTGATCATGCAAATGTTATTGAAGAAAATGCTAGGTTGAAAGATGAGCTTGCCAAGTCCTCCATTCCCATAGGTGAGAAAAACTTGAATGACCTTTTGAGTAAGCAAAAGGCATTTGGTGATAAAACGGGGATTGGCTATGTCTCAAAGAAGAAGAAGAACAACAAGAAAAAGAAGGCCAAGCCCGCTCAAGCAAAGAAGGATCCTATTGTGGGTGGCAAAGCCACTCATGATGATCATGCGGGAATTGCTAACCCTCACTATGTTTTATTTCGTGATTATTATGGTGATGTTTATGCAAAATATGTTGGTCCAAATAATGGTTATATTGCTTGGTCTATTTGGGTTCCAAAGACCCTTGTTGCTAACAAAAGAGGACCCATTGAAAAATGGGGACCTAAAACCAAGCAATGATCTCTTGTAGGACTATGCTTCCGGTGGATCAAAATGGGTGCTTGATAGTGGATGCACAAGTCATATGACCGGAAGCAAGAAGATTATGACGGAGATGAGACCAAATGACAACCACATAACCGTCACTTATGGAGACATGTCACAATCCAAGGTATTGGGTCTTGGCAAGGTGGTGGTCGCACCGGATATTTCCCTTGTGGACGTCATGCTTGTTGAGACCCTAGGTTACAATTTACTTTCAGTTCGTGCACTTGGTAAGATGGGCTTTGCCGTCTTCATTGATAATGAAATTGTGGTACTCTTGTGGAGCAAGTCTCTAAAGGTCGCTTTCGTTGGGCACATTGAAAACAACTTGTATGTGGTGGACTTCTCGGGGAAAACCACTACAAGTGCAATGTGTTTATTTGGAAAGGCTGATGTGGGTTGGCTTTGGCATCGCCGACTAGCCCATGTCAATATGAGAACTTTGCAAAGCCTTCACAAGGGTGGCCACATACTCGGACTAAAAGAGAATGTTTCTTTTGCCAAAGATCGTGTTTGCAGGGCTTGCGTTCTAGGAAAAATGCATGATTCTCCCCACCCAAGCAAGACTATCATTTCTTCCAAGAGGATCTTGGAGCTCCTTCATGTGGATCTTTTTGGTCCTCCCTCTCATGCAAGTCTTGGTGGGAAGAAATATTGTTTGGTGATTGTTGATGACTATTCAAGATATACTTGGGTCTACTTCTTCAAGCATAAGAGTGAGACTCAACAAACCGTCATCGACTTTGCCAAGGAAGTTGAACGTCAACATGGGCAAACTATTTTGGCAATTAGAAGTGATAATGGCTCGGAGTTCAAGAACTACACCTTAAATGGATTTCTTAGTGATGAGGGGATTCGTCATCAATATTCCGCTGCATACACTCCTCAACAAAATGGTGTAGCCGAAAGGAAGAACCGGACTCTTATGGATATGGCTAGGTCCATGTTGGCGGAGTTTAAGTCTCCATACAACTTTTGGGCCGAAGCTATCTCTACTGCTTGTCACTCTTCAAACCGGCTCTTCCTCCGCAAAGGCCTAAACAAGACTCCATATGAAATACTCACCGGAAGCAAGCCCAACATCTCCTACTACCGGGTTTTCGGGTGTAAGTGTTTCTTTCAAAGAAAAGTAGTTCGTTTAGGTAAATTTGATCCGAAAGCAATAGAAGGTATTTTTGTTGGTTATGGTGCCGAATCCCACACTTATAGAGTCTTCAACAAGTCCACCGGACGTGTTGAAGAATCTTGTAGTGTGGTATTCGAAGAGAATGATGGCTCCTAAGGGGGGCGAGATGTTGTTTCTTGTGATGTAGATGATGAAATACCTCGAGAAGCCATAGGAAGAATGGGCGTGGGATTTTTCCGCCCCATTGAGGGACACCTTGTGGCCGACCGGGAAGGACTATGCTCTACTCAAGTGGAGCCTTCATCTTCACAAGCTCAACAAGCCTCTCCCAAGGAAGCAACTAATGCACCAACCGAAGAACAAGACAAGGACCTTCATGAAGAAGAAGGGGCACCACCATCCTCTCCGGTTATTTCAACCGCCCCCAATTCTTCATAAGACCAAGATCAACCTACTCATGAAGATAATGATGATCAAGGTCAATTTGATGGTCAAGACGGGGACCAAAATGATCAAGATGATCAAGTGACTCCTCCAAGGTCAAATGAGGAGATCGAAGCCCGTCGCAAGAAAAGAGTTGAAAGGGACTTGGAACTTAAAGGTCATACCCTTGAGAGGGTTATTGGAGATTTAAGAAGCAAAGTGTCAACCCGGCGTCAATTGGCACAATTTAGCACTCATCATGCTTATATCTCCATGGTTGAACCCAAGAAAGTATTTGAAGCTCTTGAAGATCCGGATTGGTTGGATGCTATGCATGAAGAACTCAACAACTTCAAGCGCAATAATGTATGGGTGTTAGTAGAGAAGCCAAAGGAGTGCCGCAATGTGATTGGCACAAAGTGGATATTCAAGAACAAGGAAGATGAGCATGGAATTGTTGTGAGGAACAAGGCTAGATTGGTTGCTCAAGGTTTCTCTCAATTGGAAGGAATTGACTTTGGAGAAACTTATGCTCCCGTGGCCCGCCTTGAGTCCATCCGTATCCTTCTTGCATATGCCACTCATCATAATTTTAAGTTGCAACAAATGGATGTTAAGAGTGCATTTCTTAATGGTCCATTGAAAGAGGAAGTGTATGTTAAGCAACCCCCGGGGTTTGAGGATCTCAACTTCCCTAACCATGTCTACAAACTCCATAAGGCACTCTATGGCCTTAAACAAGCCCCACGTGCGTGGTATGAGCACCTTAGGGAGTTGTTGTTAGACCGTGGGTTTGAAGTTGGGCAAATCGATCCCACTCTTTTTACTAAGAGGGTAAATAGGGAGCTTTTCGTATGCCAACTATATGTTGATGATATTATCTTTGGCTCTACTAACAAAGCTTTTAATGATGAATTTTCAAAGCTTATGACCGATAGGTTCGAGATGTCTATGATGGGCGAAATGAAGTTCTTTCTTGGTTTTGAAATCAAGCAATTGAAAGAAGGGACTTTCATCTATCAAGCCAAATATGTCCAAGACATGCTCAAGAGGTTCAAGATGAAGGAACTAAATGGGGCCGCCACACCAATGGCCACAAAATGTCATCTTGAACTTGATCCCAATGGTAAAGATGTGGATCAAAAGGTATACCGTTCTATGATCGGTTCTTTGCTTTACCTTTGTGCATCTAGACCCGATATTGTGTTGAGTGTAGGTGTGTGTGCAAGGTATCAAGCCGCTCCTAAAGAAAGCCACCTTATGGCGGTTAAGAGAATCTTTCGATATTTGGTTCATACCCCAACTTATGGGCTTTGGTATCCCAAAGGCTCGGATTTCTCTCTTTGTGGCTTCATGGATTCGGATTGGGCCGGTGACAAGGATGATAGGAAATCAACCTCCGGAGCTTGCCAATTTCTTGGTAGGTCTTTGGTGTGTTGGTCTTCTAAGAAGCAAAATTGTATATCTCTCTCCACCGCCGAAGCCGAATATATTGCCGCCGCAAGTGGATGCACTCAATTGTTGTGGATGAGGCAAACTTTAAAGGAATATGGTGTCAATTGTGACAAAGTGCCTCTTTTATGTGACAATGAGAGTGCTATCAAGATAGCCTATAATCCGGTGCAACATTCAAGAACCAAGCATATTGAGATCCGGAATCATTTTATTAGAGATCATTTTGCCCATGGTGATATTGAGCTTGCATATGTAAGCACCAAGGATCAACTTGCCGACATATTCACAAAGCCCCTTGATGAAGCAAGATTTGGATATTTGAGGAATGAGCTAAATATCATTGATTCAAGGAGTGTGGCTTGAGCATCTTGCAAATACACCTATTCTTCAATACTTGTTTGGTTTAGGTGTGGGCATGGAGATAGGGGGAGTGCGGTCCTAATTAATTGGGCTATCCCTCCCCCCATAATGCCAATAGTGACAAAATTGTTCTCTTTCTATCATTTTTGTGATATGTGAGTTTCAATGACGAGTATTGGTTATGGATCCAAGATATATCTTCGCGGTCCAATGCCATAACACTCATACATGGTGGCCTCGGCCACCGACCTCTTCTTTTCGAAGAGTTGATTCCTTGCAAATTCTATTTGAGTTTATTGAACTTTTTCGTCATTGTCTCTATCCTTGAAATGGGAAGGCACTTGCATTGGTTTTTCCAAAGTTTTCTTGTGTTTGCAATGCCAAGTGCCGAGAACCACTCCATGCATGTTTTCTGTCCTAAGCCCACTTATCTAAAGCCAAAGCATCTCTCTCTTGCATGTCCAGAAGTTCATATTCCAGTTTTCCTGTCTTTGGCGATCTAGGCCGGCTATTGCCGGACTTTGTCCGGAAATAGCCGGTGGGGCGGCTATAGCCGGTCCTTACACCGGCTAAAGCCGGCCTCTGCGTGGGGAACGGCTTTTTCCTCCTTAGGGCTGTGGGGTGAGGGGTTACCTCATTTCCCCCACGCTCTCTATTCTCCAGCCGCCTCCACGCCCTAGCCCGCCGCCGTCGCCGCCGTTCATCGTCGCTCCGGTCGCCGGAGCCCCCTCTCCGGCCGGCCACTCCTCTCCGGCGCCTCTCCCATGGATCAGGGTACCCATCCCTCCTCTCTCTCTCTCCCTAGGTGCTCTCTAGGGTTAGGGTTAGAAATTCTTGGGTAGTTCTTGGTACATTGGGAGTTTTTTGTTTCATTTTGCCTTGCTGGGTTTAGTGTAGATCGAAAGCAGTGAAGTAGTGTGGTGGCCAACTCGTGTTATTTCTCGCCGTGTTCATCTGGTCCGGCTATAGCCGGTGTCAGGCCGGCTAAAGCCGGTCAGACCGGCTAAAGCCGGTGCCAGGCCAGAAATAGCCGGTGTAGATCACCACTTTGCTCCATGTTTTCGTTCTGGGCTATTGTCTTTGTTCTTCTGGCATGCATGCTCATTCTCTATGCTATCTACCTATGTGCTGTTTGCAGGTGGTTCTCGACCCAAGAGGTCTCGCTATGTTGATCCCTCTCTTGCCCGCCAACAAGAGCATCACGATGCTCGTATGACAGCTGCTATGAAGAAGAAGCGGTTGGAAGAACGCAAGAAGAGATCGCTGTTTGCTAACATTGGTGATCTCAAGAAGTTGTCCAAGCAAGAGTACCGTGAGTTCCGTGAACAGAAGTTCTATGCCTTGCCTAGGGACATTGACAGTGGTTCCTTCTACCGGTCTGAGCATCAGAGGATTTATGAGCAAGTTTATGAGACCATGAGCACAAAGGTTTGCCCCATGAAGTTCACCAACATTGCATCGTTGTCCAGGGATGAGTACTTTGCCGATGCTCTTTGGGTCACCGAGAAGTTAGGGTTGCACAAGTTGATGGTCTTCAAGCAAGACTACAATCCTCATCTGATTCAGCAGTTCTTTGCCACATTGGAGTTTGATACTCGGGATGAGGTTGGTTTCACTTGGATGACAGGTGAAGTGAGGAAGAATTCGACCATGTCTCGCTTTGGGAAGCTTTTGGGCTATAGGTTTGATGGCATTCATCGACCTAGAGGTGCCTGTAACGGCCCAGAAAAATCCCCTTTTTTAGATTTGTTTGTTCTTTTATTTTTTTGTGAATCATCATGCATTTATCACCTTGCATGTTTTGTGAAACAAAATTATTATTATTATTTTTATCAAAATTATTTAATTGTTTTGGCTTGTATGGACTTATAATAAGCTCCTACTCCTTCTCCTCTATTTTAATTAAATTCAAAACTATATTAATAAAAATGTTTGGGTTTGTTTGTTGAAACTTTCTTTCAAATTAATATAAAACTTTGCAAGTGCTTTGAATCCTTCCAACCCCCTCGTGTCCTTTTCCTGGAAGATGTTGGCGAGAAGAAGGAAAGAAAAGGAAGGAAGAAGCCCAGCAACATCTATTTTTTTCGGCCTCCACGTACCTCTGTACGGCATGGACAGGAGACGTCCACGTCGCCTTCGGAGCGATGCACGGAGCTCCTTCTCTCCTTTAAAAAAACAACCTCTGCAGCTGTCCTATCAACCCTAGGTCCATCCTCTTGTTCCCCTAGGCCGCCGCCACCAGTCTTCCCCTCTCGAATCTCGATCCCATTCTTCTCCTTGTACACCGAAGCTTCTGGCCATGGATCAAACGTGAAGCTCGTCCTCGTCATCGGTACGTTCTCTGCGGAGTTCCAGCAAGGGAGGGAATCGATCGGCCTAACCACGCTCTTCCTCGTCGTCGTCAAGAACGTCCCCGACGCCATCGCCTGGCTCTACAACGATCCTGCAGTGCCGGTTCTCTGCTCCTCTCTGACGACCACTTGCGTGCTTCTCCGTCTCCGGCAGTGCAGCGCCGCCTCGCATGCTCAAGTGCTCCTCTTCTGCGCGTCTCCGTCAAGCTCTGCCCGCAAGCCGACGCCCTTCGCTGCTCCATGCTTGCTCGCTGCAAAGCAAGTCCCGACTTTTATTGGTTCCAAGAAGGTCGCTCCTCTGTTTCAGAACAAGCCGAGCTAGCAGCCGCTGCCCTGCTTCTTCCGTCGGCCTCCTCCTAGCTCTCTCCATTGGCGCGCGCGTTCCAGACGTCGCGTCCTCTGCCAAGTTCTTCCCTGACGGCGCACTCGACACCGACAACTGCACTGCCATCCGGCTCTCCCCATGCGCGCGCCAGCCGAGCCGCTCCATCACATCACTGCATGGCGCCTGACCGCCTCCGTCGCCCGCGCGAGCAAGTCACAGGGCAGCAGCACCCCATCATCTCCTGCCACAAATCACCGCTCCCACTCCACCAGCTAGATCCCATCGCCAAGCCCACAACCTGCACCAAATCACAACAGCTCCCGCTCCAGCATCACCACATCGCAGCAGCATCAGCGTGCATCGCCGTATCGTCCCGAGCCGCGTCTGTGTGCTTGACCGCATCAGCCGCCAGGGGTGCGTGCAGGCTATGAATCCACCCAGCTGCTAGCCTGTGTGCTTGGCTAGCTTGCCGTGCTTTTCCGACGTCTCAGCTGTTTTGCGGTGATGCCCGTCAGATGTTCGACAGTTTGTCTGATCCAATCGTTATTGCCCAGTAGTGCTAGCAGCTAGCTCAACACCACACATCTCGATGTTCATTTCTTTCAGCTAGCTAAACCACATCCTTTGAGTTGCCTATCTGCTGGCTTGCTTGCAGCGTGCACACGTAAGTGGCCGAACCTATTAAGCAGCTAGCTTGTTTGCTTACCTCGTGGTCTGCTCACATGTGCTATTTTCTTAGGCTGCCGTTGGTCACGTGACACAGAGACTGATGTCCGACATGAATTTCTACTTCCCGGCGATTGCTACTTCGACTACGTTCGCTACTTCGGGTACTTCAACTTTGTTCGGACGATCGTTCTCTGACCCAAATCGTGAGACCCTCACCTAAACCTATATTTTTAAATATCTATCTTTTGCATGCAAAATATTCATGTGGCATTGCATATCATGTTTGGGGGTAATTAGGAGTCACCTAATAATCACATATGGAATATATGCGGGATTGTTATATATCTTATCCCGGTTCCATTTAATTTTGCGTAGCTCACCTATACCTTGTTTTTGCTATGTTAATCAACGATTAATATATGGGTAGTAAAACAACTTGAACCATAAATGTTTGTATCGGGATTCCGATTCCGCTTAATTTGAATAAGTTGCATTGCATCATAATTGCCATATCATGCATGCTCCTTACATGATCATGCCGATTCTTTTGCCGTAGTAGTAAGTGTGTATCCGTTGTTTGTTGTAGCACTTTGCTTCTTCCTGGATAGGACGCTTCGTGGTGTTGTGAGTAACGACAAGTTCTTCGGGTGTTCTTCGACAATCTTGCCAGGCAAGCTCTCCCGCCCCTTGTCAACCTATAGGGGTACTTATTACCTATTTGTGTTTATGATTTCTCTTATTCTTTATGCTAGCCTTGTGTTCCGATGCTTTGTTCGAGTCACGTATCCTATCCACCTGTTTTCCCCAAAGCAAAACTATACACTTGCCACCTCTCGCCTATTACCTTTTGTTTGTTGTTTGAGTTGGCCTTGCGAGTCGTAGGCATGCTTAGGTTGTTTCAAGTTGTTTTATCTTATCGGGTTGTTGGGAAGTTTATCACATGCTCTACTTGATATTTGAGATGGATATGAATTGGAGATTAGTTGGTTATAAGATGTTGGAGATAAACATGTTTTATTTATGTTATAACTACACTTGATTAAAGCAGAGGCATCGGTGAGTCATTTTGCCCGTTTTACGACGGCTCACTTGTGTCCCCTAGGACCCCGAGTTCGCATGAACTGTTCTAAGCTGAGCGCGCTAACCACTCGCGGAAGATTCCATGGGGTCTCCCTTGACTTACTACTTTTTCTCGAGTTAGTTTACCGGGGGCCACAACACCGTATTTATATTTGGATTTGGATTTGGGTGGAGTCACCTTTGATGGTGGCGGAGTCTCTAAGCCCCCCCTCGACAGGGTGTGGTTGTGTCGCCTCGAAAGGTGGCAGGTTTATTTGACTGCGGGACGTTTTTATGCGAAGCTGGTTGATGCCTCTCGATAGAGTCTTCCTCCAGACTGAGCCGCCGACGCAAACTTCTGAGTCCGTCTCCGAAGCTCGGCCGACTTCGTTGCGGGTAGCTTAGTAGGGTGGCCCCCCTAAACTCTCTCGTAGAACTAGCAACGGTCTCGTCGTGATTTCCATCCCTTGTCTAGGTTGGATTGATTGAGCGTGTATGGGTACATTGGTGCACCCCTGCAGGGTAAATCTTTTCGAAAAGCCGTGTCCGCGGTTATGGACGACTTGGAGCCGTTCTACTCGATCATAGAACAACTTGCACCTAATTGATGATAAAAAGTGGTGTAGTAAATAGTTGTACTACAATATTAAATTGTTATAAAATTGCCTACCGTGTGAGTGCCTTTGATATTGCTTCTTCGTGTGGTCGCGCGAGGTGATTCATCGGCTGGGTTATGTTTATTGTAGTATTCTAGTTGGTTCCTTTATGCGCTCTCTTATCTTATTCTGATTAGACGGAAGTTGTAGAGTGTCTCTATAGGTTCTTAGTGCTTGCTCGCTGCCGCTTAACCCCACCATACAGCTGACGTCCTTTTGAGTCTCTCGAGTTGTCTGCGTACCTCACGTACAAAGGCCGCTTGTTGACTACGCTTTATACGTCTTAAAGTCTTGCTAAGTACTTTTGTACTTATTGCTGCTCGTCTCGGATTTCTCGCCGGAGCAGGTTTGAAGACAGGTACATGGAAGCGACAACGTTAGCAAGGTTACCCTTCCGGCTTGGCCTGGGCAGGGTTATGGACGCCATCGTTATCTTCAGGCCTCTTAGGCCCATTTGTATTCTTGTCCGTACTCGGATACTATTTGCTTTATGTATTATTTGAATCTTTGTATGTATTTGGATTCTTGACTCGTGGAGTCATTGTGGTTATTATATATTCTTTTGTGGGTTCCATCGTGAGCCTGTGTAATGTTACTACCTTGATTCCACCCGCCTAATGTGTATGTTGAGACATGCATATTGTGCTTGGTGGTGCGTTTCCAAAGTGACATCGTACGAATTGTGGCGTGATTGCTGTAATTCGCAAAGGTGCCGATTTTGGGGCGTCACAAGTTGGTATCAGAGCCAGGTTTTGTCGATACCCGTGGGTCCGCTCTGCCTTTAGGTTAACCTTGCCAATGGTCGTTGTTGTGTCTAGTGTCAAAATTACTTTGCTAAAAAGGCGTTGGATAGCTCTAAGTAGATCCGCATTTTACTCCTTACCTTTGTGCTTGTCTCCTCTTACCTTTGCGAGTTTTGGAGTCATCTCTCTTACCTTCTTCTTCAAGTTTAGGTTCCTACGTGGGTGGACGATCTCTTGCCTTCAACCTAATAGGTCCGCTCTTCGGAAGTTCATCATCGTCAACGTGAGCAAGAATCCATTGTTGGTGGTGTCGAGAAGGAGACTTTTGTTGGTGGTGTCGACTTCAAGACGATAAAGATCCGATAGTCTAGCCAACTCTTTCCCCTACTCGAGCGTGGATCTCAGGGCGAGATCCCTTGTTGGTGGTGTCGATTGTAACGGCCCAGAAAAATCCCCTTTTTTAGATTTGTTTGTTCTTTTATTTTTTTGTGAATCATCATGCATTTATCACCTTGCATGTTTTGTGAAACAAAATTATTATTATTAATTTTTTCAAAATTATTTAATTGTTTTGGCTTGTATGGACTTATAATAAGCTCCTACTCCTTCTCCTCTATTTTAATTAAATTCAAAACTATATTAATAAAAATGTTTGGGTTTGTTTGTTGAAACTTTCTTTCAAATTAATATAAAACTTTGCAAGTTTAACTTGGTTTAATTCTGCTTTGAATCCTTCGGACCCCCTCGTGTCCTTTTCCTGGAAGATGTTGGCGAGAAGAAGGAAAGAAAAGGAAGGAAGAAGCCCAGCAACATCTATTTTTTTCGGCCTCCACCTACCTCTGTACGGCATGGACAGGAGACGTCCACGTCGCCTTCGGAGCGATGCACGGAGCTCCTTCTCTCCTTTAAAAAAAACAACCTCTGCAGCTGTCCTATCAACCCTAGGTCCATCCTCTTGTTCCCCTAGGCCGCCGCCACCAGTCTTCCCCTCTCGAATCTCGATCCCATTCTTCTCCTTGTACACCGAAGCTTCTGGCCATGGATCAAACGTGAAGCTCGTCCTCGTCATCGGTACGTTCTCTGCGGAGTTCCAGCAAGGGAGGGAATCGATCGGCCTAACCACGCTCTTCCTCGTCGTCGTCAAGAACGTCCCCGACGCCATCGCCTGGCTCTACAACGATCCTGCAGTGCCGGTTCTCTGCTCCTCTCTGACGACCACTTGCGTGCTTCTCCGTCTCCGGCAGTGCAGCGCCGCCTCGCATGCTCAAGTGCTCCTCTTCTGCGCGTCTCCGTCAAGCTCTGCCCGCAAGCCGACGCCCTTCGCTGCTCCATGCTTGCTCGCTGCAAAGCAAGTCCCGACTTTTATTGGTTCCAAGAAGGTCGCTCCTCTGTTTCAGAACAAGCCGAGCTAGCAGCCGCTGCCCTGCTTCTTCCGTCGGCCTCCTCCTAGCTCTCTCCATTGGCGCGCGCGTTCCAGACGTCGCGTCCTCTGCCAAGTTCTTCCCTGACGGCGCACTCGACACCAACAACTGCACTGCCATCCGGCTCTCCCCGTGCGCGCGCCAGCCGAGCTGCTCCATCACATCACTGCATGGCGCCTGACCGCCTCCGTCGCCCGCGCGAGCAAGTCACAGGGCAGCAGCACCCCATCATCTCCTGCCACAAATCACCGCTCCCACTCCACCAGCTAGATCCCATCGCCAAGCCCACAACCTGCACCAAATCACAACAGCTCCCGCTCCAGCATCACCACATCGCAGCAGCATCAGCGTGCATCGCTGTATCGTCCCGAGCCGCGTCTGTGTGCTTGACCGCATCAGCCGCCAGGGGTGCGTGCAGGCTATGAATCCACCCAGCTGCTAGCCTGTGTGCTTGGCTAGCTTGCCGTGCTTTTCCGACGTCTCAGCTGTTTTGCGGTGATGCCCGTCAGATGTTCGATAGTTTGTCTGATCCAATCGTTATTGCCCAGTAGTGCTAGCAGCTAGCTCAACACCACACATCTCGATGTTCATTTCTTTCAGCTAGCTAAACCACATCCTTTGAGTTGCCTATCTGCTGGCTTGCTTGCAGCGTGCACACGTAAGTGGCCGAACCTATTAAGCAGCTAGCTTGTTTGCTTACCTCGTGGTCTGCTCACATGTGCTATTTTCTTAGGCTGCCGTTGGTCGCGTGACACAGAGACTGATGTCCGACATGAATTTCTACTTCCCGGCGATTGCTACTTCGACTACGTTCGCTACTTCGGGTACTTCAACTTTATTCGGACGATCGTTCTCTGACCCAAATCGTGAGACCCTCACCTAAACCTATATTTTTAAATATCTATCTTTTGCATGCAAAATATTCATGTGGCATTGCATATCATGTTTGGGGGTAATTAGGAGTCACCTAATAATCACATATGGAATATATGTGGGATTGTTATATATCTTATCCCGGTTCCATTTAATTTTGCGTAGCTCACCTATACCTTGTTTTTGCTATGTTAATCAATGATTAATATATGGGTAGTAAAACAACTTGAACCATAAATGTTTGTATCGGGATTCCGATTCCGCTTAATTTGAATAAGTTGCATTGCATCATAATTGCCATATCATGCATGCTCCTTACATGATCATGCCGATTCTTTTGCCGTAGTAGTAAGTGTGTATCCGTTGTTTGTTGTAGCACTTTGCTTCTTCCTGGATAGGACGCTTCGTGGTGTTGTGAGTAACGACAAGTTCTTCGGGTGTTCTTTGACAATCTTGCCAGGCAAGCTCTCCCGCCCCTTGTTAACCTATAGGGGTACTTATTACCTATTTGTGTTTATGATTTCTCTTATTCTTTATGCTAGCCTTGTGTTCCGATGCTTTGTTCGAGTCACGTATCCTATCCACCTGTTTTCCCCAAAGCAAAACTATACACTTGCCACCTCTCGCCTATTACCTTTTGTTTGTTGTTTGAGTTGGCCTTGCGAGTCGTAGGCATGCTTAGGTTGTTTCAAGTTGTTTTATCTTATCGGGTTGTTGGGAAGTTTATCACATGCTCTACTTGATATTTGAGATGGATATGAATTGGAGATTAGTTGGTTGTAAGATGTTGGAGATAAACATGTTTTATTTATGTTATAACTACACTTGATTAAAGCAGAGGCATCGGTGAGTCATTTTGCCCGTTTTACGACGGCTCACTTGTGTCCCCTAGGACCCCGAGTTCGCATGAACTGTTCTAAGCTGAGCGTGCTAACCACTCGCGGAAGATTCCATGGGGTCTCCCTTGACTTACTACTTTTTCTCGAGTTAGTTTACCGGGGGCCACAACACCGTATTTATATTTGGATTTGGATTTGGGTGGAGTCACCTTTGATGGTGGCGGAGTCTCTAAGCCCCCCCTCGACAGGGTGTGGTTGTGTCGCCTCGAAAGGTGGCAGGTTTATTTGACTGCGGGACGTTTTTATGCGAAGCTGGTTGATGCCTCTCGATAGAGTCTTCCTCCAGACTGAGCCGCCGACGCAAACTTCTGAGTCCGTCTCCGAAGCTCGGCCGACTTCGTTGCGGGTAGCTTAGTAGGGTGGCCCCCCTAAACTCTCTCGTAGAACTAGCAACGGTCTCGTCGTGATTTCCATCCCTTGTCTAGGTTGGATTGATCGAGCGTGTATGGGTACATTGGTGCACCCCTGCAGGGTAAATCTTTTCGAAAACCGTGTCCGCGGTTATGGACGACTTGGAGCCGTTCTACTCGATCATAGAACAACTTGCACCTAATTGATGATAAAAAGTGGTGTAGTAAATAGTTGTACTACAATATTAAATTGTTATAAAATTGCCTACCGTGTGAGTGCCTTTGATATTGCTTCTTCGTGTGGTCGCGCGAGGTGATTCATCGGCTGGGTTATGTTTGTTGTAGTATTCTAGTTGGTTCCTTTATGCGCTCTCTTATCTTATTCTGATTAGACGGAAGTTGTAGAGTGTCTCTATAGGTTCTTAGTGCTTGCTCGCTGCCGCTTAACCCCACCATACAGCTGGCGTCCTTTTGAGGCTCTCGAGTTGTCTGCGTACCTCACGTACAAAGGCCGCTTGTTGACTACGCTTTATACGTCTTGAAGTCTTGCTAAGTACTTTTGTACTTATTGCTGCTCGTCTCGGATTTCTCGCCGGAGCAGGTTTGAAGACAGGTACATGGAAGCGACGACGTTAGCAAGGTTACCCTTCCGGCTTGGCCTGGGCAGGGTTATGGACGCCATCGTTATCTTCAGGCCTCTTAGGCCCATTTGTATTCTTGTCCGTACTCGGATACTATTTGCTTTATGTATGATTTGAATCTTTGTATGTATTTGGATTCTTGACTCGTGGAGTCGTTGTGGTTATTATATATTCTTTTGTGGGTTCCATCGTGAGCCTGTGTAATGTTACTACCTTGATTCCACCCGCCTAATGTGTATGTTGAGACATGCATATTGTGCTTGGTGGTGCGTTTCCAAAGTGACATTGTACGAATTGTGGCGTGATTGCTGTAATTCGCAAAGGTGCCGATTTTGGGGCGTCACAGTGCCCGCTTGCATCTTGACACCACAGAGTACAACAAAAGGAAGATCCAGTGTTTGTATGGTCCAGGGGGCAAAGCGGGAGAGACTGCAAATCTCCTTCCCCTCTATGATATTTTGCTTCGGATATTCCGTGCCAACATTGCTCCAAGTGGGGGCAACAATGATTCTATCAGAGGTGGACTTGTGCATCTACTCCACCATGCCCGTCTTGTGTTTGAGGCCGGAAGGGATTGTGAAGGGATGGAGCTCGATGTGATGTACTTCATCTTCATGGAGATGAAGATTGCTATGCTTGATAGGAAGATCCCTCCTTATGCTCCATTTATCATGAGGCTCATCATTGACAGAGGCATTGAAGGAGACTTTGAGATTGAGCAAGATTTGCTTGATGAAGAGTTGGAAGTGCACAAGCCCAACAAGCTCTACAAGAAGACCGCTCATTTGATGTCTAGCACCTCAAGTGCTTTTCCCTCTTCGAGTGATGTGTTGGGTGGCAACCGCTATGCTAGTGGTTCTAGAAGGAAGAATGCGGATCCACCAAGTGGTGGAATGGGTCAAGAGATGAAGAAGCTCAAGTGGTGGCAAAGGGCTTTGTTTTGCATGAACAATGATGTGCGTCAAACTCAATACAAGGACTATGTGGACCGCAAGCACATTTACAAGAAGCAAAGGGAGTTGGATGCTCGTTTGAGGGCTGTGGAGAAGGGCAAAGGTGCTAGCCATGAAGAAGAGTCCCAAGAGCAAGATCTATCCGAGGACACTTTTTCTTTTGGCAAGTGGAATGAAGGATCAACTTTTGATTGGAAGGAGTTAGCCGAAGTCACCTCCAAGGGCAAGGAAGCCGTTGATGAAGAAGATGAGGAAGAAGATGGAGATGATGATGAAGAGGAAGAAGATGATGATCAAGGAGATGATGATGAGGAAGATGAGGACTTCGATGACGTTGAGGAGTGATCTCGTGTTGTTGTCTCCCTTTTTGGCGTCTTGATGCCAAAGGGGGAGAAAGTCCTATTTGCATGTGTTTACATTTGGATTTGTGGTTTTCCATTTGGATTTGGTTGGGTCACAAGCTCTTATATCGTGTGCTTGCTCGCTTGTGTCCCATGGTTGAACTTATCATCTACTACTATGTGTTAAACTTTATGCTTATTATGTGTAGTAGAACTTATGATTATCGTTATTGATCCTACTTGCTATATCTTGTCATATTATATGTTTGTTGAGTATGTGCTATTGAATTATCATATATCTTGTGCACATATGGATCACATTATAAAATCTAGGGGGGAGTTCTTATTGTTGATGTGTCTTTGTATTCAAATACAAAACTTAAAATAAGGCACATAGCAAGGGGGAGCTCCGTCTATATTTTATATCGTTTGAAACATGCAAAATTATGTATTGTCATCAAACACCAAAAAGGGGGAGATTGAAAGAGCATTTCCCGCCTAATTGATTTTGGCGTTTGTTAACAATACATTATCTATTAATGTGTGATTATGCTTTGCAGGATATTATTATATTCTTGCACAAGATATTGGGTTGTCTATGTTATACTTGATAATTATCTTTACCCAAAGGAAACTCTAGAGGAAATGGTGATAATATGCTCTGGGAGAAGTTTCATATGGTGTTTGGCCAGGAAGGCCGGCTTTAGCCGGTCCCCAGACCGGCTATAGCCGGACTGGGCAGTTTCGAAGGAGCTCTGCGCCTCTGGAGTAACCCGGCTATTTGTCCGGCTATTTCCGGCAGGGCTGGATTTTTCAGGCCGGCTTTAGCCGGTGTGGAGACCGGCTTTAGCCGGACTTAACTCCGGCTTTAGCCGGACTTTTCTGGCAGGCAACGGTCAGATTTTGGTGGGGGTATAAATACCCCCCACCTTCTTCCCGAATGAGTAGCTCGTCCAAGATTGAAGAACACCATTATTTTGAGCCACCAAATCAACTAGATCTCCTCCCTCAACCCACCAAAGCTCTTGATCTTTGGAGAATCGAAGGAGAAGACCATCATCTACATCCTCACCGAAGCGATTTGATTTCCCCTCTCATTTGCTTGAGGGCCCTTGTGTCTTGGGTTCCCTTGTGTCCCAAGACCTTGTTTGTGTATTTGATATCTTGCTACTTGTTGTTTGACAGCATTGTGTTGTGCTTGGGAGCCTCCAATTCGGTTGTGGATGCGTGCCCCAAGATTGTAAAGGCCGGTTCCGCCTTGAGGAATCCCTTAGTGGAAAGTGAGCTAGGCCTTTGTGGCGGAAGCTTGCACCGGAGAATAGGGTGAGCCTTTGTGGCGTTGGTTAGGCCTTTGTGGCAACCACACCTCTCCGACGTAGACGTACTTCCCCTAAAAAGGAAGGAACTACGGGAATTACATCCTTGTCTCCGTGTGCTCCACTCTCGGTTACCTCTTTCCTTTATTGCCTTTACTTATTGTATCTTGTTTAGCTTGCTAGTTGACATATAGGTAAATTCACCTTAGTTGCATATCTAGAGAATTTACCTTTGTGTCAAGCCTAAATTGAAAAAGAACTAAAATTTGAGTAGCACCTATTCACCCCCCCTCTAGGTGCCCATACGATCCGTTCAACCGCGAGTATCCATAAACAAAAGATCACGATATCAACTCAAATGAAAGATAGTGCAATGTTGAAAGCTTGCCCCATGACGGCATGGCCGGGCTAATTCCCAACTTACAACTTGCAAGCATAACAACTCAACATAAGAGACCACAATGTCAAAATTTTAAAACAAGAAAAGTAAAGTGTGCCATCCGATTCGTGAGAGCTTTACTGACCAATTTTCGCATAACACCAAAAAGAGTTTAATTTGAAGGATAGATAAAAGCAAGTCAAATGTACTTTGGAATAGAAAATTGCTAATAGGTATGTATGGTGGACACTTTGGAACAACTTGGTTTTTAGGAGTTGGATGCACGAGTAGAGCTCATACTCAGTACAAAGTGAGGGCTAGCAAAAGACTGGGAGCGACCAACTAAGAGAGCAATAATGGCCATAATCATGCAGAACGACAAAGCAACATTAAAAGAAGCATAAGATGGCATCAAAAGTTAAAAACTAAATGATCATAGAGGCAATGGCGACTTTGTATGAGTCTAACATGTGTGAGCATGCGCCAAGTCAACCCATATAAAGCATCAAGGAGAAAACCAAAATAATGCTTCCAAATAATTAAAACAACGCATGATTTTTTTCAAAGGCTCATTAAGCAATCTCTGTTATTTGAGACAAGTCATGCTACAGCAAAACCACTAAGCATACTATCAAAAATACATCAAGCATGACATGCAAAAGCCTAGGCCGCAGTCTACACAAGCTCCTTCGTGTACCACTTTTTTGCATAAAGTTTTTTCTCTTTTCCAACACTATTCAAACTTTTTATAACCAACTATTTTGATGAAAACCAATAAATACCAGAGGCAAAAATACACCTTGATGAAAAGATATAACAAGATCTAAACAAATATCAAGGCGAAAATCGAAAGCTAAACGTAGTTCTAGAAAAAGAGAACACTCATTGAAATTATAAGAATGAAAAATGGAGTGTTCTTGGCAAATGAAAAGCAAGGCAACTTCTCCAAAAGAAATTTGTTGGGGTCCAACCATTTATTGCAGCAAACAAAACTAAAGAAAACTAAAAACTAAAAACAACTGACGCTCCAAGAAAAACGAATAATGCATGAAGCAATAAAAATATAGTGTCTTGAAAGGTGACCTAATTTTTGCCGATGAAGAAGGGGTGCCTCGGGGGCATCCCAAAGCTTTGACGCGTGTACTTCTTGGATATTTCTTGGGGTTACATGGGCATCCCTAAGCTTGAGCTTTTGTCCATTCTTCAACTCATCTCATCATTCTCCGATCCCTACACTTGAAAACTTCCTTCATACAAAACTAAACACAAATCTATTAGCAATATTAGTGTAAGAATAACATTGAATCAACCCTTTTTGCTTCAGGTTTCAACTCAAAACCACCACATATAAAGTATATACTACTGTAGCAACTTCCCCAAGAAATATTGGCAGAAATCTGTCAAAACAGAACAGCTGACAAAGGTCGAATTTTTAGAGGGTTTTCTGTTACTCAAATCAAAAAGTGTTCAACTAATTAAAGTTTGGATATAACCTAGGGCATATGCGCAAGAAATCGTAGGTCTAAAAGATATACAGAGAATTTTCATGAATTTTAATGGTGCAGCACCAAAAACAGTTTCAGGACAGCAACAGCCCCAAATCTTACCTCACTCAAATTAGAGTCTTCTCTTGGCACAAAAACGAAATAAAAATGATAAGGAGAGGTCATTACAGTAGTAATAACTTCCAAGACTCAAATAAAAGAAAAAGTAGTAAAAGTAAAAACATTGGGTTATCTCCCAAGAGTGCTTTTCTTTAACGCCTTTAAGCTAGGCGCAGAAAATGCGAATCAAGTAATATCAAGTGAATCATTAAGATCAACTGTAGGAACAAAGAAATGAATTCTGTCCAAATGAGTTTTTGAGTACCCCTTGTAGTCGCGCCTTGGTACACTGCTTTCATCAAAAAGATTTTCAGGACAAATCCAACTGAAATTATTTTCCAAGGCATCATGAATTCCTAAAGTTTACAAGGTATTGGCATTCTAGAATCTTCATTAGGTGTACCAACAACTTCAACAGGCGAGCCAAGCTTATTAAATTTCTTAAAAACTTCCCTAGCTTCAATAACAACATCTCTAAATTCTATGCGCAGAGTTTCCAAGATAAAAGCTTTCTTTTCGGGGTCCTCAATATCATGAAGCTTGAGAAACATGTGTTGCATAAAAGGATTAAGGCTAGCAAACCTAGCTTCTAACATATGAACTAAATAAGCAGAAGCAACTTCATAACTAGGAGCAAGCTCAGCCAAAGACTTTTCCTCAACATCTTTATGCATACTAATATGATTAAAGAACTCCTCAATGTTATCTTTCCCAATAATTGAACCACTACCTACTGAGAGGTCCTCCAAAACGTATTTAGGGAATAACATAATGAACTAAAAGTAATAAAGTAACAACTATAAAGGATACTAATTTTTTGGGTTTTTGATAAAACGATGCAAGTAAAAATAAAAGAAAAACTTAAAACAAAGTAAAGGATGTGCGTGCGAAACTCCCCTTGCAGAAGTCTTCTTTTTCCCCGGCAACGGCGCCGGAAAATTGTTGCTTGTTGCGGGCAGGATAACCACCGAGTTGGGAACCCCAAGATAAAGGTATGATGAGTACAGCAGCAAATTTTCCCTCAGTAAGAAACCAAGGTATGTCGAATCCAAGAAAAAGCCAAACTCTAGAAGGTGATGCTGACTAGCCTACTAACACTCCAACAAGGGCGCCGTTTACGATCAAATGAATTAGCGCATCTTCAACTAGTAGCAACGTGAAACCTGCACACAACACAACCAAATACATTGCTCCCAACTTACGATGAGGTTGTCAATCTCACCGGTTTACTTGAAACAAAGGAATAAGCGTATCGAGTGGAAAATAGTAATAGTATGCGAGTAAAGTAGACAATGCGAGTAAAGTAAACATGTGATAACAATATAAAAGAAATAGGACCGGGGTCCACAGTTCACTAGTGGTGTCTCTCCATAAGATAAAATAATACATGCTGGGTAAACAAATTACAGTTGGGCAATTAATAGAATAAAGACAACGTGATATGTCGAGAGGATCACTATGAGATTTACTCTGGGCATTACAACAAGATACATAGACCGCCATCCAACTGCATCTATGACTAATAATCCACTTGTGGCGAATCAATCCGAGAACTCCACAAGTATTAAGTTGCGAACAACAGATAATTGCATTAAGCAAAGTGCGTAATGTAAACAAAGCATATGCCCTCGAGCATATGAATGTTGTTTTCCCCCTAGTAGCAACAGCACATCTACAACCTTAGAGGTTTCTGTCACTCCCCAGATTAAATAGAGGCATGAACCCACTATCGATAATAAATACCCCCTCTTGGAGTCACTAGCAACTACTTGCCCAAGATAGCTACTAACAACGGAGAGCATGCAAGATCATAAACAACATAGAGATAACATAAGATAAAATTCAGTACTTCAACTCAATCATAACACCAATATTCATCGGATCCCAACAAACACAACATGTAGAATTACATAACGGTGATCTCGATCATGTAAGGCAGCTCACGAGATCTAAACATGAATCACATAGTGGAGAAGACAACCATCTAGCTACTGCTATGGACCCATAGTCCAAGGTAGACTACTCACTCATCGCACCGGAGGCAAGCATGGCGATGAAGAAGACCTCTGGTGGCGATTCCCCTCTCCGGCAGGGTGCCGGGAAGAGCTTCTGGACCCTCCCGATCTTCAGGTCGACGGCGGCGGCGGATCGCGATGTATTCTGGAAAAGTGATCGGGTATTTAGGTTTTTCCTATCGGGGGGTCTTTATAGGCGAAGGGGCAGCGTCAGAAGTGGACTAGGGGGCCCATACCACAGGCTGGCATGGGCCAGGGACGGGCCACGCCCCCCTGGTGGTGTGGCCACCCTCTTGTCCGGCTCCGTCTCCTCTTCGGTGTTCTAGAAGCTCCGTGAAATATCTGGACGACTGGTTTTGTTTCGTCCAATTCTGAGAATATTTCCTATGTAACTTTTCTAAAACACAAAAACAGAAGAAAACAGGGAACTGGCACTGTGGCGTCTCGTTAATAGGTTAGTTCCGGAAAATGAATAAAAATGCCACGAAGTGGAACAAAACACTAAACAGATGGTGTAAAAATAAGCATGGAGCATCAAAAATTATGGATACGTTGGAGACGTATCAATGTCCTTGGACATAAGAATGTTGTTTTCTCCCTAGTGGCAACAACACATCTACAAACTTAGAGGTTTCTGTCACTCCCCCAGATTAAATAGAGGCATGAACCCAACTATCGAGCATAAATACCCCCTCTTGGAGTCACTAGTATCTACTTGGCCAAGATAGCTACTAACAACGGAGAGCATACAAGATTATAAACAACATAGAGATAACATAAGATAATATTCAGCACATTAATTCAATCATAACACCAATATTCATCGGATCCCAACAAACACAACATGTAGAATTACATAACGGTGATCTCGATCATGTAAGGCAGCTCACGAGATCTAAACATGAAGCACATGGTGGAGAAGACAACCATCTAGCTACTGCTATGGACACATAGTCCAAGGTAGACTACTCACTCATCGCGCCGGAGGCAAGCATGGCGATGAAGAAGACCTCCGGTAGCGATTCCCCTCTCCGGCAGGGTGCCGGGAAGAGCTTCTGGACCCTCCTGATCTTGGGTCGACGACGACGGCGGATCGCGATGTGTTTCTAGAAAATTGATCGGGTATTTAGGTTTTTCCCATTGGGGGGTCTTTATAGGCGAAGGGGCGGCGTCAGAAGTGGACCAGGGCGGTCAGACATGTAGGGGGCGCAGCCAGGGGCTGGGCCGCGCCGCACTGTTGTGTGGCCGGCCCGTGGCCCCTCTCCATCTCCTCTTCGGACTTCTAGAAGCTTCGGTAAATTTCTGGATGTTCGGCTTTTGTTTCGTCCAATTCCGAGAATATTTCTTGTGTAACTTTTCTGAAACACAAAAACAGCAAAAAACTGGGAACTGGCACTATGGCATCTTGTTAATAGGTTAGTTCCAGAAAATGCATAAAAATGCCACGAAGTGTAACGAAACACTAAGCAAATGGTGTAAAAACAAGCATGGAGCATGAAAAATTATAGATACGTTTGAGACATATCAACGACGTGAAGAAAATCCTGGTGGATGCACTAGGTACCCTGAGAACTACTAGAACTCTTTCTTTGTAAGTCCTAAATGCGGCAAAAGAAGGGGTTAGACCAGGTCCCAGACTCAAATCCAAGGGGATTGAGTTTGAAGTAGGTGACAAGTATCTGCTCTGGCAGTTAACTGACCTCTTGATCCGTCAGAGCTGTTAGGCTTGTTAACCAAAACCCCTTGCGAGATAATATAATGAAAGTTGTTTAATTGAGTACATGGAAGTCGAAGATTGATAAAAGTAAAAGATATGAAGATTTGAGATTCAACCCGAATCTACAATTCTGGTAGAATGTCGGGGGCTACTGACAAGGGTATAGATAATAGAGCCCGTTACTCATGTTCCCCTGAGGCCCATTAAGCTAGGCCCAAATGTAATCATAGTCAAAGTATGAGTCCAAGTCGAATACCGATATTGTAATATGAACCGAACACGACCGGTTCCTTAAGACCTGGCCGCCTATATATAGGGGCCAGGAGAGGCCGGTCAGGGACAGATTGAAAGTAAGCCAAGTTGACCACCATGTTTACTCTCGATACACGCCTTGTTTAACTGATCTTTACCTTTGAGTTCATCCAACACCCTATTCCCCCGATCCTAAGTCCTTCATCTTGGACATTTGTCGAGTTAACCCTCGTCACATACATATGTTTGCTCTGTTGAGTGTTGTGTTGTGACCTTGTCATGATCAACCTCCTCAAATCAATCTAGCATTCAATGTTTTTCACTCTTGTGTCATAAAATTACAAAGCTCAATCTCCTTTAATAAACTGGGCATACATCCTTCATTCTAGCATATGGAACTAAATGCAAATGCAACACTAGCTGAGAAAGTGCCAACTGGGCCTTACCAAAGAAATATCTTCGGTCTTGTTTAATGGTTTCAGCAAGGTTTCTCACTATATGAGATATATCGGTCAAGGTGATCATTTGGCATCCTTTTTTGAATCAGACTATTACCACAACCATCGTAAAATACAACCATGCGAGGTATGCTTGACTGACCTATTCTCCTTTCATCTTGCCCTTAATTTTGAGTTGTCCAATATACATATGATATACTTATCATTATGAGAGCAAATAATTGAATCTAGAAAGTGGTTCATAAATCCAATTTGATCCCCACTAAATGTAGAGGAGATTAAGATTCATTCTCCAACACTACATTGTGCTAGAAATTTGGGTTTCTACCTTTACACATGGGACTACCTCTAAACTAATAGAATCCAAAAAATTAGGTTTCATTTCTTAACTTTAAGAGGATACGAAAAAATCTATCAAAATGCCCAAACTTCCTCTCCTATGGGAAAAGATTGCATAAACTTTGTAAGCTCTTATCTGTATGTTTTTTATATTTACAACTTCTTGCTTCCCAAAGGTGTTACAAAGTATATTGGTAAATGTAGGGGAAATCCCCTTTAGATTGGGTTGAGAGATTACCAATACTAGCTTAATACCCGTGCGTTGCTACGGGATAATAAAACATAATATGTGAAAATATATTTTAAATTTATTTATAATAAAATACTATATATAAAAATACATTTTGATTTCTTTATAATACAACCTGGAAAGCATTGAGTTTTTTCTTGATATCATCACCCTCAATTAACTCTAAAATTGGTTCAGCTTTCTCTCATGGTCTCTACCAAATATATAGTGTTTTGCAAGTGTGGCTTGTAACATAATATCTGACTCAACATCATCTGCTTGCATTGACTCAACGACTTTTTCCATAACTTTAAAAGTCTGTCTTGAAGCGCCTTAAAGTGAAGAGACATGGTTTCACATTCTTCTTTTTCATCATTGTGACAACATCAGAAATCTTCTTCTCGTCCACCATTTTGTACGGTAGCAGCTGCTGATTGACAACAAAAACCATAATTGGGAATCTCCAAGACTTGTTCTGCCTTTATTACATTTATTTCAGCCACACAATTAGCTAAAATACCGTGGACTCAACACATCAGTCCCTAAGACCCTAAGCCCGTCTTTACTACCAATGCATGGATTTGAACACCTAGTGCCAAGTCATCCGAAGCATCGCACGACTTCATAAGGATAGCAAGAGTTGTCCGGTCAGAGCCAACACCAGAGTGAGCCATCTCCAAGAATAGAGCCACCGACTCCCGGTGCATGTCGTGCTGGCAATAGCTCGAGATTAGACCGTTCCATGACAGGGCATCCGGGTTTGGCATCTTGTCAAACAGTGACATATCGCGGTCTTGATGTCCCAGAATGTGAGAACTATTGCTAGAAGATACCCCGCGCGTTGCTGCAGAAAACCTAAAAAACAATCTAGATTTCGTCGATGCAATTGTGCTATTGATATCATAAAGAAACCATGTGAGCTATAGTTCAAGGAGGAAGTGCTTAGAATTCTCTAAACTGTCGTCAATGCAATTCCATCATTTAACTTCCTTGAATGTATAGATGCATGTATAAAAACTACATATAAATTCATAATTCTTATAGTCAAAAGCAAAACATGTCAAACTCTACACAAACTACAAATAATTGGAATTGTATTATCATCATAAATGATTTCAAAGTTTCTTGTGGAAGTGGGAACAAAAAAGCATCGTCCTAATTCGAAAGCAAATATACTGTATTTTTACTCTCAGTCCAAACTTACACACTGATATGAATAAGCTTATTTGTTGTCATGCCAACTTTCCAGAGAAGAATAGAACATACTAAAACATGTCAGCATCAAGTATTTGTAAGAACTGTACATATTTGAAGTAGCAGCAATTGTTATTAACGACAATGATATTAAGATGCTGCAATAAGATGTGGGAGGTACACATGTATTAGTGCTACTGAAGGGATAATTTTTTTATGTCTTATTGTCTATGAGGGCTGATAAAGAGAATTGTTGTAGGAAAGACAGAACATAATGACCAAACTAGAGAGAATTGGTTTAAAATGAGGGCATCGTTAATCACATAACAAATCACTGGAGAGATGATATACAGAGCATGCTTGAAGACCTTAATGTAGAATTACCGTGGGCCAGGAGATTTTGCTAGTACAGACCTGTAAAAGAAACATCTCTAATTTGATCAAATTGAATTTTAGTAACCTGAAGAAATAACCTTGTGCCAAACTCAGTCATGTAAAATGATGTGTCAAATAAAAGAATGGGGCGCAAAGAATAATCAGAAGTTGGTTTATGCACTCAAACAGTCAAACATAATGTGTCGGTTGTCTGCATCTCATCGGTAATACTTGTAGGCTATAGCACTTGTTTAAATAATTAACACAACTCAGTATAGCATTAAACTAATGATCTTAGAAAACAAAATCAGAAAACTGAAAGTCTGAAACTGAACTGACATCAGTATCATCAAACAGGGGAGTGCCTCAAAAACCAACAATACAGGAGCCGTTAGGTTTCCTCACCGCCGCAAGCTCCTACAGATTTTACACACCCTTATCTATATCTGCACTGTAAATCACGTTAACTCCATCTTCCACTCCTTGTCGAATCTAAAAAGGATATAAAGCATCAAGACATGCAACACCAAAATCATGTGCAGATTTCTTGTGCAAAGCTCAAAAGGTAGCGACGCTGACCATGGTAATGGATGCAGACAATATGGATTCTGGCATAGAGGAGCAAGGGATGCAAACGGCTGGCGGTCAGCCGAGATGGTTTGGTTGCTCCGGTCGCGAGTGCGGAGAGGGAGTTTCACAACGACGCGTCGGTGTTCTGGGTTCGGGCTCCAGAGGAAGCATACCACGCACGCGCAGGCGCGACCTGAGACAAGTGCCGCGCGGCCGCCGTAGGCGCACAGTCCATCCTCAATCGCTAAATCAATCCCCAATTTTTCCTTAGTGCCGCCGCCCCCTGGCCAGCGCCCCCGCCAGAACCACCGCCCCGAAGCCCCATCCTCCTCCGACCGGTGTGCTCCTCAGAGGCACCATCTCCCTGGCGCCCCGTGGTCCGGCGTCGCTGTTCCTCAACACGGCCGACCGCCCTCGCGTGCTCCACCACCCCGGCGGGTAGACGCGATGCGGGCTCCTCCTCTACTCCCGGACGGCGGGAGCCCGCGCTGCCGCTGCAGGAGCGAGGAGCCACCACGGCTGCGCCAGCTGGGTTGCCTTCCTCCCACTCATCGACCTTCTATCCTTGGACGCAGGGATGGCCTGCGCGGCGACCTGCGGCAGCGAGACCAAGACATGGAGCCCATAATCATCCGACACCTGCTGCATCAGGCTGTTGACCTCGGTCTTGCATGGAGAGCGAGGCAGACCCGGCCATGGCACCCTTCATGAAGTCGACCTGGAAGACATGTTGAGCAACTGCTGCTTGAAGTTGTCCATGATCTCGGATATCTGCAGGTTGCCCGTACCCAGGGAAGAGTGGAGGAACTTGACGATGCTATATATCGATGATTCGACTTTAATGATGCCTGGTAATTCATGTGCTCGATGGGCTTGGGGATGGCGTTCTAGGCATGCCCTTCTTCACCTTGAGCGGCTGCCCCTTCTCGCACTTGCGCTCCTGCCGCTGCAGTGACTTTGAGGTCGATCTGTGGATTTCCAGATTGGAGATTGCGCTTCCCATCTAGAGATTTCGATGAAGTTCCGGTGAGAGATCCGGGTACACGGGATCGGATGAGAGATCCGGGTACACGGGATCGGATTGGAAGAGATAGACAACCATCACATTTAGCGAAGGGACGACGGAGCCCACGATTTTGTGCGCGGTTTTTTTAACGTACCATACGAAGGCTGTCGGTTTTAATTTCTAGCGTTGGTGCTTGACGTACCACATGAGGGCTAGCTGCCGGGTTTTCTAGCGATGGTGCTTGACGTACCACACGAGGACTGCCGGTTTTTCTAGCGATGGTGCGGGACGGACAATGTTGACGTACGAAACAGTCTATGTGGTTTTTTTGACCTACCACGGTTTTTTAACCATCACGTCTTCAAGCCGTATTATTAGTAGAGAATCGCCCTCTAGTTGCTTAAGAGTCAGTATGTAAGCCTAAATGTGAAGAAGGGTGGGCATGATCCATCTTGGTAAGCAGAATATTGTTCCAATCATGAAGACTCAATATTTTTTAAGCATCCCCTAGGTGCACATGATTTGGCAACGTACAATCACCAAGGTCACCATATCCACGACATGTTTATAGTTTCTCTAGGTTTAAAAGATACCACCATTTATGTTTGGTGTCCAAGGAATTAGCCAAGACAAATATGGAAACATGGCACTTTGTCTTTTGGAATATTCAAATTAGGTCCAACAAGTTCTATACTGTCAAAATCCTAGGAATCACTGGTGGAAAAAGGGCCTATGGTCCCGGTTCATTTGGGCCATTGGTCCCGGTTGCCGAACCGGGATCCATTACTCGGGACCAATGCCGGTCCCGGTTCCAGCACGAACCGGGACCGATAGGTCTCCACGTGGACGCGCTGCGGGGCGAGGGGGCCTGAGTCATTGGTCCCGGTTCGTAGGACGAGCCGGGATCGTTGATCCAGGGTTTTTTTTCCCATTTAGGGTTCAGGGTTTTATTTGGTGTGTTTTGTATTCAATTTAATGGTATTATATATATACATCAATAATGAAGGAACCACACTATATATATATATTACACATCATGGTCACGAATATATTATTCACCGTCTCATCCGTCGTGCTTGGTCGCTATTACAATCGGTAACTCACACAAATTTGATTTTACATCTTCTTTTTTACACTTCACCCTTCTAAATGAACCGGGTAATAGTATTCTCCTTTCGGATCTATGACTTGTTCTAATAAGAAACCGGCAATTTCCTCTTGAATTGCTTGCACGCGTTCCCGTGGTAGAAGACCGTCCCGCATCCGTTCGATCTAATTTAAAGAAGGGGATCAATATATATGAATGAAACTAAACACAGTTGATGGTAATAAAATAATGTTGAGATTATTGTTTATCGTACTTCAAGTTTTTTGATGTTTCGGTCTGCACCCTTCTCTTTGGTCGTCTGGCGAATGAACTCGCAGACATAGTATCCACATAAGTTATTCCCAGCTTCTTGCCTCAAGCACTTTACGAGAACGGAGTTCAATCAAAATAAGAATCAAGCATGATAATTGTATTGAAACTAGAATCAAAGAGATACGTGGATCTAGCAAGTAGTACTTACATTCAATGGTTTAAATGTAAGCTCTGGCTTCCAAACACCCCTAGTGTTGGCGGTGAACCGTTTCCAAGCCTTCTGGAGGCATTCCTGCATGTTCACCCAATTTCCTAAAGGTGTGCGTTTTGAGTCCATGACTTTGACTACTCCTTCGTCAACACTAATGATTAACAGAATAAAGTGGAAGCTGCACAGACATAATGAGTCAAATAGCTTAACATCGAGTAAAGCGAAAACAAAATGTGTACAAGACAGTAACACTCACTCGAAGTTGTAAGGAAATAGTATTTCCCTTCTGTTGCTGAAATACTTCAACGATTGTACCAAGTTATCCTCTGTCTCTTTGGGTTTTTTTTTGAGAGTATCTTCATGAACGAAATTGCAGTCAACGAACCCAAGGTCAAAGATTCCTCCTCGGTCGCATTCGAGAATCTTCATTCTGCATATATAATTAGTATAATGATGAGTAAGATTATACAAGCAACGAATGAGCTGAGCTAGAAAGACTTAATAATACTTACAGGCAATAGGCACTGACAATAGTTTTGTCGAGGGCGTCTTGTTGGTAAAACTGAAATAATTCTAGAAATTCCATCAGTAAGAAGCCATCTCCATGACCGTAATGGTGGTGTTTATATCCAGCATAGATCCAGTTTGTGGATTCAGCACAGGCTTGTATGTACCAGTTATGCAATCTCCGCATTTTTGTTGGTAGATCTTTGACTAACTCGGGTTTGACGAGAGGATCCCCGTACCGGTATTTGTACGCTATTTGCTGGTACCCCTCGAACTCATCTAGACGGCTCATGTACTCAGCAATAGACAGTCCATATAACTTGGCCTTTTCTCCGTAGAGTTGAATAAACTCCGGATCAATGTTCGGATCATGCCGCTCCTGGGCTCTCCACTCATTGGTATCGTACACTTTGAGCGGTTCGATCGATTGATTTTTCTGTTGTCCGAGCTGGGCAACTTCTTTCCCGACTCTCCGCTCTTTTGCCTCAGCTGACTTGGTAATAGAGCGATTATAGTCAGGTGTGAGCGCTATGGGTTGGTGAAGCTGAATCTTAAGCATGGCTGCTTTGGCTTTATCTTCTGCGGTGACCGGGAAGATCAATGGCTCCGTCGGCTTTGGATTTTTCTTGTTAGCCATGTCAGTCTTCCACTGTTGATAATGGGCATCTGCGGCCGTAGCAATTTCCTCATCTGTCTTCTCGTAAGGAAGCTTCTTCATATTCTGATGAGGTACTCTTGGGAGGGGCGATAGCTTACGTTTCGGTGATCGGAACGTGCTCTTGCTGCTGCTGGTGGTGCTGCCCCTCTTAGTATACTTCCGCTTTAGTCTCTGAGGCTCAGGGGACGGAGACGGCTGACGCGGCGGCGGAGACGGCTGAGGCGGCGGTGGAGACAGCTGCGGTGAGTGGTGAGGCGGTGAAGGCGACGGTTGCGCTGGAGAATGGTGAGGTGGCGGCGAAGGTGGACTGCTGCTATGAGGAGTGGGTGGCCTTGGCGGGACATAATTTGGAAGCACGATGTGCTCCTTTGGCCATACAATAGTCCCCCCTTTGGCTTCTCCTAGTTCAGTCAGGTCCCTATCTTCCCCTGCAGGGTGGTCCAGCTTCAGCTCCTCAAAATCTTGCTTGACATCATCCACCGTGACGACAGCGTACCCTTTTGGAATCGGTCTGCAATGCCAAGTTCCGTTAGGCGCAGTTGGTACGGCCATGCCGACCGCCGCTGTCACCCTTAAGTTCATAACTTGCACCTTTAGCTCACAAGCTGTGCTCTCCGTGATATCATCCACTGGGTAGCGTTTAGGAGGAGCCATCGTCAGTGCATCATCATCACCATCGTGGAGCTGGGTGGAAGCGACGCTGCTTTTCTTATTTGATAGGGCGTCGATACCATCGAATGCAGCTTCTACCATGTGCCGCTGAGATTGGCTGCTGATACCTTGCTGGCTAAGTCTGTCGAGTTGATCCTGCTGCCGCTTTAATGCTTCTTCTACATTACGCAGCCGGTCTGCAGCTGCCGCTTTCTCAGCTGCCTCCCTTTCCTTTCTCCTCTGATGACTTTTATCGGGATATCTCTTCATTTCCGCGGGGAAGGCAACCTTCCACGGCTTGGAGCCCGGTGTGCCTCGTGCTCGTCCGGTGTGTTCATCATTTTTGAGGGCTCGTGTGAGCTCGTCGTTCTCTCTATCGGGAACGAACCGTCCCGCTTCCACATCTTGTACTGCACTTCTAATATCTTCGATGGGCAGTAGGGGATGATCTTTGTGTTTCTGGGTATATATTGCCCTCCCTTCTTCGTCCAACGTGCCCCCATGGCCGTAAAACCAGTTTCTCGCCCGTGGTGTCCATGTTGTGGGCTCTGGTCTGATCCCGGCAGCAATATACTTGACCTCAAGTGCATCCCACTTAGGCATGCAACCGGCGTAGCCAGCAGACCCCATATTATGGTGGTACACTTTCTTAGCAGCGTTCTCTTGATTTATTCTCGACCTTTCCAAAGCTTTCTCCGATGTCTTGTACTTCACAAAATCAGCCCACTGGTGTCTTAACTTAGCATAGCCGGCTTGATTAAAATCCGGAGTCTTGTCTAACTTGACAAACTTAAGGTACAGTTTCTTCTTCCAGTTCTTGAATGCCTCGGCCATCTTGATCAGAGCAAACTTCTTTACTCTTTTAAGTAGCTCCTTATTTGCTTCCTTCTCCTCATCTGGATTCACATCTAGCCTCGGCAGGAGGAAATTAAGCATAAGCCTGTCAAAAAGCTTATCTTTGGCGACGTCGCCGACAAACAGGACTCCACCGCTGCTTGGCCGATTCCATTCTTGAACGATGATCGGGATGTGGTCCCTCACAAGAACTCCACATTGCTTGACAAATTTTTTTGCGACATCTTCAGGAGCTAGCGGTTGGCCGTCTACACCGACCACTTCGATCCTATAACTCACTTTGTTGTCCAACTTTTTGGTTGGGCCTCGTTTTGTTCTGACGGAACAAGTGCTCGATCCGGAGGGCTAAAATAAGAAAGAGTGTTAATATATGCATGTATATATAGACAGTCGGGCATTACAAAAAAACATATATACACCTCGCCGGAGTTTCCGAGATTTAAGGTTCGGCCGGAGCCGTCGTCTTCTCCCTCGTCGGCTTCTCCCTCGTCGCCTTCTCCCTTGTCAGCTTCTCCCTCACCGGCTTCTCCCCCGTCCCAGGCTTCTACCTCACCGGAGTCGTCTCCTCGGTTGAGAGATTCATCTCCCTCACCGGAATCGTTCAGAAATGTCCTGGTGACATCAATATCTACATTTTCTCGGATCATTCCTTGGAGGAAGTATTCATCATCTTGACTTTTTTTATGTGCTGGATCCATAGTTTCTGCAATATACCGACATTTGTTAGTTAGAATACACGCTATATATTCAAAATGCACGCTAAAACTAATTTTAACTAATTCTAATTCTAACTAACAAACTAACACTAACTTCTAACTAAGTACTAAGGGCATTCCTATTCGGCGCTTCAAGCGCCTGTTACGGGTGGACGCCTGAAGGCATGTTCTTGACCGGACAAAAATAATAGATTTTTATTTCTATTGGGCCACCCCACTAAGATTTTAACGTCTGTGGGGGGTGCGCGTCAAATAGGAATTGCCCACAGCACCCAGCGGGCAAAAGAGGCCGAAAAAACAGCACCAGCGGGCAAAAGAGGCCAAAAAAAACAGCACCGCCCGCGTCAGTGCCCGTCGCCTCGAGTCAGTGCGTCAGTACGTCTTCTCCAACGCGACGCCCGCGTCAGTGCCCGTCGCCTCGAGTCCCGCCGCGTCAGTGCTTTGGGCGCCCCGCCGTCACCTTCAATGCCTGCCGCGGCATCAACGCCGGCGTGCCGATTGGGCTGCCGCTCGGTGGCATTCATTGCGGCCGCTGGACGCCCGGCCACTGGCCCCTTTAAAAGGAGGCCAACGGAGCCGCGGCCACCAGCCTCCATCGCCATAGCCAGCACAGCCGCCAGAGCCACCACATCCCGGCCACCACAGCAGCCATGGGGTTCTGGAAGAAGGGCAAGGGCAGCCACGACCACGAGGCCGGCGGGTCGCGCCGGTCTGGGCGCCGCCAGTCTCCTCCACGCCGCCAGTCTCCTCCACGCCGCGCCAGGACGGCCTCGCCGCAGCGCCAGCGTGACCGCCGGTACATTCCGGTGAGTCACTGCCAGGCGCTGTACCAGTGCGGCCAGAGCGTGGACTGGCCGGACTGCAGCCTCCCCGGCGGGTGGCACCTCAACAGCCGGCGCGTGCCGGTCCCGCCGGTGCCGCGCTTCGGCCCAGAGCGGGTCGCCGAGATCCGCCGCCGGCGCGCACTGATGCCGGCGCGCCTCCGCGCCGATCCCGCCTTTGGCTACGATAGCCAATGGTGGGACAACTTCGGGCCGCGGGAGCGCGACCCGGTGCGGCGGGCGGCCTTCCTAGGGGAGGTCGCCCCCAACCCCTACGCCGGCGTGTACATGCCGGAGCCGGGGCCAGAGCCGCCGCAGGCGGATCCCTTCATCGAGGAGATGGAGGAGGACGAGGAGGCGCCGCCGGAGGTGGGCGGCGACGACATCCCTGGCGAGGAGCCCAGGGACGACACCGACGACTTCGTCGGCAGCGTCGCCTACGGCATCCTCGACGCGATGGACCACGGCGAGGCGCCGCCACCCCCGCCACCGATGTCCGAGGAGGAGGAGCTCCGGGTCGCCGTCCTCGTCTCCGAGGAGGAGGAGAAGAGGCGGTGGGCCGGCATCGACACGGCGCTGGCCATGTCCGTGCACCAGCAGCACGGCCGGCCACCGTCGCCTCCTCCACAGCGTGCGGCGACTCCACCGCCGCCTCCTCCACCAGGCCCACCGCCGCCGCCACCGCGTGCGGCGACTCCACCGCCGCCTCCTCCACCAGGTCCTCCTCCACCGCCTGCGGCCAACTGGCCGTGGCCGCAGGGGCCCTACATCATCCTCCCCGACGAGGACGACGAGTAGGCCGCGGCGAGGACGACGACGCCGACGCCCCTGTGCCCGCCCCGACGAGGGCTTTTTATTTTTATTTTTTATTTTTATTTTTCTATGTTTTTTTTAATTTCAATGTATTATATATATATAAGTAATGAAAAATTTGCCTACGGCAATTTAAATGCGAAATTTAAAAAAAAAAAAGAAAAAATTGGCCGGCCGGGCTCACCGTCGAAGGGGGGCGGCGGCGCTGGGGGTGCGGGGCGGGCGCACGGGGCCGGGCGTCGCGGCGACGCTGGGGGGGGGCGGCGGCGCAGGCCACCTGCAGAGAGAGAATGTGATGAGCGGCGGCGCGGGGGGAAAAGGGAGAGGTCGCGGCGGCGGCGGCGCTCACCGAGGACGGCGGCAGCGGCGGCGCTCTCCGAGGACGGCGGCAGGAAACTCGGACAGCCTGCCGGCGTGTTTTCGCTCCGCGCGCAAAAGTCCTTAGCAGTTTCGGCCGATTTGGGGGGAAGTGGGGGAGGAAGAAGGGCGAGTTATATTTGGAGGGGTCATTGGTCCCGGTTCGTGGCACCAACCGGGACCAATGACTCAACGGTCCCGGTTGATGCCACAAACCGGGACCAATGACCTGGGCGAGGGGCGCTGCTGAGCCGCCACGTGCCCATTAACGGTCCCGGTTGATGCCACAAACCGGGACCAATGTCCTGGGCGAGGGGCGCTGCTGAGCCGCCACGTGCCCATTGTTTTTCTGTTTTAACTTGCTGTTTTCATTTTAACAGGAAAAAACTTTCTTCTATTTAAAATTTGGAAAAACTTTCAACAGGAAAAGTGTTTCAATTTAAATAACTAATCTAAAACCATTTTCTGTTTTCAAAATTATGAATTCTAACTAAACAATTTTACTATTTTTAATAAAAAATGCACTAACACGTTTAAAACGGGCATAACAAATTCAAAAATGATCCAAACAATGTGAAACCTTCGCGTGGTGTCATA
The DNA here is from genome assembly GCA_007115705.1 of Dactylis glomerata. Lineage (NCBI taxonomy): Eukaryota > Viridiplantae > Streptophyta > Magnoliopsida > Poales > Poaceae > Dactylis > Dactylis glomerata. The sequence continues at coordinate 861,775 of QXEO01000659.1, forward strand.
TTATGTGTCATAGTTGCAAGGAAAAATATTGAACTTGGAAAATTGCAAACGTCATAAAAAATCCTTCACAAAATGACCTATCATGTTCGAGGTTTCATGGCATTTAGGTCAAACCACCAATGTTATGGCTAGAATCAGGGCATAGTTTATGATAATGTGCCCATATTGTGCACACATGTGCATCTTGGGATGGCTTACGATGTTGCAGCAGGAAGTTTTCGTTTTCGACGCACGAAATAGCCAATTTCCATTTTTGAGGTGCCGAAATTGGGGTGTTCTATGAAGGAACCACCAAATTAAAGTTTGGCATTGGCACCAACCCATTTTTCAAAAATACTAGACCACCTTAGATGGACCAATTCCCAACCGGTGTATCAGAAACCTTACCGTCCATCCCTCATGAAAAAGACAAATTCCTGCCGATTCGATAGGAGGGTGCCCAGATTTGTACTACAAGTACAGGATATAATGCTTGTGAATTTTTTTAAAAATCATTTATAGGTTCACAACATGCTATTTCACTAGAGATCTACTTCAAGTTTAGCGAGGCTCAGCCCCCGGCTAAGAAGCTTCAAGCCCGCCGCTTTGAATATAGTTTGAAACGGGCATAAGAAATTCAAAAATGATCCAAACAATGTGAAACCTTCGCGTGGTGTCATATTATGTGTCATAGTTGCAAGGAAAAATATTGAACTTGGAAAATTGCAAACATCATAAAAAATCCTTCACAAAATGACCTATCATGTTCGAGGTTTCATGGCATTTAGGTCAAACCACCAATGTTATGGCTAGAATCAGGGCATAGTTTATGATAATGTGCCCATATTGTGCACACGTGCATCTTGGAATGGCTTACGATGTTGCAGGAGAAAGTTTTCCTTATCCCACCGACAGTTTAGTTAGATGACACAAAAACCACCTTTAGTCCCGGTTGTACCCACCAGCCGGGACTAAAGGTTAGATAGTTTCCCGCGCCACTGCGTTCCCGCCTATTTTCTTCCCGCGCTTTCCACCTTTTCCCGCCTCCGTCTTCCCGCCATTTTTTCACTATATATATGTAGGCTTGGCCTCCATTTACATATCACATCTAGACTCATATCTGCAAACCTCATCACTCTCTCCCATGGCCTCCATCGTATCTCTAACCCCCAAGGAGGCGGAGGCGCTTTGCGCCTCAAACTACCCCTGCCCGCCGGGCTACCGCGTCCCCACCGGCTGGATGCTGAGCGTCGGAGGCGTACCGGTCCCTCCTGTCCCTCTAGGTGTGGCGCGTCAGATGGCCATCACGAACCACTACTACTTCGAGCTCACGCCAGAGCAGCGGAGGAATCCCCAGTGGCATCCCGACTACAGCCCGACTTGGGACGCCTTCTTCATCAATCGGCGTGAGAGTGCGCTTGCCAGGCACGAGGAGGACGGCCCACCTTGTTCGAACTTCAACGAGGCCGGCCGTCGGCTGTGGTGGCGCGGCCGGACTCTCCAGAGCGTCATGGCCTACCGTGGCCCCCGCCTGTGCTACCCTCAGTCTCAGCCCACGCGTGCTCACCCGCCGAGGTTCGACTACCGCGACTCCGACGACTACGACGACTACAGTGGCGATGTTTATAGGGCTAGGCATGACTATGACTGAATCACTCCAATATTATGTGTCATAGCTGCATGGAAAAATATTGAACTTGGATAATTGCAAACATCATAAAAAATCATTCACAAAATGACATGTCATAGTTTTCATACATTACATAGATTTACATAGGGTTTAGGGTAATTCTCCTTCGTCGCGTATGTCGATCCCTTGCCTATGATCGCTTCTTAGGCCGTAACCATGGAGCATCTTCATTATTTAACGGGATGCAAGGGTCAGTTTTCACGGTGAAGGGCGGAATTTCTTCAAACTTATCATAATCTGCTGACATGTCTGTCTTGTCCTCGACTCCCGCGATGTTTCTTTTCCCTGAAAGAACTATGTGACGCCTGGGCTCATCGTCTGATGTATTCGTTTCCTTATTTTTCCTTTTTTCGGTCTGGAGGACATGTCCTTCACATAGAAAACCTGAGCCACATCATTGGCTAGGACGAATGGTTCGTCTTTGTAACCAAGATTCTTGAGATCCACTGTTGTCATTCCGTACAGCTGGTCCACCTTTACCCCTTCTCTATTCATGTTGACCCAACTGCACCGAAACAAAGGGACCTTAAAAGTAGGTCCATAGTCAAGTTCCCATATCTCCTCTATGTAACCATAGTATGTGTCCTTTTTCCCATTGTCACATGTTGCATCAAAGCGGACACCACTATTTTGGTTAGTGCTCTTTTTATCTTGGGAGATCGTGTAAAATGTATTCCCATTTATCTCGTACCCTTGGAAAGTCAATACAGTCGCAGATGGTGTTGCGGCCAACAAGTAGAGCTGATCTCCAATAGTGGTGTCATTTATGAGATGTAATTGCAACCAAGTGCCAAAAGTCTCCATGTGATTTTCTTTAATCCAGTAGTCATCCTTCCCCGGGAACTTAGAGCGTACAACATTCATGTGTTCCTTGATATACGGAGCCACGAAGGTAGAGCTTTGTAAAACTGTGTAGTGTGCTTGATTCAAAGAATGCCCGTCCCTAAATATCATTGCTTTCTTTCCTAGCGTGCCTTTTCCACTTAGTCTCCCCTCATACCGTGATTCAGGAACACCAATCGGCTTAAGGTCAGGAAGAAAGTCAACACAGAACCCAATGACCTCCTCTGTTCCATAGCCCTTGGAGATGCTTCCTTCTGGCCTTGCACGATTACGAACATATTTCTTTAAGACTCCCATGAACCTCTCGAAGGGGAACATATTGTGCAGAAATACAGGACCGAGAATGGAAATCTCATCAACTAGGTGAACTAAGAGATGCGTCATAATATTGAAGAAGGACGGGGGGAACACCAACTCAAAACTGACAAGACATTGGACCACATCCTTTTGCAGCCTTTCTAGACTTTCTCGATCGATCACCTTCTGAGATATTGCATTGAGGAATGCACATAGCTTCACAATGGGTACTCGAACATTTTCCGGTAGAAGCCCCCTCAATGCAACCGGAAGCAACTGCGTCATAATCACGTGACAATCATGAGACTTCAGGTTCTGGAATTTTTCTCTGCCATATTTATTATTCCCTTTATATTAGACGAGAACCCAGCCGGGACCTTGATACTATTCAGGCATTCAAAAAAGATTTCCTTCTCTGCTTTGGTAAGAGCGTAGCTGCTTAAGTATTGACGGCCTTTATCAGTATGCTTGTTGTATGGGTCTTTGATACGTTGCTGGTCCTCCCGTGCTTCTGGTGTATCTTTTGTCTTCCCATACACGCCTAGGAAGCCTAGCAGGTTCACGCAAAGATTCTTCGTCACGTGCATCACATCGATTGAAGAACGGACCTCTAGGTCTTTCCAATACTCAAGCTCCCAAAATATAGATTTCTTCTTCCACATGGCCGTGTGTCCGGTAATGGGGTCTTTCGGAACAGATTGACCGCCAGAACCCTTTCCAAATATTACTTCTAGGTCCTTCACCATACCAAATACATCAGCACCTTTAGGGAGCTTAGGCTTCTTCCGGTGATCTGCCTCACCGTTGAAATGCTTGCCTTTTTTTCTTACTTGATGATTGGTCGGAAGAAATTTACGACACTCTAGGTACACAACCTTCTTACATTTATCCAAATATGTACCTTTAGTCTTATCTAAACAGTGCGTGCATGCATTGTATCCCTTGTTTGACTGTCCTGAAATATTACTAAGAGCAGGCCAATCATTGATGGTTACGAACAGCAACGCTCGTAGGTCAAATGGCTCCTGTTTGTGCTCATCCCACACCTTTACACCTGGTTCTGCCCACAGCTGCAATAGTTCATCGACTAATGGCCTTAGATACACATCAATGTCGTTGCCGGGTTGCTTCGGTCCTTGGATGAGCACTGGCATCATAATGAACTTCCGCTTCATGCACAACCAAGGAGGAAGGTTGTAGATACATAGAGTCACGGGCCAGGTGCTGTGACTGCAGCTCTGCTCCCCAAAAGGATTCATGCCGTCTGTACTTAGACCAAACCATAAGTTCCTCGCATCACCTGCAAAGTTTGAGTACTTTCTCTCGATGTTTCTCCACTGCGACCCATCGGCGGGGTGTCTCAGTTTCCCGTCTTTCTTACGCTCTTCTTTGTGCCATCGCAACAACCTAGCATGCTCTTTGTTTCTGAACAGACGTTTCAACCGTGGTATTATAGGAGCATACCACATAACCTTAGCAGGAACCTTCTTCCTGGGGGGCTCGTCATCACCCTCAACATCACCAGGGTCATCTTGTCTGATCTTGTACCGACATGCAGTGCATACCGGACATTTATCCATATTCTCATACTTCTCACCACGGTATAAGATACAGTCATTAATGCATGCATGTATCTTCTCCACATCTAATCCTAGAGGGCAGATAGTCTTCTTTGCTTCGTACGTTGTCTCGGGCAGCTCATTATCCTTTGGAAGCTTTGGCTTTATTATTTTCAGTAACTTCTCAAATCCCTTGTCAGATAAACCAGCCTCTGCCTTCCATTTCAGCAATTCAAGTGTGGTACCGAGCTTTCTGCTGCCATCTTCGCAATTTGGGTATAATAACTTTTTGTGATCGTTTTGCATGGCCTCCAACTTCAGCTTCTCCCTTTCTGTATCGCATTGTTGCTTTGCATCAGAAATGACCCGACCAAGACCATCACCGGGCTCATCCGATGCCCGTTGTTCTTCTTCATTGCCGCCTCCCTCTTCTTCATTGTCTTCCATTGCAGTATCACCGTATTCTTCAGGATAGCTGTCATCATCCTCTTCTTCATTTTCTTCCAGCCTAACCCCTCTTTCTCCGTGCATGGCCCAACAATAATATCCGGGCATGAAACCTCTCCGAAGCAGATGGCTTTGAAGGATTCTCGGGGCAGAGTGCTCCGTCAAATTTCGACAGTCGATGCAGGGACAAGGCATAAAATTATCCACTTTGTTTGCCTTAGCCACATCGATAAATTTATGCAGGCCTGCAATAAAATCAGAATCGCGTCGGTCGCCGTACATCCATCGCATCCGTGCATCGATCTGCGTTATAATAATTAACTATTACAATAACATCATGAATAGTGAAATCACCACCCACATGGACACATATGCAAGATTTTTATATCAGTTACAGATGAAGAAGATAAGGTTGCTAACCTCGGCGGAGGATACCGTGTTGTGCGAACTTAAATGTGGCATGGACATTTCGTCGAACACCTTGTGTGCAATCAAAGGGAAAAAAAAGCTAGCACCCACACCACACACACAATCCAGCAAATTTTTGTGGCAAAGGGCAAAGGGCTGGGTATCAATTTATAGCCAGGGGAGGGTCTTTGATCCCGGTTCATGCCATGAACCGGGACCGCTGACCCGCATAGAGGCACGTGTCATGCTGGGGAGGCCTTGGTCCCGGTTAATGCCACAAACCGGGACCGATACCCCGAAATGAACCGGGACTAATCTCCAGGCGGCATGGACCGGGACCAATAAGTGTCATTGGTCCCCAATGGCCAGCCAAACCGGGACAGATGACATTTGGGTGCTGGACCAAAGACCCTTTTTCTACTAGTGAATATGGTGATAGCATTATTCTTTCGAACCTATCACGGAGACAAAGATGTAGCCAAGAACAACTAATTTCACTTCTTTATGTATCTACCTAAATTAAATCAATGTCGATTTGCATGTATATATTTCATACTAAAACTGCAATCAAATAAAAATTAACATTTGCTACTGCTTTCAGATAAAATATCTAATTATGGCTTGCTGGCATAGCTAGGGATACATATGCTGACATTGCTCTATAGGTATTGCTAGTAGGTGCAGCCCCCCATCCTTATGCTCACAAGTGACACATCACACACAATTAATAGAGTAAAAAGTGGCAGTGCTTTTAATAAATATTGGTATAGTATCCATCATTTGCAATCTTTGATAACATATACACATCAAAATATGACAGCTAGCTTATCGCAAATAACTGACAATTCCTAATCGTGTGCAAATATTTACCCTTTTGCACACTGGTTTTTTAACTATGCGTGAGGCCCCGGCCCATCACCCACCCTCGTGTGGCAATGGTTCACTAAATCATGTGGGGTGTGCTATTTTACCTGTGTACAATTTCATGCAATGTAGTATTGTTCCACAACCAATAAAAGCACCAAATAACAACACATGATACAAAATAAATGCTCTAATCTTTGCTACGTATTAACTTTTGTGCATCCATACCAAGTATCCACTATATAAGAGGATTTATACAACAAGTCTTCCAAGAAAATTATAGCAGTCAACTTATATTGGACTACATATTGTATATTGCTCAACAAGTCTTCCAATGTGGTATTCTGTGTCCTTCAATACACCCCTCAGCGGCCCGTGTATGCTAGGAATAAGAGGTATCAAGAAAGAAATTCACACCAATATTTTGCTTCTAGCCGGTGGAAGTTCTATACTGTGCAACTTTGGCTTACAAAACCAAACTATTAGGTGTGATGACATAGTTTGACGCTCAAAGTCATCTAGCAAACAAAGGGTGAGTCCAAGATTATCGTCTTCACAATGCCCCTATGTCATAGAAGATCATCGATGCTTAGTGGTGAGGGGGCTAGCCTCATGATCAAGGCTATAGATCGCTCAATATGGAATTACAATCCGTCCCATTCTCGGTTGATGTTCCTTTTTTTGAAGAGGTGGATTATATTGTGGCATCATGGCTCTCTCTCACATTCAAATATTTGCATTATTTCTAGAATAATGGAATCAAAACAAATATGGATTTTTTGTGAAATGTAGAAGCCCTTTTGGAGAGGCATTATGTGATGTACAACAAGTCGACAACCCCACGAGCGCGCACACACACAATACATCTATGGTACATTTTGAAAAGGCAAAATCATTGGATTTAAGGATAAAGATCTAGTGGTGTTCGAGAGTTTTGTATTTTTTCATCAAGGAAGACATCACCTACCTAAGAAGTTTGATTTTGTAATGTAGCTTCCGCACCTTGTTTCCATTGTAAGTATTGCCAATTACTTTCTTTATATCTAAATGAAATGATAGATGACCTTTCTTGATTCATCAAAATGTAAATTACAATCATAATTCACACATAAGTCACCCATCCAAATATTTTGTTTTTTTTTCTAGGATACTGGAATGAAAGTTCATGAGGCTTTCTGGTGAAATACATAGGTGCTTTTGGGGAGGCAAAGTGATGTACAACATTCCCTACACAAAAACCACGACCTTATGGTACATTTGAAAAGAGCAATATCATCGAATTATAAGGATAATGTTCTAGTGGTGTTGGATGTGGGTCTTTCTTCATCGAGGAAGACCTCACCTGCATGAAAAGTATGATTTATAATGTAGAATCCATATTGATTGTTTCCTTTTTAAGTATTGTTATTGTATTATAATATGTGAAATGGTAGAGCACCTATCTGGATTCATCAAAATACAAAATACAATCTAAACCACACAGAAGTCACCCTAATACTTATATTGTGCTAGCTGCAACAATAAAATCAGTAAATAAAAACACATGATATAAAATAAATGATCTAAACTTTGATAGGTGCTAACTTTTGCCCACCTAGTGTCCACTATATAAGATTCATACAACAAGTCATCCAAAAATATTATAACAATCAAGTTATATGGGACTGCATATTGTTGTGGTGATCCAGGTCCTTGAGTAGATTCCTCGATGGCCCATGATGCTAGGAATAAGAGGTATCAGGAAGGAATTGTGCATCACTGTCAGGCGCCTAGATTGTGGATACCATCTATTCCTCAATTTTGGCTTACAAAACAAAATTCTTCGGTGTAGTGACACGATTTAAGGCTCAAAGACATTTGAAAAAGAGAGGCTGAGATTATACTGTTCTCAATGACCCTATAGCATAGAAGATCACAGATGTTTGGCGGTGAGGGTTTTGGCCTCATAATCTGGCCTATAGATCGCCTAATATGGAGTTACGCTCTTCTCAGTTTTGGCAGATGTTTTCTCATAGGGTATCATTGTTGGGAAAACTGGGCACACCGGTTAACCTCTTAATTTAGAGATTAGCATAATCTTAAGTGTGGACTAAAAATATGCAACAGAATCAAAGTAAACTTTAGCACCACTTATGCACTAACTCAAGGATCTTAGCTAGTGTCAGAAGGAAACATATGCATCAAACATATATGGAGGAAACATGAGCATCCCTTGGTTCTCTCCTGACCAGAGATACTCTCCCCCTTTAGGAGAAAACTTCTCTCCCTACAAGAGGTAATGCCTGTCCTAGGAAGAGAGGTTCTCATAATAGATGCAGCAGTAGTAAATCAATACATAGCAACACTAATCATTTTTACGTGCAAAACCTCTCAACTTGAGAGGAAAAACCATGAGCTGAAGCCACCCAAATATTCTTCCAACTATTATCAAATGGGGATACAAGAAGTTCTTCTCTAGACAGCACTAGAGGATCTCAATAATCAAGATACACACGGATTTGTGGATGTTCTACAAGATTTGGGAACAAGACCTAGGGATTGGAGAAATCTCACCAAAGATGGTGGAACAATAGCTTGAAGGAGACAAGCATGCAGATATGGTCTTCACAACCTTGTGGGCAAGGCCCAACGCTTGATTTAGCTTCTTCCTTCAACTTCTCCTATTCCCCTTATCTCTTGGTTTTCTTCTCCAATGGAGGGTAACCTGGATTTTTTTCACTCCACCTAGTGGTGGCTGGAAGGAGGCTTATCATCCCCTTCTCGTCATGTGCAATGTCCAAAATGAACCTTGATCATAACCCTAAAGGTTGGTGGGCTCTTGCGTCTATTTGGGTCGCCTAAAAAAGGCTTCAAATAGGCCATTTCCTCACAGCTCACATGAGAAGGATACCCAACATTCTCCCCGATCTGACTCATGTGCGGGGGGCACCACCATGCTAGCTGCCTTGCAACATACAATAAGCTTCTTTTGTGGCAATATCCAAGCCATCCTTGTCAGTATGTATGATCTCAAGTTGCACCAATTTGGAACTCACAACATCTCGAATCCAATGATACCTTACATCAATGTTCTTGGTTCGAGAGTGGAAACTTGAATTCTTGGGAAGATGGATAGCGCTCTCACTATTGCAAAAAATATTGTACTTCTCTTTCTTCATGCCCAACTCTTGCAAGAAGTTTTGCATCCATAACACTTCTTTGCAGGAAATAGCTACTCCTATGTACTCAACATCTGTGGTTGACAATGAATCACATTTCTGCAACCTTGATTGCAATGACACTGTTCCCTCCACATATAAGTCATCATGTATCTAGAGGTAGACTTCCTATAATCTGCATCACCAGCAAAATATGCATCTCCACAGCCTTGCAACACAGGTTCACTCCTTCCAAAGCGCAAAGCTCGTTCAAGTAGTACCTTTGAGATATCTGAGAATCCACTTCACTGCATTCCAGTGAGCTTCACCTGGATTTGTCATGAACTGGCTAACAACTCCAACTGCATAGGCAATGTCAGGCCTAGTGCACACCATGGAATACATCAAGCTGCACACAGCATATTGGTATGGTACTCTACTCATTTCTTATTTCTCCTTGCTTCTAGGACATTCTTCTAAATTCAGTTTGTGATGGCCTCCAAGTGGAGAGGCAACATACCTTGCGTCTTTCATGTTGAACCTTTCAAGTACCTTATCAATGTATCGATCCAATGAGAACCAAAGCAGCTTCTTTAATCTATCACGGGAGATCTTCATGCCAAGTATTTGTTTAGCTAGTCCTAAATCTTTCATGGAAAATGATTTACTCAATGTCTTCTTGAGGAGAGCAATCCTCTTTGTGCCATTTCCAACAGTTAGCATGTCATCGATATATAGCAAGAGAATAATGAAGTCACCCTCGGCGTACCACTTTGTAAACACACAATGATGAGGTTGTGCTTTACGGTAACCAAGCTCATTCATGAATGACTTGAACTTCTTGTACCACTGCCGAGGAGCGAGCTTGATTCAAGCCATACAAGCCCTTCTTCAATCTACACACTTGTTGCTCCTTGCCTGCACTCACGAATCATTGCCCTTCTTCATGTATCTCCTCCTCTAGGTCACCATGTAGAAATGATGTCTTCACATCGAGCTGCTCAATTTGTAAGTCCATGGTGGCAACAGTGCCAAGAACAACTCGGATCAAAGGCATCTTGACCACTAGAGAGATTATCTCATCAGTACCCTTTTCTGACTAAAACCTTTCACAACCAATCTAGCCTTATACCTTGGATATGAGCTATGTTCTTCAGTCTTCACTCGGTACACCCACTTGTTCTAGAGTGCTTTCTTGCCCTTTGGAAAAGACACCAAATCTAAGGTGTCATTCTCATACAGGGATTTCATCTCATCCTAGATCTGACCTTTCATTCTTGTGCTCGTCAGACACTGGATCCTCATAGCATGAGGGCTCACCTGCATCAGTCATCAACCCATATTGATGTGGTGGATATTTGGTGAAAGGTACTGGCTCTCTTGGACTTCTTCTCAACTGTTGCACTGGTGGTGTAGGTGGATTCATCACCTTCATCATCATCATCACTTTATGGGTCTTTATATCCCTGACTTGTACTGTCTTGATCAGTTGCATCATTAGCATATTCATCATCTCCCCCATGATTGTCATGCACGAGAGGATGGTTAATTGGATCCAAGTCAACACGAGGTGTTGTGGCCTTCGGCTTCTCAGGTTTCCCAATATCTTATACTATTTCATCATGAATGAAAACCACATATCGGCTTCTCATGGTCTTCTTCTTGATTGGATCCCACAATCTGTATCCAAATTAATCACTTAGACTGCTAAGATAGATGCGCTATTTTGTCTAGCTATCAAGCTTGGATCTCTCATCACTCGAGATGTGCACAAATGCGCTACACCCAAATACCTTTAATTGCTTGTATGATACATCTTTCCTTGACCAAACTCTCTAAGGAATATCACCTACAAGAGGAACTGAACAATATAGGTTTATTACATACCTAGCATGATTCAATGCTTCAGCCCAAAAGAATTAGGTAACTTTGCATTAGAGAGCATAGTTGTGACCCTCTCGGTGAGTGTCCTGTTCATTCTCTCAGCAAAGCCATTGAGCTAGGGTGTCTTTGGCGGAGTCTTCTAAAGCCTAATGTTAAAGTTTCTACAATACCTCTAAAACGGATCTCAGTATTCACCATCATTGTCTAATCTCACATACTTAAATTTCCTGCCAGTTTCTCTTTCAACCTTAGCATATCGTTGAAGACATCAAACACCTGCCACTTGACAACAAATTTAGCCGTATATAGGGTACATGCCTCACATCTTCGAGCACCAATCTGTAGCATGTGTTTTTCTCAATGCATATAGTGCCCTTGCCAACAATAGTTGACATACCACTATTTCCCATCCTCACCTGGCCAGTAAAACTGCTGGTATAGGAAGTGAAATATTCCTGGTGTGAGGTAATGTGGAAGGACGCACCTGAATCCACAACCCAACTTATGGCATCATCACGAAGAGCACTATGGAATTCTTCATCTTCAATGACTAGGTAATATTCACCTTCTTCACATTCTACAGTCATGGAGGCACCATTCTTGCCCTTTTGCTTGATCTTGTTTGCAACTTTACCCTCTGCAAGATCTCTTTTATATTCCGTGCAATCGCTCTTATTGTGATCGAGCTTGCCATAGTAAAATCACGTGAGTTCTTGTCTATTTCTTGACTTTGATCTCCCCCTTGATTTCTAGTCTTTGCTTTGCTAAAATCTAGTTTGACCATGTCCACGGGCTTCATTCTTGCCATGGGATTCATCCACATAAACATTAGACGAGGAGGCATCGCCTTTTTCCCTTCTTTCTAGCTTGTTCATTCAACATGCTATTCTTTACCATCTCCAAAGTTAGCTTCCCGTATGGAGCTGAATTGCTAACTGACACAACAAGCGTGTTCCAACAGTCGGACATGGAACTAATCAGCAACAACAATGCCTGCAACATCCTCAAAGTTGATCTCCATGGCTAAAAGTTGATTTATTTGACATTGGAAGACATTCACGTGTTCAATTACACTTCTAGCATCTCAGTACTCAATCTTTGCTACCCTTTTGTTCACCGAAGCCTTGTTCATAGTTGTCTTCCTCTCTTACATTGACTCCAACTTCTTCCACATCTCATATGCATTTGTGTCATTTGCAATAGGGTGGAATACATTGTTGTTGATGTACCATCGAATCATACATACTGCCTTTCAGTTCAGCACTCTCCATTCTTCTTCCGTGAGACCATTCGATAACTTCTCATTCACAATAGGCTGATACATATCCTTGCAATAAAGGACATCTTCCATCATGGGCATGAAAAATGAGTAATTAGAAGAATCAAGTTTTATCATGTCACTTGTGGTGGCGCCTTCTTCCAAAGCCACTACGAGCAGCAAGTATCCTCTGAGCAAACTTAGAGCGAACTTTGATCAACCTGGCTCTAATACCACTCTGTTGGGAAAACTGCACACATCGGTTAACTCCTTAATTTAGAGATGGGATTTCTATTTTCGTGCCCTCAGGTCCTTAGTTGTACTCAGTTTTCCCCAGCTCCTTAGTTTTTCCTCAGTTTCCCCAAGCCCTTGTCTGAAACCCTTAGAAGGAGCTCAGACGGGAGGATTCTCGTTTAGTTGACCGTTCCGTGCTGACGTGTGGGGCCGCGTCGTGTGGGGCCGCATCGCGTGGGGCTGGTAGAAAGGGACCACGTGGGACAGGATGATACCGCATCGCGTGGGGCTGGTAGAAAGGGACCGTGTGGGACAGGACGAGACCGCGTTTGGTTGTACGTGAGAGCTCGGTTCTGTCTCTCTCGGCCCAAATTGGCATTTTTCAGAGCGCCTTTTCCCCCTCTCTCTCTGTAACAGTTCTCTCTCTTTTCACCAAATTAGTATCAAATCTAGAGAAGCTTCTATTTCTGTCTTTCTTGAATGATTGTTGCCTTTTGGCTCTCGTTTTTTTCCCAATATGGTAACAAATCTAGTAGCAAATCTAGAAGCTAGTATAGGATAAATTCACAGCAGCATAATAAATTGAGAAAATATAGGATAAGCTGCATACAGTAGCCAACATAGCATATATATATTCACGACAGATCCAACAGTACTACCGATAGATCCAACATAAGCTACATTTTACATGGGATTAAGCTTGGAGGCTGCGCAGGTGAATCCCAAGAGCTTTGTGTTTGGCCATGAACGCATGCACGTTCACGGTCGTTCCAACTCTAGCGCCGCCAATGGCTCTGCCAATGGATTCAGCATTGTTCGCCAGGCAGTTGAAGTCGGTGGCGCGGCGCCTCCTGTTGCAGAAGGGGCACCTGTAAACGCCTCAAGCAAAGTGGCCATCGTAATGGCCGGACTGCAGCCTCCTGAGGACGTGACGAGTCTTGGTGTGGAAGGACTCGTCGTCGCTGTCAACGTCGCTACTCTGCACCTGTCACGTAGCACCAAAGATCGAAAAACACGGAGTCAATTACATCGATGATGGAACAGAGAGTGAACAAAACATCATGCATGATAATATGGGCACAAAAAAAAAGAGGTAGCCTCAGTTACATTGGACACACTTATATCCAGGATTTGAGTCACTGAACTAAAGATCATGCACAACAAATTTGTACACACCAATTGTTCAATGACCAAACCCTGAATCAATTTGTGCCCAAATATTCATCATCATCGGCACAAATTAACCAGATGGGATTGATTACTCACATAAGTTAACCGAATCTTAAAAAAAAGCAAATCACAAACACTAATAATGCAAGATCTAGAACTAGGAACAGACGAACCCTAATAACGCAAGATCTAACACAAAAGGATTAAACTAGGAACAGACGAACCCTAATAACGCAAGATCTAACACAAAAGGATTGAACTAGGAACAGGCGAACCCTAATAATGCAAGATCTAACACAAAAGGATTGAATCAAGTAGTTCCTCGAAGAAAAATTCAGTCCTGCATAAAAAGTTTGAACAATCATCCAAGTAGTCAGTCCATGAGTGGGACAATTCTTTATCATAGATTTCATTCTTTCTCAAGCTTGAGCAACATGTTCATTATCAAACTGACTAAACTTCATAATATTGCTACGCAAAGCTATAATCTTAGCAGGAGGATAGTATGTACCAATAAAAGCATCCTTACACTTAGCCCATGAATCAATACTATTTTTAGTCAAAGACAACAACCAATCCTTAGCTTTTCCTCTCAAAGAAAAAGGATACAACTTAAGCTTAATAATATCACTTTCAACATCCTTATATTTCTGCATCTCACATAGCTCAACAAAATTGTTGAGATGAGCTGCAGCATCTTCAGTACTAGCACCAGAAAATTGCTCTTTCATAACAAGGTTCAACAAAGCAGGCTTAATCTCATAAAAATTTGCATCAGGAGCAGGTGGCGCAATAGGAGTGCAGATAAAATCACTATTATTCGTGCTAGTAAAGTCACAGAACTTGGTGTTTTTAGGAGTAGCCATTCTAGCAAACTAAAAGCAGACAAGTAAAAAACAACTACAAAGGATTCTAATTTTTTTGGGTTTTTAATAAAACGATGCAAGTAAAAATAAAGTAAAGCAAAACTTAAAACAAAGTAAAGGATGTGCGTGCGAAAACTCCCCTTCCAGAAGTCTTCTTCCTCCCCGGCAACGGCACCAGAAAACTTGATGGGGCCGAGTTGATGAAGTAAAAATGACCGGCCAGTTGGAAAACCCCAAGAGAAGGTTTTGATGAATATAGCAGCAAGTTTTCCCTCGGTTATGAAACCAAGGTTATCAATCCAGTAGGAGAGAGACAAACGACTGAAGGTGATGCCCACTAGCTGCGTGATGCTCTAACAAGGGCGCCGTTAATGATAACTTGTTAGCGCGTCTTCAACCAGTAGCAACGTGGAACCTGCACACAACACAACCAAATACTTTGTTCCCAACTTACGATGAGGTTGTCAATCTCACCGGTTGATGGCTTGTTGATGAAGGAGATTATTCTTCTTCGTCCCCCAACAACAATCCTTGTGCGTGGTGAATGACCAGCCCGTTGGGAACCCCAAGAGGAAGGTGTGATGAGTATAGCAGCTGGTTTTCCCTCAGTTAAGAAACCAAGGTTTAATATCGGTCAGGAGAGGAGAGACAATGACGACTGAAGGTGATGCTTGCTAGTTTGCGACAGCAGCGGACAATTTATATATGGCGCCTCGTCCAAGCTTTGCTTGCTAGCTGCAACGTGGAATATGCACACACACAAACAAATACTTTGCTCTCAACTTACGATGAGGTTGTCAATCTCACCGGTTTGCTTGAAACAAAGGTTATGAGTGTATCGAGTGGAAAATAGTAAAAGTATGCGAATAAAATAAACAGTACGAGAAAGGTAAACAGGTGATAGCAATATGATGGAAATAGGACCGGGGTCCACAGTTCACTAGTGGTGTCTCTCCATAGATAAAATAACACATGCTGGGTAAACAAATTACAGTTGGGCAATTGATAGAATAGAGATAAACGTGATATGTCAAGAAGATCACTATGAGATTTACTCTGGGCATTACAACAAAATACATAGACCGCCATCCAACTGCATCTATGACTAATAATCCACCCCCGGGGATATCAATCCGAACACCCTAGAAGTATTAAGTTGCGAACAACAGATAATTGCATTAAGCAAAGTGTGTAATGTAAACAAAGCATATGCCCTTGAGCATATGAATGTTGTTTTCTCCCTAGTAGCAACAACACGTCTACCACCTTAGAGGTTTCTGTCACTCCCCCAGGTGAAATAGAGGCATGAACCCACTATCGAGCATAAATACCCCCTCTTGGAGTCACTAGCAACTACTCGGCCAAGATAGCTACTAACAACGGAGAGCATGCAAGATCATAAACAACATAGAGATAACAAAAGATAATATTCAGTACAGCAACTTAATCATAAACACCAATATTCATCGGATCCCAACAAACCAGACATGTAGAATTACATAACGGTGATCTCAATCATGTAGGGCAGCTCATGAGATCTAAACATGAAGCACATGGTGGAGAAGACAACCATCTAGCTACTTCTATGGACCCATAGTCCAAGGTAGACTACTCACTCATCGCTCCGGAGGCAAGCATGGCGATGAAGGAGACCTCCGGTGGCGATTCCCCTCTCCGGCAGGGTGCCGGGAAGAGCTTCTGGACCCTCCCGATCTTCGGGTCGACGGTGGCGGCGGATCGCGATGTGTTCTGGAAAACTGATCGGGTACTTAGGTTTTTTCCGTCGGGGGGTCTTTATAGGCGAAGGGGCGATGTCAGAGGTGGGGCCAGGTGGCCTCACACCACGGTGGCGCGGGCCAGGGGCTGGCCGCGCCACCTGTGCGTGTGGGCCCCTGGTGGCCCACCTCCTACTCCTCTTCGGATCTCTGGAAGCTTCCGGGTAAAATAAGACTTCAGGAACTTGTTTCGTCCAATTCCGAGAATATTTCCTGTGTATCACTTCTGAAACACAAAAACAACAGAAAACAGGAAACTGGCACTGTGGCACTTGTTAATAGGTTAGTTCCGGAAAATGCATAAAAATGCCACTAAGTGTAACGAAACAATATGCAAATGGTGTAAAAACAAGCATGGAGCATCAAAAATTATAGATACGTTTGAGACGTATCACCGGTTTGCTTGAAACAAAGGGTATGAGCGTATCGAGTGGAAAGTGATAATAGTATGCGAGTAAGGTAAACAGTGCGAGCAAAGTAAACATGTGATAGCAATATAAAGGAAATAGGATGATGACCCACAAGTATAGGGGATCGCAACAGTCTTCGAGGGAAGTATTACCCAAATTTATTGATTCGACACAAGGGGAGCCAAAGAATATATGTAAGCCTTAACAGATGAGTTGTCAATTCAGCTGCAGCTGGAAACAGTCTTGCTCGCAGTGGTTTATCAGTAGCAATAGTTTTATAGTGGTGACAGTAGTAAAACAGTAACAGCAGTAGTAAAATAGCAGCAGTAATAGTAACAGTTGTAAACAGTAGGAACAAATACTGTAGGCATAGGGATGGATTACAGGCGTTGCGTGGATAAGATAATTCATGAAATCAATGAGACAAAGGCGTTGCAGATGAATAATGATAAAGCATCCTAGTACAAACAATCATAGGCATGTGTTCCGTATATAGTCGTACGTGCTCACAAGGAGAAACTTGCAAGACATCTTTTATCCTACCAGCCTGTTGCAGCAGGGCCTCAAGGGAAACTACTGGTAATTAAGGTACTCCTTTTAATAGAGTACCGGAGCAAAGCATTAGCACTCGGTGAACACATGTGATCCTCACATCATAGCCATCCCCTCCGGTTATCCCAATTTCTGTCACTTTGGGGCCTCGGGTTCCGGACAACAATATGTGTATACAACTTGTAGGTAAGACCATAAACAACAAGTATCATCATAGAAATAATAACATGTTCAGATCTGAAATCATGGCACTCGGGCCCAAAGTGACAAGCATTAAGCACAACAAGTTGCAACAATGTCATAGGCACTAAATAAAGATACTAGGCACTATGCCCTATCAATCTCATATCAAATTACATGAACAATCTCATCCAATCCCTACCATCCCCTCACCTACAGCGGGGGAATTACTCACACATGGATGGGGGAGTCATGGATGGTCGATGGAGGAGCGTCGGTGGTGATGGTGATGAAGATCTCCTCCGAATCCCCGTCCCGGCAGGGTGCCAGAACGGAGTTTCTGGTTCCGAATCGCGGTTTCTGATGGCGGCGGCGCAGTGGAAGTCTATCTGGGAAAAACGCCGTCTCCCTGATATTATGTCGTCAGAGGGTATATGTACGCGAGAGGGGAGGTCGAGAGGGGTGCTGGGCCCCCCTCACACCAGGGTGGCGCGGCCAGGGCTGGGCCGCGCCACCACTGTGTGACAGCCCCTCGAGCCCCTTCTCCCTCCTGTCTTCTGGCTTCGTGGGTCTTCTGGTGAAAATAGGATTTTTCATGATTTTTCCCGAATTTTTACTGGAAGTTGGATTTCTGCACAAAAACAAGACACCAGAGCAATTCTGCTGAAAACAGCGTCAGTCCATGTTAGTTGTATTCAAAACTCACAAATTAGAGGAGAAACAATAGCAAAAGTGTTCGAGAAAGTAGATACGTTTTGGACGTATCAACTCCCCCCAAGCTTAGCTATTTGCTTGTCCTCAAGCAATTCAGTTAACAATTGAGAGCGATAAAAGAAACTTTCACGAACACATTTGCTCATATGATGTATATATACTAACTATGTGATCAAGTACGCGGGCAATTCATAATAAGAAATATGCAACTAATGTCACCTCATAGCCAAGCAAGCTATGAAAGAGTGCCAATGCACTAATAACAAGTAACATGTACATGAGAAGCTACAAGATTGTAATATGCATAAATGATATGAAAGAGTAGTATCCAGCTTGCCTTTATTTGTGGAGCAAAACATAAATGCTGAGGCACCTCTGAAGTCCAAGGGAAGACTAGAAGTAGAAATATCAAAGATACAAGCATCAAAGTTATACCACAATTAACCGTGTTCTGGGACAAGCACATTACACTAAGAATAACAGCTATGCTCTCAAGACGTGCTTAAAAGTTAGAAGATGAAGACTCAACATAAAAGTAAACGAATGGCCCTTCGCAGAGGGAAGTGATGTCTACGCACTTCTATTCTTGTAGACACTTGTTGGGCCTCCAAGTGCAGAGGTTTGTAGAACAGCAGCAAGTTTCCCTTAAGTGGATCACCCAAGGTTTATCGAACTCAGGGAGGTTAGAGGTCAAAGCTATCCCTCTCAAGCAACCCTGCAATTACGATACAGAAAGTCTCTTGTGTCCCCAACACACCCAATACACTTGTCAGATGTATAGGTGCACTAGTTCGGCGAAGAGATAGTGAAATACAAGCGGTAGTGATGATTATAAGTAGTAACTGTGATATGAAATAAATATCGCTGCGAGCAAACAAGTAACAAAACAGTAAGTAAACGGTGTGCAATGCTTGGAAATAAGGCCTAGGGATCATACTTTCACTAGTGGACATACTCCCAACAATATAACATGATTGAACAAATAAACAACTTCTCTCCACTATGGTACTCTGAATTACTCTCCTATTGAATAACACTAATCATTGCGTAGTGGCTACAGAAGCACCCCTTAAAGTTCATCAAGTACTTGACAAACACCACTCATAGAGACATCCAAATCAGATCACAACTCAAGATAGAAATCATTGCAACTTAGACCAAGTACTAACATGGTGCACACACTGTCAACATTACACCATGAAAGGAGGAATAGATCACTCAATACTATCATAGTAATAATTACTCTCATAATCCATAAGAGATCACAATCATAGCCTAAACCAAGTACCACCACGATGCGCGCACTGTCACCGTTACACCATGGCAGGAGGAATAGATTACTTTAATAACATCACTAGAGTACACTATAATAATTAAGCATAGGAGTAGCATAATATCTGAATAATAACATCTACTTGTTCAACATGATACAAAGCTCACAATCACATAAAGATCACATCATGGGAGAGAGAGGTGAACCACATAGCTACCGGTAGAGCCCTCAGCCCCGGGGATGAACTACTCCCTCCTCATCATAGGAGACAGCAAGGTTGATGGAGATGGCGGTGAGGTCGATGGAGACGGCGAAGACGGCGATGGAGACCGATGGAGATGGCTCCGGGGGCACTTCCCCGTCCCGGCAGGGTGCCGGAACAGAGACTTCTGTCCCCCGAAATTCGTCGGCGATGGCGGCGGAGCTGCGGAACTCTTTCTGGAAAATTGCCGACTCTCCTAGGGTTTTCCGTCCTGAGGCTTCTTATAGGCGAAGGGGCGATGTCAGGGGTGGGACCAGGCGCCCTCACGCATGGCTGGCGCGGCCAGGGGCCTGGCCGCGCCACCCCTGCATGTGGGGCCCCTGTGGCCCACCTCCTACTCCTCTTCGGATCTCTGGAAACTTCCGGGTAAAATAAGACTTTAGGATGAGGTTTCGTCCAATTCCGAGAATATTTCCTGTGTACCACTTCTGAAACACAAAAACTGCAGAAAACAGGGAACTGGCACTGTGGCAACTTGTTAATAGGTTAGTTCCGAAAAATGCATAAAAGTGCCACGAAGTGTAACGAAACAATAGGCAAATGGTGTAAAAACAAGCATGGAGCATAAAAAATTATAGATATGTTGTAGACGTATCAAGCATCCCCAAGCTTAACTCCTGCTCGTCCTCGAGTAGGTAAGTGATAACAAAGAAATAATTTTTGAGGTGACATGTACCATCACAATCTTGATCATATATGTAAGCATTGTGAGTTGAGATCATAAGAACTTAAAACATGGGCATGAAAGACATAATCTTGATAGAAGAAACTTAGCAACCATGTTATAACATGAAAATGAACACAAACAAAAGATCAAGAATAATGAAACAATGAAAGTCAAACGTGTGTTCAAATCATAAGGAAAAACATACAAATGGTTTTTAGCTTGTCCTTCAAAGAGAGCAAAACATAAATGCATAGGACACCTTCAAGTTTAAGAGGGCGACTAGATACAAATAATTTAAGAACAAGTGAAACCAACAATATGAATCAATCAATGAAAACTTTGGGACAATGCACATTATACTCAGAATGACAACTATGCTCTCTTAATAGTGCATAAAGATAGAAGGTGGTGACTCAACATAAAAGTAGAAGAAAGGCCCTTCGTAGAGGGAAGCAGTGATTAAACATGTGCTAGAGCTTTTCATCTGTAAAACAGAGAGATAAAAATTGGATTTTGAGAGGTGGTTGTCTTTGTCAACGACTGGCAATGGGGTTCTTACTATCTTCCATACAAAAATGAAGCAAGTTTTTGAGAGAGAGATTGGCACTTTTGTGCTCTTTTTATAGACTTGGCACTCCTCCCCACCTTTTTTTCTTTCTCAAACCATGGCTAACCGATTCCATCGGGTGCCCACCAACATTCACATTCCATGGAGGAGTGCCTTTTTTTATTTCTTTTTTTCTTTTTTTTTTCTTTTTGGAATAAGCAATATGGAAGATAGCAAATCCGACCACTACGTCCCCATGAGCTGAAAACAGTGTCACAAAACGAGAAGTGTTTTGAAGGTTTTTGAAAGGTAGCACATGAAAATTTACTTGGAATGGCTTACAAATACCATGCATAGGAATTTATAGTGGACACAATGGCAAACTTGGTTTTTGGGAGTTGGATGCATGAGTAGAGCTCATACTCAGTACAAGGCGTGGGCTAGCAAAAGACTGGGAGCGACCAACTAAGAGAGCAATAATGGCCATAATCATGCAAAGCGACAAAGCGACATTAAAAGAAGCATAAGATGGCATCAAAAGTCAAAAACTAAATGATCATAGAGGCTATAGGCGACTTATTTATGTAGTCAACATGTGTGAGCATGCGCCAAGTCAACCCAAATAAAGCATCAAAGGAGAAAACCAAAATAATGCTTCCAAATAATTAAAACAACGCATGATTTTTTTCAAAGGCTCATTAAGCAATCTCAGTTATTTGAGACAAGTCATGCTACAGCAAAACCACTAAGCATACTATCAAAAAGACATCAAGCATGACATGAAAAATCCTAAGCCAAAGTCTACACAAGCTCCTTCTTGTACCACTATTTTGCATAAAGCTTTTTCTCTTTTCCAACACCATTCGAACTTTTTATAAACACCTCTTTTGATGAAAACCAATAAAGACCAGAGGCAAAAATACACCTTGATGAAAAGATATGACAAGGTCTGAATTCAAATCAAGGCGAAAACGAAAACCAAAAGCAGTGGCGGAAAAAGAAGAACACTCATTGAACGATAAGAGTGAAAACTAGAGTGCTCTTGGCAAATGAAAGGCGAGTTCATCTCCTCCAAAAGAAACATGATGTGATCTAACCATTTATTGCAGCAAACTAAACAAAACTAATAAAGAAAACAAAAACAACTGACGCTCCAAGAAAAACACATAGTGCATGAAGCAATAAAAATATAGTGTCTTGAAAGGTGACCTGATTTTTGCCGATGAAGAAGGGGTGCCTCGGGGGCATCCCCAAGCTTTGACGCTTGTACTTCTTGGATATTTCTTGGGGTGATGCATGGGCATCCCCAAGCTTGAGCTTTTGTCCATTCTTCAACTCATCTCATCATTCTCCAATCCCTACACTTGAAAACTTCCTTCATACAAAACTAAACACAAATCTATTAGCAACATTAGTGTAAGCATAACATATAATCAACCTCTTTTTGCTTCAGGTTTCAACTCAAAACCACCACATATAAATCAAATACTACTGTAGCAACTTCCCCAAAAGTTCCATAATCAAAAGAACTCATAAGAAAGCGATAAAGTGGCAAACACAAATATTGGCAGAAATCTGTCAAAACTGAACAGCTGACAAAGGTCGAATTTTTGAGGGGTTTTCTGTTGCTCAAATCAAAAAGTGTTCAACTAACAAAAGTTTGGATATAACCTGGGGCATATGCACAAGAAATATCAGCTCCAAAAGATAAACAGAGAATTTATACGAATTTTTACGGTGCAGCACCGAAAACAGTTTCAGGACAGCAACATCCCCAAATCTTTACCTCACTCAAATTAGAGGCTTCTCTTGGCACAAAAACGAAATAAAAAAGGATAAGGAGCGGTCATTACAGTAGTAATAACTTCCAAGACTCAAATAAAAGAAAAAGTACTGAAAATAAAACAATGGGTTATCTCCCAAGAGTGCTTTTCTTTAACGCCTTTGAGCTAGGCGCAGTAATTTGCAAAGATGCTCATGTGGGCGCCATATAAGAGCTTGAGGCAAAGGCGCCATATAGGAAATTAAAGCAATAGAGAGCATCAAAAAGCAAGTATGGAACACATTTAAATCTAAACCACTTCCTATGAAAAATAGTCTTGTAAAGAGACAAGTCATAAAAGCGCAAAGCAAAAAGCATAGGAAGGCAAAACAAGTACAACTTCAAGAATTGCAACATAAAGAGGGGAAACTCAATATTGTTGAGATCCATCAAACCATGTTTCCCTCTCTCAAAGTAACTTTCAGTAGCATCATGAATAGAACTAACAATATAACTATCACATAAAGCATCCCTATCATGAGCCACATGCATAAAAGGATTAATACTCCCTACATGAACAATAGTAGTAGGAGCAGATTCAATAGAATAATTATTCTCATCACCATAATCATCAAAAATAGGAGGCATATTATAATCATAACTATTTTTCTCCTCAAAAGTAGGTGAATTGAAAACATTATACTCATCATTATAAACTAGAGGCTTAGTATCATCACAAGATAGAGAACTACTATGTCGCATAGCATATTCATCAAACATATCATCATAAGAAGGAACATGGATAGCACTAATGGTACAACAATTATTAACCTTAGAATTGGTACCAAAAAGATTTTCAATATCAAAAGTAGAGTGCTTTTCCCAATCATGATCACTAACATAAGTAATAGGCATAGGAACATCATCCCAATCAGAATTATCATAATCTATAGAAGGATCATAACGCTTAGGGGAAGATACCGTGTCCTCTCGCCTCTTACTCCTCTTCTTCTTCTTCTTCTTCTTCTTCTTCTTCTTCTTACTCTCTCCTTTAGGAGGGAGAGACTTGAAGGGCATCTTCTCCACATATTCTCTAGGAGGGAAAGGCATCTTCTCCACATAATCTGGTTTGCTGACAGGAACAACAGAAGAAACTTTGGAGGATTCCTCCTCTCTATTAATAAGATCGAAACATCTATTAGTCCTATCATAGCTTGGCAAAACATCATGTTTAATAAGATCTTGTAAGTAAGTATTTGCGAGGCAATCTTTAGCACAATAGAGATGACAACCACGAAGGGTGCTATTAAGATCAACATCATTCATGTCTACCAAAGCAATCTTTCTAGATATCTCTTCACAATTCAAAAACAAAGTAAGCTCATCATACTGATTGAAAGTAATCTTATCATCACAATACAAATCTGCGGTACTCGTTCGATTAATTGGGCATTGAAAATTAAAGTGCCCCTTTTCACCGCAAAATTCACAAAGAAAAGGATAAAGCTCACAAACCCATTCACCAAGCACATCTAGATCCTTGAGCCACATGTTGGTTTCTTCATTTGCGTGGGTGATGCAATAATCTTCCTTGTTGTAACTCTGTTCACAAGGTCTATGTATTCCACAAAAATTAACATGCTTATAAGAAATAGTACTTTTAGAAGTTTGAGCATGTTTATTGCAATCATCAATAACAATATCACTTTCTATGCAAGTATCCTTAAAAGGTTCATGATACACGTCCCCATTTCCTTTAGGAACATTTATATGGGAAGCAAAGGCTTTAAAGCAATCAACCATAATTTGAGGATCAAGACCATACTTAGCACTAAGCTCTTGAAAATTAGCAGTTTCAGCGAAAGACTTAATGCAATCAAACTCGTAATTCATACCTGATCCTTTACCTTTGTCGCTATCCCAACCTTCAATATTGTTTTGAATTGTTTCAAGCAGATCCCACTTGGTGTCAACATCCTTGCTTGTGAAAGACCCATCAAAGCATGCATCTAGATAGTCCTTGTAATATCCTGAAAGCCTTGCATAAAAATTATTAATAACAATATTACGGGGAAGATCATGAATAGGACATTTATGCATTAGTAACTTCAATCTTCCCCACACTTGGGCAATGCTTTCTCCCTCATGAGGCCAAAAGTTATATATCCGGTTACGATCTTTATGAATTTCACTTGGAGGATAAAACTTGGAATAAAAGAGAGGCACAATTTCCTCCCATGCAATAGATGGACCATCTTCAAGCAGTCGATACCACTCCTTAGCTCTGCCTTTCAATGATAAAGAGAATAGCTTCTTCTTAACTTGGTTCATTGAAATACCTGCACACTGGAACAACTCGCATAATTCATGTATAAAAAGCAAATGATCACCAGGATGGACAGTTCCATCTCCTAAATAGCAGTTATCCCTAATACGTTCAATAATCTTCGTAGGTATTTTAAAAGGATGAGGAGCACAAGCATCATTAGAAACATCACATATGGGAGATAAAATATCATCAGAGCAAACTTTCTCTACTAAAGCTGGGGGACTAAAAATATCATACTTAACAAAACCAGCTTCCCCAAGCTTAGACTTTTCTATAGCATTAGCATTAACAGTATTCAAAGCATTCGTACTAATAACATTGCTATGCAAAATAAGCTCCAAAGGATTTTCAATTTTCTCTTCAAATCTAAAATCAGGAAAAAGACTAAAGAACTCTTTGTTTTCCATTAAGCCTAACTAGTGAAAATAAAAACAAGAAACAAAAAGATATAATTGCAGAATCTAAAGGAAATAACTCCGAGCACTCACACAGGAGGATGCGAGTACCTTTTACCTTACCTCCCCGGCAACGGCGCCAGAAAAGAGCTTGATGTCTACGAACTTCTATTCTTGTAGACACTTGTTGGGCCTCCAAGTGCAGAGGTTTGTAGAACAGCAGCAAGTTTCCCTTAAGTGGATCACCCAAGGTTTATCGAACTCAGGGAGGTTAGAGGTCAAAGCTATCCCTCTCAAGCAACCCTGCAATTACGATACAGAAAGTCTCTTGTGTCCCCAACACACCCAATACACTTGTCAGATGTATAGGTGCACTAGTTCGGCGAAGAGATAGTGAAATACAAGCGGTAGTGATGATTATAAGTAGTAACTGTGATATGAAATAAATATTGCTGCGAGCAAACAAGTAACAAAATAGGAAGTAAACGGTGTGCAATGCTTGGAAATAAGGCCTAGGGATCATACTTTTACTAGTGGACATACTCCCAACAATATAACATGATTGAACAAATAAACAACTTCTCTCCACTATGGTACTCTGAATTACTCTCCTATTGAATAACACTAATCATTGCGTAGTGGCTACAGAAGCACCCCTTAAAGTTCATCAAGTACTTGACAAACACCACTCATAGAGACATCCAAATCAGATCACAACTCAAGATAGAAATCATTGCAACTTAGACCAAGTACTAACACGGTGCACACACTGTCAACATTACACCATGAAAGGAGGAATAGATCACTCAATACTATCATAGTAATAATTACTCTCATAATCCATAAGAGATCACGATCATAGCCTAAACCAAGTACCACCACAATGCACGCACTGTCACCGTTACACCATGGCAGGAGGAATAGATTACTTTAATAACATCACTAGAGTACACTATAATAATTAAGCATAGGAGTAGCATAATATCTGAATAATAACATCTACTTGTTCAACATGATACAAAGCTCACGATCACATAAAGATCACATCATGGGAGAGAGAGGTGAACCACATAGCTACCGGTAGAGCCCTCAGCCCCGGGGATGAACTACTCCCTCCTCATCATAGGAGACAGCAAGGTTGATGGAGATGGCTCCGGGGGCACTTCCCCGTCCCGGCAGGGTGCCGGAACAGAGACTTCTGTCCCCCGAAATTCGTCGGCGATGGTGGCGGAGCTGCGGAACTCTTTCTGGAAAATTGCCGACTCTCCTAGGGTTTTCCGTCCTGAGGCTTCTTATAGGCGAAGGGGCGATGTCAGGGGTGGGACCAGGCGCCCTCACGCATGGCTGGCGCGGCCAGGGGCCTGGCCGCGCCACCCCTGCATGTGGGGCCCCTGTGGCCCACCTCCTACTCCTCTTCGGATCTCTGGAAACTTCCGGGTAAAATAAGACTTTAGGATGAGGTTTCGTCCAATTCCAAGAATATTTCCTGTGTACCACTTCTGAAACACAAAAACAGCAGAAAACAGGGAACTGGCACTGTGGCAACTTGTTAATAGGTTAGTTCCGAAAAATGCATAAAAGTGCCACGAAGTGTAACGAAACAATAGGCAAATGGTGTAAAAACAAGCATGGAGCATCAAAAATTATAGATACGTTGGAGACGTATCAGGAAGCAGTGATTAAACATGTGCTAGAGCTTTTCATTTGTAAATCAGAGATAAAAGTTTCTTTTGAGAGGTGGTTGTTCTATGTCAACGACTAGCAATGGGGACTTGTTGTCTTCCATAATAAACAAGTGAGAGCGGTTCCGAGTTCTTTGAAATTTGGCACAATGGTGCTCTTTTATAAAGCTTTGGCACTCCTCCCCACCTTTTTTTTCTTTCTCAAACCATGGCTAACCGATTCCATCGGGTGCCCACCAACTTTCACATTCCTTTGGAGGAGTGCCTTTTTTTCTTTCTTTTTAGAATTAAGATTATAATGGTCTGACCAGCTCCCTTGCAAAATTAATGACGAGCAGATGAAGCTGCCTAGTCGAGGGGTACTTAATTTAATATGGAAGATAGCAATTCCGACCACTACGTCCCCATGAG
This sequence comes from Dactylis glomerata, assembly GCA_007115705.1. Lineage (NCBI taxonomy): Eukaryota > Viridiplantae > Streptophyta > Magnoliopsida > Poales > Poaceae > Dactylis > Dactylis glomerata. Next base: position 889,370 of record QXEO01000659.1, read on the forward strand.
CTAAAAACAGTGGCACAAAATGAGAAGTAGTTGAAAGTTTTGAAAGGTAGCACATGAAAATTTACTTGGAATGGCTTACAAATACCATGCATAGGAATTTATAGTGGACTCTTTGGAAGACTTGGTTTTTGGTAATTGGATGCACGAGTAGAGCTCATACTCAGTATCAGTGAAGGCCAGCAAAAGACTGGGAAGCGACAATCGAGAGAGCAATAACTGTCATAATCATGCTTGCGACAAAACAAAATTAATATAGGCATAAAAATGATACAAGAACTCTGAGGCAATTTAGATCATCGAGGCTTAATTGACTTTTTGTTCAGTCATGTGCATGCTTGAGCATGTGCCAAGTCGATTCAAATGAAACTTTCAGAGGTGGATACCACAATAACATACCATATTATGAATAAAACAAAGCATGCAAGCGTCTACATGACATGCTACAGGCTAATAGTAAATTGAAACTAATCATATGAAAGCAAGAACTACAAAGCATCCATTAGATAACATATACCTTACATGAACCGACTAAGCATGTCCACATGGATGAGTATATGTACAAAAATGAAAACAAATAGAGTTCATACCAGCCTCTTACCACATCTCGGATTGTCATGCGTCGTCATTATTGCTCTTCACTTGTGTGGCTTGAATAATATAAAGTGAATGCCAAGCTTCAATGGAGTAACGGGAAACTGAACTCTGCAACAAACTTTACAAAACTGAAGAAGAACAACAAATATTTTTGGGGTTTTCGATTTTTGAAACAAAAGCAGAAGGAAATAGCAAACAAAGCAAAATATTTTTGGGTTTTTCAAGTAGCAAACCAAAAATAGAAAGTAAAGCAAACCAAAGGTAGAGAACCAAAGAACCAAATAGAGAGAAACAACGGAAATATTTTTGGTCTTTTTGTATTTTGGAAAGGTGGAAATAAGAACTAGAACACTAGAGAAAACGAAACATGAATATACAAAGGTCCGACAAAATATGATATATAGATGAGTGAATCGTCGGCGTACCTCCCCCCAAGCTTAGGCTTTTGGTCTAAGTGGAGATCAATCCCAACTCGGCCAACTCGGCCATGAGGTGGCGCCTCCGTAGTGCGACGAAGAAGCACCATCGTCCTGATATGAGCTCGAGGACGCCCCGGAGTGGTACGTGGTGAAGTGATAGGCCGGCTCCTCCTCTTCCTCCTGGACCACTGCACCGTGCTGGACATCGAAACCAAGCAGCCTAAGCTGATCGTCCAACTCTACCTTCGTGCGCGACCATGGCCTCATGTGAATGCTGAACAAGTTAGGCTGAGGCAAGGGAATTTCCCTTTCCTCTCCATCAATAAATAACATCCTGTAAACTAATTTCCCTGCACAAGAGTTAGCAGTAACAAAATGATGGATTTTTATAGCAGCAAGATCAAGCCTCTGTGGAGCCAACAATACATCATTAGGAGCAATAGAAAGTCCTATCTCAGCAACAATGCGCGCGGCAATAATACCTCCATAAATAGGTCCCCTAGCGGCTAGGCGACGAGCAATAACAGCACCAAGGTTATACTTCCTACCAACATCAAGAGCGGTAGCTAGAAAAGCTAAATGATAGTTGGAGATATTGCTAGTGTTTTCTCTACCAAGTACACTAGTTACAAGATAGTAAGTAAAATATCTAATAGCTGGAAGCTGAATGTTTCTTATCTTGCCACGCTGTGCGGTGCGGTCATCATCATTGGTCACTCCTCGGTAAAGCTCCACCAAATCAGCGGGGTGATTTTGTATCCTCTTGGCCGTTCCAAACATGGGAATACCTAAAATAGAACAAAACCTCCCCAAAGGCATGGTGATAGACTTATCATAAATCTTAAATGCAACGGAAGGATTGTAATGAGCGTTAGTAAATTTAAAACTTTCAACGAAAATCTTTGTAAGCATAGCATATTGGTCACTTTCATCTGTCATGTAAGCAGTCAACCCAACCCTGTTAATAAGGAGCAAGAAATCATCAAGAATCCCTGCATCACTCAAAAAGTTAAAACAAGGGAAGGTGGATGGATGTGCATCTCCATCGTCCCCTTCAAGGTTTGGTGACATGAGATCCTTATTATAAGACATCCTATATTGAGCAGTGGATCTTGAGGGCCTTGATGACCTTGGTGCATCACTTTCAAACACTTCTCCATATGTGAAGTTGTCCATCTCCCTTCTCTGAATTTTTTTTTCAACAAACTCATAAAAAGTGATTTAAAGACAAGCTAGTGTAGGTGACGAGGGATTAACTCGACAAATGTCCTAAACGAAGGACTTAGGATCGGGGGAAGAGCGACGACTAGAGATTCTAGGATCGAGATTGGCACACGATGTACCCAGGTTCACATCCCCACAGTGGAGGATCGCTACATCCTGCTAGAAATCTAGTAGATAATCACAATGGTGTTTACATGGTGCCGCCGTAGGCGGAATTCTATCTGTCTAATCTATCTTGTATCTCTAATATTGCTTGTCTATGATATTGTAAGTTGTCTATGAGATATCTGATGTCTATGAGATTGTCTAAGATATCTCTCTAGGGGCGCCCTTGCCTGGCTTTATATATGCAACCGGGCTAAGGTTTTACAAGTGTCCTAGTTGAATACGTATTAGAACCTTCCTTCTTCGTCTCCAAGTCAACTTGTCGAGTCCTTGTTCCGGTCCACCTCCTTAATGGGCCAGACCCGGTATACTAATCTGTGGGTACCCGAAGGGCATATCCATGTCAGTAGCCCCCGAGACTCTACTTGAGTCGCTGACTCGGGTTGAGTCTCAAAACTTTAAATCTTCAATCTTCTTCAATTTTTGACTTCTTCAAACTTCGATTTCTTCAATCTTTGACTTCTTCAATCTTTTAACTTCTTCAATCTTTGACTTTTTCAATATTCGACTTCATATATCTTCGGCTTCTTCAAAATTTGACTTCTCCAATCTTCAATTTCTTCAATCTTCGACTGCTTGAAATATGCGCTCCCGATGGGAGTAAATGTTGAGTCCATGGACTCGAAATTTTCTTCCTCGCTCTTCATTGATGATCTTCTCGAAGTAAATCTTCATCATTCTTCTCGAAGTAATTCTTCATCGGGTGCGCGACCAGCGCGCCCGATGGGAGTAGCCCCCGAGGCTATAGTCGGATACTTGTAGTCGATCATAGGATCTAATTTCTTCTTCTTTTCTTGTCGAATTCTTTCTCTCGAAATTGACTTTCTATCGGGTGCGCGGCCAGCGCTCCCGATGGGAGTAGCCCCCGAGTCTATGTTCGGGTACCTGTAGCCGGGCATAGACTCAAGTTGTACTACTCAAAGAAGTTCGACTCCTGTTGAAGGACTTGATGATTTTGTCGACTCCTGCAGAAAATATGAATAATTATGAAATAATTTGTCTCTCAAAAAATATTGCGTTTGCATATTGTAATGATGATGATGTAGTATGTAAAATAAAAACTCGATGTTTTTTATGCAATTTTTGTTGCTCGTACGTAGGACCCTTTCGTTAGCCTGATGCACTTCACGGCTCGATCAGCTACTCAGGTCAGACGTAAATCGATGCGTGTGCGGTATTTGAATTTCAAGATACTTGCTAAGCCTTTTCGTTAGCCTGACGCCCAAGATTTTGGCCTTGCCAACCGTTAGTCGAGCTTCATGCGACTGTAAACTAAATTGACAAGTATTCGACAAGAAACGCCAGCTAGCTACTAAGGCTTTCACAATTTTTTGAAGTCAATGATATGCAGGATGATTGTTCATGGTGGAGCCCCCAAGTGTCGGGTGTGGCGAAAGTAAAATAATAATCGACTTCTTGGAAGAGGAAAACTTAGCTTTTATCGGGTGCGGCGTGGTCGGCGCGGCCGTAGTCGACGATGACGTAGTCGAGTTGTTGTCGTAGAATCACAACCACGATTGGAGGCGAAGTTGTTGTCGAGCCCCCGAGCGTTGTTGGGATCGTCGCGTTGCCGATGTCGACGAAATCGCAGGTCTTGAAGGTGATTTTCCGCACTCAGGGGCGAGTTGATGTCGAGCCCCCGAGTGTTGTTGATAGTTTGCGCGAGTGCGTGATGACGAGCCCCCGAGCGTGGCAAGCCGCATTCGACGATCTTGAAGACGAAGTAGTCAAAATACTTTTTCCTCCAGGTTGTGCGGGCAGTCAGGCGACGCGCTATTGTAGTCGAAATATTTTCCTTCGAGTTGTTCGAGCAGCCGTTGTTTGCGTAGAGATGTGTAACTTGATACCGACGTGAAGTAGTATTCCGATAGATGACTTCTTTTTCCTTTTTTTTTTTCCTTTGAAATCTGATCCGTGCGCTTGGGAGCAGCTGAATCCAACTCGGCTCCTTCTTTCCTTCCGTCGGAGCTAGGAGTAGAACTCGGAAATCATCGAATCCGACCAGTACTCGTATCTGAATTTGTTTATCTCTGCCTTGGCCTTCACGTGTTGGAGAATAATTTGTTCCTCTTTTCTTCAATCAATATCTGATTCGCTGATACTAAATATAGTTGATCCATGCATTCCGCCTTGGGATCTGGCCGGTATTGATTGATTCAATGTAGCGTCAACTGCACCAGCTCGTAAGAATTGATCTCATCCAAATTTGATTACGTCGAAACTGTCTGCTGCCGCACGTCCGTAATCTTGTCGACAACGTTTCCTTTTCTTTCACGCACGCGAAGAGTCATGTGGCAATGAGCGAATCGCCGACCCGACGACTTGACCTTGACGGAATTTCTAGTCGGTCAGCTAATAACATCTTTGTTCTTGATGGATCGTCCCGTGATCCGCCGATTTGGACGATTCTTGACGGCGAAGCGTTTGAAGATCTTGACGATGTAGATGATAGCTGATGTTGATGATAAATTCTGTTGAATCGATCTGACTGCTTCTGTTGTTGGCAGCCGTAAAATTTGTTGATCTTGTCGACAAAATTTTTTGAAGGATCCCGCCCGGATAACAAAATCCAGTCGCCGCGATCCCCACGGTCGGCGCCAATTGACGAGGGGTTAACTCGACAAATGTCCTAAATGAAGGACTTAGGATCAGGGGAAGAGCGACGACTAGAGATTCTGGGATCGAGATTGGCACACGATGTACCCAGGTTCACGTCCCCACGGTGGAGGATCGCTACATCCTGCTAGCAATCTAGTAGATAATCACAATGGTATTTACATGGTGCCGCCGTAGGCGGAATTCTATCTGTCTAATCTATCTTGTATCTCTAATATTGCTTGTCTATGATATTGTAAGTTGTCTATGAGATATCTGATGTCTATGAGATTGTCTAAGATATCTCTCTAGGGGCGCCCTTGCCTGGCTTTATATATGCAACCGGGCTAAGGTTTTACAAGTGTCCTAGTCGAATACATATTAGAACCTTCCTTCTTCGTCTCCAAGTCAACTTGTCGAGTCCTTGTTCCGGTCCACCTCCTTAATGGGCCAGACCCGGTATACTAATCTGTGGGTACCCGAAGGGCATATCCATGTCAGTAGAAACTACTATAGAGGGTTACTAGCGAGCTAACATGCATCAAAATATCAATTCTAAGCAAGAGAACAAGCATGCATACTCATCTATACTGTCACCTACAATGCTAAAATACTCAAGGAATACTTTACCAAAAGAAATTCTACTTGGACAATTGGAGGAGTCACATACCGGAGAGCAAATGATCCAAATTTCAGCAGAAATGTTGGGCTGAGCAAGGAGATCGAAAAATCGAGGTGAAGAACAGCAAGAACTCGGGTTTCAGCTGAGTGTGTCATTGTTTTCGGGAGAGAGAAAGAGCTGGGGAAGAAGAGATGAGTGAGGGGCCAGGTGGGGCCCTCTCACACCTGGGTGGCGCGGCCAAGACTGGGCCGCGCCACCTATGTGTGAGGTGGCGTGGCTGCCCCACCTGGTGCCTACCAGGTGTCTCTCTGCCCCATTTTCGACATAAAAATTTATAAAGAATTTTCTGGAATTTTTCGAGAAACTTTATTTTCGAGGATTTTTCAGAAATTGGCATATCGATAAAACTCAGAAAAACGACGATAAAATGATTTCAAGCAAATCAACACTAAGCATGCAGCAGCTCTGAGATACTCTTAATCATGCAACTAAACTGAAGGAATAAAATTTTATGAAAGTAAATACAAGTGAGGTGGAGTGGATGCGGTGAAAACGGAGTTTCGTTCATATAAAATCACTTTGTTAACAAGGTTGATCAAGTCTTGTTACCAAACTAACTTTTTATGAGGAGAAACTTTGCATCTCACTTAATGCTTATGTTACCTCAACTTTGATAGGTATAGTCCCAACCATAACAATTTGACATTCTTCCTTGGGCTTTCGCTCTGAACAAATAATTTGACCAACTTTGATGGTCTCAACATGCTTGATTGAATTTAGAGCATTCTTCCTATCAATCTTCTTGGGAAAATAAACCGTATACTCTTTGTCATTAACATTAAAAGTGACTTTTCCTTGATTGCAATTGATAACAGCACCTGCAGTGTTTAGAAAAGGTCTCCCAAGAATAATAGACATATTATCATCTTCAGGCATTTCCAACACAACAAAATCAGTTAATATTAAACAACTGTTAGCAACTTGAACAGGAACATTTTCACATATACCAATAGGAATAGTAGTAGACTTATCAGCCATCTGCAAGGATATATCAGTTGATACCAATTTTTCTAAATCAAGTCTCTTATAGAGGGAAAAAGGCATGACACTAACTCCAGCTCCCAAATCACATAAAGCGGTTCTGACATAGTTATTTTTAATGGAGCAAGGAATAGTTGGTATACCTGGATCTCCAAGCTTCTCTGGAACTTTACCATCAAACGAATAGTTAGCTAGTAGTGTGGAAATTTCCTCACTAGGAATTTTCCATTTATTAGTGACAATATCTTTCATATACTTTGCATAAGGAGGCATTCTAATAGCATCAGTCAAAGGAATTTGCAAAAATAAAGGTCTCATCCATTCACAAAACCTGTTGTAGTGTTCTTCTTCCTTGGACTTGTGTTTCTTACTGGGAAAATGCATTGGTTTCTGTACCCAAGGTTCTCTCTCTTTACCATGCTTGTTGGCAATGAAGTCTTCTTTGGTGTACTTTGCATTCTTGTTGATCTTCTCTGGTTCTTCTTCAACTTCTTCTTTATCTTCTTCTTTATCGGAAGCATCTCCTGGTTCAGTTTCAGCATCAGAAATAGAAACACTGTTAGGATCTTTACCTGCATCAGAGGATTCTGCAGTTGTTTTATGCTTCTTATTCTTCTTCTTAGAAGGAATATCATCACTTGCAGTTTGTTGAGAATCTTGCTCGACCCTCTTAGGATATCCTTCAGGATATAATGGGTCTTGAGTAGCAGCACCACTTCTTGTGCGTATTTCACATGCTTGCTTCTCTCTTGCAGCATTAACTAGCAAGTCTTTTTGCACCTTGGTAAGCTGATCAATTTGTGTTTGAACCATTTGAAAATGTTTAGCAAGTATCTTCACATCATTGGCAGTTCTCTCCACAATATCCTGCAACTTGTTAATAGCTCTAGAATTTTCCAACAAATGATTATGCACCATTCTATTAAAATTTTCTTGCTTAACAATAAAATTATCAAAATCATCTAAGCATTGATCAGGAGGTTTAGTATAAGGAATATCTCTTTCATCAAAGCGTTGGAGAGACTGTACCTCAATAGTTGATGAGCGAGGGATTGGTTTACATAATTCTTCAATAGGAGGTAAATTCTTCACATCTTCGGCCTTAATACCTTTCTCCTTAAGAGATTTCTTAGCTTCCTTCATAACTTCATCATTTAATTCAATCATCCCTCTCTTCTTCGGTGTAGGCTCTATAGATGGCGCAGGGGTTGGTGCTGGTGTTGGCTCAATTAAAGTCCAATCATCATGATTCCGGCTTATTTTAGCCATTAATTCTTCAGCATCAGCCGGAGTTCTTTCCCTGAAAACACAACCAGCACAACTATCCAAATATGACTTAGATTCATCCGTTAGTCCATTATAAAATATATCAAGGAGTTCATTTTTAGGCAATGGTTCTTTAGGCAAAGCTCTAATTAAAGAACAAAATCTTGTCCAAGATTCAGGCAATATCTCTCATTTTCCCTGTTCAAAATCAAAGATTTTCTGCACAGCAGCATGTTGAGCACTAGCGGGAAAATATTTCTGAAAGAAAGCATTAACCAAAGCAATAGGACTAGTAAGAGATCCAGGAGACAAGCTATTAAACCAAGTTTTAGCAGCATCTTTCAATGAGAAAGGAAAAATCTTAGCAACAAAGTAAGTGTGGAGCTTAATATCATCAGAAAACAAGTTACTCAAAGTAGAAAGCTCATTCATGTGCTCCATAGCACTCTCATCTTTAGTGCCACAAAAAGGAGTTTTCTCAACAATAGATATGTAAGATAAATCCAAAGAGAAATCATAATCCTTGTCTCTAATATTTATAGGAGAAGCAGCAAACTTAGGATCAGGAGACAAATTATATCTAACAGAGCGTCTTGCAAGAAGTTCTTTAACATTACCTGCATTACGAGCAGCATGTGCTTCTGCAATAAAATCATCATTAAGCTCAATATAAGCATCATCATCATAATCATCACTAGGACACTCCCTAGACTCAGGTGAACTAACAGGTGTAACAGTGGTGTTTCCCAACTTAGCTCTAGCAATAGTAGCATCTAAAAAGGAACCTAGTGAACCACTCTCATCAAGCACAGTAGAAGCATCATCTAAATTATCAGTGGCATTTTCAATCTCAGCAGAAGTAGTAGCAGTAGCGTGTGGGTGTGGTGGTGTAAGCAACTTACTCATAACAGATGGTGAATCAAGAGCAACAGAGGTGTTGAGAGTCGTACCTCTTCTTGTAGTGGATGGCAATATAGGAACTTTTCCATCACGAGGTTTACCCATGATGAAAGGATTGCAGCGAACAATATGAATACCAAGTAAACTTACAAATAAAGCTATGCTCCCCGGCAACGGCGCCAGAAAATAGTCTTGATGACCCACAAGTATAGGGGATCGCAACAGTCTTCGAGGGAAGTATTACCCAAATTTATTGATTCGACACAAGGGGAGCCAAAGAATATATGTAAGCCTTAACAGATGAGTTGTCAATTCAGCTACACCTGGAAACAGTCTTGCTCGCAGTGGTTTATCAGTAGCAACAGTTTTATAGTGGTGACAGTAGTAAAACAGTAACAGCAGTAGTAAAATAGCAGCAGTAATAGTAACAGTTGTAAACAGTAGGAACAAATACTATAGGCGTAGGGATGGATTACAGGCGTTGCGTGGATAATATAATTCATGAAATCAATGAGACAAAGGCATTGCAGATGAATAATGATAAAGCATCCTAGTACAAACAATCATAGGCATGTGTTCCGTATATAGTCGTACGTGCTCACAAGGAGAAACTTGCACGACATCTTTTGTCCTACCAGTCTGTTGCAGCAGGGCCTTAAGGGAAACTACTGGTAATTAAGGTACTCCTTTTAATAGAGTACCGGAGCAAAGCATTAGCACTCGGTGAACACATGTGATCCTCACATCATAGCCATCCCCTCCGGTTATCCCAATTTCTGTCACTTTGGGGCCTCGGGTTCCGGACAACAATATGTGTATACAACTTGTAGGTAAGACCATAAACAACAAGTATCATCATAGAAATAATAACATGTTCATATCTGAAATCATGGCACTCGGGCCCAAAGTGACAAGCATTAAGCACAACAAGTTGCAACAATGTCATAGGCACTAAATAAAGATACTAGGCACTATGCCCTATCAATCTCATATCAAATTACATGAACAATCTCATCCAATCCCTACCATCCCCTCACCTACAGCGGGGGAATTACTCACACATGGATGGGGGAGTCATGGATGGTCGATGGAGGAGCGTCGGTGGTGATGGTGATGAAGATCTCCTCCGAATCCCCGTCCCGGCAGGGTGCCAGAACGGAGTTTCTGGTTCCGAATCGCGGTTTCTGATGGCGGCGGCGCAGCGGAAGTCTATCTGGGAAAAACGCCGTCTCCCTAATATTATGTCGTCAGGGGGTATATGTACGCGAGAGGGGAGGTCGAGAGGGGTGCTGGGGCCCCCTCACACCAGGGTGGCCCGGCCAGGGCTGGGCCGCGCCACCACTGTGTGACGGCCCCTCGAGCCCCTTCTCCCTCCTGTCTTCTGGCTCCGTGGGTCTTCTGGTGAAAATAGGATTTTTCATGATTTTTCCTGAATTTTTACTGGAAGTTGGATTTCTGCACAAAAACGAGACACCAGAGCAATTCTGTTGAAAACAGCGTCAGTCCGTGTTAGTTGTATTCAAAACTCACAAATTAGAGGAGAAACAATAGCAAAAGTGTTCGAGAAAGTAGATACGTTTTGGACGTATCATAGGACCGGGGTCCACAGTTCACTAGTGGTGTCTCTCCATAAGATAAAATAATACATGTTGGGTAAACAAATTACAGTTGGACAATTGATAGAATAAAGACAACGTGCATATGTCGAGAGGATCACTATGAGATTTACTCTGGGCATTACAACAAGATACATAGACCGCCATCCAACTGCATCTATGACTAATAATCCACTTGTGGCAAATCAATCCGAGAACTCCACAAGTATTAAGTTGCGAACAACAGATAATTGCATTAAGCAAAGTGTGTAATGTAAACAAAGCATATGCCCTCGAGCATATAAATGTTGTTTTCCCCCTAGTAGCAACAGCACATCTACAACCTTAGAGGTTTCTGTCACTCCCCCAGATTAAATAGAGGCATGAACCCACTATCGAGCATAAATACCCCCTCTTGGAGTCACTAGCAACTACTCAGCCAAGATAGCTACTAACAACGGAGAGCATGCAAGATCATAAACAACATAGAGATAACATAAGATAAAATTCAGTACTTCAACTCAATCATAACACCAATATTCATCGGATCCCAACAAACACAACATGTAGAATTACATAACGGTGATCTCAATCATGTAAGGCAGCTCATGAGATCTAAACATGAAGCACATGGTGGAGAAGACAACCAACTAGCTACTGCTATGGACCCATAGTCCAAGGTAGACTACTCACTCATCGCTCTGGAGGCAAGCATGGCGATGAAGAAGACCTCCGATGGCGATTCCCCTCTCCGGCAGGGTGCCGGGAAGAGCTTCTAGACCCTCCCGATCTTCGGGTCGACGGCGGCGGCGGATCGCGATGTGTTCTGGAAAAGTGATCGGGTATTTAGGTTTTTCCCGTCGGGGGGTCTTTATAGGCGAAGGGGCATTGTCAGGAGTGGACCGAGGCTCCCTCACACATAGGGGGCGCGGCCCAGCCCCTGGCTGCGCCGCCCCGTTGTGTGGGGCCCTCGTGGCCCCACTCCGTCTCCTCTTTGGTTTTCTGGAAGCTTCGGTGAAATTCTGGGCGACTGGCTTTGGTTTCCTGTGTAACTTTTCTGAAACACAAAAACAACAGAAAATAGAGAACTGGCACTGTGGCGACTTGTTAGTAGGTTAGTTCCGGAAAATGCATAAAAGTGCCACGAAGTGTAACGAAACACTAAGCAAATGGTGTAAAAACAAGCATGGAGCATCAAAAATTATAGATACGTTTGAGACGTATCAAGATGCATGGTTTTCCACTCAAACCCCTGATATGTCTCCAACGTATCTATAATTTTTGATGCTCCATGCTTGTTTTTACACCATTTGCCTACTGTTTCGTTACACTTCGTGGCACTTTTATGCATTTTCCGGAACTAACCTATTAACAAGTCGCCACAGTGCCAGTTCCCTGTTTTCTGCTGTTTTTGTGTTTCAGAAGTGATACACAGGAAATATTCTCAGAATTGGACGAAACAAGTTCCTGAAGTCTTATTTTTCCCGGAAGCTTCCAGAGATCCGAAGATGAGACAGAGTGGGGCCACAAGGTGGCCACACACCAGGGCGGCGCGGCCTAGGGCCGGGCTGCGCCCCCTACGTGTGAGACTGCCTCGGTCCACTTCTGACGATGCCCCTTCGCCTATAAAGACCCCCCAACGGAAAAAACCTAAGTACCCGATCAATTTTCCAGAACACATCGCGATCCACCGCCGCCGTCGACCCAAAGATCGGGAGGGTCCAGAAGCTCTTCCCGGCACCCTGCCGGAGAGGGGAATCACCACCGGAGGTCTTCTTCATCGCCATGCTTGCCTCCGGAGCGATGAGTGAGTAGTCTACCTTGGACTATGGGTCCATAGCAGTAGCTAGATGGTTGTCCTCTCCACCATGTGCTTGATGTTTAGATATCATGAGCTGCCCTACATGATTGAGATCACCATTATGTAATTCTGCATGTTTGGTTTGTTGGGATCCGATGAATATTGGTGTTATGATTGAGTTTCTATACTAAAATATATCTTATGTTATCTCTATGCTGTTTATGATCTTGCATGCTCTCCGTTGTTAGTAGCTATCTTGGCCGAGTAGTTGCTAGTGACTCCAAGAGGGGGTATTTATGCTCGATAGTGGGTTCATGCCTCTATTTAACCTGGGGGAGTGACAGAAACCTCTAAGGTTGTAGATGTGTTGTTGCTACTAGGGAGAAAACAACATTCATATGCTCAAGGGCATATGCTTTGTTTATATTACACACTTTGCTTAATACAATTATCTGTTGTTCGCAACTTAATACTTGTGGAGTTCTCGGATTGATTCACCACAAGTGGATTATTAGTCATAGATGCAGTTGGATGGCGGTCTATGTATTTTGTTGTAATGCCCAGAGTAAATCGCATAGTGATCTTCTTGACATATCACGTTATCTTTATTCTATCAATTGCCCAACTGTAATTTGTTTACCCAGCATGTGCTATTTATCTTATGGAGAGACACCACTAGTGAACTGTGGACCCCGGTCCTACTTCCATCATATTGCTATCACCTGTTTACTTTACTCGCACTGTTTACTTTACTCGCATACTTCTACTGTTTTCCACTCGATACGCTCATAACCTTTGTTTCAAGCAAACCGGTGAGATTGACAACCTCATCGCAAGTTGGGAACAAAGTACTTGGTTGTGTGTGTGCAGGTTCCACGTTGCTACTGGCCAAAGATGAGTCAACAAGTATCGTTAAACGGCGCCCTTGTTGGAGTGTTATTAAGCCAGTCCGCATCAACTTCAGTCGTATTGTCTGCTCTTCTCCTGATCGACATACCTTGGTTTCTTAACTGAGGGAAAATCTGCTGCTATATTCATCACACCTTCCTCTTGGGGTTCCCAACGGGCTGGTCATTCATCACGCATCAAGCAACAATTTTCTGGCGCCGTTGCCTGGGAAGAGTGGAAGACCTCTGCAAGGGGAGTTTTTTGCACACACATCCTTTACTTTGTTTTAAGTTTTGCTTTACTTTATTTTTACTTGCATCATTTTATATCAAAAACCCAAAAAAAATTAGAATCCTTGGTAGCTGTTATTTCTTTACTTTTAGTTCATCATGTTGATCCCTAAGTACGTTCTGGAGGACCTCTCAGTAGGTAGTGGTTCAATTATTGGTGATTTGAGTGAACCAAAGCGTGATCACAAAGGGTCTTCTAAAACTTACGTGGATGAAATACAATGCCTTATTGACAAAACTTCTACAGTTGATCTTAATGCTCCTTCTGATATTACTTGATTCGCAATTTTCTGCGCCTAGCTCAAAGGCGTTAAAGAAAAGCACTCTTGGGAGATATCCCAATGTTTTCTTTTCAGTACTTTTTCTTTTATTTGAGTCTTGCAAGTCATTACTACTGTAATGACCGCTCCTTATCTTGTTTATTTCATTGTTGTGCCAAGAGAAGCCTCTAATTCGAGTGAGGTAAAGATTTGGGGATGTTGCTGTCCTGAAACTGTTTTCGGTGCTGCACCGTAAAAATTCGTATAAATTCTCTGTATATCTTTTGGACCTGCGATTTCTTGTTCATATGCCCCAGGTTATATCCAAACTTTTGTTAGTTGAACACTTTTTGATTTGAGGAACAGAAAACCCCTCAAAAATTCGGCCTTTGTCAGCTGTTCTGTTTTGACAGATTTCTGCCAATATTTGTGTTTACCGCTTTATCGCTTTCTTTTGAGTTCTTTTGATCACGGAACTTTTGGGGAAGTTGCTACAGTAGTATATGCTATATATGTGGTGGTTTTGGGTTGAAACCTAAAGCAAAAAGAGGTTGATTATATGTTATGCTTGCACTAATGTTGCTAATAGATTTATGTTTAGTTTTGTATGAAGGAAGTTTTCAAGTGTAGGGATTGGAGAATGATGAGATGAGTTGAAGAATGGACAAAAGCTCAAGCTTGGGGATTCCCATGCATCACCCCAAGAAATATCAAAGAAGTACAAGCGTCAAAGCTTGGGGATGCCCCCGAGGCACCCCTTCTTCATCGGCAAAAATTAGGTCACCTTTCAGAACACTATATTTTTATTGCTTCATACACTATGTGTTTTTCTTGGAGTGTCAGTTGTTTTAGTTTTCTTAGTTAGTTTAGTTTTGTTTTCTATAATAAATGGTTAGACCCCAACAAATTTCCTTTGGAGGAGATGTACTCGTTTTCATTTGCCAAGAACACTCCGTTTTTCATTCTTACAATTTCACCGAGTGTTCTTCTTTTTCCGCTACTGCTTTTGGTTTTCGTTTTCGCCTTGATTTGCGTTCAGACCTTGTCATATCTCTTCATCAAGGTGTATTTTTTCCTCTGATCTTTATTGGTTTTCATCAAAAGAGGTGTCTTTAAAAATTTCAAATGGTGTTGGAAAAGAGAAAAAGCTTTATGCAAAAAAGTGGTACAAGAAGGAGCTTGTGTAGACTGCGGCTTAGGCTTTTTCATGTCATGCTTAATGTCTTTTTGATAGTATGCTTAGTGGTTTTGCTGTAGCATGACTTGTCTCAAATAACTGAGATTGCTTAATGAGCCTCTGAAAAAATCATGCGTTGTTTTTATTGTATGGAAGCATTATTTTGGTTTTCTCCTTGATGCTTTATTTGGGTTGACTTGGCGCATGCTCACACATGTTAGACTCTTACAAAGTCGCCAATAGCCTCTATGATCATTTAGTTTTTGGCTTTTGATGCTATCTTATGCTTTTTTAATGTCGCTTTGTTGCTTTGCATGATTATGGCCATTATTGCTCTCTTAGTTGGTCGCTCCCAGTCTTTTGCTAGCCCTTGCCTTGTACTGAGTATGAGCTCTACTCGTGCATCCAACTCCTAAAAGCCAAAGTTTACCAAAGTGTCCACCATACATACCTACTAGCAATTTGCTATTCCAAGTAAATTTGACTTGCTTTTATTTTCTCTTCAAATTAAACTCTTACCAGTGTTATGCGAAAATTGGTTAGTAAAGCTCTCACAAATCGTAAGGCACACTTTACTTTTTCTTGTTCTTAAAATTTTGACATTGTGGTCTCTTATGTTGAGTTGTTATGCTTGCAAGTTGTAAGTTGGATTCTAGCCCAGCCATGCCGTCATGGGGCAAGCTTTCAACATTGCACTTCTTATTTGACTTGATATCGTGATCTTTTGTTTATGGATGCCCGCAGTGTGAAATGAATTGGGAATCTTGTGGGGATCATGGAGTTTGTATATGTGTTAGGGAAATGCCTGGGCCACCAATCTAAGCCATGCATAATTCATGGTGGAAATTTGCAGCATACCCATGGTGGACATTCGACGACGCATCTCACAATAAAAAGCTAAACAAATGGCAAATAAAAGAGATGTCGAGGTGTTCATTGTCTGCTTGTCCTGTCATTTTGATGTGGGCTTGTTCCATGTCATCGGGCACGGAGGTACCCCGTTGGCGGTTTTCAATGATACATATATACTTACAATGACAAGAGCCTTGCTTGGGACTCTAAGTTGAGTAGCATGAGGTTTGGGTACTCGTATTCACGGGACACGAGGTTTTTGACTTATGATTTGTCAAGCATATGCATCATAATTGTTCTCGCATTAACTTTAACCATTCAAGATGCTTATGATGGGGGCAATGAGAGCTCAAAGCTGGTAAGTTCCATAATTTTTGAAGGTTATCTGCTTCCCTCCGCGAAGGGTCTTTCTTCTACTTTTTATGTTGAGTCACCACCTTCTATCTTTATGCACCATAAGAGAGCAAAGTTGTCATTCTTAGTATAATGTGCATTGTCCCAAAGTTTTCATTGATTGATTCATATTGTTGGTTTCACTTGTTCTCAAATTATTTGTATCTAGTCGCCCTCTTAAACTTGAAGGTGTCCTATACATTTATGTTTTGCTCTCTATGAAGGACAAGCTGAAAACCATTTGTATGTTTTTCCTTATGATTTAAACACACGTTGGACTTTCATTGTTTCATTTTCATGATCTTTTGTTTGTGTTCATTTGCATGTTTACAACAAGGTTGCTAAGTTCTTTATTGTCAAGATTATATCTTCATGTCCATGTTTTAAGTTCTTATGATCCCAGCTCACAAATGCTTACATATATGATCAAGATTGTGTAGGTGCATGTCACCTCAAAAATTATTCTTTTGTTATCACTTACCTACTCGAGGACGAGCAGGAGTTAAGCTTAGGGATGCTTGATACGTCTCCAACGTATCTATAATTTTTGATGCTCCATGCTTGTTTTTACACCATTTGCCTACTGTTTCGCTGCACTTTGTGGCACTTTTATGCATTTTTCGGAACTAACCTATTAACAAGTCGCCACAGTGCCAGTTCCCTGTTTTCTGCTATTTTTGTGTTTCAGAAGTGATACACAGGAAATATTCTCGGAATTGGACAAAACAAGTTCCTAAAGTCTTATTTTTCCCGGAAGCTTCCAGAGATCCGAAGAGGAGACGGAGTGGGGCCACGAGGTGGCCACACACCAGGGCGGCGTGGCCCAGGGCCTGGCCGCGCTCCCTACGTGTGAGACCGCCTCGGTCCACTTCTGACGATGCCCCTTCGCCTATAAAGACCCCCCGACGGAAAAAACCTAAGTACCCGATCAATTTTCCAGAACACATCGCGATCCACCGCCGCCGTCGACCCGAAGATCGGGAGGGTCCAGAAGCTCTTCCCGGCACCCTGCCAGAGAGGGGAATCTCCACCGGAGGTCTTCTTCATCGCCATGCTTGCCTCCGGAGCGATGAGTGAGTAGTCTACCTTGGACTATGGGTCCATAGCAGTAGCTAGATGGTTGTCCTCTCCACCATGTGCTTCATGTTTAGATCTCATGAGCTGCCCTACATGATTGAGATCACCGTTATGTAATTATACATGTTTGGTTTGTTGGGATCCGATGAATATTGGTGTTATGATTGAGTTGCTATACTGAAATATATCTTATGTTATCTCTATGTTGTTTATGATCTTGCATGCTCTCCGTTGTTAGTAGCTATCTTGGCCGAGTAGTTGCTAGTGACTCCAAGAGGGGGTATTTATGCTCGATAGTGGGTTCATGCCTCTATTTAACCTGGGGGAGTGACATAAACCTCTAAGGTTGTAGATGTGCTGTTGCTACTAGGGAGAAAACAACATTCATATGCTCAAGGGCATATGCTTTGTTTACATTACACACTTTGCTTAATGCAATTATCTGTTGTTCGCAACTTAATACTTGTGGAGTTCTCGGATTGATTCGCCACAAGTGGATTATTAGTCATAGATGCAGTTGGATGGCGGTCTATGTATTTTGTTGTAATGCCCAGAGTAAATCGCATAGTGATCTTCTTGACATATCACGTTATCTTTATTCTGTCAATTGCCCAACTGTAATTTGTTTACCCAGCATGTCCTATTTATCTTATGGAGAGACACCACTAGTGAACCGTGGACCCCGGTCCTATTTCCATCATATTGCTATCACCTTTTTAGTTTACTCGCACTGTTTACTTTACTCGCATACTTCTACTGTTTTCCACTCGATACGCTCATAACCTTTGTTTCAAGCAAACCGGTGAGATTGACAACCTCATCGCAAGTTGGGAATAAAGTACTTGGTTGTGTGTGTGCAGGTTACACGTTGCTACTGGCCGAAGATGAGTCAACAAGTATCGTTAAATGGCGCCCTTGTTGGAGTGTTATTAAGCCAGTCCGCATCACCTTCAGTCGTATTGTCTGCTCTTCTCCTGCTCGACATACCTTGGTTTCTTAACTGAGGGAAAATCTACTGCTATATTCATCACACCTTCCTCTTGGGGTTCCCAACGGGCTGGTCATTCACCATGCATCAAGCAACCCCTTTGCAAAACATCTTCCCCAAAACATAGTTTGTCTAAATGAGGCCATAATTGTCACACTCATGTATATTTGAATTGCAAATAATTTGATGTAGCCCAATATGAATTATATTGTACAAAACACGCATTTTTCATTTTGTAATTCTTTTGTTTGAATCCCTTAGTCTATTTACTATTTACGTGCCCTTGGTTTCTTAGTACTACTCAGTTTTGCCGTCAAGTACTGTCACAAATGCTCACAGAAGCCCAAACTTATCCTGATTGGTTGAGCTGTTGTCACACGGATCGACTCCACCAACCGTTGATCCACTGATCTAACGGGCAGTATACCCCTCTCCGTCTCTTCGTGGCCACCCCTCTCTCTCTCTTCGTGGCCACCCCTCTCTCTCTGTCGGTGGACAGTGCCACCCCTCTATTTATGTGCAATAACGAGTTTGCCACGTAACTATATTCCCTCTATTTATGCATTATTTTCCACGATCTAAAAATTTGAAACTAAAAAGTGGTATAATTTTGGTGTAAACAAGAGACATACATATTTGCGGATTTCGGTGAATGCATTATTTGTCACACCTCTAACAATTATCAACTCTCTTTAGCATTCCTTTTCTTTTAGGGAATATAGTTTAGGATATAGTTTTGGCAATTTGAAACGGCCCAAAAGTGGTATAATTTTGGTATAAACATGAGGCATAAATATTTGAGGGATTTCGGTGAATGGATTATTTATCACCCCTCTAACAATTATCAACTATCTTTAGCATTCCTTTTCTTTTAGGGAATATAGTTTTGGTAAATTGAAACGGCCCAAAAGTGTTATAATTTTGGTAGAAACATGAGACATACATATTTGGCATATTTGGGGGATTTCGGTGAATGGATTATTTATCACCCCTCTAACAATTATCAACTTTCTTTAGCATTCCTTTTCTTTTAGGGAATATAGTTTTGGTAATTTGAAATGGCCCAAAAGTGGTATAATTTTGGTAGAAACATGAGACATACATATTTGGCATATTTGGGGGATTTCGGTGAATGGATTATTTATCACCCCTCTAACAATTATCAACTTTCTTTAGCATTCCTTTTCTTTTAGGGAATATAGTTTGGGATATAGTTTTGATTATTTGAAACGTCCCAAAAGTTGTATAATTTTGGTAGAAACATGAGACATACATATTTGTGGGATTTCGGTGAATGCATTATTTGTCACCCTCTAACAATTATCAACTATCTTTAACATTCCTATATACCCTAACACTTATTTTTTTTGGTAATTTTGGTGAATGCACACACTATCTTTGAAAACAACTACAAGTACATGTAACTGAATAATGGATTTGTAACAAGGGATCCCTTGTAACAACTTCTAGCGCCTGATGAGCAATAATAAGAATTCGATCGCAATTATACAACAAAAAAACAACCAGCCATCAGATTAGCTTGCTTCTTCAACTCAATCAGCTGCCTTAACTGCTTGTTCATTTTCTTCAGTTCTCCCTTCACTTCCACCAGTTCTGCATTGGGAGCATTAGGCATAATCGGAACGGCTCCTCTCTCCGCTGCATTCTCTACAGCAAGTCCCCCCTCCCAAATTGCGCTCCCCAATAGCGCTAATTGATTCCTGCAATTGAAGCCTCTAAACGTACACATCGATCCACTCAAAATACCTGTATTTCTTCAGGATCTGAAAACAACAACGTGAACCCTAAATCCCAAATTCGAGGGAATAACAAGAAAATCGAGAGAAAACCGAGCAATTGGAGCGAGATATAACCTTATCCCCCTCTCTATATGGCAAGCTCTCACATGCAAGGAACTCACGTCCACGGTTGCCGTTGTCGTCCATCTTACAAATAAACCGCTTTAGAGGATCCTGGCGTGGGCAGTCAGGGCATCTTGTCAAAGGCACGGGTCCATACTGCGGCCATGAAGAATGGGAGGTCGAAGAGAAACTAGACATCACCCGCCTGCCGGAGAAGGGCTGCCGCTGGCGGAGAAGAAGAACAATGGGCGCAGGGAAAGAAAGGGGAAGCAATGGCACGGGCATGGGCGCAGGGCTGGCTCGGGCTCCCATTTTGTAACGGTCACCTGGGTAAGCTGTGGGTCCAGCGCGCTAACATGGAAGGGTGTGGGTCCCACGATGATCTAGATAAGTGGAGACGTGTCCACTGCGGGGCACCAACAGCGGCCCCACTTGCTAGCACCAACCAACGGTCAACTAAACGGAATTCCTCCCGTCCGAGCTCCTTGTGAGGGTTTCAGACAAGGGCTTGGGCAAAACTAAGGAAAAACTAAGCGGATGGGGACAACTGAGCACAACTAAGGACCTGAGGGCACGAAAATAGAAATCCCTTTAGAGATTAGCACAATCTTAAGCGTGGACTGAAAATACGCAGCGGAATCAAAGTAAACTTCATCACCACTTGTGTACTAACTCAAAGATATTGCTTGTGTCGAAAGGAAATATATGAATCAAACATATATAAAGAAAATAGGAGCGGCCTTTGGCTCTCTCCAGACCAGAGACATTTTCTCGCCTTAGGAGAGAAGCTCTCTCCCTACCAGAGGCAATGTTTGTTTTAGGGAGAGAGGTTCTCAAAACAGCTACAACAGTAATAAATCAACACACAGGGACACAAATCCTTTTTATGTGTAAAACCTCTCAACTTGATCGGAAAAAATATGAGCCAAAGCCACCCAATTTTTCTTCCACTATTATCAAATAGGGATACAACAAGTTCTTCTCTAGAGAGCACTAGAGGATCTCAAGCATCAAGATACACATGGATCTGTGGATCCTTCTACATGATTTGGGGCACAAGAGCTAGGGATCGGAGAAATCTCACCAAAGATGGTGGAATAACATCTTGAAGGACACGAGGATGTAGATCTGGTCTTCACAACCTTGTGGGCAATGCCCGACCTTGATTTAGTTTCTTCCTTTAACTTCGTTTCTTCCCTT
Organism: Dactylis glomerata; assembly: GCA_007115705.1. Taxonomy (NCBI): domain Eukaryota; kingdom Viridiplantae; phylum Streptophyta; class Magnoliopsida; order Poales; family Poaceae; genus Dactylis; species Dactylis glomerata. Next base: position 910,579 of record QXEO01000659.1, read on the forward strand.
CTCTTGGTTTTCTTCTACAATGGAGGCTAACCTAGATTTTTTTCACTCCATTTAGTGGTGGCTAGAAGGAGGCTTATCATCATCTTCCCTTCATGTGCAATATCCAAAATGCCCCTTGGTCATAACCCTAAAGGTTGCTAGGTTCTTGAACCTATTTGGGCTGGCTAAAAAGGCTTCAAATAGACCATCTCCTCACAGGCCACATGAGGACGATACCCAACAATCATGGCTCTCTCCCATCCAAATATGTTTGTTATTTCTAGGATACTAGAATGAATGCACATGAGGCTTTCTGGTGTAATAAAGAAGCTCTTTTGGGTTGTACAACAGACCCATACAAAAAAAGTTCCCCAGCTTATGTTAAATTTAATCTAAATACAAAGCGTTCTAGTGTGTAAATCCGCTTATTAAAAAGCTGGTACAATTAATTTGGAACTATTGGAGTAGAACTTATGGTACATTTGAATAGAGCTAAATCGTTGAATTATAAGGATAAAGTTATAATGGTGTTGGAGCTGGGTCTTTCTGCATGAAGGAAGATCTCACCTGCCATTTTTGCAAAATGAAGGCTATGCCCTAGCCTCTGCACCAATAGAAGCATATGGCCTTATGTATTATTTTATTCCACAAAGGTCTGACAAAGATCATAAATCCAAAAACCCAAAGCCACCAAGAAACACCTGCACACCTGACAATGAGAAAAAATGCCAACATGGCCTTGTGCCTGGAAAACATGAAGGGTCTTCTATTTTCGTGCCCTCGGGTCCTTAGGTGTGCTCAGTTTTCCCCAGCCGCTTAACTTTTCCTCAGTTTTCCCCTCCCTCTAGTTTGAAACCCCTCGTAGACGCTCGGACAGGAGGGTTGCCGTCTGGTCAGAGGCCTTGACTGTTACCGGTGACGGCTAGGGAGCCGCGGTGGTTGTGAATTGACCGTTGCTTTTGAATGGTACTGACGGGTAGGGTCAGGAGACATGTCGGAGTAGCCATCCATCTATCGCTGACATGTGGGCCGTTTTATTTCCTGATTGTATACGCGGTGCTGCCAATGGCAAATGGGGCCGCTCTAGAAGGCTGCCGCAACCAATGACCAGTGGGGTCATGTATTTTTCAGGAAAAGACATATATTGTCGCTCTATGGGGCTGCCGCAGCCAATGACCAGTGGGGTCATCTATTTATTTAGATAAAATCATATATTACCGCTCTGTGGGGCCTCCGCAGCCAATGACCGCTGGGGTCGTCTATTTATTTAGAGAAAATCATATAGAGCCGCTCTGTGGGGCTGCCTCAGCCAATGACCGCTGGGGTCGCCCTTAGTGAAAAGGCATATATCCCTGCTTTTAGTTAGAGAGAAGCAACAAGTTCGCTAATTAATTTTTCTTAAGCTAGACCCAGCAGGTGACTATTTTCGCAGCTTACTAAAGTGAATCTTATGCTAAACATGGCTGGAACCTAGTGTTGTGTATCTTATTAGTCATCGGAGAACCACTGGCACCTCGTTCCCCACCCTCGGACGGAGCAGCCATCGTCGGTGCCTCGTCGCGCCGCCGGCTCTGTCCCCCGGCGGCGTTGAACGGACTGCGGCGCTACATGTCAACCACGGCTCTAGCACTTGTTTCGTCCTCACGCATTGTACCCACCGCAGGAAAGTCCGCCGCTAGCAGATCTGCCGCCCACGACGACCGGGATTTGTTCCACGCACCAATTGGTACTATAGCTTGGTAAGACCTCCGCTTCTGCCTCCCCCGCCCCCTAATCGATTCGGTTCCCATAATTTATTGGAGTTTGCAGATGCGAAATAGTCCTCAATATCTGGTCGTAGTGGGTATACCGGCGAGGGTGGGGATTCGATCATGTCGTGGCCACGTTCTACTTCTCCTACCTTGTCGGAAGTGCAGGTATCTAGCTTCTGCTCTCTATACTACCGTTGAATTTGAAGTGCCGCCATGGCCTGTTGGAGTGATTTCAGTTGTTCTTTTTTCCATTATTGTTACAGTTTGCCAGGCAAGCCGATGATCCATGGTACATTGCATACCAAGATGAATCAACCCAGTGGTGTAGCCATAGGATGGATTTGGAGGAGAAGGTGGCCAATTTAGGTGATGAATTAGCCCATAAAAACCTGATGATATTCGAACTGAAGCGTACTGTGGAGGAAGAAAAGAAGAATTCAGAGCTTATTCGCAAGGAGAAGTTGATACTTGAGACAGATCTTGCTGTATTTGATCAAGTGGTAGAAAATCTAGAACATGAACTTCAAGTGATGGGAGAGGAGAAAAGTAGATTCATCTGGGCAGTTTTATTAGGTGTCATCCCTGTCCTAGCAGTTATATGGTTGTGGTAGATGATTTAGATAGTATAGAATTGTTATTCAGTAGATGGCTCTAACCACTGTATTTTGGTGTGGCTCTAACCACTGTATTTTAGTGTACAATTTCCTAGTTGTGCTAAGTAATGCGCGCGATAATTTTAGCATGCATGAACATCTTATAAAAGTGAAGGGATCCCAAAAGTGAAAGCATATACCAGCCTCTCGGATCAAATACATATCAATCTACCCAATCAAGTTGGGATAGAATTCAAATCATACATACTGATGTACATGGACACATCGAGAAAGTGGAGAAGCTGGGGAGAACTAGAAATCCAATTCGCAAGGAATTTTCGCTCAACATACAAGCGACCAGCGTCATTGGAAGAAGTCAAATCATGCACACAGGGAAGAGACGAAACTCTGCGCTCTTACATACAACGCTGGAGTGTCATTAAAAACTCCGCATAGGACGTCTCCGATAAAAGAGCAATAGACGCCTTTTCAGCCGGACTTCGTCACTCAGACCTCGTGGAAGAGATAGGAAGAATAAAGCCGAGAACAGTTTCAGAACTAATGGAGATAGCTAACAGATTTGCCGACGGAGAAGACGCGTATAACAACAAAATGGGACGTTCACCAGAAGTCGACAAATCCAGCAGGCAAAGGCGACGGTACCGCAACAGCGACAACCATGGAAGGAGAAATCAGATAGCCACTGGATACGACGAAAGGAACGAGGAAGGCTACAAAAACAGAGAGTTTCAGGCAAGAGACAGCAGGGGAAAGGAGAAACCAAGGTACCCGGGTCCCTCAGCAGAAGATACGCTATATGGTCCTTGTCGCATCTATTACGCGTACTTGGACAGGAAAAGAGTCTCCAACCACCAGATGAAGGATTGCAGAACCTTCCTAAGGTTACAAAACGCCATGGATTCAAATCAAGGAATATGACAGGGAGGAAAAATAACAAGCCAAGGATATCAAATGCAGCGACTCACAAAGCAACTGGAGTCAAAGATATATATATCAGCAATGATTCAATCAGTGCCAAAGTCGAAGAAAGAGAGGAAGAGCATATCAAGACAAGTCAACCTGGTAATATCATCGCCACCAGCTACTACAGAGTATCTAAAGTGGTCCGATCAACCAGTTAAATTCAGCAGAGCAGACCACCCAAGGAAAGTACCCAGGCCAGGGCATGCACCAATCTACTATATACTAAAACCACAATACAGAAGTCTAAAATAGAGACACTACGTTAAGCCACATCATTTAATTTATTTTGATAGTCGGATCTAAAATTTGTGGCTAGGATTTAACAACGTAAATAGTAACGTAACTGTTTAATCTGATCTGGCACTGTCCATATTGGAGCTATGTACGTCACGTAACATATTTACAAGAACTTTTTCATTGTACCGAAACGCCGTCCATTTAAAAATTAAAAAGTCAGTCGTGTACAAGATTAACTACCTTGGCTGAAACTAGCTAGCACCATGTCCGATTGGTAGGGAAAAAAAGCTAGCATCACGTCCGTATCGTGAAAAAGAAAAAAACTTGCACCACGTTCGATAATACCTAGATCGATTTGATAAGTCAGCCGTGTAGCAGCGGACTACATTTTGTACATGCTATATCATATCTACCATTCAGTGGTCATTTTCTTTAATAACCAAAAGGAGAAATACCATAAAGAAAATATATCAGCAAGGAAAAATCATACATAAGGAGCGACAACAATATATGAATTAGGGAAGGACTCATAGTAGTATATTTGTTGTCAACTGATTACATATTTGACCATGTTAAAATTGTAGTTAGATCTCTTATTTACCCTGCATCATAAGTTCAGTTAAAATCCTTTTATAAATTATGACCAAAGATCTAGCCAGAAATCCATAGTACCAAAAATTCATATAATATAAAAATATATTTATGACGATTGTAACTATAATGATTTTATGTTTAGAAGTTGATATTATTCTTACATATGCCATTTAACTTTATAGATTTTTTCTGACTAAACCATGAATACAAGGACTGTCAGACCAACACACTTACAAAAAATGTCTGCGGAAATTTAGAGTCATGAAACTAAGGAGCGACAACAATATAGGAAACGAATGATGATAGTATATTTGTTTGCAACAGATTAGGTATTTGACCATGTTGATCTTTTATTTATCCCGCGTCTTAAGTTCAATTAAAATCCTTTTACAAAGTATGGCCAAATATCTAGCTAGAAATAAATATCGATATCCATAGTACCAGATTCATATAATATAAAAAATAATTTATGATGATTGTTATAATAATGATTTTATATTTATAAGTTGATATTATTCTCACATACGTCATTCAACTTTATAAAGTTTATTTTTGACTAAACCATGGATACAAAGGCAATTGTGAATCGAGGAGTATGTGTTTTTATTGAGTGCACACAAATGAAAAATTTATCCGTCTGTCATTAGACCAACAAACTCACAAAATGCTAGAGGAAATTCAGAGTCAATGAATTTTGATAGTAATATAGTCACAAAATTACTCGCATTACATGCATTGTTTTATAGTTGAGTACACATAAATCAAAATTTTATTTAACAACCATCTGACCAACACACTCCCAAAATGCTCGCGGAAGTCTGGAGTTGTGGAATTTAAATCTTACTGAAGTTGACATTAGTCGCACTATCGATGGAAACATTTCTCACTGTAACAAAATCACCAACTTAATACACACATGGCTGAGTGAACACATATTCTCACGAGGATGAGAATGCCTCTCTACTGAAGGAATAATCTGACTTAAGTGTCAAACCTTCATGATTGATGAAGATATAACAATAGTCGACATGCTAACGACCAGTAAGTCCCTCACACTATAAAATATTTTGGCTTAATGAAAACACATGGCTATGTGAAGGGCTATCTCATCAAAGATTCCCGCTTGATATGTTTCATATTTTGTATCCTCTGTGTCAATACTATTTTAAGAAGAGGATCTAAAAACCATAAACTTAATTCTTATGAACTTTGACTCTCGATAAACAAACATGTTAATCAAGATTCCTAGCAGAAAATAATTTATCTTTAGCAGTATATTCGTATAAAAATAATGGCCAAAGTCTCCCCTTGCACGGATAGACCTTTTAGTGAGGGCCACCATGCTAGTGGTACTAAAAGCACAAATAGGGGGATACGACATTGGGAGAGTATTCATGGATGCAGAAAGCGGCATAAATCTGATATACGCGAGAACTCTAAGGGCAATGTGCATTTCACTGGAAAGTTTAAAGCCGACGGATTACTCTTTCCACGGAATAGTACCAGAAAGTGCAAATTACCCTCTTGGGAAAATAGAACTTGACGTCTACTTTGGAAATAGCAACAATTATCGCAGAGAAAAGCTGGAATTCGAAGTTATGGATTGGCCTTCACAGTATTATGCAATCCTGGGGTGCCCAGCATTTGCAAAATTTATGGCAGTACCTCATTACGCGTATCTTACACTCAAGATCCCAGGACCCAAAGGAACAATCATGGTGCAGGGCAGCTTTGAAGTATCCAACACCTGTGACAAAGAATTCAACATACTAGCACAAACCTTTGGCATGACAGCAGAATATGCGAGACTAAAAGGCAAAACCGACCATAACGTACTACCCGACGTCGGGCGATCCCTTCTAGATCAGGCTTTCGATGCAACTCAAGACTCGAAAAAAATCCAGGTCCACCCAACGGACCCAAGCAAAACTACCTCTATAGCAGTAAACTTGGATCCCGCATAGGAAAGCGCGCTCGTCGAGTTCCTCCGTGAGCGCTGAGAAATCTTTGCCTGGTGTCCTTCAGACATGCCAGGGGTTCCTAGGGAACTCGTCGAGCACGCACTAAACGTCAATCCCAAAGCAAAACCAGTCAAGCAACCATTGAGAAGATTCGATGAACCCAAAAGGAAGGCAATAGCATCAGAATTGCACAAGCTAGAAAACGCAGGGTTCATCCGGGAAATCAAATCGTCAACTTGGGTATCTAATCCAGTTATAGTCCCCAAGAAAAACACGGATGTGCAAAGAGTGTGTGTCGACTATACGTCTCTCAACAAGCACTGCCCAAAGGATCCCTTCCCTCTACCTCGCATTGATCAGATAATTGACTCAATAGCAGGGTGCGAAAGGCTTTCCTTCCTGGACGCATATTCTGGCTACAACCAAATCAAGTTGAAGAAAGAAGACGAGGAAAAAACAACTTTCATAACACCTTACGACGTGTTCTGCTACCAAGTCATGCCTTTCGGCCTAAAAAACGCAGGAGCAACCTACCAGAGGATGATGCAAAACTGCCTCGGATATCAAATAGGACGAAACATTCAAGTCTACATTGATGACGTGGTTATTACCACGAAAAAAGAAGAGTCACTAATCACTGATTTAGCAGAAACCTTCGACAACCTAAATAGGTACAAGCTAAAGCTCAACCTGACAAAGTGCTCTTTTGGGGTATCTGTAGGGCAACTCCTCGGGTTCCTGGTATCCGCCAGAGGGATAGAGGCAAATTCAGAGAAGATCCAGGCAATACTAACGATGGGGAAACCAACAAAACTGCACTATGTACAGAAGCTCACAGGACGCATCGCGGCTCTAAGTCGATTTGTGGCACAGCTAGGGGAAAAAGCACTTCCCTTCTATGCACTGATGAAAAAATCAGACGATAAATTCGAGTGGACCGAAGAAGCAGACATAGCTTTTGCACAATTGAAAAAAGTGCTCTCCACATCGCCGGTGTTGGTCGCACCAAAGGAGAAGGAGCCATTGTTACTCTATATTGCAGCAACATATCAAGTGGTAAGTACAGTATTAGTAGTCGAAAGAAGTGAAGAAGGAAAAACCCATGGAGTTCAGCGGCCAGTATATTTCGTCAGCGAGGTGTTATCTCCAACAAAGCAAAGGTACCCGCACTATCAGAAACTTGCATACAGCATATTCACATCAGCACAAAAACTACGGCAATATTTCACGGTACATCCGATCATAGTGGTCAACGAAGCACCACTATCCAATGATGAGGATATTGACACGCCAGGACGACCTACGATATGTGATAATTAAGTCTAAGGTTGTGTCATTAATTTGTATCTGTTCATGTTATTTCTTAGGCTGGTCATGTTGTGGGCCAATTAGGGTTTTATTTTATGTTTTGGGTTTGGGCCTGTCCAAGCCCAATAGTTTTCTGGCCGTCTATAAAAGGAGGCTGGACGGCTAGGGTTTAGGGAGGCTGAAAATTATGTAGAACTTTTAGTTCCCACGTGTGTGTTCCATCCCTCCGGGGTTGGCGTATTGAGACGGCGTCTTCGACATTCGTCTAGTTATCCACTATATTGTGTTATGCGTGAAGGTGCTTGTTATTCAAGTATTGTCGTGCTTCGGTGTGACGCTCGTTGTTCATCATCGAGTTGCTCGTTGGATTCATCTGTTCGGCGTGAGGTTCGTCTACATCGACGAGTTGCTCGCAGGATTGGTGTTCTCCAATCTTCAGGTCGCGTGTTCCGCTCACGTGATTCGGAGATCTATCAGATCAGGACGTGCATCGTGAAAGATCGGGCAAACTGTCTTCATCATCTTGGTATCAGAGCGCCAGGTTGATCACGGTGTAGACTTGTTGTCGACGGGTGGATCATGGGATCTGTTAGTCGGCGAGGTTTGTTGGAGAAGAGATCACAAGGCTATTAGAAATTTTTTGTCACTGTTGGCTGCGGCAGCCACGCAGGGAGGAGGAACAGGAGCGTGGAGGTTGTGGTCTTCCGATCTAGGCAGGTTCCCGGTTATTTTCGTTCATCGACTAGGCAACGAGTATGTGGATGGCATGTTGACGTTATCGAGCGGGCGCTGCAGCAGTTCATCCGGTTCTGATTGTTGCTGACTTGAAGATTAAAGCCTCGTGTGGTGGTCACGAGAAGTTTTGCTGCTGCAGGCGATCTCGACTAGATCTGATCGATCTGTCGATCGTATTCAGGCGGAGTCCTGGTGGCGCACTCCTTGCCAGGGCCGATTGATCTACAGAAAAAAAATTAAACAAGATCGATTCTCGCCTGACCGGAGGATGTCTATCCTCGGGCGATCGCATCGCCTACGATCGGCCACGCGACTGGGGTCTGTCCCCTAGTGGGCCGACCCATTGTGTCCCCGAGCGAGGCCTACTCATGCCCAGGGAGCGACCTGCCCCGATCGATCGCAGGAGTGGGGATTGAGCGATCGTCCAGGTTTTGGCTGATCAAGTCCAACAGTTGCACGACCAACTCCACATCGCGTTTCCACGGCTCGCCTAGGGACAGACGGGTTCTGTCCCCGAGCGAGGACGCCCGCGCTCCTGGCATACTCCCGCACCTGTGGCTACTCGATACTGAGTTATTTGCTTACTACAAGATGAGAGCAACCGGATCACGTTTGTCTTAGATTGGGTGGCCACGTGATTTTCTCCTAGGCGACAGCAGATTATATTAAAAAAAAATCTACACATACTGGATGGGATTTTTGTGCAAGGAAAGAAAAGAAAAATGAAGAGGAGTTTGCGCCTGGAAGTTTTCGTGCAGATCGGAAATCTATTGCTGCGATTTGGATTGCATGCAGATTTGGTGCAGATCGGATTTGGTTTTACGTGACTATATTCTATCAATGCTGCAATTCTGCATGTGGATTGGACATAAGAAAAGAAAGAGACACTGTTAGTAGTTCCAAAGAGGTGGCAGATTCAGTACGTTTGGATCCTTGGCGTGCAGGAAATTGTTCTGTTTGTTTTGGGTGATGTGCTTTGTTTGCTACCAAAATTCAGTTTGCGTCTACGGACATATTCAGCTCATTTGGACTCTTAGCGTGCAGGAGTATGTCCTGTCCGTTTTGGGTGATCTGCTCATGTGCTTCGAGACTGCATTCTAATGATCGTTTGTGTCTCAAGTTGGTGGTGCCGACAACGGGAGTGGCGCCAATGGCAAGTCAAGCTAGCCGAGAGGGAGGTGTGGTGTGGCAGGCTGGTAAGACTTGAAGACGGAGAGTGGTGATATTGCAGATTTGACGCCACATGCTAGAGAAGACCCTCCGGCGTTGAGGACAACGCCTTTCCAAGAAGGGGAGGATGATGAGGATATTGACATGCCAGGATGACCTACGATATGTGATAATTAAGTCTAAGGTTGTGTCATTAATTTGTATCTGTTCATGTTATTTCTTAGGCTGGTCATGTTGTGGGTCAATTAGGGTTTTATTTTATGTTTTGGGTTTGGGCCTGTCCAAGCCCAATAGTTTTCTGGCCGTCTATAAAAGGAGGCTGGACGGCTAGGGTTTAGGGAGGCTGAAAATTATGTAGAACTTTTAGTTCCCACATGTGTGTTCCATCCCTCCGGGGTTGGCGTATTGAGACGGCGTCTTCGACATTCGTCTAGTTATCCACTATATTGTGTTATGCGTGAAGGTGCTTGTTATTCAAGTATTGTCGTGCTTCGGCGTGAGGCTCGCTGTTCATCATCGAGTTGCTCGTTGGATTCATCTGTTCGGCGTGAGGTTCGTCTACATCGACGAGTTGCTCGTAGGATTGGTGTTCTCCAATCTTCAGGTCGCGTGTTCCGCTCACGTGATTCGGAGATCTATCAGATCAGGAGGTGCATCGTGAAAGATCGGGCAAACTGTCTTCATCATCCAATATATTGAATAACCCTTTAGCAACAGGACATGTCTCCTTATGGGGAATTGAGTTGTCACCCCTTGACAAGGGTATAGATAATAGAGCCCGTTAGTTGAGTACCCCTGAGGCCTGTTAAGCTAGGCCCAATTGTAATACTAGTCGAAATACGAGTTCATATCGTATATCGATATTGTAATCTGTATCGGATCCCACCCGATCCTTGAGACCTGGCCACCTATATAAAGGGGCCAGGAGGGGACGGTGTGGGACAGATTGAAAGCAAGCCAGGTTCTATACCCACGTTTACTTTCATAGCCACCTTGTTTGACTAAGTTTACCTTCGAGTTCATCCGACGCCCCATCTCCCCGATCCTAAGTCCTTCATCTAGGACATTTGTCGAGTCTACCCCTCGTCAATTGGCGCCGACCATGGGGAAACTGGGCGTTGGAATCATGAATTCGATGGCTTTTTCGCTTTTAGCCAACAACAACTCGCAAGTCGACGAAATTCAGATACCCTTCGGAACCGTCGATTTTCAACCTCACCTGTCGAGTTTCACGCAAGTATTCGAGAGTATGGATCAAGATATGGATTTGACGATCGGAAGTCTAAACTTTCGCGTCGGATCACAAGGTTCGATTCGCCTTTCAGATCCAATGAAAACGGGTCCATCGGCAAGTGAACCCGAGACAGTAGCAATGTCGGAGTCATCAGAAGGCTCTTCCAGCAAGGTAAACTCGCCGGTCAGCTTAGCAGAAGCAAAAGAAGGAAAAATCACAGGAGGCAACGAAACCATGGAGAATTTTGACTTAGAAGTGCAACTCGAAGATCTCATGATCTACCACGATGACACCTCAGACCAATCAATAGACACCTGGAAAACGGGACTAGAACTTTCTAAAGATGACAATTCGATCTTCTCAAGTCACAACAGCAAGCTCGACAATCGATATCAGATACTCGCCATCACTGGAGATAACTCAAAAGAACTCGACGACAACAACAACCCAGTGCTTAATCCAGCAAATATAAATAGAGGGGCAAATCACTTAGCAGAAAGAGAAACCGCTGACTCCCTCGCAACAAGGGTAAAAGTTTGACTATCAGAAGATGAGTGGAGAACAATCAATAGAGCCGTGGAGCACGGTACGCCAATACCAACAAATTCCAGCCAAAATATGCTCTTGGGATACCATTACGCCCTAAGGCAACAGGCGAAGCAATTAGCAAAGGAGAGGATTGAAATACAGAAAAGGAAGGACTCAGCCATTGCAGCAAGCGACGCTGCTCGCAGAGCACGTAGTGATGCATCATACACAAACAGAAGGCATCATCGACATGGATCGAGGTATGAGAATCTAGAGTACTCAGAAAGGCAAAGTATCTCGAAAAACCTCGACTCATCCTTCCTATAGGTCGACGAGCAAGGAAATATTATCCCAAAAACTCCGGAAGTAGCATTGGTGGCAGCTCAAGCATACCTGCATACAACACGACCAAATCTAGGGGACCCGAGGGAACATATGCACCGAGCAGCGCTAAATGGATTGAAGATGGTAGGCAACAAATTATCAGCAAAAGAGGAGGAGGCATATCGCAACAAAGGAACCCATAAACCAAGATCACCACGCCGTCACAACAGTCCTCGGCACAGAAGTGGAAGTCGCCAATCCAGGACGCCATCACCTGGACAATACAAATAGTCCAAAAAACAAAGGAACCCGACGGTCCAGAACTCCCAATAGAACGCATGACTACGAAGACGATGAAAAGGAGATGGGGGTGCCATGCTTTACCCATAGGGTTCACATCACGCCAGTACCCAAAGGTTTCAAACTACCCCATGATCAACAAAAGTATGACGGATCTCAGGAGCCACAGTCATGGCTTTCAGATTATCTACAAGGAGTAAAACTATTGGGAGGAACCAAGGAGACAGCAATGCAAAATTTGCAATTACACCTCACCGGTGCAGCAAGGTCATGGCTAAGCAAATTAGAAAAGGAAAAAATTGGAAGTTGGGAGGAGCTCACAAAACAATTTACAAGTAATTTCAAGTCGACATACAAGCGGCCAGCATCCATAGAAGAAGTCAAAGCCTGCGTACAGCAATGCGGGGAGACATTAAGAACATATATCCAAAGGTGGAGTATTATCAAAAATTCGGCAGTCGAAGTCTCGGATGAAAGAGCAATAGATGCATTCATAATCGGGTTACGACGAGGAGACCTAGTCGAAGAGATGGGCAGAAACAAGCCAAAAACTTATCAGATCTAATGGATGTGGCAAATAGATTCGCAGATGGAGAAGATGCGTGCAACAATAAACGCACGTGATCACCGGAAGATGATAGAGGAAACAGATATGGAGGTCAAAGGAGAAGGTCCCGTAAGTACGACAACTATGGCTCCCACAGCCAAGTAGCCGCAGGATATAAAGACAACAGCTACCAAGGCAACGATCGCAAAAGTTCGGGATACTGTAACTATGGCAGAGAAGAGTACAAAAAGTTTCCGCCAAGAGAATCCAGAGAGTATAACCCATCACCAGAAGATATGCTCAGCGGACCATGTCATATCCACTCTGTGTTCATCAATGGGAAACGAGTATCCAGACACGTAATGAAAGATTGCACTACGTTCTTGAAACTAGAAGAAGCAGCACTTAGCAAGCAAGCCGAGGCAAAACGCCAGGGATACGAGGGAAACACAAGCAACACGCCTGCAACCCAACAAGGAAACAGTGGAGCTCCCAAGGGTCAAGATCAATCAAACCAGGGACGTGACGACGAGGAAGGATACGTTCCATCTAAAGGGCACATCACAGCAATGATACAACCAGTGCCCAAGTCGAATAAAGAGGATAAAAGCATAACTCGACAAGTTAACCTTGCAATAACTTCACCACCAGCAACAACAGAATATCTACATTGGTCAGAGCAACCCATAGAATTCAGCAGAGATGATCACCTAATAACAGTACCTCGGCCAGGAAACGCGCCCTTGGTACTCAAAGCCCAAATAGGGACGTACGATGTCGACATAATATTCATGGACGCAGGAAGTGGAATAAACCTGATATACGCAAAAACCCTACGGGCAATGCACATTTCCTTAGAGTTCCTGAAGCCAACTGACTGCTCCTTTTATGGAATAGTCCCAGGGAGTGCTAACTATCCACTTGGTCGAATAGCACTCATCGTTTGCTTCGGAAATCAGCAAAATTATAGAAGGGAGAAACTCGACTTCGAAGTCATGGACTGGCCGTCACAATATCATGCGATCCTCGGGCGACCCGCGTTTTTGCGATTCATGGCAGTGCCTCACTACACTTATCTGGTACTAAAAATGCCAGGACCCAAAGGAATTATTACAGTCAAAGGAAGCTTCGAGTTATCAGACCTGTGCGACAAGGAATTTCACAAGATGGCCCAAAACTTTGGCATGATGGCAAGCTACGGGGAACCCAACTACAAAACAAAAAACACGACTACAGGAGTCACGCAGCAACTCGAAGGAAACCCCAAGGAACCAGAAGTAAAGAAACCGCGGGTGCAGCCACCAGAGCAAGAGAAGTCTACAGGAGAAGAAGAGAAGACTCAAGCGACATAGCCGAATAAATAGAGTAGGAAAATAAGGCTGTAAAAGCCACGAGTTATTCCAGGGCAATGCCCTCTAGATCCAGAACATAGGTCATTGGCCAGATCTCTTGGGTTATCCCATGTATCTTACATTATACACATAAATAAAAGACAAAAGTTCCTCTTATTTGAGTTTACGTGTCTTCAAAAGTTGCGGCAAGCGCACCAACATACACACAAAAGTCCAATGCTTTGAGGATAAAAAATTCTGACACTAAAAAGTTAGAAAACAGCAAACTCTCGCATTATACGCACATAAATATTACATCAATGGCTGATCAAAATCGTCTATGCCCAAAGGATCTAAATAGTGATGCTCGCGGAAAAACACGGCATCCTCTCGAAGCAACCTAGCTATGAGCCTCCTAGCTGGTTGAAGGATAGCATCCATATGAACTCGTAGCTGAGCTCCTCCCGAAGGCAAGCTTAGTGACATGGAAATAAAATTGAGCCTCGGGTGCCACTTGCGTGTCCAACCAATGCAAAATTGGCACCAGCCACTAAGTTAAGCTCTATCAGATGATGAATACGCTGAGTAGACCTAAAAACAGCAAGCAGCTATGGAAAAGTTCCAGGAAGAGGATTACGAGGAAGCATCACGGAATGCATGGTAGTCAGAGCTTTTCGACAACCATCAACTGCTTCTCCAATATGTTGAGCACGATCTTGGAGAAGCACAATAGCACTGCGGCGCCGGGGATCAGACCAAAAAGTCTCGACTACACCTGATGATCTCTCAAGAGCCGCGATCCGTTCAGAAACACGGCGAGCTTCACTGACGAAGTCCAGGCAAGTACCTGCAATAGCAAAAATCATGGGCCAGCAGCATTGCAGTAGAAAAGCAAAAGAGGAAAATTGCAGGAAAACTTACATCGCAGCAACTCGCAAGCAGACTCGATAATACCAACGAGAAAGGAGTCGCACTCCTCCAAATGTATAATTTTAGCTGTCAGACTCGACACCTTATCCTCGAGTATGGATATCTGCTTCATAAAACCGCAAGATTTGCTGGCTTTACCAATGGCCATCTGCGCTTGGCGTTTAGACAAAGTCAAACGGCTTTCAAGATCTGCAATCCTTGAGGAATACTCATCGCATCGGCAAACAGGACGAGGATGCGACGGAACTCTGGAGTCGAAAACTTCGGCAGAAGATGGAGCTTGACTGCGACCAGATAATTTACCAGCACGCACAGGCTATAAGGCAAAAGAAAAAGAAGAGAGGAGCATCTCAGAAGCTAAACCAAACATGACATTTCACAAAAGAGGATATATTTACAAAAGCATAAGCCCTCTGACTAAGGTTCTCGGGATACATGCGACTAGAGAGTTTGCTACATCAAAATGAAACTAAAATTACAAGGGAGGCCAAGTCTACGCCATCTCGGCCTCACGATCCATAGCAGAAGAAGGCGTAGCAGAAGCAGCACCAGCATCAGGAGGAGGCATCGATCCACTTGTGGCCAGAGTCAAAGAAATCGGCGTCGTACCGGTCGCGGAAGCCACCGAAGAAGAAATCAGAGACACAATGCCCGACGCATACTTTTTTGCCTTCTCAAAGAAGGGCTTCAGTTCCAAACGAGGACGGCCGGGGGAAGAGCTAACCTTCTCCCAGTTCACCTCCTCACCATGCGCATATGCAAATGCAATGGCCCCCTCGGCACCTCGCTTCAAGGAGAGACCCTTCATAGTAAGTATGGGGTCGTCATCGGTGTCGAAGGCTTTGGCAAGATTCTTCAAGTCTGGTACATTGGCCTTCTTCTTGGGCCACAACCCGACAAAAATCCGCGTAAGTACGCGGTTAACCATCTTGAAGATTTCCCGGACAGATATCCAATTCACTTTCAGCAAGCTGACCACGGCCAAGAGAGGATCTTCGTCAAGCTGCAAAGTTGACGTGGACACTTCACTATATTCTGCAAAACCAAGGAAATAGCAAAACAACAGAAAAGGAATATATCAGCAAGCATAAGAGGGCAAGAAAGCCGACAAAATGAAAGAAAGTATAGTATGTACCTCCAGCAGCAGCAGACATCTGGTTTAGCCGCTCAGCCACGGCCTGTTCTCGCTGGAGGTGCTCCTTGTTAGCATTAGCCAAGTCCTTTTCTGCTTTTTTTGTCTTAGCCAATGCTGACTTAGCAGACTTCTCAGCATTGACCTTGGCAGCAGTGGCGGCATAAAAAGCTGTCCTGGAAGCTTCGAGTTCAGCTTCCAGCGACGCAACGTGAGCATTGGCTGCCTTTAGAGCACCTGAGTTAAACAAAGAGGAAAGAAAAAGTAAAGCAAAGAAGCAGAAACAGGCATGCAAAGATGAGTAAGTGTTAAAAAACGAGACTTACCTTCAGAGGCCTTGGCAACTTTTAGGTACTCGACGCATTCATTGCCCAAGTTGACAAATCTCTTCATCAGGTTCTGTCCAGAAAATAGGACGTGAGTATCAACGCGCAAAAATTGAAGTAAATGCAACAGTATGTTTACGCACGTCGTCGGAGGAGATTGTGGATTGATGGGCCTCAAGGGTATCACCGGCGTCGAAAGCTTTCTTCAAGCGCCCAGAGCTACGAACAGTGACTACCTTCTTGGTAGGCTTCTTCGAAGCTTTTTGAGGTTTCACTGCTGAATCAACCTCTTGTGGCGGTGGCTTGTTGATGACAAGAGTATCTGTGATGGGGGCCTCAGCAGCAAATCTCTTCGGGTTCTCCTCGTCACTGAGAAAAAGAGAAAAAGACAAAGTCATCTATCAAGGTCGACAATAAAAAGCTAAATATATGAAAACAAACAGATGAACACTCATGAGTCCATGAAGTCGAAGAGTTCTCCGCCGTCTTCTGGCTCGAAGGATTCCCCGGCCATAGTCTTAGGGGCGGAGGCACTGGAAGAAGCAAATTCTTTGACACGTTTCCTCTTCTTGTCCATGACAAGGTCTTCAGAAAGCGCAGGAGGAGGTGACGTCGTTGAACTGGTCCTTTCCAGCGAATCCTCGCCTTCGTCTCCATCGTGGCTGTCCTCAGTCTCGGGGGCTTCAGAGGTCGCAGAAACAGGAACATGCGGAATGGCCCCTCCCTCTGGGAGAGGAGGGCGAGAAACAATAAGTCGATGATCCTGGAAAGACAAACAACCCAAAAGTTATAAGGCAAACAATAATAAGAGAATGACAAGACAAGTAAAGACAGCAAAAATTACCGCAGGCAAAGGATGCTTGGAGTCGAAGTGGTTTGCGGCTAAGTCCGCAACTTCATGATCTTTGGTGAGAGTGGTAAGAGCTCTCACACGCCTGTCGAGATCCTTCTTCTCCATAAGATTTTTGGATACTCGAGAAGGATCCCCCAAGCCGAAAAAAGTCCACAACTTGGAGAGACGATGCTGCAGGGGTTGAACCCGACGTTGCAGGAAAAACGCCATGAGTTGTGTACCCGAAAGAGCACCTCCTCTACCACTTTTCAGCTCCTGGATGCGGGCCAGGAGTGGCTTGATCTCTTCCATCTCAGCTTCCGTGGGAGGCGAATCCCACGAGGCCAATTTTTTTCAATTCCTGGGAGGCATCAAATGGGACAAGGCCGTACTTGTCGGAGGGGGAATTCTTTCGGTCCTTGATGTAAAACCACCTGGTCCTCCAACCTTGTACTGAGGCAGCCATTGAAAACTCCAAATACTGCGATTCAGAGTGAACAGATATACAAGCTCCGCCCAGTTCGGGTTTTTTGGACAATGCAACACTGGGGCGGAGCCGAAAGAGGGCTCTCCAAAGAAGAAAGTGGGGATCAATCCCCAGAAATGACTCGCACAAAGTTATGAAACAAGCAATGTGCAAGATGGAATTTGGTCTGAGCTGGTGAAGCTGCACACCATAAACAAAAAGAAGCCCACGAAAGAATTCGTGGGCAGGAAGAGAAAGACCGCGCAAAAGATAGGCGAAGAACATCACCCGAAAACCATCTCTGGGTTTGAGGATCCGTTCAGCGCTTGGGAAGATAACCTCGTCGTCGTCGGAGATGAGGCCATCCGCTCGGGCCTTGTCCAAATCCTTCTGCGTAAAGGCAGAAGGCACCCAGCTCATCGCGGCGTTCATCCCTTTGGTCATCTTGTGCTTCTGCGCCTGATGCTTCATGCGCATCTAGGATCTGCGCACGGGGGCTAAGCAGGAGATCAGAGGAGCGCAGAGATTGCAACAATGGTGGCAGCGGCGGAAGCAATGAACTGGTAAACAGTAAATTTCCCCACTCTTCCCTTATATAGCTTCCAGGTAACGGGACGTGGGCTGAGACGTGGCGCAAGGAGCGGAAACGATAGCCCACTAACGGGCAGAGGAATTGCGAAATTACCGCGCTGCCCATGGGTAATGGTCAAAATTTAGAGATAATTACAAACAGATTAATGACGTCAGAAACGTACAAGTAACGAGAACTGAAGACTATGATAGCAGTGGAGGCTAGTAAGATGAATATTCCAAAGATGGTTCGAGTTGGCGAACTTGAATAAAGGGAGATCAAGGAAGCCGACGAAAAATTGAGCCTGGTAAAAGAGGAGTCATTCTTTGAGTCTATACCTAAAAATATTCGGCTATAGCCTCAGGGGCTACTACCATCGGGAGCGCTGGGCGCACACCCGATGATATTATTAAGTCACATTATGATCTCACGACATGAAAGAAGGCACGATGTCTTGAGACTATACTTGAAAAAAGATTTTTTCGACTATAGCTTCGGGGGCTACTCCCATCGGAAGCGCTGGGCACGCACCCGATGATGTTTTATGAAGGCGAATAAGGTTCTGGAAGCATCATTACTACCATCCGGAGGAAGATTTTTATCGATCAAGGTTGAATAAACCCGATTATTTTGTATGCTGGAACAGTCAAACAAGGCTGCGACATATGATTCTCGGGTTGCGTCATCGCGACAAAACTCGAATGCCGTGACTGAAATATGTCATGAAGGTAAGACCCCAGGATCCGTCCTGTGTGGCCTGGTATAAGCACATGGATGCGCTCTGCTGGTATGTATCCGTGTCTACGACGCGAAGAAAAATCCTGGTGGACGCATTGGGTACCCTAAGAACCACTGGGATTCATTCTTTGTAAGTCCTAAATGCAGCAAAAGAATGGGTTTGACCGGTTTCCCGAATTTAAATCCAAGGGGATTGAATTTGAAGTAGGTGGCAAGTGTCTATTCTGGCAGTTAACTGACCTCTTGATCCATCAGAGTTGTTAGGCTTGTTCATCAAAGCCCCTTGCGAGGTATTATAGAAAAAAATAAGTCAAAAGACCAAGTCGAAGATTTCAAGATTTGAAGAAGTCAAGTATTGATCAAGTCGAAGAATTGAAGATCTGAGATTCAACCCGAATCTGCAATTCTGGTAGAATCTCAGGGGCTACTGACAAGGGTATAGATAATAGAGCCCGTTAGTTGAGTACCCCTGAGGCCCGTTAAGCTAGGCCCAATTGTAATACTAGTCGAAATACGAGTTCATGTCATATATCAATATTGTAATCTGTATCGGATCCCACCCGATCCTTGAGACCTGGCCACCTATATAAAGGGGCCTGGAGGGGACGGTGTGGGATAGATTGAAAGCAAGCCAGGTTCTATACCCATGTTTACTTTCATAGCCACCTTGTT
Organism: Dactylis glomerata; assembly: GCA_007115705.1. Taxonomy (NCBI): domain Eukaryota; kingdom Viridiplantae; phylum Streptophyta; class Magnoliopsida; order Poales; family Poaceae; genus Dactylis; species Dactylis glomerata. The sequence continues at coordinate 929,822 of QXEO01000659.1, forward strand.
TGACTGAGTTTACCTTCGAGTTCATCCGACGCCCTATCTCCCCGATCCTAAGTCCTTCATCTAGGACATTTGTTGAGTCTACCCCTCGTCACCCCTGGACATCACGTATGAAAAGCGGAAGGCGATCAAATCACAAGTGTTACCAGTCTTTACAGCAGAGTGGCTGGAATTGCAAAACACAGGACCACCAGACCTATCGAGTGTATGGACAATGTACTTCGATGGATCAAAAAGGGTTCAAGGCGCAGGAGCAGGAGTAGTCCTGATATCACCACAAGGCGACAAGTTGGAATATGTGCTAAGGATGAGTTTTCCCCAAGCCTCCAATAACGAAGCCAAATATGAAGCACTACTCCATGGGATGAAAATGGCCAAGGCATGTGGAGCAACTTGACTGAAAATATTTGGAGACTCGAACCTCGTCGTCCAGCAAGTGATGAACAAATGCGATGCCATCAATGACAATATGACAGCGTACAGGAACTTGTATTATTATCTCGAGGGAACATTTGACGGATGCGAAGTTTTGCATATCAGCAGAGCAAGCAACGAGGAAGCTGACAATTTAGCGAATATCGGGTCCTAGTGTTTACCCGTACCACAAGGAGTTTTTTGGGAGGAAATCGTAGAAAGGTCAATAAAAGGAACCAAAGTTTCGACTACAGGAGAGCAAGCCCAGCATCAAGCAACAGGCTCGGGGGCTAGTAGCAGCGGGACAGCTGAACCTGAAGAAGTCATGATGATTGAGGAAACCTGGATGCAACCATACTTGGCATACATGGTAAATAAAACACTACCCGAAGACACAGTACAAGCTAAAAGGATAATATGACGATCCAAGGCTTTCGTCGTGCTGCAAGGAAAACTATACAAGAGAAGCATAACAGGCGTCTTACAATGATGCGTCACCCCTCAAGAAGGGCAAGAAATTTTAAGAGATATCCACGCAGGAGTATGTGGACATCACGCTAGCAGCAAATCTATCGCAGCTAAAGCTTTTCATGCAGGATTTTATTGGCTAATAGCCATTGAAGACGCAAAAGACATAGTAAGGAAATGCGAAGCTTCTCAATGATTCGCATCTTGACCGCATGCGCCAGTAGCAGAGTTGCAACCAATACCGTTATCTTGGCCCTTCGCACAATGGGGTCTCGACATGGTCGGAAAACTACACAAATCCTGGCCAGGAGGGCATGTTTACATGCTGGTAGCAGTCGACAAATTCACCAAGTGGGTAGAAGCAGCCCTGGTGACAACTCAAGATTCCACAGCTGCGATTAACTTCATCAAGTCCATAGTTTTTCGCTTCGGAGTACCACACAACATAATCACAGATAATGGGACAAACTTCACATGGAAAGAGTTCAAGAGTTACTGTGAAGGTCTGGGAATTAAATTGAAATTTGCATCTGTGGTGCATCCAAAATCAAACGGGCAAGTCGAGAAAGCTAATGGCTTAATATGCAATGGGATAAAGAAAAGGTTGTTAGCTCCACTAAAAAAAGCCAAGCACGCTTGGGTGGACGAGCTACCCTCCGTACTCTGGAGTCTAAGAACTACACCTAACGCAGCTACTCAAGAAACCCCCTTTTTCCTGGTCCATCGCGCAGAAGCCGTGCTTCCAGTTGAAATAACTCATGAACCTCCAAGAATCGCGGCATATGATGAGGCAACTTCTACAGAAGCACTTCAGGATGATGTCGATGCACTTGACGAAGCAAGAGATGTAGCACTCGCTAGAGCTACTCAATATCAGCAAAATCTATGAAACTACTACAGTAGTCGAGTTCGTCCACGATCGTTCATGGTGGGAGATCTAGTACTACGACTAAAGCAAGATAGCCATGGAAAACTAGAGTCCCCATGGGTGGGACCTTACATTGTGACAGAAGTAATACCAGGAGGAGCTTATCGACTATAAGACAAGAAAACGGGAAAGGACGAGAGTAACCCGTGGAATGCAGAGCAACTACGATGGTTCTACGCATAGGCGAAATAAGGCGACCAAGGAGTTTTTCGAGTTATGACCCCCTGAACCCAGAACATGAGGCCATAGGTCGGGTTCATTGGGTCAAATCGACAATATGTGTAAATATTTTACTTTACACTCGGGGGCTAAGACCCTCGAGTTGTACGAAATAATATTAACAAGTTTTGTGACATACTACAAGGTTGATTGCAACCCGATATTTCAACGGCACCATAAACGGTTCAAAGGAACCCGATAAAATATTAAAGCGCATACCTCGGAATCATGATTTGTTCCCATGGTAAAACACATAAATCCGATACGATTATTTATTACAGATAAGCATGACGAAGAAACAACTGGATTACATAAAGGAGGAAACTAGTAAAACTACACTTCGGCTTCATACTCCTTCTGGCATTGGGTGCCGTCGTAGATTCTCACGTCAAACTTTGACGTGCCAACATGAAAATCAAAGGTTATGAAGAACCCCTGATGGAGGTCTTGATCCTCCGCAAATCGCGACCAGCCGCCCTTGAAGAACTGTTCACCGGCGCCGTCGTACCAAACCTCCACTTCATATGGGGTTCCTCCACCAGATTGTTCGCGGAGAACTGCTTCATGCAGTTCCCGCCCATCCATGAATTTCGTGAATTTCAGGGGCAGGCATTGAATTTTGCGGCACTACGCGTTGCAGATGCAGAAGAAAGAGTAGATCCTGGGCGGCGAAGAAGAAGTATTAGGGGAAGGAGCACTTGGACCTGGTGCGGCAGAAGGCATCTTGGGCTTATTCCTGCTCCCAGCCGGATGGTCGGGGCATCGCTTCACCAGAACAGAAGAGGATGCCCCCATGGTTGCAGCGGTAGTCTTATTTTTACTACCACGTGGGCGGCCGCGACCCCGCTTCTCCACCGGGGCGTCGATGTTCAACCGAGATTCACTCGCATCAGCCATGGGGGACAAGCGTCAGAGATGAAAAACCCTAGATGGGATGAGAAGACGGTGCGGCGAAGGAAGATGGAGGAATTAGGGTTTTTACCCTGGTAAAAGTGTGCTTTATTTATAAGCACGTGCTAATGGGCCCCTGAAGTGACAAGGCCCAAAGTAAATTTCTGGATTTTTTACAGTGCAAATAAGCACAGAGGAGTTAAAGTGTCAAGAAAACAAGTGCGTATAAAAAGAGAGAGAAGAAGCGAAAAGGGATCAGAGGGTACGAAAGATCCTATCAAGACGAACAGGCGTCCCTTGTCTTCGACTCGGGGGCTTGCAACAGACACAGAAGGAAATTCCATTCAAAAGTTAGCAAAATCAGCAAATAATACAAGAAGAAGTGCATGGAGCAAATTTATCTATTCTCTTGAGCCTATACCCGAAAATTTTGGCTATAGCCTCGGGGGCTACTCCCATCGGGAGCGTTGTCGCGCACCCGATAGAAATAAGTTGACAAAAGAAAAATAGCAAGGAACTTTGGCTACATCGCCAACAAAACATTGATTACTCCCATCGGGAGGTATTCACAAAAAGTTAAAAAGGATAACTCGAAAAATTGCGTGTATTGATTCAGTCAAACAAGGCTGCGAAATATAATTCTCGAGTTGTGTCATCGTGACAAAACTTGAATGCCGTGGTTGAAATATATCACGAAGGTAAGACCCCAGGATCCATCCTGTGTGGCCCGGTATACGCACATGGATGCGCTCTGCTGGTATATATCCGTGTCTATGACGCGAAGAAAAATCCTGGTGGACGCACTGGGTACCCTAAGAACCACTGGGATTCATTCTTTGTAAGTCCTAAATGCGGCAAAAGAATGGGTTTGACCAGTTTCCCGAATTCAAGTCCAAGGGGATTGAATTTGAAGTAGGTGACGAGTATCTGTTCCAGCAGTTAACTGACCTCTAGATCTGTCAGAGTTGTCAGGCTTGTTCATCAAAACCCCTTGCAAAGTATTATAATGAGAATAAGTCGATAAGACCAAGTCGAAGATTTAAAGATATGAAGAAGTCAAAGAATTGATCAAGTCAAAGATTTAAAGATCAGAGATTCAACCCGAATCTGCAATTCTGGTAGAATCTCGGGGGCTACTGACAAGGGTATAGATAATAGAGCCCGTTAGTTGAGTACCCCTGAGGCCCGTTAAGCTAGGCCCAATTGTAATACTAGTCGAAATATGAGTTCATGTCGTATATCGATATTGTAATCTGTATCGGATCCCACCCGATCCTTGAGACCTAGCTACCTATATAAAGGGGCCAGGAGGGGATGGTGTGGGACAGATTGAAAGCAAGCCAGGTTCTACACCCACGTTTACTTTCATAGCCACCTTGTTTGACTGAGTTTACCTTCGAGTTCATCCGACACCCTATCTCCCCGATCCTAAGTCCTTCATCTAGGACATTTGTCGAGTCTAACCCTCATCAGCCGCCGTCTTGGTGTCCTTCATCAGCAACGGATCTGAGGAGGGCAACAGAAGTGAGACATCGGCAGGCTCCGACATTGAAGGCTAGATCTGCGCCGTCGCAGCGATGTTGTAGGCGATGGCTTCAATGATCTTGGCATCGATGACCACTGTCGGCACGGCCGCCGTCTTGGTGTTCTTCGTCATCAACAGATCTGAGAAGAGAAACGAAAGTGAGACAGAGAGAGACATTTCAACTATTTCTGAGGGTTAGATCCTCACCAGCACTCTTAGATCCACGCCGCTGCACGGTTAGATCCGCGCCGCCGCACACACGGTTAGATCCGCGCCGCCGCACGCACGGTTAGATCCGCGCGGCCGCATGCACAGTTAGATCTGCGCCGCCGCACGCACGCTGTAGTTCCGGGCCGCCGCACGCACACTGCAGTTCCGCGCCGCCGCGACCGCCAGAGTAAGAGAGGAAATAGGAGAGAGGAAGATGCGACTAGAATATGCGACTGCCAGGGTTGGTAGGTATGTGCTCTGCTCTTCTCTCCATATGCGTCCATCGAGGTAGAGAGAGATATACAGGCCATCCGATCATAAACGATCCAACGGTGCAAGCGTACGTTGAGCTATCAATCTTCCCAATCCGTGTGACATACATATCGACCAATCATAGATCAGCCAGTGAGTATAAGTGAGGAAAACTGAGTAGAACTATGGGGAAAAGTGAGGAAATGTTTATCGGAAGGGCAAAACTGAGTAGGACTGAGTAAAACAAGTGGACCCGGAGGAGGAAAACTGAGTAAAACTAAATAAAATAGGGGCACCCAAATAATAAAGGGAGTAAGGGAAATTGAAGCTTTTGGCATAAAAATTGTTAGATTGTGTTATTTGAATAATATAGTACATTTTGGCCGACGTGATATTTTGCAATTCAAATATACACAAGTGTGACGAATTTGGACTCATTTGGACAAAGTTTGTAAGTATAGTGGGTATTTGGGAGGTGTGTTGAGTAGAAAGCCCTGCATCTTCATAGCTAGTAGCTCATGGACTAGGAAGTGGTTTTGGGAAAAACTTCATATTTCTATATTTCCTTTTCCATTATTATTTCTCTAGGTTGTAGGTAACATAACAAGACTCCATGGGAAGGTTCCACCATGTTTTGAATTATTTTGAATTAAACTAAACCCAAAACTATATTTTTTGAGTTTAGTCAATTAGAAAATGATAAATGTGGCTTAAGCGAAGAACTTATTCGAGGTGCATGACCATAGAAAACTTGCAATAACACATACATTATTGTGATTATTCAACATACAAACTTGGAAACGTCACACTAGTTCGAATTCAATACAAAGGGATCCCCAATACAAATTGTTCATACAAATTAAAATTAATTGTTTAAAATAAAATCTTTCTCTCGCTCCTGGTGTGACTCGCTGGGTCCACCACCTTACTCCGGGTAACCCTACCAGGGATATTACTGGTGTCTACCTTCCTTTTGCCCTCTTTCTTGTTCTTCTTCTTCTCTTCGGGTTGTGCCAAGACCGAGACAACCATATCATATGAAGCTTGTGCTCTTTCTTCTAATGCATTTTCTTCCCTTGCTTCTACAATCTGCTCTTGATCCATCGGTTTACCCAGCTCTCGATCAATTGCTTCACTCAGCTGTCTATGCATTGCTTCAACGACCTCTCGATCCATCTGTTCCCTCTGCTCTCGATCCATCGGTTCAAGCAGCTCTCGATTCATCTGTTCAATCTGCTCTCGATCCATCGGTTCAAGCAGCTCTCGATCCATCGGTTCAAGCAGCTCTTGATTCATTGCTTCAATCTCCTCATGTTGAATTGCTGCTTCATTCTCCTCTGCATTTGCTGCTCCCGCCTGATCTTCCATTCCAAAAGCTGGGTCAACTGGATTTTTACAAAGCCTAGCAATGTGTCCAGGGGTTCCACAACATTTGCACTTACATCGTCGAATCGGTGCACCACCCTCTGCACTAGCTCTGATTGTATTCTTCCTCGGCCTACCTGCCGGTCTAGTCAAAACTGGAGAGTACAGTTTGAAGCCTGGATTGACTTTCATCCATTGGTCTTTTCCCAACAAGGTAGGAACATTCATAGCATATGCAGCCCTAAATTTGGCAATAGAGAAATACTCTGACACATACTGATCAACTTCACCTTCTGCACCCCCTATAACACTCATGAAAAACAATGCGTGTATGCAGGGTATCCCACGGATTTGCCATCGCCTACAATGGCATGTCCTATTAACCAAACTCACTGGATACCTCCACTGCCTGTTTTTACTGTCAGTGTAGGTTACCTCAGCCTCCATTCCTTTTCTGATGCATTTCATCTTCAATTGTTTTGCCCTGGTATGCAAAGACTTAATCAAAGATGGGAGCATGAGATGGCCAAGATATTTTGTGGCTGCAATTCTTTGACGCAGATCGATCTTTATCATGATCATCTACCTAATCTTATCAAATATTTGCCACAGCATAAGCCCTTTCAATGACTTGACCTTTGCATTGAAACTCTCCGCAAGGTTACTTGTTACATAGTCTACCTTGCAAATTTCATTGAATTGGCTTCTTGACCACACCCTACCATGATGTTCATCCAAGTACTCCTTCACCCCAAGTTTTTGTTTATACAACACATCCAAATGAAACAGATGCTTCCTAATGCTACATGTGTATGCAGCTGGCCATAGGTTGTCAGTAAAAACTTTACCCTTGAATTTCTTTGTAAAATTTTGTACCAAGTGTCGCATACATTCCCTATGCTCCACTCCAGGGAATACTGCTTCTACTGCACTCTCCAAACCTTTGTAAGCGTCTGTGTGGATAGGAAGTCTTGGTGGATGACCTATAAGGTCACGCAAATTCTGCAGAAACCAAGTTCAACTTTCCTCTGACTCAACCTCCAAAACTCCATAAGCAACAGGGAACATCCAATTGTGTCCATCAACTGCAGTAGCAGCAACTAGCTTGTCCTTTAAACCTGCCGTGAAGAGTTGTTGCATCCACGGCCAAATAAGGCCTGCAACCATCTAGAAAGCCTTTCCAGCAAGCTTTGAAACAAACAAAAGCCCTTCTAAAACATTCCTTCTGCATTATCCTCCCCCTTTTCAATTTGTAGGGAACTGTATGCTTGTCTATCGCTACAACACTGCCTGGACTAGCCATCTCCACTTCAGCTTTGAAAGTGTAAAGCAACTGAAAGCTTTCATTCCATGGACCATTGATCCTATCAAGAGCCATTTCCTTTGCATAGAACATCCTCATGTAAGGTATTTTTATATTAAACTTCTCAGATATCTTGGTTATGAGTGCTGTTGGACCAAGTGATGGAGTTTCTCTCAGCCAATCTATGATTGCATCTGCCAACCACCTAGTCTTCGCTAGCTTTGATTTCTCCTCTGGAGCTCCCGCTCGAGGTGGACAAGTATGGTCGATCGAGTTCTTCTTTATCTGAAACATAATGATAAGGGATGTCAGTAACAGTTAACAAATTTTACACCGTGATCTAAAATACACAACTGGTTGGCGTAGTACCTGAACCACGGTGCTTCTGAGCATTGTGGATGCATGCAGCCTCCACCTACACCTCTTGTATGGGCACTTAACTGTGAACCTACCTGGCTCACTTTTAATAACCCCATAATCATTCTTGGTGAGAATGCAATATGTAGTAATTGCATTACGGCAGTCCATCATCGTTTGAAATATGGTGCCTTCTGCAAGCTGAGGATCCTCCCTATTCCACTCAATTGTTGGCAAGTCATCACCTTCATAATCGGCTAAAACGAGGCTGTCATTGTTCTTATCCTTCTCTTCATCATCAATGTCATCAAATCTGGCACCTTGTGCAATATCTTCCATGTATTGATCCTCCATTGCCTGCTTACTGCATCGATCTACCAATTCAGGAAACATCAACTCATTCTCATCATCTTGAGGAGACGGATCCTCAATCTCTGCATCGTCCTCCACATCGACCGCAGGAATGATCTGGCTACCACTAGCACTGGGGACAGATGGTGCTACTGTGGACCTACAAGGAGCGGGGCGGCGCACACGATTAGCAGAGGCAGCAACAGTAGAGAGACATGATGCCCGACCACCTGATGATGCCCCAACACCAGATGATGCCTAGACCCTGTCCACATGGATACGAATTTTACCGACATGGCAAGAATCATTTAAAGCAAAAAGAATTCCTAGATCCTCGTCGGAAATTAGTGGAACATATCTTCCCTCCGTGCTGTTGAAATATTGGAAATCAACTGAATCGCCAGCGCCCCAGGGGTACTTAGCGCAGATGTTATCTTTTAAATCCCTCAACGAGATGGTGGTTGCAACCACCGCTGGGATGTAAAATCCGCTCACATTGCGTTCAGAATTACGCAAAAAGCTAGTATCCAGTCTAACCACCAGCCGAAAAGCCAGCGCTGGATCAATCATATTCGAAAAGCAACGCAGTTAGTTGAGCAACAATGATTCGCGCTCAAAAACTGCCTACTGTTAATTCACATAGGCAGACGATGCTTACCCAGATGGAATCCATGCGTTAGATCCCTCCGATTCCCAATCTTCTCCGCGGTTGAGGGGCATAATCGGCACACCAGACGGCTGTACAAACTCTACCGCGATAGGGGTAGATCTAGTGGAGGCGGAGCCCTCTCCGCCTCCCGAGGGTGGTGGTGGGGGCGGGGGCGGCTCGGGGGTGGACGACGCCATAAGGTAGGAGGGCAGTACGGCGTGGCGGGGGAGGGGCGGTGTGTGAGCTCTTCCAGTCTCGGGCGGAGGGGAAAGCTTTGGGTGAGTGAGAGACCGCTAGTCCGACGTGTCTCATTGGGTCAACAATCAACACCATTCAAAAGCAACGGTCAATTCACAACCACCGCAGCTCCCTAGCCGTCACCGGTAACGGTCAAGGCCTCTGACCAGACGGCAACCCTCCCGTCCGAGCGTCTGCGAGGGGTTTCAAACTAGAGGGAGGGGAAAACTAAAGAAAAGTTAAGCGGCTGGGGAAAACTGAGTACAACTAACGAACCAGGGGCACGAAAATAGAAGACCCAAACACGAAACACCCCTCGTCAACTAGAAACCACGAATATCACATACCCCGAGACACCCGCTAAGTGAAACGGAAGCGCTCATCCGGTCTAGTAGACTCTTAGCGAGTGTCTCATGCACACGCTACAGAAGCCATCACCTTCATTGAATCGCTGAGCAATCTTCAGGGTAAATATTCGCATAAACTTTGTCCTTCCTGCCATCGATGCTGCCATGGCACCAAATAGCGCCACCGTCCTACGCAAGTCCATCAAGCCTCGTTAGACAACAAGTACCCTCTGCACCATGCCGCCAAGAATTGATGTTGACGATGAAGAAGATGTACAACGCTCCACCCATTGCCACCTCCATCCAGTGGCTGCTCCTAAAACAATGCCCCCATAGGGGAGAGTGATGCCGAGAACGCTGCCATCATCTGATCTAGAAAGATCTAGGGTTTCCCCTAGAGCAGCCGGAGCAAGAAGATGAAGTCTTCTAGGACGATGTCTTTAACAAGGTAATGGCGCGTATACCCACCATCGTCCGCCATGACTGTAGTCGGAGCTTTGTTTTCACCCGCAGCCGCACCTCCCCAACTCATAGCTGGATGGAGCTCCAGCGAATTGTACAGATCAGCTCCACACAAGCCCCCAACAGCGCCGCCATATGGCCAAAAGCCATAGCAGCGACGGACCTCAGCTAGAGCCAAGATCCACGGTCGGTCACTGCCGCCATCGTCTCCGCAAGGACATGGGGGCCGTTGTCACCTGGCCGAGGGCGCTGCCCCGACCGTCGCCGCCACGAACCACACTGGTGTCGCCCCAGCGCATCCGCTACCGCAACTGCCCCCCCCCCCCCCCCCCCCCAAAAAAAACACCCTTTGGCACCGGGGGCCTGCCGCCACCGTGGCCGACGCCGACCACAGCGGTGGCAAGGGAGAGATTGAGGAGAAGGGTTGGTGGAGAACGGTGGTGGGGGCCCCTGGCGGGGCGGCGCGAGAGGGAGAGGTGGGGGAGATAGCCTAGGGATGTGTGATTTGTAATGTTGCCTCCACACATACACACGAAATCATGTGTGGTAAAAACGACTCGGAGAAGACCCCGGAAGACAACGAGTAGCCGTTCATGCCATGCTGCCAAAAATAGGGGGTAGAGAGTCCCTCCTACAGGAGAGGGAGACCTTCCTTTCTTCACAACACTTGATGATCGATTGTCACGACGCCTTCTAGGCAGACGCGAGCCATCGATCGCCATTCCTCCAAACTCAGTCCCCCTCCATTCCATCGTCCTCAAATCCAATCCTGCTGTGCCTCCTTCAGTTTCTAGGCGCGTATAATTTGATTGTTGTTCTAGGTTACGCATTTGCAAGATGAACGACCTGTTCTCCACGAGCTCGTTCAAGAAGTATGCGGACGCGCCGCAGGCGTCGGGGGGCGACATGGAGGCCGGCGGCGAGGGCGTGGCGAACCTGGACAAGTTCTTCCAGGACGTGGAAGCCGTGAAGGAGGACATCCAGGGCTTCGAGGCCCTGTACAAGCGCCTGCAGGCCACCAACGAGGAGACCAAGACGGCGCACGAAGCCCGCGCCGTCAAGGCCCTCCGCTCCCGCATGGACGGCGACGTCGAGAAGGTGCTCAAGCGCGCCAAGGCCGTCAAGACCAAGCTCGAGGCCCTCGACCGCGACAACGCCAACTCCCGCAAGGTGCCCGGCTGCGGCCCCGGGTCGTCCACCGACCGGACCCGCAGCTCCGTCGTCTCCGGCCTCGGCAAGAAGCTCAAGGAGACCATGGACGAATTCCAGGTAATTTCATCTATATATGTCTTCTTGCATTGCACGCCTCGGCCATGACCATGGAGACATGGATTGCAGGGGCTGAGGACGAGGATGGCGGCGGAGTACAAGGAGACGGTGGCGCGGCGGTACCACATGGTGACGGGTGAGCACGCGGAGGAGAGCACGATCGAGTCGCTCATCTCGTCCGGGGAGAGCGAGTCGTTCATGCAGAAGGCGATCCAGGACCAGGGGCGCGGGCAGGTGATGGACACCATCTCGGAGATCCAGGAGCGGCATGACGCCGTCAAGGACATCGAGCGCAGCCTCATGGACCTGCACCAGGTGTTCCTCGACATGGCCGCGCTCGTCGAGGCGCAGGGGGCGCAGCTCAACGACATCGAGAGCCACGTCGCGCACGCCAGCTCCTTCGTGCGCAGGGGCACCGTCGAGCTGGAGCAGGCGCACGAGATCCAGAAGGACACGCGCAAGTGGATGTGCTTCGCCGTCCTCGGCGGCATCGCGCTCGTCGTCGTCCTCATCACGCCCGTGCTCATCAACCTCCACATCTTGACGCTCAGATGATTCCTGCCCCATCCCACGTCGGCGTCCATGCTGTATGAAATTCGTTCGTTCGTCTGCTCCCCACTTGATTGCTGACTGATTCGTGTCACATTGCCAAGGATGTTGTTTTCGTTTTCACTTACAGCACTTTTTGGTTTGGTGGATGTAGTCTACAAAAGCATGTACTACTACTTGATGATTGAGAAAACACAGGGAGGATGTATATTGTAGTGGCATACCATCGAGGATGCTGTAATTTCTTTTGGAAAGATTGAATATTGTATTGTACGTGTCTCTCACTATCTTTTTTTTTTGTTGAAAAATCCAGAGCTCGCAGGCTTTGGTTTGATGGGGCAACTGATTATTCACATATCCCAAACTTCAGGGTAGCGCCGCTAACAAGTAAAGATAAGGGATAATGTCAAAAAAAATGGAAAAGGAAGTTGCAATCAAATTTAAAAATGAAATTTAAGGTTTATGGTACTCGATTAAAACACGATAATGCTTGATCGCATGAATCACAATCAATTGTAAAAAACGATATAAAAAATAGAAATTAAAACACCAGTTATCACAGCATTATACATATCTCTTTTATTTTAATTAGCGAGCACACGATATGAACTCATTTTCATCCAAGTTCAACAACAAAAATTGTTACTGTAAAGGTAAAATATAAGAGCACGGGTAATACAGGATTATCACCCACCATCATGCCAAGGATATTCATACTATATATGGTTTATATTCAACAAAAGAAAATTGTACTCCAGCAAATCAATTACCCACGGCGGCCACTACACTATATCCATCTTTAAAGCAGACTAACCTGATCGTTCTCTTAGTTGGAATACGAACATTGCACAAACTAGCAAACAAGGCACCAGTGGTCTAGTGGTAGAATAGTACCCTGCCACGGTACAGACCCGGGTTCGATTCCCGGCTGGTGCAACTTTTTTGTTCCGTTCATGACAAATGTGCACTAACCAAAGTTGCCTTCACTTCAGCGAGAAGCTTATGGTTTTGCAGGGAGACTAACTTTATTGTTCTGTTCATGACAATTTATGCACTAACCGAGTTACCTTCACTTTGTTTAGAATCTTATGTGTTTGCAGGGAAGCTACAGACGGAGCGAATGCTATTAACAATTAAACCTATCTGATCATGTGATGATGCAGTCCCAGCAAACTTCAAATGTTTTTGTGCTTCAGCTCGGTCGAAGTAGAAAGCCCCTGGGACTAACTTGTCCTTGGGTTGCAGAGCCAACCAGACCACTGTGTCTGCGCCTTCGTCGTTTGATCTCAGATTTCCCGATAGCCTGACATATAGTATTGATGATAGTTATACAAAGAGGAAACTTCATACTATACCATAGATGCTACAGAACATAAATACCCAGAAAGGGAGTTGGGACAGCTGAAGACATACTTTTCTGAAAGTCCAGGCAAGCTCTTTGCAACTCCAGGTGTATCAGCCCATCCTGGATGCATCGAGTAGAAACCGACCCCTTTGTTGCCGTATTTCTCCGCCCACCATTCAGTGAGCGCAACCTGAGGGCGTTTGCAAGATCATGTTAGTTTTACAAACTCCTGTAGACTTACAGAAAATTCAGACATCAAGGTTCACAAACCTGAACTCTCTTGTTTCGAGCATATTGTTTTGTCCCATCAAAGTCACTTTCGCTGTACTGTAGTTCAAAAACAATAATGAGAAGGGCTATCTTGCAATTATATAAACGACAAAATTTCACAGCTCAATTCTTTTCCAGCAACAACCCATAGCCTATCTTTCCACAACGTGAATGCAAAGACCGCAACAGGATCATACTGACAGCACATGAGGAAGACAACAGCAATTGGACTAGCTTTTGGTAAACAATTTTGGTGACAATATATCCAGAACCTGGATAAGTGGGAAGTGCTTGAGTATACATCCACAATGAATTACGCTAGTTAATTACTGGAAACTTATTATTACCACAATTCCTTTGTTCTTCAATCTCTATTTTCTTTAAGTAAACACCCTTGGGAAGTTCCTGAAGGATAAATTTCTCATAGGCCTTAGAACTTAGAGAAGGAGAGAGTTTACTTGCTTCCCACATACCAATATGTAGTTTGAGTATGTTTTATTTCTATGCTTCCTTTTCTGCATTCTGGCCCATGCAGAATCAAAGTAAGGTAATATCACCTAAAAAGTAGGAAAAAAAGATATACCTGTAAATTACTGTTCAACGGCTCAGTGTACATCCCTCCCGATGAAACTGTAATGACACGGGCATCAGGTGCTGCTTTTTCCAACAATGGCATCACTAGCTCTGTTAAAGTGTATGGTGCTGCTACATTCACAGCAAAATTGAGCTCCAACCTATTTTAAAAGTAGAACCAGTCAGCACAATAAATTTTGGATGCTTAGGAATCCAGGGCAGTTTGACTATAACCAGGACAACAAATAAACAAGCGCAATAATATATAGTATTACATACCCTTCTGGTGTAGTTGCGCGCTTGTGCTCTAATAAGCCAGCATTGTTTACCTGCAAGAACAAATTATCTGTTATATCTGCTTATATCAACTAGTTAATGCAATTCTAGAGGAAACTTTGTGAATTATCCAATTATAGTAGACATAAAAAGAAGCTGCCAGGGATAAGAAACACAAAGTATAGACCACTTTGAATCAGCAAAACTTACAAGGACATGAAGTGGCTTCTCCATTGAAGAGAATTTCGTAGCAAATGACTTGACTTCATTAATCGATGAAAGGTCGCATATCTTTGACATGACAATGACTAAAGTGTTAGTTCACCCATAATTATGCAAAAACATCAATAGAAATGGAATAATGCAGGCAAAATAAGTGTTGAAGGATCATACCTCCAGATGAACATTCATATTGCCGGTTTTGGATCTTATTTCGTTAAGAGCAGTCTCTCCCCTTTCTTTGTTCCGGCAAAGCATATAAACAGTGGCACCACTAGCATAATATAAAACAATGGTTTGTGACATCACATATAAACATGTGTTTAATATATTTTTCCCCAGAGAAAACCACCAATAGGGAATAGGTTCATACCGAGAAGCCAAGCCCTCAGCTGTAGCAAAACCTAGGCCGGAGTTCGCTCCAGTTACCAGGCAATTTTTCCCATCCAACCGGATCTTCATATCCTCCTCTCTAAATTTCTTGGCGTGTTCACTGAGTAATTAAAGCCTTATTAGTTTGAACATGAGAGTGATAGCATCGTCGTGCCGACAATTAAAATCCTTCAGCCCCATACAATACGGTGCTAAATCGAATCGAAAATGTTAACCTCCTACTTGGAAACAGCTCTTTCTCTAACATTCGCAACTCAAATAGTTTGATCACATTAAACTAAAGGGTTCAGCAGCTCAGAAGGACACCCCGGATCACATTACGGGCGAGTCAGTCGTATCCCCAATTGCTGTGCTAAATTCAACATGAGGAGTTCCAGTTCCGGAGTTTGGACACGGATGGGGGAAGTGCAAGAAACTCCCTTTATCCCAACGGAGACGCAATTGCACGAAATCACACAGGCTACATCAGCGTAAAAGAGAAACTGTGAGAGGATTGGGCGGAATTTGGGCTTACACGAAACCGGATTTGGTGAACTGGGTGAAGCCGTAGAGCCCAAACGCCGCCGTCCTCCATGCCTGCGCCCAGCAACAAAATCCGCACAAGAATTTAGACAGAAGACAATGAATCTTTGCGCTATTTTACCCGCGGATTGACGGTAGAAGATAGAAAATCGAATTAGAAAAAAAAACATCACCTTCTGGATGAACATATTTTTCTTCCCCTCTCTCAATCTCCCCGCAGGCTTCTTCCTCTGGCGCGCGTGCGGAGACGAAATGTTGCTTCACCTAAGGGCCAAGCGGTTCTTTCTTTCTCGCGGAGCACAGAGGCGCCTCGCTGGCCGATTCTCCGCCGCGGGAGATGGTACCTCTGCTCTCCGTCTCCGGCACGGTGCCGCGTCGTCGGAGTTACTGTCAGGCTGGGCTGGGCCGAGATGGGTTCTGATTTTGGTTGTTAACAGAAAGTTTGGGTTGGGCTGCAAGACCTTAGTTTGCCAAAAAAAAGGTAGACCTTAGGTATCTGAGGCTATAATTTGGGTTTTCTATGTGTGGTCACTGCAAATGTTACTGTCTCTAGAAAGCTTCAGCTTGAAGATATTATTTCTTGATGATTATTCATTTATTTTTCTAATGAAGAGGTTAGCCCCATTTTGTTCAAGGGATTGCATGAACTTCATAGGAAAGCTTTTCTTATGATTTTCTTTACAGGCGTTTGCAGTGGCGGACCTTGCACATCATTGTAGGAGGGGCCAAAAGGAGTGCGTCGTTTTGGATCCCGGGCTCCATGGAGCCTGTTTTTCGAATTCAACAAAAATTGACATGTTAAAGTTTCGAAAAAATTCTGAAAAAAATTCTTAGATGTGGGCAATAATGACTTCTAGCTGCGTGCAAAAAATCAACGCGAAATATTTCGTATTTTGGGCTGTGTAAAAATGACAAATTTCTAGATCTGAGACTGTGAACAGTACAGAATTCGAAAATTTTCAGATTTGTCAGAATTTGTCATTTTTGTGTAGGCCGGAATACAAACTCTTTCGCGCTGAAATTTTGCAGGGTTGTAGAATAAGTTATATTCAACATCTAGAATTTTAGTTAAGAATTTTTTGAAACTTAAAAATGCCGATTTTCAAAAAATTCAAAAACGGGCTCCAGGGAGCCCGTCCTCTATAGCGATTATTTGGGGCCAAAAGTCATTACCTAGCAGTTTAGGGTGCTAACTTGAAATATTTTGTGTTTTATATGGTCAAAAAATATAAATATTATGGTATTGTGTAAATTTTAGTTGAGTTGGGGGGACATGACCCTTTTGGCCTCCAAAAAGGTTCGCGAGTGGGCGTTTGGAATACAAGAATAATGATGTTTTGGAGAGTTCTACACATCGTTGGAAGGAGAAGCATGCCTATCATTAGAGAGTCCACCTTATCGACTTGAAGAGGACTAACACAAATTAATTTTCCATATTAACTTTGGTTGTTGCGCACACTTTATTTAGTGTTAGTGATGTGCCCTGAAGTAGAATTTTCTATGGTAGGGCCAAAATTTATATGGGTTGTTCACTAGCAATAAATTGTATAGGAAAAAGTATCACATAGTTAGCTACATATCGTACAAATTTGCCCACGACACAAATTGCATACAGATACGTACAATTGCTAGTAAGTTCTTCTTTCAGATATATTGGTGTTGTAAAATCCATTAAAAGGTGGAAAGTTAGTGTCAGATGCATTGCAATCCTTAGTAGAGCTAATTTATGGTTTCATGTTGAACATGGTTAACGAACAAATATGTGGTATTTCCAAAAATTTGAATTATGTCTCCTAAAAACAATAGGCGATGTCCCGTGCTTGCAGACATGTTGTGCTCCCAAAAAATTTGTGCATTCAAAAAGGGAATTGATTCCTTAAAAGATGGGGTCAACCAACAAATACAAAATTACTGATATTTCATCCTTCTGAGATTATCATTTTTGTAGATTAGAAGGATAGGAAGGCCATGAGGGTTGGCAAAGAAAAATCAAATCTTTTCAATTGGTTCACCTTTTTTTCACTTTTATTATATTATTATGTTTTAATAGATTGGGAAAATAGAAGCGCTTCTTTCAAAATATCGTGAGAGATAAAGAAGTCATGGTATTACTCAATTAAAGAGGACATAAAAGTAGGTGAAGCAGAGATTATTTGGAGTAGGCCCAATGGATAATGAGGCAACTTAGCACAGCCGCGTAGGAAGCACCATAGCTTGTCTTAGCCTTGCCTCGCCTATTTCGTCACAACAAGATAAGAGTGAAATTAAATAGAATTTAATGTCTTAGCTAGATCAGAGCTACCAAGTTCCCTCAAAGCCTCCAACCCATATAAAATTGTTCTATGTGAAATGAGAATATATAAGAGTCAACTTTATTTCCTCAAAAATAAGAGTCAACTCTAGTTTTACCACCTTTTTCTAGCGATCATATATTTTTTCATGAAGAGATCTGGACTATTAAAACACACATTGGTAGTAGGCCTAGGAGGCATCATGAACAAAATTACAAATGTAGTAGGGACAACACATATTGCTAGGTATCAAGGAAAATGAGCGAATTGCAAAAGTCTTCTCTCCTTTTTGAAGGGGAAACTATGAAATTTATCTGCGGAAACTTGGTTGGCGACAACTTTATCAAAGAGGCAGTTAAAAAATTGCAACAAACATAAATAACAGCAAAAAAGAATCAAATCATCTCAACTAGCAGTTGCAACTAGTGCATATATAAGTCGATCCAAGTGTTAATCCTACAAACTACAAAACCAAATATTTTACATGGGACAATTTTGATTCTATCAAGATTTTAAAAATTATAAATATTTTTTGCTAACATTTAAAAGTGTACCCCAAGGTTGATCTCCAAATTAAGGGAATTGGACTAGTGGTCCTAATTTTAAGTCCATGTGTCTGCTTGTATGATTATTGTTTACTAGCTAAATGCCCGTGCTTTGCTATGGAGTAATATTGTAAAAATAAATTTATCAAAGCAGTTTGATTTAAATCATGATGTTTTTTTGCACAGAGCATTTATTTCTTAACAACTATTCGTCGTTGTCATGTATCTCTTCTACCACAGGCAAATGAGTTGCTTCCTTGTCCCCCCCCCCTCCCCCATGCGCGCCGCCCCGCCCGCTCTGAACTCATCATGTGTGTCCCTTTCCTCCCCTCCCACCAGAGGGAACCACTATGCTCATGTTTTTTACACTTTGGCAACTCTCCTAAGCGAGGTTCCGATCTTTGTTTTTTCTTAAGGACAAAAATTATTGTTGTAGTAACTTTGTCGTCCAAAGGGTGCATTTGAAACACCACATATATAGCCATCATATGGTCTTCTTGACCTCGAAATGGGCTCAAACTTAAGATGATCTCTTCACTATGAATCACATCTAGGTATTAAACTCATTAGCAAAAGGTTGTCTTAATTTAGAATGGATGCAAGAAGCATGCAGTTTTCGTCGTTTAACCTAGACCACGAATAGTAAAGACACCATTTTCTCTTCCTAGTTCTTGTCTACCTATGTCGTCACTAAGATGTTGTGCCACTCTTTTGTCTTGCTACTCTATTTTTCCTAAGCATGTATTGTGATCTTATCCATCAGCTCGATAAATATATGATGGGTCACTTTTGTAGGATTTAAATCAGAATGAATATTTCCCTATTTCTATATATCTTTTTAGTGGTTGAATAGTCGGTGTTCTTGTCAGGCGTTCGATGCCCGCTGTAGATTTCGCTAGCTTCTCTACCCGTTGATTGATTTCTGTTTGTTTCTTTGGTCATTCCAAACATTTTCTTACCCAAACCGTTGTCTCATTTGTACCCTCGTAAGCTGAAACTGGTGTAAATTCACATGCAGCCAAACGTGAACTTAGCGATTTAAGGGATTGGACTCAAACTCCTTTGGTGAAGAGCAATCGTGTTTCTTTATGGCAGCGTCTACTATTCCCGTATTTCCAATCGATCAAACAAATTGCTCATTTCATTTTAACATGTACCATCACTGGTTTCTTAGGAAGCGATTGATGAGTAAAACATCTATAATTGACGTGATATTTCTTGAGAAAAACAAGGAAATATTTTGTTTGATTGACGTGATATTTATTGGGCAAAATAAGGAAACATTTTGCTTATTTACGTAATATTTGTTGCAAAAAATAAGAAAATATTTTGTTTGATTGACGTGATATTTGTTGCGCGAAATAAGGAAATATTTAGCTTGATTGATGGGGCAAAAACAGGAAATATTTCCTATATTAATTCCTCTACTTACTATAGTTTTCCAAGTATAAAAAGATTGGCTGAAAATATATTCCTTAACGGGACCAGATTGATTCCGTATTAATTTTGCATTTCAGTTTTTTCTTAGGGGTAAAATGGGAAATTAAATGTTTTAACCAAAAGTGGCTTCACCATCACCAACTAGAATTCTATAGTAAAAAATTTGTTTTATTACAATGTTTAAGAATTAAATGCTTACAACTCATGGGTACTGAAGGCGTAAATGACTTTTTTACAACCGCTAGGTAGCCTACGCTACCGAGTTGGGCCGCAACCCATTAGGGTGGCAGCAACGAAGGACCAGGGAAGGAAGCGTTCATGTGTTTTGGTTTTGTGCAGTTTTGGGAATATTCTAGAAGGTTTAAGGCGGGTTTCTCTAGCAAATCTGGTTCTAACTGGTAAAGTTTACTGGTTTTTTAATGGTTTTTTGTTTTTCTATCCTTTTCTTTTTTTTCTTTTTCCTTTTTCTTTTTTTCCTATTTTCTTCTCTGAAATTTAAATAATTTCAAATATAAATTTGAACAATATCAAATTTGAACAATTTTGATTTTTTCACAATTTATTGTATTTGAACAATTTTCAAATCTGAACAAATTTTCAAAATTTGAACAAATTTTGGTTCTGAGCAAATTTTGGATTTGAAACAATTTGAATTTTGAACAAATTTTGGATTCGAACAAATTTCAAATATGAACAAATTTTGAATTTAGAAAAAATTAAATTTAAATAAATCCGAAATTTGAACAAATCCCTAATTTGAACGAATTTCTAATTTAAACAATTTTTCAAAATCTGATTTATTTTATAAAATAAAACATTAAAGGAAAAATAAAAAATATTACCTGCTTACCTGAGCCGGCCCAACATGGGAGCGCACATGGCCGGAGCTCCGCTCGGTCCCGCTAACGAGCTGGCTTGTTCTTTCGCGCTGTCGTTGGCCTGCTGGGAGTGGAACGTGGGAATCGGGTCGACATCTCCTAGGCCGCTGTCTACCAAACGGACTCCTCGATCAATTAGGCAAATCCCGGGTCCTCCTGTCCTCCACCCTGGTCGATACCGACGCGAGGCCGCACACCCCTTCTAGTCTTATACGATGCGGTGGGCCTGGCCCAATTTCTCCTTCCCTCTTCTTCTTCCTCGAGACGTACGGCCACCGCTAGAGAACTGCTCCTTCTCCGCCACCGCTGGCCGCCACCGCCACGAACTGCTCCTCTCCGTCTCCGGCGCCGGCGAACTGTCTACCCCCGACGGTTCCTTCGATTCTCCCCCCCTTCCGGCAGCCTCCATCTTAGTCGTCGGTGAGCCCCCACCCCCAACCCTAAGATCCCACCACCCCTCACCCTAAGTTCCAGAGCTTGCTCCGCCGCCTCCACCGCGGCCAGCCGCGGCGTCGGCGGCTTCGTGGCGCCGCCCCTCGCCCTGTCCTCCGTCGGTTGCTCTAATCCGGTTTCTTTAATTGCTTTAAAATTTGCGCTAACGGGCCGGCCGAAGGAGTGTGCGGAGCTGTGCACGCTCCGACCTGGTCGGAGCATAGGAATCGCCGCAAATCCCTCCCAGCGACAATTCCGACTCCGGACTTCCCGATCGCGGCCAGCGCGCGACGTGAGGAAGAAAACCATCGAGCCGTCGAGATCCAGTATGCACCGCTCCCAGATCCAATATGCCATGGCCGGCGGGAGGTCCCGTGGGGAAAGGAGGCCATCCAGGCCATCGGCAAGGTGCAGCTTCGGGCAGGTCGTCAGGCCAGGAGTTCGAGGACGAACCCCCCCGGCGGAAGAGCCGAAGATATCCACTGAATCTCGAGCCAACAGACACTATAAAGTAGTCTGTCCCTAGGGAGTAATACCCATCAGTCTGAATCTCGATCGACAAACACTGTAAGTATCCATCAGTCTGAATCTCAAGCGATAGAAACTGTGAGTCTGCAAGTACAACTCCTTTATTCCGTGGATTGCTCCAGTTTCTCTTCCCAGCTTTCACCAACATGGCTATTAGTGTATACACGACACAAACAAGCCATGTATTATATAGCAAAATATAGGTACTTGTTCTGAAAACAGAGTAAAGATTGTCACTTTGGATAGTAGCAGCATCATTAGCGCATACCCATCTCTCGTGGATAGTAGCAGTAATAAACACGTCGTGGATGCATATAGCAAGCAGTCCAAACAATGCACTGAATCAGGAAACTAAATACTGTCACTTTGGATAGTAGCGGTAATATTGCAATTCATCCCCGTACAATACAATCCAAATATAGTACTTCTTCCCTCTCATTGTTTTTGTTCCAAAGATAAAAATTGTGAAATGGAGGGAGTACTAAATGTAAAAAATGTGTTATATGCACACACTGATGACATGTACATCATAATTTGTCATTTGCTTCATTTTCCTAACTTGGTAGGGTCTCATTTTTATGTTTTGCATGGCCTCCAGATTTTGCTAGCTCGGCTCTGCATATGCATTCTTAGTTGGTGCAGAGGTCGGAAAAGTAAAATTCTCCTGCATTTAAGATGGTAAAATACATTAAAAGGTGGAAAGCAAGTGTCAAATGCATTGCATCATCGGGTTTTTCAAAACGACAAACTTTCGCAATGCCGCATGTGAGGAGAGAACACATTTTATGTTGTATTAAATGTGAGGGATCATTTTATAATGTTACCGCCGCGATCAAAGCAAAATAAGATACGTAAAGTATAAACATCACATGCATATAAAATATGTGACATGGTATAGTCATTCTTATGCCTTTGATCTCAATCTCCAATGCACCGACATGAACTCCTATCATTCCACCACGATTATCTCCCCACGTGTTGCAAGTTGTGCAAACTACTTAGAGATAAAATAAAGCAATTACATGGCGTTTAAAGTTGACACGTAGGCCATAAAAAATTAGAAAGGACAACCATATGGCTCCTGCCGGTGGTGGACTCATCGACATGAAAGTTGTAAAATATTAAAAAAATAGTATTGTTGCATACATCATATATATCACATCACATCTTGGGCCTTGCCACATCACATGCTCCTAGAAAAACAAGATAGACGCCTCTACTTTCTTGTTGCATATTTTAGGTGCCTTTATGAGCTACAAAGAAGAACCGTTCTTACCTACGCAAAGCCATAAAATCGATATACATGTTGCCCAAATTCCCGTTGCAAATCCGATGACAACTATAGTAGGAGAGAAAGACAAGTTGCATGTCAAACGCACAACCGATCTCATGCGTGAAACAAAGAAGTGCACGAAAATAATATGGGAACAAGAACATCAACGCCCACAACAGAATTGTGTTTTACTTGTACAAATCATCTACACATAGATATCTCTCTGATAACACAAAGGGTATCGCAACATGGAAAACAAAAAGTTTTCTACGAGAGCGGAGAAAACCAAAATCCAAATCTAGGAGATTCTTGTAACGTGAGAGAGATCGTGATCTACATAACCTTGTAGATCGCTAAGCAAAAGCATTTAGAACACGGTCGATGTACTTGTACCTGATCCAATCCAACACCGCAACAAGCGGTGCATCCGAGATATCCACACATGTAGCACAATAACGTCTCCTCCACTTCTTGGTCCATCAATTATGGTGTATAGGTAGATGGGATCACTACCATGACGGTGTGGTGTGTACGGTGGAGAGGGTCCACAGAGAGGGCTTCACCTCGTGGAACAGAGGAGGAAGAAGATGGGCAGCAAGGGGCTGTGGCAGCTAGGGTTTTTAGTCCTCGGCGCGTCACTTGTGACTAAAGGCTTCATTGTTGTTGTTGTTCTTCATATGGCCTTTAATATCATCCCACCCACTAATATTACGAGCTTGTTTGGGAATTGGTTAGTGGGTGTTTAGAAAAATGAAAAAGTGCAAATCTGAGATGGTGTTTGTTCTTTACTCGTAGGCTATATGGAACATCCAAAATGATTATATATTTAATAGTGCTTAATCTACTTATTTTATGCTAGTAATTCCGTGGGCTATGCACTGGATCCTTATGTGGTCCTCCCTACAATCAACGGAGAGACAAGAGGATTTGGCTACTAAGTACAAGCAGCTAGAGAAGGTTGCGGGTGATTTGTACAACCAATGCAGCTGGCGTTTTGATCTTAGGCTAACATGTCAGTGTCGAGTCACTTCATGTTTTCTCTCTCTTTTTAGATGGTTTATACATGTATCGATCCTGTACGATCCATGATGTAATTTTGGTAAGACTTGATTCTCCAATAAAGTAATAAAAGCGCACATGCATCGATAGATGTAGAGCCTGGGGCGATAGTCTCCTTTTAGAAAAAAAGATAAAATCTCGCAACCGATACAATGTTTTCTTTGTTCATTGTTGCGTGTAAATTAATTCTCATACTTTTATTTTAAGAAAAGTGGGACTCATCCCGGCCTCCGCATCATCAACCGATGCATACAACTTTTTATTTGTTTTATTGCAGTGTTTCAGAATTCAACACTTATAGATCATGGGTTACTGAAGGAGTAAATGATATTAATTTAATCAAAGTATGACCAAGATCTTTACATGAAAAGAGAGATTAAAAAGGTTAAAATCTAATTTTGTGCCTGTAACCAATCCTTAAATGATGGAACATATTTGCGCTTCTACACCACCAAGCGCATTGGCAGTATATGTGCATACTATGAAACATGGTATCTATATGTATATTCCTACGCCTATCTTGGTAGGTGATTTAAAATACTCCAACAATTAAAACAAAATGTACTAATATATTGTACAATGGCAATAAAGACACATAATCAGAACTGCTACAAAATAAAGAGCCAGAACTCACATGAGAAAAAAAGTAATATCACCTGCCTATATATTACACCTCTACTGCAGTATGCCACACCTGGTGCGTATAATAGGATATGAATCCATAGTAAAAAGCGAGTCGACTCAACTTACTTTCAACACCATGTTGTAGTGATCTATTATGTTTTTTTCATAGAATCCTTGCGTACATCTGCATCCATGCTAAGATTACGAGGCACTGGGAAATAGGCCCTAAACCCATTGGTGGTACTGGAGACACCACATGTTGTTATCCAGTAGGAGCACCCTGCCGTCCATGAAACGGTGATAGGTTGTCGCAACAGGCATGTAATGATAAACATGCATAATGTGTACTTAAGTTTTTTCCACATCTCAAGACACCCGTACTTCCACCTATCAGCCATGATGAATACCAGCAAGTTCCTGCCGGCGAGCACAATCCCACAACTACGTGTCAGTACTGGCCGGTAAGTTAACAATGAAGACACAACGATTCTGGACTCCGGTCTTATGTTTAGGAACGAAGGAAGTTCTTACCAGTTAACCAAACTATCAAGCAGCGGCTATGAATTCACATTCATAAAAATAAATAATAATAATAATAATAGTAAGTGGGCTTTCAGGTACATGTAAAATTCTGGTAGTTGATATAAGGAGGTGATGAAATCCACATGGAAAAAAAATGCAAAGGGTCTTCTATTTTTGTGCCCTCGGGGACTTAGTTGTACTCAGTTTTCCCCAGCTCCTTAGTTTTTCCTCAGTTTTTTCCAAGCCCTTGTCTAAAACCCTCACAAGGAGTTCGGATGGGAGGAATCCCGTTCAGTTGACCGTTCCGTGCTGACGAGTGGGGCCACATTGTGTGGGGCCGCGTCGTGTGGGACAGGACGAGACCGTGTTTGGTCATACGAGCGGAGTGATACGTCTCAAACGTATCTATAATTTTTGATGCTCCATGCTTGTTTTTACACCATTTGCCTATTGTTTCGTTACACTTAGTGGCACTTTTATACATTTTCCGGAACTAACCTATTAACGAAGTGCCACAGTGCCAGTTTCCTGTTTTCTGCTGTTTTTGTGTTTCAGAAGTGATACACAGGAAATATTCTCGGAATTGGACGAAACAAGTTCCTGAAGTCATATTTTACCCGGAAGCTTCCAGACATCCGAAGAAGTGTCGGAGGGGGGCCACCAGGGCCCCACACAAGGGGGCGGCGCGGCCTGGCCCCTGGCCGCGCCACCCCTGTGTGAGGACACCTGGTCCCTCTCCTGACATCGCCCCTTCGCCTATAAGTACCCCCCGACGAGAAAAACCTAAGTCCCCGATCAGTTTTCCAGAATACATCGCGATCCGCCGCCGCCGTCGACCCGAAGATCGGGAGGGTCCAGAAGCTCTTCCCGGCACCCTGCCGGAGAGGGGAATCGCCACCGGAGGTCTTCTTCATCGCCATGCTTGCCTCCGGAGCGATGAGTGAGTAGTCTACCTTGGACTATGGGTCCATAGCAGTAGCTAGCTGGTTGTCTTCTCCACCATGTGCTTCATGTTTAGATCTCATGAGCTGCCTTACATGATTGAGATCACCGTTATGTAATTCTATGATGTTGGTTTGTTGGGATCCGATGAATATTGGTGTTTATGATTAAGTTGCTGTACTGAATTATATCTTTTGTTATCTCTATGTTGTGTATGATCTTGCATGCTCTCCGTTGTTAGTAGCTATCTTGGCCGAGTAGTTGCTAGTGACTCCAAGAGGGGGTATTTATGCTCGATAGTGGGTTCATGTCTCTATTTCACCTGGGGGAGTGACAGAAACCTCTAAGGTGGTAGATGTGCTGTTGCTACTAGGGAGAAAACAACATTCATATGCTCAAGGGCATATGCTTTGTTTACATTACACACTTTGCTTAATGCAATTATCTGTTGTTCGCAACTTAATACTTCTAGGGTGTTCGGATGATATCCCCGGGGGTGGATTATTAGTCATAGATGTAGTTGGATGGCGGTCTATGTATTTTGTTGTAATGCCCAGAGTAAATCTCATAGTGATCTTCTTGACATATCACGTTATCTTTATTCTATCAATTGCCCAACTGTAATTTGTTTACCCAGCATGTTATTTTATCTATGGAGAGACACCACTAGTGAACTGTGGACCCCGGTCCTATTTTAATCATATTGCAATCACCTGTTTACTTTTCCCGCATTGTTTACTTTACTCGCATATTACTACTGTTTTCCACTCGATACACTCATAACCTTTGTTTCAAGCAAACCTGTGAGATTGACAACCTCATCGCAAGTTGGGAACAAAGTATTTGTTTGTGTGTGTGCAGGTTCCACAAACACCTTCAGTCGTCACCGTCTCCCTTCTCCTGTTCGATATACCTTGGTTTCTTAACTGAGGGAAAACTTGCTGCTACACTCATCATACCTTCCTCTTGGGGTTCCCAACGGGCTGGTCATCACCACGCACAAGGACTTACTGCTCCCACGTCAACTAAACGCCACAGCTCTTTTCTGGCGTCATCATCACACGAGTAGCAGCCTCTTTTCTGGCGCCGTTGCCGGGGAAGAGAGAAGACTTCTGCGAGGGGAGTTCTTCGCACACACATTCTTTACTTTGTTATTTGTTTTGCTTTACTTTATTTATTTTACCTGCATTGCTTTTTATATCAAAAACCCAAAAAAAAATTAGAATCCTTGGTAGCTGTTTTTACTTGTTTACTTTCGTTTTGCCAAAATGGGTACTCCTGAAAACACCAAGTTGTGTGACTTTGCTAGCACGAACAATAGTGATTTTATCTGCACTCCTATTGCACCACCTGTTCCTGCTACCACCTTTTATGAGATCAAGCCTGCTTTATTGAACCTTGTTATGAAAGAGCAATTTTCTGGTGCTAGTACTGAAGATGCTGCAGCTCATCTCAACAATTTTGTTGAGCTATGTGAGATGCAGAAATATAAGGATGTTGATAGTGATATTATTAAGCTCAAGCTTTTTCCTTTTTCTTTGAGGGGAAAGGCTAAAGATTGGTTGCTGTCTTTGACTAAGAATAGTATTGATTCATGGGCTAAGTGTAAGGATGCTTTTATTGGTAGATACTATCCTCCTGCTAAGATTATAGCTTTGCATAGCAATATTATGAAGTTTACTCAGTTTGATAATGAACATGTTGCTCAAGCTTGGGAAAGAATGAAATCTATGGTAAAGAATTGCCCCACTCATGGACTGACTACTTGGATGATTATCCAAACTTTTTATGCAGGACTGAATTTTTCTTCAAGGAACCTACTTGATTCAGCTGCTGGAGGCACTTTTATGTCCCTTACCTTGGGCGCCGCATCAAAGCTACTCGACAACATGATGGTAAATTATTCTGAATGGCACACCGAGAGAGCTCCATAAGGTAAGAAGGTAAATTCTGTTGAGGAAACCTCTTCCTTGAATGATAAGATTGATACCATTATGGCTATGCTTGCTAATGATAGGACTCATGTTGATCCTAATAATGTTCCTTTGGCCTCTCTGGTTGCTCAAGAAGAGCAAGTTGATGTGAATTTCATTAGAAACAATAATTTTAATAACAATGCTTATAGGAACAATTTTGCTAGTAACAATTATAGGCCGTATCCTTCTACCAATGGTAATGGTTATGGTAACTCTTATGGTAATTCCTACAACAACACTAGGGCCGCGCCCTCCGAGCTTGAGGTAATGCTCAAGGACTTCATCGGTAAGCAAACTGCTTTTAATAAGTCTGTTGAGGAAAAGTTAGGCAAAATTGATATTCTTGCTTCTAAGGTTGATAGCCTTGCTCATGATGTTGAACTTCTGAAATTAAAAGTGTTTCCTAATGATGTGAATGTGAGCAATGTTGTTGCTGCCGCTAATGCTACCCAAGTTAGAATTGATGAAAATATTAGATTGTTAGCGGAATTGCATGCCAGGTGGGAAAGAGAAGATGAGATGGCTAGAGAGATGAAGGTATGTACTATTACTACCTCTAATAATGTTATTCCTACTGATAGCAACCCTCTTACTTTGATTGGTGTAGAGAAAACTCCCACTCCTTGTGTTAAAAAGCCCAAAACTGCCAAAACTTTTTCTCAAAAGAGTGCTGAAATTTTTCGGAGTGTGGGAGATGATAGCTCTATTTCTTTTAATGATTTGATGTTGATGGCTGCAATATATCTGAAGTAATTTTGTTCTTGCAAAAGCTTGCTTTGACTCCCAATGCTAGTTCTTTAAATATTGCTTTTACTAAGCATATTACCAATGCTCTCATAAAGATTAGGGATGAAAAGTTGAAGCAAAAAGCCTCTGTTCCCAAGAAGTTAGACGATGGTTGGGAACCCATCATTGATATGCATGTTAATGGTTATGATTGCCATGCTTTATGTGATCTGGGTGCTAGTATTTCTATCATGCCTAGAAAGATTTATGACATGCTTGATTTACCACCGCTTGAAAAATGTTATTTTGATGTTCCTATTGCTGATGTTGCTAAGAAGAAATCTTTGGGAAGGATTAATGATGTTCTTATTGTGGTTAACAATAACCTTGTTCCCGTTGATTTTCTTGTTATGGACGTTGAATGCCATGCTTCATGTCCTATTATTTTGGGAAGACCCTTTCTTCGAACTGTAGGTGCTATCATTGATATGAGGGAAGGCACTATCAAGTATCAATTCCCATTAAAGAAAGGTATGGAACACTTCCCTAGGAAAAGAAAGAAATTACTTTTTGACTCTATTCTTAGAGCAAATTATGAGCTTGATGCTTCATCACTTGATATTACTTGATTCGCAATTTTCTGCGCCTAGCTCAAAGGCGTTAAAGAAAAGCACTCTTGGGAGATAACCCATTGTTTACTTTTCAGTACTTTTTCTTTTATTTGAGTCTTGGAAGTCATTAATACTGTAATGACCGCTCCTTATCTTGTTTATTTCGTTTTTGTGCCAAGAGAAGCCTCTAATTTGAGTGAGATAAAGATTTGGGGATATTGCTGTCCTGAAACTGTTTTCGGTGCTGCACCGTAAAAATTCGTGAAAATTCTCTGTATATCTTTTGGACCTGCGATTTCTTGCGCATATGCCCCAGGTTATATCCAAACTTTTCTTAGTTGAACACTTTTTGATTTGAGCAACAGAAAATCCCTCAAAAATTCGTCCTTTGTCAGCTGTCCAGTTTTGACAGATTTCTGCCAATATTTGTTTTTGCCACTTTATCGCTTTCTTTTGAGTTCTTTTTGATCATGGAACTCTTGTGGAAGTTGATACAGTAGTATATACTTTATATGTGGTGGTTTTGGGTTGAAACCTGAAGCTAAAGGAGGTTGAATATATTTTATGCTTACACTAATGTTGCTAATAGAATTGTGTTTAGTTTTGTATGAAGGAAGTTTTCAAGTGTAGGGATTGGAGAATGATGAGATGAGTTGAAGAATGGACAAAAGCTCAAGCTTGGGGATGCCCATGCATCACCCCAAGAAATATCCAAGAAGTACAAGCGTCAAAGCTTGGGGATGCCCCCGAGGCACCCCTTCTTCATCGGCAAAAATCAGGTCACCTTTCAAAACACTATATTTTTATTGCTTCATGCACTATGTGTTTTTCTTGGAGCGTCAGTTGTTTTAGTTTTCTTAGTTTGTTTAGTTTGTTTGCTGCAATAAATGGTTGGACCCCAACAAATTTCCTTTGAAGGAGATGTACTCGTTTTCATTTGCAAAGAACGCTCTAGTTTTCACTCTTATTAAAAATCGAGTGTTCTACTTTTTCTGCTACTGCTTTTGGTTTTCGTTTTCGCCTTGATTTGCATTCAGATCTTGTCATATCTTTTCATCAAGGTGTATTTTTTTGCCTCTGATCTTTATTGGTTTTCATCAAAAGAGGTGTTTATAAAAATTTCAAATGGTGTTGGAAAAGAGAAAAAGCTTTGTGCAAAATAGTGGTACAAGAAGGAGCTTGTGTAGACTGCGGCTTAGGCTTTTTCATGTCATGCTTGATGTCTTTTTGATAGTATGCTTAGTGGTTTTGCTGTAGCATGACTTGTCTCAAATAACTGAGATTGCTTAATGAGCCTTTGAAAAATCATGCGTTGTTTTTATTGTATGGAAGCATTATTTTGGTTTTCTCCTTGATGCTTTATTTGGGTTGACTTGGCGCATGCTCACACATGTTAGACTCTTACAAAGTCGCCAATAGCCTTCATGATCATTTAGTTTTTGACTTTTGATGCCATCGTATGCTTCTTTTAATGTCGCTTTGTCGCTTTGCATGATTATGGCCATTATTGCTCTCTTAGTTGGTCGCTCCCAGTCTTTTGCTAGCCCTCGCCTTGTACTGAGTATGAGCTCTACTCGTGCATCCAACTCCTAAAAGCCAAGTTTGCCATTGTGTCCACTATAAATTCCTATGCATGGTATTTGTAAGCCATTCCAAAGTAAAATTTTCGTGTGCTACCTTTCAAAAACCTTCAAAACACTTCTCGTTTTGTGACACTGTTTTCAGCTCATGGGGACGTAGTGGTCGGATTTGCTATCTTCCATATTGCTTATTCCAAAAAGAAAAAAAAAGAAAAAAAAGAAAGAAAAAAGGCACTCCTCCAATGAATGTGAATGTTGGTGGGCACCCGATGGAATCGGTTAGCCATGGTATGTGAAAGGAAAAGGTGGGGAGGAGTGCCAAGTTTTATAAAAAGAGCACAAGAGTGCCAATCTCTCTCTCAAAAACTTGCTTCATTTTTGTATGGAAGATAGTAAGAACCCCATTGCCAGTCGTTGACAAAGACAACCACCTCTCAAAATCAAGTTTTATCTCTCTGTTTTACAAATGAAAAGCTCTAGCACATGCTTAATCACTGCTTCCCTCTGCGAAGGGCCTTTCTTTTACTTTTATGTTGAGTCACCACCTTCTTTCTTTATGCACCATTAAGAGAGCATAGTTGTCATTCTTAGTGTGATATGCATTGTCCCAAAGTTCATTGATTGACTCATATTGTTGGTTTCACTTGTTCTTAAATTATTTGTATCTAGTCGCCCTCTTAAACTTTGAGGTGTCCTATGCATTTATGTTTTGCTCTCTTTGAAGGACAAGCTGAAAACCATTTGTATGTTTTTCCTTATGATTTGAACACATGTTTGACTTTCATTGTTTCATTATCATGATCTTTTGTTTGTGTTCATTTACATGTTTACAACATGATTGCTAAGTTTCTTATTGTCATGATTATATCTTTCATGCCCATGTTTTAAGTTCTATTGATCCCAGCTTACCAATGCTTACATATATGATCAAGATTGTGTAGGTGCATGTCACCTCAAAAATTATTCTTTTGTTATCACTTACCTACTCGAGGACGAGCAGGAGTTAAGCTTGGGGATGCTTGATACGTCTCAAACGTATCTATAATTTTTGATGCTCCATGCTTGTTTTTACACCATTTGCCTATTGTTTCGTTACACTTAGTGGCACTTTTATACATTTTCCGGAACTAACCTATTAACGAAGTGCCACAGTGCCAGTTTCCTGTTTTCTACTGTTTTTGTGTTTCAGAAGTGATACACAGGAAATATTCTCGGAATTGGACGAAACAAGTTCCTGAAGTCATATTTTACCCGGAAGCTTCCAGACATCCGAAGAAGTGTCGGAGGGGGGCCACTAGGGCCCCACACAAGGGGCGGCGCGGCCTGGCCCCTGGCCGCGCCACCCCTGTGTGAGGACACCTGGTCCCTCTCCTGACATCGCCCCTTCGCCTATAAGTACCCCCCGACGAGAAAAACCTAAGTCCCCGATCAGTTTTCCAGAATACATCGCGATCCGCCGCCGCCGTCGACCCGAAGATCGGGAGGGTCCAGAAGCTCTTCCCGGCACCCTGCCGGAGAGGGGAATCGCCACCGGAGGTCTTCTTCATCGCCATGCTTGCCTTCGGAGCGATGAGTGAGTAGTCTACCTTGGACTATGGGTCCATAGCAGTAGCTAGCTGGTTGTCTTCTCCACCATGTACTTCATGTTTAGATCTCATGAGCTTCCTTACATGATTGAGATCACCGTTATGTAATTCTATGATGTTGGTTTGTTGGGATCCGATGAATATTGGTGTTTATGATTAAGTTGCTGTACTGAATTATATCTTTTGTTATCTCTATGTTGTTTATGATCTTGCATGCTCTCCGTTGTTAGTAGCTATCTTGGCCGAGTAGTTGCTAGTGACTCCAAGAGGGGGTATTTATGCTCGATAGTGGGTTCATGTCTCTATTTCACCTGGGGGAGTGACAGAAACCTCTAAGGTGGTAGATGTGCTGTTGCTACTAGGGAGAAAACAACATTCATATGCTCAAGTGCATATGCTTTGTTTACATTACACACTTTGCTTAATGCAATTATCTGTTGTTCGCAACTTAATACTTCTAGGGTGTTCGGATGATATCCCCGGGGGTGGATTATTAGTCATAGATGCAGTTGGATGGCGGTCTATGTATTTTGTTGTAATGCCCAGAGTAAATCTCATAGTGATCTTCTTGACATATCACGTTATCTTTATTCTATCAATTGCCCAACTGTAATTTGTTTACCCAGCATGTTATTTTATCTATGGAGAGACACCACTAGTGAACTGTGGACCCCGGTCCTATTTTAATCATATTGCAATCACCTGTTTACTTTTCCCGCATTGTTTACTTTACTCACATATTACTACTGTTTTCCACTCGATACACTCATAACCTTTGTTTCAAGCAAACCGGTGAGATTGACAACCTCATCGCAAGTTGGGAACAAAGTATTTGTTTATGTGTGTGCAGGTTCCACAAACACCTTCAGTCGTCACCGTCTCCCTTCTCCTGTTCGATATACCTTGGTTTCTTAACTGAGGGAAAACTTGCTGCTACACTCATCATACCTTCCTCTTGGGGTTCCCAACGGGCTGGTCATCACCACGCACAAGGACTTACTGCTCCCACGTCAACTAAACGCCACAGCTCTTTTCTGGCGTCATCATCACACGAGTAGCACGGAGCGGGGGCCGTAGCATGTGGGGCCGTAGCGTGTGGAGCCGTGTGGGTCCGGGACGTGGGCACGAGTGGTTTCTGTCTCTTTCACCCACATTAGCAGTTTTCAATGCACCTTTTTCCTCTCTCTCGCTCGATCTCATTCATTCTTGATTGCCCAAATTGGTAGCAAATCTAGAGCAGCTTCTCCTTCTATTTTTTAACGCCATTCATTTCTTTATGCCTTCGTTTTTACCCAATCAGGTAGGAAATCTAGGACACAAATTCAGAGAAAATATAGGATAAGCTGCATACAACAGCCAACATAGCATAGATATATTCACGACAGATCCAACAGTACTACCGATAGATCCAATATAAGCTACATTTTACATGAATTTAATCTTCTTGGAGGCTGCGCAGGTGAATCCCAAGTGCTTTGTGTTGGGCCATGAACGCATGCACGTTCACGGTCATTCCAACTCTAGCGCCGCCAATGGATCTGCCAATAGATTTAGCATGGTTCACCACGCAGTTGAAGTCAGTGGCACGGAGCTTCCTGTTGCAGAAGGGGCACCTGTAAACGCCTCAAGCAAAGTGGCCATCGTAATGGCCGGATTGCAGCCTCCTGAGGACGTGACGAGTCTTGGTGTGGAAGGACTCGTCGTCGCTGTCGACGTCGCTGCTCTGCACCTGTTACGTAGCACCAAAGATCGTGCAAAAAACACGGAGTCAATTGCAATGATGATGGAACAGAGAGTGAACAAAAGATCATGCATGATAATATGGGCACGAAAAAAAGAGATAGCCTCAGGTACATTGGACACACTTATATCCAGGATTTGAGTCAGTGAACCTAAGATCCTGCACAACAAATTTGTACACACCAATTGTTTACTGACCAAACCCTGAATCAATTTGTGCCCAAATATTCATCATCATCGGCACAAATTAACCGAATGGGATTGATTACTCACATAACTTAACCGAATCTTAAACAAAAGCAAATCACAAACACTAATAACGCAAGATCTAGAACTAGGAATAGACGAACCCTAATAACGCAAGATCTAACACAAAAGGATTGAACTAGTAACAGACGAACCCTAATAACGCAAGATCTAACACAAAAGGATTGAACTAGGAATAGACGAACCCTAATAATGCTAGATCTAACATAAAATGATTGAAATAAGATAAGAACAAGGGAACAAAGGGTTACCTCCGGCTCGTCGTCGACGATGCTGGTGTCGTAGGGGTTCTCCGGCGCGACGTACGGCACTGGTTCGTACGGGTCCCAAGCGATGGGGGCCTGGACAGGGGCGGCGGCCGATGCGCCGGCGGCTATGTCGGAAGCAGCGACGGGGGCCTGGACGGGGGCGGCGGCCGATGCGCCGGTGGCTACGTCGGAAGCAGCGACGGGGGCCTGGACGGGGGCGGCGGCCGACGCGCCGGCGGCTGATGCGTCAGCGGCTATGTTGGAAGCAGCGACGGGGGCCTGGACGGGGGCGGTGACCGATGCACCGGCGGCTGATGCGCCGGCGGCTACGTTGGAAGCAGCGACAATGGGCATCTCATTCTTCTCCATCGCCGGCGGTTTTCTTCAGGGTTTTTTCTTCGGTTGTGGAGAAGATGATGGGACAGGGGAGGCGGTTGCAGTGAGAATGAGAGAGTGGGCGAGCGTCAAGGGAGAGAAAGAGGGGCTCTATAAAGACGAAGGTGGCGTGTACCGCAACACGCGTCCGCTATGCACGGCTGCAGCGTGCACCGCGACACAAGGCTAACCCTGGGACGTTTGGTGTACTCAGTTATAACCTCGGGCCTTATACAGATATTTTATCTGTACTCAGTTTTTCCCTCGAGTACTTAGACTGGCAAGTGCAATATACTCAGTTTTACCCTCAAGTAGCTGGTCAACAGAGAGTCAACAAATGAGATTAACATAGCTAATTGAGTCATTTCATGCGCAAAAAAATCCAAAAAAAATAAAAACATAGTGGCACCTACTCATGGAGTCTTCCTACGCAACCTGCCACCTAGGAAACCTTAACAAACATAGATAAATCAAGTTTTACCACAAATTGCCACATCTCAGAATCACTAGTAGCTATGAAGATATATGGTTTTCCACTCAAACCTCTTTGCAAAACATCTTCCCCAAGACATAGTTTGTCTAAATGAGGCCATAATTGTCACACTCATGTATATTTGAATTGCAAATAATTTGATGTAGCCCAATATGAATTATATTGTACAAAACACGCATTTTTCATTTTGTAATTCTTTTGTTTGAATCCCTTAGTCTATTTACTATTTACGTGCCCTTGGTTTCTTAGTACTACTCAGTTTTGCCCTCAAGTACTGTCACAAATGCTCACAGAAGCCCAAACTTATCCTGATTGGTTGAGCCGTTGTCACACGGATCGACTCTACCAACCGTTGATCCACTGATCTAACGGGCAGTATACCCCTCTCCGTCTCTTCGTGGCCACCCCTGTCTCTCTCTTCCTGGCCACCCCTCTCTCTCTGTCGTTGGACAGTGCCACCCCTCTATTTATGTGCAATAACGAGTTTGCCACGTAACTATATTCCCTCTATTTATGCATTATTTTCCATGATCTAAAAATGTTAAACTAAAAAGTGGTATAATTTTGGTGTAAACAAGAGACATACATATTTGCGGATTTCAGTGAATGCATTATTTGTCACCCCTCTAACAATTATCAACTCTCTTTAGCATTCCTTTTCTTTTAGGAAATATAGTTTGGGATATAGTTTTGGTAATTTGAAACGGCCCAAAAGTGGTATAATTTTGGTTTAAACATGAGGCATACATATTTGAGGGATTTCGGTGAATGGATTATTTATCACCCCTCTAACAATTATCAACTATCTTTAGCATTCCTTTTCTTTTAGGGAATAAAGTTTTGGTAATTTGAAATGGCCCAAAAGTGGTATAATTTTGGTAGAAACATGAGACATACATATTTGGCATATTTGGGGGATTTTGGTGAATGGATTATTTATCACCCCTCTAACAATTATCAACTTTCTTTAGCATTCCTTTTCTTTTAGGGAATATAGTTTTGGTAATTTGAAACGGCCCAAGAGTGGTATAATTTTGGTAGAAACATGAGACATACATATTTGGCATATTTGGGGTATTTCGGTGAATGGATTATTTATCACCCCTCTAACAATTATCAACTTTCTTTAGCATTCCTTTTCTTTTAGGGAATATAGTTTTGGTTATTTGAAACGTCCCAAAAGTGGTATAATTTTGGTATAAACATGAGACATATATATTTGTGGGATTTCGGTAAATGCATTATTTGTCACCCCTCTAACAATTATCAACTATCTTTAGCATTCCTATATTCCCTAACACTTATTTTTTTTGGTAATTTCGGTGAATGCACACACTAACTTTGAAAACAACTACAAGTACATGTAACTGAATAATGGATTTGTAATAAGGGATCCCTTGTAACAACTTCTAGCGCCTGATGAGCAATGATAAGAATCTGATCGCAATTATACAACAACAAAAAAACAACCAGCCATTAGATTAGCTTGCTTCTTCAACTCGATCAGCTGCCTTAACTGCTTGTTTATTTTCTTCAGTTCTCCCTTCACTTCCACTAGTTCTGCATTGGGAGCATTAGGCATAATCGGAACAGCTCCTCTCTCCGCCGCATTCTCTACAGCAAGTCCCCCCCCCTCCGAAATTTCGCTCCCCAATAGCGCCAATTGATTCCTGCAATTTAAGCCTCTGAACGTACACATCGATCCACTCGAAATACCTGCATTTCTTTAGGATCTGAAAACAACAACGTGAACCCTAAATCCCAAATTCGAGGGAATAACAAGAAAATCGAGAGAAAACAGAGCAATTGGAGCGAGATCTAACCTTATCCCCCTCTCTATATGGCAAGCTCTCGCATGCAAGGAACTCACGTCCAGGGTTGCCGTTGTCGTCCGTCTTACAGATCGACCACTTCAGAGGCTCCTGGCATGGGCAGTTAGGGCATCTTGTCAAAGGCACGGGTCCATACTGTGGCCATGAAGAACGGGAGGTCGAAGAGAAACTAG
The DNA here is from genome assembly GCA_007115705.1 of Dactylis glomerata. Lineage (NCBI taxonomy): Eukaryota > Viridiplantae > Streptophyta > Magnoliopsida > Poales > Poaceae > Dactylis > Dactylis glomerata. Next base: position 967,354 of record QXEO01000659.1, read on the forward strand.
ACATCACCCGCCTGTCGGAGAAGGGCTGCCGCTGGCGGAGAAGAAGAACAATGGGGCACGGGGAAAGAAAGGGGAAGCAATGGCACGGGCACGGGCGCGGGGCTGGCTCGGGCTACCATTTTGCAATGGTCACCTAGGTAAGCTATGGGTCCGGCGCGCTAACGTGGACAAGTTGTGGGTCTCACGATGATCTGGATAAGTAGAGACGTGTCCACTGCGGGGCACCAACAGCGGCCCCACTTGCCAGCACCAACCAACGGTCAACTAAACGGGATTCCTCCCGTCCGAGCTCCTTGTGAGGGTTTCAGATAAGGGCTTGGGCAAAACTGAGGAAAAACTAAACGACTGGGGAAAACTGAGCACAACTAAGGACCCGAGGGCACGAAAATAGAAATCCCCAATGCAAAACCCACAGCATTTTGGATGGCCTTGGACCAATACTTGCAACATGAATATTATGCCTTCTCTCAAGGTTATTGGTACTCCCTTAGATCCATAATAAGTGTCGGTGATTTTATAGTAACTTAGTTAAAATTTATACTAAGTCACCAATACTTATTATGGATTGGAGGGAATACTTCTATGTAGCAACGGCTGCTCCGGCCACTTCTTGCGCGACATGCTCCCTGCCTTTGGATCTTAGATTTGACTGGATTTTTTTTAAAAAACTAGAGATTTGACTGGCTAGGATCGTCCATTCGGACTTGCCCGCGCTTGTTCTTACTGTAGGATGCATTCCTCCTCTAACTGCTCATAGGTCCCACCATATTCCTTCCTGGGCTATGGCACAGCGATTGTGTAGTCTAAGAAAATAGTAGATGAGCCCCACTAATACCGTGGATGAAAATAGTAAGCTTGATGTTACAATCTCTAGAGTGTCATTTGGTGTAACTGTACATGAACAAGCGCTCTTCCCAATAGTATCTCACATTTTTGTCTAGAGTCTCATTTCGGTACACATGGGAACAGAATCTTGTTTGGGAGGTATGATAGAGTGGGCTATGAATTAGTAAGCTTATTTTGCAAATTGCAAGTGTTCCAGTATTTTCTTCACCTGGTCGTGGAAGAATATAGTAAGCAAGTGTCTCAGTTCACGTAGGAACTTATCCATCAGACACTGTAGCCGTTTTCGGCGCCTTACACAACCACTTTGCATACTTTCCAAGTTCGAATTCCTCCAAGTCTGGATGCGTGTAAGTTAATTAGAGTAATCATCAAAGGAATAAACTATATTAAGTTCTAGAAAATATGGTCCTGGAGCTGTCTACATCTGTTTGCTGAGTGCACCGACTGCTCGAGGTCGATACACAATTGCAATACTAACAAACTCTAACAAAAATAGCACTTTACAATATATAGCAATATTAGCACATCATTACCCATTAAATTTAAAAATATACTACTAAAAAGATACATGTGCCATGAGTCTACGGCTCTAGGCAAATAAACCCTGGCGCTTCTTCCTAGACAATGATGTCCCCGGCTTATCACCGACACAACTTGGAACATACTGAACCGAGTGAACAAACGAAGTGTAAGGCGGTAACCTCGACTCCCATGAAATTAGCTCAAAATCTCCCTTTGGTGGAACAACATCGCTTGTCTCTGCTAGGAAGTCCCATTTTAATTTAGGCAGATTCTTACCGGAAACAATGCCTGGACTGCTAGCAGAGGGTATAGTGCAGGATGGAGCACCAGGAGACAAAAGGTAGTGACCGTTGTCGTCGAGGTGCGACGGAAGACCTCGGTCGAAAAGCTCATTTGGATGGGCACCAAATCTGGACATGTTCAGCTTGACCGTGCTCCTGATCATGTTCAGTTTACAAAGCCAGAAATTGGCATCTGGCTTCTTTCTCATTGCATGTGCAGTGAAGTTCGCCGAAATGAGTGATCCTCCTAGCAGAATGGCAAGCTCTTCCACTACTGCAGCTAAGCGCGGATGTTCTGCAGGGTTTGCGCTTCCGAGGGCGAGCGTCCTGAACAGGTACCTGTACTCCTCGAGCGGCAGGTGGTTCACGGAAATCGGCTTCGTCGTTCCGAGTTTCTTCAGGTTCTCATCTCGGCCGAATATAATCACCTTGCATCCTCGGCCCATGCTTCTAACAGATGAATAAAATTCTGTCCATTCGTCGCCATCTACGTCCGAAACAAACTCGACAACCACCAGTGTCCTCCCTGCTGGCAGCCTTTCGTGGTATGTTATCCTGGAAAGACCAGCGTCTCCTTTCAGGTGCAGAATAGTGGCGAAGCGAGAACGCACCCTGTCATCGCCGCAGACATGCGCGACAAGAGTCTTCTTCCCGACTCCACGCCCACCGGTGACAGGTAGCACCGCCGGATGGCCAGCCAGATCGTCTTCGTGCCGGAGCAAGAAGCCGATGATCTGCTGCTTCTCGACGTGCCGGCCGAACATGAAGCTGTCGACGCCAAGATAGGCGTCGTATGGCCTACGGGAGATGCGCTCGCATCCGCCCAAGAACACCGCGAATTCCGCCATGTTAGCGACGGCAGCTTCAAGATTTTGCAGCGCAGTTCGTAGATCAGGGTCGAAGGCCTTGTTCTCGGAAGAAGAACTAGCACCGATCGTTGTAGTTGTAGTGCGGGGACGTTTGAGAGGAGTATAAATTGCAGAAGATAAGGCAAATGGATCGCTCACCAGTTGCTTATCCTGCCTGAATCTGATGCTGTCCAACACGTGGTACCCTTTGTACATGGCTCCCACTAGCGTCTTCAGCTGTATGAGCATACAGGAGTTGGTGATGTATCTTCCGTCCGCCTCCTCGACAACCGTGTGGACTCTCAGCAGGAGCTGCTGCAGCCTCTCAACCTTCGCCTGGGAGCATACATGATCGGAGCATTTGCTCAGGAGGTAAGAGATGAATCGACCTGCGAGATCGCTTGTCACGGCAGATATCGCAAGGTCCATCTCAAAACCTTCTGGGTGGGTGAGTCAGGGACACAGAATTATCTATAGAGAGAGAGGAGGAAATTACCTTAGGCGCACGGTAGTCTTGCAAGTGGACAAAAATCTGAAATGTGTACAGATTTGGACAGGGAGGCATTTGGTTCCTTGGCACCTATGTGTACACGCTGTTCCACATCCCATTTACTACCTCCGTTTCGGTTTACTAGTCTTTTCTGTATTCCTAGGTCGTAAATTTTATTAACTTAATATGTCATATATATTATAAAAAATATATCATTAAAAACTTCAATTGTTATACTTTCTAACTAGCATGGTGGCCCTCGCAAATGCGAGGGCGTAATCTTTTATTGTTTTAAATGAAGAACATGATCTTTAATGTGGCAAAATTGATAGGAAAAATTATAACCTTCATAAATTTATGGATTCCTCGTTAACCCACATATGCTAAATATATATGCATGTGTAGAAAACATATTTGATCATGTTTAATTGGTGGGTGAAAGATTATTAGGATATTTGAAAACACTACTTTAATGAAAGTTTGTGCATGAGATTTTAAGTAGGTATATACACCTTAAAGTATAGACTGTGAGCTAGGAGGTAGTATGCAAGGCTAACCACAATTTGGGTTTACTTGTGCAATGATCTTAGGATGGTTAGATCATTCTAATGGAACATAATATTTTCCTTGATATAAGGTAAACATAAAATAATATATCCTCATAAATATATATATATATATATATATATATATATATGTCAACCAAAGAGAAAGAATTATAGATTGGATGATATTTCTACGTATTTTTTTTATCATAATTTGACGTAAAAATATGTGGCATTCTCTTGTTGTGAAATACATGCATCACATCTTTGACATGGACAATCTACGATATACAACTTTGACCATTATTGTTGTTATTGAGGAAATAAGGTGATACTTATTATCTCAAATTTATCAATCTTATTTTTTGTTCTCATGCTTTAGTCATATGTTGTACACCAACAACTATAGTATATAATTTAATTTGTATTGGATGCAATACTAAGTTTGACTATTTTTTAACTCTTTTAAGTTAACCATACTCTTCAATACAACCATTTTACCTTTTCACTCACGATGTGATGTAACATGACTACGCTGTCATCGACTACATAGTTTTGTCATCTTAAATGTTGTACCATTTTTCAAAATGATTTCAAATTCCAGTGATGTGTCATATTAAGTTTTAGGGATATGAAACCATAATAACTTTTTCTCAAAAAACATTGAATTTTATGTAATAGTGTATTTAATATAAACTTATTATACATTATTCTTTTTCAAAAGGTTATACTTAAAGAAAATAGTACTTTTAGTTGAGTGTGATTTATAGAATTACTTTATAAGATTAAATAATTATCATACGTAAACAACCTGAATCTTTGTGATCTTTCAAAATATTAACCCTAGATGTTCCGCTCTCTAAAAACTTCTAGCTTCTGTCTTATATCTAACATGTTATACTTTGATTAAACATATTTTTGAGTAGTCTTCCTTTGTGATATGGATAATTAAAATTATGAGCATGCATTAACAACGATCTGCTTAGGTGCACACATGAATATATATACATATGTGGGCTGACATTTCGTATTGTATTGTGCTTTTATTGTGTCACTGGTAAATGCAAGAATTTATAGATCTCGGAAGATTGATCGTGAGGTATTTTTAGCTATTTCTGTAAGAATAGTCAATACTATACTCTCCTTGGACTTTGTAAGGATGTTTTCTTTCTGATGTTAATTAGTGTAGAACTTTTATGCCTTGTCTAGTAAAAATAAGATCTATGGCCACATGAAAGAGCTTACACACTTCTTTGACTCTGGAATTACTTTCGCGTCGTACCTCATATCTGCCATTTCAATGGTTAATTTGAAGTTTACAAAATATATTTTTAAATTTTGTACTCCCTCCATTTGAAAAAGGATGTTTCAACTTTATCTTAATTTGCATGTATCTAGACACATTTTAATATATAGATATATTTGGATCTACACAAAGGTAAGACATCATTTTCAAAAAGAGCATGTATTCACTATTCTGTGATTTGTAACTTAATTTATTCATTGATATGGGTACATATATATACATATAAATTAGTCTAATTTTACAGACTTATATTTATTCCCTGGCAGGCTGCCAACATGTCGTACGTAGTACTCCTATATGGTCATGCGTGACTACATAATCTAAAATCGGATCGATGTGCTTTGGAGAATTAGTTTGCATAATTTTTCCATTGCTGACAATCAGTTCCGTTGACTTAGTTACTACTCTCTAAAGTCAATATCTCATATGTATTTACAAAACATGTGAGGTTAGTTTGAAGTTTTATAAATACATTTTAAAATTTTATATGTATTCACTATTTTGTGATTTATCCAACGAAATGTATTCATTAATATGGGTATATACGTACATACAAATCAGTGGTTTGGAGGATTTTTATTCATCAACGACTCATCTGATTTAGAGATACTTCGAGTATGCAAAGTAACAATGCAAAATATCTCATATTTTTACTTTACACAAAAAAGACAAAATTATTGATCTTGGTGTGTGAATAGTAAGTTTACAAATCTTGTCAGATTTTGTCTTTTTGTAGCTCATAATATAATGTATTCCAAATTGATTTTTTGTATGCCTGTAATATACATCATTACCTTTAAGAGTGAAAAAAAAATGAAATTTTAACATGTCATTTTTAAAGCTTTTAAATAAAGTGCTTCGGTGAGCTCATGTTCCAAATACATTTTTTTTTGTCTTTTGCACCTACTTTGATTCCGGTTCAGTTTTGGGGTTTTATTTTTCAACCACCAATGACCGGCCAGCTTTAGAGTCCATAATACCCAACACAAAACGTATTGTATTTTAACCTTCTCATTTGTTTGCACGGAACAAACATACAGGTGGAGTATGTAGATCAAAAAAAAAATCCAACACAATGACCGGCCAACTTTAGAGTCTGTACCCAATACAAAACGTATTCTAGTGGACCTTGTCCTTTGTTTACACGTAACACATGTACGTGGAGCCTATAGATCTAAAATAAATTCCTTTTATGTGTTTGTACGCGACAGGTTGTACACAATTTAGTTTACGTAACTTTTCTGGCTTTAAATCATAGCCGTTACAATTAAGATCAATGGACTAAATATTTTTAGTAGATGTGGATTAACACGGTGTCTCTATTTTAGCACCCTGTATTGTGCTTTTAGTATATAATAGATGGTATAATTTTTTTATTCTAAAGTTTATATTATATACATCAAATTAACTACCTAGATACACGCACATAACTAGTAAAGGGAGTACATGAAATTGACTAGGGCCAGCAAGGTGACAGGAAGATCCTTGTTTGACAGAAACCCTATCTTATTTGACTATACGGGTCGAGCTTCGCCGTCTGCGTGAGGCATGTGCCGATACGTTTGTCTTTTGTGCCGTCTTCTTTAACGCTTGTCAATCGTTTTAGATACTGCTACGGTTAGCAGGTAAACGAGCTGAACTGCTTTGTAAAGCTAAAGGCTTGCAGGGATCAGATTACTGCCGGGTGATGACTGAATCAAAACACTGGTTAGTACGTACTTTACTGGGAGATGGTGGTGAGAGCACAAGTCCCAGAGGAGGAGGAGACACGCGCCTAAGAATCGAGGGCCTGGTTTGTATTGTTAGATTGATCTCACAGCGACTCTATCCACCCCCTCTTGCGCGCCCTGATCGGGGGCGTCCAACCGAATATGGTTGGTGGGCCCCTGTGGCAGCGCTATATTAACAGAGGTGGGGGCCGGGGCTCGCAGTACGAGGTTCACCGCGATAGCCAATCGCCCCACCGACACACCCTACCCGATCTAGGGTTAGCGCTTAGCCACGGGAAGCTCCTCCAGCCGCCACCCTTACTCACCACGCTCACGCCGTCACCCATCGACATGGCCTCCGGCTCAAGTTCATCAAGCCATGGTGCAGGTGTTCCCCTCTCCCATCTCTCTGTTTCTCTCTCACACATCTCGATTCATCAGATGCATAGACATTAGCATCACCGAATTGTACTAGCCTACTCTTAACAATGGTATCAGAGCAAGTTTCAAAGGCTAGTTTTTTGGTTTAGATGAAAAGTGTAAACCCTAGTTCATCCCCACAGTCAAAGTCCCCAAAAGAAAATCCCAAGAGAGTTTCGAATCAGAAAAAAGAGGAAGAGGGAAAAGAACAGAGGTACTCACCGGCAGGGCCTCGGCTAGCCGGAAAAGTGCGCCACCGTCTTCGGCCGCGCTTGTTCCTCTCGATTCCCATGAGCATCCGTTGGAGGCATGGGGAAGAAGAACCAGGGCAGTGGACGGAGCACGCCTCCGCCACGGCCGAAAGGAAATCCCTTTCGGGGGCAAAGGGCGCCCCAGCCGCCGGTCAGAGTTCCAGCTGCTCCGCCGCAAGCACGCGACAGAGACAGCGGAGGCGCCGTTTCTTCTCCGTCGCTGGCTACTAAGCAAGCAGGAGATGCGGTGGTTGGAAGAAAGAAGAAAGAAAGAGGAGAGGAGAAGGGCACCGCCGCGGCTAGCATCGCCGTCCCTGGCGGGGCGCCGGCAGGCGCCGAACCCACGGAGCTCACTCGCTCCCGTCGGGGCGAGTCAGAGACTAAGCGACGGGCGTCGCCACGGGGCTCGGCCTCTTCTCTCAGCCGCCAGAGAGTAACGGAGAAAGGAGAAAGTGAGCTAGGGTTTTGCTCTGGAGGGGCGTTTTGTTCGGCCCGATCGTCCCTCTCAGCCGTCGGATCGGCATCCGACGGCCAAGGTCGATCGGCGCTAGCGCAGACGGGCCGCATGCCATCATGGGCTGGGCTGGCCAAGTGAGCGGCGCCAGCTAACCGCCGCACAGGGCGGCGAGAGCGCAAAGCAGGCCGTGGGCTGCAGATAGCTTCGGGCCAAATAGCATTTTCTGTTATTTTATTTATAGAACACAGTTTTAATAGTTTCCTGTCCAGGTTTTGGGCAAATTTTCATACAGTTTTCTCTATTCAAATTATTCCAACGAAAGTTTGTTTAGAGAATTCAAAAGTGACAGAAACTTTTTTGTAAAGTATAAAGTTAATGAATTTTTTAATTCATTTTGTTTCCGCTGCAAATAGTTAAAAGAAATGCTTAAATGCAATAAAGTGGTAATTGATTTTTTTTTTGGAAAGATGTGATAAAGTGGATTTAAAAGTGATTATGATTTAGTTATTTTATGACCAACGTTGTTAATAACATGATCATAATTTATTTGTTATATGTTAAAAGGTGCATTTATCTCTATTTTTGCCCAACGGTGATATAGTTTTAATTGCATAAACAGTTGTATGTGTTGATTTATACCAACGTTGGATTAATGCATGCAATTGTTTTGTTGTCTCACATCTTTGTGAATTTCAGGAGGCTACAGTCTGATGAGTTGCCTCAAAGACGTTCCGACGCTCAGGGGTGATAACTACACTGAGTGGAGGAAGAAAGTTGATATGGCTTTTGTCTGCGCTGAGGTCGACTGGGTTGTGGACACTCCACAGCCGGTCAAGCCGACAGAGCCAGTCAGAGATGCAAATGATGATGATGCTGCATGGGACAAAAAGAAAAAGGACTTTGCTCTAGTGGAGCTGGCATATGTGCTAGAGAACCAAAAGTGGGTCAATGCAAACAAAAAGTGCATGGCCTTTATAAAGAATACGATTGAGAACGCCATTGCGGGCTCAATCGCAGAGTGCACTTCCGTTGGGGAGTTTCTGCAAAAGATAAAGAGCCAGTTCACTGGCTCTTCAAAGGTGTATGCTACCCAGCTGCTCAAACAACTGGTCACAGAAAAGTACACAGGAGGTGCACATGGCATCAGGGAGCACATCTTGAGGATGAGCAACATGGCTTCTAAACTGAAGCCCATGGATGCTGATCTGGAACTAAAGCCTGCTCTGCTTGTTCACCTTGTCATGGCATCATTGCCTAAAGAGTTTGATAACTTTGTTATCAACTACAACATGTCCCCTGATAAATGGGACATAGAAAAGATGATTGCCATGTGTGTACACGAGGAAGATAGGCTTAAAGCCTCAAATGATGGTTCCATCAACTATGTCAAGGACAACAGGAAAAAGAACTACCAGAACTTCCAGAACAGCAATCAAGGTTCTCCCTCCAAGCCATATGGCAAAGGTCCCCAGTGGATAAAGACCAGTGTCTCTACTGCAAGAAGACTGTGCACTTCAAGAAAGACTGTCCAGAATGGCTCAAGTCCATAATAGCAAGGAAAGGTATAGATACATTTTATTTTGTTAATGAATCCCTGTATTCACAGTTTTCGAAATCTACTTGGTGGATTGACTCAGGTGCAACTGTTCATGTTGCAAATTCTTTACAGGGATTCCATTCGACAAGGACTATGAAAAGAAACGAAAGATGCATTGAAGTTGCGAATGGAGTTCAAGCAGATGTGGAAGCTGTTGGCGACATCTCCTTGGAGTTAGCTGATGGTTTTTCGTTTCTGCTTAGAGATGTTTTATTTGTTCCTTCACTTCACAGAAACTTAATAAGTGTATCACGTTTGGATAAAGACAGTTATGAGTGTTATTTTGCACACGGCGAGTGTGCCATATGGTTTAAAGATGCTTGTGTGGGTGTTGCTTTACTTCACAACGAGCTTTATTTGTTATTCTTACGTGAAAAAGTGCATTCTATGTGTAATGTGAATGAACAACCTTCCTTGTCGAACAAAGAACAAAAGAAAAGAAAGAGAACTCATGACTCATCGAAGTTATGGCACTGTCGATTAGGCCATATTTCGAGGGGAAGAATCAAAAACCTCGTTAAAAATGATATTCTTCCTCCGTTAGAGTTCTCCGATATAGAACAATGCATAGATTGCATAAAAGGAAAGTATGTAAAGCAAATTAAAAAGGGTGCAAACCGAAGTACAGCAACACTAGAAATAATCCACACTGATATTTGTGGACCATTTTCTGTGAAAAGTGTGGATGGCTATGACTCGTTCATAACATTCACAGATGATTACTCCCGATATGGTTATATTTATCCAATTAAAGAAAGGTCTGAAGCATTGGATAAATTTAAAATATTCAAAGCAGAAGTTGAAAATCAACATGATAAAAGAATTAAGATAGTCCGGTCCGATCGTGGTGGGGAGTACTACGGTCGGCACACTCCATATGGTCAAGTACCTGGACCTTTTGCAAGGTTCTTACAGGAAAATGGAATAGTCGCCCAGTATTCTATGCCGGGGAAACCTCAGCAAAATGGAGTAGCTGAAAGGCGTAACCGTACTCTTATGGATATGGTGCGCAGTATGATGAGTTATTCCACCCTACCATTGGGATTATGGATGGAGGCGCTTAAAACTGCCATTCACATTCTCAACAGAGTACCAAGCAAGTCGGTGCCCAAAACACCGTATGAGTTGTGGACAGGGAGAGTTCCCTCCCTGCGCCACTTGAGGGTCTGGGGGAGCCCAGCTGAGGCAAAAGTATTTAATCCAAATATTGCAAAGTTAGACCCCAAAACAGTAACTTGCCACTTCATTGGCTATCCTGACAGATCAAAAGGTTATCGTTTCTACTGTCCAGACAAATACACAAAGTTTGTAGAAACGAGACATGCAGTCTTCTTGGAGGACGAACTGATGAGGGGGAGCATGGTAGCTCGGAAAATTGATCTTGAGGAGAAGAGGGTGCATGCACCTAATCCGATGATTCAGGAGCCATTTTTCTCGCTACCTGTTGTGCCTGCACCAACAATCCCTGAGGTTGCGGTGCAAGCACCTGTTGTAACTCCACCCATGACAACAAGGTGTGAAGATTCGGAACCTGTCCGTCAGGAGTCGACTGAACCCTTTGTTGAGCATGAAAGGGAGCTGCAGCAGCCACCTCTAATAGATGTACCAGAAGTTGATGTACATAATGAGCCAGAGAATGAGGCCCTTAGAAGGTCCAAAAGAGTCAAGAAATCAGCTATTTCTACTGACTATAAAGTTTATAACACAGAAACAGTTCATATGGAAGGTGATCCCACCTCATATGAAGAAGCTATGGGAGGCCCCAACTCATCGAAATGGCTAGAGGCCATGGAAGATGAAATGAGGTCGATGAGTTCCAACAATGTTTGGGACTTAGAGGAAATTCCCAAAGGAGCCAAAACAGTAGGTTGTAAATGGGTCTACAGAACAAAGTATGACTCTAACGGGAATATAGAAAAGTATAAAGCGCGTCTAGTGGCAAAAGGATTTACTCAAAGAGAAGGGGTAGATTACAATGAGACATTTTCTCCAGTCTCATGTAAGGATTCCTTCAGAATCATAATGGCACTAGTTGCACATTTTGATTTAGAGTTGCATCAAATGGATGTAAAGACGGCATTTCTAAATGGAGATTTAGAAGAAAAAGTGTACATGAAACAACCCAAGGGTTTTTTCATGGAGGGGAAGGAACACATGGGATGCCGTCTAAAGAAATCCATTTATGGATTAAAGCAAGCCTCTAGACAGTGGTATCTAAAGTTTAATGATACCATCAAAAGATTTGGATTTAAAGAAAACATCGAGGACAACTGCGTTTATGCAAAGTTTAAAAGTGGGAAATATATTTTCCTAATCTTGTATGTGGATGATATCCTGCTTGCTAGCAGTGATGTTAGTCTTCTGCGAGAAACAAAGAAGTTTTTGTCCTCAAACTTTGATATGAAAGATCTTGGTGAAGCTTCATATGTTTTGGGCATAGAAATTCACCGAGATAGAAAGAATGGAGTGTTAGGACTATCACAGAAGGCATATTTAGAAAAAGTTCTAATAAAGTATAATATGTATAAGAGTAATGCCACACCTGCTCCGATAGTCAAGGGCGACAGTTTTGGGGAATATCAATGCCCCAAGAACCAATATGAGATCGATCAAATGAAAGCAGTACCATATGCTTCGGCTGTTGGAAGCTTACAGTATGCACAAGTGTGCACTCGCCCTGACTTAGCTTTTATCACCGGGGTACTCGGTAGATATCAGTCAAATCCAGGCATAGAGCACTGGAAGATGGTAAAGAAAGTATTGCGTTATGTGCAAGGCACAAAAGACCTCATGCTAACTTACAGAAGATCTGATTCCTTAGAGATAAAAGCGTATTCAGATGCAGATTATGCGGGAGACAAAGATGAAAGAAAGTCCACAACTGGATATGTGTTCACTCTCGCAGGAGGGGCTATTTCGTGGAGAAGTTGCAAACAGACAATAGTTGCATCATCCACGATGTATGCCAAATTTATAGCATGTTTTGAGGCCACGAATCAGGTGTTATGGCTAAAGAAATTTATACCCGACTTGAAAGTGGTGGATTGCATTGACAAACCAATAAAGATGTACTGTGACAACCAGCCTGCAGTATTTTATGCTCACAACAACAAGTCGAGTAAAGCTACCAGACCAATATAAGTAAAGTATTATGTTGTGAAAGATAAAATCCAGGATCAAACTATAAGACTCGAGCATATAAGGACAAAGGATATGCTTGCGGATCCGCTAACGAAAGGCTTACCACCCAATGTGTTCAAGGAACACTTAGCCGGCATGGGTTTAATGGCAAGCCTATGATTCCTGGATCATAAGAGGCCCAAAAGTAACAGAATTTGTTTCAAAACAGAGAAGTGTATAGTGGCTGTCTGATTCTATCAGCAATTGAGCTGTGACGATGAAACATGCTCTATGTACTGATCTGTGATGAAACGAGTAAAGTAAGTATAAAGTTAAAAGTAAAGTTGAGATCAAGGGGGAGAATATTAGATTGATCTCACAGGGGATCGAGTCCAACGACTCTATCCACTCCCCCTCTCGCGCCCTGATCGGGGGCGTCCAACCGAATATGGTTGGTGGGCCCCTGTGGCAGCTGTAACAACCCAAGTTTTTGGAAAATAGAAATAAATGGAATTTATTAAAATACCAAATATTGGAGACAACAAAAACTTTTATTTTGAATACAAAATGAATTTCTTGTCTTTTAAAACTTGTGAATTTGAGCATTTGCTCCCATGCTTCAAATAAAAAGAGTATGAGAAAGGTTTTTAAAACAAATCCTTTGAGCCCAAAGTTTTATATAAAGATTTTTGTTAAATTGAACTAGTTTTCTAACTATTAAATTTTTGTGCATGGTTACATGCTAAACCAATTTGGGTCAATTACCAAACCAAAATTTAGTCAAGCAATCACAAACAAATAGAAAAGAATCAAGAAAATAACCCGCAACACAAAAACCTAAGTAAGAAAAGAGGAAGTAGTGATCTTAAAAAAATTACTGATTACACTACTTTGCACTTATATATTAAGCAATATTTGAACTATACCATCATGCATCTCTCCACCACAACTAAGAACAAGCTACAAAGAATCAAATACATTATAGTTTGAAACAAAAATCAACTTGGAACCCTATTCAAATTTCTACCAAAGTTTGAATTCAAATGAGAGGTCATTCCCAACTCCATGTCATCTACAAGAAAACCAACACCTTTGGACCAAGATAAAACTTTGTATCTATCATTGCATGCATACATAGTATTTTCAATACAAGTTGTTCTATGATTTCATGTGCCTTTTAATTTGTTATGCAATGATTAGTTAAACCACTCTTAACCAACAGAAGCATTAGAGAAGAACCACAAAGATTAAAAGAACCAGAAGCAAGAGAAATAAAGAAAAGAGAAGAAAAGTTTGATCTAGAAAAAGTTAACCACTACCCTACTTTGAGACTTTAGAATAATAAATCTGCAACTCACCTGAGTGTTTGGCCAGTTAGTTGAGCTTCACCAAGTCATATACTAACTCAACCAAGAAGTTACTACCCAAAATTCAAATCAGAACCCCACTCAAACATCTGACAAAGTTTGAATCTGAAACAGAGACCATACCTCAAAATTGAAATAAGATTTTTGCCAAACACCATATTTCTTCATAACAAAAATATGTTTGGAGTCCTTATCCAATATAATGACCAACCCAAGTGGAATTTTTCGAAAATTCAAATTTTGATTTCTTGCGGGCATTTGACCGAACACGTGGTGAGCGAAATCCAGGGAAAATCGGTTCTACTGTGCCGACGCTGTTCTCGTTCGTCCCAGGACCTGTAGCCATGCCATGGACACTCCTTTGTCGATCCCCAGCTTCCCCTGCCCCGACCCAGGGCCGTGAGACCTGGAAGAAAAGGAGAGAAACGACCCGGACCCCTCCCCACAGCCATTACTTGCCCCCTCTGCACCAGACCACCCCGCAGCCCGCAAGTGCGCCAGCAGCACCCCACAGCACACCGCAGCCCTCCGCCGAAAGCACCGACCGCCGCGTCCCTCCTGTAGCCGACACCGGCCGCGCTCTGGCCGCAGATCCCCTCGCCTCATGCTCCCTCTCCCGCCTATAAAAGGCCACCTCTCTTCCCTGAAAAGATTCCCCTCACCTCCCTCTACCTCCTAGACATCATCTCTTCGCTAGTTGCTCGCCGGTTTGAGCTCGCCGGAGTAGGCCGAGCTCCAGGACGCCAGCCGTTCCCGGTGTTCCAGCCGCTCCCTCAAGCTGCCGCCTGGACGAGGTGGAGGAGGAGAAGCTCCTCCGCCGGACTGCAACGCGCCGGCGCCTCCCGTGCCTCCCTCGTCGAGCTACGCCGCCGCGCCCTGCCTCGCCGTCGGTGAGTTCCTCCCAGTAACCCGAGTCGAGAGACGTACGTACCGGTTCGGTTAGGCCTGACCAGCGGGGCCCGTTGTCAGCGTTTTCTTTTTTTTCCCTTGCAACCGCCCAACTGCAGCCTAACGGGCCGGCCCAGCGCAGTCTGTGTGTCCGGCCCGGATTTAAAAAAAAGGGTTATTCGATTTTCGATTTTTGAAAAACTCATTCAGATGCTTGCTTAGATTTAATTTTCCCGGAGTTCTACCAACTCAAATTTAACAAATGAAAATGTTCTGGAAACCTTAGAACATAAGCTATCCAATAAAAGTGGTTTCAACACAATTAGATTTACATAGTAGTGGCAGTAAAAATAACAAAACAGGAGCTTTTCCAACTTAGAAAATCCATATCAATTCAAATAAAATTCCTAAAAATATAAATCCAACTTTAGAAATTCACAATTAGTGATACGCACCTGCCTATACCATTAGATCTCATTTTTGAACCTTTTAAGTCAAATGCTATTTGGAGTAAATAAGCATTCCGATCATAGAAGTTGGTACACTCATTTCATAATTGGAAAATCTTCTAAATCCATTTAGGATAAAACACATTTCTAAGTATTGATCTATAACCCTTGATCCAATTCAACTAGGATTAATAGATTGCACTTATAGATTCAAACTTGATCACTAAATAGTTGCAAACTATAAATGGCTTCAATAAAAGAGAAATACCATAAATCCTATGAATCCTCTTTGGTTGAATCATAATCTTGAGTATCTACTTGTGGTCTATGACCATGGTCAATAAGGACTTGCAAGAGATATTTCATGATTCAAAATAAATTAAATCCTCACTTAGGTCAACAAAGTGATAATTCCCTCTATATGAACTCAATTAAGTTTAAACCACTCCCCATAGACTACCTAGATCGCTCCCCTTACCCCAAGTATCCTTATTTGCTTGAGTATGTGTTGCTTGTAAATTGTGTGGTGATTGTATGCTTATTTGATTTTCGACGATTAGACGACAACGAGAGTAAGGAGAATGGATCCCGAAGTCAACCAAGAAATGGAGATGGAGATCAATCAATCAAAGATAAAGATGAAGACTATTTTGACTTTGCCAAGCCAGGCAAGCCATCTTTTGAATCATACTCCAAATGCCTAGTTTTACTATTGCATTCTACCTGTTTTAAGTAAATTGCATGATTGAATTGCTAGAGTAGAATGATAGAGGTGTTTGATATCTTGCTTAACAAGAGTATCAAGCTGAGTTTATCCAACCATGTTTAGTGGTATCATCACTCAATGTAGTTGCTTAGTCGCTAATAAAATTGAGGCCATCTATAAGGGGAACTCTAGTTGAAAAGTGGTGACTTGAACTTGAAAACTTGAATTGAAGTTTGCTCCTACATGATGGCTTTATGAAAGAAATTAATTTTGACTAAGAACTATGAAACATATTTCTCAATGACAACGGGTGATGTACTATGTGAGCCAACCATACCGTACGACCACATTACCCCTGAATTGGAAGGGGCTTATTCCTAGCTTGTTTATTCTAGTATGGGAGGTCTTGTTTCATCCTTTATAGAAGTATTCCATGCGTGGTTGCTTCCGAACCAAGTGGTCATTGGAAATTTTCCTTCCTGAAGATTTCCATCCGTCCGGCATCCCGGAGTGGGCAAAACTAGAGGCGCCGGAACGGGGAAATCCGTGTCTCGGGCTCTAAGGAAGGATCCTATACTAGAGTAGACAAGTGAAAGAGTTTGTTTGATTATCTGAACCCCGCATACTTTGTGTATGACGATCCGTGGATTTCTCCCGGCAGATGTATCGATTCTTGTGGGTAAAGTGTACCCCTCTGCAGAGGTTTTCAAACTATTCGAATAGCCGAGTCTGCGGTTATGGATAGTTGGCAAGCTCTACTTGACTTTTGTCAAAGATAAAAATAACAATGGTGAGATTGGTGAAGGATCTGAATTGAATTGACTTGACTTGAACTTGATGTTGACACACTTGAAGTTCCTCTTTAGATTGAACCTAGAGAACTAAATTCCTTCTCTACCAATGAACATTCTTGGGAAACAAACTAGCTTTTTGCAAATAAACTTAGTGCTTAGTCCACCATATCAACCATGCATTTCTCTCTCATCACTTTGTTTATCAGATGGTTTGCGAGTGCATCCAATGTACTCATGGCTGTGTCCCTGGCTATTAACTTGGCCAGACTTGAAGGAGCAAGATCCAGAAGGAAGGACTCATTGACGACTTTGCGAATTAGGCTTGTTTCCTACTGTCCGCTTTGCCTGTGCGGTTGAAGCTTGACAATATGGACCCAAAGTGTTATTCCGCTGCATGTTGATGTAATGTAAGGTTTGGTCTGTGCGACCACCTATGTAACCCCCTTTATTTACTATTAATGTCTATGACTGTGATATCAACTACGTTATGTATATCGCAACAATGACCCTGGGATTGCGGTGGAATACATAACGGGCACTTCGAATTTGTTATCAAATTTGAGGTCGTCACAAGTTGGTATCAGAGCCAAGGCTGACTCTAGGAAACCCTAGTTAGCATGGTCGTTAGAAAATGATATCTCTGATATCACCAGTTTGATATCAGGACTATCATGACCTTAGGAGACCTTAGTTAGCATGGTCGTTAGCTAAGAAAGTGATATCTTGTCAAACACTTATTTCTACATAAGAAACTTATTTGCTTTGGTACCCAAAGCCAATCTTATACTCCCATCTTATTCACTTCAAATATCTTACACTCTCAACTTATACTCTCAAGAGATTTTGACAAAGAATTTATTGACCTCTTTAATTACGGAGTCTTTTCAAAGATTTGTTTTACTCTATTCCTCCTCTACTTCAAATATATACCACGGACGATATACCAACCTAAGACCGAAGGACTTTTGGATGAAAAGATTAGGACTCAATATTTTTCAAGACTTCAACCTTGGATGTCAACTACGACCGCTACCATCGAAAGAGAGTCTCTTCACCTGATCCAGAAATCTTCCAACAAGAGTCAACCCTATGAGACAAAGACTTCAAGAGCAAAGAAAGAGTGGTAAAAAATAATGAAGACCCAGCAAACCTTTTGACCCACAGGATTCATAGGAAATGCTCAGTTGATTTCATTGAGCTGCCCTTACCTCACGATTATTAAGTGTGCTTAGTGCCTTGTGTGTTTGAATGATTGATTTGTTTTGGGATGTGTTGCTCATATGCCCTCCGGCAACATGTAGCAACCACCCCAACAACTTATTTTCTCAAAAGTGTTCTAGTAGTCTTGTTTATCTCCTTCTAAAATGAATGAGACATGTAATCTGCAAGACCCCTTATTAATGAAATTCTATGGTTTAAACCTAAAATATTTTGTTTTTTTGAAAAGTGTGATTGTTTGTTGAAAATGCTATGTGATTGATGAATATGTGTTTTGGACCTTTTGGCCTTATCACATTTTGGGTGTACCCAATCTTTCTACCTCGATAGGAATCAATATACACTACATCTCTTATCTGTTAATCTCATCTCTCAATCTATCTCAATCTTAACTTGTGAATCTCGGGACGAGATTCTTTTTAAAGGGGGAAGATTGTAACAACCCAAGTTTTTGGAAAATAGAAATAAATGGAATTTATTAAAATACCAAATTTTGGAGACAACAAAAACTTTTATTTTGAATACAAAATGAATTTCTTGTCTTTTAAAACTTGTGAATTTGAGCATTTGCTCCCATGCTTCAAATAAAAAGAGTATGAGAAAGGTTTTTAAAACAAATCCTTTGAGCCCAAAGTTTTATATAAAGATTTTTGTTAAATTGAACTAGTTTTCTAACTACTCCCTCCGGCACGTTTTAGATGACGCAAACGTTATTTTACAAAAAACGCCTGGATAATTCCCCGACCAAACTCACCGTCCTTCATCCCTTCCGCATCGTCTTCTTCGAGCTCGGCATCTCCGTCGCTCCCAGCGTCTGGCTTGCTCCGTCGTCGGGCCCCTGCCTCGCCCGTGCCCCCGCCGTGCTGATTCCCGGCGTCGCACTGCTTCCCAGCGTCGCGCTGCTCCCCCACGACTCCTCCCGGTAAATCCCCGCTCAGTTCTCCCGCCCCTCCCCCCGGTCCACTCCTCCGCGAGAAATATTGACTATTTATCCCGCCATTCGGACGACTCGGTGTCTCGGCGTACTCCGGCGGTGCAGCTGCAACAATTTGAGGTGGCGCAGACTACGGCTTCGATTCGGAGCATTGGCACTCGATCTGGAGGGCTTGGGGATAAGGGGGGCGATGAGCTGCTGTTGCGCTGCGACGTGGTGGGTGAAGCTTCCACCTTTTTCCTCCATGGCGGGCGGCGGTGCGGCAGTGGGTGATGGTGAGACCAATCGGCCGAGGGGAGCCTCGAGGGAGACGAGCAGCCGAAACCTGATGACAGCGAACAAGACGCGGATGCCCAGCTTCTCGGCGAAGAATTCGAGAATTCCCTCACCATCGCCAGTGATCACGGCGGCGGGCAGCCAAACGAGGTACTGGTAATCCCAAAATCATCTGCTCCTCTCCAACTGATCACGAAATTTTAGCTTAATTGGTCATGTTTCTCTGCTGCGCAGAACCTGGTGCCTCGATTGCGAGTTAAAATGCGCAGAAGGTGGGTCGAATGCCGCCATGACATCAACGCCATGGCTCCCGGCCTGATCTCCATCTACAACTCCCTCAAGCCGTCAGCGGAGCACAGGTCCAAGCAGAGTCTGCTGATAGACTCCCTAACAAAGTCAGTGAGCAAAGAATGGCCAAACGCCCAGCTGCACCTCTACGGATCATGTGCCAATTCATTTGGGACCTCCCATAGCGATGGATGTCTGCCTTGAAATCGATATCGGCATGGGTAGCGCAGTGGAGCTTCTTCTGCGGCTGGCGGAGATTCTGCGCAGAAACGGTTCGACGATGTCGAAGTAAGCCTTCGCTATATGGAGTTCTGCAACTGTAAAATTCATTAGTATGTATCATTTCTGATTGCAAGTCTATACGGAGTGCTCTGGAGTAACTATATGTTGCTGATTCTAGTTAGGTGGTGAACCACTGTATTAGTATGTCTGTTGTGTTCTGTTTTTGGCTGTGAACCTATGAAGATGAAAGCACAAGATGCTCTGATCAGTTACAATTTTATCTTGTAATGCATTACCATGGTGAGTACTAGTAGTTGTTAAACATGAATTCAGACACACGCTCCATATCAGGATCAGTTCTTTCAATCCTGTAACTGGATATACTGTATTTAAATTTCTCCTTGCTAGGAGAGACGAAGAAACAGAACCGATCTAGTACAACTGTCACTGACCATTTTCTAGTGAATTGAACTTTGCATTTTCTGGAGAAATGAACTTCGCGTTTTCACTTGGAGATGCCAACAACAACAGCAACAGACTGTGTTTTTCACTTTGTTCTTCACTACCATCTAGTCTACAACTGAAATCATACTCTAGACTGTATATCTGAGGTGAATTTGTGTTGTAGTAGTTAATTTTTGAATTCAGTTGCTGTTACTTTCAAGATACTTCACACAGGGATACATATCCATTGAGCTAGTTAAGTTGCTGTTAAGTTCAATCTTGTAGTCACTAGTGGAAAACAGAGCAATAGAACTGGTTTGTAACCCCCATTAGCACCGGTTTTAGAACCGGTGCAACGCATCCGGGACTAAAGCCTTAACCTTTAGCACCGGTTGCGTTACGAACCGGTTCTAAAGGCCCTCCACGTGGCCTCCCACACGCGCCCCCGTCGGAGGACCTTTAGCACCGGTTTGTAATATGAACCGGTGCTAGAGGATGGCGACGTGGCAGCCCCTGCAGTGTTTGGCTAAAACCCTAATCCCTAGCCTTTTGAAATACGGTTTTTTCGGGTATTTGAAAATTGTTGATGCACATATAAAAGAAACCATCATATATAGTACACAATATCGTCATACATATAGAGATCGAAGCTAGTATGTGTTATCTTTTATCGTGTTTGGTCGAACATATTACATAATGGAACATTGTACACGTTCATGAATATATACAATATAATTTCAGCTATGATTTTCCAAAATCGTAATGCCGATGGTATTCACCGGTTGGTGCTATGACATCATCAAGTAGGAATCCCGCCAGTTCCTCTTGAATTGCTCGTATACGCTCAGTTGCTAGAAGACGATCCCGCTTCAGTTCGATCTAATGTAAAGAAGGGGGTCAATATATATGAATGAAGAAACTCAACATAAATGATGGTAATAAAATAAAATTGTGAATATTGTTTGCGTACATCTAGTTGTTCTAGTCTTCTCTTCTCACGACAAGTCTCTCGCATGAACTCGCAGACATAGAATCCACATAAATTATTCCCGTCTTCTTGCTTCAAGCACTTTACGAGAATAGAGTTCAATCAAAATAATAATCAAGGATGATAATGGTATTGAAACTAGAACCAACGAGATGCGCGGACCTAGCTAGTAGTACTTACCGGTACTTGTTTAAATTCAAGCTCATTTCTCCAGGGACCCGGTGCCTTAGCCGTGAACCGTTTCCAAGCACTGCCCCGCAAAGAAAATGAATAAAGAAGTTAGTAATTAGTTGATATCGGGAAATGAACGAAAGTAGCTGATATAGTGCCATGCATAATGATTGAAATTACCGCTGGAGTGTATCAATCATGTCCCCGAATGTCTCAAGGGATTTTTTTTTCGAGTCCATGACTAGTACTCGTCCTCTATCAAGTTCAATAACTAGCAGAATAAAATGATAGCTGCGCACACAAATAACACACACTTAACATCGAGTTACCAAAATATATAGTAATGTGTATAAGACAGTTAACACACTCACTTGAAATTGTAAGGAAATAGTATTTTCGTCATGGTTTCTTGTTTCCTTAACGCCCATACCAAGTTATCCTCCGTGTCCTTGATATGGTTATGGAGAGTTACCTCGTTCACGGTATATGGGTCAATGAACCCAATATCATAGATTTGTCCTCTTTTGCATTCGAGTTTCTTCAATCTGCATAATATAGTGAGTAAAATTATGCATGCAATAAACGAGATGAGATAAAAACTTATAGTTACAAGGAAAAATAATACTTACAAACAATAGGCACTGATCATCGATTTGTCGAGGGCATCATGATTGTATAACTGAAATAATTCAGCAAATTCGATGTTTATGTCGTCGGTTCCACGAAAGTAATGCTCATCATTAATTCCTATTACGATCCAATTCTGCCCACGCTGTGAGGCTTCCAAGTACCAGTTATGCAATTTTCGCATTCTTGTTAGTAGATTCGGAATCTCCTCGGGTCTGACGAGAGGGCTCCCATACCGGTATTTGTATGCTACTACTTCAGCCGTGGGGAAATCACACCTGCTTAAGTATTGAGCAACAGACATACCTGCAGCTTCGGCCTCCTCTTTGTACAGTGCTATGATCTCTGGATCATACTGGACATCGGGAAACACTTGGAGCGGGGGGCAAGAGTTCATCTGTTCTCCGAGCTGAGGAACTGATTTACCTTTCGACCGCTTTGCTGCATCTGACTTGAGAATAGTGCGGTCATAATCTGATGCAAGCCTTGGCTCGGGTTGGTGAAGGTTCTTCAACATTTTTAACACTTTTGGATCTAGAGGAGGCTACTCGGCGGACTGCTCGGTCTTCTTTCTCTTCAAATTTTCAAAGAAGTTCTTTGATTTCTCTTGTACCTTCGCCGCAGTTTCCTCCGGAGTATAGTCGTAAGGTCTCTTTGGAGGAACCTTAGGTACTCTTGGAAGGGGCTCCTGTCGACGGATCGGTGATCGGTTACTCTTGGGAGCGGCGATGGTACGCTTCTGCCTTTGGCTTTGAGCCTCAGTGGGTGGAGGTGGCGGAGACGGCTCACTAGCTGGCGAAGGCTGGTATGCTGGAGAAGGCTGACGCGGAGATGGCGGAGAAGGCTGACGTGGAGATGGCGGAGAAGGCTGATGTGGCGGGGGAGAAGGGTGACGTGCTGGAGACCTTGGCGTCCAATTTGGAAGCACGATTAATTCCTTTAGCCATAGAACTGTGGTCTTCTTGGCTTCTCCCAGCTCGTACAAATCCCCTTCACCCGCAGGGTGGTCAAGCTTCAGCTGCTCAAATTCGCCCATAACTTCATCCACCCCGGCAACAGCATAGCCAGGTGGAATCGGACGGCAATGATAGGTTGAATCAGGTCCAATGGGTAAGGCATAGCCGACCGCCACCTTCATGGTTATGTTCACGACCTTCACATGTAGCTCGCAAGATGTCGACTCCGTGATATCATCCACTGGGTAGCGGATCACCGGTTCATCATCATCCGCTGGGAGGTCCGTGGAAGCCACGCTGCTTTTCCGCTGAGATGGTGGGCCGGTAGCATCATATCCGGCTTCTATCTGTGGCTGAGATGTGGCGGTTCCTTGCTGGCTTATCCGATTTAACAAGTCTGATTGCCGCTTCAGCTCTTGTTCTATCTGAGACATGTGGTCTGCTTCCCTTTCCTTTCTTCTCTGACGGCTTCTATCGGGAAATTTCTTCATTTCCACGGGAAACCCGAGTTTCCACGGTTTGGAGCCCGGAGTGGTTCGTGTTCGTCCTGGGTGTTCATCATTCCCAAGGGCACGCGTGAGCTCGTCCTTCTCTCTATCAGGATGGAACCTTCCCTCTTCAACATCCTTTGATGCGCTTCTAAGGGCATCCATGGGAAGAGGGTCTTCATCATGCTTTTTTGTATATACACACTTCCCTTCCGAGTCCAACTTCCCTCCATGCCCGTAAAACCAATCCCTTGACCGATCATTCCATTTCAATGTCTCCGGAATGATCCCTTTGGCAATTAGATCGTCCTCCATCTTCTTCCACTTAGGCTTGCCAGTCTTGTAGCCTCCTTGCCCCATAGTATGGTGATACTTCTTTTTAGCAGCATTTTTCTTATTTATTTCTGACCTTCGCTTAGCTGCCTCTGAAGTCTTGTACTCCACGAATGCGTCCCAGTGATCTTTTATCTTCTCATATTGTCCAGTGAACACCGGAGTCTTTTTTTGGTCGACAAATTCCTTGTACAATCTTTTCTTCCAGTTGTTGAATTGTATTTCCATCCTCGAAAGAGTCCACTTCTTGACTTTCCGCTCTATGATATTCATATGACGATCATCGTCATCTGAATCCTCCCCATTTGAATCCTCCTCATTTCGATCCACCTCAGTTCGATCCACCTGTGGCGCCTCTGGTAGGGTAAAATTAACCATGAGCTTCTTCCAAAGAATATTCTTCAATCTGTTGCGGACATATTTAGCTGGTTCCGTCTTTGTCTTCTTCCATTCTCGAAGGGTGATCGGAATGTTGTCCCTAACAAGAACTCCGCATTGTCTTATAAATTTACTTGCGTGAGCCGCGGGAGCAATCGGTTCGCCATCTTCACCGATTTCTTCTATTCGGTACCTTTCATGTTCTTCCAACCTTCTGGCCGGACCTCTTCTATTTACAGAAGAGTGGCTCGATCCAGAGGGCTAAAAGAAGAAGGAGCGTTAATATATGTATATACACAAATCAAATAATCCAACTATACAACAAATGCTTAATTTATTATTAATACACATCTACCTCGCCGGCGCCTTCTCCCTCATCTCCGGCACCTTCTCCCTCTCCGGCACCTTCTCCTTCATCGGTGCCTCCATCCACTCCGGCACCTTCTCCCTCTCTGGCACCTTCTACTTCACCGGTGCCTCCATCCTCTCCGGTACCTTCTCCCTCATCGAAGCCATCTCTACGATTTCGTTCGTCTCCCTCACCGGAGTTGTTTAGAAACACCGAGGTGACATCGTCGTCATTATCGCGGATGATGTCCTCGATAATATTTTCCTGGAAGTCGTCTCTTCCGAGATCCATAGTTTCTGCAAAGAATTATTACAAATTATTATAATGATACGGAGACCAAAAAAAAGGGGGCGTTGGCCGAGCGCCGGCGCGGTGGGGGAAGATTAGGTCTTCCCTCCCCACCACGCCGGCACCCGGCCAACGCCCCCATTTTATAACCTAAAATAACTAAAGTAATAAAAGACCTAAAAAATTAAAGACCTAAAAAAATGTTCACGAGTTTGATGCATGCAAAATGTCGTCGATCAAGTTTCATGGCAAATCAATATTTGTAGTGTTGTGAGTAAAAATCTCGTGCAAACCCTAAATAACTAAACAATTAATTAAATCACGGATGGTGCTTTCTTTTCTTTCTCTCGCGGGGGCTACTTCGATCTGTCTTACACATGCAGATGCATACAGGAATTAAGCTCGATGGATCTCATTGTATTAAGCTCGATGGATCTCGTTGTATTAAGCTCGATGGATCTCGTTGTATTAAGCTCGATGGATCTCGTTGCGAAGTCTAGTGCGGTGTGTCGTGCATAACTAAATAACTAAAAAACTAAAAAAATAGCTAACTAAATAACTAAAAAAATAGCTAACTAAATAACTAAAAAAATAGCTAACTAAATAACTAAATAACTAAAAAAATAGCTAACTAAATAACTAAATAACTAAAAAAATAGCTAACTAAATACTAAATAACTAAATAACTAAAAAAACATAACTAAATAACTAAAAAACTAAAAAAAATCAAAAATAACAAAAATCTAAAATAACTAAAATAATTAAAGTAAAAAAAACCTAGAATAACTAAAAAAAAAGGTGCTCCAACCTTGCAGGAACGCGGGCGTGGGCTTGGCGGCGTGGGCGAGCGGGCGGCGCGGGGCGCGGGGGCGAGCGTCGTCGGCGGCGGCGCGGGTCCGGCGTCGTCGGTGGCGAGCGGCGCGGGGGCGAGCGGGCGCGGGCGCGTCGGTGGCGGGCGCGGGCCGGGCGCGTCGGTGGCGGGCGCGGGGCGCGTCGGTGGCGGGCGCGGGGCGCGTCGGTGGCGGGCGCGTCGGGCGCGGGGCGCGTCGGTGGCGGGCGCGTCAGGGGCGAGCGGGCGCGGGCGCGTCGGCGGCGAGCGGGCGCGGGACGCAAAAATCCGGCAGCGTAACGGCGTCCAGAGAGCTCCTCGCGCGGGACTTAGGCGTTTTGCGATGCGGGAGAGGAAGAAGAAGGGGGTTATAAAGAAAGGCACCTTTAGCACCGGTTCGTGGCTTGAACCGGTGCTAAAGGTCCTTTAGCACCGGTTGAAGCCACCAACCGGTGCTAAAGGACAGACCTTTAGCACCGGTTGGTGGCTTCAACCGGTGCTAAAGGGTGCTGTATGGGAACTGCACCGCCACCCCCTTTAGCACCGGTTTGAGCCACGAACCGGTGCTAAAGGGTGTTTTAAAATTTTCAGTTGTTCCCGCCAAATTCTTTTGATTAGTTAAATTTAATTTTCTATTTTCTTTTGATTAGATATATTTGATTTTCTTTTTGATTAGTTATATTTGATTTTCTTTTTTCTTTTGATTAGTTATATTTGATTTTCTTTTTTCTTTTGATTAGTTATATTTGATTTCCTTTTTTCTTTTGATTAGTTATATTTGATTTTCTATTTTCTTTTAATTAGTTATATTTGATTTTCTTTTTTCTTTTGATTAGTTATATTTGATTTCCTTTTTCTTTTGATTAGTTATATTTGATTTTCTATTTTCTTTTGATTAGTTATATTTGATTTTCTTTTTTCTTTTGATTAGTTATATTTGATTTCCTTTTTTCTTTTGATTAGTTATATTTGATTTTCTTTTTTCTTTTGATTAGTTATATTTGATTTCCTTTTTTCTTTTGATTAGTTATATTTGATTTTCTTTTTTCTTTTGATTAGTTATATTTGATTTTCTTTTTTCTTTTGATTAGTTATATTTGATTTTCTTTTTTCTTTTGATTAGTTATATTTGATTTTCTTTTTTTCTTTTGATTAGTTATATTTGATTTTCTATTTTCTTTTGATTAGTTATATTTGTTTTTCTATTTTCTTTTGATTAGTTATATTTGATTTTCTTTTTTCTTTTGATTAGTTATATTTGATTTTCTATTTTCTTTTAATTAGTTATATTTGATTTTCTATTTTCTTTTGATTAGTTATATTTGATTTTCTTTTTTCTTTTGATTAGTTATATTTGATTTTCTTTTTTCTTTTGATTAGTTATATTTCTATGAGAGGAAAAGGGCGGGAAGAAAAGGGCAGAAAGAAAAAGGGCGGGAAAACGATTGAACAGGAAAAGAAGTACATATCTCAACTGAAAATTAAGATACATGGCCAGATTAAGTCACAATCGGCCGAGCTTGTTTTCGAATGTTGGATGATTCAGTCATAGTCGTGCCTAGCCCTATAAACGTCGCCACTGTAGTCGTCGTAGTCGCCGGTGTCATCGTCGCTGGCATCGGGGTCGCGGTAGTCGAACCTCGACTGGTGAGCACGCGTGGGCTGAGAGTGAGGGTAGCGCAGGCGGGGGCCACGGTAGGCCATGACGCTCTGGAGAGTCCGGCCGCGCCACCATAGCCGACGGCCGGCCTCGTTGAAGTTTGAACGAGGCAAGCCGTCCTCCTCGTGCCTGGCAAGCGCACTCTCACGCCGATTGATGAAGAAGGCATCCCAAGTCGGGCTGTAGTCGGGATGCCACTGAGGATTCCTTCGCTGCTCTGGCGTGAGCTCGAAGTAGTAGTGGTTCGTGATGGCCATCTGGCGCGCCACACCTACAGGGACAGGAGGGACCGGTACGCCTCCGACGCTCAGCATCCAGCCGGTGGGGACGCGGTAGCCCGGCGGGCAGGGGTAGTTTGAGGCGCAAAGCGCCTCCGCCTCCTGGGGGGTTAGAGATACGATGGAAGCCATGGAAGAGAGTGATGAGGTTTGCAGATATGAGTTTAGATGTGATATGTAAATGGAGGCCAAGCCTACATATATATAGTGAAAAATGGCGGGAAGACGGAGGCGGGAAGTGGTCGAAAGCGCGGGAAGAAAATAGGCGGGAACACAGTGGCGCGGGGAACCATCTAACCTTTAGTCCCGGCTGGTGGGTACAACCGGGACTAAAAGGTGGTTTTCGTGTCATCTAACAAAACTGTCGGTGGGATAAGGACGTGTGGGAAACCTTTAGTCCCGGTTGGTGGGTGCAACCGAGACTAAAGATATCGGCAGGATAAGGACGCATGGGTGGATGCACTGCTCGATGAGATAAGGACGCGTGGGTGGACGCACGATGCCCCTGTCGGTGGGTGGACTCCATCTCCTCTAAGAATGTTGGGTAAATTATTGGGAAATCTCCCGTGGCGGAGCTTCTCAAAGATATCGTTGGTGCTCACTCCCTACGATATCTTTGGAAGCTCCGCCTCGGAAAAATTTCCCTCATACCATAACATCATTACACAAAAAATAAATGGGAAAGTGATTTCCATATTGAGATACACAAGTTATGATCCCTATCTAGTCTTCTGAGTTTTCTTCTTGTGTTTCCCTTTCTTCTGATTTTTTGTCTTGGAGGCCATGAACCTCCCTTCGTGTATCTCCCTTGATTAGGATCGCTTCGGTCGTAACCATGGAGTATGTTCACCATTTAACGCGATGATTGGGTCAATATTCACTCTAAAGGGCGGAATTTCATCAAACTTATTATAATCTTCTGACATGTCTGTCTTATCCTCAACTCCCACGATGTTTCTTTTCCCTGAAAGAACTATGTGACGCTTTGGCTCGTCGTATGATGTATTCGTTGTCTTATCTTTTCTTTTTTTTGGTTTGGAGGACATGTCTTTCACATAGAAAACTTGAGCCACATCATTGGCTAGGACGAATGGTTCGTCTCTGTAACCAAGATTGTTGAGATCCACTGTTGTCATTCCATACAGCTGGTCAATCTTACCCCTACTCCATCTAGCTTGACCCATTTGCACCGAAACAAAGGGACTTTAAAAGAAGGTCCATAGTCAAGTTCCCATATCTCCTCTATGTAACCATAATAGGTGTCCTTTTGCTCGTTGTTGTTTGTTGCATCAATGCGGACACCACTGTTTTGGTTGGTGCTCTTTTTATCTTGGGCGATCGTGTAGAATGTGTTCCCATTGATCTCGTACCCTTGGAAAGTCAATATAGTCGAAGATGGTGACGCGGCCAACAAGTATAGCTGATCTCCAACAATGTTGTCATTTATGAGATGTGTCCGGAACCAACCGCCGAAAGTCGCCATATGTTTATGTGTAATCCAGGAGTCAGACTGAGCCGGGTGTTGGGAGCGTACAATATTCTTGTGTTCAATGATATACGGGGCCACCAAGGCGGAACTTTGTAGAACTGTGTAGTGTGCTTGAGTGAAAGAAATCCCGTCCATACAATACATTGATTTCTTTCCTAGCGTGCCTTTTCCACGTAGTCTCCCTTCATGCCGCGATTCAGGAACACCAATCGACTTAATGTCAGGGATAAAGTCAACACAGAACTCAATGACCTCCTCTGTTCCGTAGCCCTTGGAGATGCTTCCTTCTGGCCTAGCACGGTTATGAACATATTTCTTTAAGACTCCCATGAATCTCTCAAAGGGGAACATGTTGTGTAGAAATACAGGACCGAGAATGGCAATCTCTTCGACAAGGTGAACCAGGAGATGCGTCATAATATTAAAGAAGGATGGCGGGAACACCAACTCAAAACTAACAAGACATTGGGCCACATCCTTCTGTAACCTTGGTAGCATATCTGGATTGATTACCTTCTGAGATATTGCATTGAGGAATGCACATAGCTTAACAATGGGTACGCGGACATTTTCCGGTAGAAGCCCCCTTAATGCAACTGGAAGCAACTGCGTCATAATCACGTGACAGTCATGAGACTTCAGGTTTTGGAATTTTTTCTCTGTCATATTTATTATTCCCTTTATATTTGACGAGAAGCCAGACGGCACTTTAATACTTGAAAGGACATCAAAAAAGATTTCCTTCTCTGCTTTTGTAAGAGCGTAGCTGGCAGGACTTAAGTGACGCCCTTTATCCGTCTTGCTCTGTGGATGCATGTTGTTTGGGTCTTTCATACGTTGTTGATCCTCCCGTGCTTCTGATGTATCTTTTGTTTTTCCATACACGCCCAGAAAGCCTAGCAGGTTCACGCAAACATTCTTCGTAACGTGCATCACGTCGATTGAAGAGCGAACCTCTAGGTTTTTCCAATACTCAAGCTCCCAAAATACAGATTTCTTCTTCCACATGGGTGCGTGTCCGGTAGCGATGTCATTTGGAACAGATTGACCGCCAGGACCCTTTCCAAAGATTACTTCTAGGTCCCTGACCATATCAAATAAATCATCACCAGTACGGAGATCAGGCTTTTGCCGGTGATCTGCCACACCTCTAAAATGCTTGCCTTTCTTTCTTACGGAATGCGTGGTCGTAAGAAATCGACGATGCCCCAAGTACACAATCTTCTTGCATTTTTCCAAATATATAGCGTCAGTCTTATCTAAACAGTGCGTGCATGCATTGTATCCCTTGTTTGTTTGTCCTGAAAGGTTACTAAGAGCAGGCCAATCATTGATGGTTACGAAAAGCAACGCTCGTAGGTCAAACGGCTCCTGTTTGTGCTCATCCCATGCACGTACACCTGCTTTGGTCCATAACTGTAAGAGTTCATCAACTAACGGTCTTAGATACACATCAATATCATTGCCGGGTTGCTTCGGACCTTGGATGAGCACTGGCATCATAATGAACTTCCGCTTCATGCACAACCAAGGAGGAAGGTTATAGATACATAGAGTTACAGGCCAGGTGCTATGACTGCAGCTCTGCTCTCCAAAAGGATTCATGCCATCTGTACTCAGACCAAACCTTAAGTTCCTTGCGTCGCCTGCAAAGTCCGGGTAGTCTCTCTCAATTTTTCTCCACTGCGACCCATCAGCGGGGTGTCTCAACATCGCGTCTTTCTTACGGTCTTCTTTGTGCCATCGTAACAACCTGGCATGCTCTTTGTTTCTAAACAGACGTTTCAACCGTGGTATTATAGGAGCATACCACATGACCTTGGCAGGAACCCTCTTTCTGGGGGGCTCGCCATCAACATCACCAGGGTCATCTCGTCTGATCTTATATCGCAGTGCAGTGCATACCGGGCATGCTTCCAAATTCTCGTACTCCTCACCGCGGTAGAGGATGCAGTCATTAATGCATGCATGAATCTTCTGAACCTCTAATCCTAGAGGGCAGAGAACCTTCTTTGCTTCGTACGTACTGTCAGGCAATTCATTATCCTTTGGAAGCTTCTTCTTCATTATTTTCAGTAATTTCTCAAATCCCTTATCAGATAAACCAGTCTCTGCCTTCCATTGCAGCAACTCCAGTGTGGTACCGAGCTTTGTGTTCCCATCTTTACAGTCTGGGTATAACTTCTTTTTGTGATCCTCTAACATACCTTTTAACTTCCGCTTCTCATTCACACTTTCTGCTTCTCTGTGTGCATCTATGATGGCCCGACGAAGATCATCATCAGGCTCATCTGATGCCTCTACATCTTCAGCTTCTCCTGTCCCTTCAGCTTCAGCTTCCCCCGTTGCAGTATCACCATATTCAGGGTACATATCATCATCCTCTTCTTCTTCATTGTCTTCCATTATAACCCCTCTTTCTCCGTGCTTGGTCCAACAATTATAGCTAGGCATGAAACCTTTCCGAAGCAGGTGGGCGTGAATGATTTTCCAGGAAGAGTACTCCTTCTTGTTCCCACAGTCAACACATGGACAACACATAAAACCATTCTGAATATTTGCCCGAGCCACATCGCCAAAATTACGAAGACCTTCAATGAACTCGGAAGTGCGTCGGTCACCGTACATCCATTGTCGTTGGTTCATCTGCGTCATATAATTAGGTTTACTAATACTATTACCGAACATCATAAATAGTAAAATGACGAAACATGCATTTGTATCAATGACAAATAAAAGAATAGAGTTGCTAACCTCGATCGAGGAGGAAAGAACGAGGAGAAGACCTAAGTATCGCTCGGGCACCTCATATCATTTTTATTTTGTGTGAGCTTAAGTTGGTTCATGCTCTTAGGCATTTCATCAAACACCTCTTGTGCATAGGGGAAAAAACCAAACTAGCACACCCCCTCTCACACCTTCCAAAGGAAAAAAACAGAGGAGAAGGCTGGTGACGGCTGTATTTATAGGCAGGATCTCTAGAACCGGTCCGTATCCAAAACCGGTGCAAAAGGGTGGCCATTAGCACCGGTTTGTGGCACGAACCGGTGCTAATGGTTCCTAACAAACCGGTGCTAGAGCTCCACGGGCTCAATTTAGCTCTCTGGCAGCTCGAACCGGTGCTAAAGAACCCCTTTAGTCTGGGTTCGTAAGCCAACCGGTGCAAATGCCGTTTGGAGCAAAAAACGAAAGCCCTATTTTCTACTAGTGAGTGGATGATTAATTTCGGACTTGTAGCTTCTTCTTCAGTCAGGGAGCATCTGCAGCAGGTCTTCCCCTCCCTACTGGGCGGCGGGCCTCAAGGAGCTGGTGCTGGCGGTGGGATCCTAGTGCTGAAGATGCAGCTTGAGGTGCTGCGCCGCGGGAGCATGAGATGCTGGCGAGAGCACCGGCCAGAGAGGTACGATCCTGGGTGTCCACGACGTCTGCGGCGGCACAACCCCGCTGGAGGATGAAGGCTCTGCCCACCGGCGGAGCTCCTCCTATGCTCCCCACCGCCGGAGCTCCTGGTATAGCGGAGGCGGAGCTCCTCCTCTACGTCCCACCGCCGGAGCTCCTGGTCGAGCGGACGAGGCGAGGAGGCGAAACTCCTGGTCGAGCGTAGGAAGCTGCGGATGGACAGACACGGCGGAGTCGGACGGCGTAAGGTGGCAGCGGAAGGTGGCGGCGGAAGGTAGCGGCGGACGGCGAGGGACGGCGACGACGGCCGGGGAGGACGACGGGAAGCTCGGGATTTGATTTCAGATAAAATGGACCTAAAGGGAGAAGAATAGGAAGTCTAAGGAGTTTTTTGCAAAATGTAAAATGAATAGACGCCGCGTCATCTATTTCGTGCCGGAGGGAGTATTAAATTTTTGTGCATGGTTACATGCTAAACCCATTTGGGTCAATTACCAAACCAAAATTTAGTCAAGCAATCACAAACAAATAGAAAAGAATCAAGAAAATAACCCGCAACACAAAAACCTAAGTAAGAAAAGAGGAAGTAGTGATCTTAAAAAAATTACTGATTACACTACTTTGCACTTATATATTAAGCAATATTTGAACTATACCATCATGCATCTCTCCACCACAACTAAGAACAAGCTACAAAGAATCAAATACATTATAGTTTGAAACAAAAATCAACTTGGAACCCTATTCAAATTTCTACCAAAGTTTGAATTCAAATGAGAGGTCATTCCCAACTCCATGTCATCTACAAGAAAACCAACACCTTTGGACCAAGATAAAACTTTGTATCTATCATTGCATGCATACATAGTATTTTCAATACAAGTTGTTCTATGATTTCATGTGCCTTTTAATTTGTTATGCAATGATTAGTTAAACCACTCTTAACCAACAGAAGCATTAGAGAAGAACCACAAAGATTAAAAGAACCAGAAGCAAGAGAAATAAAGAAAAGAGAAGAAAAGTTTGATCTAGAAAAAGTTAACCACTACCCTACTTTGAGCCTTTAGAATAAGAAATCTGCAACTCACCTCAGTGTTTGGCCAGTTAGTTGAGCTTCACCAAGTCATATACTAACTCAACCAAGAAGTTGCTACCCAAAATTCAAATCAGAACCCCACTCAAACATCTGACAAAGTTTGAATCTGAAACAGAGACCATACCTCAAAATTGAAATAAGATTTTTGCCAAACACCATATTTCTTCATAACAAAAATATGTTTGGAGTCCTTATCCAATATAATGACCAACCCAAGTGGAATTTTTCGAAAATTCAAATTTTGATTTCTTGCGGGCATTTGACCGAACACGTGGTGAGCGAAATCCAGGGAAAATCGGTTCTACTGTGCCGACGCTGTTCTCGTTCGTCCCAGGCCCTGTAGCCATGCCATGGACACTCCTTTGTCGATCCCCAGCTTCCCCTGCCCCGACCCAGGGCCGTGAGACCTGGAAGAAAAGGAGAGAAACGACCCGGACCCCTCCCCACAGCCATTACTTGCCCCCTCTGCACCAGACCACCCCGCAGCCCGCAAGTGCGCCAGCAGCACCCCACAGCACACCGCAGCCCTCCGCCGAAAGCACCGACCGCCGCGTCCCTCCTGTAGCCGACACCGGCCGCGTTCTGGCCGCAGATCCCCTCGCCTCGTGCTCCCTCTCCCGCCTATAAAAGGCCACCTCTCTTCCCTGAAAAGAATCCCCTCACCTCCCTCTACCTCCTAGACATCATCTCTTCGCTAGTTGCTCGCCGGTTTGAGCTCGCCGGAGTAGGCCGAGCTCCAGGACGCCAGCCGTTCCCGGTGTTCCAGCCGCTCCCTCAAGCTGCCGCCTGGACGAGGTGGAGGAGGAGAAGCTCCTCCGCCGGACTGCAACGCGCCGGCGCCTCCCGTGCCTCCCTCGTCGAGCTACGCCGCCGCGCCCTGCCTCGCCGTAGAACGACGTACGTACCGGTTCGGTTAGGCCTGACCAGCGGGGCCCGTTGTCAGCGTTTTCTTTTTTTTTCCTTGCAACCGCCCAACTGCAGCCTAACGGGCCGGCCCAGCGCAGTCTGTGTGTCCGGCCCGGATTAAAAAAAAAGGGTTATTCGATTTTCGATTTTTGAAAAACTCATTCAGATGCTTGCTTAGATTTAATTTTCCTGGAGTTCTACCAACTCAAATTTAACAAATGAAAATGTTCTGGAAACCTTAGAACATAAGCTATCCAATAAAAGTGGTTTCAACACAATTAGATTTACATAGTAGTGGCAGTAAAAATAACAAAACATGAGCTTTTCCAACTTAGAAAATCCATATCAATTCATATAAAATTCCTAAAAATATAAATCCAACTTTAGAAATTCACAATTAGTGATACCCACCTGCCTATACCATTAGATCTCATTTTTGAACCTTTTAAGTCAAATGCTATTTGGAGTAAATAAGCATTCCGATCATAGAAGTTGGTACACTCATTTCATAATTGGAAAATCTTCTAAATCCATTTAGGATAAAACACATTTCTAAGTATTGATCTATAACCCTTGATCCAATTCAACTAGGATTAATAGATTGCACTTATAGATTCAAACTTGATCACTAAATAGTTGCAAACTATAAATGGCTTCAATAAAAGAGAAATACCATAAATCCTATGAATCCTCTTTGGTTGAATCATAATCTTGAGTATCTACTTGTGGTCTATGACCATGGTCAATAAGGACTTGCAAGAGATATTTCATGATTCAAAATAAATTAAATCCTCACTTAGGTCAACAAAGTGATAATTCCCTCTATATGAACTCAATTAAGTTTAAACCACTCTCCATAGACTACCTAGATCGCTCCCCTTACCCCAAGTATCCTTATTTGCTTGAGTATGTGTTGCTTGTAAATTGTGTGGTGATTGTATGCTTATTTGATTTTCGACGATTAGACGACAACGAGAGTAAGGAGAATGGATCCCGAAGTCAACCAAGAAATGGAGATGGAGATCAATCAATCAAAGATAAAGATGAAGACTATTTTGACTTTGCCAAGCCAGGCAAGCCATCTTTTGAATCATACTCCAAATGCCTAGTTTTACTATTGCATTCTACCTGTTTTAAGTAAATTGCATGATTGAATTGCTAGAGTAGAATGATAGAGGTGTGTGATATCTTCCTTAACAAGAGTATCAAGCTGAGTTTATCCAACCATGTTTAGTGGTATCATCACTCAATGTAGTTGCTTAGTCGCTAATAAAATTGAGGCCATCTATAAGGGGAACTCTAGTTGAAAAGTGGTGACTTGAACTTGAAAACTTGAATTGAAGTTTGCTCCTACATGATGGCTTTATGAAAGAAATTAATTTTGACTAAGAACTATGAAACATATTTCTCAATGACAACGGGTGATGTACTATGTGAGCCAACCATACCGTACGACCACATTACCCCTGAATGGGAAGGGGCTTATTCCTAGCTTGTTTATTCTAGTATGGGAGGTCTTGTTTCATCCTTTATAGAAGTATTCCATGCGTGGTTGCTTCCGAACCAAGTGGTCATTGGAAATTTTCCTTCCTGAAGATTTCCATCCGTCCGGCATCCCGGAGTGGGCAAAACTAGAGGCGCCGGAACGGGGAAATCCGTGTCTCGGGCTCTAGGGAAGGATCCTATACTAGAGTAGACAAGTGAAAGAGTTTGTTTGATTATCTGAACCCCGCATACTTTGTGTATGACGATCCGTGGATTTCTCCCGGCAGATGTATCGATTCTTGTGGGTAAAGTGTACCCCTCTGCAGAGGTTTTCAAACTATTCGAATAGCCGAGTCCGCGGTTATGGACAGTTGGCAAGCTCTACTTAACTTTTGTCAAAGATAAAAATAACAATGGTGAGATTGGTGAAGGATCTGAATTGAATTGACTTGACTTGAACTTGATGTTGACACACTTGAAGTTCCTCTTTAGATTGAACCTAGAGAACTAAATTCCTTCTCTACCAATGAACATTCTTGGGAAACAAACTAGCTTTTTGCAAATAAACTTAGTGCTTAGTCCACCATATCAACCATGCATTTCTCTCTCATCACTTTGTTTATCAGATGGTTTGCAAGTGCATCCAATGTACTCATGGCTGTGTCCCTGGCTATTAACTTGGCCAGACTTGAAGCAGCAAGATCCAGAAGGAAGGACTCATTGACGACTTTGCGAATTAGGCTCGTTTCCTACTGTCCGCTTTGCCTGTGCGGTTGAAGCTTGACAATATGGACCCAAAGTGTTATTCCGCTGCATGTTGATGTAATGTAAGGTTTGGTCTGTGCGACCACCTATGTAACCCCCTTTATTTACTATTAATGTCTATGACTGTGATATCAACTACGTTATGTATATCGCAACAATGACCCTGGGATTGCGGTGGAATACATAACGGGCACTTCAAATTTGTTATCAAATTTGAGGTCGTCACAGCAGCGCTATATTAACAGAGGTGGGGGCCGGGGCTCGCAGTACGAGGTTCACCGCGATAGCCAATCGCCCCACCGACACACCCTACCCGATCTAGGGTTAGCGCTTAGCCACGGGAAGCTCCTCCAGCCGCCACCCTCACTCACCACGCTCACGCCGTCACCCATCGACATGGCCTCCGGCTCAAGTTCATCAAGCCATGGTGCAGGTGTTCCCCTCTCCCATCTCTCTGTTTCTCTCTCACACATCTCGATTCATCGGATGCATAGACATTAGCATCACCGAAGTGTACTAGCCTACTCTTAACATGTATCACTAGGTACAAAGGAGCAAATTCCCCAAAACCATCACAATTGCACATGAAATTCCCAAACCCTCGTAATTTTATTTTCAAATTCAACTATCACTAGTACAGATCAGATCTATTAAGACCTCCCATCGCATATGAAAAGACTTTTTTTGTGCAAAAGGAAACGGTCGTCCATGGAAATATATTTTAATCGTTTGTCCTCGGCCTAGGCGGGCACCAACGCGTAAACATCACACATGGGAATAAAAGAAAAACCGCCGGCCCACCATAACGCACACTTTTTGCTAAAAAAAAGCCTGTGGGAAATCGCACACGTTTCCTTTTTCCCAGCCGTGTGAAGTTACCAGCGATGTTTCATTTTCATTTGATTGTTTCATTTCGCGAGCCATATGTGACGCGTGGGAAATCATTGAGCGTGTGCGGAGACTTTTCTAGAGGCTGCCGCTTGGTATATCATCGACGCATAACCTGCTCGCCCCCCCCCCCCGAGGGCTACTCCACTTAAATCCTAGCGCTGCTAGCTAGAGCTCCTCTATACTATTACATCTAGATGGCCTGCACCAAGAAGACCGCTCGCCTCTCTTGCGTGTGGAAGGGCTACCGCCGCAATTCCACCGAGTTGAGCCGACATCTTCGGTGGTGGAGGAGGAGCAGTCCCTTCCCCAGCCGGAAGAGGTGGAGGAGGAGCAGCTCCTTTCCTTCCCCCCGAAAGAGGTGGAAGAGATCTCCTCCCCCTCTTTCTCCGTCTGGTCCTCCTCGGAAGACGACTCTGAGAGAAACTTGGAGGATGATGAGGACATGGAGACTGAGGCACCGGTGGATTATCCGTGTCTCGAAGGATGGGAGGAGGTGGAGTAGAAGGCCGATGAGGAGGAGGACGAGATTCTCAAGGAGAAGGAGGCGCTGCTAGAGTCTTTTGCCACTGTGTGCAAGGAAGAAAGAACTCGGCCGGCTGCGGCCCAGGCCATCTGCGCAGAGGACTCTCCGCACAGACCTGGCCACGTACCGGCCTGCCTGCAGTTTCTCGTCGGAAGATTCGACGGTTGCGCAGATTTGGAAGGCCATTGCGAAGTGGCGCAAGGCCTTTGAGGGCGAGGCATCATTCTCGCGAAAGGTGAAGGCGCCGCCGCCGCCATTTTCAACATCTCCTCGGACGAGGAGGAGTGATGTTCTGAACACAAGGAACCTTCTTGGTAGAAAACAATTTCACTTGCCTTCATATGCGTGTGCAACTTTACAATGTAATGAAGAGGAAACATTGATTCACTTGTTCTGGGCCTGCCCTTTTGCTGAACATTGCTGGAATTATGTTTGCCCTAATCGAGGTAGAAACTTGTCGGTTCTGGAAAGTATTGAAGACCTCAAAAGAAAGATTCACCTACCTTTTGCAATGGAACTGATAATTATTGCTGCTTGGAGCATTTGGATAGTGAGAAATGACATGATCTTCAATAATAAGAGACCAACTTTCACAAGTTGGAAGGTGATTTACTTCAAGGAGCTCCAATGGTTAAGCTATAGAATGAAGAAGAAACATGCTGAAACATTCAAAGCCTGGTTACAATCACAAGTGTAAATTTTAAGTTTTGTTGTTTTCTTTTACTTCTTTTGTAAATTCTTGGATCACCTTTGTACATATACCTTAATTTATAAAAATTGCAGTGGGCTTCTCCCACTGTTTTACCCTTTCAAAAAATCAATACTGAAAAAGCTCTTCACAAATCTTTTCACAAATCTTTAGAAGGATCCAACGGAACATACAAAAATTCCTATACAAAGATCTAGGAGATCCCTGGAAATTACAAAGATCTAGGCCATCGACGCCGGCCGTGGCTCGTTGATGCCGGCCCTGGCTCGTCGTCAGAGAGGTCGGTGCTCCCAGGGAAGGCCGGCCGTCGAGGTGAACCACTGGGACGCCGGCCGTCGAGGTGACCGTGGTCGTCGCCGGGATCTGGCGAGGTGGACCGCCGGGATCTGGCGAGCTTGGGGACTCCGGCGTCGGGGTGGGACGCTGGGATCTGGCGAGGCGGCGGCGGCGTCGGGGTGGAGGCGTCTGCTGCGGGGTGGAGCGGCGGCGGCTGCGCCGGGGTGGAGCGGCGTCGGGGGGAGGGGGAAATCGAGCGAGGCTAGGGTTTCCGGTGCGCAGGATGCTTTTATACTCTGGCCTCTGTGGACTGCGGGTTGAATTCTAGAAAGGGTGAGGGCTTTTCTGAAAAACAGCCGCGCACGAATCTCCAACAGCAATCTGCGGCACGTGATAGGGTTCTGGCGCCCTAAGGTCCGGTAATCCGTGTTTTTGATGCATTCCTCCTCTAACTGCTCATAGGTCCCACCATATTCCTTCGTGGGCC
Organism: Dactylis glomerata; assembly: GCA_007115705.1. NCBI lineage: Eukaryota > Viridiplantae > Streptophyta > Magnoliopsida > Poales > Poaceae > Dactylis > Dactylis glomerata. The sequence goes on from QXEO01000659.1 coordinate 1,006,703, forward strand.
ATGGCACAGCGATTGTGTAGTCTCAAAGCTTGTGGAAGAAAATAGTAGATGAGCCCCACTAATACCGTGGATGAAAATAGTAAGCTTGATGTTGCAATCTCTAGAGTGTCATTTGTTGTAACTGTACATGAACAAGCGCTCTTCCCAATAGTATCTCACATTTTTGTCTAGAGTCTCATTTCGGTACACATGGGAACAGAATCTTGTTTGGGATGTATGATAGAGTGGGCTATGAATTAGTAAGCTTATTTTGCAAATTGCAAGTGTTCCAGTATTTTCTTCACCTGGTCGTGGAAGAATATAGTAAGCAAGTGTCTCAGTTCACATAGGAACTTATCCATCAGACACTGTAGCCGTTTTCGGCGCATTACACAACCACTTTGCATACTTTCCAAGTTCGAATTCCTCTGAAAGTCTGGATGCGTGTAAGTTAATTAGAGTAATCATCAAAGGAATAAACTATATTAATTTCTAGAAAATATTGTCCTAGAGCTGTCTACATCTGTTTGCTAAGTGCACCGACTGCTCGAGGTCGATACACAATTGCAATACTAACAAACTCTAACAAAAATAGCACTTTACAATATATAGCAATATTAGCACATCATTACCCATAAAATTTAAAAATATACACTACTAAAAAGATACATGTGCCATGAGTCTACGGCTCTAGGCAAATAAACCCTGGCGCTTCTTCCTAGACAATGATGTCCCCGGCTTATCACCGACACAATTTGGAACATACTTAACCGAGTGAACAAACGAAGTGTAAGGCGGTAACCTTGACTCCCATGAAATTAGCTCAAAATCTCCCTTTGGTGGAACAACATCGCCTGCCTCTGCTAGGAAGTCCCATTTTAATGTAGGCAGATTCTTACTGGAAACAATGCCCTGACTGCCAGCAGAGGGTATAATGCAGGATGGAGCACCAGGAGACAAAAGGTAGTGACCGTTGTCGTCGAGGTGCGACGGAAGACCTCGGTCGAAAAGCTCATTCGGATGGGCACCAAATCTGGACATGTTCATCTTGACCGTGGTCCTGATCATGTTCAGTTTACAAAGCCAGAAATTGGCATCTGGCTTCTTTCTCATTGCATGTGCAGTCAAGTTCGCCGAGATGAGTGATCCTCCCAACAGAGTGGCAAGCTCTTCCACTATTGCAGCTAAGCGCGGATATTCTGCAGGGTTTGCGCTTCCGAGGGCGAGCGTCCTGAACAGGTACCTGTACTCCTCGAGCGGCAGGGGGTTCACGGAAATCGGCTTCGTTGTTCCGAGTTTCTTCAGGTTCTCATCTCGGCCGAATATTATCACCTTGCATCCTCGGCCCATGCTCCTAACAGATGAACAAAATTCAGTCCAGTCGTCAACATCTACGTCCGAAACAAACTCGACAACTACCAGTGTCCTCCCTGCTGGCAGCCTTTCATGATCGGTTATTCTAGAAAGACCCCCTTTCAGGTGCAAAATAGTGGTGAAGCGAGAACGCACCCTCTCATCGCCGCAGACATGAGCGAGAAGAGTCTTCTTTCCGACTCCACGGCCACCGGTGACAGGTAGCACCGCCGGATGGGTAGCTGGCACGTCGTGCCGGAGCAAGAAGCTTATGATCTGCTGCTTCTCGACGTGCCGGCCAAACATGAAGTTGTCGACGCCAAGATAGGCGTCGTACGGTCTAGGGGAGATGCGCTCGCATCCGCCCAAAAGCACCACGAATTCCGCCATGTTAGCAACGACATCTTCCAGAATTTGCAGCGCGGTTTGTAGATCCGGGTTGAAGTCCTTGTTCGCGGAAGAAGAACTAGCACCGGTGGTTGTAGTTCGAGAACGTTTGAGAGGAGTATAAACTGCAGAAGATAAGGCAAATGGATCGCTCACCAGTTGCTTATCCTGCCTGAATCTGATGTTGTCCAACACGTGGTACCCTTTGTACATGGCTCCCACTAGCGCCTTCAGCTGTATGAGCATACAGGAGTTGGTGATGTACCTTCCGTCCGCCTCCTCGACGACCGTGTGGACTCTCAGCAAGAGCTGGTGCAGCCTCTCCACCTTCGCCTGGGAGCATAGATGATCGGAGCATTTGCTCACGAGGTAAGAGATGAATCGACCTGCGAGATCACTTGTCACGGCAGATATCGCAAGGTCCATCTCAAAATCTTCTGGGGTGGTCCGTGTGGGTGAGTCTTAGAGGGACACAGAATTATCTATAGAGAGAGAGGAGGAGAAAATTACCTTAGGCACACGGCAGTCTTGCAATCTACTATCTACTATATACTAAAAGCACAATACGGAAGTCTAAAATAGAGACACCACGTTAATCCACATCATTAGAATTATGGTGATTGTTAGATCTAAAATTCACGGTATAGATTAAAAGATAAAAAGCTGTTACGTAACATAAGGCGCATACCAAAAAAAGTCCACCAAAGACACGTGCAAGAAAAAAAAGGCAACCAAAATAGGTTGCACGTACAAGAAAAAAAGATCCACCAATGACACGTGCAAGAAAAAAAGGCAACCAAAATAGGTTACACGTACAAGAAAAAAAAAGCAAAAAAAGGAGCAAAAATAGGCTGGCACGTATAAGCTAACAAGGAAATCGAACAAATCAACCGAGAGCGAATCCACCGATTGAATAAAAAAATCTCCGATCTTTAGTAACTGAACCAACTAGCCCAAACAGTGGTGCTTATATAAAGACTAATCAGCGTGTCTTTTTTTAGGGAGACCATTAGCTATCTACGAATACATCCACCAGAAATTCAAATCAGTACCTAGCTACGAGAATAGCAAGGAAACAAATATGAGTCTGTGTATAAAAAAGGCAGCAAATATATATACTAATAAATTTAAGTACTACAAATGGTCTAAAATCCTCCTAGACAAATAGCACGCTTACATGTGTGCAAGATATTCACCCATATGGTGACATGGGCACCAACTACCAAACACATACATCAGCTATATAAATTCTATGTAAAATCAACACAATTACGAGTAAAGAAATTCAAAAAACATTAGAAATTTAATCTCTTATTACGTCAATAAAGAATACGACTATTATGTGAAGTTTGAGATGATAATAAAATTTACTCTAGCTAACTAAAGAACATGCATGGAGCAAAAAGTACGCCAAGTTTAGAATACTATATTACATGTCTAGAAAGAACTTTAATAGTCTTTAATTTATGGGTAAATGATTACTTTACCATTTGAAAATTAGTTACTCCCTTCGATTGGAAATAAGTTTTGGTAATTTTATACTAACTTTGCATAAAGTTTTTACCAAGTCACCAACATTTATTTCCGATCAGAGGGAATACATGCATAGAATCTTAAGTGTTACAAAACCATATCAATATATTAATGACATAATACAAATATACATGATTATATATAAGGGTATTTATTGAGGTATTACGTTAATTCAAATTATTTAGACAGTTCGATAGAAAATTGAGGGTTACAATTTAACCAATAATGTTTTTTTTAAAGGAAAGCGGTGGGGGAGACCCCCACAGCGAGTTTTTTTAATAAATAGTAAGAACCCAAATTCGCATCCGTGGGGATTTGAACCTAGGTGCCTGGGTTGTACATCTACTCCCATAGCCAGTTGAGCTAGGCTCACTTCTTAATTTAACCAATAATGTTACGTGATATCGGGTTGACATATAACAACATAGTTTAAGTATAACACGTTTGACCGAGCCAAGCCCTAATATCCAAGTAATGAGACGTGTGCTAAAAAAAGTAATGAGACATGATTTCCAAAAAAAAAAATCAGACGTGATGTTCCTGGACTATTTCCAAACAGACAAAAAAGTGAGAGTTCTTCAATATATATTGTGTGTGTCCGATCTTCAATATGTCATGACAACTAAAGTGCTAGACACCTAAAATTACCAGGTTAGGTACATGTTACATAGTGTAAACTTATATTCTGCACAAAAAATGAGTATGCAAAAAATGAAATGCTAACAAAAGGACAAGAGATGTAAAACGGGTACATATGAAACATTTTGAAAATTATTTTCTAAGACTTTCACCTCAAGTGGTATTACGTTAATTCACATCATTCAAATTATTTAGACTGTTAGATATAAAATTGAGGGTTATGATATAAGCAATAACATTACGTGATATGGGGGTGACATGTAACAGCACAGTTCAAGTATAACAGATGGCGCCAAGTCCTAATATCCAAGTAATGAGACGTGTCCAAAAAAAAGTAACGAGACATGATTTCCAAAAAAAAAAGTAATCAGACGTGATCTCTCTGGACTGTTTCCAAACAGAAAAAAGAGACAGTCCATGTGTTGTATGTAAGTGCTGATTAATATATATATTGTGTGTCCGTTCTCCAATATGTCATGACAACTAAAGTGCTAGACACCTAGAATTATCAGGTTAGGTACATACGTACTAGGTTACATAATATAAACTTATATTCTGCACAAAAAATGAGTATGGCAAAAAATCAAACGCAAACTAGAAAACAAGAGATGTAAAACGGGTACATAAGACATTTTGAAATGTCAAACAACTCTTCTATTTGTGCACAATAATTTTACGAGAGAAAAAAGGACAGGAAGTTTACATCTCCTAGGATAGCATGCTAAGAGACAATCGAGTAGGAAAGGCCTGCATATATAACTTCATTGCTAATTATGACCCATAAACCAGACATTATTATAATAGAATAATATACTTGTCATAAAACTGTTGGCTAGCTCGTGGTTTGATGATTACTTCAACCTATTGATGTAATATCTTGTGGTACAAAAAATACATATCAACATGTCTATGATATTTATGGACAAGGAATAATCATTTGCCGCAAAATTAAAAATTGTTTCAACGCAAACAAGAATTTTTTGGCATAACACTTTTGTTGGTTAGAGATATATATTCATATAATATGTACAACATAAATACATACAAAATCAATGATTTATTTATTGATCATTTTTCAACATAAAAAAGATGATCCCCTCGCATTTGCGAGGGCCACCTTGCTAGTTGGACAAAAATCTGAATATGTACAGATTTGGACAGGGAGGCATTTGGTTCCTTGGCACCTATGTGTACACGCTGTTCCACATCCCATTTACTATCTCCGTTTCGGTTTACTAGTCTTCCCCGTATTCCTAGGTCATAAATTTTATTAACTTAATATGTCATATATATTACAAAAAGTATATCATTAAAAACTTCAATTGTTATACTTTCTAATGGTATAATTTTTTTATTCTAAAGTTTCTATTATACACATCAAATTAACTACTACCTAGATACACGCGCGGGACTAGTAAAGGGAGTACATGAAATTGACTAGGGCGAGCAAGGTGACAGGAAGATCCTTGTTTGACAGCAACCCTATCTTATTTGACTATACGGGTCGAGCTTCGCCGTCTGCGTGAGGCAAATGCCAATACGTTTGTGTTTTGTGCCGTCCTCTTTAACGCAAGTCAATCTCGTTTTAGATACTGCTACGGTTAGCACGTAAACGAGCTGAACTGTTTTAGTCAATCTCGTTTTAACGCAGGGATCAGATTACTGCCGGGTGATGACTGAATCAAAACCCTGGTTAGTACGTACTTTACTGGGAGATGGTGGTGAGAGCACAAGTCCAGAGGAGGAGACACGCGCCTAAGAATCGAGGGCCTGGTTTGTATCACTAGGTACAAAGGAGCAAATTTCCCAAAACCATCACAATTGCACATGGAATTCCCAAACCCTCGTAATTTTATTTTCAAATCCACCTATCACTACTCCCTCCGTCCCGGTGTATAAGTCTAGCGCGTATTCTTTGGTTGTTATTTTGGCCAACATATTATAAGATATATACTATAAAATATATATCACTGGAAACTCCAGATTATGTATTTTCTAATGGTATAATTTTTGTGTTGTGAAATTTATATTATATTTGTGAAAATGATGACCTAGGGATACGCGCAGGACCTATGCACCGGGACGGAGAGAGTAGTACAGATTGGACCTATTAAGACCTCTCGTCGCACATGAAAAGGCTTTTTTTTGTGCAAGAGGAAACGGTCGTCCATGGCAATATATTTTAACCGTTTGCCCGTGGCCTAGGCGGGCAGCAACGCGTAAACATCACACATGGGAATAAAAGAAAAACCACCGGCCCACCATAACGCACACTTTTGGCTGAAAAAAAAGCTTGTGGGAAATCACACATGTTTCCTTTTTCCCATCCGTGTGAAGTTATCAGCGATGTTTCATTTTCATTTGATCATTTCATTTTGCGAGCCATCTGTGACGTGTGGGAAATCATTGAGCGTGTGTGGAGACTTTTCTAGAGGCTGCCACTTGGTATGTCGTCGACGCATGGCCTGCTCGCCGCCCCCCTGCGGGCTACTCCACTTAAATCACTACGCTGCTAGCTAGAGCTCCTCTGTACTATTACATCTAGATGGCTTGCATCAAGAAGACCGCTCGCCTCTCTTGCGTATGGCAGGGCTGCCGCCGCAACGCTGCCGAGTTGAGCCGACGTCTTTGGTGGTGGAGGAGGAGCAGTCCCTTCCCCAGCAGGAAGAGGTGGAGGAGAAGGAGCAGTTCCTTCCCCTGGAAGAGGTAGAAGCGGTCTCCTCCCCCTCTTTCTCCGTCTGGTCCTCCTCGGACGACGACTCCGAGAGAAACTTGGAGGATGATGAGGACACGGAGACTGAGGCGCCGGTGGATTCTCCGCGTCTCGAATGGTGGGAGGAGGCGGAGTAGAAGGCCGAGGAGGAGGAAGAGATGCTCAAGGAGAAGGAGGCGCTCCTAGAGTCTTTCGCCACTGCGTGCATGAAAGAAAGAACTCGGTCGGCCGCGACCCAAGCCGTCTGCGCAGAGGCCTCTCCGCACGGACCTGGCCACGTACTGGTCTACCCGCAGTTTCTTGTCTGAAGATTCGACGGTTGCGCAGATTTGAAAGGCCATTGCGAAGAGGTGCAAGGCATTTGAGAGCGAGGCATCATGCTCGTGAAAGGTGAAGGCGCCGCCGCCGTCATTTTCATCATCTCCTCAGACGAGGAGGAGTGATGTTTTGAGAGTAGCTTCAGTTAGCTAGTTATTTATGTACATATATGGGAATATCCAGCTGTTCACGGGTATAGCTATGCATATGCATGCAGCTATCCATTTTGATATAGGGAGCATAGAAATGTTGGTAGTTCACGTTAGACATTTACTCCATTTCTATATCCCTGTCAGACCCTATTCCATATATGTCCTTTTACCGGTAAGAATGGAAGAGAGATGTGTTACATATTTGTCACCTAATATTTTGCATGGGCCAAGAATTACTGGTAAAAAACCATGGAAGAGATGGACATACGGTTATTCTTTCTTGCACCAATCACCCCTGCCAATTTTTGCAGTAAAAATATTGACTTTGAATATCCACCACTTGTTGCCCGTACTGCAAACCATTTTTTCCGGTCATCACACAATCCGTTGGCGATGATTAACATCTCCATTCAATGCGTTTATTGCCCACAAAAAATGAAAAATGTGGCCTTAGATATTATTACATGTTGTCTGTGCTGCAAACCATTTTTTACCGATTATCACGTAATCCACTGTTACAATCCGCCCCTTCCGCCCCAAATTTTTTTACTAGTAAGAACCCAACATTGGAAGTGATCTCCCGTAACGTCTAGTTCACTCCGTCACACAGGATGAAAAAATGATCCATGAAATCGCATGATGAGTGTTCATATAAGCCTGGCATCCAATGGATGGTAGCCTGTGCACAGCTATCCCCATAGGCAGAAAATCCGCGCTAATATTTATATATGTGTGTACTTCAAGTGCTATATTAGCATGTACGAGTGTGCTCTTTTGTAATGCATTATATATTAGTATGTACAAGCGTAATAATTTATAATATGCTATATATTAATATATAAGAGTGCATGAACTATTTTTCAAGTTGCGTTAGTACAGATCGGGCCTTCACACATGTTCGATTTGGACTATCACACACGGTTGAAGAAACCGTCGCTACAAAGGGGTGTGGGATGAAGATGAACAATGCACATGGCTTAGCTAAATTTTCCCACACGGCACAAGTTAAGAAACGTGTGTGAACATGATAGCTTTCGCAGACGGTGATTACTTTTTAAGGGTCACGGAGATCGTACATAGGTATTGGTATTTGTATTCGACCGTCTGGAGTATAGTGAGATCACAAATGGTGATCTGCAAAGGTTGACGTGTGTTTTATTGCATACCAAGAAACCCTTAATCGGCATTGCAAGAAAATATAGTATAATAGCAAATTCAAATATATTATCATTGTACATTTGGTACATCATATTGTATTACATACATCTGTTATAAAGGAGAAAGATACAAAATAGAAGAGAACATATAGCTACTCTAGGTTACATAACCTTTTTGCCACGGTGGTCTACCTTGCAAGGACAAAAAGATTTCTCCACTTGCCCTTAAATCTTGACCACCATCTTATACCACGCTCGAGCTACAACCAGCAGTGAATGGTGACGATCAAATATTTCTCCACTTATCCTTGAGTTGTCACCCGTACATATAATCTGCAGGTCGAAACTCCTGCTTTGTGATACTGCTTCTCCCAAGGGTAGACGCCACTCGCTGTAGCTGCAACCGGCCACCCACAGTCACAGAAAGTGCTTTGTCTGCAATAGTTGTACAACATTTCCTTATATGTGAGAATTCAATTAAAATAAAAAATATTATAAGATGTGCAAACTGCAATAATTAGCCACTTACTTTCAATTGTGTATGCCGAGAAGACAAAGGAAGGCCGCATACCCACGTGTGTCGCCTTATTTTCTTACAGCTAATGTCTTTATTCCCTCATGTTGGAGGGTAACATGGAGGCGAAATAAGAAAAAAAATGCATAGCAAAGGTACGACGGAGCACAGCTTCTCTTTTATTTTTCTTATGAAGTGCTACCAAAATAAGATCCCCTATTATACAAGTATAGAATAAACAAACATTAAAATAGATGGAAATGCACATATTTCATAGTTCAAGACAAATATCTATATGAGACAACAATAAATATAACACATACATCTGGACATCAAAATAAAATTGACTAATAACTCCACATTTGTAGTAATAGAAGTACCCCTACAAATCGAAACTGCATGTAATAGTATATCATCCATACTCTAACGAAAAATAAACACATAAAAAGGCTACAGATTCGCTGAACTACAAGATCTAGCATGCGTAGAATAAGTTAATTCACAATAAAAAAGACTACAGATTTGGCCAACTACAAGATCTTCTATTAAAGAAGACTACAGAAATGCACGTATAAGTTAATCTACCAGATACTAGATCCAAGGTAAGACTAAACTAAATCAAAAATCGGTATGGCAAACTAAAAGATCTAGCATTGTAGAATAAAATAAAACTTTGGGAGACTGCAGCGCCGCGGCGTCGGTGCGAGTCATAGCTCTTGTGCGGCGCACTATGTCAGGAGGCCAGCCATCTTCCACGGGGATCGGCATGGGCGTCCAGATGACCAAGATGCACTTGCCATCTAGCGGTGATGCGGATGGAGAGTGATCCTCGCCATCGTTACTCCAAGCAGGTCTGACCTTTTTGGAAGCAACCAAGCACAAAAGTGAGGGTGGCGGCTTTGGTGAGAAGTGCTGGTAGAGTGTCAGTCCCTTTTTATAAAGGTAGGGTGCGATCGAATGGGCTAGCTGGTCCCTTATGGGCTTTATTTCTCACACAACCCATGCTCGAAAACGCATGTGCGAACGTGTATCTATAGAAAAAATTTAGACTGTAAAAACCGTCTGCGTTATAATGTGACGGTGGGGTTCTTTGGATACGCTTTTAGATAAGGTCGTATGCTATTGCTAAGGTAACACACGCTAAATTTCAATTTAATGTTATTTGACAACCACTCACATATTAAATTCTCTATAAAAACCCATATTTGGTCTAGTAATGCAACTTCGAGAAAGTTATATATTTGGATAAAGCCGGAAGGTAACAATTAATAAAATTAACAAGCTTAGATATTTCGCACATGGGTACTTCTCTCTAAATCGTGTGTGATAGTTCCGGTCACACACAGTCGACATGGTATAAATCGTGTGTGGAAAAATTATCGCGCATGATATTTTAGGATACAATCGTTTCTATTTGTTTAGGATGTACTGTGAAAATTATTAAATTATTCTATATAACATTGTGCAACTTCAATAATAGTCCATAATATCTGGGATTGACTAATATATAGCATATTACAAAAGATTTCGGTCCTACACACTAACATAAAATTTTTGAAGTACATATATATAGAAACAACTAGCTATACTAATATACATATACATAGAAATAACTAGCTATACAAATACTAATATAGAACATCACTCTTCCTCACCTGAGGAGATGACGACGATGACGGCGCCGCCTTCACCATTTGCGGAGCATGATGCGTCGCCGTGAAAGGCCTTGCGCCTATCCGCATCGGCCTTCCAAATCCGTGCAACCTCGGTGAATCTTCCGACAGGAAACTGCGGGCAGGCCGGTACGCGGCCATGTCTGCGCGGAGAGGACTCTGCACAGACGGCATGCGCCGCCTGAGTTCTTTCTTCCTTACTTGCAGTGGCAAAGCACTCTAGCAGCACCTCCTGCACCTCGAGCATCTCGTCCTCCTCCTCCTCGACCTTGCGCTCCGCCTACTTCCACCATTTCAGACGTGGAGAATACTCCGGCGTCTCTGTCATCGCGTCCTCGTCGTCCGCCAAGTTCCTCTCGGAGTCGTCGTTCGAGGAGGACCAGTGAGAGAAAGAGAGGGAGGATACTACTTCCACCTCTTCTTGTGGTGGAAGGGTCTCTCCCTCTTCCACCAGAGAGGGCAGCTCAACTCGGCGGCGTTGCGGCGGCGTGCCTTGCCACACGCAATATAGGCGAGCGGACTTCTTGGTGCAAGCCATCTAGATGCAGATGCAATAGTACAGAGGAGCTCTAATTATAGCACACGCTTAATAATTTCGTACGCATCGCAGATTGCTTGTGAAAAGAAACAATCAAAGAAAATTGACAGTGTGCGATTTCGCACACGCCTCCTTTTTGCAAACCGTGTGCTTTATGCTAGGCCATTGGTTTTTGTCCTACTCCTGTGTGTGATGTTCCCGCGGTGATGCTCACTTGGGCCACAGGCCAATGGTCAAAATATTTTGTCGTAGGCGAATATACCCTTTGTATACGAAAGGGATCTTCCATGTGCGACGAGGGGCCTTAATAGGCTCGATATGTACTAGTGTTGCACAATGTTACCAAGAATGATTCAATAATTTCTATAGAGCAACCTAAACAAATAGAAACGATTGTATCTTGAAAAAACTAAGCGATATGGCGTATCAGAAATGAGTTTAGGCTAGCTGAATGTGTGTGATGAGACCGCGCGCACACGATTTCTTCACCTAGGAACGTGTGCGAAATTTCGAACGCACACCGGCGGATACGTAAAAATGTCTAGGACTAGGGTATCGCACATGCTTTTTGTGTGTTTAATAGTTTGCGATTGTGACCCATTTTTTGTCCAGCAAGTGTAACTCTACAATCCATGGTGCAGTATATTAAAGAAAAAAGAGCAATCAAAGAATTAGAGAAATATCTACAAAAGGAAGTTAAAGGGCCTTATAGAGAGCCTAACATTCTTGTAGAATATATAGATTTCCAATTAAAAAATAGAGTTTCATTTTGAAAGACAATGAAAAAATGCATTGAATTAACTAAAAAAGTCGATATAAATGGAGTTGAAGTTAAAATTGTGGGCCGTCTCGGAGGAAAAGAATTTGCACATGCCGAATGCATAAAAAAGGGTAGGCTTCCTCTCCAAACAATTTGTGCTAAAATTGATTATTGCTGCTATCCAATTCGAACTATCTATGGAGTATTAGGTGTAAAAATTTGGATATTCGTAGTCGAAGAATAACTAGTCTTATCTTTGCATTCTGTTTCCCTCTCGTGGTTTTAATGTTGTTGGTCTTTGCGTCGATCTCTTTTTATGGACCTACAACTGTATATAAAAAGGGCCCCGATTGCGATCTTGAGATATACGGAGGCGAAGATAAAAGCTATGAAATAGGGAGTCTATAGTCCACCATCGATGGAGTGAGGGGGATCCGCAGCCGAAATCGCCTCTGCGTGCCTACACACCCTTCAGCGTGTGAGGGAAACAACTCTATTCTTAAAAATGCCACTCATTGGGACTCCAAGCACAGAGTGATGCCGCAAGAGAAGTTTTCCCTAGAAGGGTGACTCAGGGTAATATCGAACTCTCAGGGAAGCCTTAGTTTGGCTCCTTATCTTCCCTGCAACAGTTAACAACAGCTTTGTTTCCCCAATTAACTGTGGTGGTTGTCAGTCACCAACAGCTCGCAATATTTACAAAACCAAAACAAAGCAAAGTAAGTAACAAGGTTTTTGTGATTTTTGAGTTTAAGAACAAAAAGTAAAACAACAAAAAGTAAAACTAAAGCTCTTCTTATGATAAAAATAAGACCGGGGATCATGGGTTCAGTTGACTCTCATAAACAAGGTGGTAATAAAACATAAATGACAATGTACGAGCATGAAAACACACAAGATGTCATTTATAAGCATAAATATGGGCATCATATTCTAACATAGAATCGGTATAAAATCAACTCCCTAATACTCCTTTGACAAGGGAGTCCACCTCATGTCAAATTTAAGGCTCAACAGAGTATTGCATAAAGTACTGTAACATGATGTTGAAAATACATATACATCCTTGCAACCAATGCATCCTTTCTGTCACTAGATATTTATGCAAGGTAATCCTTTCTCCCTTGTGAGCCAATCATAGAAAGGTAAAAACCATAATAGCCCAAAGATTTCTTTCACTTCCCCAATCTTACTACAAGATTGCTTCAACTAATGCACACATCCCCTAGACACGCCCTATGCATATTAGTTTGATCAGTACAAGAACACAAGAATGGGGTAACATATGCATCTAATCATACATCAAGAACATAAAAATCTTTGTATCTCATTAATCATCTCACAAACAAAATATCCACCATAGGGGTAATACAAATATGGTCACACTCATGATAGACAGCTTATGTGAATCTAATCTATGAAGCACAAGAGAGAGTTTGATACAAGTTACTTCCAACATCCCATAGTCCAGGGGGTGAACCACTACCTCTTCGTCATGTTGATGAAGGAGATGGTGTCAATGGAGTCGAAGGGTCAACCTGGAGTAGCTCCGGCAGCGTCTCCCCTCCTACCCTCATAGTCTGCAGATCCATTTTGTGTATTCCATGTTTATCTGCCATCGCCATCACGAAATTGCCCTAGGGATCCTTTTTATAGTCAGTTTTGGGTCAAGCTGAGTCCATGGATACGAAGTTTGCGTTGATAGGATGCACGAGGACCTAGATGGGCCCCACCACATGACCAGGGTTGTGGCCCCCACGGTGGACCTACTTTGTGCCTCATCGCATTCCCCATTGACTTCTTCCTCTCTAGTTCTTCTATTTCCCAAAAAAATGATGTGCAAAAAGATTGGGTCCATTTGACGTCCAGAAGGTCCCTAAAAGTCAAAAACAAGAAAAACCGCTTCACATTATTAAATCCATATGAAAGGGAATTGTTTAGAAAGTCCCCCGATTCGATGAAAAAATGTCCAGGTCCTTACAAAACTATCAAATAACTAAGAATATGATCTACAAAGATCATAGATGCATTTACATACATCATCGTGATCGTCATGAACATCTACAGCAACATCGCCTTCATCCTCTCTATTTCCCTGTTGTAATGTCTTGGCAAACATGATGTTGAGTGCAATATATCATTTTCTTATGATCTAGTTTGGAGTAGTAACTTGTTCATGGCTATGGTGAAATAGTTTGTTTATTGTTGCTTGCCAGTTTGTTTTCTTATATGATGGTATGTACTAATGTATAGATGTGTGCACTCATATGTTGTGGAATGCATAAGGTTGTCATCGTTGCATGCGTGTTTCGAGGTTAGGGAGGGCTGGAATGATTTGAAACCGTATCCCACCTTTAGTGCATGACCATTAATAGCATTTTAATCAATGAGAGGTTAAACTAATGGGGACCTTGGAATTTTTTTTGAAACCTTTACCATAGGGGAATCCCCTACGGTGTAATTTTATATATTGAACATAGAATGTACAGTGCATGACCATTAATAGCGTTTTAATCAATGAGAGGGTAAACTAATGGGGACCTTGAAATTTTTTTTTGAAACCTTTACCGTAGGGGAATCCCCTATGGTGTAATTTTATATATTGAACATAGAATATACAACAGGACCCTATTAGTACTCAAGAAAGTTTATTACATCAGGGGGTAAAGAAATGTCTCAAAAACCAAATAGAGACTAAACAAAGATAGATAAAATCCATTCAACTAGGGGTTGAACCAAAGCCTCTTTAAATTTGTACTTGTCAAGTAAAAGATCTCCCTGGAAACATACTTTCCATCTGCCAAAGGAGCTTGGTTTGTGCTCAAAAATAAATTCATTACGAAACCTCCAAATGTTCCACATTGCACAAGTCCTCCACAAAGCAAGGACCTCCAAACACTGATCGAGCAGCACGACCATTCTCAGAGAATGGCCTGGACATGTCCCACCAAATGTTTATAAACCCCCAGCACTGCTGTGCAAAATCACATTCAAAGAAGAGATGGTCTCTTGTTTTGAGTGTTCCTTCCGTGCAAAGAACACAAACATGTGCAGAGTCCAAGTGCCAGTGCTTACGAATCATAAGATCACGCATAATTAGCCTATCCATCATGAGGAGCCACGAGAAAACCTTCAGTTTTGGGAAAGCTTTAGATTTCCGTATAGCATTGAGAGCAATGTCCTTTGGTAGATGAGCGAACGTTAGCTTATAAAAACTTGTAGGAGTATACTTCTCACCCCAAACAAACACCGGTTGATCAACCGAATCATGGTTAAGAGGTGTATCTACTAAAATTTGTGTGACTTGTTGGAATTCTTGGAACACCTCCACAGATAAAGGTAGGGAGAAACCAGCATTAAGATCCTCTATTTGAGCCATATCTGCAACAGACAAGTCTTCATCAAGTGCATAGGAATATAACCTTGGATATTTGCCACACATCAACTCCCCATTGTACCAAAAATCTTTCCAAGCAGCACTGAAGTAGCACTCTTCATTTGACAGAAAGAAATACTTCTATACTCCGCAACTAGACTAAAAATGCCCCGCCACAAAAATGAACCTCGTTTCGATTGAGCATGTGGTACTCCATCACCATATAGATACTAAACAAGTTTTACCCAAGGAACATTTTCCTTAAAATAAAATTTATGGAGTTGTTTGAGTAGCAGAGCTTTATTTTGAATCTCTAAATTTGGAACTCCCAAACCGCCATGTTGTTTTGGCCGACACACCAAGGACCAAGCAGCCAATGCATTCACTGATGTGGAATCCTCTTCTGTAGCCCATAACAATGCCTTTGTGCTCTATTGCAAATATTCAAGATGGTTTTTTGGATTTTGAGGGAGCACATGAAAAGGGTTGGAATAGTAGAGAGCACTAATTTTACAAATTCCAACCTCCCACCATATCCAAGAAAACATGCACTAGCATTCAAACGATGCTCCACGAGACAAACTAGAGGAGACATATCTCATGTTAGCATGGTAACGGCCATGTGATCAATCACTGGGGGTATGTTTTCTCATGAAAATGGTTGCACCTATTTATGGATCCTCTCTAGAAGAAACAAATTACTCTTCATGAATGTTAGATGTGATGGTGAGGTGTGCTGATGCTAGACACATTTCCTTGAATAGCCCATTGTTTTGCGCTAGTTTATAAGCCTTATGTTTAGTCATTTTTTCGAAATGGAGGGTCTACCCCTGGCCTCTGCATCAAAATGATGCACACAGCCTCATTAAGATTATTCAAAGAAGTGTTACAAGAGGAATACAAAGATCAAAACAAAGCCACCACACTCACGACACTTGTCACAACACCTAAAAACTTCACGAAGGGGGTGAACATGCCCGGGCCCTATGCCCTGACTTCACACCAACGCACATCATCTAAAAACTAGAGGCCTCACCAAGTTGCCCAATAGAAAACCGGGAGTACCAACTAATTCGGCAGACCTTCAGCATACACCATTGCACACATTCTGGAAATCGCCGCCACCATCAACCGCAGACCATCTTTAGGATAAGGATCTAGGTATTGACCTTGTTAGGCCTTCCATCGGTACCATCACGGCACTAGACAGCTCCATCGCCATGCGCGAGTCCATCAGGTCCTGTCTAACAAAAAGACCCCGCTGCACCACGCCGCAGAAACTTGTTGTCATCGACGAGGTAGACGAACACCGCTGCACCTCCAACCATCTCCATCTAGGTGTTGCTCCCAAAGCAATGCCCCCTTGAGGGAGAGCGACACCAAAAATGCCTCCATTGTCTGATTCGGGATACCCAGATCTAGGGTTTCCCCTGAAGCAGCAAAAGTGAGAAGACACAGACTGCAATGGTGATGCCTTCAACAAGGTAACAACGTTCATACGCCACCATCGCCTGCCTTGATTGGAGTCGAAGCCCGGTCTTCACCGGCAGCCGTTCCTCCCCAACTCGGTGTTGGAACTAGATGTAGGATCAAGAGATCCACATCTAGTAAGACGACCACCTCCAGCGTAGGAGATGGACACCACCACCATGCCCGGAGCTGGTGCCTAGGATTCTTCATGATGCAAAAGTCGCATAGAAAAACGCCTCAACCGCCGACGGAGCAGACGCTCGGAGCAAAATGTGTGAAATCAAAGCCCGCCCAGGCCCATCTAGGCCCAGATCTGGTCCAATCTCTACCCGTAGCCACCCATTTGCGCCACCACATCGGCCGCATCAGTACGTCTGGCTGCCGCAACCCCTGCGTCTGATACGTCCGAAACATATCTACTTTCCCGAATCCTTTTGCTATTGTTTCTCCTCTAATTTGTGTATTTTGAATACAACTAACATGAAATAACGTTGTTTTCAGCAGAATTGCTCTGGTGTCTCGTTTTTGTGCAGAAATCCGACTTTCGGGAAAAATCCCGGAAAATATCGCAAAGTTCCTATTTTACCAGAAGACACATAGAGCCAGAATACGAGACAGAGAGGGGCCACGAGGGGCTCACACCACCTGGTGGAGCGGGCTAGGCCAGGCCGCGCCAGGGGGTGGTGTGGCCACCCCAGCCATCGCCTCGATCCCTCCTTCCGCCTACATATACCCTCTGACCTGAAAACATCGGGGGGTTTGGCGTTTTTCCCAGATAGAGTTCCGTTGCGCCGACACCACCAGAAACCACAATTCGGAACCAAAAACTCCATTCTGGCACCCTGCCGGGACGGGGATTTGGAGGATATCATCGCCATCATCATCACCGACGTCTCTCCATCAACCATCCATGATTCCCCCATCCATGTGTGAGAAACTCCCGCTGTAGGCCGAAAGGGGATGGTAGGGATTGGATGAGATCATTCATGTAATTGCTATGAGATTGTTAGGGCATGGTGCCTAGTATCCACTGTTAGTGCTTATGACATTGTTGCAACTTCTTGTGCTTAATTCTTGTCACTTTGGGCCCGGGTGCCATGATCTCAGATCTGAACTTGTTATTGTTTCATGATGATAATTATTGTTTGTGATCTTACCTGCAAGTTGTATACACATATCGTTGTCCAGAACCCGAGGCCCCAAAGTGACAATAATTGGGATAACCGGAGGGAATGGCTATGATGTGAGGATCACATGTGTTCACGGAGTGTTAATGCTTTGCTCCGGTACTCTATTAAAAGGAGTACCTTAATTACCAGTAGTTTCCCTTAAGGCCCCGCTGCAAACGGGCTGGTAGGACAGAATATGTCGTGCAAGTTTCTAATTATGAGCACGTACGACTATATACAGAACACATGCCTATGGTTATTTAGTACTAGGATGCTTTATCATTATTTATCTGCAATTGCCCATGTCTTGATTATTACATGAATTATCTTATCCATGCAACGCCCATTCATCCATCCCTATGCCTACAGTATTAAATCCTACTCCCTCCGTTCCTATTTATAGGAGGTATAGTTTTTTGAAGAAAATTCCAAAATATAAGACTCTCACCAAATTTAACGCTTAATTTGTGGAGTAGTTGACTCCCGCATGAGATAGTCCACAAACAAATCTGAGCGGGAAAGAGAGGAGATCGGGAGTTTCTTTATTTTCATCCACTTTCATGTCTAAAACCAACAAAAATATAAAGTGCTTAACCTGTGCGTTAATATTCATGCAAAAAACTATACCTCCTATATATAGGAACGGAGGGAGTACTGTTTACTATTGATACCGCTACTGTCTTTATTTTACTATTACTGCTACTATTTTACTACTACCACTACTATAAAATTGTTGCTACTGATAAACTACTGCAAGCAAGTCTGTTTCCAGGTGCAGCTGAATTGACAACTCATCTGTTAAGGCTTATAAATATTCTTTGGCTCCCCTTGTGTCAAATCAATAAATTTGGGTTTTACTTCCCTCGAAGACTGTTGTGATCCCCTATACTTGTGGGTCATCAAGACTATTTTCTGGCGCCGTTACCGGGGACCATAGCTTTATTTGTAAGTTCACTTGGAATTCAATTGTTCGCAGCAATCCATTCATCATGGGTAAACCTTGTGATGGAAAAGTTCCTGTATTGGCATCCACTACAAGAAGAGGTACAACTCTGAACACCTCTGTTGCTCTTGATTCGCCATCTGTGATGAGTAAGTTGCTTACACCATCACATGCACATGCTACAACTTCTGCTGAGTTTGAAAATGCTTCTGATAATTTTGATGATGCTTCTATTGTGCTTGATGAGAGTGGTTTGTTAGATTCCTTCCTAGATGCTACAGTTGCTAGGACTAAACAAATGGGAAACACTGTTACGCCTGTTAGTTTACATGAGTCTAGAGAATGTCCTAGTGATGATCTTGAGGAAGCTTATATTGAACTCAATGATGAATTTATTTATGAATTTCATGCTACTAGCGATGCTGGTGCTATTAGAGATCTTCTTGCAAGACGCGCTGTTAGATATAAGTTGTCTCCTGATGCTAAGTTTGCTACTTCTCCCATAAACATTAGTGATAAGGATTATGATTTCTCTTTGGATTTATCTTACATATCTATTGTTGAGAAAGAACCTTTTTGTGGTACTGAAAATGAAAGTGCTATGGGACATATGAATGAGCTCTCTGCTTTGAGTAACTTATTTTCTGATGATATTAAGTTGCGCACTCACTTTGTCGCTAAGATTTTCCTTTTCTCGTTGAAAGGTGGAGCTAAAACTTGGTTTAATAATCTGTCTCTTGGATCTATTGATAGTCCTATTGCTTTGGTTAATGCTTTCTTTCAGAAATATGTCCCTGCTAGTGCTCAACATGCTGCTTTGCAGAAAATCTTTGACTTTGAGGAGGTAAAAGGAGAGAAATTGCCGAAATCATGGGCAAGGTTTTGTTCTTTGATTAGAGCACTGCCTAGACAGCCATTACCTAAAAATGAACTCCTTGATATATTTTATAATGGACTAACTGTTGAATCTAGGACATACCTGGATAGTTGTGCTGGTTGCGTTTTCAGGAAAAGAACTCCTGCTGAGGCTGAAGAATTAATGGCTAAAATAATCCGGAATTATGATGATTGGAATACATCTGAGCCAACCCCGACGCCAACACCAAAGAAGAGAGGAATAATTGAATTAAATGATGAAGTGATGAGAGAAGCCCAGAAATCTCTTAAGGAGAAGGGTATTAAATCTGAAGATGTGAAGGATCTACCACCTATAGAAGAATTATGTAAGTCAATCCCTCGCTCCTCTACTATTGAGGTACACTCTCTCCAACGCTTTGATAATAGAGATATTCCTTACTCTAAACCTCTTGATCAATGCTTAGATGAGTTTGATAATTTTATTGTTAAGCAAGATAACTTTAATAAGAGGGTGCATAATCATCTGTTGGAGAACTATAGAGCTATTAATAAGTTGCATGATATTGTGGAGAGAACCTCCAATGATGTTAAGATGCTTGTTAAACATTTCCAAATGGTTCAGACTCAAATTGATCAGCTTACTAAGGTGCAAAAAGATTTGCTAGTTATCGCTTCTAGAGAACAATATGCTTGTGAAATAAGCACTAGAAGTGGTCCTTCTACTCAGGATCATTTATATCCTGAAGGACATCCTAAGAGGATCGAACAAGATTCTCAACGTGCTACAGGTAATGGTACTCTTTCCAAGAAAAAGAAGAAGAAGCGTAAAACAGTTGTAGAATCATCTGAAACAGGTAAGGATCCTAATAGTGTTTCTATTTCTGATGCTGAAACTGAAAGCGGTAATGCTTTTGATAAAGAATAAGGTGAGGAGGAACCAGAAAAGCTCGCTAAGAATGCAAAGTACACCAAGGAGGATTTCATTACCAATAAACATGGTAGTGAGAGAGAACCTTGGGTGCAAAAACCAATGCCTTTTCCTGGTAAGAAACACAAATCCAAGGAAGAAGAAGACTATAACAGGTTTTGTGAATGGTTGAAACCTTTGTTTTTGCAAATTCCTTTGACTGAAGCTATTAAAATGCCTCCTTATGCAAAGTATATGAAGGATATTGTTTCTAACAAAAGGAAGATTCCTAGTGAGGAAATTTCCACTTTGCTTGCTAATTATTCTTTCAATGGCAAGGTTCCAGAGAAGCTTGAAGATCCAGGTGACAAGGGTATAGCTAATAGAGCCCGTTAGTTGAGTACCCCTGAGGCCCGTTAAGCTAGGCCCAATTGTAATAATAGTCGAGATACGAGTTCTTACCGTATGTCGATATTGTAATCTGTATCGGACCCTACCCGATCCTCGAAACCTGGCCACCTATATATAGGGACCAGGAGGGGACGGTGTAGGCCATATTGAAAGCAAGCCAAGTTGAACACCCAAGTTTACTTTTGATATATACTTATTTTGACTAATCTTACCTTTGAGTTCATCCGACGCCCTATTCCCCCGATCCTAAGTCCTTCATCTAGGACATTTGTCGAGTTAACCCTCGTCAATTGGCGCCGACCGTGGGGAGCTTGGGCATTGGAATCATGAATTCGACGGCTTTTTCGCTTTTAGCCAATAGCAATACAGAAGTCGATGAAAATCAAGAGATGGAGTTGACAATCGGAAGTTTAAGCATCTTCATCGGGCCATCGGGTTCATCTCGCCTTTCAGATCCGACGAAACAAGATCTATCGGCAAGTGAGCCCGAAACAGTAGCAATGATGGAACATTCTGAAGGCTCTTCCAGCGAGGTAAACTCGCCGGTCAGCTTAGAAGAAGTGCAAAAAGGAAAAATCGCAGAAAACAACGAAGCAATGGAAAATTTCAACGCAGGGGTCCAACTCGAAGATCTCATGATCTGCCTCGACAATATCTCAGACAAGTCAACAGATACATGGAAGACAGGGTTAGAGCTTTCTGAAGATGGGGACTTGATATTCTCAAGCTTTAATAGTAACATCGGCAAACAATGCCAGGTGCTTGTCATCGTAGGAGACAATTCAGAAGAATTTGACAAAAACAACAATCCAGTGCTAAACCCAGCAAATATCGACAGAGGAGCAAATCATCTAGCAGAAGGGCAAACAGCAGAATCCCTCACAGCCAGGGAAAAAATTCGACTATCAGTCGACGAATGGAGAATAATAAGAGAAGCCGTAGAACACGGCACGCCAATACCATCAAATTCCAGCAAAGACATGCTTTTGGGGTATCATTATGCCCTAAGGCAGCAGGCAAAACAACTAGCAAAGGAGAAAATAGAGATACAGCAAAGAAAAGAATCAGCCATTGCAGCTAGCAATGCCGCTCGCAGAGCACGAAGCGACGCATCACACACTAACGCAAGGAGAAATCGTCGACATGGTTCAAGGTATGAAAACCTCGAGTACTCAGAAAGGCAAAGCATCTCCAAAAACCTCAACTCGTCCTTCCTATCGGTCGACGAGCAGGGGAACATAGTACCAAAAACCCCTGAAGCAGCACTAGTAGCAGCACAAGCATATCTGCTTACAACTCGACCAAGCCCAGGGGATCCTAGGGAACATATGCATAGAGCAGCATTAAACGGACTCAACATGGTGGGCCACAAGCTATCAGCAAAAGGAGAGGAAGTATATCACCACAAGGAAGCGCACAAGCCAAGGTCACCTCGCCGTCACAACAGTCCTCGGCACAGAAGTAGTAATCAATGATCTTGATCGCCATCACCAAGACAACATGGAGGAACCCGAAGATCTCGATCTCCAAATGGAAAGCACGACTATGAAGACGATGAAAAGGAGATGGGAGCATCGTGCTTTACCCGCAGGGTTCGCACTACACCAGTACCCAAGGGGTTCAAATTACCTCATGATCAACAAAAGTACGACGGATCACAGGAACCACAATCATGGCTCTCAGACTATCTGCAAGCAGTACAAATATTGGGAGGAACCAAAGAAATAGCAATGCAAAGTTTGCAATTACACCTCACCGGCGCAGCAAGGTCATGGCTGAGCAAACTAGAGAAAGAAACCATTGGGAGCTGGGAAGACCTCACAAAGCAATTCACAAGCTACTTCAGGTCGACATACAAGCGGCCAGCATCAATAGAAGAAGTCAAAGCATGTGTGCAACAACGCAACGAAACATTACGGGCATACATCCAAAGATGGAGTCTTATCAAAAACTCAGCAGTCGAAGTTTTAGACGAAAGAGCAATAGACGCGTTCATCATTGGATTAAGGCGAAGAGACCTAGTCGAAGAGATGGGAAGAATTCAGCCAAAAACAGTATCAGACCTCATGGACGTAGCAAATAGATTCGCAGACAGGAGAAGAGGCATGCAACAACAAGCATACGCGATCTCCAGAAGATGATAGGAGAAATAGATACGGAAGTCAAAGGAGACAGTCCCGCAATTACGACAACTACGGCTCCCATAGCCAAGTAGCCGCAGGGTACAAGGACAACAGCTATCAAGGAAGTGATCGCAGAAGCTCGGGATATCGAAGCTACGGAAAAGAGGACTATAAAAAGTTTTCCACGAGAGAATCCAGAGAGTACAACCCGTCGCTAGAAGACATGCTAAATGGACCTTGTCATATACACTCAGCGTTCGTCGATGGAAAGCGAGTATCCAGGCATGCAATGAAAGATTGCACAACATTCTTGAAGCTACAAGAGGTAGCATTAAACAAACAAACCGAAGCAAGGCGACAAGGATACGAAGGAAGCAACAAACCTCCCACAAATCAGCAAGGGAACAGTGGAGCACCTCAAGGACAAGACCAGCCAAACCAGGGACACGATGACGACGAAGAGTATGTTCCATCTAAGGGACACATCACAGCAATGATACAACCTGTGCCTAAGTCGAACAAAGAGGAAAAAAGTATTACTCGACAAGTCAATCTAGCAGTCACTTCACCTCCAGCTACAACAGAATATCTACACTGGTCAGAACAACCCATCGAGTTCAACAGGGAAGATCACCCTATAACAGTACCTCGGCCGGGAAACGCGCCTTTGGTACTCAAAGCTCAAATCGGCGCATATGATGTCGACAGAATATTCATGGATGCAGGAAGCAGAATTAATCTGATATACGCAAAAACACTCAGAGCAATGCATATATCACTAGAG
Organism: Dactylis glomerata; assembly: GCA_007115705.1. Lineage (NCBI taxonomy): Eukaryota > Viridiplantae > Streptophyta > Magnoliopsida > Poales > Poaceae > Dactylis > Dactylis glomerata. Next base: position 1,030,460 of record QXEO01000659.1, read on the forward strand.
TTCCTGAAGCCAATAGATTGTTCCTTCCATGGGATCGTACCAGGAAGTGCTAACTATCCACTAGGTCGAATAGCACTCAACGTTTGCTTCGGCAACCGGCAAAACTACAGAAGAGAAAAGCTAGACTTCGAAGTCATGGACTGGCCATCTCAGTATCATGTGATCCTCGGACGACCCGCGTTTTCGCGATTCATGGCAGTGCCTCACTATACATATCTGGTACTCAAAATGCTAGGACCAAGAGGAATAATTACAGTAAAAGGAAGTTTTGAAGTCTCAAATCTCTGCGACAGGGAGTTCCACAAGATGGCGCAAAACTTTGGCATGACAGCCAACTATGCAGAGAAGGCAAAAAGCACGACTACAGAAGGCGTCAAGCTACTCGAAGGACGTGTTGTGGAGCCCGAGATGAAGAAACCACGAGTAGGAGCATCAGGAGAAGACAAAGATACAGGAGAAGAAGAGAACGCCATGACAGCATAAACATCAAGAACAACAAAGTAGAGTAGAAGAATAAGGCTGTAAAAGCCACGAGTTATACCAGGGGCAATGCCCTCTAGATCCAGAACACAGGTCATAGACCGGATCTCTTGGGTCACCCCATGTATCTTACATTACAAGTATAATAAAGACAAAACGTTCCTCATATTCGAGTTTACGAGTCTTTCAAAGGGAAAATGCGGCAAACGCACGAATCATACAAAAACGCTCTGAGAATAAATTTCAGACATAAAGTCGCGAAATAAGAAACTCTCGCGTTTCACATAAGTATTACAACATCGAGTTGTCAGAATCGTCTACACCTAAAGGGTCTAAGTAGTGATACTCGCGGAAAAACGCGGCATCTTCTTGCAACAGCCTGGCTATAATTCGTCGGGCAGGCTGCAAGGTACTCTCCAAGTGTACCCGAAGGCTAGCTCCACCTAGAGGATAGCTCAGCGACATAGAACTATAATTAAGTCTTGGCTACCACTTGCGTATCCATCCAAGAGCAAAATTGGCACCTGCCACTAAGTTCAGTTCTATCAATCGATGAATTCGCTGGCTGGATCTAAAAGTATCAAGAAGTAGTGGGAAAGTTGCAGGCAGAGGATTGCGAGGAAGCATAACAGAGTGCATAGTTACGAGAGCTCTTCTGCAGCCATCAACTGCCTCGCCAATGTGCTGGGCGTGGTCCTGAAGCAATACAATAGCACTCCGACATCGAGGATCAGACCACAAAGTTTCAACACCGGCGGACATTCTTTCTAGAGCCGCATTTCACTCGGTAACCCGACGATCTTCAGCAGCGAAGTCCAAACAAGTGCCTATGATAGCAAATGATATCACAAAAAGCAGTGGATTAAAAGGAAAAGAAAGAGAAGTCACAAGGAACCTTACATCGCAGCATCTCGCAGGCAGATTCAATAATACCAACAACAAAAGAGTCGCACTCTTCATGATGTACAATCTTCGCCATCAGACTAGATACCTTATCGTTAAGAATAGATACATGCTTCATCAAGCCAGAAGTTTTGCTAGCTTTATCAAAAGCCATCTGAGCTTGGCGTTTGGCTAAAGTCAAGCGAGCCTCAAGATCAGAAATCCTTGAAGAATATTCTGCGCATTGACTGCATCGACTAGGAGGTGACGAAATCGTCGAGCCGAACGCGCAGGCAGAGGAAGGAGCAGGCCCGCAAGTCAAAGGATCATTGATGTGCATTGACTGGAAGTCAAAAGAAAAGAAAGGAGAAACATTTCAGAGAGACAGCACAAGACTTCATAAGAAGGAAACATATTTACATTAATGCAAAACCCTTTGACTAAGGTTCTCGGGTTGCACGTGACTAAAAGTTTTTACATTCAAAAGGAGAAATTGAAAGCTACAAAGAAGCCGAGTCTACGCCACCTCGGCATTTTGCTCCGTTGCAGAAGAAGGCATGACAAATTCCTCGCCAACAGTCGACGGAGGTGCAGGATCTTCCGTCATTGGAGGTGGTGCAGTAGATGCCACGGAGGCTGCCGAAGGAGAAATAATTGCCGCTAGTGCAGGCGCCAACTTCTTCGCCTTCTCAAAGAAAGCCTTCATCTCATCGTGGGTGCGGCCATGGGGAGAGCTCACCTTCTCCCAGTCGAAGTCCGCACCATGTGCAAAAGAAAGTGCAATAGTACCCTCAGCACTGCGCTTCAGAGAAAGCCCCTTAAGCTGGAGGGTGGGGTCTTCAGTTGTATCGAAGGCCTTGGCAAGCTTCTCCAAGTTGTCCTTCAGAACCTCCGCCTTTTTCTTCGGCCACAACCCGACGAACAGCCGCGATAGAACGCGGCTAACCAACTCAAAAGTCTCCTGGATAGATATCCAGTTTGCCTCGAGTAGGTTAACTGCGGTCAGCAGAGGATCATCGCCCGGTTGCAAAGACGACAAAGATACCCCGGTAAATCCTGCACAACAAAAGAGGACAAAGGAAAAAAGGAAAGAAAAGTATCAGCAAGTATAACAACGCAATAGGAGTCGAAATAAAAGACAAGGCGAAGTGTTTACCTTCAACAGTAGCAGACATCGTGCGAAGACGCTCTGTCACGGCTTGCTCTCGCTGAGTACGCTCCTTGTTGGCATCAGCCAAAGCTTTTTCAGCTTTCTTCGCCTTACCAAGCGCTGATTTCTGCGACTTCTCAGCGTTTGATTTGGCAGCGGTCGTAACATTGTAGGCCTTCTGCGAGGCACTAAGCTCGGCCTCTAGCGACGCAATTCGGGCATTGGTTGTTGCTAGAGCAGCTACAGCAGAAGAAGAAAGGAAGTCAAATAAACAGCAAAAGATAATCGTGGAGGAAAAGTCATGACTGGATGTAGAACATACCTTCGGAAGCTTTCGCAACCTTTAGATACTCAGCACACTCAGTGCCCAAAGCGATGAATCTCTTCAATAATGCCTGAGAGAAAGAGCGTGTAAGAGCACAAGTGTATGCAAGGAAAACAAGTTAGAAAAAGTTGCTCACATTGTCGGGGGAAACCGTAGATGCATGGGCTTCAAGAGAAACGTCGGTTTCTTTGGCCTTCTTCGAGCGTTTGAGGCTTCGGGCTTGAGGAATCTTCTTGACAGAAGCCCTGGTAACCCTCGGCGCAATGTCTGGCTCAGCAAGCTCGTTAGTGGTCGCAGGCGAAATCGAAGGAGCAGCTGTATCATCTTTTGGCGGCTCCTCGTCATCTCTATAAGAAGAAAACAAGTTATGATAACATGACAGAAACAAGACAAAAGTGGTGCAATTGAAGAACTCGAATAAAGCACTTACGATGCCAGGAGGTCGAAGTATTCCATATCTCCTGCAAGAACATAAGCTTTGTCAGCCACTGCTTTTTGCAGCGAGGAACTTGAAGAAGCAAATTCATCGACTCGCTTCCTCTTCTTGTCCACGCCAGTGTCTTCAGAGTGCACAGGAGGAGGCGATGTCGACGAACTAGTGTCCTCTTCTAATTCTTCGGCATCATCTCCGTCCTGATTCTCATCAGCCTCGGGGGCTTCAGATACAGACGAGGCCAGATCAGCCGGAAGGGGCCCTGCCTCTAGAAGAGGAGGGCGTGAGAGGAGGAATTGGTGCCCCTGCACACGAACAAGTTAGCAGAGCAACCAAAGACAAGGAAAACACAGTTTGAGAAACATGAAATTCGACAACAAGTGAACAAAAAGTAAGCAGATACATACCTCAGGTAGAGGGTGCACGGAGTCGATGTAATCAGCGGTCAAATCAGCAACCGCATGTTCCTTGGTGAGCTTGGTGAGGCTCCTGACTCGCTTGTCGACATATTTTTTCTCTATCAAATCTTCAGAGATGCGAGTAGGATCTTCCAAGCCAGAGTAACTCCAAAGCTTGGTAAGGCGGTGCTGCAGGGGTTGAACTCGATGATACGTCTCGTACGTATCTATAATTTTTGATGCTCCATGCTTGTTTTTACACCATTTGCCTATTGTTTCGTTACACCTAGTGGCACTTTTATGCATTTTCCGGAACTAACCTATTAACGAAGCGCCACAGTGCCAGTTTCCTGTTTTCTGCTGTTTTTGTGTTTCAGAAGTGATACACAGGAAATATTCTCGGAATTGGACGAAACAAGTTCCTGAAGTCTTATTTTTCCCGGAAGCTTCCAGACATCCGAAGGAGAGACGGAGAGGGGCCACCAGGGCCCCACACATAGGGTCGGCGCGGTATGGCCCCTGGCCGCGCCACCCCTGTGTGAGGGAGCCTGGCTCCACCTCTGACGACGCCCCTTCGCCTATAAGTACCCCCCGACGAGAAAAATCTAAGTGCCCGATCAGATTTCCAGAACACATCGCGATCCGCCGCCACCGTCGACCCGAAGATCGGGAGGGTCCAAAAGCTCTTCCCGGCACCCTGCCGGAGAGGGGAATCGCCACCGGAGGTCTTCTTCATCGCCATGCTTGCCTCCGGAGCGATGAGTGAGTAGTCTACCTTGGACTATGGGTCCATAGCAGTAGCTAGATGGTTGTCTTCTCCACCATGTGCTTCATGTTTAGATCTCATGAGCTGCCCTACATGATTGAGATCACCGTTATGTAATTCTATGATGTTGGTTTGTTGGGATCCGATGAATATTGGTGTTTATTATTAAGTTGCTGTACTGAATTATATCTTTTGTTATCTCTATGTTGTTTATGATCTTGCATGCTCTCCGTTGTTAGTAGCTATCTTGGCCGAGTAGTTGCTAGTGACTCCAAGAGGGGGTATTTATGCTCGATAGTGGGTTCATGTCTCTATTTCACCTGGGGGAGTGACAGAAACCTCTAAGGTGGTAGATGTGATGTTGCTACTAGGGAGAAAACAACATTCATATGCTCAAGGGCATATGCTTTGTTTACATTACACACTTTGCTTAATGCAATTATCTGTTGTTCGCAACTTAATACTTCTAGGGTGCTCGGATTGATATCCCCGGGAGTGGATTATTAGTCATAGATGCAGTTGGATGGCGGTCTATGTATTTTGTTGTAATGCCCAGAGTAAATCTCATAGTGATCTTCTTGACATATCACGTTATCTTTATTCTATCAATTGCCCAACTGTAATTTGTTTACCCAGCATGTTATTTTATCTATGGAGAGACACCACTAGTGAACTGTGGACCCCGGTCCTATTTTAATCATATTGCAATCACCTGTTTACTTTTCCCGCACTGTTTACTTTACTCGCATACTATATTGTTTTGCACTCGATACACTCATAACCTTTGTTTCAAGCAAACCGGTGAGATTGACAACCTCATCGCAAGTTGGGAGCAAAGTATTTGTTTGTGTGTGTGCAGGTTCCACAAACACCTTCAGTCGTCATTGTCTCTCCTCTCCTGTTCGATAAACCTTGGTTTCTAAACTGAGGGAAAACTAGCCGCTACACTCACCATACCTTCCTCTTGGGGTTCCCAACGGGCTGGTCATCACCACGCACAAGGACTTACTGCTCCCATGTTAACTATACGCCACAGTTCTTTTCTGGCGTCATCACCATGTAGCAGCCTCTTTTCTGGCGCCGTTGCCGGGGAGGAAGAGAAAACTTCTGTGAGGGGAGTTTTTCGCACACACATCCATTACTTTGTTATTTGTTTTGCTTTACTTTATTTATTTTATCTGCATTGCTTTTTATATCAAAAAACCAAAAAAATTAGAATCCTTGGTAGTTGTTTTTACTTTACTTTAGTTTATCATGTTGTTCCCTAAGTTTGTTCTGGAGGACCTCTCAGTAGGTAGTGGTTCGATTATTGGCAAAAGTAACATTGAGGAGTTCTTTAATCACATTAGTATGCATAAGGAAGTTGAGGAAAAGTCTTTGGTTGAGTTAGCTCCTAGTTATGAAGTTGCTTCTGCTCATTTAGTTCACATGTTAGAAGCTAGGTTTGCTAGTCTTAATTCTTCTATGCAATACATGTTCCTTAAGCTTCATGAAATTGAGGATCCCGAAAAGAAAGCTTTTATCTTGGAAACTTTGCGTTTAGAATTTAAGGATGTCATTATTGAAGCTAGGAAGGTTCTTAAACGTTTTAATAAACTCGGTTCACCTATAACGGTTATTAGTACAAATGATGAGGAGGCCGAGATACCTATACCTTGCAAGCTTTTGGGATTGCATGATGCTTTCGAAAATAATTTTGCCTGGATTTGTCCTGAAAATCTTTTTGATGAGAATAGTGTAACAAAGCATGATCACAAAGGGTCTTCAAAAACTTATGTGGATGAAATACAATGCCTTATTGACAAGACCTCTTCTGTTGATCTTAATGCTTCTGCTGATAATACTTGATTCGCAATTTTCTGCGCCTAGCTCAAAGGCGTTAAAGAAAAGCACTCTTGGGAGATAACCCAATGTTTTCTTTTCAGTACTTTTTCTTTTATTTGAGTCTTGGAAGTCATTACTACTGTAATGACCGCTCCTTATCTTGTTTATTTCGTTTTTGTGCCAAGAGAAGCCTCTAATTTGAGTGAGGTAAAGATTTGGGGATGTTGCTGTCCTGAAACTGTTTTCGGTGCTGCACCGTAAAAATTCGTGAAAATTCTCTGTTTATCTTTTGGACCTGCGATTTCTTGTGCATATGCCCCAGGTTATATCCAAACTTTTCTTAGTTGAACACTTTTTGATTTGAGCAACAGAAAATCCCTCAAAAATTCGTCCTTTGTCAGCTGTTCAGTTTTGACAGATTTCTGCCAATATTTGTGTTTGCCACTTTATCGCTTTCTTTTGAGTTCTTTTGATCACGGAACTTTTTGGGGAGTTGCTACAGTAGTATTTGCTATATATGTGGTGGTTTTGAGTTGAAACCTGAAGCTAAAAGAGGTTGAATATATGTTATGCTTACACTAATGTTGCTAATAGAATTGTGTTTAGTTTTGTATGAAGGAAGTTTTCAAGAGTAGGGATTGGAGAATGATGAGATGAGTTGAAGAATGGACAAAAGCTCAAGCTTGGGGATGCCCATGCATCACCCCAAGAAATATCCAAGAAGTACAAGCGTCAAAGCTTGGGGATGCCCCCGAGGCACCCCTTCTTCATCGGCAAAAATCATGTCACCTTTCAAAACACTATATTTTTATTGCTTCATGCACTATGTGTTTTTCTTGGAGCGTCAGTTGTTTTAGTTTTCTTAGTTGTTTTAGTTTGTTTGTTTGCTGCAATAAATGGTTGGACCCCAACAATTTCTTTTGGAGAAGTTGCTTGTTTTCATTTGCGTAGAACGCTCGATGAATTTATAAGAGTGAAAACGGAGTTGTTCTAGTGTTCTAGTGTTCTACTTTTTCTGCTACTGCTTTTGGTTTTCATTTTCGCCTTGATTTGCGTTCAGATCTTGTCATATCTTTTTATCAAGGTGTATTTTTGCCTCTGATCTTTATTGGTTTTCATCAAAAGAGGTGTCTTTAAAAATTTCAAATGGTGTTGGAAAAGAGAAAAAGCTTTGTCTAAAATAGTGGTACAAGAAGGAGCTTGTGTAGACTGCGGCTTAGGCTTTTTCATGTCATGCTTGATGTCTTTTTGATAGTATGCTTAGTGGTTTTGCTGTAGCATGACTTGTCTCAAATAACTGAGATTGCTTAATGAGCCTTTGAAAAAATCATGCGTTGTTTTTATTGTATGGAAGCATTATTTTGGTTTTCTCCTTGATGCTTTATTTGGGTTGACTTGGCGCATGCTCACACATGTTAGACTCTTACAAAGTCGCCAATAGCCTTCATGATCATTTAGTTTTTGACTTTTGATGCCATCTTATGCTTCTTTTAATGTCGCTTTGTCGCTTTGCATGATTATGGCCATTATTGCTCTCTTAGTTGGTCGATCCCAGTCTTTTGCTAGCCCTCGCCTTGTACTGAGTATGAGCTCTACTCGTGCATCCAACTCCTAAAAGCCAAAGTTTTCCAAAGTGTCCACCATACATACCTACTAGCAATTTGCTATTCCAAGTAAATTTGACTTGCTTTTATTTTCTCTTCAAATTAAACTCTTACCAGTGTTATGCGAAATTCGGTCAGTAAAGCTCTCACGAACCGGAAGGCACACTTTACTTTTTCCTGTTCTTAAAAATTTGACATTGTGGTCTTTTATGTTGAGTTGTTATGCTTGCAAGTTGTAAGTTGGATTCTAGCCCAGCCATGCTGTCATGGGGCAAGCTTTCAACATTGCACTCCTATTTTAGTTGATATCGTGATCTTTTGTTTATGGATGCCCGCGGTGTGAAATGAATTGGGAATCTTGTGAGGATCATGGAGTTTTTATATGTGTTAGGGAAACGCCGGGCCGCCAATCTAAGCCATGCATAATTCATGGTGGAAATTTGCAGCATACCCATGGTGAACATTCAACGACGCATCTCACAATAAAAAGCTAAACAATATAGCAAATAAAAGGGATGTCGAGGTGTTCATTGTCTGCTTGTCCTATCATTTTGGTGTGGGCTTGTTCCATGTCATCGGGCACGGAGGTACCCCATTGGCGGTTCTCAATGATACACATATATTTACAATGACAAGAGCCTTGCTTGGGACTCTAAGTAAAGTAGCATGAGGTTTGGGTACTCGTATTCACGGGGCACGAGGTTTTCAACTTATGATTTGTCAAGCATATGCATCATAATTGTTCTCGCATTAACTTTAACCATTCAAGATGCTTATGATGGGGGCAATGAGAGCTCAAAGCCGGTAAGTACCATAATTTTTGAAGGTTATAAAACTTGCAATCACTGCTTCCCTCTGCGAAGGGCCTTTCTTTTACTTTTATGTTGAGTTACCACCTTCTTTCTTTATGCACCATTAAGAGAGCATAGTTGTCATTCTTAGTGTGACATGCATTGTCCCAAAGTTCATTGATTGATTCATATTGTTGGTTTCACTTGTTCTTAAATTATTTGTATCTAGTCGCCCTCTTAAACTTGAAGGTGTCCTATGCATTTATGTTTTGCTCTCTTTGAAGGACAAGCTGAAAACCATTTGTATGTTTTTCCTTATGATTTGAACACACGTTTGACTTTCATTGTTTCATTTTCATGATCTTTTGTTTGTGTTCATTTACATGTTTACAACATGGTTGCTAAGTTTCTTATTGTCATGATTATATCTTTCATGCCCATGTTTTAAGTTCTATTGATCCCAGCTCACCAATGCTTACATATATGATCAAGATTGTGTAGGTACATGTCACCTCAAAAATTATTCTTTGTTATCACTTACCTACTCGAGGACGAGCAGGAGTTAAGCTTGGGGATGCTTGATACGTCTCTTACGTATCTATAATTTTTGATGCTCCATGCTTGTTTTTACACCATTTGCCTATTGTTACGTTACACCTAGTGGCACTTTTATGCATTTTCCGGAACTAACCTATTAACGAAGCGCCACAGTGCCAGTTTCCTGTTTTCTGCTGTTTTTGTGTTCCAGAAGTGATACACAGGAAATATTCTCGGAATTGGACGAAACAAGTTCCTGAAGTCTTATTTTTCCCGGAAGCTTTCAGACATCCGAAGGAGAGACGGAGAGGGGCCACCAGGGCCCCACACACAGGGCCGGCGCGGCCTGGCCCCTGGCCGCACCACCCCTGTGTGAGGGAGCCTGGCTCCACCTCTGACGACGCCCCTTCGCCTATAAGCCCCCCCCCCCCCGACGAGAAAAACCTAAGTGCCCGATCAGATTTCCAGAACACATCGCGATCCGCCGCCACCGTCGACCCGAAGATCGGGAGGGTCCAGAAGCTCTTCCCGGCACCCTGCCGGAGAGGGGAATCGCCACCGGAGGTCTTCTTCATCGACATGCTTGCCTCCGGAGCGATGAGTGAGTAGTCTACCTTGGACTATGGGTCCATAGCAGTAGCTAGATGGTTGTCTTCTCCACCATGTGCTTCATGTTTAGATCTCATGAGATGCCCTACATGATTGAGATCACCGTTATGTAATTCTATGATGTTGGTTTGTTGGGATCCGATGAATATTGGTGTTTATGATTAAGTTGCTGTACTGAATTATATCTTTTGTTATCTCTATGTTGTTTATGATCTTGCATGCTCTCCGTTGTTAGTAGCTATCTTGGCCGAGTAGTTGCTAGTGACTCCAAGAGGGGGTATTTATGCTCGATAGTGGGTTCATGTCTCTATTTCACCTGGGGGAGTGACAGAAACCTCTAAGGTGGTAGATGTGCTGTTGCTACTAGGGAGAAAACAACATTCATATGCTCAAGGGCATATGCTTTGTTTACATTACACACTTTGCTTAATGCAATTATCTGTTGTTCGCAACTTAATACTTCTAGGGTGTTCGGATTGATATCCCCGGGAGTGGATTATTAGTCATAGATGCAGTTGGATGGCGGTCTATGTATTTTGTTGTAATGCCCAGAGTAAATCTCATAGTGATCTTCTTGACATATCACGTTATCTTTATTCTATCAATTGCCCAACTGTAATTTGTTTACCCAGCATGTTATTTTATCTATGGAGAGACACCACTAGTGAACTGTGGACCCCGGTCCTATTTTAATCATATTGCAATCACCTGTTTACTTTTCCCGCACTGTTTACTTTACTCGCATACTATATTGTTTTCCACTCGATACACTCATAACCTTTGTTTCAAGCAAACCGGTGAGATTGACAACCTCATCGCAAGTTGGGAGCAAAGTATTTGTTTGTGTGTGTGCAGGTTCCACAAACACCTTCAATCGTCATTGTCTCTCCTCTCCTGTTCGATAAACCTTGGTTTCTAAACTGAGGGAAAACTAGCCGCTACACTCATCATACCTTCCTCTTGGGGTTCCCAACGGGCTGGTCATCACCACGCACAAGGACTTACTGCTCCCACGTTAACTATACGCCACAGTTCTTTTCTGGCGTCATCACCGAGTAGCACTCGACGTTCACTAGTAGGGAAAACCTCTTCTGTGGCGCACCAAAATATGCATTCTGTGGCGCATGGGTGGTGCTCCACAGAATCTTCGCCACAAAAATAAGCATTCTGTGGCGCACCAGCACATGCGCCACAGAAATAAGGAATTCTGTGGCGCACCAAGACCTAATGCGCCACAGAATTAAGGAATTCTGTGGCGCATTTTGCCTTGGTGCGCCACAGAATTAGGTGCGCCACAGAATTACAAGTTAGTGCGCCACAGAAATATTACAGATTTTATACAGAAATTATTCTGTCTGGCGTATATATACAGGTATTAACAGATATAATATAGCAGTATACAGATATATCAACAGATTTCATGTAGCACAATTATATATCTCCATATACAACTCATTTCATATAGAATATTAACAGATTTCATATAGCTCCATGCATATACAACTCATCATACATATATATCTCCATACAACTCATAATCCATGCAAATTAAGTGCATCATCTCAAGATACAAATGAAGTGACACCGGCCGCCGCCTACACTAGGATGAAATAGAGTACCGCTCCGACGATGGTGAGCAAGAGCGAGAGCACAATGAAGGTCTTCATCTTGCTCTTGTTCGACTGGTGCTTCCTCCACTTGGCAACCGCCTCTTGTTGAGTCGGGTAGCCTTTGTAGCAGTTGCCGCTGAACTTGTGCACCTGTTCCTTGCAGTCCGTCCACTCCTCGTAGACTCCTGGAACCCGCCCCTAGAACACGACATACCACGTCATCTCTATGGACACAAGGCATATTAGTATATAATGCAATGGAAAGAATTAGAGGGTTCACATGCATACATATTCACAAGAATTAAAGCAAGTAAATAATAATAAACCTAAAAGTCATATAGCATTGGTATCACATAAGTAATCAAGTTCAACTACATCGACTACAATAGTAATTGAAGTCCAACAACGGCACTAAGCAAGTTTATTTACAACACAGTAGGCACATCGGCCTCTCGATCAACGAGACGTCTTGTTCATGGGCTCCGGGAACGGTTTGTACATGTCCTTCGTCGTCCACGTCCTTCCATCACCCTGCCTATGTAGGCGTTCTTCTATATCCCTCTTACACAACCCTCTGAGTTGGTGTAAGAGCCCCGATCTGTTGCATACATCTTCTACGATAATTTCTGATAGCTTTACTTGGATGCGATGGAAGTCTTCTCTAAGATCAGCATCGCTGATCTCCCCCGCCATTTTTTTGGGGTCTCGCTTACTAGGTGGCAGACGCATCATCTCTGCATCCGCGACAAACCCTTTAAGGTGATGGAGGACATAGAAGGCCTCCTTCATGCTGTCATCTGGCTGCTTGATGCAAGGGAAGTTGATCACGTGCTTGAACCCCTGCTCTTTAGTGTCCGGCCTGATAAATTTCCCCTTCTCGTGGAAGATGCCTCCATTTTTGGAGTAGAAAAGGATAGCCTCATCGAGAACACTCCTTATTCTGTTGTAGTCTTTCTTCGTCGTCGTACTCGACGAGTCGAAGTACTGGGCTAGGGACCACTTCGGGCAAAGAACGACGAGTGTGCAGTATGTGTCCCTGCTCAACACATGCAATTTAAATGGAATGTTGGAAATGATCGGCAATGGAAGAAATATATAAGAAAGCATAAGTTACGACGGCCGAGAGCGAATGTGTACTTACTCGGGAAAGACAGGCAGAAGAATGGTGTTCTTCTCTTTGTTCATGAGCATGAAGCTCTGGAGGTACCGCACCGCCGCGGTCCGTGTGCTTGAGCCATCCACCAGCTGGCTATCGCGCATGTAGTAGGGATCCGCTACCGCGATGTTGGGGGGGTCTCTCTCTCTTGATCTTCATCTGAAGATTGATTGCGTATAGGCGAACCAAGTTATAGTCGAGCCGTTTCCAGTGAAATAGATTGAAGACGTCCTCGAACGCTATGAAGAAGATATCCGCGGGGTATGCTTGGACGAAGTTCGGGTCTGCTGCTGGCACCCTGACCGTGAACACCGGGTAATTTGGATCCTTGTCTTGAAGAAGGAGGCTCTCTAGAAACTGAATATTTTGCTGCAAACTGATCATTGGTCCACTTGCGAGGTGTTCGAGGTCCTCAGGCAGTATCAGTTTACCAGCTTCATGAAGTCGGGACAAGCCACCAGGTGTCCGTGGTTCCATGTCGTCGGCCCGCATCTTCTTAGGAAGAGTCTGGCTCGAAGATGCGCCCTTTTTATTTCCTCTCTTCCTTGGCTTCTTCACCTGACCTGCTGGGGGTGCTTCGGGTGCTGGTGGTGCTGATGGTGGGGTTGCTTGGGGTGCTGGTGGTGATGATGGTGGTGCAACGGGTGCTTGGGTTGCTTGGGGTGCTGGTGGTGCTGATGGTGGAGCTTGGGGTGCTGGGGTTGATTCGCGTGGCTCCCCGACGATCGTCTTATACAGCGTGTTAGGGCTGAAAATGGTAGCCGGCTTGACTTGAGCTGGATTGCCAGCCTCCGGAGGAGTGTCTTGCAGAGAAAGACCCGTGAAGGTCAGGCGCTGCGTGACTGTAGTGGGACGACCAAGTTGATCGCCGTGAGTGCGGAAGGCTTCTTCATCCATATGAGGCATGTACATATCTTGGCTGCAGGCGCCAGTGTTGATGTAGGCATCGACGTCATCATCATCATCGTTGCCATCAAGCGGCGCCATGTCCTGGAAGTTAGGTGGTGGCGGTTGCGATGCCGCCGCTTGGCGTACCTTGCGTTTGGTCGACGGTCGTTGCGGAAGCTTTCCCAACAGCTGTTGGTGGCGTGTGGTGGTAGCGGCGATCGCCGGTTCCTTCCGGGTGGCGGCGGCGACCGCCGGTTCCTTCAGGGTAGTGGCGGCAGCGACCGCCGGTTCCTTTCGGGTGGCGGCGGCGACCGCCGGTTCCTTCAGGGTAGTGGCGGCGGCGACCGCCGGTTCCTTAAGGGTGGGGCCGGCGCCGGGCCGGACGACCTTGGGCCGGATGATAGGGGAGGTGGCACCGATGTTGCGCCTGACACTCGGAAGACCCCCACCAAGATGAATCTGGTTCTTTGGCCATGTCATAAGCCAGCCGATGCAATTCCCAAGGACCATAACGTCGTCCTCGTCTGTGCCCGGAGGTTGATCGGGGGGGAGGAGGTTGTGGTACTCCGGCACTACCATTGCCAACTTCACCTTCACCAAATGATCTGCAATGTTTCTGTGGTGCATAGTTCAGCTGGGCATGACAGTGCCGCTAGCAACATCCATCAACTTGCCGCCGGTCTCCACCACATGCAGGAGTATGCAAGGTTCGTCCTGAGTCAGGGGCATGTTGGATAAGATCAGCGCAAGGCATATATAGTTAAAGAAGATGACGCGGAGGACTAACTAATGAGTTACCTTCTTGACGGCGTTGATCTCTGCTAATGTTGATACAAGGGCGTCGGTGCTGGCGCCGGGCCGCTCACTCTCGAGTGCATTATCAGGCACCACCACCCTATCAGCTTCCGCGGTTGGGGGCGTCGATGCGACCAGGTGGAGCGGCGGCGTCGGGGTCACCAGCGGTGACACTTGGTGACTTGAGTTACTGCCGCTGACGCTGGGCACATATATCGGCCCCTGTTGACCTGCCGCATTCCAAGCAGCTAACCCCTCCATCAAACCAGGGGGGGTGATCTGCCGGAGCCTCTCCTGCAGCTTCTCGTCCAGTAACTTACTCATCTCGGTCGGGTCCACTATTTTCTATAGAGACTCCACCTTCTTCTTCAGCTCCTGAACCTCGGCTTTATCCTGCTTAGTCGACCTCCTCTCCTTTCTCGACTTGGCATCCGATCCGTAGTACTCGGATACCTTCATACTTGTGCCAAAGCCGGACACACGGCTAGCCGACGTCGGTGGCTTGTCCAGATCCCGTTCCTTGTATGCGTTCGTCGCCCTATTGAAAGGCGTGTCCCACGGTTCCGTCGACCCCTGGGACGACGGGCCAGCCGTAGAACTACCCTTCAACTCATTGTCCTTCAGACAAAGGAACTTAAGGTTAGCCCATTTGGCTTCATTGCTTAATAAGATCAGCGCAATAATAATATAGACTATCCTTACCAAGAGTTTCTCGAACTTCTTCACGTCGGGGTAATCCGTAACAAATTCCCCCGTCTCCCAGTCTAAGTAGTAGCGGGACCGGACATAGTTCCTAGTCTGTATATCCGCGATTTTTAGCCAGGGGTTTTCTTTGCCCAGACGTATCATCTCGGCATCCTCCTTGTCCCAAGTGGGCTGTTTTCCTCGGTAACCGCCGCTTCCGCAACGGTGAGCCCCTAGGTTCAATTCCTGCATTTTCTTCCCCCAGGCGGTCCATTTTTTAGCCTCGTCAGTCTCTAAGGACGACTTGAATGCTTCGAAGTCTTCTCTAGAGAGTGTCGGGTCTTTGCGACTTATCTGCTCCCAGCTTTTACCTTTCTTGATCTTGTCCTTCAGCCGGGTTTTCCAGCTGCTCAAGGCGGTGCTCATCTTCGTGAGCGCTAAAGAGTCCACCTTTTTATTGAACGGCTGTGGGAACGTGTATCGTTGGTGAAGCTTCTGGAGGAGGGTTGCGGCCAAAGCCGCGTTGGCCTCGCTTCTGAGGTCTTGAGTGTTGAGCGGCACGGTTTCACGGACGATGCACCCTAGTTGCATCGCGTACCCTTTGGCAACCTTAGAAGGCTCCAAGGGTAGGCCACTTTCGGAGACCAACGTGAAAGGATCGGTGATGTTGGCTAGCACTTGCGGCCTCCGATCCGCCCTTGGCCTCTTCGCCTTCCTCTTCTTCTTGGCCTCCTCAGGGTTGCCGCCGCTATCACCTTCCGTGCGGTCGGTAGTCTCTTCACCGGTCTCGGCGGCGTCATCCTGGCCCTCTTCCTCATCGCCGCTCTCGGAGGCGGCCCCCCAGCTCTCGTCCTCATCGCCGCGATCGGCGGCGCCCCCCCGGCCCTCTACCTCATCGTATTCCTCCCACCATGGCTTGTTGGCCTCTCTGGCGACTTCCTCCTGGGTCTTAGGGTTAGAAATGCCCGACATGTTTATTTGCACTTCATTAAAAAGAGGCAAATAGTTAGTACATAATGCAACGGAAAAATTCAAAATTTCGGCATGACTTTTGCTAATTTTTCTACCTATGAGTGCCCATTTCTCAACCGAAACGGAAGCGAATCAACACTTCGGGAGAAATGGGCAACTCAGTTTATTCATCCACACTTGACAACATCTCATAAGCATATATAACAGCAGATTATGGTCAAAATATCTCATTGCATAACACATAACAGCAGCAATATTCTCAAGATAATATGGAGTACAAAAATTTAACAGCTCAGCTTACATGAAGTTACATTATACAAGGCATATTTGCATCAAAATTTATCTGCCATTTTGCAGAGTGTAAATCATGGTTTTTGACAGCAGTTCATTTTATGGCTGAAAAGAACATCATTTCTATGCATCCACGCCAATGCAAGTTAGCACAATTAACTCTAGGATGTCAGATAAGCTAATAACAAGTTACAGAAACTTCCTGTAAAAACCAATGTTCAGAATTGCTTCGCTGCCGTATCAATCCATCGAAGCATGCTGCTGTTAACATGAAATTATAAAGCTGCTGCTAATCGATTCTAACAGCGAGCAGGCGAGCAAGCGAGGAACATGATTCTTGTTCGATTCTAACAGCGAGCAGGCGAGCAAGCGAGGAACAGCGAGCAGGCGAGGAACAGCGAGCAGGCAAGCATCGGGAGAAGGGCGCGTACCTAGAATCGGGCGGGGAAGGTGGTGGAGATGGCGCCGCCGAACAGACGGTGTCGCGGCGTGCTCCTCTGCAGCGGCGGCGGCGCGACGACGGGGATCCTCTTCTGCAGGGACGGCGGCGCGACGTGCTCCTCTTCGGGGGCGGCGGCGGGCTCCTCTTCGGGGGCGGCGGGCTCCTCTTCGGGGGCGGCGGGCTCCTCTTCGGGGGCGCGACGTGCTCCTCTTTGGGGGCGGAGGGCTCCTCTTCGGGGGCGGCGGCGCGACGTGCTCCTCTTCGGGGGCGGAGGGGCTCCTCCTCTGCAGGGACGGCGGCGGGCTCCTCTTCGGGGGCGGCGGCGCGACGTGCTCCTCTTCGGGGGCGGCGGGGGTGGAGCGAGGAGTCGATCTCTGGCGGCTATCTAGGGTTTGCGGCGGCTATCTAGCGAGGAACAGAGAGAGAAGCAGTGCGCGGGGGAGGGGATCGATCCGCAGTTTTACTAAGTGTCAAAATTCTGTGGCGCATCTAATGGTGGGATGCGCCACAGAATTAGAGAATTCTCTGGCGCATCCCACTAATAGATGCGCCACAGAATTTATTTCCTTTTTTTTCTAAAAATTCTGTGTATGCACTCCCTCTGTTTCAATGAATAAGGCTTATATTTTTTCTAAAAATTCAAAGAACCTGAAGTTTGACCAAATTTTCATATGATGTCTATATAATATTATAGTTGTCGATAGTTTCTAAAAATATAAGCCTTATGCTTTGGAATGTGCATACACAAAAAAGTCTCGATCACACACACCAAAAAAATCTTCTCCGTCCGGTTCCGAGCTAGCTTAGCGTTTCTTGCCCTTCTTGTTGGCGGTTGAATACTTTATGCCGGCCACCTTGAGATTTCTTCGTGTGAACGGACAACCTTTAGTAGGTAGGGAGGTCTTCCTTCTTACTTTACTAGTAGTAGGCATGTCGAAGTGCTTGTCGAATTCCTCCTCGATCTTCGGGTCACCATTCTTGTCCAAGTCTTCCTCGTTTGCGTCTCCTTCCATTCCTATGATGCTCCTCTTGCCCCTCCTCACGACAACACGGCTAGGCCTCGACGGGTCGGTGATGAAGAAGCATTGGTCAACTTGGCTACCGAGTACCCATGGCTCATTTTTCGCGGATGCGTTCTTCGATTTGGCATCCGGTATAACCATGGTGGTGAAATATCGGCCTTCTTTTTCGACCTTCTTGGCCCATCTCACACGGAACATTGGCACCGTCTCTCCACAGTAATTGAGCTCCCATATCTCCTCGATCCTTCCGAAAAATCTTTCCTTGATACTAGTCTCGTCATCGGCGTATGATAGCATAGTTACTCCTGAGTTTTGATTTTCACTATTTCTGTCCTTTTCCTCGGTGTAGAATCTGTAACCGTTGATGTCGTACCCCTGATAGGTCCTTACGTTATGCCCGGGGCCCTATGATAAGGTGTATATGAGTTTTTCATCTTCGGTAGAAGGCCTTCTGCTCTGTGCTTGAAGTAGTTGACTTTGCTTAAACCAAAGCGTGAAGCTGGAGTTGTGCTCTTTGGTTACGTCTCCCATCTTCCTTGGCCGGCCCATATCGATGTAATTCTGCTCGATTATGCTTTTGTGCTCTTGCACAAAAGGTTCGACCAATTTTAAGTGTTGTAGCGCGACCCGGTGAGCCCTTTCAAAGTCGTCGCGTCGATTGACAATGCCCACATGGACTGAGCGGTAGCCCTCGCGGTGACCGACTCCAGCGAGCCTGCCGAGGTGCGTCCTGGTGGGCAGACCAACATGATCCTGGTCGTCCTCAGTGCTTAGATAATTCTGGCAGAAGGAGATGCACTCGTAGGTTAGGAACCCCTTGGCCATGCTTGTGTCTGGACGGGCCCTGTTGCGAACGTATCCTTTCATGACACAGTTCTGCCTTTCGAAAGGCATCATGTTGTGGAGGAACGTCGGGCCGAGCTGCCTGATGTCATCAACGACATGGAGAAGGAGATGGACGCATATATCACAGAATGCGGGCGGGAAGTAAATCTCGAGCTCACATAGTATCACCACGATCTCATCCTGTAGCATCTTGAGCTGCCTCACGCCGATCGACTTCCTGGTGATAACGTCAAAGAAGTTGCAAAGGCCAAACAGCGTATCACGGACGTGCTCGTCCATTATCCCTCGGATCGCAACGGGAAGTATCTGCGTCATGAGCACGTGACAATCGTGAGACTTCATCCCGGTGAACCTCTTCTTTGCTACGTCTAGATATCTGCTTATACTCCCCGAGTAACCGTGCGGAAGTTTCACTCGTAGGAGGCACCTAAAAAACTGCTCGAGCTCCTCCGGACTCATTGTGAAGCAGGCAGCGGGAAGCACCACCGCGTTCTTCTTAGCCCTTTTGCGGAGACGTTGAGTCCCTTCCGTCTGATCATCATCATCATCGTCGTCGTTGTCATTAGTATCGGGGGCTTGAAGAGCTTTTCTGATGCCAAAATGTTTCAGATCGTATCTTGCTTTCGGCCCATCTTTGGACTTTTCCGAGTTGCAAAGAGTGCCAAGCAGACTCTCGGTAACGTTCTTCGTAATGTGCATGACATCGAGGCTGTGGGGCGTGCGGAGGACCTTCCAGTACTCCAAGTCGTGGAAAATAGACCTCGCTTTCCATACACCGAGCAGCGGCTCTGGCTTCGGTCGCTTCTTTCCCGGCGCTGGGCACTCCTTCCAATTTTTTAGAAGATTGTCGATTTCTGCACCGCTCCTCTGTCGCGGGGGTCCATCGAGCTCATCTTTACCATTGAACAGATCAGCGCGTTTTCTCCACGGGTGATCCAAGCGAAGCCACCTTCGAGCACCTGGGTACACGGTTTTCGAGGACCCGGGATCCCTTGGTAGCTGTAGATGCGGGGTCTCGTCCATGCACTTCACACAGCCGCAGAATCCGTGGCTGACCTAGGCAGATACGTATGCGCAACCAGGATAGTCCGTGACCGTCGTGATCAACGCGGCTCTCATATCGAAATAAGTTCTACTGTAGGCATCCCACGTACGGGGTGGCGTCTTCCACAACGTGTCTAACTCCTCTTTCAGCAACCCGAGATACAAATGCATGTCGACACCTGGTTGTTTCGGCCCCTGAATGAGAATACTCAGGTGTATATACCTTTGCTTGGTGCACAGCCACGGGGGTAGGTTGTAAGGCCATACAAACACAGGCCAGGTGCTATGCGTGCTACTCTGGTTGCCGAACGGATTGAGTCCATCAGTGCTCATACCCAGCCTGATGTTCCTTCCGTCGCCCCCGAACCTAGGGAAGGCGATGTCCAATGCTTCCCACTGGCCAGCGTCTGAAGGGTGTGTCAGCATATAGCCCATCTCCGGATCTTCTTCGGGCTTCTCCCTTTCCACGTGCCATTGCATGAGCTTTGCTTCCTTAGGGTCCACGAAATACCGCTGCAGACGGGGAGTGATAGGAAAGTACCATACCACTTTTCGAGGTACCTTCTTGTTCCCAACCTTGTACCGTCCGTGGCCGCACACAGGACATGTGGTCATGTCCTTGTACTCCCCCCGATAAATCACGCAATCATTGATGCAGGCGTGGTATCTTTCGTGCGGTAGGTCAAGAGGGCACACAACTTTCTTGGCCTCCTCGATACTACTTGGCAATGTGTTCCCCTCTGGGAGACGATCGTGCCAGAATTTCATGTTCTTGCTGAAGCTGGAATCGGTCCATTTGTTCTGCGTCTTCATCTGCAGACAATCAAGTGTTACATGCAAGCGCGTATCCTGCGGACGGCACCCAGGAAATATCGGAGTCATCCCGTCTTTCTCCATTTGCGCCAGCTTGGCTCTCTCTCTGGCTGCAGCTCTGTCGTTGCTCGTCTCATGGAGGAGCAGATCTTGAACATGAGAGTCCCGCAAGGCCGAAAATAGCGGAGTCGCGCCAGAATCTTCTTCTTCATCATGATCTTCTCCGCCGGTAACTTCTACTTCATGATGATATTCTCCGCCGACTTCTTCTTCATGATGATATTCTCCACCGACATGTGGTGCTTCGTCATCTCGCTCGCCACCATGGTCTTCATGCGCACCATTTGTTGGGGCCGGCCGCGCCTGGTTGTCCTGCATGAAACCGCGCCTCAGCAGGTGCTCCTCCAGTTGTCCGGAATCAGGGTTGATCCAGCGCTCGAGTTTGCATGATCGACACGGACATCTTATCTGGCGCCTATTGTTCCGAATCATGTCCTCCTTCGCGTCTTTCTTGTATCTACTAATTCGAGCGGAACTCATCGAGAGGACCGTGGTTGGTCTGCAAATGGTACACATAGAGCAGAAAATTAGAACCGCAACACATGCACACACATGCATGGAACTCTCCTAAAGGTATACATAGAGCGGAAAAATTCGGCATGACCTCTCCTAAAGGTAGGACGTATGGGTAGTATAAAAATTTGCCGAAACGGAAATGAATCAACGTCTCGACAAACATCCATGCACCACACCGGCACACACACAAGCGCTTCACGTGCAACAATCATCCATACACAAGATCGACATGCGCATGCATGTCCCCTCCAAATACTCACCTTGTAGATTTGATACCGAGACGAGACCGCGATCGATGAGTTGGAGAGGAGGAGAGAGTATGGAGAGGCTTCTCCTCACCGCCAATTATGTATCAACCAAAGTAAGTACAATAAGTACCAAAGAAAGTGAAAACTATGGCCAAAATGGGATGAGAGGGAAGGGAGCTAGAGCTAGATCTAGATGGAGGAGAGGAAGATGAATGGCTTGGGAGTGTGGGAGGTGTGGTAGGTTGGCACTTTAAAGGTGTGGGACGAGCTAATTCTGTGGCGCATCTGGTCAAGTGCTCCACAGAATTACACTAATTCTGTGGCGCACTAGACCTGATGCGCCACAGAATATTCTAATTCTGTGGCGCACCAGACCAGATGCGCCACAGAATGTACTAATTCTGTGGCGCATTACGCCCGGTGCGCCACAGAATTAGTGGAACCAATGATTGGGGCTGGCAGGGAGTGGGCCCCACCAAAATTCTGTGGCGCATGGCCTTCTGGTGCGCCACAGAAATTCTGTATTTTTGTGGCGCACCCTTCTAGGTGCGCCACAGAATTATTTTCTGTGGCGCACTGCTGGCTAGTGCGCCACAGAATTGCATCCCACCTATAAGGGTTTTCCTACTAGTGGTTGCACAAAAAATGCCATGAGTTGAATACCCGACAAAGCGCCTCCTTTGCCTCCTTTCAGAGCTTGAATGCGAGATAGAAGAGGAAGAACTTGTTCTATTTCCGCATCTGAGGGAAGCGCATCCCACGACGCCAATTTCTTCACTTCCTGGGAGGCATCGAAAGGGGCTAGACCGTATTCATCTTCAGGAGAGGCCTTGCGGTCTTTGATATAGAACCACTTTGTCCTCCACCCTTGGACAGATGCGGCCGTGGAAAATTCGAGATATTGTGCCTCAGGACGCACAGAAACAACGGCTCCGCCCAGTTCGGGTTTTCTGGCCAAAGCAACATTGGGGCGGAGCCGGCAGATCGACCTCCAGAGAAGAAAATGGGGCTCAATGCCCAAGAATGACTCGCAAAGAGTCACGAAGCAAGCAATGTGGAGAATGGAGTTCGGTGTGAGCTGGTGAAGCTGCACACCGTAAACAAAGAGAAGCCCACGAAGAAACTCGTGGGCAGGAAGAGAAAGGCCGCAGAGGAGGAAGGCAAGAAACATTACCCGATAACCGCTCGGGGGCTGCGGGATCCGCTCGGTGCTAGGGAATTTGATGGAGTCATCGGCGGAGATGAGGTCGTCCGTCCTGGCCTTCTCTACCTCCTTCTTCGTGATGGAACAGGTCACCCAGTTGGTCGCAGAGTTCGCCTTTCCCTTGGTCATGGTGTTCTTGGTCGCCAGGTGCTTAGCACGCATCTATCAATCCGCGCCTGGGGGCTATGCATGAAAGGAGAAGGAAGCAGAGATCGACAATGGCGGCGGCGGCGGAGAGAAAGAGCTGGTAAACAGTAAAATTCCCCACTACCCCCCCTTATATACCTTCTAAGAGAAGGATCGTGGGCTGAGACGTGGCGCAAAGAGCGGAAATGGTTCGCACTCATACAGACTGACGCACTCATTGATGTCATAAAGAAGATGATATGAGAAAGAAGAAGGATGACGCCGACAAGTGCAAAATCTATAGACAAGACTATATACGAAGGACTTTCGATTATAGCCTTGGGGGCTACTATTTTCAAGAATGTTGAATGCAACTTCTAACTGGAGTGATGGACGCGTATTAGACGACAGGTTATCATTCAATTATTTCGAGTTGAAGTATGATGGACTACATTATATTTGAGCCTATACTCGAAAAAGTATTTTTTTTTACTATAGCCTCGGGGGCTACTCCCTTCGGGAGCGCTGAGTGCGCACCTGACGATATTTCTTGGCAAGCATTGAAACATGTGAAGTGGAGGAGTGTTACTCCCATCGGGAGCGAGTTTTATGGTTGTTTAAACCCGAATATTTTCAGTCAAAAGAGACTGCGACATAAGATTCTCGAGTTGCGTTATCGCAACGAAACTCGAATGCCATGATTTATCACGAAGGTAAGCCCCCGGGATCCGTCCTGTGTGGCCTGGTATACGCACATGGATGTGCTCTGCTGGTATGTATCCGTGTGTACGACGCGAAGAAAATCCTGGTGGACGCACTGGGTACCCTGAGAATCACTGGGATTCATTCTTTGAAAGTCCTAAATGCGGCAAAAGAGTGGGTTTGACCGGTATCCCGAATTCAAATCCAAGGGGGTTGAATTTGAAGTAGGTGACAAGTATCTATTCCGGCAGTTAACTGACCTCTTGATCCGTCAGAGTTGTCAGGCTTGTTCATCAAAGCCCCTTGCGAAAAATTATCATGAAACTAAGTCGAAAGACCAAGTCGAAGATTTGAAGATATGAAGAAGTCGAAGAATTGATCAAGACGAAGATTTAAAGATTAGAGATTCAACCCGAATCTGCAATTCTGGTAGAATCTCAGGGGCTACTGACAAGGGTATAGCTAATAGAGCTCGTTAGTTGAGTACCCCTGAGGCCCGTTGAGCTAGGCCCAATCTACTATATACTAAAAGCACAATACGGAAGTCTAAAATAGAGACACCACGTTAATCCACATCATTAGAATTATGGTGATTGTTAGATCTAAAATTCACGGTATAGATTAAAAGATAAAAAGCTGTTACGTAACATAAGGCGCATACCAAAAAAAGTCCACCAAAGACACGTGCAAGAAAAAAAAGGCAACCAAAATAGGTTGCACGTACAAGAAAAAAAGATCCACCAATGACACGTGCAAGAAAAAAAGGCAACCAAAATAGGTTACACGTACAAGAAAAAAAAAGCAAAAATAGGCTGGCACGTATAAGCTAACAAGGAAATCGAACAAATCAACCGAGAGCGAATCCACCGATTGAATAAAAAAATCTCCGATCTTTAGTAACTGAACCAACTAGCCCAAACAGTGGTGCTTATATAAAGACTAATCAGCGTGTCTTTTTTTAGGGAGACCATTAGCTATCTACGAATACATCCACCAGAAATTCAAATCAGTACCTAGCTACGAGAATAGCAAGGAAACAAATATGAGTCTGTGTATAAAAAAGGCAGCAAATATATATACTAATAAATTTAAGTACTACAAATGGTCTAAAATCCTCCTAGACAAATAGCACGCTTACATGTGTGCAAGATATTCACCCATATGGTGACATGGGCACCAACTACCAAACACATACATCAGCTATATAAATTCTATGTAAAATCAACACAATTACGAGTAAAGAAATTCAAAAAACATTAGAAATTTAATCTCTTATTACGTCAATAAAGAATACGACTATTATGTGAAGTTTGAGATGATAATAAAATTTACTCTAGCTAACTAAAGAACATGCATGGAGCAAAAAGTACGCCAAGTTTAGAATACTATATTACATGTCTAGAAAGAACTTTAATAGTCTTTAATTTATGGGTAAATGATTACTTTACCATTTGAAAATTAGTTACTCCCTTCGATTGGAAATAAGTTTTGGTAATTTTATACTAACTTTGCATAAAGTTTTTACCAAGTCACCAACATTTATTTCCGATCAGAGGGAATACATGCATAGAATCTTAAGTGTTACAAAACCATATCAATATATTAATGACATAATACAAATATACATGATTATATATAAGGGTATTTATTGAGGTATTACGTTAATTCAAATTATTTAGACAGTTCGATAGAAAATTGAGGGTTACAATTTAACCAATAATGTTTTTTTTAAAGGAAAGCGGTGGGGGAGACCCCCACAGCGAGTTTTTTTAATAAATAGTAAGAACCCAAATTCGCATCCGTGGGGATTTGAACCTAGGTGCCTGGGTTGTACATCTACTCCCATAGCCAGTTGAGCTAGGCTCACTTCTTAATTTAACCAATAATGTTACGTGATATCGGGTTGACATATAACAACATAGTTTAAGTATAACACGTTTGACCGAGCCAAGCCCTAATATCCAAGTAATGAGACGTGTGCTAAAAAAAGTAATGAGACATGATTTCCAAAAAAAAAAATCAGACGTGATGTTCCTGGACTATTTCCAAACAGACAAAAAAGTGAGAGTTCTTAAATATATATTGTGTGTGTCCGATCTTCAATATGTCATGACAACTAAAGTGCTAGACACCTAAAATTACCAGGTTAGGTACATGTTACATAGTGTAAACTTATATTCTGCACAAAAAATGAGTATGCAAAAAATGAAATGCTGACAAAAGGACAAGAGATGTAAAACGGGTACATATGAAACATTTTGAAAATTATTTTCTAAGACTTTCACCTCAAGTGGTATTACGTTAATTCACATCATTCAAATTATTTAGACTGTTAGATATAAAATTGAGGGTTATGATATAAGCAATAACATTACGTGATATGGGGGTGACATGTAACAGCACAGTTCAAGTATAACAGATGGCGCCAAGTCCTAATATCCAAGTAATGAGACGTGTCCAAAAAAAAGTAACAAGACATGATTTCCAAAAAAAAAAGTAATCAGACGTGATCTCTCTGGACTGTTTCCAAACAGAAAAAAGAGACAGTCCATGTGTTGTATGTAAGTGCTGATTAATATATATATTGTGTGTCCGTTCTCCAATATGTCATGACAACTAAAGTGCTAGACACCTAGAATTATCAGGTTAGGTACATACGTACTAGGTTACATAATATAAACTTATATTCTGCACAAAAAATGAGTATGGCAAAAAATCAAACGCAAACTAGAAAACAAGAGATGTAAAACGGGTACATAAGACATTTTGAAATGTCAAACAACTCTTCTATTTGTGCACAATAATTTTACGAGAGAAAAAAGGACAGGAAGTTTACATCTCCTAGGATAGCATGCTAAGAGACAGTCGAGTAGGAAAGGCCTGCATATATAACTTCATTGCTAATTATGACCCATAAACCAGACATTATTATAATAGAATAATATACTTGTCATAAAACTGTTGGCTAGCTCGTGGTTTGATGATTACTTCAACCTATTGATGTAATATCTTGTGGTACAAAAAATACATATCAACATGTCTATGATATTTATGGACAAGGAATAATCATTTGCCGCAAAATTAAAAATTGTTTCAACGCAAACAAGAATTTTTTGGCATAACATTTTTGTTGGTTAGAGATATATATTCATATAATATGTACAACATAAATACATACAAAATCAATGATTTATTTATTGATCATTTTTCAACATAAAAAAGATGATCCCCTCGCATTTGCGAGGGCCACCTTGCTAGTTGTAATAATAGTCGAGATACGAGTTCTTACCGTATGTCGATATTGTAATCTGTATCGGACCCTACCCGATCCTCGAGACCTGGCCACCTATATATAGGGGCCAGGAGGGGATGGTGTAGGCCAGATTGAAAGCAAGCCAGATTGAACACCCAAGTTTACTTTTGATATATACTTATTTCGACTAATCTTACCTTCGAGTTCATCCGACGCCCTATTCCCCCGATCCTAAGTCCTTCATCTAGGACATTTGTCGAGTTAACCCTCGTCACCAGGTATACCAACTATTCCTTGCTCTATTAAAACTAATTATGTTAGAACTGCTTTGTGCGATTTGGGAGCCGGAGTTAGTGTCATGCCTTTTTCACTCTATAAGAGACTTGATCTAGAAAAATTGATATCAACTGATATACCTTTGCAAATGGCTGATAAGTCTACTACTATTCCTATTGGTATATGTGAGGATGTTCATGTTCAAGTGGCTAATAATTGTTTTATATTAACTGACTTTGTTGTGTTGGAATGCCTGAAGATGATAATATGTCTATTATTCTTGGGAGACCTTTTCTTAACACTATAGGTGCTGTTATTGATTGCAACCAAAGGAAAGTAACTTTTAATGTTAATGATAAGGAGCACATGGTTTATTTTCCCAAGAAGATTGATAGAAAATATGGTCTAAATTCAATCAAAAATATTGAGACCATTAAAGTTGGAGAAATTTATTGTTCAAGGCTAAAGCCCAAGGAAGAATATGAAATTGTTATGGTTGGGACTATGCCTATCAAAGTTGAGGTAACATAATCATTTAGTGAAATGCAAAGTTTTGTTTCATAAAAAAATTGTTTTGGTAACAAGACTTGATCAACCTTGTTAACAAAGTGGTTTTTGAAAGAATGAAACTATGTTTTCACCGCATTTACTTTTGTTCACCCATGTTTCTGCTGTTTAGTTGCATATTAGAGTATATTAGAGCTGTTGTAGACTTGTTTTGAATTTGTTTTCCATCGTTCCGTATTCGTTTTCCCATGTTTTTAATCATTTGTCAATTTCTGAAAATCCTCAAAATAAAGTTTCTCAAAAAATTGCAGAAAATTCTTATTAAATTTTTACGTCAAAAAGGGGCAGAGAGGCACCTAGGACACCCTAGGGGGACCCACCATGCCACCACACCACATGGTGGCGCGGTCCAAGCTAGGCCGCGCCATGGCATGGTGTGGGGCCCCTTGGCCCTCCACTTATTCTTCCACCTGCCACTCCACTCTCTCTCCCAAAAAACTCCACTCCTTTGGTCAAACCCGAGTTCTAGTTGTTCTTGCTTGCGATTTTCGATCTCCTTGCTCAGCCCATCTTTGCTGCTGAGATTTGGAGCATTTGTTCTCTGGTATGTGACTCCTTCGATTGTCCAAGTAGAATTTTGTTTAGTGGAGTATTTCTTGAGTATTTTAGCACTATAGGTGACAGGTTAAATGATTTTGCATGCTTGTTCTATTGCTTAGATAAGTTATTTTGATGCATGTTAGCCCTCTTGCAACTCCCTATAGTAGTTTCCTTCATTTGTTTGTCTCAAAATCATGTTTTATGAGGTTTGCTTAAAAATTTCAGAAAAGGGAAATGGATAATCACACTTATGGAGAAGTCTTTGAGAGAGAAGCACCAAGGTCATCAAGGACTTCAAGATCAACTACTCAATTCAGGACATCCTACAATGAAGACCTTATATCACCGAACATTGGCGATGAGGGGGGTGATGGAGATGCACATCCATCAACTTTCCCTTATACTAACTTTTTGAGTGATGCAGGGATCCTTGAGGATTTCTTACTCCTTGTTGACAGGGTTGGTTTGACTACATACATTCTTGATGAGAGTAACCAATATGCTATGCTCACAAAGATTTTTGTTGAGAGCTTTAAATTTTCTAACTCCGCCTTCAAGCCATCTATTGCATTTAAAATTTATGATAAGTCTATCACCATATCTTTGGAGAGATTTTGCAGCATCCTAGGTATTGCCATGTTTAGGATAGCAAAGAGGATTCAGAACCGACCCGCTGATTTGCTGGAGGTCTACCGAGGGGTGACCAATGATGATGACCGCACAACCCAGCGTGGCAAGATAAGAAACATTTAACTCCCAGCTATTAGATACTTTGCTTACTATCTTGCCACTAGTATTCTTGGTAGGGAGAACACTAGTAATATTTCTAATTATCATTTAGCTTTTCTAGCTACTGCACTTGATGTTAGTAGGATGTACAACCTTGGTGCTCTGATTGCTCGTCGCTTAGCTGCTAGGGGACCCATTTATGGAGGCATTATTGCTGCGCACATTTTTGCTGCTTTGGGCCTTTTTATTGCTCCTGATGACACATTGCTAGTCTCACAGAGAATTGATCTTGCTGCTATGAAGATCCATCACTTTGTTACTGCCAGCTCTTGTGTAGGAAGTCTAGTTTACAGAATGTTATTTACTGATGGAGATGAAAGGGAAGTTCCCTTGCCACAGAACAGTTTGTTCAGAATTTGCAGGGGACCTTGGTCGCGCTCAAAGGAGGAGTTAGACGAGCAGCTTAGGTTGCTTGGCTTCCACATGCAGCAGGGTGCCGAGAGCCAGGAGAAGGAGGCGCCCTCTGATTATTACACCATGCATCATATCGGGGCGCCCTCAAGCTCATATCAGGATGAAGGTACTTCTTCGTCATATTTTGGAGATGCCACTTCTTGGTCGCGTTGGGATTGATCTCCACTTAGGCCAAAAGCCTAAGCTTGGGGGGAGGTATACCGACAACCCACTCATCTATACATCATATTCTGTCGGGACTTTGTATATGCATGTTTCGTTTTCTTTCTTTTTCTTTATTGTTCTTGTTTTATTTCTACTTTCCAAAACACAAAAAGACCAAAAATATTTATGTTGCTTCTCTTTGTTTGCTTCTTTATTTTTGTACTTTTGGTTTGCTTCACCTTCTATTTTTGGTTTGGTATTCGAAAAATCCAAAAAGATTTTGCTTTGTTTGTTGTTTCCTTCTGTTCTTGTTTTAAAATTCGAAAACCCAAAAATATTTGTTGTTCTTTTCCAGTTTTGTAAAGTTTGTTGCAGAGTTCAGTCTCCCGTGACTCTATTGGAGCTGGGTTATCACTTCATATTATTCAAGCCACACAAGTGAAAGGCAATAATGACGACTTATGACAATTCGAGATGTGGTGAGAGGCTGGTATGAACTCTATTTGTTTTCATTTTTGTACATATACTCATTTATGTGGACATGCTTAGTTTGTTCGTGTAAGGTGTATGTTATTTAATGGATGCTTAGTAGTTCTTGCTCTCATATATATGATTAGTTCCTATTTACTAATAGTTTGTAGCATGTCATATAGATGTTTGTTTGCATTGTTCTATTCATAAAATGGTATGACATTGTGGTATCCTCCTCTGAATGTTTCATTTGAATCGACTTGGCACATGCTCAAGCATGCATATGACTAAACAAAAGTCAATTAAGCCTTGATGATTTATTTTGCCTCAGAGCTCTTGTATCGTTTTTATGCCTATATTAATTTTGTTTTGTCACAAGCATGATTATGACAGTTACTGCTCTCTCTCGATTGTCGCTTCCTAGTCTTTTGCTAGCCTTCACTTGTACTGAGAGGGAATACTTCTCGTGCATCAAACTCCTGAAAACCAAGTTATTCCAAAGAGTTCACTATAAATTCCCATGCATGGTATTTCAAGCCATTCCAAGTAAATTTTCATGTGCTACCTTTCAAAACCTTCAAATACTTCTCATTTTGTGACACTGTTTTTAGCTCATGAGGACGTAGTGGTCGGATTTGCTACCTTCCATATTGAATTAAGAACCCCTCAACTTGCATGCTTCATCTGCTCGTCATTAATTTTGCAAGAGAGCTGGTCAGACCATTGTAACCTTAAAAAAAGGCACTCCTCCATGGTATGTCAAAGTTGGTGGGCACCCGAAGGATTCGGTTAGCCATGGTTTGTGAAAGGAAAAGTGGGAAGGAGTGCCAAAGTTTATAAAAGAGCATGTATGTGCCAATTTTTTAAAGAACTCGAAACCACTCTCAACTTGTTTAGTATGAAAGATAGCAAGAACCCCATTGCCAGTCATTGACAAGAACAACCACCTCTCAAAATAATTTGTATCTCTGTTTTACAAATGAAAAGCTCTAGCACATGTTAGTCCCTGCTTCCTTCTGCGAAGGGCCTTTCTTTTACTTTATGTTGAGTCTTCATCTTCTAACTTTAAGCACCTTCTTGAGAGCATGGCTATCATTCTTAGTGCAATGTGCTTGTCCTAGAACACGGTTAATTGTGGTATAACTTTGATGCTTGTGTCTTTGATATTTCTACTTCTAGTCTTCTCTTGAACTTCAAAGGTGCCTTGGCATTTATGTTTTGCTCCACAAATAAAGGCAAGCGAGATACCACTTTTTCATATCTTATTATGAGCATTACAATCTTGTAACTTCTTATGTTTCATGTTGGTTATTATTAGTGTGTTGGTACTTCTTCATAGCTTCATGACTATGAGATAACATTAGTTGCATACTTCTTATTATGAATTGCTTAAGTACTTGATCATATAGTGAGAATATATACATCTTATGAAGCAAATGTGTTCGTGAAAGTTTCTTTTATCGCACTCAGTTGATAACTGAATTGCTTGAGGACAAGCAATAAGCTAAGCTTGGGGGGAGTTGATACGTCCAAAACGTATCTACTTTCCCGAACCCTTTTGCTATTGTTTCTCCTCTAATTTGTGTGTTTTGAATACCGCTAACACGGACTAATGCTATTTTTAGCAGAATTGCTCGGGTGTCTCGTTTTTGTGCAGAAATCCGATTTTCAAGAAAAATCCCAGAAAATACTGCAAATTTCATATTTTACCAGAAGACACACGGAGCCAGAATACGAGACAGAGAGGGGCCACGAGGGGCTCACACCACCTGGTGGCGCAGGCTAGGCCAGGCCGCGCAGGGGGTGGTGTGGCCGCCCTAGCCATCGCCTCGACCCCTTCTTCTGCCTACATATACCCTCTAACCTAAAAACATCGGGGGTTTGGCATTTTTCCCAGATAGAGTTCCGCTGCGCCGCCACCACTAGAAACCGCTATTTGGAACCAGAAACTCCGTTCTGGCACCCTGCTGGGACGGGGATTTGGAGGAGATCATCGCCATCATCATCACCGATGTCTCTCCATCAACCATCCATGATTCCCCCATCCATGTGTGAGTAATTCCCGCTGTAGGCCGAAGGGGATGGTAGGGATTGGATGAGATCATTCATGTAATTGCTACGAGATTGTTAGGGCATGGTGCCTTGACGAGGTTCGACCCCGGCAATGCCCATGCTTGAGGGCTTTCGAATCATGGAGCGCTTATGGGATCTGACGAACTCGACGGCGATCAGACGACACAGGGAGACACAGGTTTTACCCAGGTTCAGCCCCCTTATTGGGTAAAGACCTACGTCGTGCTTGTCTGACTTTATTTATGGGGTGGCTACAATGGTGGTGTCACAACAATGGCGTAGATTAGATCTAGCTGAAAGTGGAGAGCTCTCAAGAATTCGAGCGCTCAGGTGTATGGTAGCAAAAAAGGTGTCTAGCCGCTTCAGGACCTCCCTCCCAACCTTTTATATGCGAAGGTTGGGTCTCAGGATTGTCCTCCAAGCAAAGTACAGATAGAATCGGTTTGAATAAACCCTAGTCGAGCCCTAATCCAACTTGATCTCCTCGACTCCTTGCCTTGTACGCCAAGTCTCGTTCCTAGGCTGCGCCAGGCTATCGCTTTCATGGGCCTTGCTATTCCTTCGGTAGATGCTCTTCCTGGACCGAAAACCAGGTAGGCCAATATCGAGGACCCGTGGGTCATTCCTTCGTCAGTAGCCCCCGAGTGCCTAGGATAGTCGAAGACTATGGCATGGACTCTAACTCCATATCAATTCGAGTCCTTATTTGGCCGCATATAAAATCTTTTGCCCTACCTATAGAGACGAAAAGCCACGACATGTATACGAATGGTGTGATAGTAAAGTTAGTCAATTCAAACAGGCTCATTTCAAGCCTCGAAGACGCATAGATTTATTGCTAGAGGGATTGGCTTAACTAGTCTGGAACTCACGCCGGGTCCAGTTAATTGCATACCCGCATGGACTAGCGCCACTTCGAACCAAGCCGCGTATGGACTTATCAGGTCGAAGCCCAGTAGTGTGTAAGGCACTCGATGCGTCCATCGATGCAAGACTTCATGCCGCAGGGATGGAAAATTCTCTCAGCAGAGCGCGTTTGATGCGATTACTGGGCCATCTAGTGTTGCTAACTGTGGACTTATCTTTGTATTTGACATACGGCATCCGAATTGGTATATTTCCACCAAAATTCGGGTAAACAAGAATGAGTATAAGCGTGACTCGGGATTTAGAGGAGCTAAAATCTCCACCTGAATTGAAGCTGAGGCAGTGCTGGCCCCAAACGAAAGAGCATCTGCGGACTGATGCCCATAATTGATCATAGCAATGGCACCGACGGCCTGACTGCATGGACTTGATGGACTATGAAAAGCGCCCTCGATCAATGAAAGGATATCGCAAACTCTGCAGCACATAGGGATGTTGTAATCCCGAAATAAGTGGTCCATGAAATTGAGATTTATTACTTGAGTAAAACAATGGCGCTGCCGGCCGAAAAGAAATGATTCAAGAGATCAAGATCCACAACTCGAATAGTAAGACGATGCTGCTGGCCCGAAAGAAACAATTCGAGGGATCGACATCCACAACTCGAATAGTAAGATGGCATCGAATAAAGCCAAAAGAAATACTCGAGGGGCTGGCAAGACACCATGCCAAAAACCTCAAGGGTCGATGCAATGATCCCGAAAATCAATCCCAGACGGAAGGAAGGTGCTTTGAAAAACTACCTTTGTACCTCGAATCGCGCAAAGAGGGCGATGGTCCCAGAAAACTTTCGTTGTGAAAGGACAATGGATTTCGGTGGTACATACCTCGAGAAGACAAAGACTGAAAAGACTTCTCCCCTTAGATGAAAGAAAACAAACCTCGCAAATAGTGACATCAGTGATGATGCATCACTTCTTTGAGTTGTCACGCCACCCGTCGCAGGGATAGCGTGACATTGATAAGACTGGACACCTAGTGGGCCCTATGCCGTGCACGCCGGTGTGGGGACCCCGGATTAGCCATCTGAAATACCCGATATGCATACAATTCACGATCCCATGATCAGTGTGTCGTGAATCCATATATCCGAGTTGATAACAAAATTACATCATCCATTACAATTCCGAAATAAAAGTCTTACAATTGCTCACATGACCAAGTATGATTTTGCCACGCAGGGCAAGTCTACAACTAAGCAGCGGATACCAAACAGCGTTGATGACCCACGTCACGCCTACTACCCTACAGACAACTGACTGGGAGACGTTCCTAGTTCGCATCAGCATCATCGTTCCCACCATCACCTTCCTCAAAGCCTTCTTCATAGTCTGACCAAGTTAATAGCCAGGGACAAAGCCGTGAGTATATTTGAATTGTACTCGCAAACCATCTAAGAAGAAGTGTTGTCATGCAGTTTGGCTGTAGCAAGGAGAAAGGCTCTAATCTAGTTTATCCTATCTAGTCAATTTCTTGTGTCGATATAGCATATCTTACGACATTTCTACATCCTTATTAAAGAAAACATTTAGAAAACCTTTTTAATAAATTCTCTAGGAAAGGGGGAAACTCACTTGATGTCCAAGAGAGAGTCAGTGGTCAATCAAACATGACCACCCTCCTTTATAAAACCAGGTCAATCACACATGACCATCTCCATTTCCTCGGCAGTACCCTGCAAGTACTCCGAACCATAACCGTGCCACGGCAGTACCCTCCGAGTACTCCGTCCAACACCTTTCTCCATTTTTCCGAAAACACTTTATAAAACCAAAACTTGACATTGGGCAATGTAGTGATCTTTCCAACCGTCCATGACCGAGGACTCGGCTATTCGAAAAGATTTACACTCTACAAAGGTTGTACACTTTACCCACAATCATCCGGGTACTCATCGTGTGGGCATCTTCCTCGCATAACACCATATGCCACGACAAGCACCCGATCAAAGCCTTTCGCTTATCTACCTTAGTACGGGAATCTACCCTATGGAGTATGTACCTCCCCGGCACATCCTGGTAGTCTACCTCCATGTTCGAGCGTAACTGCAGTGCCACGTCAGGAGACCCATAGTGTCTTCCGGCCGGATAAATCCCTCGCTGGATCCCGATTTACTATTGCCCACTTACTTGCAGCAATCCGGATTCCAGGGTACCGCGTACCCTTATATAGTTATGAGACTCCCGTACTAAAATAAACAAACTACGAGCTAAGCCCCATCCCATACCAGGGTAATCATGGTTGCACGGGTTAATTGTTCCGAGCGACTACAAAGAAACACCAATGCCTTTTATAAAACCACCAACACCTTCTTCCTTCATGTCCAACTTCATTTGTCCCAAATTCACTTTGAAAACATTTCAGTGGAGTAGATGCTACTCCAAGGTTTTCGAAAACATTTCCAAAATCTTTCCGGCGAGTGTTCCCATCCTAGAGTTTTTGGCTCCACTACAAGTTTTCCAAAGACTCTGATGCTAACCATCAAGTCTCTAATATAGGGGTGTTGAATAGGTGTCAAGGGTGTCATCTTTATAGATGATAACAAGTTGACTTGTGGAGCTAAGTCGTCAACTATTGCTATATAGAGAATAATAGCAATATAGAAAACAATGCATATTAAGAAAACAGTAGTAAAACAATGCAAAGTGAATTAGTAGGATTCAGGTATGCAACAAGTAGATGGCTTGCCTTGAATAGCTATGTCCCTGGGCTCCTTCCGTAAAATAAGTACTCAATGTGTTCCACTTTTTCCTTATGCATTCTTGTGGTAGTCCTCTTCCTCAGTACTCTCAGTGTCGTTCGAATCTAGCGCCGATAAACAACGACAACATATAAGCATGCAAGCATTAACAGAGCACACACACACACACACCATAGCAGCAAACAAATCCCATCAATCGAGTATCAGAAACAAACAAAACAATAATCTGAACACTTTCAGGCATTTCAATAACAATAGCTATTTCTAAGAATAAAGCAAAGATTTATCTATTAACTAAACCCTAATGGAGCTCCAAATAACAAGCAGGCAATTCAATTTGTTAACAAAATGCTATTAGCATATCAATGGAAAGGTATCATTTTTATGAGTCCAACAAAAGTAGATTCACTCAGAATGGATTTGTAGTTAATTTTTCTATGAATTTCCTAATGAAAACAACAGCTGTTTAAGAAAATAAAATCTCAGATATTCTTTGTTTATCATAAAAATATGCAAACAGGGAATATGCTAGCTAATACAATTCCTGACCACTGAAAATTGGAATCATGCAATTATCACTTATAAAACATGATTTGTGATTTAAACAAGTTAAACCAACTCCTGTAGCATTTTAATTACTACACTAAGCACACACATCACAGAGAGGTCAATAAAGTGCCATATGCGAGACAAAACATCACCCTACTTCTGAAAATTAAGTTTGAATGATTTGAATCTACAAATCAACATATTTGAATTTTTGATTGAAAAGGGGCCAGATCTATAAGTTTAAATATAATAAAATCTACAGGGATGTATTTGACATGCCGCCAGCACCAATAGGTAGATATTGGAATAAGGATTCTATAGGAATTTGAATCAAGTCATTTGCATGCTCAGATAATTTACTACGAATTTGTGAAGGTTGCAGAATCTAAGATTTGGTTAGCAGATTATTTTAAAAAAAGAATGGGCCGAAACAGCCGGGTCTGGCCCGAGTAGTGCCAGGCCGGCCCAGTTTTGGATGCCCCAGAACATTGACTGGAAAAAAAAAGAGGATGCTTTAATATTAGTGCTACAGGATATCCATTACATGCACGATGCCTGGCTAGCTCGTGTTCGATCGGAGACGATTGGATCGGAGGAGAGCTCACCAAGGGGGAACTCAGAGGCGACGGAGATGACTCGGGGAAGAAACAGAACGCCGGGCGGTTCTCCTAGAATGGCGCATGCTTGCAGGCGAGCTCGGGAATGAGGAACATGGACGGCGAGACGTACGCCTGCAGCGACGGAGAAGATGGACTCGGCCGCGGCACGTTCTGGGGAGCTGCAGGGAAAACAGATGGGGTGGTTAGGGCTCTCAGGACATGGAGAAGAAGAACGAGAGAGGGAGAGAGTTGAGAGAGGGAGGCGCGGGAGGCCGGTGACGTTCTGACGATGATGGGGTGGCTTCGGCGGTGTTCTGGCCGGGATCGGGATGGGGAGTGCCGGTGTGTGGTCTGTCCCTTGAGTGAGAGAGAGAGGGCTATGGTTCTAGTGAGGAGGAGTGGAGGCCTGGGGCTGGACTTCATCGGAGGGGGCGGTCGGACACTGCCAGGCACGGCACTCGCTGACTGGCCGAGGTGGGCGGCGAGCGTGTCCAGGAGAAAGAGGACAAGAAGTCGAGCTGGGGCTGCGCCAATGGTTCTAGGGGAGATAGACCCGCTCCATGGCGAAAGGAAAAGACGTTTGCGGGCCGGTCGACTACGAACGAGGGTGCCAAATGGATGCACGCCAGATGTTCGACGGAAGTACGTCTACCAGGACGTGGTCGGGAGAGACTGGGAGCGATAGTAAAAGGGCTATGGCTTGCTCTGGAAGGCTAAGAAGGAGTAGAGGAGACTATTGGCGAGGTGGCTCGGGCAGAGTAGTTTGTTTTAAAAATGAGACATGACAACGGTGTCCTAGGGCAGCACAGAGAGAGAGGCACGCAGGGCTAGTCTCTAGGGCTTCATAGGTGAGGTAGGCTAGTGGCATGGGCTGCCTTACTCGTCCAGCATTGACTGGAGAGGGAGGGAGAGGCTCTAGCAAGAAATCTTGCTCAAGATTTGCATCGGCCACATGCATAGTTCTTCCTCGAAAAGAATAGGACAAAGCGGAAGAGGGTACTGTAGCTGAGAGGAGTGGGGTAGACCAGGTGAGAGAGAAGGTGCTGGAGAGGTTAGGGTAGGGTTTTGGCAGTGATCCATTTGAGAGAAAAAAAAAAGAGAAGGCATCGGCTCAAATGAAACCATTACATGGCCGGCTCAGATTTGCTTAATTCATAAAGGCCAAGAGATTATCCAATCGACAATGTTGGTCGACCAATGATTAGTCACAGAGGTGGTTTCTCACTTTGGGAGGTTTGATGATGTTTACAAACAATTATGGAAATATATATGAAAGTAGTGTGATGACAATATTGATCATGTAGGTATAAGAGCACCCATTTATTGTTTTGCCCAAGAGATGACGATTGAGAGGTAGATCAGTAGGATGTGGTTGATGAATAGAGTATGACGTTTAATTTTCGAATTTAAATGTGTTGGCCTTGGGTTTCTATAAAATAGTTGATCCAATTTTGGATAAACTATATGCTTACTAGCATTTGAAAATTTTGAAAGTAACAAGATAATATTTTGAGTTCAAAATGATCTACTTGCATTACTATGCATAGTAGATTTCTCTCACTTTTTTTAAGAAAAAGCAATAAAATCAAGAATTTACATAATTACCTCTCCCATGCATTTTGTAAACTAGGAAAGGAATAAGTAGAAATAATTTTTATAAGAAAATTCATAAATGGGAAATAGAAGGATATGAAGGGTAGATCATATTCCCCAACTCTATTTGAGAAGAAACTTTGAAGAAAAGAGGTAAAACCTCAAAATAAATTTTGTAGAAAGGAAGAAGAAGAAAAAGGTTTAGATTTTAGAAAACGTAGCCGAATAGAATATGAGCTGGGATTGATAAAGTAAACAATAATAGGGATTGGGCAATGTTGTTTGAAGTCTAGGGGCAATGGTAGAGGTTTTAAATAAACCAAAATTTGGCTACGGAAGAATAAGTGACAAATGGTCACTATTTTGATTAGGGTCAAACACTGGAGTAAAACATGTAGTAGATGGCCTCAAATGACTAAGTATAAATGGAGATAATGGAAGATCAAATGACAAATATGAGTTCTGGGAAGGTGCACTAACATGGATAGAAGATATGAGACTAGGACAAGTCTCTGAAAATTGAATTCTTTGACAGAAGTGAAGATAGGGTCAAATTTGGAAATCTGGATGATTTTGCAACTTAACATGCCTATCCGATACTTCTTGACTTCACTTAGACACTATCAAGCATTAATAAGTTTAGGAGTAATAAGAAGGGCTAAAGGAAATTCTCCAAGCAAAACATTCATACACACAAAAAGAAGTCAAGCAAAGTCAAATATAGTCAAGCAAAGTCAAATACAGTCAAGCACAGTCAATCATATGCAACAATCACACAACAATCCAGGCAACCATGCATGAAACATTATATTATTTGGTTAGTTGCAAAAAGTTTTTGTTGGCCCTCATTTTTCCTCACTTAATAGCACTAAAACTTGGTTACAAAAGTTGGGGTGTTACAGCTCTTCCCCCCTTAAAAAGAATCTCGTCCCGAGATTCCTAAGCGTAGTACTAGAGTGGTGTAACAATTAAGTTAGAGTTAGGCTTCAATGGTCGCTCTTCCAACTTACCGATGAATCTTTGAGTTGCATCAAAGACTTGCTTTTGCCGAAGGTGTAGATCGTCTTTGTTTGCTGAAGTTGACGACTGAAGAGTTGATGTTGCCAAAGGTATCTTGTCGAAACCTTGTCGAGATACTTTGAAAGTTAGTGCGTTCAAGCCATCTAGCTTGCTCGAAAAGATTCGATGAGAGCCTAGAGGGTTCTTGGTTCGCATCTGTGGTCTTGAAGAGTCGAGGCTTCTTGCGTAGCTTTTGTTGACTTGGGGTCGTCGCTTCCCCCGAGTAGCTTGATGGAATCTTCAATTCTTCATGTCGCTCCTTGAAGCTTGATGTTGGTGTAGACCTTTAATCTTGAGTTTGTCGTCCTCTGAGGATGGTAGACAAGAGCATTTATGCTTCGATCTTGAATAGCACGTCAAATTTTTCGTCTTAGTCCTCTATGCTTCCTAACTACCAAGGCGTAGGTTAGTCCTAATGGAAACCATTCTTCTAGGTTGTCTTGTGATTGAGCTAAAAACGCTCTAGGTGGCGGCGCATCACCAACGGTGTGTCTTCTAGTAGTCAAGGATCCATTTCTTGTCTTCGGGTTGGTGGAGACTATTGAAGACCTTCTTGCTTCTCCATCTTCTTGTAGTCCTTGAGAATCTTGAGGTATATTGGGATACCTTGTGTTGACTTCATCTTTTGAGCAATCTTTGTGTGGATTTCTACCCGTGGCATAAGTCAGTTCTGGTTTCAAACCCATCAAAACTTGATCGAGCAGGTGAGTTAGTTAGACAAGTCTTCACTTCTTCTCGTTGCTACCTCCCTTGGTATCTCCTAAATGCTGAGTCAACATAGATGGCTTGATTTTGGAGAGTCTTCACTCTTCTCTTTGCTCAGTCGATATCAAGCACGTGAGTCTTCGAGCTTGAAGTGACGATAATGGTTGAACTACGAGTGTTAGGCTTGGCTTTGATACTCCCATGCTCCATGTCAGTTGGCTTGTTAGAAGATTTGCAGGTGCTGGGGGGTGTTAAGAGTGTACCATCAAAGTTAGCGGGACTCCCTTTTAAAATGGAACGTAAGCTAGGGAAGTCATTGTCTTCTAGGAATCTTCCGTAGTCCAAGGGGTCTATCTTTTGCTTCCCTGATGTTGTGGAGGGGTCTTGATGAAGCTTGAAGCACGTAGCAAACATTTTCGTGTCGGATCTTAGGGAGGTGTTGCGAGAAGAGTTATAATCCACACAAGGTGGGAGTTAGTGTTTTACTAATAAATTATCTATGCTACTCAAGCTGACAAAAATAGGTGAGAGGGAAATCACACTTTAAAGAGATTTCCTATTCGGGGTTTTACATGATAGAGGGTATTTTTTTTAGGCCGAGAGGCCAAAACAAGCGCAAGCACAAAGTAACAACACACACTCAAGAAGCACACAAGGTAACTGCAAACAACATCAAGAACACGCAACGTACTATGGTTACCAAGGACACCTAACAACTCGCAATACTCGGGGTTAGCTCAATCAAGGCAATTGAGCTTGTCCTATTATTCCTAGGGTCATGGTTGGTCATAATTGTTGAGGTCTTCATTTTTCTTGACACGGCTTCCGTTGAAAACTTGATGGTAGTTGTTGATGAACCATTCATGATGATTTGGAAAGTGCAGATTTTGAAGGTCTTCTTGTATCACATCACATGGTTGTGAGGTCTTCAGAGGGATGGCTGAAGTGTGCCATTGGTGGCATACACGCCCGACAAACCTAATAAATACTAGTCAAGCAACTAAGTACTTGGTCCTTGGCGACTGCAAAAGTGCGAGTCCAGGGAGGAACAAGGTCACCTTCTTGACAAAGCAGTTGGTGTCAACCAAAGTCAAAATTCTTGTCTACACTTTTATCTCTTTGCAGGTGGAGAGTTTTGAAGATGTCCTTCTGAATATCTGCTCCATCTTGTGCTGCTAAACTTCAGGTCTATTCGGGGTACAACGTCCAGTATTTAGATTTTGAAGGGGATGAGATAAGATAGTAAATCTATGAAAACTTTGGCAATCGGATAAATAAGATTTGAAGCTTTGAATAGATAAGAAGTATAGAAGCCATGTTGTTGGCTTACTTTATAAAAACAAGTTTTGCAATTACTTTTAGCAAAATACTACCTTCCTGACAAACGCCCATGCTAACTAAGGTCTCCTACAGTCAGGATGGCTCTGATACCAACTATGTGGGGACCCCGGATTAGCCATCTGGAATACCCGATATGCATACAATTCACGATCCCATGATCAGTGTGTCGTGAATCCATATATCCGAGTTGATAACAGAATTACATCATCCATTACAGTTCTGAAATAAAAGTCTTACAATTGGTCACATGACCAAGTATGATTTTGCCACGCAGGGCAAGTCTACAACTAAGCAGCGGATACCAAACAGCGTTGATGACCCACGTCACGCCTACTACCGTACAGGCAACTGACTGGGAGACGTTCCTAGTTCGCATCAACATCGTCGTTCCCACCATCATCTTCCTCAAAGCCTTCTTCATAGTCTGACCAAGTTAATAGCCAGGGACAAAGCCGTGAGTACATTTGAATTGTACTCGCAAACCATCTAAGAAGAAGTGTTGTCATGCAGTTTGGCTGTAGCAAGGAGAAAGGCTCTAATCTAGTTTATCCTATCTAGTCAATTTCTTGTGTCGATATAGCATATCTTATGACATTTCTACATCCTTATTAAAGAAAACATTTAGAAAACCTTTTTAATAAATTCTCTAGGAAAGGGGGAAACTCACTTGATGTCCAAGAGAGAGTCGGTGGTCAATCAAACATGACCACCCTCCTTTATAAAACCAGGTCAATCACACATGACCATCTCCATTTCCTCGGCAGTACCCTGCAAGTACTCCGAACCATAACCGTGCCACGGCAGTACCCTCCGAGTACACCGTCCAGCACCTTTCTCCATTTTTCCGAAACACTTTATAAAACCAAAACTTGACATTGGGCAATGTAGTGATCTTTCCAACCGTCCATGATCGAGGACTCGGCTATTCGAATAGATTTACACTCTGCAGAGGTTATACACTTTACCCACAATCATCCGGGTACTCATCGTGTGGGCATCTTCCCCGCATAACACCATATGCCACGACAAGCACCCGATCAAAGCCTTTCGCTTATCTACCTTAGTACGGGAATCTACCCTATGGAGTATGCACCTCCCCGGCACATCCTGGCAGTCTACCTCCACGTTCAAGCGTAACTCCAGTGCCACGTCAGGAGACCCATAGTATCTTCCGGCCTGATAAATCCCTCGCTGGATCCCGATTTACTATTGCCCACTTACTTGCAGCAATCCGGATTCTGGGATACCGCGTACCCTTATATAGTTATGAGACTCCCGTACTAAAATAAACAAACTACGAGCTAAGCCCCGTCCCATACCAGGGTAATCGTGGTTGCACGGGTTAATTGTTCTGAGCGACTACAAAGAAACACCAATGCCTTTTATAAAACCACCAACACCTTCTTCCTTCATGTCCAACTTCATTTGTCCCAAATTCACTTTGAAAACATTTCAGTGGAGTAGATGCTACTCCAAGGTTTTCGAAAACATTTCCAAAATCTTTCCGGCGAGTGTTCCCATCCTAGAGTTTTTGGCTCCACTACAAGTTTTCCAAAGACTCTGATGCTAACCATCAAGTCTCTAATATAGGGGTGTTGAATAGGTGTCAAGGGTGTCATCTTTATAGATGATAACAAGTCGACTTGTGGAGCTAAGTCATCAACTACTGCTATATAGAGAATAATAGCAATATAGAAAACAATGCATATTAAGAAAACAGTAGTAAAACAATGCAAAGTGAATTAGTAGGATTCAGGTATGCAACAAGTAGATGGCTTACCTTGAATAGCTATGTCCCTGGGCTCCTTCCGTAAAATAAGTACTCAATGTGTTCCACTTTTTCCTTATGCATTCTTGTGGTAGTCCTCTTCCTCAGTACTCTCAGTGTCGTTCGAATCTAGCGCCGATAAACAACGACAACATATAAGCATGCAAGCATTCACAGAGCACACACACACACACACACACACACACCATAGCAGCAAACAAATCCCATCAATCGAGTATCAGAAACAAACAAAACTATAATCTGAACACTTTCAGGCATTTCAATAACAATAACTATTTCTAAGAATAAAGCAAAGATTTATCTATTAACTAAACCCTAATGGAGCTCCAAATAACAAACAGGCAATTCAATTTGTTAACAACATGCTACTAGCATACCAATGGAAAGGTATCATTTTTATGAGTCCAACAAAAGTAGATTCACTCAGAAAGGATTTGTAGTTAATTTTTCTATGAATTTCCTAATGAAAACAATAGCTGTTTAAGAAAATAAAATCTCAGATATTCCTTGTTTATCATAAAAATATGCAAACAGGGAATATGCTAGCTAATACAATTCCTGACCACTGAAAATTGGAATCATGCAATTATCACTTATAAAACATGATTTGTGATTTAAACAAGTTAAACCAACTCCTGTAGCATTTTAATTACTACACTAAGCACACACATCACAGAGACATCAATAAAGTGCCATATGCGAGACAAAACATCACCCTACTTCTGAAAATTGAGTTTGAATGATTTGAATCTACAAATCTCCATATTTGAATTTTTTATTGAAAAGGGGGCCAGATCTATAAGTTTAAATATAAGAAAATCTACAGGGATGTATTTGACATGCCGCCAGCACCAATAGGTAGATATTGGAATAAGGATTCTACAGGAATTTGAATCAAGTCATTTGCAT
This sequence comes from Dactylis glomerata, assembly GCA_007115705.1. NCBI lineage: Eukaryota > Viridiplantae > Streptophyta > Magnoliopsida > Poales > Poaceae > Dactylis > Dactylis glomerata. Next base: position 1,074,377 of record QXEO01000659.1, read on the forward strand.
GCTCAGATAATTTACTACGAATTTGTGAAGGTTGCAGAATCTAAGATTTGGTTAGCAGATTATTTTAAAAAAAGAATGGGCCGAAACAGCCGGGTCTGGCCTGAGTAGTGCCAGGCCGGCCCAGTTTTGGATGCCCCAGAACATTGACTGGAAAAAAAAAAGAGGATGCTTTAATATTAGTGCTACAGGATATCCATTACATGCACGATGCCTGGCTAGCTCGTGTTCGATCGGAGACGATTGGATCGGAGGAGAGCTCACCGAGGGGGAACTCAGAGGCGACGGAGATGACTCAGGGAAGAAACAGAACGCCGGGCGGTTCTCCTAGAATGGCGCATGCTTGCAGGCGAGCTCGGGAACGAGGAACATGGACGGCGAGACGTACGCCTGCAGCGACGGAGAAGATGGACTCGGCCGCGGCACGTTCTGGGGAGCTGCAGGGAAAACAGATGGGGTGGTTAGGGCTCTCAGGACATGGAGAAGAAGAACGAGAGAGGGAAAGAGTTGAGAGAGGGAGGCGCGGGAGGCCGGTGACGTTCTGACGATGATGGGGTGGCTACGGTGGTGTTCTGGCCGGGGTCGGGATGGGGAGGTGTGTGGTCTGTCCCTTGAGTGAGAGAGAGAGGGCTATGGTTCTAGTGAGGAGGAGGGGAGGCCTGGGGCTGGACTTCCATCAAACATCTTGCTCAAGATTTGCATCGGCCACATGCATAGCTCTTCCTCCAAAAGAATAGGACAAAGCGGAAGATGGTACTGTAGCTGAGAGGAGAGGGGTAGACCAGGTGAGAGAGAAGGTGCTGGAGAGGTTAGGGTAGGGTTTTGGCAGTGATCCATTTGAGAAAAAAAAAAGAAGGCATCGGCTCAAATGAAACCATTACATGGCCGGCTCAGATTTGCTTAATTCATAAAGGCCAAGAGATTGTCCAATCGACAATGTTGGTCGACCAATGATTAGTCACAGAGGTGGTTTCTCACTTTGGGAGGTTTGATGATGTTTACAAACAATTATGGAAATATATATGAAAGTAGTGTGATGACAATATTGATCATGTAGGTATAAGAGCACCCATTTATTGTTTTGCCCAAGAGATGACGATTGAGAGGTAGATCAGTAGGATGTGGTTGATGAATAGAGTATGACGTTTAATTTTCGAATTTAAATGTGTTGGCCTTGGGTTTCTATAAAATAGTTGATCCAATTTTGGATAAACTATATGCTTACTAGCATTTGAAAATTTTGAAAGTAACAAGATAATATTTTGAGTTCAAAATGATCTACTTGCATTACTATGCATAGTAGATTTCTCTCACTTTTTTTTAAAGAAAAAGCAAGAAAATCAAGAATTTGCATAATTACCTCTCCCATGCATTTTGTAAACTAGGAAAGGAATAAGTAGAAATAATTTTTATAAAAAAATTTCATAAATGGGAAATAGAAGGATATGAAGGGTATATCATATTCCCCAACTCTATTTGAGAAGAAACTTTGAAGACAAGAGGTAAAACCTCAAAATAAATTTTGTAGAAAGGAAGAAGAAGAAAAAGGTTTAGATTTTAGAAAATGTAGCCGAATAGAATATGAGCTGGGATTGATAAAAGTAAACAATAATAGGGATTAGGCAATGTTGTTTGAAGTCTAGGGGCAATGGTAGAGGTTTTAAATAAACCAAAATTTGGCTACGGAAGAATAAGTGACAAATGGTCACTATTTTGATTAGGGTCAAACACTGGAGTAAAACATGTAGTAGATGGCCTCAAATGACTAAGTATAAATGGAGATAATGGAAGATCAAATGACAAATATGAGTTCTGGGAAGGTGCACTAATATGGATAGAAGATATGAGACTAGGACAAGTCTCTGAAAATTGAATTCTTTGACAGAAGTGAAGATAGGGTCAAATTTGGAAATCTGGATGATTTTGCAACTTAACATGCCTATCCGATACTTCTTGACTTCACTTAGACACTATCAAGCATTAATAAGTTTAGGAGCAATAAGAAGGGCTAAAGGAAATTCTCCAAGCAAAACATTCATACACACAAAAAGAAGTCAAGCAAAGTCAAATACAGTCAAGCACAGTCAAACATATGCAACAATCACACAACAATCCAGGCAACCATGCATGAAACATTATATTATTTGGTTAGTTGCAAAAAGTTTTTGTTGGCCCTCATTTTTGCCTCACTTAATAGCACTAAAACTTGGTTACAAAAGTTGGGGTGTTACAGCCGGCTGTTGACTTCCTTTGACCGCACGTCCTGCACGTCCGGTGAAAAAAATCCGCCGCGCCTCCTCAATTCTCACGCGGTGCCGACACGTGGACGGCAGATTCTCGCTGCCGTTCCCTCTTCAGAACGAACGGCTGGGATGGTCCGGAGATTTTCTGTGGCAGAATAAAAGAAAAAAGCAGAGGGAGTAACTGTTTACCCTACTCCGTCGTCGTCATCATCTTCCTCCTCACGCACTGCCCTTGCCTCGCATCTTTGCTCCCATTCCCTGTGAGTTCCTAGTTGAGCGCCGCCGACATGGACAAGAGAAGCTCCTCCGCCGCCGGCGCCGCTGCAGATGCTGCCGCGAAGAAGGCCAAGACCGCCGATGCCGACATGCCCGCTGTGGGCAATTGGGTCCAGACCAAATTCCTGGAGAAGGAGCTACAGAGCGCCGAGAAGATTGGCATCCTGAAGGATGACCCAGCGGAAGTTCTCATCGCTGGGCCCGAAATCATTCCCCGACCACCCGCGGGCTTCCAGGTACTCTTCTTCACCTTCCTTCTCCGCGGACTTTCTTTTCCTCCGCGGACTCCTTTTCACTTACGGGATTCGGCTTCACGATCTGAATCCCAACACTATCCTGCACATAGCGTGTTTTATCATGCTGTGTGAATGCTTCCTGGGGATCGAACCCCACTGGGCGCTCTGGAGGCGAATCTTCATCATCAGGCGCCCTCTCCACTATCAAACCTGTGGTTTTAGCTGTCAGGTGCGCCCTGACATCGAGTACTTTAATCTTTGAATGTCGGAGAACAATCCCGACTGGAGGACAAAATGGTTCTACGCCAAGGACAAGCCCTCCGTCTGCCAAGAATTCGGGCTTGATGAGTTTCGCCCTACCAATATCCTTCGGCCCCGAGCGTCGTGGGTGCACGAGCTGACCGAAGAAGAGATGAAGATCACAGCCCTTGATGGAGAGGATCCTGCAGCTCTGAGCCACACCTGAGAAAGAGGTGTCTGGTCTCCAGTTGATCTGCACCTTCATCGAGCGTCGGATCCAGCCGCTCGCCGCTCGGGCCCACTGCATGTGGGACTACACCGGCCGTTGGGACTCGACTCGATTCTCCTCCGATGAGTTGAGGGAAGCCGAGATCGACGACAGAGTACGTGTTGTCACTTCTTTGAAGAAGAAGTTGACCGTGCCCAAGAATTTCGGCACCAGAGCTTTTAGTAAATCCAACCCCCGCACTGAGGTACGCGCCTTCTGCTCCTTGATCGATTTCTTTTGACACTTGTTAAACTCTTCTGTTGCGAATTGTAAACTATCATGATGTTTTCTGCTTACGTCCCGGACATAGCCCGCTGCTACCCGCCCCAACCGGAAGGGGGCGAGTATCCTGGGCGCGAATTTGTCGAGGTTCCGGATGAATCGGCGTCTGTTGCTCCCACGACGTCGCGTGCTTCGACAAAGCACAAGCGCCTCGTGGATGTTGATAGGGTCAAAGACTTGGAGGATTTCAACGAGCATATCCTCTCTTCAGATGATGATGATGGTCTGGCAATTCACGCAAAGCCTCTCGACAGTCGCCCTCCTCCTCGGGCGGAGAAGAGGGCTCTTCCGAATTTTGGCGTCGATGCTTTGTAAGTTACGTTCTAACTAATATCGAGTATCTTCCTGTATGACTGCATCACATTTATCTTCCTTGTAACCTTTAGGTCTTCGAATGAAGAGACCTCTGGCAGTTTAGGTGACCGGGACCGCTTCCAGGTCTGGCCTCATGACGCCATTCTCGAACAGACCGCTGACTTGCAGGAAAGGAGCCACAAGGATGCGGCGCTGAAGGACCTTCCGAAGCCGTCGCCTCTTCCGAAAAAGAGCACGGTGAAGCCCGATTTTATCCTCGTTACTTCCTCCGATGGGCCCTCCGAGCCCAATCATCATTTGAGTTCGGTCTCTTTGTTTTACACTTATCGAGTATTACCTATGAGTAGCCCCCGAGGGTATGTCTAAGTGTTTACACTTGGGCTTGCCCTCTAACCCAAAGTCTTGATGCTAATTCTTGTTGCCTCTGATATAGCCTGTTGTCGAAAATCTCTCCAAAATATGCAAGAACTACCTTGCGTTGGAGAAGGAGAACCAGCGTCTGTGTGTTGTGATGGACGACATTCACCGTAAGCGCTTATTCCTTTGCCTGTCCTAAGTTCTTTGCTCGAAAAATTTCTTTGATTGCTTATTCGCCTGTCTTTGGGGTAACCAGAGGTTGCTGCTCAAGCTGCTACCGACAAATCTTTGCTGAAGGCCCAGGTGGAGGACCTCTCAGCCAAAAATGTTTTGTTGAAGGCCAAAGCTGACGGTCTGGCTGTCGAAGCAGCCCAACTCAGAGCTGACCAGGCGAAGGCTCAAGAGCTGTTCGACAAGCGCTAGGCCGAAGCTGAGTCAAAGGAGAAAAGCCTTCAGCAGCGCCTACAGACTGCCCTCGACTCATTGCGCGGTAAGTTTATCCCTTGTCCGACCTGAAGTCTGCCGGTGTTGTTTCTTTCTGCTGATTGAGCTTTGCATTTCTTGAAGTTGCTGCTGAATTGGGCGCTGGGGAGACGACGGCAGAGCCCGCTGGATTGGAATCCAGCATTGAAGCTGTAGAGCATGTTTGCCAGGAGGTGCGGAACCTTCTGGTGAAGGTGCATTCGAGGCTTGATCGCGTCCGCGATGTATCTGCTCCGGAGTCGACGAGCACTACCATGGCCAGCGTCCTTGAGGCTTTGGCATTGAGGGAGGATGGCGAGGACCCACTCATTGTCGTGGTTCGCCTACTAGTAACCATTGGTTTCGAGTCTGTCTTCTCTATGATGATGATGCATGGGGTCGAATGTGACTTTGACAAGGTCACGAGCACCTACCCGAAGGGCAAGAACAGCCGCGACATATCTCCCAAAGAATACCTCGAGCGGGCTCAGGTATTATCTGAGCATCTGGCGCACTTCTTGGTGGAGAGGAATGCTAAGAAGAAAGCTACTCGGGAGTAGAGGCGTAGCACGAAGGGTGCCTCGTCTGGTAGAGCTGCCAGTAGTTCAACCTAGTCTGCTTCGAGAGCTGAAACTTTTGCTGTTGTAATGGATAATGTAGTGCTGACCTCTGTCTGTCGTGAACTCTCGAATCTATTCGCTGCTTAAGTCGCTTTTGGCTTCTGTGTTTTTAGCCGAAATCTTTGATGCTTGGTTGTGCTGTAATTATGACTTGTTTTGTGTAATTGGGCGCCTCGTTTGCAGGACACGCGCACAGGGTCTGATGCCTGGCCCGTCTCATATGAAATAGCTGGTAGTTCCTCAGCTGCCATCGAAAGGTGAGCACCGTCTGCGGGCGAACTGTCCTTGATTCGGTCATTGCGAGACCAGTTGAGGTGTACTCAACAGGAGGTGAAAAGGGTTACTGCCAAGGTTGACATGGCGCTCTCGAAAGCTTCGCTAGCTGCGGATGCGGAGCGATTCCTTCTTGTGGAGATCGACAATCTTGGCAAGGCGATGAAGTGTAAGTATTTGCGTACCCTTGACGTATTCCTCTTCCGGTCAACTTCTGCTGATCACCTCTTTGTTGGGTGCAGATGCGTTCCTAGACGACGAGGCTGAGGCTCGCCGTGTCAACGCACATCTGCGTGCGGCCTAGACACACGCCAATTCGATCGCAGATAATTTCTGGGCTGATTGCTCGAAGGCGGAGAAGTTAACCATGCTTCAAGATCGAATTTCCCAAGCCAGAGCGTTGGCAGAGACGTGCCGCGCAGCCCTTGCCATCGTTCATCAAGCGATGTTTCCTCTGAATGACCAGCTCGACGGCCTTCCTACCTTGCTGAGAGGATTCAAGAATGGTGAAGCCATCTACCATTTCGTCCGCGAGCACCTTTGATGCCAAGCTCTGGTTGCTTTGTCCTTCTTGCGGGTCCATTATCCGGAGGTCGACATGGAGCTGGTAAAGAAGTTACCTCCAACACCTAGCGGCCGCACTGACATGACCGCCCATTACTCTGCTTGCAGGCAGGCTGCCGATTGTATAGCGGCGCAGATCATTAGTGAGAGTGACCAGCAGAGAGCAGGTCGGGATCCTTTAGTGGTTTAGACCGCATGCTAATGTAAGATGTGAATATGGCTTGTACATGCTCTGTGAAGTCCTACGACGTTTCGTCGCCCGTTCATGGCGTGAGATCTTGTGATGCAAGCTTTGTCAAAGGGCGAAGGTCGAAAGGCGGAGCCCTCGAGCGTAGGTCGAAGGGCGGAGCCCCCGAGCGTAGGTCAAAGGGCGGAGCCCCCCGAGTGCAGGTCAAAGGGCGACGCCCCTGAGCGTAGGTCGAAGGGTAGAGCACCCGAGCGTAGGTCGAAGGGCGGAGCCCCCAAGCGTAGGTCGAAGGGCGGAGCCCCCGAGCGTAGGTCGAAGGGCGGATCCCCCGAGCATAGGTCGAAGGGCGGATCCCCCGAGTGTAGGTCGAATAATTTTTAAGGCGAAGCCCCCAAGCGTGGGTCGAGTAATTTTTTAAGGCGAAGCCCCCAAGAGTGGGTTGAATAATTTTTAAGGCGAAGCCCCCGAGCGTGGGTCAAGTAATTTTTAAGGCGAAGCCCCCGAGCGTGGGTCAATGTGATTTCTGTCTCTTCTAAGGGTAAAAGCGGTGCAGCTTCATGGCGTTCCATGGGTTCTTCTCATCCACGCCTGTTTTGGGGTCGCGTAGTCGATACGCTCCTCCTGGGATGGCCTCGTCGACGAGGTATGGGCCTTCCCATGGTGACTCCAGCTTCGACGTGCTTGTTTGCTTGAGACGAAGTACGAGGTTGCCGGGCTCGAAAGATCGTCCGCGTACTCGTCTGCTATGGTAGTTGCGGAGGCTTTGCTGGTAGACTGCCGATCGAGCGAGGGCGACGTCCCGAGCTTCATCCAGCAAGTCGATGGCATCTTCCAGTGTCATTTGAGCGTCTTCTTCGACGTAAGCCACCACACGAGGTGCGCAATAGCGCATGTCTATGGGAAATACTGCTTCTGCCCCAAAGAGCAGGAAGAACAGTGTGTAGCCAGTAGAGGAGTTTGGTGTCGTTCGCAAGCTCCAGAGGACCGACGGCAATTCCTCAACCCAAGCGCCTGTCGCGCATTTGAGGGGTCGAATGAGTCGCTTCTTCAGGCCGGTGCAGAGAAGCCCATTGGCTTTCTCGACCTGCCCGTTGGATTTGGGGTGTGATGGTCCTTGTGCGTGGTGAATGACCAGCCCGTTGGGAACCCCAAGAGGAAGGTGTGATGAGTATAGCAGCTGGTTTTCCCTCAGTTAAGAAACCAAGGTTTATCATTCAGGAGAGGAGAGACAAACGACTGAAGGTGATGCTTGCTAGTTTGCGACAGCTTCGGACAATTTATATATGGCGCCTTGTCCAAGCTTTGCTTGCTAGCTGCAACGCGGAACCTGCACACAACACAACCAAGTACTTTGTTTCCAACTTGCGATGAGGTTGTCAATCTCACCGGTTTGCTTGAAACAAAGGTTATGAGTGTATCGAGTGGAAAACTGTAGAAGTATGCGAGTAAAGTAAACAGTGCGAGTAAAGTAAACAGGTGATAGCAATATGATGGAAATAGGACCGGGGTCCACAGTTCACTAGTGGTGTCTCTCCATAAGATAAATAACACATGTTGGGTAAACAAATTACAGTTGGGCAATTGATAGAATAAAGATAAATGTGATATGTCAAGAAGATCACTATGAGATTTACTTTGGGCATTACAACAAAATACGTAGACCGCCATCCAACTGCATCTATGACTAATAATCCACTTGTGGCGAATCAATCCGAGAACTCCACAAGTATTAAGTTGCGAACAACGGATAATTGCATTAAGCAAAGTGTGTAATGTAAACAAAGCATATGCCCTTGAGCATATGAATGTTGTTTTCTCCCTAGTAGCAACAGCACATCTACAACCTTAGAGGTTTCTGTCACTCCCCCAGGTTAAATAGAGGCATGAACCCACTATCGAGCATAAATACCCCCTCTTGGAGTCACTAGCAACTACTCGGCCAAGATAGCTACTAACAACGGAGAGCATGCAAGATCATAAACAACATAGAGATAACATAAGATATATTTCAGTATAGCAACTCAATCATAACACCAATATTCATCGGATCCCAACAAACCAAACATGTAGAATTACATAACGGTGATCTCAATCATGTAGGGCAGCTCATGACATCTAAACATGAAGCACATGGTGGAGAAGACAACCATCTAGCTACTGCTATGGACCCATAGTCCAAGGTAGACTACTCACTCATCGCTCCGGAGGCAAGCATGGCGATGAAGAAGACCTCCGGTGGCGATTCCCCTCTCCGGCAGGGTGCCGGGAAGAGCTTCTGGACCCTCCCGATCTCAGGTCGACGGCGGCGGCGGATCGCGATGTGTTCTGGAAAATTGATCGGGTCCTTAGGTTTTTCCCGTCGGGGGGTCTTTATAGGCGAAGGGGCGATGTCAGAGGTGGAGCCAGGTGGCCTCACACTATGGCGGCGTGGCCAAGCCCTGGGCCACGCCAGCCTGTTGTGTGGGGCCCCTGTGGCCCCCCTCCTACTCTCCTTCGAATCTCTGGAAGCTCCTGGACAAAATAATACTTCAGGAACTTGTTTCGTCCAATTCTAAGAATATTTCCTGTGTATCACTTCTGAAACACAAAAACAGCAGAAAACAGGGAACTGGCACTGTGGCGACTTGTTAATAGGTTAGTTCCGGAAAATGCATAAAAGTGCCACGAAGTGTAACAAAACATTAGGCAAATGGTGTAAAAACAAGCATGGAGCATCAAAAATTATAGATACGTTGGAGACGTATCAAGCATCCCCAAGCTTAACTCCTGCTCGTCCTCGAGTAGGTAAGTGATAACAAAAGAATAATTTTTGAGGTGACATGCACCTACACAATCTTGATCATATATGTATGCATTTGTGAGCTGGGACCATAAGAACTTAAAACATGGGCATGAAGATATAATCTTGACAATAAGAACTTAGCAACCATGTTATAAACATGCAAATGAACACAAACAAACGATCATGAAAATGAAACAATGAAAGTCAAACGTGTGTTCAAATCATAAGGAAAAACATACAAATGGTTTTCAGCTTGTCCTTCAAAGAGAGCAAAACATAAATGCATAGGACACCTTCAAGTTTAAGAGGGCGACTAGATACAAATAATTTAAGAACAAGTGAAACCAACAATATGAATCAATCAATGAAAACTTTGGGACAATGCACATTATACCCAGAATGACAACTATGCTCTCTTAATGGTGCATAAAGATAGAAGGTGGTGACTCAACATAAAAGTAAAAGAAAGGCCCTTCGCAGAGAGAAGCAGTGATTGCAAGTTTTATAACCTTCAAAAATTATGGTACTTACCGGCTTTGAGCTCTCATTGCCCCCATCATAAGCATCTTGAATGGTTAAAGTTAATGCGAGAACAATTATGATGCATATGCTTGACAAATCATAAGTTGAAAACCTCGTGTCCCATGAATACGAGTACCCAAACCTCATGCTACTTTACTTAGAGTCCCAAGCAAGGCTCTTGTCATTGTAAGTATATGCATATCATTGAGAACCGCCAATGGGGTACCTCCGTGCCCAATGACATGGAACAAGCCCACATCAAAATGACAGGACAAGCAGACAATGAACACCTCGACATCTCTTTTATTTGCCATTTGTTTAGCTTTTTATTGTGAGATGCGTCGTCGAATGTTCACCATGGGTATGCTGCAAATTTCCACCATGAATTATGCATGGCTTAGATTGGCGGCCCAGCGTTTCCCTAACACATATACAAACTCCATGATCCCCACAAGATTCCCAATTCATTTCACACCGCGGGCATCCATAAACAAAAGATCACGATATCAACTCAAATAAGAAGTGCAATGTTGAAAGCTTGCCCATGACTGCATGGCTGGGCTAGTATCCAACTTACAACTTGCAAGCATAACAACTCAACATAAGAGACCACAATGTCAAATTTTTAAGAACAGGAAAAAGTAAAGTGTGCCTTTCGGTTCGTGAGAGCTTTACTGACCGAATTTCGCATAACACTGGTAAAAGTTTAATTTGAAGAGAAAATAAAAGCAAGTCAAATTTACTTGGAATAGCAAATTGCTAGTAGGTATGTATGGTGGACACTTTGGAAAACTTTGGCTTTTAGGAGTTGGATGCACGAGTAGAGCTCATACTTAGTACAAGGCGAGGGCTAGCAAAAGACTGGGAGCGACCAACTAAGAGAGCAATAATGGCCATAATCATGCAAAGCGACAAAGCAACATTAAAAGAAGCATAAGATGGCATCAAAAGTCAAAAACTAAATGATCATAGAGGCTATTGGCGACTTTGTAAGAGTCTAACATGTGTGAGCATGCGCCAAGTCAACCCAAATAAAGCATCAAGGAGAAAACCAAAATAATGCTTCCAAACAATTAAAAATAACGCATGATTTTTTTCAAAGGTTCATTAAGCAATCTCCATTATTTGAGACAAGTCATGCTACAGCAAAACCACTAAGCATACTATCAAAATTATATCAAGCACGACATGAAAAAGCCTAAGCCGTAGTCTACACAAGCTCCTTCTTGTACCACTATTTTGCACAAAGCTTTTTCTCTTTTCCAACACCATTTGAAATTTTTAAAGACACCTCTTTTGATGAATAACCAATAAAGATCAGAGGCAAAAATACACCTTGATGAAAAGATATGACAAGGTCTGAACGCAAATCAAGGCGAAAACGAAAACCAAAAGCAGTAGCGGAAAAAGAAGAACACTCGATTAACGATAAGAGTGAAAACGGAGTGTTCCTGGCAAATGAAAACGAGTACATCTCCTCCAAAGGAAATTTGTTGGGGTCCAACCATTTATTGCAGCAAACAAAACTAAACTAACTAAGAAAACTAAAACAACTGACGCTCCAAGAAAAACACATAGTGCATGAAGCAATAAAAATATAGTGTCTTGAAAGGTGACCTGATTTTTGCCGATGAAGAAGGGGTGCCTCGGGAGCATCCCCAAGCTTTGACGCTTGTACTTCTTGGATATTTCTTGGGGTGATGTATGGGCATCCCCAATCTTGAGATTTTTTCCATTCTTCAACTCATCTCATCATTCTCCAATCCCTACACTTGAAAACTTCCTTCATACAAAACTAAACACAATTCTATTAGCAACATTAGTGTAGCATAACATATAATCAACCTATTTTTGCTTCAGGTTTCAACCCAAAACCACCACATATATAGCAAATACTACTGTAGCAACTTCCCCAAAAGTTCCATGATCAAAAGAACTCAAAAGAAAGCGATAAAGTGGCAAATACAAATATTGGCAGAAATCTGTCAAAACAGAACAGCTGACAAAGGTAGAATTATTTAGGGGTTTTCTGTTGCTCAAATTAAAAAGTGTTCAACTAACGAAAGTTTGGATATAACCTGGGGCATATGCACAAGAAATCGCAGGTCCAAAAGGTATACAGAGAATTTATACGAATTTTTACGGTGCAGCACCGAAAACAGTTTCAGGACAGCAACATCCCCAAATCTTTACCTCACTCGAATTAGAGGCTTCTCTTGGCACAAAAACGAAATAAACAAGATAAGGAGTGGTAATTACAGTAGTAATGACTTCCAAGACTCAAATAAAAGAAAAAGTACTGAAAATAAAACATTGGGTTATCTCCCAAGAGTGCTTTTCTTTAACGCCTTTGAGCTAGGCACAGAAAATTTGCGAATCAAGTATTTTCAGAAGAAGCATTAAGATCAACTGCAGAGGTCTTGTCAATAAGGCATTGTATTTCATCCACATAAGTTTTAGAAGACCCTTTGTGATCACGCTTTGGTTCACTGAAATCACAAAAAAGATTTTTGGGACAGATCCAGTCAAAATTATTTTCGAAAGCTTCACACAATCCCAAGAGCTTGCTAGGTATAGGTATTTCGGCTCCTTCATCGTTTGTACTAATAACCTTTATAGGTGAACCGAGTTTATTAAAACGTTTAAGAACTTTTCTAGCTTCAATAACGACATCTTTAAACTCTAGGCGCAAAGCTTCTAGAATAAAAGCTTTCTTTTCAGGATCTTCAATTTCATGAAGCTTAAGGAACATGTATTGCATAAAAGGATTAAGACTAGCAAGCCTAGTCTCTAACATGTGAATTAAATAAGCAGAAGCAACTTCAATACTAGGAGCTAGCTCAACCAAAGACTTTTCCTCAACTTCCTCATGCATACTAATGTGATTAAAGAACTCCTCAATGTTACTTTTTCCAATAATTGAACCACTACCTACTGAGAGGTCCTCCAGAACGTACTTAGGGATCAACATAATGAACTAAAAGTAAAGAAATAACAACTACCAAGGATTCTAAATTTTTTTGGGTTTTTGATATAAAACGATGCAGGTAAAATAAATAAAGTAAAGAAAAACAATAACAAAGTAAAGGATGTGCGTGCGAAAAACTCCCCTCGCAGAAGTCTTCTACTTCCTCCCCGGCAACGGCGCCAGAAAAACAGCTGATGGTCCTTGTGCGTGGTGAATGACCAGCCCGTTGGGAACCCCAAGAGGAAGGTGTGATGAGTATAGCAGCTGGTTTTCCCTCAGTTAAGAAACCAAGGTTTATCGTTCAGGAGAGGAGAGACAAATGACTGAAGGTGATGCTTGCTAGTTTGTGACAGCTTCGGACAATTTATATATGGCGCCTCGTCCAAGCTTTGCTTGCTAGCTGCAATGCGGAACCTGCACACAACACAACCAAGTACTTTGTTCCCAACTTGCGATGGGGTTGTCAATCTCACCAGTTTGCTTGAAACAAAGGTTATGAGTGTATCGAGTGGAAAACTGTAGAAGTATGCGAGTAAAGTAAACAGTGCGAGTAAAGTAAACAGGTGATAGCAATATGATGGAAATAGGACCGGGGTCCACAGTTCACTAGTGGTGTCTCTCCATAAGATAAATAACACATGCTGGGTAAACAAATTACAGTTGGGCAATTGATAGAATAAAGATAAACGTGATATGTCAAGAAGATCACTATGAGATTTACTCTGGGCATTACAACAAAATACATAGACCGCCATCCAACTGCATCTATGACTAATAATCCACTTGTGGCAAATCAATCCGAGAACTCCACAAGTATTAAGTTGCGAACAACAGATAATTGCATTAAGCAAATTGTGTAATGTAAACAAAGCATATGCCCTTGAGCATATGAATGTTGCTTTCTCCCTAGTAGCAACAGCACATCTACAACCTTAGAGGTTTCTGTCACTCCCCCAGGTTAAATAGAGGCATGAACCCACTATCGAGCATAAATACCCCCTCTTGGAGTCACTAGCAACTACTCGGCCAAGATAGCTACTAACAACGGAGAGCATGCAAGATCATAAACAACATAGAGATAACATAAGATATATTTCAGTATAGCAACTCAATCATAACACCAATATTCATCGGATCCCAACAAACCAAACATGTAGAATTACATAACGGTGATCTCAATCATGTAGGGCAGCTCATGAGATCTAAACATGAAGCACATGGTGGAGAAGACAACCATCTAGCTACTGCTATGGACCCATAGTCCAAGGTAGACTACTCACTCATCGCTCCGGAGGCAAGCATGGCGATGAAGAAGACCTCTGGTGGCGATTCCCCTCTCCGGCAGGGTGCCGGGAAGAGCTTCTGGACCCTCCCGATCTCGAGTCGACGGCGGCGGCGGATCACGATGTGTTCTGGAAAATTGATCAGGTCCTTAGGTTTTTCTCGTCGGGGGGTCTTTATAGGCGAAGGGGCGATGTCAGAGGTGGAGCCAGGTGGCCTCACACCATGGCGGCGCGGCCAGGCCCTGGGCCGCGCCAGCCTGGTGTGTGGGGCCCCTGTGGCCCCCCTCCTACTCTCCTTCGGATCTCTGGAAGCTCCCGGACAAAATAAGACTTCAGGAACTTGTTTCGTCCAATTCCAAGAATATTTCCTGTGTATCACTTCTAAAACACAAAAATAGCAAAAAACAGGGAACTGGCACTGTGGCGACTTGTTAATAGGTTAGTTCCGGAAAATGCATAAAAGTGCCACGAAGTGTAACGAAACATTAGGCAAATGGTGTAAAAACAAGCATGGAGCATCAAAAATTATAGATACGTTGGAGACGTATCAGGGTGTGCCACTTATGCATACTTGATCTTGATGCCTAGCTCTTTGGCAAACTCTTGGAACTCGCCCAAGGTGAAGTTTGTACCATTGTCAGTGATGATGCTGTTAGGCACTCCATATCGGTAGGTGATGGACTCGAAGAACTTGACTGTTGTAGTCGCCTCCTTGTTGATGACCGGGACTGCTGCGATCCACTTGGAGAACTTGTCAGCGGCGACTAAGAGGTAAGTATGACCGCCTCGTGATGACTTGGGCAGAGGCCCCACTTGGTCGAGCCCCCATTGCGCGAAGGGCCAGGCCACATGTATGGTGCATAGCTCCGATGCAGGTGCATGGGGCTTTGTCACGAATCGTTGACACGCGTCGCATCGTTGGACGATATTCTTGGCGTCGTGAAGGGCCGAAAGCCAGTAGAACCCCGAGCGGAAGGCCTTGGCAACTAGGGTCCTGCTGCTGGCGTGATGCCCGCAGGTTCCATCGTGGATGTCTCAAAGGAGAGCGATCCCATCTTCGGGCGCTATGCACCATTGGAAAACTCATGTGGTGCTGCGCTTGTAAAGCTCTCCTTGGATTATCGTGAAGCTCTTGGAGCATCGCATGATTTGTCGACGGTAGATGGCATCTTCTGGTAGCTCGCCCCTTTTCAGGTAGGCGAGGTATGGCTTTGTTTAGATTGCTTTGACAAGCATGACTGTGGCGGTTTGCTTGGGCGGTTCTTCTTTCTCCGTTGCTGGAGCGCTTCCTGACTGATTAGCCCCCGAGCGTGTTGCTAACGCTGGGTCGACAATGGCCGGCTTGATCTTGACGGACCACTCGAATATCTCCTCGAAGAAAACTTCGGGTGGTATTGGCAAGCACTTGGATCCGATGTTGGCCAAGTTGTCTGCCTCTTTGTTGCTTTCTCTGCCAATGTGGGTCACCTCGCACCCCTCGAAATTGCCTTCTAGCTTATTGTACATTGCACGATATGCGATCATGTTTGCACAGGTCGCGTCGCATTCTTTCATGACTTGCTGGGCAATGAGGTTCGAATCACCGTTGATCTTGATGTGAGTGACGCTACAGGCCTTCGCCATACGTATGCCGTGTAGAACAACCTCATATTCAGCTTTGTTGTTCGAGGGGTTCGCAAATCGCATACGCAAGACGTAGCGCATCTTGTCCCCCTGTGGTGATACGAGGACCACTCCTGCTCCTGCTCCTGAAACGCGCTTGGAGCCATCGACGTAGGTTGTCCATGAATTTGACAAGTCTGGGAGCTCTGGTATCCGTGCTTCGGTCCATTCCGCGATGAAGTTCGGTAGGACCTGCGACTTGATGGCTGACTGCCACTGGTACGTAATCTTCCATGGTACCAGGGTAATGCCCCAGAGCGAAACGCGTCCCGTGGCGTCGGGGTTGTTGAGTATACTCGTGACTGGGGTTGAGGCCACTACTATGATGGAGTGGCATTCGAAGTAATGCGGCAGTTTTGTCCCTGTCATGTATATAGCATATGCTAGCTTCTGATAATGAGGGTACCTTAGCTTGGTCGAGGACAGTACCTCGCTGAGGTAGTAGACCGGTCTTTGCACTCCATGCTCTTTGCCGTCTTCTGCGCGTTCGACAAATAGAGCCGAGCTGACCACCTGATTGGTTGCGGCTATGTATAGCAGCATTGGTTCTTTCTCTCGAGGCATGACCAGGACTGGAGACGTCGAAAGACGATGCTTGAGGTCATCGAAGGTGGCCTATGCTTCTGCTGTCCAGGTGAACTTGTCTGTTTTCCTGAGAAGCCGATGGAAGGGGAGAGCCTTTTCGCCTAGCTTGCTTATGAAGCGGCTGAGCGCCGCTAGACGACCTATCAACTACTGGACATCTCGAAGCGTCTTCGGCGGCTGCATGTTGATTATGGCCTGAATCTTCTCCGGGTTGCCTTTGATTCCTCTCTCAGAGATGAGGTAGCCCAGCAGCTGGCCTGTGGGTACTCCGAAGGAGCATTTCTTCGGGTTCAGCTTGATGTTGTATCGATCGAGATTGTCGAAGGATTCCCGTAGATCGTCGAGCAAGCTATCTGCCTTCGCGGACTTGATGATGATGTCGTCGATGTAGACCTCGACGTTGCGACCGATCTGCTCCTTCAAGCACGCCTGTATGCACCGTTGATAGGTGGCTCCCGCGTTCTTCAACCCGAAGGGCATCGTCGTGTAGCAGTATACCCCGTGTGGGGTGATGAACGCAGTTTTGTCCTCGTCTTCAACCTTCAACCTTCAACCTTATCTGATTGTATCCAGAGTATGCGTCGAGGAATGAGAGACGCTCACAGCCGGCGGTGGAGTCGATGATCTGATCGATTCAAAGAAGCGGAAAGTAATCTTTTGGGCAATGTTTATTCAATGCCGTGAAGTTGATGCACATTCTGTAGATTTTGGTGTCCTTCTTGTCCACCATGACTGGTGGTGACAGCCATGTGGCCTCCTTTATCTCCCTGATAAATTTCGCCTCGAGGAGACGATTTTTCTCTTCTCCCATTGACCGGGCTTTCTCCGGATTGTAGCGGCGCATCGATTGTTTGATGGGTTTTGCATTGGGAAAGATCTTCAATTCGTGCTCAGCGAGTTTCTTGGGGATGCCTGGCATATCTGCTGGACACCAGGCGAACATCCTCCAGTGCTCACGGAGGAACTCGATGAGCGCACTTTCCTATGCGGGGGAGAGGGAATTCAACATCCGCGCGGTTTTAGAGGGATCCGTCGGGTGGATCTAGTGCTCCCGCGTGTCTTTGCTAGTGTCGAATGACAATTCTAGGGCGTTCTGCTGCGCCGGT
Organism: Dactylis glomerata; assembly: GCA_007115705.1. Taxonomy (NCBI): domain Eukaryota; kingdom Viridiplantae; phylum Streptophyta; class Magnoliopsida; order Poales; family Poaceae; genus Dactylis; species Dactylis glomerata. The sequence continues at coordinate 1,091,605 of QXEO01000659.1, forward strand.
GGATCTACGTCCATGCTGGTGCTCTCCCTGATGTGGTGGAGCTCTTCGTGAATCCCGAATGTCTGGGACAAAGTGTTGAAATCCTTGTTGCAGTTTTCGGAGCGGGAAAAGCTGCCGCTGATCGTCAATGGTCCTCCGTTTGTGGGCATCCGTAGCTTGAGGTAAGCGTAGTGAGGCACTGCCATAAATCGGGCAAATGCTGGTCACCCGAGGATGGCGTGGTACTGCAAGGGCCAGTCAACGACCTCGAATTTGATCTTCTCCTTCCTGAAGTTCACGGGGGTGCCGAAGATAACGTACAAGTGTATCACCCCCAGAGGGTACGCTGGCTTTCCTGGGACAATTCCGTGGAAGGAGGTCTCTGTCGGTAGGAGATCATTCATTGGGATCTTGATCTTTCGCAGTGTGTCAGCATAGATGAGATTCAAGCTGCTTCCTCCATCCATGAACACTATCTTGGACGTGAAACCTCCTATCTTTGCTTCGAGGAATAGAGCGTGATGTCCTAGGCGCGGGATCTTCAGTGGGTGATTTGACCGATCGAAACCGATCAGGTGCTCTGACCAGTTCAAGTACTCAGGAGATGCTGGTGGTGTGTGCTCGGCGTGGAAAACCACCCTTACACGCTTCCTCTGAATGCGATTTGTCGGGCGCCCCCTCTGGATCATAGGCACAAAACCACGTGGTGGAGGGAACGCTTCTTCCTCGATGATCGACTGTCGCGACTCAATGAGATGCTGGATCATGGCGGCCTGATGGCCATGCTGCACTGCGTTTGGCGGTGGATTAGGTGGTGGTGGCAGTTCATTGTACGCTACGGCACCTGCGACAGGTTGTTCGGACCGCATCTTTTCCTGAAGCACTTGGCTAAGCCGAAGGAATTCCCTGCACTCAATGAGGAGATGTGCTGGTTTACGCCTTCCATCCTTGTCGATGTAGGAGTGCCTCGTGCACCCTCCTTTGAGCATTTCTTCCACCGAAAGTGGTGGTTGGTCACGATGTCGATGCCACTCCATTTTTGGCCTCGAATCACGGCCGGCTCCTCTGCTACTGCTTTTGTAGTACGTGATCCCCTGCCTCGGTCCGTCATGGTTGTCGTCATGGTCATTTTTCATGTAGCCTGCTGCTACCATGTCTACTGTATCCGAATCTCCATAACGGCTTCAGCGTCCTTTCTGTCGCACTCGCGGAGAACAGGAGTGGAGTTGATCCTTTGGATCGACGTCACGATCTGGTGAGCAACGACGACTCCTGGGGTTTGCGATGGAATCTTCTCCGTCGGCTCATTCGTTTGCCAGGCTCATGAGATGGTCGATGGTCTTGAGCTTGCATCGTCCCAACTCTTCCCTGAAGTCCCGGCGGATGAGACCGTCTAGAAAAGCGCCGATGGCTCTTTTGGGCGAGATGTTCTCCGATGTATTGTGCAGGCTGAGCCACCACGATATGTATGACCTTAGGCTTTCTCCTGTCTTCTGCACACAGATGCGTAACTCTTCGAATGACTTAGGTCATCGTGACGTACCCCGAAAGTTCATGATAAAAGGTTGCCAAAATTCCTCCCAGGAGCGGATGCTATCTGGAGCAAGGTTATTGAGCCATGCCCTTGCATTATCCTTCAGGTTCGGCGACAGCAACTGGAGGGCGTTATCTCTGTATCGGCCGCTAATGGTGATGGCGGTTATGAAGTCATCAAGCCAAATTTGAGGGTCCTGCTGCCCATTGAACTTGACTACACCGTCGCTAAGCTTCATTCCTTTCGGCAGCGGTGTGGAGCGAATTAGGATGCTAAAGCACTCCACGCTGCACAGTCCATGGCGACTGCTACCAAATGTCTCCGGCTCGCACTCGTCCTCGAAACGACGTGCCTCTTGTTGCGCGTGTGCCAAGTCGACTCTTTTCTTAGCTAGGCCATGTCGAAGTTCACCATTGATAGGTTCCATGACTTGAGGCATGGGCGCTACTGCTGGCGCCAATGCTTGGTGTCTGAGCTGCTCCGCCGAAGGGACGTTTCTTTGTGGTGTTGCGTCGTGTCCTTGTTCATTCGTGCCTTGGAGCACCCTGACGCCCTCGAGCGCCAAGTTTCGAAGGTGACGCATATGCTCATCGCCATTAGATGTGTTTGCAGCAATGTAAGCCGCAGCAGCCATGATCGCAGCCTCCTTAGTCTTGGGCAGTAATTCGGCCTCATTAAATTCCGCCTCCAAATTCCTGGTGATGTTGTGCGCATCGCCCCCAGGTCGGAGATGAGATCGTGCTCTGCGCGGGACGCTCAATGAGTAATGTGATGACAATTCAGCACATCGTCTGCTGGACGCGTCGGCTTCAACTCTGCGTCATTCCAGGATTCGCCTCTCGCTGCTGATCTAGTCCTTCTGCTCCTGAATGATGAACCGGAGTGCGGCCACCTCTTCGGGGCTTGGATTAGGGCCCATAGGCACCTTGCCCGAATAGACCTTCCTTGTGTGCGATCTGGTTTTGCATGATGAACCGGCCTCCAGCGTTTGACTGATCTTGATTACTGTTGGCTCCATGCTCATTTCCGTCTTCGTGCGATGCCATCATGCAATGCCGACCGAATGGTGGAATTGAGTCGTTGCTGATTTCGCCCTTCGCCAGAGGGTATATGTCGTCGTCTCCAATACATGATCCAGCCTCGATCATGGTATCGGAGTCATAGTCAACCACGTATCCGCTGCCAGATATGGCGGACTCGCTTGAGTATGAGCTAACTAAATTGCCAATTTTCCCCTTTGCCTCGGGATAGACATCGTCGTCTGAGCACGTGTAGTCCGAGTATAATCCCTCGATGTAATTAGGGTCGTAAGGTGTAGGTTGGAGCGTGAGGGCGTTGAGAGCCCATTCGCACTCAGATATCGTCGGGTAAATGGTAGCAGTGCCCCCCAAGGGTCTTCATAGTCGGCGATCTCATGAGACAAGAAATCTCTGGTGCCCACAAAGTGATAGGCGTCGCACTTGATGCAATATGCAGTGGTTGGGGATGGAGGTGGATCTTGAAAATCATTCGACCCAACTGATGGGGCGAGGTCTCCAGCCTTGGATCTTCCTCCAATGGCGGTTAGTGATGTGGAATCGACGGCAGTTGCTGGTGATGAGTCATCGATCCTTGTCGATGGGAGTAGATCGGTGATGTTTGGTGAAGGAGCCGGTGAATCCGTAGATCCAGATCCCGTCGTCCCCACGGTCGGCGCCAATTGACGAAGTTTGACCCCGGCAATGCCCATGCTTGAGGGCTTTTGTATCATGGAGCGCTTGTGGGATCCGGCGAACTCGACGGCGATCAGACGACACAGGGAGACACAGGCTTTACCCTGGTTCGGCCCCCTTATTGGGTAAAGACCTACGTCCTGCTTGTCTGACTTTATTGATGGGGTGGCTACAATGGTGGTGTTACAATGATGGCGTAGATTAGATCTAGCCAGAAGTGGAGAGCTCTCAAGAATTCGAGCGCTCAGGTGTATGGTGGCGAAAAAGGTATCTAGCCGCTTCAGGACCTCCCTCCCAACCTTTTATATGCAAAGGTTGGGTCTCAGGATTGTCCTCCAAGCAAAGTACAGATAGAATCGGTTTGAATAAACCCTAGTCGAGCCCAAATCCAACTTGATCTCCTCGACTCCTTGCCTTGTACGCCAAGTCTCGTTCCTGGGCCGCGCCAGTCTATCGCTTTCGTGGGCCTTGCTATTCCTTTGGTAGATGCTCTTCCTAGACCGAAAACCAGGTAGGCCAATATCGAGGACTCGTGGGTCATTCCTTCGTCATGCCTAGTATCCATTGTTAGTGCTTATGACATTGTTGCAACTTGTTGTGCTTAATGCTTATCACTTTGGGCCCGAGTGCCATGATCTCAAATCTGAACTTGTTATTGTTTCATGATAATAATTGTTGTTTGTGATCTTACCTGCAAGTTGTATAGACATATCGTTGTCCAGATACCGAGGCCCCAAAGTGACAATAATTGGGATAACCGGAGGGGATGGCTATGATGTGAGGATCACATGTGTTCATGGAGTGTTAATGCTTTGCTCCGGTACTCTATTAAAAGGAGTACCTTAATTACCAGTAGTTTCTCTTGAGACCCCGCTGCAAACGGGTTGGTAGGACAGAAGATGCCGTGCAAGTTTCTCATTACGAGCACGTACGACTATATATGGAACACATGCCTATGGTTATTTAGTACTAGGATGCTTTATCATTATTTATCTGCAATTGCCCATGTCTTGATTATTACATGAATTATCTTATCCATGCAACGCCCATTCATCCATCCATATGCCTACAGTATTAAATCCTACTGTTTACTATTGATACCGCTACTGTCTTTATTTTACTATTACTGCTACTATTTTACTACTGCCACTACTATAAAACTGTTGCTACTGATAAACTGCTGCGAGCAAGTCTGTTTCCAGGTGCAGCTGAATTGACAACTCAACTGTTAAGGCTTATAAATATTCTTTGGCTCCCCTTGTGTCAAATCAATAAATTTGGGTTTTACTTCCCTCGAAGACTGTTGCGATCCCCTAAACTTGTGGGTCATCAGCGTCGCCGGCACATGGCGGCCCTGCCGCACGCCGTAGTGCTGCCCCCGGTCAACGGCAGAGGAGAGGCCGCCATTGTCGCCACGCCACTAGACCTTTGTCCAGCAGCGCCTCTGGCGGCGACAACGGGGAGGGGGAGCATGCAGGGGAGGGCGAGAGGCCCCGCCTCATCGGGGAGAGAGGAGGTTACGGGGAGGAGATGGGGCTAGGGTGAGAGGAGACCCCTTAGGTTTAGTCATGGAGTTCTTTATGGTTCGTAGTATTTATTACTTAGGCATCCAGCTGGTGTAACTAGTATTAATTGTGACAATCAAAACAAATAAAATAGTAATTTTCCTTAACGCTTGCTCCCTTGAGTTACGTTTCATCAAATCACATTTGCATAATGTCCCTTGCATATCTAGTTCTAGTACTCATATCTAGTTCTAGTACTTAGCTGTTTCATTTTATAGGTTTCTAGTTAGTTTTTTTGACAAAGAGCATATATTAATATCTAGAAGATACCAATTACACCGAGCCTCTCTAACAATGCATTGCCCTAGAGGCATAACAGATGCATACAGCCAAAAAAAGAAAGAAGAACTACAAAAAAAAGGTCCCGCTAAAGTGATCAATTCCCCGAACCAGCAACACTAACACCACCAAGACAACACTAGAAGTCCAGCTTCTCCAAAAGCAATGCCACCAAGAAGGAAATAGTGCACAAGCACCATCGTCGCCCGATCATAGATCTTAGGTTTTCACCCTGAAGAAATCCTCGCTCTCAAAACAATACCTTCAAAAAAGTTCATTGCTAGGCACAACCAATTAAGGCGAGATCTTGGATTTTCACCGTGAGAAGTAAGACTATGGACTTCTCCTGTGCAGTCGCCCCACTTGCATGCCACTGCTCCAAGTCATGGATCAACAAGCCAATTCCTCCTCGCCACAAAGACTCGAACCACCATCACTAGTCATGGATTGGCCTCCATGACATTCTCCGTCAGCACCATGGAATGAGAATGTGCTCCATGATATTAACAACCCGCAGAGCTTCGAAGCGCTCCTCTAAAACCAAACGGTCAGAGAAAAACATGGGTGCACATGACCAAATACCACCCGATCAAGCAATCTCTAGGCATAAGTTTCCCAATGGAGTTCGCCGGTGGAGCCTTCCGCAACACGACAGTCCAGCCAGATCGATGTGGACAGACATTCGGCAGATCTTCATCTTGGTGCGAGATGAAATCCTAGGACCACCTTGTTTATTCAAACTGAGCTAGCAGCCCCCAGGCCACCCTTCGGCAACCTGCGGGATATGCCTCTCCGATCCCAACCGACGACCATGGCCAGCGGTGCAAACGGAGATGGCAGCGCAGGGTCGATCACCACCAGAACCGGTCAAGACATGGCGGGGACATGGGAAGGTGGCAGAACCACCCGGATCAAAAGATCTGGGTTCATCCACTGGAGGCGGCAGAGAACCACCCCGATCCAAAGATCTAAAACCTTGCATTTTAATTCATTGCATTGCACGAAAGGCCATATAAATGTTTTATAGGGCTTTAGATAATAGTTAGTTTACCTTCAGCTCCTTGTGGGTCTGACATTTAATACTTATCAAATTGTGCTACAATGGTTCTATGCTATTGGGGATTATCACATATCAGCTCTGCGCCCGACCCCAACTGTGTCATCTCTCAACAAACTCCAAAAAAACCTACAAGGTTACAAGATGATGATTCAGTAGGGAAGCGGGGCTCCCCCATGCATCTCTGCTCCTCCCCCACGCACCTCTGCTCTAGCGCCCTCGCCGCCAAAGACCGGGCCTCCCCCATGGCCTCTCCGCCAGATTAGCCAGTCGGGGATGGGCATGGGGAGGTGCCAGAGTAGATAGGGTTTCTTCTTGTAGGTGTAGTTTGGGATTTTTGCCCGGGAGTGGAGCTCGGGATCTCGACGGCCAAATCCAGCTCCTAGGGTTCATCGACGGCGCGTCCAAGCTTCTCCGGTGGAAGCTGTCCGCGACGCCGGTGGCCACCACTCCTTTGAATAAGGTTGTGGCCATCTGCTTCTTCTTCCTCCTCACCGTCCTTGCTCTGCTCTGTCTCCCTCTGGCCGGCCTTGGGGGCGAGGGGATGGAGATGGACTGGGCTTGCCGGTGTGGACTTGTGGGCGGCGGGAGTTTGTCTACTCGGGCGCGTGTGCGTGGCGCCGGATAGTGTGGTGTTTCATTGGCTTCCTCTGCTGATCTCCTTCCGGCCGGCCATGGTGGCGTAGGGTTGGAGAGTATGAGGCGGTGGCGCTCCTGTAACTACCTTTTCGACCGCGGCCTCTGCTCTTCTGGCTGCCCTCAACAAGTTCCGTTCTGCCTGGCCGGCCGTGGCGGCGAGGAGGTGAAGACGGGCGAGTTGGTGGGTGCTAGGCTTGGTGGAGGTTCTCTAGAGCTTCTGGATATTTGGCTCTCTGTGGCGCTCCCTCTGGGATGGTGTGTGGCGGCCGTCGCAATCTGTGACCATAAGGTTGGTCGCGCCGCGCTCGGTGCCATGGTGGGCGCGAGCTTCTTCGTCCTCTGCGTGAGGACCTTCCGCAGCAACTCGGCAACATCTAGGTCCCCCGCCAAGCCAAGTGGTTTCATCCCCGGCTTGGATTGGGGTGGCGCTGCCTCGTCGCTGCAAGCCGCCGGCGGGATACTTGGACTCGATTGCGTGTTCACATTCCTCTCTAGGGTGTTCATTGTAAAAGTGCAGGGCCATGTTGTAATTTTCCTTTTTCTTCAGGGCCTTTCTGTAATTTGGCACCCACCACTAGAATGAATCTCCAGGTCCTTCTGGACCTTATCTATTCAGAAAAAAAACATGCCATCTTGTGGTTAGATGCCTTGCCGACGATGGATCCGGACTGGAGCCCAGAACCGCGGCACGTCGCCTCCGCCCGCATGATATGTGATACGTTGCAAACGTATCTATAATATTTAATGCTCCATGCTTGTTTTACACCAATTGCTTTATGTTTTATTTACACTTTGTGGCATTTTTATGCATTTTTTGGAACTAACCTATTAACAAGATGCCACAGTGCCAGTTCCTATTTTTTGCTGTTTTTCTATTTCAGATTATTATTGAAGAAAATATATTCAGAATTGGACGAAACAAAAGCCAAAGTTCCTATTTATCTGACATATTCATGGAGTCCGAAGGAGAGACGAAGTAGGGCAACGAGGCGGCCACACCTGGTGGTGGCGCGGCCCCCCTCTGACCACAATGCCCCATGGTGTGGGCCCCTCGGGCGCCCACCGACCTCGCCCTTCCGCCTATATATTCACATCCTTGGGAAAACCCTAAACACCTGAGCCTCCATCCACAAAAATTTCTGTAGCCACCGCTGTCGTCGACCCTAGTTCGGGAGGGTTCTGAAGCTCTTCCCGGCACCCTACCAGAGAGGGAAATCATCACCGGAGGCCTTCTTCATCGCCATGTCTGCCTCTGGAGTGATGTGTGAGTAGTTCATCTTTGGACTACGGGTCCATAGCAGTAGCTAGATGGTTGTCTTCTCCTATTTTTGCCACCATGTTTAGATCTTGTGAGCCGCCTAACATGATCAAGATCATCTTATTGTAATGCTACATGTTGTGTTTGTTGGGATCCGATGAATATTGAGTACTATGTCAAGTTTATTACTGATCTATCATGTCTATGTTATTGTGATCTTGCATGCTCTCCGTTGCTAGTAGATGCTTTGGCCAAGTAGATGCTTGTGACTCCAAGAGGGAGTATTTATCCTTGATAGTGGGTTCATGCCTCTAGTAATCTGGGAGAGTGACAATAACTTCTAAGATTGTAGATGTGCTGTTGCTACTAGGGAGAAAACAACAATCCTTTGTCCAAGGATAATTGTATTGTTTACATTACACACTTTGCTTAATGCAATAATCTGTTGCTTACAACTTAATAGCCAAAGGTTGTTCGGATGATATCCTGAAGGTGGATTATTAGTCATAGATGTAGTTGGATTACGGTCTATTTATCATGTTGTAATGCCCAAATGAATCTCATAGTGATCTTCATGTCATGTACATGCATTGTTATGTATTCTCTATTTGCCAATTGCCCAGCTATAATTTGTTCACCCAGCATGTTATTTATCTTTATGGAGAGACACCTCTAGTGAACTGTGGACCCTGGTCCATTCTTTTACATTGATAATAACCATCTATTGCAAACACTATTTTGATTCTGCAGGTACTATTTTATTTCATTCTATACAAACAAACATCTCTTTCCACACTATACGTCTAATCCTTTGTTTTCAGCAAAACCAGTGAGATTGACAGCCTCACTGTAAGTTGGGGCAAAGTAGTTTGGTTGTGTTGTGTGCAGGTTCCACGTTGTTGCTAACGCCGGTAGTGTGCCCTGCCAAAGTCAGCTAACAACAAACTTCAAAAGTGATTTCTTTCTCCTACTGATCGATTAAACTTTGGTTTCATACTGAGGAAAAACTTGTTGTTGTGCTCATCATACCTTTCTCTTGGGGTTTCCCAACGGGTCCTATGAGACATCAAGACTATTTTCTGGCGCCGTTACCGGGGAGGAAGAGGAATTCTGCAAGGGGAGTCTCTCACTTCCAATCCCTTTACTTTGTTATTGTTTTGCTTAGTTTCTTTGCTTTGTTTTATTTTCTTATTTTTATCAAAAACACACAAAAATTAGTTCCTACTATAGTTGTTATTTTTCTTGGTCTGTTATTGTCTCGCTTTTAACTTGGTTTATCATGCTTTCTATCAATGGTTGATTTCTTTGAAACTAGATCTTATTGGCAAGGTGGGTTCACGTTAGAACAACTAAAATATTATAAGGAACACCGCTTGTCACAAAAAGGGAAACACTTATGGGAACAAATTAATAAATTGTATATCATTGCTAGAAACGTGTGCTCTACTTATAATGTTACTTATTGCTTTGATAAATCTTGTTGTTGTAGGAGGTATAAACACCTCCCTTTTCAATGTGAGTATAATGATAATGTTACCATATCTTCTTATGTTAGGGGAAATTATGACTTTTATGATGTTGAACAAATTGAAGAATTTATTGCTTGGAAGGGTGCATTTGAACTTGCTTATTTGCTTGAAAATACTGATGATGCACCTTATAAATATGAGGTTTATGATATACTTCAATTTTTCTATGATAATTACAAGGAATAAAATGGCTATATTCTTAAATATCTTAATAGATGCTCTCCACCAATGGAAGAGACTAATGCCTTGCAGGAGCCAATGGAAGAAGAAATTGCTGAAACTAGAAGCTCATTGGATGAAAAAGAGGAGGAGAGTGATGATCAAGAGGAGGAAGAATGGAGCAACTACCCATGTCTACCTCCCAATAAGAGTAACTCTTAAACTAATACCTTATTTGATCGCCCTCCATGCTTACCAAAGGAGGATGAGTGTTATATTGATAATTGTGATGATCCCATTGATTCTTTTGAAATATCCCTTTTTGATGAAATTGATACTTGCTATACTTGTGACCTTGATACTACTATGAATGAAACTTTTGAGAATGATGTTGCTACTGTTATTTATGATAATCCATGCTACTTTGATAAATCTTATGACAATCCTCTATTTATTCCAACTATTGATATGCATGATACCGAGGAAGTTTGTTTAGAAAATTTATATGATAATGCTCTAGATGATGGTCCTATGTTACTTGATGTTATAAATTATAATGCTACTGAAAATAGGATTGCTATAATGTGTCCCATACCTTTTAAGAGTGACCAATCTTCTTGTTTTGCTATTACTAAAAGTGAGAAAGAAGAGGTCTTTATTTTTAATTTTGATCCCACTATTTTGGAGCTTGATATGGATTGTGTGTTTGCAGATCATGAAAAACATGCTTTATGTGATATTTCTATTGTTGAGTTTGTTCATGATGGTACTGAAAATTATTATGAGAGAGGAAAATATGGTTGTTGGAATTTTTTATGTTACTAAAACACCTCTCTTTATATTGAAAGTTCCGAAGTTGCTCTTATTTTATCTACCCATGCTTGTTACTATGTGCTTCTTTGATTTATTTTCTTACAAGATTCCTATGCATAGGAAGTGGGTTAGACTTAAATGTGTTTCATATTTGCTCCTTGATGCTCTCTTTTGATTCAATTCATATTTCTTATGTGAGCATCTTCTCAAATTACTGAGCCTAGCTGAAAGGCGTTAAAGAAAAGCACTCTTGGGAGATAACCCATGTTTTATTTTTGTAATTTTTATTTTGTTGAGTCTTGGAAGGTTTTACCTCTGTAACAACCTCTCCATATCCTTTTTATTTCGTTTTATGCCAAGAATAGCCTCTAATAGGAAGAACGTAAGATTTGGGGAAGTTGCTGTCCAGAAATAGATTTCTGTGCTTCACTGTAAAAAAATTGTGATAAATCTCAGAATACTATTTTGATATGAAATTCTTTGTTCTCATGCCCCAGGTTATTATCTAACTTTCGTTAGTTTTGCACTTTTTGATTTGAGCAACAGAAAATTTTCTAAAAAAATCGATCTTTACTAGCTATTCTATTTTGACATATTTCTGCCACTATTTGTATTTGCCTCTTAATCTCTTTCTTTTTTAGTTCTTTTGATCGGAAGAGCTTTTAAAAGAAGTTGCTACAGTAGCTAATGTTTTAATGGATTTTTTACTTGAGTTGAAACTGAACCAAAAGTGGATCTACTATCTTGCATACACTAATGTTGCTAATGAGAATTGTGTGAAGTTTTGTATGAAGGAAGTTTTCAAGTGTAAGGAAAGGAGAATGATGTGATGAGATGAAGGATGGACAAAAGCTCAAGCTTGGGGATGCCCATGTTACCCCAAGAAATATCCAAGAAGTATAAGCGTCAAAGCTTGGGGATGCCCAAGGCACCCCCCTTCTTCATCAACAAAAATATCAGGTCATCTTTCAAGACACTATATTTTTATTGCTTCATATGATATGTGTTGTTCTTGGAGCATCTTTATTTTTGTTTTTAGTTTTATTTTTCTTTGTTTGATGTAATAAATGGTTGGATCCCAGTATACTTCTTATGGAGAAGACACACTCCATTTTCATTGCCTAGAACACTCTAGTTTTTACTCTTATTGTTCTGTGAGTGTTCTCTTTTGCTAGTACTGCGTTTAGCTTTAGTTTTTCACCCTTATTTTTGTTCAGAACTTGTTAGTTTTTTTAGTTAGGTGTGTTTTGCCCTCTGGTCTTTATTGATTATTATCTTTGAGAGTTGTTTCAAATAAATTGATTGGTGTTGGAGAAGAGTGAAATATTTCATGCTTATAGTGGTGCAAAAGGAAGCTTGTTTAGACTGTGGCTTAGACTTTAGCATGTCATGCTAGATATTATTTTGATTATATTCTTAGTAGTTATTGTTGTAGCATGACTTGTCTCAAAAAACTGAGAGTGCTTAATGTGCCATTGAAAGAATCATGTGTTGTTTTTATCATACAAAAGCATAATATTGTGGTACTCTCCTTTGATGCTTTATTTGGGTTGACTTGGCGCATGATTACACCATGTTATGACTATGAACCAGTCACCTCAAGCCTCTATGATCATTTAGTTTTTGACTTGTAATATCACTTTATATTTTGATTAATAATGTTTTGTCGCTATGCATGATTATGGCCATTATTGCTCTCTTAGTTGGTCGCTTCCAGTCTTTTGCTAGCCTTCACCTGTACTGAGTTTGAGCTCTACTCGTGCATCCAACTCCCAAAAACCAAAGTTTGCCAATATGTCCGCCATATCTACCTATTAGCATTATTGCTATTCCAAGTATATTCATCATGTTTTTATCTATCTTCCAAATTAAATGCTTGTTATGAGAAAATTAGTTAGTAAAGCTCTCACAAACTTGATGGCACATTTACTTTCTTGCACTTAATAAACTTAAACCATTGTGACTATCTTATGAAGATTATATGCTTGCAAATTATGAGATGGGAGTTAGCACAACCATGTTGTGATGGGGCACGTTTTCAATATTGCACTTATTCCAATTTAGTTGTTATGATGTTCTTTTGTTTATGGATGCCTAGTGGTGTGAAATAAGATGGAAGCTTGTAAGCTCATGGAGTTTGTATATGTGTTAGAGAAACGCCTGGGCCGCCAACCCAAGCCATGCATCATTCATGGTGGAAATTTACAGGTATACCATAGTGAGCATTCTATGAAGCACCTTCAATAAAAAAACTATGCCCTTAGTAAATAAAAGGATTGCTGAGATGCTCATTGTATGTTTGTCTTGTCATTTTGGTATGGGAAAACTTCTATATCATGGGGCAAGAGGTACTCCGTTGGCGTTCTCGATGATACATATATGCTTACAATGACAAGAACTTATTTGGGACCTAAGTTGAGTAGCATGAGGTTTAGGTACTCGTATTCAAGGGGCATGAGATTTTCAACTTGTGATTTTCCAAGCATATAACTCATATTTGCCCTCACATTAACTTTAACCATTCAAGATGCTTATGATAGGGGCAATGAGAGCTCAAAGCTAATGAGTACCATAATTTTTGGAAGCTTTATAAGACTTGTTAATCCCTACTTCCCTCTGCGAAGGGCCTTTCTTTTTTACTTTTATGTTGAGTCTTCATCTTCTATCCTTATGCACCAATTAAGAGAGCATAGTTATCATTCTGAGTATAATGTGCATAGTCCCAAAATTTATTATTGATTGATTCATGATTATGGTATTGCTTGTTCTCAAATTATTTGTATCTAGTCACCCTTTGAACTTTGAAGGCGTCCTATCCATTTATGTTTTGCTATTCCATGAAGGACAAGCTGAATACCACTTTGTTATGCTTTCTCTATGCTCAAAACAAACAAATAACTTTCAATGCATTATTATTCATGATCTTTTGTTTGTGTTGCTTTTCATGTTGTAACATGGTTGCTAAGTTCTATTGTTAGAATTATATCTTTTATGCCTATGTTTAGAGTACTTTGATCTCAGCTTGCAATGTTTTTACAATAACTTGATCAAGATTGTGTTGGCTACATGTCACCTCAAAAATTATTTTTGTTATCACTTACCTACTCGAGGACGAGCAGGAGTTAAGCTTGGGGATGCTGATACGTTGCAAACGTATCTATAATTTTTTATGCTCCATGCTTATTTTACACCAATTGCTTTATGTTTTGTTTATACTTTGTGGCATTTTTATGTATTTTCTGGAACTAACCTATTAATAAGATGCCACAGTGCCAGTTCCTGCTTTCTGTTGTTTTTCTATTTCAGATTATTACTGAAGGAAATATTCTCAGAATTGGATGAAACAAAAGCCAAAGTTCCTATTTATCTGACACGTTCACGGAGTCTAAAGGAGAGACGAAGTAGGGCAACAAGGTGGCCAGACCTGGTGGAGGCGCGGCCCCCCTCTGGCCGCACCACCCCAGGTGTGGTCCCCTCGGGCGCCCACCGACCTCGCCCTTCCACCTATATATTCACATCCTCGGGAAAACCCTAAATACCCGAGCCTCCATCCACGAAAAATTTTGTAGCCACCGCCGTTGTCGAACCTAGTTCGGGAGGGTTCTGAAGCACTTCCCGGCACCCTGCCGGAGAGGGTAATAATCACCAGAGGCCTTCTTCATCGCCATGTCTGCCTCCGGAGTGATGTGTGAGTAGTTCATCTTTGGGCTACGGGTCCATAGCAGTAGCTAGATGGTTGTCTTCTCCTATTTGTGCCACCATGTTTAGATCTTGTGAGCTGCCTAACATGATCAAGATCATCTTATTGTAATGCTACATGTTGTGTTTGTTGGGATCCAATGAATATTGAGTACTATGTCAAGTTGATTATTGATCTATCATGTCTATGTTATTTGTGATCTTGCATGCTCTCCGTTGCTAGTAGATGCTTTGGCCAAGTAGATGCTTGTGACTCCAAGAGGGAGTATTTATGCTCCATAGTGGGTTCATGCCTCTAGTAATCTGGGAGAGTGACAATAACTTCTAAGATTATAGATGTGTTGTTGCTACTAGGGAGAAAACAACAATCCTTTGTCCAAGGATAATTGTATTGTTTACATTACACACTTTGCTTAATGCAATAATCTGTTGCTTGCAACTTAATACCCAAAGGTTGTTCGGATGATATCCTGAAGGTGGATTATTAGTCATAGATACAGTTGGATTACGGTCTATGTAACATATTGTAATACCCAAATGAATCTCATAGTGATCTTCATGTCATGTACATACATTGTTATGCATTCTCTATTTGTCAATTGCCCAGCTTTAATTTATTCACACAGCATTTTATTTATCTTTATGGAGAGACACCTCTAGTGAACTGTGGACCCTGGTCCATTCTTTTACATTGATAATACCATCTACTGTAAACACTGTTTTCCTTCTGCAAGTACTATTTTATTTCATTCACTGCAAACAAATATCTCTTTCCACACTATACGTCTAATCCTTTGTTTTCAGCAAAACCAGTGAGATTGACAACCTCACTGTAAGTTGGAGGCAAAGTAGTTTGCTTGTGTTGTGTGCAGGTTCCACGTTGTTGCTGACGCCGGTAGTACGCCCTGCCAAAGTCAGCTAGCAACAACCTTCAGAAGTGATTTCTTTCTCCTACTGGTCGATTAAACTTTGGTTTCATACTAAGGGAAAACTTGCTGCTGCATGTGCTCATCATACCTTCCTCTTGGGGTTTCCCAACGGGTCCTATGAGACATCAATATGCCATCACATTAAACACGACCAGGGGAGCAAGCAGTCGCCAACTAGCTAGGGGAGTTGCCCCTACCACCTCCCTTGGTTTCCTTCGCTGACACTGCCCTAGCGAGTCACCTCTGCATCCAACCAATCGACAATATCTTCTGCAACGGAGACTGCTGCCACCACGGCCCATGCTGACGGCGGCATCGGCCAGGGAGCTGCCGAGATCTTCCTAGCGATGGCACTAGGTTTTCCTTTGCGGTGTCAGATAGGATCCTTTTTTTACCATAAAATTTATTGATTATTGATGCCAGAAAAGACCAAAGATATAATTTTCTAAGGTTAAAATTTTTAGTATCTGTTTGAATTGTTGGTGGAATTTTGCAAATGCAAGCCTAAATTTAATTGAGAAAATGGCAACGCTAGGATAGCGCGAGAAGCCTCCATGTTGCAAAACTGATCACTATTGCAGTAGTTAGGTTGATTTATTTTGTCAAACCTAGGAGGTTCATACAATCCCTTCTAAATCATGTTAGTAAATTCTTAGTTTCTCCCAGTTTTTTCTTATCAAAGAGACTGTACTTGTAAGATGGTTTCTAAATATTATCCGAGGCAACAATGGTGCAAGATGTATCGGAGCACTTGGCATAGCAAACGTGTAGACCACATTGTTAGCTAATTAGTTTAACAAATAAACTTCATGTGATAGATTGTCTATTTTGGCTTACAAGTCAACAGTGCTATGACACAAGAGCGTGTTTACATGTGTGTCAGGAAGCACGTTATGCTTTGTACTAGTGAGTCATGTGCAACCTTATGGCACAACTAGCTGAAATCAACTGTACCACAGTTGTACTACTGAGTAATGGCAGAAAATCAAAACTACAGGATACAACACTTCTGCCTTCAAAGCATCCTAATAAAAAGACGGTATATAGCAATATCTGTGCAAACATGTAAATGAAGGTATCCACTTTATATGAGGATCCATATTGTAATGGTGATCTATATCCTTGCATGCATTCGTCGCTAGTTGGTCTAGGACTAAGAGGTATTGGGAAAGAATTTTGCACTACGAATTCTTAGCTGAGGTGCACGCCTCTACTTTTAGATCCATAGGGTCCCATTTCACGGGAGGCCACGGTTCCATAGCTCACGAAGAACCAGTATACAAGTACACTTTTTTCTTCATGGGCGGCTGAAAGAAAAATAGAAATGCCACGGCGAATAACCGGTCGAGGCGCTACCACCTAATAATCTCTTCAAGGCGTGTACCCGCAGGAAGCTCACGGTCACCCAGGCCTTGGACGAGCAAAGATGGACGCGTCATCTTAAACGAGATCTCTCGCAAGATGCGTTGGTTGATGAAGCTTCTCTCAAGCAAGTCCTAAATTTTGTTAGAACTTAGAATTCCAAGTTGTTGGGAGGGCACAGCTTCGAAGAAGCCCCAAAAGTGCTGGACCATGGAGTAATACCTCCTAAGAATCCCAATCCTTTGGGCTCAATCCCGCTCGTCGCCGTCAATTGATGGCTTAAGCCTGTTCTTTTCATGAAGTGAAAAAAAATCTGTCGGCCAGTAATGTAAAGCCCATTTTGTTCCTCTAGACTGCTACTCCTAAGCATCAAGCCTGGCGGCCTACGGAGCCCAAGAACTCTACTATGCATAACCCACCTGTTAGGGAATCACCATTGCCTATAATCGAGCGTATGACTATAAGCATGGCGGGGTCTTTATTTTCTTTCTTTTTCATTTTTTTTGGCTATGTGTATCCTTAATTTTTAGACTTGTTCTAGATATTATATTGTTACAGAGACTGAGTGTAATTGGTATCATCTTGATATTAATATATTCTCTTTATCAAAAAAATCTGCCTCTGAGCCTCTCACACAGTCACACTAGTAGTATACTATAGTTACCGTACTGCTCATCCTGTATTAAGTTGTTGGGTTCTTGGTTTGCTCTCGCTGATGCCTTAAGTATCTATGCTAATCCCTTTTCTATTCGACCGTGGGATGGTAAGAGAAGGCATCATTGGTCTCTCCCCAGCTGCTGCAGCACTGGTATCGGGAGGCAAGGCGAGGAGGGAAAACTGAAATTAATTACGCTTGTTCCTTTGCGATTAGGGCTAATCTCATAATTAGTGCTAATGCCGTCCGAGCCGCCTACGCGTCCAGCCCGGCCGGCCGCCGTTGCGAGCTATGTTGCACTCTACTAGCTGATCGATGATCCTGTCGTTTCCTTCTTGGTTAGGCTAGTACTCCTACTATACCGTAAACATGCAAGGTTAAAACTGTAATGTTATCCCTATAGATTTTGATAGAAATTGCCAAAATAACTACTAGCGCAAACTGATTCAATTAATTCAAACAGTCTGATCGGACCATATATACTACACACATAGATGTGCACTCTGATGCCCCAAAAAATCTCCCTTCAATTAACCTCCTACGGAAAGCAAAACCATCACCGCAACCTTGCCGGCGCGTTTGGCGACCTTCTATGTCACCGTTAAAAATTCAGCTTAAGATCGGTTTCCTCCTTGTTCTAGGATCGCAGTTCTTCTAGTTCTAGTATAACTAGCAGAATTTTGTTGAAAATGCTGGTTAGCAACGAACGAATCATCGCCCGTGAGCCTCGCTCTTCACTGGCTACAGGAGACTTATTTTAACCGCGTCACCTCAAACGTATCACAGCTCACGTGTGCTGCAGAGCATCTGCAGTACATCCAGTTGCGGTAAAAAAAAAACATCAAATGTCGTGCTGGTAGCAGTGAGTCAAGCAGATACGGGGATGGGGTGTGAGGCTGCTGTCCCTCTTTCTTTGAGCAAGCAGTACACAGTAACTGGCAGTAAAGAGAGATGAGGCTGCGCTCGCTGCCGACGACGACGATGACTAGAGGTGGCACACGCGCCCCTCACGTGCGCCTCCGGATTTCCCAAGGTCTTTCTCCCGTACGACTGCGAGCAATGTTTACGCTCTTCGGGACGGGACAGTCTGAGCAGCTTAACTTGCTCACCGACAGCAGCCTGCTTGTCCGAGTAACACCCAAACTCTCCCGGTTTGGGTTTTAGCGGTCGATCCCCAGTTCAAGTTGGATGACGATGCATGCTATTGTCAACAGCTAAACATGGAGGTGAAAGCCAATGTTTGAACTTTGAACAGGAAGAAGGTAAATAATTAACCTGCCGGTGCCGTATGATTGTGCCCAAGTAAACTACACGCAGGCACACATGGTTCGTACAATAGACTGCTATTTCGATGTAAGATTCGCATTACAATTGTTACTTCGTTTCCACCCAATGACACAACAGTAAACTTTGTTTTAGAATTTAGAAACTAAATTTAGCAAGCTTTAATTTCTCAGACACTGAATTTTGGAGGAGGTATAGTCAGAAAATCAGAATAAACCCTGGATGGCCTCGGTTGCTCTCGGCCCGTCGATCTGACGGTCCAAATATCTGTCTCCAAAAAGGATAAGAACAGCCTTTGACGTTTGAAAAATGCGTTTCAAACTTTAAAAATGTTTCTCTCTCAGATGCCAGACACACCGGTCTACGAGCCAGTCCTATCTTGAGATGCTCTATTTTAGTATGTCCCCCTCGCTCAGTATTCTACCTCTCCATAGTTTTCACTGATGCCCTTTTCTGAAAGTGCATGATGTCTCCCATATTATAGTACATACTACTAGTATTAAGTTGTTCATGCAACAGAAAAACGTAATACGTTGGCATCAGTATGTCAAGGTCCTTATTTCCGTACCAATGTTTACACTAACTTACAGAGAATTTTCAGCCACTCAGAAGATATTTTAACACCTACAGGGGTCACTTAGTCAAATTTAAACTTCTGAATAATTTCCTTACTGAACAAGTTTTCTCGGCATTTATGACTTGTTTCACACGAAGCTTGGATATTTCAACAAGAGAACAGCAACATACAAGTACAAATTGCTGTGTAATTATCTTTCTTTAACCCAATTCCCCAAACCCACCCACCTCCACCCCCTTGGAAAGCCCACACTGAACCAGCACCACAATTTTTAACCCTCCCTAGTATCCTGTGCACAATTATAACCCCTCTGCTCTTTCCACCCTCCCAACACACAACCACAAGCCATGGTAAAAATGGGAAAGAACACACAGAGAGATTTAAGAAAACAAAGGTACGCTAAATAAAAACAAAGGCATCCACCACACCACCCTGCCCTAATGTGACACTTTAGACGAACCCAATGGGAGATCATGAGACATGGATTAAAATTTTAAGCACCGTTTAAGAATCCCAAAACTTAGAAATGGGCGCTGGCCTGCCTCGCATCTCTCTCTCATCACACATTAAGCCCTCTTTTACTTTAAACACACTCCCCTATGAGACTTGCATGCCTAGCTCCAAATATCATCAAATTTTTGCCCTTCCCAAGAGTCCTGACCAGAGGTGGTGCGAATTGGCAGTTGTGCCCCTGGGGTTTTGCAGGGTAGTGACGATGGATTAGGGTTTATATGATACATGTACATGCTAGGGGAGTGTGTTTAGGGATTTGTATTGTTGGGACTAGCGATGGGAATTAGCAAGTTTAAGTTATCGGTTGGAGGGAATGGGCTCTGTTGCCAATCCCAACGGGTTTTGCTGGGCTTTTGTTATTTGACCCATTTAATTGTAGGCCCAATAGCTATTTTTGGAACTTTCAAAAGCATATAATCTTGTAAGAATGATTAATTTTAGTGGTCTAAAAATGAATATTAACTGCCATGGTGCAAATAAAGATCTCTCAGCACTATGTTCTTCAGTGTGTTTCGTCTCATGTCCTATATATCTTTGTCCTTTTTCATGGTCACCGACAAAGCAACGACGAAATAGCAGGCGCCATGAAGGTTGTGTAGCTAATGATAATATATTATGTGAAATTTCCTCAATTTTTTTAGTGGACGGCTCTTCAAAATCCTTAGGTTTAGTTGGTCTATAACGATTATAGCCTTATGCTTTGTTTTCTCCATTGGTGTGGTGAATTGCGAGATACAATGGGCAAAAGTAGAGATGACAACTTCGCATGGGTTTTATGAACTTATGTCATTTTACATGGATTTTTTATGTTTGATGAATTGCAAGATACAAAGGGCATAAGTAGAGATGACACATTAACATGATTTTTATGAACTTAGTCTTTTGGGAATTTCATTCCTCCGTATTAGTGATAGCTTCCTTCGGTTCATTGTCCCATCGCCCAAAGATGTTAGTTTTATATCCAGGTAACTATCAATTTCACCTGCTAATTCAATGAGAGTTGGGTGAGGTAGCACAGCTAGGCTACCTTTGCAATTCAAGTCTGACGCAATTGCACCTATCATGTGCATCATGAAAATAGCTCATGTCCTCCACATCGAGATTTGCTGGCTTAACTACATCAATTGATTGCATGGCTGAAACAAATAGGCCTACCATGCATTATGTGTGATATTATGCGTAAAGGTGCACAATATTGTTCATCAAAGCACTATATATTCTTATAGTTGTGTTGTGTTTCTACAATGTGAGTTGAGAAGCATGTTTCCTCAGACACCAATTCTTCATTATCAAAACTACAGTCCATGCTATTTTTCAGTGCCTTATTTAGATTGGACAATTTTAAAATATTATAGTTCCTCTATAAGAAAGTGTAAATCACATTTTTTTGTGAATGGTGTATAACATATTTTAACTATAGCTAGGGCAAAGGTTTGACTAACATTCTATGGGTCTGTTCGCATCACAAAATACAAATTGAAAAATGAAATCTCGTTACTAATTCATATATACCACTAGAACTAGAAATAGAGACCATCTTTAATTCAGATATTCAGATGGCAATGGGATTGCACGCAAGGGATTAATAGTAGAGTCAACCCCAGGTTCCATTTAGTTCCCCAATTTGAAGTACTGCAATATGTATAGAGACACTCATCCATTTGATCATGTATTCTTACATGCATACATGAAGAAATACAAGTACTATCGACATATACAAAGTAATTATATAAATACATACAAATGAGTTTTGATGTTATAATAAGACATACTTTACTTTTGTACATATGTATTATAGTATATTGTACTTATATGCCAACGACCAGAGGAGTCAGAACCCATCATTTTTCTTCTAGGTTATGTTTCATATGTTAGTTTTTCTAGTCTCTAGAGACATCGGTGAGGTGGTGGCGGCGATGGCGCATATGAATAAGATCTCTTTGGCCTCTCCCTAACTCAAGGTGATCCTTATCGGCATCAACAAAGGGCCTGTGAGGATTTGTGTCACTAGATCGACTGGTTCTCTTTGGATCTTGGCAATCATTGTGTCTAACAAGGGAAATAATTGTATGGTTATTGATATGGTGACTTTGACCTATTCTTTTCACTTTGTTTTGCAGTGAGATCTAGTTTTTTCATCCATATGGATTGGTGACGAAGGAATGAAATCCTATAGTGTGTGCGGTGCATCCTCAACAGATGTTCGATCTGTGATTACCGATCTCATTGTTCGAGGCGAGTAGCTAATGCCATCTTCAAAGCCTTGTATGGAGATGTTGTTTGTAGGTGTCTCTTTCCCTTAGTGTCTGTTTTGGGTACTTTTTAATCTCAGACGGACAACGAGCAAACAAAGGAACAAGAAGACCAGAATGGTTTCTGATATAACTTTAGTATGCATTGTGTCATTTTTTTCTTGTTCTCCATGCTTGTACTATACTAAGTTTTTCTTAATGAATATCAGATATAAGATGCCCTTTGGGTGTGATTTATAAAAAAGCACTAAGGTTGCCTATTTAATACTTGTGTGCCAATCTCTTGAAATTAAGACACAGTTCCAGTTAATTATGTGAAAAGGTAAGGTATATTACTTATTAGGATGAAATGTATGGATAATAGAAGTGAATATGGCACATTAGGAGAATGGAGTAATGAGTACAAACAAACAACTTACCAAACTTTTTGTATGCACAAATATAATATATGATTCAAGAATGGATATATTTAATTTGGATATTACTGACAAACCAAAAGGTTGTCATCTAGAAATCCAAGTTATTCTATACAATGTACCAATCCAAATAAATTTCTTAGGTTTTTTTTATCTAGGTTGGGCCATGTGGAACTTTCATAACCTTAAGTGCCTAGATTTGATATACCAATTTCAAAAGCAGGAGTTTTTGGAGTGTCTCATCACTCCCCACTCGTACTCGAATGTGAAATCAACAATTCTGTGAAAAAAATAAATTTTCTCATACTCACAAGCGGTGAGACAACCACTCTTACAAGAGACGCATATAAAACACACTCACTCTTACTGGTGTGTAGTACACTTTGCACATGGTACAAATGAATACATACTTTTACTCTCGTGTTGGAATAATACTCCTATATAAGGCACACATAAAATAGAATGGGGATGAGACTCCAACTCAGAGCATTGCCCTATGATAACCCTCGACCGATTCGGCCGAAAAATATTGTGACAGATGAATTCATAATACATGTATCTTAGTTGTTGGACATGTCATCTTTCACAGAAAGAGCATAGTCAGGAAGTTTGGAATAAATCCAGAAAAGTGCCAAAACCCAAGACAAGTCAATGACTTGAATCTGGATGGGTAGGTTCCACCACAAGAAATCTAACCTAGTGAGCAACGCTTGTATAGGGAAACATGGACATTTTGCCAATTATGAAAAAAAAAACGTCGACAATATGCATGTATAATTTAAATTTTGGCAATGCATGATATGAAATTATTATTTTTTACTTTAAGATGGGATCTAGTACATATATGGAGTGTGGTCAACTATGATAATAATTAATTTTGTATGTGTTTACTTGTGAGTGGATTCTATGTTATCAACTAATCCCTCCTTCTCAAATTATGTTGCATATATATAATTGTTGGTTAAATTAAAAGTTCATAAAGTTTGACCAAGTAAATATGAAAAAAGTCAACATCTATAATATCAAACGCATACAAAATTAAATGTTTACCATTATTATTCTAATAATATAGATATGAAACTTCAGATGTTAATATTTTTGTCAACATATTTTATCAAACTTAAAAAAATGTTGACCAAATAATATATGCAATATAGTACCTCTACTCCAATGAATAATGCATTTATTTTTTGAAAATTCAAACTATGTAGAGTTTGATCAAGTTTTTAGGGAAAAAAATTAACATGTATATTAAAAATTATGTATTGTTAGATACATCATGAAATATATTTTATATGATATCTATATGACATTATAGTAGGTAATAATGTTTTTCTAAACGTTTGGTCAAACTTTACTTTGCTTGAATTTTTAAAATAAATATAAGCCCTATATTGTTAGATACTGCATGAAATATATTTTTATATGATATCTGACATTATAGTAGGTGATAATGTTTTTCTAAACCTTTGGTCAAACTTTACTTTGCTTGACTTTTTAATATAAATATAAGCCTTATTCATTGGAATGGAAGAAGTAATTCGGTAAAGAAAGAGCATATCTATTAAAAGATAACTCGTGATTATTACATACAATAGAGAGTATATAACATTAAAAATTGTATTGTCCACATAATATCTGCAATATAATCCGGAACATACCTCATGATTATTATAATATGGATCTGATATTTTAAATGGTAACATTTTTTGTCTATATATTTGGTGAAACTTTAAAAAATCCGACTAAAAATAAATATAAACAACATAATTGTATGCATGTGTAGGGAGTAGTATATATGAATAGATCGATTTGGGAGCGCAAGCATCAAGTAGAATACTTTAGCAAGAACAATGGCTTTTGTGCATGCATTTGTACATGCGATCATGGAGTACTAGCTGTGCGCAACCCGTATTCCCCGGGGCCGTTTCTGTGCGCGGGTCATGGTCTGCGTGTTTTGTGTCACCTAATAATCGATCGATTGCCAATAATAACCCGTGAGAATTAAGCAAGGCCACCCTTGACCCATGCTAGTAGCGGCTGAAAGGACGTTTGGTCATGACATAAAAACTTTCATTAAAAGGAGCAGGAAAAGCCATTCTTTCGCCGGAGCAGGAGAAGACAGGACAAGAGAGCGCGGCGCTATGTCACGTGGCGCGGCTCCTAGTCCTAGGTATCGGATTTCTTTTATCCCGACGAAATCCCACAAGGCTTTTGTCATTAGCGCGGTTCTCACATCCTTGTCACGGTGATCTCCTGTAAATCTTGCTTACTCTCACGTGCATCTAAGTTGTTAATTTAACTAATTTAGTATATGATAAAAAATTATAAAAAATATACCACTAAAAATTTTAGATGTTCTATTTTCTAGTGGTATAATTTTTATACTAAATAATTTATTTTATACAAGTTAAATTGGCTATCTAGATGCACGTATAAGCCTTATAAACTGAGAAGGAGGGAGTACCATTTTCAGCTACACAGCATCTCTTTAAACTAAAGACATTTGAGCATCTCTAGCCGAACCTCTATACTTTGTTTTTATCCTCTAACTGCACCTAGCCGAACCCCTAAATTCTAGAGAGAACCAAAAAATTTAGACGTCGGCTTCCGTGACTCCTAAACACTAGTAGAAAAAAAGGGCTTTCGTTTGGAGCTGTTCGGAGCTTTAGCACCGGTTATGTTACGAATCCAGACTAAAGGGTGCATTAGCACCGATTCATAAGACCAAGGCAATAGCACCGGTTTGTAAGAGACATTTAGTACCGGTTTGAGCCACAAACCGGTATTAAAGGGGTTGCATGCAGGCGCTAACCCTTTAGTACCGGTTTCTGGCTCAAACCGGTGCTAAAGGTCCCCCCCTTTTGCACCGGTTCGTGGCTTAAATCGGTGCTAAAAGATGGTGACCTTTAGCACCGGTTCGTGGCACGAACAGGTGCAAAAGGGGTACCTTTAGCACCGGTTCGAGCCATGAACCGGTGCTAAAGGGTTGACACCCATTTTTCCTCTCATGCCTACCCCCCCCTCCCAGAAAAAACGTTAAAAACTAAACAAAAATGATAAAAACTTCAAATATCAAAATCCTTTGACATGCATGTACCTCACGCAACCAACTTTGATGGAAAATTTGAAATTTTGAATTTTGATATTTTTTTGCAAAAAAGGTTGTTCCAAATTAAATCAGCAATAACTTTTGTGTACAGACTCAAAAAAAACGTATAATATATGGAAAACTATGTACACAAAAAGTTACATCCGATTTCAACGGCCATAGGCCGTTTGCAAAAATTCTTGTTTCTCAAAATTCCAAAGGGAAATATGAAAGCATGAAGATTTTAGATTTTATCAAAAAAATTAAAAATTGATTTTTTTGAATTGATTTTATTATTTTTTTCTACTTTTTAGTTATTTTGAAGTTTTTATATTATTTTAGAATTTTCTAATTTTTAAGTTTTTTTATTTTTTTAATATTTTGAGTTTTAAAATTAATAATTAAATTATACACAAAGATTATTTGGAAATCATTGATGCTTATTAATAATTAATTATTGTTGCTTATTTTTAAAATTATTTGGAATTTAAAAAAGTAAAACCATGTGTTATCAAAGTGTATGGGTTAATAGAATTCATAGAATAGTATTATCAATAAGTTGCGAGCATAGTCTTGGAAGCTAGTAGAAAAAGAATGGAGAAGTTAATCGTGCTAAGGGTGGAGCAGTGTGAGGATGAGTGACCGACCGGGAAGTGGGACCACGAGTATATATACTTTGACATGAGAATATGAGTGATTAGAGAGAATATGGGTGATTAGAGATTAGAGTGGAAACTGTCAAACAATTCAAATATCCAAAAATTGAGAAATGCAGAAAAATAAATTTAATTTTTTCGGACCTTTAGCACTGGTCCGTGTCTCAGACCGGTGCTAAAGGGTCCTCTAGCCGCACACGCCACGTTGAATCCCTTTAGCACCGGTTCGCAGTACAACCGGTGCTAAAGGATGGGGCTTTAGTGCCGGATGCTTTGCACCGGTTGTAAAACCGGTGCAAATGGGGGTTACAAACCGGTGCTAATACCCCTATTTCTACTAGTGAAAAATACTCGGCCGCATAGCCATGGAGTAAAAAACATTCCGACCTTCACCTTCGATGCGTCAAGTTGATAAATCCCACCCGGAGCACCCCACGCCGGAGCACAACGCGAACCTTCAGTGGCCCTCGCCTTGGGCTCCCGTGCATCGGTCGTCCTCGTCTTTTCACCCTCGTCGCGATCGCCAGTGGAGGCCAGGTACGCCGCCAGGCATGGGTCGTCCTCCGACCGCACAACCATTGAGTAAAATGGCTCCCTTCCACCTTGGACATGAAGACCAATAAAAGTCCCCCGAGCGAACCCACATACCCCTACATTGACGTGCGCGAGCAGGAGTGGCTAGGAACCATCTCCGCTTGCCGTTGCTGGAGAAGAACTGCCCGGAGACCGTTTCTTGTTAGTACATCCTAGCTCTGGTCGCGCGAGACAACCTTATCCTTGTGTCGAGCTACCCTGTGCTTCCATGGCAACGTGAACGTCCCATCCCCGAATGCCACCCACACCATGACGCTCGATGTTGTTGGGGTTCGGTGTAAATAACAAAAAAAATTGCCTACATAACCCCGAATGCCCAAGATCTATCTATGTAGTAATGTTGTAATGATTAACTGAGACTCGGTGACATACCCTTTTAGACCAAACGCGGGGATTACGCTCCCGCACAAGTGTTGACGATAAAGACGACGTAGCCGACCTCAAGGTCGTGAAGATCTTGACGCCACGACACTAGTGCGGCAACACCAACGCATTGACTTAGTGCCGCATGTGTAACACCTCGTAGTACTCATACATGTACAGTGAACGATGACTCGTTCTAGATCTCGGATCTAGCCGAGATTGCTGAAGTAGATCGGTTTGGATACGATCCAGAATTCTTGTAGGACTTCATCGTGCAACGATGGAGTCATCATCGCTCCTACGCAGCCCTTCGGGGAGCCACACGAGAGATAGAGAGAGAGGGGTGGCGCATGAGGGAGAGAGGAGAGCTCTTCCAAAGAGCTCCCTCAATCCACGTGTGTCCAACTCTCCTCTCAAGGGGGTCTTTATATTTGAGGATGGGGGAAGACTTGCCCCTCCCCGGCCCAAGGCACCTAGCCAGCGGCCAAGGGAGGGAGGATAAACCCTAGGTCGCCCTAGGGCATAGCTGGCCCAGCCGGCCACCCCTTTGGGCCCCATTTGGCCCATCCCTAAGCCTTAGGCGCCCCCACACCCTTAAGGTGGGATGCCTTTATTAATTAAATAAATAAGTCTTTTAATATTAATTCAATTAATTAATAATAATTACTTATTATTTAATTCCCACTGCTCCAAAACTCCTTTCGGAACACTCCGAACAACTTTCGGATCTCCGCAGAACTTTTTTGACCTCCTCCTATCAACACTTGGACAATTCCAAATACATCTTAATGTCATCGCACCCTTAAGTCTATTACCCTACAGTTCGAGAATAATCCAGACATTACCGAGACTCCTCTCTGGTAAATGATCATCATTCGGATTTGGATATCCGTGATGATCCCTGTGTATTCACACAAAGGACTTTTGTCGTTGAACCGTAAATGTCGATGTCCTATTCCTTTTGTTTCTTCGATACTTGCAACATCCGAGACTTGATTGTCGGTATCTCCATACCTAGTTCAATCTTGTTACCGACATTGCCATTTAATCGTTCCGTGATATTCCATCCCTGTGACCTAGTCACAGTTGCAATATCAGATGAAATCTCACCGAGTGGGCCCAGAGTATCTTTCCGTCACACGGAAGAACAAATCCCGCTCTTGATGCATGCGCCTCAACCTACTCCATTGTAAACCCAAGAGACACCTTTTTAGTCACCCTGCTACGGTGTGACGGTTGATGCAATGAAAGCTTCCTCTGGAAGTAGTGATTAAACATGATCTCACGGTCTAAGGATTAGGTTACAACATTTCTTATTATTGTAACATGAACATCGTGACATGATCGTGTTACATAATAATATTGGGTATGTCCATCATGGCATTTACACAATGGCAAGAACCTCATTGTCAATTGACGTATTTGTCACCTGATCCGGAAACTGGTCATCTGTTGACAATGAGCTAGTATAGAGGTTTACTAGGGACTCTTGGTTGTTTAATACTACACGTGTATTGTTGTTTTCCGACTCACATAGTTATAGCACAATATTAAACTTATCATGAACTAAATGAAATATGCAAATAAATCATTTATTATATTCCTCTAGGGCATATTTCCTTCAGATGTGTCTGTGTCGTGGCTTCAGCAAGTTTGAGACCATCACACTCCTATGTAGGTTTGCTTGTATGCCCCCTACATTCGCCTACTCTGCCGCTCGATGCTCTCCATGGAGACACATAGCAAGTTTCACAGAGTTAAGTTTAGGGGGTCGGCTAGAAACCGTCTTATTTTAGCGAAGGAAATACATTAATTTAAAGGATAGGGAGGTGTTTACTCCTCTAAACTATAGGAGATCGGCTAGAGATGCTCTTAGCATGATTCTAAATTAATAAATTCATAGAAAAATATGCAAGATGCTGGAAGTTTGTGATGGGCCTAATCTAGAGCGATAGAATCATCACAAAGCAACGAAAACATAGATGAGATGGGAGAGCAAGGGTGAGATGACGAATGTGGGGACCCCCGGGATCAAGGCTAGACAAATCCAGACCTTCATCTGACATAAGCCTAACCGAGAGCTCGAGAGCCTTACAGTGAGGGAATCGGTAACACAACAGTGACTCTACGACTCAAAAGTAATATAGCAAGCTCTTAAAAGAGCAAGAAGCAAATTACAAGCAGAGGTCACTGACCTGTCAATCATCAATCAATGAAAGCGAAGTTATGCTATTAGACATAGCAAGACCAAATGGCCTAAGAGGCCTGAAGCATAACGGCGACGTCCCAATCCATAGATTCCAGGCTGCCGCCTGGGAACCCCAAGCTACTCGTCGATGTCGTCCAGAACCTTCGAAGAGAAACTTACTCTGCTGCAAAAATATCAACGAGGCAAGGTTGAGTACAAAAGGTACTCAGCAAGACTTACTAACCTAGTAGCTACATGTAGGCTAGAAAGGCCTTCCTTGGAGTTTCTTTGCATAAAGCAAGTTTTGTTTGTATAAACAAGCAAGAAGAGAAGCTCGTCTATTTAGATCATTTAAAAGGGGATAAGAGAGCGATAACTTTGATCATCATTGAAACATCCACCGAATCATCATCTTATATCCACCGAGCAACAACTACTATTTAGATCCACCGAGCAATTGTAACATCTTTTGAATCCACCAAATATCTTGATCTTTCAAATCCACCGAAACATTCTCAGCTGAACCTAACCTCCAGGATCACCCCCTCTTTCAACCTAGAGGAAGCATCCTAAGCACACTTTATTAGCCAAGTTTTACGATTAGGTTGAAGTTCTCTATGATCACAGAATCCATTCCCAAGGCCTCCATAACCGTGGACACGGCTTTTCGAAAAGATTTAACCCTGCAGGGGTGCACAACTTTACCCACACGTGCCGACCGACTCTTAACACCAGAATCATTAGCCCTCGTCCGTGGAAGGCCGGTAGAGGGTGGTCGACCATGACCTTTACCTTACTTTCGCCCAAACCATGAGTTCACTAAAAGAGGGAAGCTCCGCCGTAACGGGTCCAGTCCCGAAGTCGGTCCCTCTAATTGTGCGCAAGGGTTGGTTTACCAGAGGCCGCACCTCAAGCAACCCCGGCCACGTTCAAAACAAAGTTTAAACACCCAAATAAGGTGACTCATGGAGCAGACTAGGCAAGTTAGTTAGTCAAGAGGGTGCCATTATAGGGCCTCGTGTGGTTGTACGCTCGGTCTTGGTTCAAGAGGCGAGAACTCGGGTCCTAGGGTCGGCAAGAATGAGTCAAATAACCACATCCCCTATGGCGGCTCATCCAAGCCTTTAGCATGTTTATTCACACAACTCACTGATCATTCCACGTCAACCTGTCATACTAGGTTCATTCACAGCTCGGATTCATCAACCGGATGGATCAGAGTTTACCAACTAAGCATGGCTAAGCATAGAAGATATAAAGGCTCTAGCAATGCACATAAGCGAGACCTAGTTACGCTAGGAGCAGTGGATCAGGAAATTTAGGCGACAAGAGCATGCATAAGATATGATAACTCTAACTACCGATAAAAGACATTTGAATCGATGCGATAAATAGCAGAAACTGAAACACTTTGAAAACATGGGATCAGACGCTTGCCTTGCTCGTTGATAACCAAAATAGGAATAGATCTTCAGGATTCTTCTTCTTGAATAATACTCCATGGATAAGTATTGGTCCTCGATGTTGTCCACTCGATCTCGGACTCGTGTTCTATCGATCGCGAAGAAGTAGACACCAGAAAAGGAAAATAACAATCAAGGCATGGCATCGATGCACAGCAAGGATGATGGCATGACATATTAAATGTATTGAAATTAAACCCTACTATAGGATTGTCAAATTAAATAGGGTTGAAATGCATAACGCATTGCAATTCCATAAACCCCGCATATAAAGAATGGTTCGTTATGTTCTTCTAATTAAACAGGGTTCAAAGTTGTTTAACAATGCATGAATTTGACATAAACATGTAGAGCACATTGTTCTGAGCATTTTGACAGGTCATTTGTATTTTTCTGACATACAGGGAATATTCTATGCATTTTACAAGATTCAACTAAATTCTGCAATTTTCTGAAATAAAAAACGAGTAGCAGAACTTTTTGTACCCAGGGTCTTTTGACCCAGGGCCAATGAGCAGTGGGGCCCGAGGCCCACATGGCAGGCCAGGCTGGCATGGTCGTGCTGGGCGTGACCGGCTCCCAGTCACCGGGAGGGCCGGCCGGGGACGGCGCTCCGGCGCGAGAAACGGAGGGGGAAAGGGGGCGGCCGGACCGGGCACTCACCCTGAGGTCGCCGGTGGTCTCGGTTTGGCCGGAGGATGGCCAGCGGCGACGAATTTGGCGGCAGAGGAGCTCGGTTTCCAGCGAGGAATCCGCGACGGTGGCGGCGATTAGAGGCACCTCGGGTCAATTCCTTGAACGGGGAGGTAGAGGACCACGTTGGGGATCTTCTCAGCACGTCGGCGGGGCTGGGGGAGGCACAGGACAGCGGCGCTAGGCGGCGAGCTCCGGTTACTGTAAGCTTTACATGATGGAGGGAGAGAGAGAACGATGGGGAAGGAGAGAAGAGCGGCCAGGGAGAGAGGAAAAGGAGGAGGGGGAAGGGCGCCGTGGCGTGATTGGGCATCTCCAGGGGGACTCCTCGGTGGCCTGGGCGGCAAGGAGGAGGTGGCATCGGGCTGCCCTTGGGCAAGCCACGCAGCAGCTCGGTGTGTCTCAACGAAAAAGACAACGTGCAGACTTTGCAAAAAGCCCCCTGGGCAAAGGAGATTTCTGGGAGGTTTTCAAACTGCAAATATTTGGCAATATTTGTTGATAGAAACTTCTTCTAGGATTTTAAGAAATTAACCAGGGCTTCCCTGTTAATTAGCAAAGGTCAACAGGTTTTAATTTGGTCACTTTGAAATAATTTGAACACCACTTGCAAACTTTATAAACCATTTTGAGAGCAATTTAAAGTAAGGAAGAGTTGCACATATTTGGGTTTTCAAATATAATTCATTTATGGATTTTTCTTAGCAAAATAGATGATGCTCATGATGCACAAATCAACTCATAATATGAATTAGCAAAAGAGGGATGTTACAGATCTATCCCCCTTACAAGAATCTCGTCCCGAGATTCGTAGGTAGTACAAGAGAGAAGGGAACAAGGTTACACTAGTCTTCAACAATCTTGTTGATCCAACAATTATCTTCTTTCTCGAAGAGATTGATCCACAGCATCATGAAGCTTCATTTCCTTTCTTCAGGATTGTTGCTCAACTGCACTAAAGGAAAGAGGGAATAACTCTAGAAAGATGGATCTTCAGGAAGATCGAGTATCTCATGGTCAACTCATAGAAGGGAGGTTTGTAAACAACTCTTGAGATGACAGCATGAAACACATCAAGGGTGACAGAGGAAACTGAAGAAGTTTCAATTTTGGTAGGCAATGGTTCCACGCTTGACAACAATACGAAGGGACGAGGTAGAAAGGGGTTGCATTGCCTTTGATACAATGACGAGGCACTCTTTAAAGATGGGTGACTCGTAGAAGCACACTTGAATCATGCAACTAGAGAACTTTTGATTTTAGAATCATAGTAACTCTTCGACATAGTTGCAGATACGGAGGAACCTCTTTATTCATCCAGATATAACAAAATCTTTGCCAGAAATTATGATTCACTTCACACCACCAAGATGAATAGACAAGTAGATTCAGGGAAACACGGGAGGAAACTTCTTTCTTGGGGTCCAAGTCCTTGGCATGAAAAGATCGCTTACAAACATGATTTGAAAGTTTGGCGTCCTCATGGCTGACGAATTCACACAATGTGGGAGATGATTAGAACTCCGGGTATAAACAAAAGGGAAGGAAAACAACGCTGACTAGTGAAGTATCAAGGAGTATCCATGACAACATCTTTCAGCAAGTGCACATGAACCAGAGAAAGACTCTTCCAACAACCAGAACACATGCTTCGCGGTGATACGAAGTTGGTTCTCAAAAGTTTCCAACACTACTACCAAATGTTCAATATGAATTTACCCAGACATGGAGAAGACAAGAATGTCATCGATGGGCTCAATAACAAGCTTATCAAGATACTCCAAGAAGATGGACTCATATGTTGTATGAACACGGCAAAAGTATTGGTCAGACCAAAGGCGTGAAGATGTATTACAGTGAAATACCACGAGTAGAAGCATCATCAAGATAGTCCTTGGGACTGAGTTTGATTTGGCGATAGCCCAAACTCAAATCAAAGGTGGGAAGATAACATATCCAAAGAGGAGATATTATCTTGCTTCAACATAAACAAGCTAAAGATCCCTTTTAGAAGGAACAAAGTCAGATAAAGCTTTTGTCTTTCAACTCTCCAAGTTGTTGTTTAAGCTCAACCAACTAGTCCAGGATATCCAACATAGATTCTTGGAGAAAGAACCGATTCGGAGATCGAGTTACTCATGAACTTGACAACACGGTCATATGGCAACATGGCGATACTTCTAGTAAGACATCTAGAATATCACGAACCACCGATATGTCACTTAGTTTAAGAGGGAGTTTGATTTATTTATTTTTTAGGTAAGACGATTTGGTCTTAAGAGCTTTGGTACGAACCTAACTCTTTGACCGAAGATGGTGCGCCTGAGTTATGGACTTGGGAACACAATCAAACTTCGTTTGGTGATTGGTTAACCAATCAAGCTAGGAATGATGCAAATGTCCTTTAGATTGGAAGCATTAAGAATTGCTAAGAATATGAGATGGCCACATCAATTCACATACCCAACATTCCAAGCATGAACAGCTCAGAGAAAGGGTGAGTAAAGATGTGTAAGAGCATCACTTCATCAATAAGGCCATGAGACTTGGCACGACCATTTGGTGTAAAAGAGTGTGATACTCTAAGGTAGAATAGAACATAAGGTTTGCATACCTCACATTCTATGGAGTACAACACTTTGACCTGGTCATAGAAATGGACGAGGTACGGGAGTTTGTTTCTCCAGACATTTCAAAGAGAAATATCTTGACGATCCACAAGAGTATAATACATCGGAAGAATCCAATGCACAATTACAACTTGGTTGCTAACTAGCAGACAAAGGTTGGAAGGCAACTAAAGATGAGGAAGACCTTCAGGAGGATCCTGGGATGTAGATGCAGAAGTTAACAATTTTCTGAGAACCAATGCTGATAGGAAGGTGCGGCAGAGTCATGAACATAGATGTGGGACTCACTAAGAGAACTCTGGTCGTGATCCATTTGGTTCCATGAGAGAACCTCTGCCATAGCTAGTGGTAGAAAGTCCTTTGTTGCCATGAGTCAATCACGACGACAACCACAAGCTTGGAATTAGACATTTTGAGTTAATGTAGGATCATTAACACGAAGGGTTCAACGGAATGGACCTTGGGTTAAAGGCCAGCTTCATGTACTGGAATCCAGCACAATCCGGGACCTTCGGTTCAAGTCCAAGGGTTAGAACAAAGAGAAAGGAGTAACTACTAAGTATCTCAAAGGATACCTCAAGTTAGTACTCACAAAGTTGCGTCCAGAATAAGGTATACAAGGCGAAAGGAAGCCTCGAAGCATAGAACAGAATGAGGTTGAATCCACAAAGTAGAGAGATCATGATCGAAAGAAGTCTCTCAACTAAAACAAGAAAGACAGAGCAAAGAACACACACGAGACTCTAGAGAACTCAACCCTAGGTCAAATGGTTAAAGCGGCCTGCCGAAAAGGCACCTAGATTTTGAAAGACGAGAGAAGATAGCCAAACTTTTCAAATCAACTCGAGGTAAGGTGACTCAGAAGTAGAGCGATACCAGATAAGGAGTAAAAAGAAGACTACTTAGCGTTTTCAAAGATACTTTTTAGCTTTCAAAAAGTTTTCACAAACACTAGACTCAACATCGACCAATAGCAAGGTTTTCCTACAGACAGTCCTGCTCTGATACCAAAGCCTGTGGGGACCCCCGGGATCAAGGCTAGACAAATCCAGACCTTCATCTGACATAAGCCTAACCGAGAGCTCGAGAGCCTTACAGTGAGGGAATCGGTAACACAACAGTGACTCTATGACTCAAAAGTAATATAGCAAGCTCTTAAAAGAGCAAGAAGCAAATTACAAGCAGAGGTCACTGACCTGTCAATCATCAATCAACGAAAGCGAAGTTATGCTATTAGACATAGCAAGACCAAATGGCCTAAGAGGCCTGAAGCATAATGGCGACGTCCCAATCCATAGATTCCAGGCTGCCGCCTGGGAACCCCAAGCTACTCGTCGATGTCGATGTCGTCCAGAACCTTCGAAGAGAAACTTACTCTGCTGCAAAAATATCAACGAGGCAAGGTTGAGTACAAAAGGTACTCAGCAAGACTTACTAACCTAGTAGCTACATGTAGGCTAGAAAGGCCTTCCTTGGAGTTTCTTTGCATAAAGCAAGTTTTGTTTGTATAAACAAGCAAGAAGAGAAGCTCGTCTATTTAGATCATTTAAAAGGGGATAAGAGAGCGATAACTTTGATCATCATTGAAACATCCACCGAATCATCATCTTATATCCACCGAGCAACAACTACTATTTAGATCCACCGAGCAATTGTAACATATTTTGAATCCACCAAATATCTTGATCTTTTAAATCCACTGAAACATTCTCAGCTGAACCTAACCTCCAGGATCACCCCCTCTTTCAACCTAGAGGAAGCATCCTAAGCACACTTTATTAGCCAAGTTTTACGATTAGGTTGAAGTTCTCTATGATCACAGAATCCATTCCCAAGGCGTCCATAACCGTGGACACGGTTTTTCAAAAAGATTTAACCCTGCAGGGGTGCACAACTTTACCCACACGTGCCGACCGACTCTTAACACCAGAATCATTAGCCCTCATCTGTGGAAGGCCGGTAGAGGGTGGTCGACCATGACCTTTACCTTACTTTCGCCCAAACCATGAGTTCACTAAAAGAGGGAAGCTCCGCCATAACGGGTCCAGTCCCGAAGTCGGTCCCTCTAATTGTGCGCAGGGGTTGGTTTACCAGAGGCCGCACCTCAAGCAACCCTGGCCACGTTCAAAACAAAGTTTAAACACCCAAATAAGGTGACTCATGGAGCAGACTAGGCAAGTTAGTTAGTCAAGAGGGTGCCATTATAGGGCCTCGTGTGGTTGTACGCTCGGTCTTGGTTCAAGAGGCGAGAACTCGGGTCCTAGGGTCGGCAAGAATGAGTCAAATAACCACATCCCCTATGGCGGCTCATCCAAGCCTTTAGCATGTTTATTCACACAACTCACTAATCATTCCACGTCAACCTGTCATACTAGGTTCATTCACAGCTCGGATTCATCAACCGGATGGATCAGAGTTTACCAACTAAGCATGGCTAAGCATAGAAGATATAAAGGCTCTAGCAATGCACATAAGCGAGACCTAGTTACGCTAGGAGCAGTGGATCAGGAAATTTAGGCGACAAGAGCGTGCATAAGATAGGATAACTCTAACTACCGATAAAAGACATTTGAATCGATGCGATAAATAGCAGAAACTGAAACACTTTGAAAACATGGGATCATACGCTTGCCTTGCTCATTGATAACCAAAATAGGAATAGATCTTTAGGATTCTTCTTCTTGAATAATACTCCATGGATAAGTATTGGTCCTCGATGTTGTCCACTCGATCTCGGACTCGTGTTCTATCGATCGCGAAGAAGTAGACACCAGAAAAGGAAAATAACAATCAAGGCATGGCATCGATGCACAACAAGGATGATGGCATGACATATTAAATGTATTGAAATTAAACCCTACTATAGGATTGTCAAATTAAATAGGGTTGAAATGCATAACGCATTGCAATTCCATAAACCCCGCATATAAAGAATGGTTCGTTATGTTCTTCTAATTAAACAGGGTTCAAAGTTGTTTAACAATGCATGAATTTGACATAAACATGTAGAGCACATTGTTCTGAGCATTTTGACAGGTCATTTGTATTTTTCTGACATACAGGGAATATTCAATGCATTTTACAAGATTCAACTAAATTCTGCAATTTTCTGAAATAAAAAACGAGTAGCAGAACTTTTTTACCCAGGGTCTTTTGACCCAGGGCCAATGAGCAGTGGGGCCCGAGGCCCACATGGCAGGCCAGGCTGGCCTGGTCGTGCTGGGCGTGACCGGCTCCCAGTCACCGGGAGGGCCGGCCGGGGACGGCGCTCCGGCGCGAGAAACGGAGGGGGGAAGGGGGCGGCCGGACCGGACACTCACCCTGAGGTCGCCGGTGGTCTCGGTTTGGCCGGAGGATGGCCGGCGGCGACGAATTTGGCGGCGGAGGAGCTCGGTTTCCGGCGAGGAATTCGCGACGGTGGCGGCGATTAGAGGCACCTCGGGTCAATTCCTTGAACGGGGAGGTAGAGGACCACGTTGGGGATCTTCTCAGCACGTCGGCGGGGCTGGGGGAGGCACAGGACAGCGGCGCTAGGCGGCGAGCTCCGATTACTGTAAGCTTTAGGTGATGGAGGGAGAGAGAGAACGATGGGGAAGGAGAGAAGAGCGGCCAGGGAGAGAGGAAAAGGAGGAGGGGGAAGGGCGCCGTGGCGTGATTGGGCATCTCCAGGGGGACTCCTCGGTGGCCTGGGCGGCAAGCAGGAGGTGGCATCGGGCTGCCCTTGGGCAAGCCACGCAGCAGCTCGGTGTGTCTCAACGAAAAAGACAACGTGCAGACTTTGCAAAAAGCCCCCTGGGCAAAGGAGATTTCTGGGAGGTTTTCAAACTGCAAATATTTGGCAATATTTGTTGATAGAAACTTCTTCTAGGATTTTAAGAAATTAACCAGGGCTTCCCTGTTAATTAGCAAAGGTCAACAGGTTTTAATTTGGTCACTTTGAAATAATTTGAACACCACTTGCAAACTTTATAAACCATTTTGAGAGCAATTTAAAGTAAGGAAGAGTTGCACATATTTGGGTTTTCAAATATAATTCATTTATGGATTTTTATTAGCAAAATAGATGATGCTCATGATGCACAAATCAACTCCTAATATGAATTAGCAAAAGAGGGATGTTACAACGAACTAGGTCAATGAGTTTCAGACGAAAGGTTGAGAGCGTAACAGAATTCAGTGTACAACACACACGTCCATATAGGGCACTAGTCCTCCTTTTAACCCTCTCACACACGCTTACAACTGGGACTAGGTCCACAACACACGCTTCACAAAACTGGTCAAAGCTGGACGTGTGGGCCTCCCTTGATCCTTCCTGGTCCAGCACGTCTTCGCCTGGCGACTCACTTTCCACGAATGTAGGGCATGTGCCAGGACGTGTGGCATTCACCCCCTTGAGCATGATCTTCTTCCCATAGTGAAGCCAATGGATAGCATTTCTTCAGACGGTTGTACTCTTCCTAGGTAGTTTGGTCATCATCAAGTCCATTCCACTTGATCAGTACTTGTGTGGCGGCGGCATTGCCAGCATGAACGAAGCGGCTCTCAAGAATGCGCTCAGGTATAGAAGTGAATGTTGCCAGGTCGGGCACAACATGAATTTCCCTGAAGACTGGCGTGTACTTGGGCACAGATAGTTTAAGCTGGAAAACATGAAACACAGGATTTACCTGGGTAGTAGCAGGCAGTTGAAGATGATATGCCACAACAAGAATTCTCTCCAACACGTGAAAGGCCAAAAGAACATGTACGAGAGCTTCTCATACGGTCTGTAGACAATAGTTTGTTGTGCATAGGGTTGAAGTTTGAGCTGAACTTGTTCTCCAACAACAAACTGAAGCTTTGAATGCTTGCGATCAGCCTGTGATTTCATCCCACGCTGAGCTCATAGCAGTTTGTCTCGCAATAGCGTGGTGTGGTGCTGGAAATCTTCCACTTCTTCCATCGCAGGGGAGCCATCTGCCACTGTCAGGTTAGTTAGCACACCAAAA
The DNA here is from genome assembly GCA_007115705.1 of Dactylis glomerata. Lineage (NCBI taxonomy): Eukaryota > Viridiplantae > Streptophyta > Magnoliopsida > Poales > Poaceae > Dactylis > Dactylis glomerata. Next base: position 1,130,485 of record QXEO01000659.1, read on the forward strand.
TTTGGTTGAGTCTGTTGGAATTATGCCCTAGAGGCAATAATAAAGATGTTATTATTATAATTCTTGTTCATGATAATGTTTATATTCCATGCTAGAATTGTATTAAGCGGAAACTTTAATACTTGTGTGGTTTATGAACAACACCGTGTCCCTAGTACGCCTCTATGGACTAGCTCATTGATTAATGATGGTTAAGGTTTCCTAACCATAGACATGAGTTGTCAATTAATAATGAGATCATGTCATTAGGAGAATGATGTGATGGACAGACCCAAATAAAGCAGAGCAATTAGATCGTGTCATTGTGTTCATCTTTGCGAAGCTTTTTCCTATGTCAAGTATTGTATTCCTTAGACCATGAGATAATACAACTCCCTGGTATCGGAAGAAAGCTTTGAGGTCATCAAACGTCATCCTATGTGAGGGTGATCATAAAGGTGTCTCTCAGGTGATCGGAAAGTACTTGTTGGGTTGTATGTATCGAGATGGAATTTGTCCCTCCCGAGTCGGAGAGATATACTTCGGGCCCACTCAGTAATCGATATCAACACCGCTTGCAAGCACGTGGTTAAGGAGTTAATCACAAAGTGATGTCGGATTACGGAACGAGTAAAGTACTTGCTGTGAATGAGATTGAACTAGGTATGCCGATACCGACGATCGAATCTCGGGCAAGTAAAATATCGCGTGACGAAGGGAATACATATATGGGATTAATTGAATCCTGGCATCGTGGTTCATCCGATATGATCATCGATGAATATGTGGGAGTCAATATGGGTTTCCAGATCCCGCTGTTGATTATTGATAGAAGATCATGCCTGCATATTCTCGAACCCGTAGGGTCACACACTTAACGTGCATCGACGCTAGGATAGAATGGATACTTGGTTTATGAGTTTTTGTTCGGAGTCTCAGATGAGATCCAGGACATCACGAGAGGTTCCAGGAATGGTCCAGAGAATAAGATTCATATAAAGGAAAGCAGTTTTTGGATTCCGGAATCATTTCGGAGTTTATCGGTATTGTACCGGAAGGTTCTAGAAGGTTCCGGAGTGGGACCAACGTGGGCCCACTTGTCGGAGGCCTGCATGGGCCTAAGGGGAAGTGTCCTGGCCACTTTGGGCCAGGCGCACAAGGCCCCTAAGGCCCAGCCGGCCAGCCCTTAGGGGAAACCCTAGGGGAACCTTCCAGAAGAGGGGGGGGGGAAGACTTGCCCCCTACTCTTCCCCCTTGGCCGCCGCCCTAGGGCTTGGAGGAGGGGCCAAGGCAGCCGGCCAGCCCCCCATATAAGGAGGGGCTGGGGCGCAGCCCCCTCCCACTCCAACCCTAGCCGCCGGCCAACTGCTGCCCCTCCACCTCTCTCTCTCGTGACTGTGCGTAGGCGAAGCCCTGCCGCAGAAACTCTCCACCATAAGCACCACGCCATCGTGCTGCAGATCCAATCTATCTCTCTACCATACTTGCTGGACCAAGGAAGGAGGAGACGTCGCTGCACCGTACGTGTGCATCTCTCGGAGGCGCCGCCACTTGCGGCGTAGGATCGGATCGGATCGCGGGGAGGAGACGGCTAGTATGACTACATCATCCACGTTCTGTTGAACGTTTCCGCTATGCGATTTCTTCAAGGGTATGAAGATCTCATCTACCTCTCTCGTTGATTACATCTCCTAGATTAGATCTTGGCTTTCTTGTTCGCATCCGTAGGAAATTTTTGATTTACTATGCTGCGAAACCCTTCAGTGGTATCAGAGCTAGATCTATGCGTAGATGTGTTTCACGAGTAGAACGCAACATGCTTGTTGCGGGCGTTGATGTTTTCTGTTGCAAACCTCTTTGTTTTGTATTTCTTATGGCGCGGCATAGTGAGATCGAAGCGGTCCAGCCCAACTTTACGAGACCTCGTTCGCGAGACCGGCTCCGCACTTGACGTGTGGCTTGTTCCACACATGCGGCTGGTGGATGCCAGTTTCTCTCACTATAGTAGTCATGAGATTTACAACGGATGTTAGCAACCATAATATCACCGTTGTGGCTTTTCGTAGGTAAGAATCGTTCTTAGCTTGTTACTCCCATAAGCCACGTAAAACATGCAACAACAAAGTAGAGGCGTCTAACTTGTTTTTGCAGGGAGTGTTTTGTGATATGGTATGGCCCAAGACATGATGTGTATGAATTGAGATGTATGCGATGATCATGTTTTGTAATCTTTCACGACTTGCATGTCGATGAGTTCACAACCGGCAGGAGCCATATGGTTGTCTTTATAATTGTGTATGACCTGCGTGTCAACTTCTTATACGCCATGTAATAGCTTTACTTTATCGCTAAGTAGTTAGCAATAGTTGTAGTTGCTATTCGTGGTGGAGGCAATCATGGTGGAGTGATGGAGATCATGCCGGCGCGCACAAGATGGAGATCATGGCGCGGAGATTGGCTATACCATGTCACATAAAACTATATGCATGTGATGTTTATCCTTTTATGTATCTTATTATGCTTAGATCGCGACGGTAGCATTATAAGATGATTCCTCACTTAAAGATCAAGATAAAATTGTGTTCTCCCCTCGTATGCGCCGTTGCGAAAGTTCGTCGTTTTCAAGCATCTCGTGATGATCGGGTGCTATAAACTCTACGTTCACATACAACGGGTGCAAGCCAGTTTTGCACATGCGGAGATACTTGGGTTTGACTTGACGAGCCTAGCATGTACAGACATGGCCTCGGAACACACGAACCGAAAGGTTAAACATGAGTCATATGAATGATATGATCGACACTTAGTTGTCCACCATTGAAACCACATCTCTTCTCGTGAAGATCGGATTAGGTGTGGTGAATTTGGATCGTGTTCACTAAACAATTTGAGGAATGTTGAATTTAGTGGGAGTTCATCTAGTAATTTGATTAAGTTGAACTAGTTATCATGAACATAGTCTAAATTGTACTTGCAAATTTTGTAGATCAAATGGCTAAGTCTAACTTCAACTTCAACGTTTTTGCTGAGAAAGAAAAGCTTAAGAACAATGGGTCTAACTTCACCAACTAGTTCCGCAATCTGAGAATCATTCTCGCTGGCGGACAAAAAGCCTATGTACTTGAGAAAGCGCTAGGTGACGCCCCTGCTACTGATGCGCCAGCTGATGAAAAAGCTGTTTATCAGTCACGCAAAGATGATTATGGAGTGATTAAGAGTACCATGTTGTTTGCTATGGAACCGGAACTTCAAAATCGTTTTGAGGAGTTCGACGGGCCTTATGAGATACTTGAGGAACTGAAAACCATGTTTCAGACTCAAGCCCGTTCTAAGAGATATGCGATCTCTGAGAAGTTCTTTAACTGCAAGATGGAGGAAGGGAGTTCCGTTAGTGAGCACGCCATTAAGATGTCGGGCTACACTCAACGCCTTGAGCAACTGGACTGCAAGATTCCAGAAGAGCTCAAGATTGACAGAGTTCTGTAATCACTCCCTCCTAGCTACAAAGGCTTTGTAGTTACTCACAATCAAATTGGTTCGACTGATACGATCACTGAGCTCTTCGCTAAGCTGAAAGCTGCGGAGGTGGATATCAAAAAGGATAATCATGTGTTGATGGTCAACAAGACCACTAGCTTCAAGAAAGCTAAGGGTGCAAAGGGATCCTTCAAGAAAGGCAGCGGCAAGCGCGTTGCCCCTGCTGAGAAGAAGCTCAAGTCTGGACCTAAGCCGGACACTGAGTGCTTCTATTGCAAGGACAAGGGTCACTGGAAGCGCAACTGTCCGAAGTACTTAGCGGACAAGAAGGCTGGCACCATTAAAGGTATATTTGATATACATGTTATTGATGTTTACCTTACTAGCGCTCGTTGTAGTGCCTGGGTATATGATACTGGTTCAGTTGCTAATATTTGTAACTCGAAACAGGAGCTACGGAATAGATGGCGGCTAGCAAGGGATGAGGTGACGATGCGCGTTGGCAATGGATCAAAAGTTGATGTGATAGCCGTCGGCACGCTCTCCTTAGTTTTACCTTCGGGATTAGTTTTAAACCTTAATAAATGTTATTATGTGCCTGCGTTGAGCATGAACATTATATCTGGATCGTGTTTATTGCAAGACGGTTATTCATTTAAATCTGAGAATAATGGTTGTTCTATTTATATGAATAACATCTTTTATGGTCATGCACCTGTTGTGAATGGTTTATTTCTTCTGAATCTCGAAAGCAATGAAATGCACATCCATAACATTGAGGCTAAAAGATGCAAAGTAGATAGTGATAATCCAACTTATTTGTGGCACTGCCGTCTAGGTCATATTGGTGTAAAACGCATGAAGAAACTCCATTCTAATGGACTTTTGGAGTCTCTTGATTTTGAATCATTTGACACATGCGAGCCGTGCCTCATGGGCAAGATGATCAAAACCCCGTTCTCCGGAATAATGGAGCGAGCAACGGACTTATTGGAAATCATACATACCGATGTGTGCGGACCAATGAGTGTTTCGACGCGCGGTGGATATCGCTATTTTCTCACTTTTACTGATGATTTAAGTAGATATGGGTATATCTATTTAATGAAACACAAATCTGAAACGTTTGAAAAGCTCAAAGAATTTCAGAACGAAGTGGAAAACCATCGTAACAGGAAAATTAAATTTCTATGATCCGATCGTGGAGGTGAGTATTGGAGTTATGATTTTCTCACGCATCTTAAAGCAAGCGGAATCATTTCGCAACTCACGCCACCCGGAACACCACAGCGCAATGGTGTGTCTGAACGCTGGAATCAAACTCTATTAGATATGGTGCGATCGATGATGTCTCTTACAGATTTGCCGTTATCATTTTGGGGTTATGCATTAGAAACCGCTGCATTCACTTTAAATAGGGCACCATCTAAATCCGTTGAGACGACACCGTATGAACTATGGTTTGGTGCTAAACCTAAGTTGTCGTTTCTTAAAGTTTGGGGATGCGAAGCTTACGTCAAGAAGTTGATGCCGGACAAGCTCGAACCCAAAGCGGAGAAATGCGTCTTCATAGGATACCCTAAGGAAACGATTGGGTATACCTTCTACCACAGATCCGAAGGCAAAGTGTTTGTTGCAAAGAACGGATCCTTTCTTGAGAAGGAGTTTCTCTCGAAAGAAGTGAGTGGGAGGAAGGTAGAGCTAGACGAGGTTATTGAACCTTCTCTCGAGTTGGAGAGTAGCGCAGCACCTGAAGTTGTTCCGGTGCCGTCTGCACCAACAAGAGAGGAAGCTAATGACGAGGATCATGAAACTTCGAATGATGCTACTACTGAACTTCGCAGGTCGACAAGGTCACGTGCCACTCCCGAATGGTACGGCAACCCTGTCTTAACCGTCTTGTTGTTAGACAACAGTGAACCTGCGAACTATGAGGAAGCGATGATGAGCCCAGACTCTGAGAAATGGCTAGAGGCCATGAAATCCGAATTGGGATCCATGAGCGAAAACCAAGTGTGGACTTTGGTGGACCCTCCTAGCGACCGTAAGGCCGTTGAGTGCAAATGGATTTTCAAGAAGAAAACGGACGCGGATGGTAATGTTACTGTCTATAAAGCTCGGCTTGTCGCAAAAGGTTTTCGGCAAGTTCAAGGTGTTGACTACGATGAGACTTTCTCTCCCGTAGCGATGTTTAAGTCCATTCGAATTTTATTAGCAATTGCTGCATTTCATGATTATGAAATATGGTAGATGGATGTCAAGACTGCGTTCCTCAATGGCAACATTGATGAAGAGTTGTATATGATGCAGCCCGAAGGTTTTGTCGATCCTAAGGATGCTAATAAGGTGTGCAAACTTCAGCGTTCCATTTATGGGCTGAAGCTAGCATCTCGGAGTTGGAACCTTCGTTTTGATCAAGTGATCAAGAGTTTTGGATTTGTTCCAAATTGCTACGAAGCTTGTATCTACAAGAAAGTGAGTGGGAGCTCGGTGACATTTTTAGTACTATATGTGGATGACATATTGATTATTGGAAATAACATCAGCATGCTTAACGATGTGAAGAGTTATTTGAATAAATGTTTTTCAATGAAAGACCTAGGAGAAGCTGCTTATATATTAGGCATCAAAATCTATAGAGATAGACAAAGACGCCTAATAGCTTTAAGCCAAAGTACATACCTGGACAAAGTTCTGAAAAGGTTCAGAATGGATAAAGCAAAGAAAGGTTCATTGCCCATGTTGTCAGGTAAGATATTGAGCAAAGCTCAGTGTCCAGCTACGGTAAAAGATAGAGATACTATGAGCAAAGTGCCATATGCCTCGGCCATAGGTTCTATCATGTATGCCATGTTGTGTACTAGACCGGATGTGTCCAATGCTCTTAGTTTGACGAGCAGATACCAAAGTGATCCAGGAGTGGAACACTGGACAGCCGTAAAGAACATCCTAAAGTATTTAAATAGGACTAAATAAATGTTCTTAGTCTATGGAGGTGATGAGGAGCTCGTCGTAAAAGGTTACGTCGACGCTAGCTTCGACACCGACCCGGATGATTCTAAATCTCAGACAGGATACGTTTATATTTTGAATGGTGGAGCTGTGAGCTGGAGAAGCTGCAAGCAAAGTGTGATCGCGAGATCTACAATAGAAGCGGAATACATGGCTGCTTCGGAAGCATCAAGTGAAGGAGTTTGGATCAGAAACTTCATCACTGAGCTTGGTGTGGTTCCAAATGCCTTGGACCCACTGGAGATATTGTGTGACAACACTAGCGCCATAGCACTGGCTAAGGAACCAAGATATCATCCAAAGACCAAGCACATCAACCGCCGGTTCCATATAATTCGAGATTATATAGCAGATGGAGATCTGAAGATTAGCAAAGTACATACGGATCTGAATGTTGCAGACCCGTTGACTAAACCTCTTCCACGAGCAAAACATGATCCGCACCTTAATGCCATGGGTGTTAGATTGTTGCCAGATGTAAACTAGATTATTGACTCTAGTGCAAGTGGGAGACTGTTGGAATTATGCCCTAGAGGCAATAATAAAGATGTTATTATTATAATTCTTGTTCATGATAATGTTTATATTCCATGCTAGAATTGTATTAAGCGGAAACTTTAATACTTGTGTGGTTTATGAACAACACCGTGTCCCTAGTACGCCTCTATGGACTAGCTCATTGATTAATGATGGTTAAGGTTTCCTAACCATAGACATGAGTTGTCAATTAATAATGAGATCATGTCATTAGGAGAATGATGTGATGGACAGACCCAAATAAAGCAGAGCAATTAGATCGTGTCATTGTGTTCATCTTTGCGAAGCTTTTTCCTATGTCAAGTATTGTATTCCTTAGACCATGAGATAATACAACTCCCTGGTATCGGAAGAAAGCTTTGAGGTCATCAAACGTCATCCTATGTGAGGGTGATCATAAAGGTGTCTCTCAGGTGATCGGAAAGTACTTGTTGGGTTGTATGTATCGAGATGGAATTTGTCCCTCCCGAGTCGGAGAGATATACTTCGGGCCCACTCGGTAATCGATATCAACACCGCTTGCAAGCACGTGGTTAAGGAGTTAATCACAAAGTGATATCGGATTACGGAACGAGTAAAGTACTTGCTGTGAACGAGATTGAACTAGGTATGCCGATACCGACGATCGAATCTCGGGCAAGTAAAATATCGCGTGACGAAGGGAATACATATACAGGATTAATTGAATCCTGGCATCGTGGTTCATCCGATATGATCATCGATGAATATGTGGGAGTCAATATGGGTTTCCAGATCCCGCTGTTGATTATTGATAGAAGATCATGTCTGCATATTCTCAAACCCGTAGGGTCACACACTTAACGTGCATCGATGCTAGGATAGAATGGATAATTGGTTTATGAGTTTTTGTTCGGAGTCTCGGATGAGATCCAGGACATCACGAGAGGTTCCAGAATGGTCCGGAGAATAAGATTCATATAAAGGAAAGCAGTTTTTGGATTCCAGAATCGTTTCGGAGTTTATCGGTATTGTATCGGAAGGTTCTAGAAGGTTCCGGAGTGGGACCAACGTGGGCCCACTTGTCGAAGGCCTGCATGGGCCTAAGGGGAAGTGTCCTGGCCACTTTGGGCCAGGCGCACAAGGCCCCTAAGGCCCAGCCGGCCAGCCCTTAGGGGAAACCCTAGGGGAACCTTCCAGAAGAGGGGGGGGGAAGACTTGCCCCCTACTCTTCCCCCTTGGCCGCCGCCCTAGGGCTTGGAGGAGGGGCCAAGGCAGCCGGCCAGCCCCCCATATAAGGAGGGGCTGGGGCTCAGCCCGCTCCCACTCCAACCCTAGCCGCCGGCCAACTGCTGCCCCTCCACCTCTCTCTCTCGTGATTGTGCGTAGGCGAAGCCCTGCCGCAGAAACTCTCCACCATAAGCACCATGCCGTCGTGCTGCAGATCCAATCTATCTCTCCACCATACTTGCTGGACCAAGGAAGGAGGAGACGTCGCTGCACCGTACGTGTGCATCTCTCGGAGGCGCCGCCACTTGCGGCGTAGGATCGGATCGGATCGCGGGGAGGAGACGGCTAGTACGACTACATCATCCACGTTCTGTTGAACGTTTCCGCTGTGCTATTTCTTCAAGGGTATGAAGATCTCATCTACCTCTCTCGTTGATTACATCTCCTAGATTAGATCTTGGCTTTCTTGTTCGCATCCGTAGGAAATTTTTGATTTACTATGCTGCGAAACCCTTCAGAGTCTTGTACTTGGCTTTAAATGGAGAGCACCCGATGGTTGTGTGGTAGCTTGAATTGTACCAGAATTCAGCCATAGCTAACCATTTACGCCATTTCTTGGATTTATCTTAGATAGCACAACATAAATATTGCTCGAGGCACTGATTGACCTGTTCACTTTGGCTATCAGTCTGAGGGTGGCAAGCAGTTGTGTAATTCATTATTGTGCCAACTGATGTGATCAACTCTTTCTATAACAGACTAGTGAATATTTTATCCCTGGCAGAGAGGATTGACAAGGGCACTCCATGCAGCTTCACCACAATGTCCAAGTATAGTTTGTCTACTGAAGATGAAGATGCAGTGTAAGGGTGTTTCAAAGGAAAAAATGAGCATATTTTATCAGACGGTCTACCACCACCAATATCACATTTGCATTGTCAGAGAGAGGAAGCCCTTCTATGAAATCCATTGTTATACCTTGACAAGGTCCTTATGGTGGAGGCATAGGCTGTAATAACCCATCTTGGCCTGGTGTGAGCATATTTGGCCTGCTGATAGACAAGACACTGCCTGGTAAAAAGATCCACTGCCAATTTGAGTCCAGGCCAATAGAACAACTTCCTGATTCTATGATAGGTGGCATGGATGCCTGAGTGTCCACCTACTTGTGTGCCATGAAGCTAAGAAATTAGTTTTGTCTGCAAGGCCAGATTTTCCCCAATTACTATCCTTCCTTTCTATTTGATAAGTCCATGTTCTAGTGCAAAAACCTTAGCGTCTGGTGAGTGAATAGTGAGTTGATGTAATAGAACTATCATTTTAGGATCAGTAGTGTATAAATTCCTCACCTCTTGTACCCAATCAGGATGACAGACAAATAGAGATATCCATCAGGTGTCCTACTCTGGATAGGTAATCTGCAGCTCCATTGTCCACTCCTCATTTATACGTGAATTGGAACTAAAGGCCGACCAATTTTGCCATTGCTTTGTATTGTAAATCAGTGGAGAGCTGCTGATCACTCAAAGTACATAGGCTCCTGTGATCTGATCACTCAAAGATCCATGTTGCAAGTACTGACGTAATTGCTCTACTGCCATTAATACAACAAAAAATACTTTTTCATAGATAGATAGTTTCTTGTTCATTACTCCCAATGTTTTGCTCATATATGCTATTGGGTGGCCATTCTGCATCAGGACTGCACCCACTCCGAAGTCACACGCATCAGTTTCAATGAAAAATGGCAAACTAGAATCCTGAAGGCCAAGAACAGTTCTGCATATCATGGCAAGTTCAGAGATTGAAAAGCTGCAGTTTCTTCTTCATCCCATTCAAATCCTTTCTTAGTCAACAGTTGATTGAGAGGCTTCTAGATGATACCATAATTGCGGACGAACTTACCGTAATAGCCAGTCAAGCCCAGAAATCCACGAAGTTCAGTTGTGGTGAGTGGAAGAGGCCAATTTTGCATCACTTGTGTCTTATCGAGGTGAGTTGCGACTCGAGCGTCCTAAATGATGTGTCTAAGCAATGGATTTCAGTCTTGCCAAATTCCCATTTTCGATAGTTTGGTGAAGAATTGTGGGTTGCGTAGTGTCTCCAGTAGTTGACGCAAGTGATTCAGATGCGTTTCCCAGGATGGGCTATAGACCCAGATATTGTCCATGAAGACGATCATGAACTTGCACAAGAATGGCATGAATAATGCGTTCATCACGCACTGGAAGGTAGTGCGCACATTGCTGGTGCCAAGTTGACGTGGGAAAGTATAGTTGATGTGGGAGCTTCTTCTTCTTCAATCCCCGGCAACGGCGCCAGGAAATTTTTGCTTGTTGCGGCGGTGTTGATGTAAATCACCGTCCCGTTGGGAACCCCAAGAGGAAGGTATGATGAGTATAGCAGCAAATTTTCCCTCAGTAAGAAACCAAGGTTTAATCGTCCAGTAGGAAAAAGCCAAACTCAAGAAGGTGATGCTTGCTAGCTTAGTGACACTCCAACAAGGGCGCCATTAACTATTCTTGTTAGCGCGTCTTCAACTAGCAGCAACACGGAACCTGCACACAACACAACCAAATACTTTGCTCCCAACTTACGATGAGGTTGTCAATCTCACCGGTTTGCTGTAAACAAAGGTATGAGCGTATCGAGTGGAAAGCAATAGTAGTATGCAGGAAAGTAAACAATGCGAGTAATAGTAAAACGATGTAAAATGTAAAGGAAATTGGACCGGGGTCCATAGTTCACTAGTGGTGTCTCTCCCTAAGATAAATAACACATGCTGGGTAAACAAATTACAGTTGGGCAATTGATAGAATAAAGATAACGTGCATATGTCGAGAGGATCACTATGAGATTTACTCTGGGCATTACAACAAGATACATAGACCGCCATCCAACTGCATCTATGACTACTAATTCACCCACGGGGATATCGTCCGAACACCCCATGAGTATTAAGTTGCAAACAACAGATAATTGCATTAAGCAAAGTGTGTAATGTAAACAAAGTATATGCCCTTGGACATAAGAATGTTGTTTTCTCCCTAGTGTCAACAACACATCTACAACCTTAGAGGTTTCTGTTACTCCCCCAGATTAAATAGAGGCATGAACCCAACTATCGAGCATAAATACCCCCTCTTGGAGTCACTAGTATCTACTTGGCCAAGATAGCTACTAACAACGGAGAGCATGCAAGATCATAAACAACATAGAGATAACATAAGATAATATTCAGCACATCAACTCAATCATAACACCAATATTCATCGGATCCCAACAAACACAACATGTAGAATTACATAACGGTGATCTCGATCATGTAAGGCAGCTCACGAGATCTAAACATGAAGCACATGGTGGAGAAGACAACCATCTAGCTACTGCTATGGACCCATAGTCCAAGGTAGACTACTCACTCATTGCACCGGGGGCAAGCATGGCGATGAAGAAGACCTCCGGTGGTGATTCCCCTCTCCGGCAGGGTGCCGGGAAGAGCTTCTGGACCGTCCCGATCTTGGGTCGACGACAGCGGCGAATTGCGATGTGTTTCTGGAAAATTGATCGGGTACTTAGGTTTTTTCCGTCGGGGGGTCTTTATAGGCGAAGGGGCGGCGTCAGAAGTGGACCAGTGTGGTCTCACCCATAGGGGGCGCGGGCCAGGGGCTGGCCGCGCCGCCCTATGGTGAGGCCAGCCTCTGGCTCGGCTCCATCTCCTCTTCGGTCTTCTGGAAGTTTCGTTTAATATCTGGATGTTCGGCTTTTGTTTTGTCCAATTCTGAGAATATTTCCCGTGTAACTTTTCTGAAACACAAAAATAGCAGAAAACAGGGAACTGGCACTGTGGCATCTTGTTAATAGGTTAGTTCTGTAAAATGCATAAAAACACCACAAAGTATAACGAAACACTAAGCAAATGGTGTAAAAATAAGCATGGAGCATCAAAAATTATAGATACGTTTGAGACGTATCAGCATCCCCAAGCTTAACTCATGCTCGTCCTCGAGTAGGTAAGTGATAACAAAGAAATAATTTTTAAGGTGACATGCACCTACACAATCTTGATCATCTATGTAAAGCATTGAGTGCTGGGATCAAAATAACTTAAAACATGGGCATGAAAGATATAATCTTGATAGAAGAAACTTAGCAACCATGTTATAACATGAAAAAGAACACAAATGAAAGATCATGAAAATGAAACAATGAAAGTCAAACGTGTGTTCAAATCATATGGAAAAACATACAAATGGTTTTCAGCTTGTCCTTCATGAGAGAGCAAAACATAAATGCATAGGACACCTTCAAGTTTAAGAGGGCGACTAGATACAAATAATTTAAGAACAAGTGAAACCAAAATCATGAATCAATCAATGAAAACTTTGGGACAATGCATATTATACTCAGAATGACAACTATGCTCTCTTAGACGGTGCATAAAGATAGAATGTGGCGACTCAACATAAAAGTAAAAGAAAGGCCCTTCGCAGAGGGAAGCGGTGATTAAACATGTGCTAGAGCTTTTCATTTGTAAAACAAAGAGATAAAAAACTGAGATTTGAGAGGTGGTTGTTATTGTCAACGACTAGCAATGGGGTTCTTACTATCTTCCATTCAAAAATGAAGCAAGTTTTTGAGAGAGAGATTGGCACTTTTGTGCTCTTTTATAAAGCTTGGCACTCCTCCCCACCTTTTTTCCTTTCTCAAACCATGGCTAACCGATTCCATCGCGTGCCCACCAACATTCACATACCATGGAGTAGTGCATTTTTTTTTTTGGATTAAACAATATGGAAGATAGCAAATCCGACCACTACATCCCCATGAGCTGAAAACAGTGTCACAAAACGAGAAATATTTTGAAGGTTTTTTCAAAGGTAGCACATGAAAATTTACTTGGAATGGCTTGCAAATACCATGCATAGGAATTTATAGTGGACACAATGGCAAACTTGGTTTTTAGGAGTTGGATGCACAAGTAGAGCTCATACTCAGTACAAAACGAGGGCTAGCAAAAGACTGGGAGCGACCAACTAAGAGAGCAATAACGGCCATAATCATGCAAAGCGACAAAGCAACATTAAAAGAACCATAAGATGGCATCAAAAGTCTAAAACTAAATGATCATAGAGGCTTATGGCGACTTTGTATGAGTCCAACATGTGTGAGCATGCGCCAAGTCAACCCAAATAAAGCATCAAAGGAGAAAACCAAATTAATGCTTCCAAATAATAAAAACAACGCATGATTTTTTTCAAAGGCTCATTAAGCAATCTCAGTCATTTGAGACAAGTCATGCTACAGCAAAACCACTAAGCATACTATCAAAAAGACATCAGGCACGATATGCAAAAGCCTAGGCCGCAGTCTACACGAGCTCCTTTTTGTACCACTTTTTTATATAATTTTTTTTCTCTTTTCCAACACCATTCGAACCTTTTTAAAAAAACTCTTTTGATGAAAACCAACCTGGACCAGAGGTCAAAATACACCTTGATGCAAAGATATAACAAGATCTAAACACAAATCAAGGCGAAAAACAAAAACTAAACGCAGTAGCAGAAAAAGAGAACACTCGTTGAACGATAAGAGTGAAAAACGGAGTGTTCTTGGCAAATGAAAAGCAAGGCAACTTCTCCAAAAAAAAATTGTTGGGGTCCAACCATTTATTGCAGCAAACAAAACTAAACAAAACTAAAAACTAAAAACAACTGACGCTCCAAGAAAAATGCATAATGCATGAACGATGAAGAAGGGGTGCCTCGGGGGCATCCCCAAGCTTTGACGCTTGTACCTCTTGGATATTTCTTGGGGTGCATGGGCATCCCCAAGCTTGAGCTTTTGTCCATTCTTCAACTCATCTCATCATTCTCCTATCCCTACACTTGAAAACTTCCTTCATACAAAACTAAAAACAATTCTATTAGCAACATTAGTGTAAGCATAATATTGAATCAACCCTTTTTTTCTTTAGGTTTCAACTCAAAACCACCACATATAAAGCATATACTACTGTAGCAACTTCCCCAAAAGTTCCGTAATCAAAAGAACTAAAAAAAAGCGATAAAGAGGCAAACACAAATAGTGGCAGAAATGTGTCAAAACAGGACAGCTGACAAAGGTCGAATTTTTAGAGGGTTTTCTGTTGCTCAAATCAAAAAGTGTATAACTAATGAAAGTTTGGATATAACCTGGGGCATATGCGCAAGAAATCGCAGGTCAAAAAGAAATTCTGAGAATTTTCACGAATTTTTACGGTGCAGCACCGAAATCTGTTTCAGGACAGCAACATCCCCAAATCTTACCTCACTCAAATTAGAGGCTTCTCTTGGCACAAAAACGAAATAAAAATGATAAGGAGAGGTTATTACAGTAGTAATAACTTCCAAGACTCAAATAAAAGAAAAAAAAACTGAAAGTAAAACAATGAGTTATCTCCCAAGAGTGCTTTTCTTTAACGCCTTTGAGCTAGGCGCATAAAGGTGCAAATCAAGTAATATCGAAAGAGGCATTAAGATCAATTGTAGAAGTCTTTTCAACAATAAATTGAATTGTGTCCAAATGAGTTTTTGAGGATCCCTTGTGATCACGCTTTGGTACACTACTTTCATCAAAAAAAAATTCTGGACAAATCCAATTAAAATTATTTTCCAAAGCATCATGAATTCCTACAAGTTTACAAGGTATAGGTACTCTGAAATCTTCATTGGTTGTACCGACAACCTCTACATGCGAGCCAAGCTTATGAAAACGCTTAAAAACTTTCCTAGCTTCAATGGCAACATCTCTAAATTCTCTACGCAAAGTTTCCAAGATAAAAGCTTTCTTTTCGGGGTCTTCAATATCATGAAGCTTAAGAAACATGTGTTTCATAAAAGGATTAAAGCTAGCAAACCTAGCTTCTAACATGTGAACTAAATAAGCAGAAGCAACTTCATAACTAGGAGCAAGCTCAGCCAAAGATTTTTTCTCAACATCTTTATGCATACTAATATGATTAAAGAACTCCTCAATGTTACTTTTCCCAATAATAGAACCACTACCTACCGAGAGGTCCTCCAAGACGTACTTAGGAAACAACATAATGAACTAAAAGTAAAGAAATAACAGCTATAAAGGAAACTAATTTTTTTGTGTTTTTGATAAAACGATGCAAGCAAAAGTAAAGTAAAGCAAAACTTAAAACAAAGTAAAGGATGTGCGTGCGAAACTCCCCTTGCAAAAGTCTTCTTTTTCCCCGGCAACAGCGCCAGAAAATTTGTTGCTGGTGCCAAGTTGACGTGGGAAAGTGTAGTTGATGTGGGAGCTTCTTCTTCTTCAATCCCCGGCAACGACGCCAGATTTTTTTTGCTTGTTGCGGCGGTGTTGATGTAAATCACCATCCCGTTGGGAACCTCAAGAGGAAGGTATGATGAGTATAGCAGCAAATTTTGCCTCAGTAAGAAACCAAGGTTTAATCGTCCAGTAGGAAAAAGGCAAACTCAAGAAGGTGATGCTTGCTAGCTTAGTGACACTCCAACAAGGGCGCCGTTAACGATTGTTGTTAGCGTGTCTTCAACTAGTAGCAACGCGGAACCTGCACACAACACAACGAAATACTTTGCTCCCAACTTACGATGAGGTTGTCAATCTCACCGGTTTGCTGTAAACAAAGGTATGAGCGTATCGAGTGGAAAGCAATAGTAGTATGCAAGAAAGTAAACAATGCGAGTAATAGTAAAATGGTGTAACAATGTAAAGGAAATTGGACCGGGGTCCATAGTTCACTAGTGGTGTCTCTCCATAAGATAAATAACACATGCTGGGTAAACAAATTACAGTTGGGCAATTGATAGAACAAAGATAACGTGCATATGTCGAGAGGATCACTATGAGATTTACTCTGGGCATTACAACAAGATACATAGACCGCCATCCAACTGCATCTATGACTACTAATCCACCCACGGGGATATCATCCGAACACCCCACGAGTATTAAGTTGCAAACAACAGATAATTGCATTAAGCAAAGTGTGTAATGTAAACAAAGTATATGCCCTTGGACATAAGAATGTTGTTTTCTCCCTAGTGGCAACAACACATCTACAACCTTAGAGGTTTCTGTTACTCCCCCAGATTAAATAGAGGCATGAACCCAACTATCGAGCATAAATACCCCCTCTTGGAGTCACTAGTATCTACTTGGCCAAGATAGCTACTAACAACGGAGAGCATGCAAGATCATAAACAACATAGAGATAACATAAGATAATATTCAGCACATCAACTCAATCATAACACTAATATTCATCGGATCCCAACAAACACAACATGTAGAATTACATAACGGTGATCTCGATCATGTAAGGCAGCTCACGAGATCTAAACATGAAGCACATGGTGGAGAAGACAACCATCTAGCTACTGCTATGGACCCATAGTCCAAGGTAGACTACTCACTCATTGCCCCGGGGGCAAGCATGTCGATGAAGAAGACCTCCGGTGGTGATTCCCCTCTCCGGCACGGTGCCGGGAAGAGCTTCTGGACCCTCCCGATCTTGGGTCGACGACGGCGGTGGATTGCGATGTGTTTCTGGAAAATTGATCGGGTACTTAGGTTTTTTCCGTCGGGGGGTCTTTATAGGCGAAGGGGCGGCGTCAGAAGTGGACCAGGGTGGTCTCACCCATAGGGGGCGCGGGCCAGGGGCTGGCCACGCCGCGTATGGTGAGGCCAGCCTCTGGCTCGGCTCCGTCTCCTCTTCGGTCTTCTGGAAGTTTCATTTAATATCTGGATGTTCGGCTTTTGGGTTGTCCAATTCCGAGAATATTTCCTGTGTAACTTTTCTGAAACACAAAAACAGTAGAAAACAAGGAACTGGCACTGTGGCATCTTGTTAATAGGTTAGTTCTGTAAAATGCATAAAACGCCACAAAGTATAACAAAACACTAAGCAAATGGTGTAAAAATAAGCATGGAGCATCAAAAATTATAGATACGTTTGAGACGTATCAGCATCCCCAAGCTTAACTCATGCTCGTCCTCGAGTAGGTAAGTGATAACAAAGAAATAATTTTTAAGGTGACATGCACCTACACAATCTTGATCATCTATGTAAAGCATTGAGTGCTGGGATCAAAATAACTGAAAACATGGGCATGAAAGATATAATCTTGATAGAAAAAACTTAACAACCATGTTATAACATGAAAAAGAACACAAATGAAAGATCATGAAAATGAAACAATGAAAGTCAAACGTGTGTTCAAATCATATGGAAAAACATACAAATGGTTTTCAGCTTGTCCTTCATGAGAGAGCAAAACATAAATGCATAGGACACCTTCAAGTTTAAGAGGGTGACTAGATACAAATAATTTAAAAACAAGTGAAACCAAAATCATGAATCAATCAATGAAAACTTTGGGACAATGCATATTATACTCAGAATGACAACTATGCTCTCTTAGACGGTGCATAAAGATAGAATGTGGTGACTCAACATAAAAGTAAAAGAAAGGCCCTTCGTAGAGGGAAGCGGTGATTAAACATTTGCTAGAGCTTTTTATTTGTAAAACAGAGAGATACAAAACTGAGTTTTGAGAGGTGGTTGTTATTGTCAACGACTAGCAATGGGGTTCTTACTATCTTCCATTCAAAAATGAAGCAAGTTTTTGAGAGAGAGATTGGCACTTTTGTGCTCTTTTATAAAGCTTGGCACTCCTCCCCACCTTTTTTCCTTTCTCAAACCATGGCTAACCGATTCCATCGCGTGCCCACCAACATTCACATACCATGGAGGAGTGCATTTTTTCTTTTTGGATTAAACAATATGGAAGATAGCAAATCCGACCACTACGTCCCCATGAGCTGAAAATAGTGTCACAAAACGAGAAATATTTTGAAGGTTTTTTCAAAGGTAGCACATGAAAATTTACTTGGAATGGCTTGAAAATACCATGCATAGGAATTTATAGTGGACACAATGGCAAACTTGGTTTTTAGGAGTTGGATGCACGAGTAGAGCTCATACTCAGTACAAAACGAGGGCTAGCAAAAGACTGGGAGCGACCAACTAAGAGAGCAATAACGGCCATAATCATGCAAAGCGACAAAGCAACATTAAAAGAACCATAAGATGACATCAAAAGTCTAAAACTAAATGATCATAGAGGCTTATGGCGACTTTGTATGAGTCAAACATGTGTGAGCATGCGCCAAGTCAACCCAAATAAAGCATCAAAGGAGAAAACCAAATTAATGCTTCCAAATAATAAAAACAACGCATGATTTTTTTCAAAGGCTCATTAAGCAATCTCAGTCATTTGAGACAAGTCATGCTACAGCAAACCACTAAGCATACTATCAAAAAGACATCAGGCACGATATGCAAAAGCCTAGGCCGCAGTCTACACGAGCTCCTCTTCGGTCTTCTGGAAGCTTCATTTAATATCTGGATGTTCGGCTTTTGTTTCGTCCAATTCCGAGAATATTTCCTATGTAACTTTTCTGAAACACAAAAATAGCAGAAAATAGAGAACTGGCATCTTGTTAATAGACTAGTTCAGGAAAATGCATAAAAACGCCACAAAGTGTAACGAAACACTAAGCAAATGGTGTAAAAATAAGCATGGAGCATCAAAAATTATAGATACGTTTGAGACGTATCACACATTCGAGAGCCCGAACAACATCACGTGAAACTAGAAATGCCCGTGATGAGTTTTAAACGCCGTCTTTGCTTCATCTTCTGGACGCATGCGGATTTCATGATATCCGACGCGGAGATTCAGTTTGGAAAAGAAGTTTGTGCCGATGTGTTCATCCAGTAATTTGTCCATGATGGGAAGTGGGAATTTGTTCTTGATGGTAATTGAGTTGAGCTTGTGGTAATCGATGCAAAACCTCCACAAGCCGTCCTTCTTTTACATGAGCATGATCGGCGACGCAAAAAACTCATGCTAGGAGTCACAAGATGAGCTTCAATCATTTTAGTGACCTAGCGTTTGATCTCGTCCTTTTGGAGAGGTGCGTATCGATATGGGCAGGAATTGACGGGCTGCGCCGCAGCTTCAAGTTTAATTGCATGATCAAGAGATTGTCGAGGTGGCAGATTAGCTGGATCAGCAAAATTATCAGAGTATGAATCCAGCAATTCTTATAAATCAGGAGGCAGTGTAGTGGACACTTTGTCCCACTTCGTTTGTTGCAAACATTGTCTGAAGTTGAGTCACAGTGATTTCATATAATTCTGTTTGAGAAGGTGTATCAAGGCCCTGCAAAATCTCTTGCTCCCCATTGAGTTTGAACTGAAGCCGCTTCAGAGCCAAGTGGCACATCACAAGACCACATCGGTCTAGCCAATCATTTCCAAGTATTGCGTCATACTCACCTATGTCCAAGATATGAATTGTGTCTGTGAATTGATGTCCTGCATAACACCATTTGAGCATTGTGACTTGGACTCAGAAATCATCAGTTGGTTGTTTGCTACTTTAACTAAAACTATAGCGCAAGGGAGATCAGACAGCCAACTCTTTTGGCAAAAACCTTGTTGACAAAGGTATGTGAGCTTCTAGAATCGATCAATAGGATCATTTGTTGATTTCCCACCATGGCACTGATACGTACTGTATTTGGTTTCTTAGTTCCGACTACGGCTTCCAAGGAATTGTGGCAGCAGGTCACAGGTGTTTCCTGGAGCATTTCCAGTGCCAAGACCGCATCATCTGATAAAACTTTACCAAATTCTCCTACTTCAATCATCAAGATCTGTCAAGATAGCTTGCATTGCTGTTCCTTAGTGAATTTGTCCCCGCACTTGAACCAGAGGCCATTGGCTCTTCAATAATCACACAGCTATCACTCTCTGTTAAAATCATCAGACCCTTGTTTCCAAGGCCAGTCATGTCTAGTAGGAGCCATGAGAGCTGGAGGAACTGTGGTACTCAGAGGGTGCTTCATTGGCGCCAGGGGACATGGTCAAGGACGATGATGTTCTGTCTCTTCTTCCTGGATGCGCGCCAAGGACGAAGCACGAGCAATGCTCATCGGTGCCTAAAGACGAACTATAGCTCTAATGTCATCCCTCAGACCAAACAAAAGCTGAGATACAAACCATCTTCTACTAAGTGATTTATCTACTATGAGTAAATGATACATGCAGTCTCCAAATGCTTGTCGATAATCACTGACCGAGCCGGTTTACCTCAATTGCATCAATCTGCTCATCTAATCATCATACTAATCCTGGCCATATTCTTCTAATACAACTGCTATGAATTTTTTCCAATTAGGCTGGTCGTGGCCTCGCTTATGTGCTTGAAACCAGAGTGCTGCATTGCCTTCTAAGTACGAAGATGAGAGGCTCATGCCTTGATGGTGGGGGGGGGGGGGGGGGGGGGGGGTTTCAAACATATCAAAATAGGTGAGACACTGATCGACCAAAAGCAGTGGTGTCTCACCTTGAAACTCCAGGAAATCATGTCGAGGCACGCGAACTCGTACCTCCTCATGCTCGGTCGGAGAACTTGGAGCTGTGTGAAATGCCATTGCTACAGCGGCAACAGTGATAGCGGCTGCGGAAGATGCTCCCGCTCCAGATCCAGCGAGGATGCCAGAATCTAGAGCCAGCAGGATGGGAACAACATAGGACGCGAGCCACCATCTTCATATATGGCACCAAAGGTCTACGGGGCATCCTACAGGGCGCCCCCACACCGCGGTCGCAAACCAGCAACTCTTGCCTCCCGAGCGGCCAAGGACCCTGAACACCGGCGCCCGACCCTGCTGGCGATCAACGCTGCCCTCATCTTGCGAGGCCATTGCCCCAGATGTCGGAGCTCACATAAGAGCTGCAGAGTAGAGAGATCCTCACACCCACCTTCCTTAGCAGCCACGCGCGGGCTAATCCGAAGGAAGGATGGGGAGAGGGGATATGTGAGGCCACGGTTCGTCACCTCTCGTGTTGCCCCAGAGCATTGTGACGTGGTGGCCAAGCGGAACGTTTCCTCGTCACGCAGTTCTCTGCTATACTACATCTTACTCGCGTGTAGTATTTGTAACACAACTATTTGTGACAGGTCTAAGGAAACCCCAAAGTTTTCTTATCACAAACGGTTATTCTTTCAAATACAAACAACAACTTTAGCAAGTGTTTTTTCAAAAAGGAGAAAATGTCCCATCATTTGCATTACTACATCGACCGATGCAACATTTTTTTGACAAGGTAGACATCGAAGCAAGGTCCATGCCACACCACGTGGCACGGAAGTGAGATCGGTGCCAATGGCATTGGTGCCGAACCTATTGAGGTGTTTCTTGGCGAAAGTCGTTGGCGTTGATCTACACAACTTCGGTTTCATCCTCCAAGATATCACCTATGTGTCAGATTTCAAAATAGTTTATCTGGTGAGTCGGATGTGGCATTAGTTTGCCAAATGATCAGATTTGGCAAAAAAAAACACCAATTTATATGTAGTTTACTAAAAAGAAAAAGTTGTGCCAGCTGACAAGGCTTGCAATGCAGGATTTCTTGAGGAAAAACTGGAAAAGGATACAAGAAATGAATGTTTTCGTTATCACGGACGCAAAAGCCAACCAGCAAGGGATCAAAATTGGCATCAATAAACAAGTGTAAACCCCCTCAGCAGCAGACCTACTTGAGAAGACCTCACATAGCCACCATTTAATACTCCGCCGCTCCCAAGAACCGCAGATAAGACCAGGGCAAGCGAGGTTTTACTACTAGTAACCCCTAATTCCAGGGTTTAAGCTAACTTTGAAGCATAACTGAAGAGAGAGAAACACGGAGAGACTGACAGAGAGCGGCGTCTCCGCCTCCGGCCTCCTCCTCCCCTTCCTCCTCCATATGCGACTTGGGTGTGGCTCAAGCAAGCACCAGCTCAAAGCAAAGCCTCACTCAACTCCCACATGCCTCGTCATCCACCTCTAGTCGCCTCCTCCCACTAGCAAGCAAAGAGCTCCTCGATCCCATGCGCCGGTGAGCTCGCTCACCGTGCCGCTCCCGATAAGAAACAGGGGAGGAACCTTTCTTTATCCGTTTCGGCAAAGCTGGTTTCTTGATCGCCGGAATAAGAATGGCGCACCGGCGCGCCCCGCTCTTCGTGGCGGCGCTGCTCTTGGCGGCCGCGCTTCTTTCGGCGCTCCGGCCGGCCGCCGCGCTGTCCCCGGACGGCAAGGCGCTGCTGTCTCTCCTCCCGTCCGCGCCATCGCCGGTGCTGCCGTCGTGGGACCCCTCGGCGGCGACGCCGTGCTCGTGGCAGGGGGTCACGTGCTCGCCGCAGAGCCGGGTGGTCTCGCTCTCGCTGCCCAACACCTTCCTCAACCTCTCCACCCTCCCGCCGCCGCTCGCCTCCCTCTCCTCGCTCCAGCTGCTCAACCTCTCCACCTGCAACATCTCCGGGCCCATCCCGCCCTCCTACGCGTCGCTCGCCGCGCTCCGCGTGCTGGACCTCTCCTCCAACGCGCTCTACGGCGCCGTCCCCGCCGAGCTCGGCGCGCTGTCGGCGCTGCAGTACCTCTTCCTTAACTCCAACCGCTTCACCGGCGCCATCCCGCGCTCCCTCGCCAACCTCTCCGCGCTCGAGGTGCTCTGCGTCCAGGACAACCTCTTCAACGGCACCATCCCGGCGTCCCTCGGCGCGCTCACCGCGCTCCAGCAGCTGCGCCTCGGCGGAAACCCGGGGCTGACGGGTCCAATCCCGGCCGCCCTCGGCGCGCTCTCCAACCTCACCGTCTTCGGCGGCGCGGCTACGGGTCTGTCCGGCCCCATCCCGGATGAGCTCGGCAACCTCGTCAACCTCCAGACGCTAGCGCTGTACGACACCGATATCTCCGGTCCAGTGCCGGCCGCGCTCGGCGGGTGCGTCGAGCTGCGCAACATCTACCTCCACATGAACAAGCTCTCCGGGCCCATACCGCCGGAGCTCGGGAGGCTGCAGAAGCTCACCAGCCTGCTGCTCTGGGGCAATGCCCTCTCCGGCAAGATCCCGCCGGAGCTCTCCACCTGCTCGGCGTTGGTGGTGCTAGACCTGTCGGGCAACCGGCTCTCGGGCCAGGTGCCCGGGGCGCTCGGGCGTCTCGCCGCGCTCGAGCAGCTGCACCTGTCGGACAACCAGCTCACGGGGCGTATACCGCCGGAGCTCAGCAACTGCAGCAGTCTCACCACCCTGCAGCTCGACAAGAACGGCCTCTCCGGGGCGATACCCCCGCAGCTCGGGGCGCTCAAGGCGTTGCAGGTGTTGTTCCTCTGGGGCAACGACCTGTCCGGCTCGATTCCGCCGGAGCTGGGTGACTGCACCGACCTGTACGCGCTGGACCTGTCCGGGAACCGGCTCACCGGTGGCATCCCTGACGAGGTCTTCGGGCTCCAGAAGCTCAGCAAGCTACTCCTGCTCGGCAACGCGCTGTCCGGGCCACTTCCGCCGAGCGTCGCCGACTGCGTGTCGCTGGTCCGGCTCCGTTTGGGGGAGAACAAGCTCGCCGGCGAGATACCCAGGGAGATTGGCAAGCTGCAGAACCTGGTGTTCCTGGACCTCTACTCCAACAGGTTCACCGGAGTGCTGCCCGCCGAGCTCGCCAACATCACCGTGCTGGAGCTGCTGGACGTGCACAACAACAGCTTCAATGGTCCAGTACCTCCCCAGTTTGGGGCGCTCGTGAACCTGGAGCAGCTTGATCTCAGCATGAACAACCTCAGCGGCGAGATTCCGGCGAGCTTTGGCAACTTCAGCTACCTCAACAAGCTCATCCTCAGCAGAAACATGCTCTCCGGGGCATTGCCCCAGTCCATTCAGAACCTGCAGAAGCTGACCATGCTGGACCTGAGCAGCAACAGCTTCTCCGGTCCTATACCGCCGGAGATCGGCGCGTTGTCAAGCCTGAGCATCAGCCTGGACCTGAGCGGGAACAGGTTCGCCGGCGAGCTGCCGGAGGAGATGTCTGGCTTGACGCAGCTGCAGTCGCTCGACCTGTCGAGCAACGGGCTCTACGGGAGCATCTCGGTGCTCGGCAAACTCACCAGCCTGACGTCCCTCAACATTTCCTACAACAACTTCTCCGGCGCCATCCCGGTGACGCCCTTCTTCAAGACATTGTCGTCGAGTTCCTACATCAGCAATCCCAGCCTGTGTGAGTCCTTTGACGGGCACATTTGTGCGTCAGACACGGTTCGCAGGACCGCGATGAAGACCGTCAGGACGGTGATCCTTGTCTGCGCCATTCTAGGCTCGATCACGCTGCTGCTCGTCGTGGTCTGGATCCTGATCACCAGAAGCAGGAGGCTTGACGGCGAGAAGGCGATGAGCCTGTCGGCTGCGGGTGGTAACGACTTCTCCTACCCTTGGACGTTCACGCCGTTCCAGAAGCTCAACTTCTGTGTGGATAGCATCTTGGAATGCTTGAGAGATGAGAATGTGATTGGAAAAGGTTGTTCGGGAGTTGTGTACAGAGCCGAAATGCCCAACGGGGATGTCATCGCAGTGAAGAAGCTCTGGAAGACGACCAAGGAGGAGCCGATCGATGTGTTCGCTGCTGAGATCCAGATATTGGGTCATATCAGGCACCGGAACATTGTCAAGCTGCTTGGTTACTGCTCAAACAGGTCTGTGAAGCTCCTGCTCTACAACTACGTCCCCAATGGCAACCTGCAGGAGCTCCTGAAGGAGAACAGGAGCTTGGACTGGGATACGCGGTACAAGATCGCCATTGGGGCGGCGCAGGGGCTGTCCTATCTGCACCACGACTGCGTCCCCGCGATACTCCACCGAGATGTCAAGTGCAACAACATACTGCTCGATTCAAAGTATGAGGCCTACTTGGCTGACTTTGGGCTGGCCAAGCTGATGAACTCCCCCAATTATCATCACGCTATGTCACGGATCGCCGGTTCTTATGGATACATTGCTCCAGGCAAGTTTTTAATTCCTGCTAAACTCTGCATCACTCTACTATAATTTCTTCAGCATTTAGACATGTACAGCAGCACCAATTAATTTGCACAGTTGAATTATTATTTGGGTTTTTCTGTTACCTATGCTAGAATCTTTGACCTGTGGTTGCTTCTAGTAACCTTAATATGGTTCTTCATCCATTACCATGTCAATTGCTTGCTGCTTAAGCGGGTGAGCGAGACTGGGTACTCTGACTAGGTATTAACTGGCATTGTTCTAATGTTATAATATAGCTGCTACTGAGCATCCTTGTCCTGTAAAGCATGTTGACTACATACCATTCATTCCAAAGTATAGCACATCATGGTGTTGAACTGTCGGATTTGATTAATTATGCTGAAGCAACAATATCCACTGCTATTGTTTGACATTTCTTTTTCTCGTTACAGAGTATGCATACACCTCGAACATCACCGAGAAGAGCGATGTTTACAGTTACGGCGTGGTGCTCCTGGAGATCCTGAGCGGGCGGAGTGCCATCGAGCCGATGGAAAGTGACAGCCTCCACATCGTGGAGTGGGCGAAGAAGAAGATGGGGAGCTACGAGCCAGCAGTGAACATCCTGGACCCAAAGCTGCGTGGCATGCCGGACCAGCTAGTCCAGGAGATGCTGCAGACACTGGGCATCGCCATCTTCTGCGTGAACCCGGCACCGGGGGAGCGACCGACCATGAAGGAGGTGGTGGCCCTCCTCAAGGAGGTGAAGAGCCCACCGGAGGAGTGGGCTAAGACATCGCAGCAGCCGCTCATCAAGCCTGGCAGCCAGGAAGGCTGACAAGACTCAAGCGCATTGTTCTGTGGAGATTAGGAGATGATGATACTGGAAGTCGAAAAGGAAAAAAACGAGAGTAGGATTTTGATAATTGCCTAGCTAGCGTTGGTTAGGGGTTTTTGTACAGTTTCGTTGTAGCTCATTCTGGGGAACTTGAATGGAAAATTTCTCGGTTATTAGTTTGCTCTAGCAATACATTACTGATCACTGTGTTCTTCAGTCTACCCTTTTCTCTTCAGACTGCAATTTTCTTTTATGAGATGAGCTGGGTATGAAATGCGCCTACTGGACTTAAGAATTGGCCTACTGCAATACTGAAGAAAGGAGATATGATGCCCGCACTAGCATCCAACAACCGAAGCGAAACAAGAACTAATCTCCAAACATCGAATTTAACACCTTAAAATGTGGACTGAACCGGAATTGTCAGATTTTAACTCAAGAAAAGGAATACGAAAACTTCGAACTCAACTGAAGTTGAATGATTGCGTTGTGACCTCCGTGTTCTCATGAAAATTCTCAGGTGAAACTGACAACTGTCATCTACAGATCGACCGATCCGTCACTCGCCAGTTACCTTAGTTAGGTTTTTTCCCCTTCAAAACATACGGTACCTTGCAGATTAGGGCTGTTCATTCATTTCGAGCAGGTCCGTCTCCAGAAATTGGGAGCCCTGGTGCGCAAACTTCAGTGTGAGGCTGAGGCCCTAAAATTGATCTTTTTATTAACAATCAATTCTTGTTTTTGTGTTCTTTTCAGTTTTCAGCAATATATTCATAATCAATCTTCTCTTAAGACGTCCCTCTAGACAGCTATATATCTATTTCATCTATGAAGTCTTACCAACCCGATTAGGGGAAGACATGGTTTGCAAGTACACATGCACAAGAGAATTAACAAGTAATTCAAAGGAGATTAAAAATAGTCTATATGTAGGGTTTGTCCGCTTGAAGTTGGAGTAGCAGGAAGGTTGCACCTGAATAGCTGGTCGATGATGAATCGGTGATTGATTGATCCACACCTAGTACTGTCTACTGATCGCAGCTTGGCATGGCGCGCGTTTGTCACCTCCCGCTCCCGCTATCGTGGGCGCCCGATTTTTTTTTTTTTTTTGAAACGAGGCAAAAGCTTTGCCTATTCCATTGATTAAGAGAGAGTTAAAAGAGTTCAAAATACATGGAGCAAAGCTCCAAACATAAGCCTACTCTCGCGGCATTAAGGCACTCAAAAATTTAGCTCCGGCTAAGCCCCACAAAATAGCATTACTCTTGATGGTCGAGACCACTCTAGTAGGCATGGATGCCACACTCCTAAACACTCTCGCGTTTCTCTCATTCCAAATCTCCCAAGCGGTGAGTAAGAGTAACGAAGAAAGGCCCTTCCGTCGTCTTCCATTAGCACCGGAGATATGACACCACCATTCCTCAAGGGAGTCGAAGTTTGCCCAAAGGTTGGTGTCAAAATCCGCAAGACCAAGCCATTCCTTGAGCTCATTCCACACCCGGAGCGAGAACCTACATTGAAAAATCATATGCGCCGCCGTCTCCGGTGCTCTCTTGCAAAGTTGGCAAGGTCCACAATTGGGCCATCCTCTCCGGATGAGGCGATCCGCCGTCCATATACGATTTTGAAGGATCAACCATGCAAAAGTTTTGCATTTAGGTGGCGCCCAATTATCCCAAACCGCCGGCATCATGAAAGACGTGGGAGGAGTGTCAAATTGCGCCACATAAGCCGAGGACGTGGAGTATGATGCGGAATTGGTCAACTTCCAAGTGATGGTGTCCGGCTCATCATTGAGGTGCACATCTTGGATCATGTTCCAAAGCGTTGAGAACTCCAAAATGTGGGCAACCGTGATGCCACTATCAAAGGCAAGATTGGATATCCAAAAATCGTGCTCGAGGCCCTTGCTAATAACAAAATTCTTCCTCTTTGAGATGTTGAAGATGGATGGAGCAATATCTTTGGGCTTCGCGCCATTGATCCAAGGGGAGTGCCAAAAGATGGCGGTCTTTCCATCCCCAATGGTGAGGTTGATGAGAGAGTAGAAGAGGTTCATGTCGTCTTCATTGCAAGGGTTTCCCATTCCAACCCAAGCTCTTCCGGGGTCCGTCCACTCATACCAAGGCCAACGAAGTCTCAAAGCTCGCCCAAATTTGTCAAGGTTTAAGATCCCAAGACCTCCCATGCTCTTTGGGGTACAAACCACATCCCACTTAACTTTGCATTTACCGCCGGAAACCTTGTCCGAGGCCGCCCAAAGAAAGGCACGCTCGAGTTTCAACATTGCCTTTAAGATGCCTTTTGGGACCGGCAAAACGGTGAGAGGGTATATGGCTTGGGAGGCAATGACGGACTTCACGAAGGTCGCTCTCCCGGCGGTGGTGATAAACTTTCCTTGCCCAATTGGGAGCTTTCTAGCCATCTTGTCAACAATAAATTGGAAGTCTCCACTCCGAAGACGATGCACCGACAAAGGGAGCCCCAAGTATCTAATTGGGAACGTGGAGCGCAACACGGGAAACCCTTGGAGAATGCTCTCAATATCGATATCGGTGCATCGAATGGGGACAACCGAACTCTTTTGCACATTTGTAACAAGCCCGGTGACCTCACCAAATCCATTAAGGATGCGGGAGAGCGCTTCAAAATCCTCTCTTATGGGGGCCATAAAAATGACTGCATCATCGGCATATAGAGAGGTGCGCATGCAAGCGGCCCTTCCACGAAGACGGTGAATATCTCCATTTTGCGTCGCCTTGGCAAGAATAGTTTGTAGAGGGTCTATTGCAATGACGAAGAGAAGCGGCGAAAGGGGGTCTCCTTGCCTTAACCCTCGACCATGCCGGATAGGTGCCCCCGGCACACCATTAAGGAGGACTCTAGAGGACGCCGAGTGTAGCAAGGCGACGAGCCAATTCCTAAATCTTGGTGGGAAGCCAAGTCGTTGGAGAAAGTCCACAAGGTAGTCCCAACGCACCGAATCGAAAGCCTTCTTGATGTCAAGTTTTAGCAAAAGCGCCGGGGTCCTAGCTTTGTGAAGCCGCCTAGCATAATTCCGCACATACAAATAATTGTCATGGATCTCCTAGACTTGATGAAGGCACTTTGGGCTCTTGAGGTGAGTGTGGTCATGAAAGGGGCAAGGCGAGTAGCCATCACTTTAGCGATAATCTTTGCCACGACGTCCGATCTGAAATTAGCGACCACTTTGGGCGCCCGATCTGAAACTAGCGACCACAGAAGAAACGAAACAAAACGACTAAAACCAGAACTACGCCCGATCGGGAAGAAATGAGGCGACGCGGGTCGAAACACGGTTGCGGTGACTTCAGAATACAGCCCAACAAGATATAAATCCAGTTATCTTATCTGTCAGAGGCTGCCGTTGACTAGCGAGGCTGTTTGAGGAAGGAGTTTACACTGGAGAGATTTCTTTCTCCTTTCATTCCGGGATTTTAGAATGGAGTGAGCTCTCTTTTTATTGTTGGACTATGTGCGTATAAACATTCAGAACATAGGCTAAGTGTTGGGCTGGGTCAAGT
The DNA here is from genome assembly GCA_007115705.1 of Dactylis glomerata. Lineage (NCBI taxonomy): Eukaryota > Viridiplantae > Streptophyta > Magnoliopsida > Poales > Poaceae > Dactylis > Dactylis glomerata. The sequence goes on from QXEO01000659.1 coordinate 1,159,953, forward strand.
AAACGCTAACATCTGGTGAGCCAGACATCGCCATGCTCGCCTGGGGGGCTTCCCAGGGGATGGGATGTCATGGACTGCTGTTGACTAGTGAGGTTGTTTGAGTTTAATCTCACCTCGTCTATGGAAGGAGGCCACACCCAACATATAAGAGAGAGATTCCTTCAGTCCGGGTTTTTAGAATAGAGTGAGCTCTCTTCTTATTATTGGACTATATGCGCATAAACGTCCAGAATGTAGGCTGATGATAGGTGCATTTTGCATCATTATATTTGCATCATATAGGACTAGTTTATAATGTTATTTGCATCAACTAGCACGGCGGCCCTCGCAAATATGATGGTAACAACTGATTTTTTTAATGAAATACGTGTAGTATTTAATTTACAATTATATGATGCAATTAAGATTAATACATTTATATAGTCAACAAAACTTTAGTGGTAAATAAAAACTGTGTAAAGCTCTGTTGTCATCTTTAATTTGTCAGCTAGTGATTACTTTAACATTTAAAATATCAGATAGATTCATAGAAGAAAATTTATATGGTATCTGATATCACATAGAGACATGGTTAAAGCTCTGGACGGACTTTAAGCTACAAAGATAATTTAATGTCTAGTTAACAATTAGGATATCACCACTAACATGTAGGTAGTATTATTCATATCTCTTAATCATGGTCTACTATAATTAAGAAGTAACGGACCATGGTATATATGATTATGGTGATATATTAGTTCCTGCATGTTTATGATAAGATTCAATAGATCAATCTATGAAAGAAGATTTTGTTAAGAAAGTGAAGAAAATTCTTGTTAACATATTCGCAAAACTACTAAATGTGTATTTTTCTGGTTATCTTTTCCAAATCAATTTTCACTCAATGTACAATGAAGGTATCAACTTTGTATGTTCTAGAATCCATATCCTTGTACCAGTAAAATATTGTTGTACAACTATTAGGTCTATTTGGATTAAATCATAATTGGAAGTTACTTATATTTTTCCTTCCCTGTACAATAGATCGTCATGGTGCTTCGAATTTTAAAAAGAAACAAACTGTTACTCCCTCTGCTCATTAATATAAGACATTCTAGCGTTTTGTAGATTCACTCATTTTGGTCTGCAGACTATTATTTTTGGAGCAACCAGAAAACTGGCCTAGACTATTTTAGAGTGTAGATTCTCTCATTTTGATCCGTATCTAGTCTACTTTGTAAAATTTAACTAAAATATCTTACATTAGTGAATAGATGGAATACGTATTTCCTTCCAAATGCAACATTTGTTCAAAAAGGAGTAGCTCATCTATCAATTCATGCGTACAGTCTTTTCGTCATTTTATTATTATAAAATAGTATTTCAGCTTATTACAATACATGCGATGGTGCTTACGGCTTGCCCATTAAACTTACAAATTTATATAGGGCTTTTAATTTTGCTAGTCTTTATTTTACTAAGGTGATTTTGATAAACGTTTTTCTAAGGAATGGACCATCGTAGTGCATCTGGACTCCTTTTATTTTTTCTATGGACATTTTCTCCCAATGAACGCACCTAGCGTAATGCATTTGGATTCTTTTTATTTTTTTTCCCTACAACAACGGTGTTGGGTACGTGTCAAACTTGGTGTCCACAACATATATGTTACATGAAATCTTTAAATCTTGACCATTAAAATTACTGATCTAACAGCTAAAATAATTCTGATGATGTGGATCAATGTGGTGTCTCTATTTTAGACCCTCGTATTGTGCTTTTAGTATATAGTAGATAGATTTATATAGGGCTTTTAATTTTGCTAGTCTTTATTTTACTAAGGTGATTTTGATAAACGTTTTTCTAAGGAATGGACCATCGTAGTGCATCTGGACTCCTTTTATTTTTTCTATGGACATTTTCTCCCAATGAACGCACCTAGCGTAATGCATTTGGATTCTTTTTATTTTTTTCCCTACAACGGTGTTGGGTACGTGTCAAACTTGGTGTCCACAACATATATGTTACATGAAATCTTTAAATCTTGACCATTAAAATTACTGATCTAACAGCTAAAATAATTCTGATGATGTGGATCAATGTGGTGTCTCTATTTTAGACCCTCGTATTGTGCTTTTAGTATATAGTAGATTATCCATTATTCATGCATTTTTAGATGATTTCCGGGACTTTCTTATAAAGTTCTCCTTTTGGTATTTAATTTTTGGGAGACAGAAAATCTCCTGTTTTCGTATTTTGATGTTTCAAGGACCTTCTAGACCTCAATTTGATCGGGATTTTTATAATATTAATATTTTTTCACGAGAAGCACCTAGAGAGGCACACGAGAGGAGCCATGAGGCGACCATGTGGCGCGACCACTCTGGCAGGCCGCGCCACCTAGGCCCGTTTGGCCCTCAGTGGTCGCCTCTCCTCCGTCTTCTTATGGACGACTCCGTATCGAGAAAAAAGGGACGCCCTAATTTTCCTGTAATTTTCTGAGGCGGTGGCGGCGGAACCCTTCTTCCTCCTCCAGAAGGGCTGATCTGCTGCAGCCGCCGGAGGGAAATCACCACCATCGACACCATCGACTCCTCCTTGGCGTAGGGGGAGCATCTCCATCACATCTACAGCACCATCATCATCACCATCAACATCAGCACCATATCCACCTCGAATTCGATGTCAGCCCCCTCATAGTTTGTGGTAGATCGAACTCTGTATACTGTTTAAGTGTTGTGTGCATGCTTGTGCTTGGCAACTTTTTATTATTTTGTGGTGAAGTTATACTTTCAGATTGTGTTATACTTTATATGCTACTGGTCATGATCATGTTTGACACATGTGAGTAGTTCCCGTTGTTCCTGGAGGCACATGATGAATTGGCTATGATTTCTATATAGTATGCATCAAGTATTTGGTTAAGTTTTGATCTTTTATATGATTCTATAATGGTAATGTGCGAATGTCGACTGCATATTACTTCACCTTTATGGGCTCATAGGATTGCACCTTAGAGTAGTTGCGAAGATGAGAAACGAGGGAGAGACAGAAACCAGTTTCTTAGAATCTATATTATTTTAAAAGGGGGTTCTAGATCGGGAACCTTAGAGCTTTATGCAATGTTTAGACAATTTATATCTTAATAACTCTTAAGGTTCATGAGAGTGACTTTAGATACAATCATTAGGGGTTTGTAGCATAGTGTTATATGTCTACACATATTTTTGGCTCCATCCGATGAGAATAAAACTTGACAAATTACTATATCATATATGCTTAGAAATCTGTTTGCCGAATAAATCCATGCCACCCCTGGGAACATTTATCGCTTATTGATTACACTTGAGCTTGTCCTCTTGCTGCATAGATGATTAGGCTTTCTCTGAAAAAAGCATTTACATTACTGCTATTGTATTTTCCATATTGTTTCATCTGCACCTTTACACAACAAAAACCCAAAAATACATTTATTTATTATTTCTTGTTAAACTTGTTAACCAATACCCTAGCTCCTCGTGGGTTCGACAATCTTTTCTCTATTTGAAAGGTACTACAATTGATCTCTTCCACTTGGGAGTCATCAAGATACTTTTCTGGCACCGTTGTCGGGGAGCTCTCCGCTATTGTTAAGTTTGTTTGGTAAGGAAACTGCTGTTGCTATTTACTATTATGATTATTGCTGAAAATATGAATACATCTGGACGAGATTTTGCGGACAATACTCTTATCAGTTTCATGTATACTGCTGTTGAGGTGAGAACTAAAACTGATGAGTCACCGAGAGAATATCAAATTCCTATGCATACTGTTTTTGATATTTTGAATAGTTTTCCAGATGGAAGCACGTCTGCCATAGCTTACTGAAGACATGAAGACAGGTGCACATTATTTAAATTGGCTGAAGTTTCTGAAGGAGAAGCAAAGAAAAAACTATTATATTTATCTCTTAATGATGAGGCGCGAGCTTGGATGCGCTTTATTAATGAAGAAACTGATCTAGACTGCGAGAATACGATGAAGGCTTTCTATCTTAAATATTATTTCCTTATTGAAGCTTATCGTGATCGAGGATTAATCTATAACTTTTGGCCTAATCAGACAGAAAGCATTGCTCAAGCTTGGGAAAGGTTGAAAAAGTACCTCCGCAAGAATCCTTGTCATGGTATATCTAAAAGAATAATACTGATAAATTTTTATGTGAGACTCATCTCGTTTCATAAGGAATTCTTGGATAATTCATGTGGAGGGAGTTTTACTGGTAGAAGAGCTGATGATGCAAGGATAACGTATAACAAAGGATACAAGGATGAAGACAAAGACATAACCAGCGAAAACTCATTTGTATATGTGCAAATCAAATTTATTGTGAAATGCATGTACGTATTCGATGTATGAACTGTGCAAATCAAATATAGTTAAAATATTGCATGTTTTGCTTGTACACTATAGGGATACATCTGAGAAAAGTACATCATAAAACAAAGACGACCGACGCAACTTGCACACCGCTCAATTAATCAAACATGTGCGATAGCAAATCAACACTACACATACCAATTTTTGTATAAAAGCGTTTGCGATCATAAAATAGGACAGACGAAACGATACAAATAACTGTCTCTCATAGCCCAATTTATCGCAAACGATTATCGAAAAAGCTACGTGGGTGAAGTTTCCCTATCGCACACGAATTAATTAACTGTCTGCTTATCCTCTCCTATCGCACACCCCTTGGTGGAGACGGTTTAGTCAATCGTGTGCGATAGGCCAATTCGGCCGTGTATGAAGGCCCGATCTATACTAGTGCATCCAATTCTTCTTTGGCGCCAACGACCTGAGCATCTCTAGCAGAGCCCGTAAAAATGCGAACTGAAAAAGTGAAGTTCAGTTCACCGAACTCGCGTATTCGGGTCGTAAAATGGCTAGCGCAGAACAGAGCCCGTAAACCAAAATTGTAAAACAGAATATTTTGTTTTACAGTTTTGGTTTACGGGCTCTGTTCTGCGCCAGCGGCTTCCGAACCCGTAAAAACAGGTGTACCTTGTTGACCCATCGTCGAGCACGTCGTGGGCGACGTTCGTGGTGGCTTCCGGTGGCAGCGGCGGCGGGGAGGGGACCGGACGCGGGGCGCCACGACTCGTCGCCGCCTTCACTTTCGTCCTTTTGGGACCCGTACTCTTCGGTCTCGCACGGGATGCCTTCGGCTTCGTTGCCACCGCCGAGACATCACCGGTGGACGCGGAGGCACCGGATTGCGGGACCACATGCGTTCCCACGCGCCGCTGCTTCACCCCGCTCGTCGCCGAGACCATCGTTGCTTCCTCCGCGGGGGTCGCCGGGGTGGCAGGGGTCGCCGGGGTGGTTGGTGGAGCGGCGGAAGCTCCGGCGACCACGGGAGAAGGTGGCGGCGCCTGCGAGGTAGCAACGGCGGCCGGCGGGGTCGATTCGAGACTCATCGGGGACAAATCGGAGGGTGACGGCGCAGAGGAAGGTGAGGGCGCACAGATCGGCGGCGGCGGCGGTGTTTGGGAGGAGCTGAAAGTTCCCTCGCGCGCAAAGTAGGGATTGTGTTCGGGCTGCGTTCGGTTCGCTCCGTCGGCCCCTACAAATACAGGCCGACGGAGCGAACCGAACGCAGCCCGAAAAAATATTTTCAGTTTTGGCTCGTTTACGGTCACTGATCGGCGCCATTTTTCGGTCCGAACCCGTAAACTGGCGGTTATTTTTCGATTTTGGACCTTTTACGGGCTCTGCTAGAGATGCTCTTAGGTCGACCCTAACCCTCCAACCATGAGTCTACTACTCACCTCCCCCACGGCCAGGCGCCCTTTCCCTCTTTCATGTTTCGAGCAAGCCTGCCAAAGATCGATTTCACAGCCTTGCGAGATTCAGAGGCTGCTCACTTGTAAGTTGTAATCCTTACAACACATATAAAGCCTTACAACATGAAAGTATGAATATCTCATGAGACACGGATTTGCAGCACTCGGGAACAAGTGTGTCCTCCTTTTGAAAAAATGGAAATTGTACTTTTGAATTTCAACAAATTCTATTTTTCGTAGGGTTATGCCATAGTCCATATATCAATGCAAAGTTTCTGTACAAAACTCGTTCTGTTTTGGGCTATAAAAGAAGATGGTGGTAGATAGGAGTAAAAACTATCTTTTGATAGAAAAATTTATATTTTTTGTATTTCCTAAAATAGAAATTATTTTTAATCAAACCTCCTGGTATACAATCTCTGTATATATCTACCTTTAAATTTTTTGGCAGATTTTCTGGAGACCCAGGAGTTTGAGATTAATTTTTTTTCCAAAACTGGCTCAATAGTGCCGAGGTGCATCGATCAACTTTCATATCTTATGCCATTTCTTATTCAACGGTTGCCCCGTAAGTTAAGAGACTGTGTAGCTCTGCCTCACTGAATTGCTCTTGGTCGAGATCCTATCATGTGATGTACGCATCATGTACTGGCTAACGGTTTCTTTCGGCCATGTGAAGCATGCTCTTTTAATGAAGTGGCACATCGTTTAGTTAAATCGTGTGAGAATGTAAACTCTAGTTCTATCTTTAAATCTTTTTCAGATTTTCTCCGGAAACATATATATTGATATCTATCTACTATATACTAAAAGCACAATACAGATGTCTAAAATAGAGACACCGCGTTAATCCACATCCTCAGATTTATATTAGCTGTTAGATCTGTAGTTTTAATGGTTAAGATTTAAAAAAATTACGTAACACATTACGAGCATAGACATACACAATATGTCACGTTTGACACGTCCATGGTGAAAAAAAAGAAGAAGTTGCAACAGCCCACGGGATAGAAAAATAAATAGGAAATTAGCTGAGAGATGTTTAATTAGGTAGTAACTAGCGCCCAGCGCTCCGTGCAAAAAAAAAAGAGAAGTGGCAACAGCTTGCGGGACAAAAAAAGAGCTGCGTGCGGTTGATTGCCTAACATAGCGATCTGGACTATTTTAGTTAGTTTTAGCACCTGATATGTCGTATTTGAGGTGTACATGTCTAAAATGTTTTTTAGATAATATATACACTTGTGTACATATCAGCTTGCACGACTCTCGCATGCACCTTTTTTACGATAAATAAAATTAAAACGAACTCACACATGTTAAAAACCAAGTCCCACACAATCCTCCACGGTTAGATTAAAAACCATCGTATAGTACATTTCTTATTTTGCAGCACATAAAATATGATTTTGGACCGCACTAATTCCATTAAAATGAGTAACTTTATTCATCCCGATTTAACCTGCCCGAGCCTAAGTCAAATTAAATTTTACAAAAAAACCCTACCTAATTAAAAACGTTTCTAATAGGACTGATTCAAGTTGTATTCTTCACATCCCAACGACGTTGCTCGTCGGCGAGGGAGTCCGATGCCATAGCTTCCTCGTCCACCGCCGCCCGTCATCCGCAGCTCCCTCCACCACCACTCTGCCGCCGTCAGGTCGTCAAAAGCGAATGTCATCGCTCCTCCATGCCGGCCACACTTGTTCAGCATCGACGCCGGCGCTCCTCCCCACTGGCCTCACCTGTTCCGCATTGACGCCGCCCGCCCCCACCACCGGCGCGCCATCCTGGCCTTCCTTCCACCATCACGCGCCGCCCCGGCCTCCCTTCCATGATCGTGCGCCGCCCGGATTCCATCGTGGGGAACGACCCCAAGTGCTATTTTCAGAAACAATTCCTTGATTAATTTCCTTAGATACTGACTCAATAATTTCCTAAACCACACACAGAGATAATTGCCATTAGTTTCCTTAAATATAAAGAGATTATAGTGTTTCATAGAGAGAATATTTGGAAAGCCGAATCTCTTGATTTATTGCCATTAGGGTACATGTTTGCCATTCAGACATGGAAGGTACTTCCCTTGGATCAGAGTAGATGAGTGAATGGGATAAGAGGAATCTTACCGCACCACAGAGACGTAGAAGGTGGGATGTGAGCACGGCGCAGGAGGTAGACGCTTCAAAAATCAACTATGAGCATATACAACAATTCAAGATTTTTTTGAACATTCTTGTATTTGAACTCAAATTTAATTTCTAAGTTAATTTTTTTATTGGTAGATGCTAAAATTTGTATATTAAAATTAAATAAGCAAGAAATTTTAATGGGATTGCAATCTTGCCCGCATCGTTATTTATATAATTCTATTTTATTAGTCGGCAACACAATAATATGAAACGCGAAGCTTACACTATCAAGTTGGAGTAACAGATTTAACATAGATGTTGCCCTTGCATTTACGAGGGCCACTGTGCTAGTTATTTATAAATAATAAAAAGCTGTTTTCTATATAAAAAAAGCCAACAAGAGCCCCCTGGTCAGCGTCCATATATCAATGCAATGTTTATGTAAAAAACTCATTCTGTATTTGGCTATAGAAAAAAAAAAATCTGGTGGTACATAGGAGTAGAACTATCTTTTGTTAGAAATTGGATTTTTTGTATTTTCTAGAATATAAATTATTTTCAATCAAACCTCATGGTATACAATCTCGATGTATATATCTAGCTTTATATTTTTTGGCAGATTTTCTAGAGACCCACAAGTTTGAGATTCAAAATTTTCCAAAAGAGTAAATGGCAGCGATGGTCACTAAACTTATAACGTGAGTGCACTTAAGTCACTGGACTTGCAAAACAAACAAATCAGTCACTGAACTTGCATTTCTGGTGCACCCATGGTCACAAACTGGTCAACTTAACAGTTTTTTTTAAAAAAATCTTCATATTTTTTCTAGCATGCTTGCTTGCATGTGGATCCCACATAATCAGTGGTAAAAGAATTAAATTTTGAAGTGATTCGAACTCCTGATTTAATCCTATAGCACTCCCGCGTGAAGCCACCATAGTTAACATAATGATTTGGAAATTTCTAGGGATTAGATCATATTATCCAAATTATCGTGCGGAGTCTTGTAATGCTATCTTGGTTAGTTCTTTAATTAATTGTTTGATAAACTCTACTGGGACTATCTTACACGCAGATTCATGTACTGACTTTTTTTAATTTATTTTCAATTAATAGTTTAATTAAACTTATTCTATATAATAAATACAAAGTACATATCACTTTAATTTAGATACCGTTGTTGTGATTCTTTCCATCTGCAAGTACCTAGTCCGGTTAAAGTAACCTTTTTCCGTACGATCAGGACCAAAATCGTGACATTGACAAATTTATTTGACTAATCTAATCTTTCACACCTGATTGCTGTAGAGTCGACTGTTTACTATGATAAAAAGAAATTCCCTGTTACATTAATAATAAGTAGGCGGGCTCTGGTGGCTACGCATGCTATTCCTACAGATTCTAGGTCTTGATTTCGTTTTTCCATTCTTTCTCTTGAAATTTTAATTTATTAATTTATTCTACTGCCACTAACATGTGAGACCTGCATAGGTTATTTTTTGTAAAAAATTGCAACGCCACATGTTAACACTTGATTGGTCAGAATCTTAGTCTGATTGGTTTTGGTAAAAAACCGTTAAATTAACCGGTTTATGACCACGGGTGCACCAAGAATGCAAGTTTAATGACCGGTTTATTTGTTTTACAAATTCAGTGACTTAAGTGCATCTATATTGCAAGTTTAGTGGCCACCAGTGCTATTTACTCTTTCCAAAACTGGCTCACTAGTGCCGAGGTGCATCGATCAACTTTCATATCTCACGTCGTTTCTTATCCGACGGTTACCCTGTAAATTAAGAGACCGTTTAACTCTGCCCCACTGAATTGCTCTTGTGCGAGATCCTATCACGTGATGTACGCGTACTGGCTAACGTTTCTTTCCGCCATGTGAAACGTACTCTCTTAATGAAGCGGCACATCGTTTCGTTAAATCGTGTGAGAATATAAACTCTAGTTCTATCTTTAATTCTATTCCAGATTTCCTCCGTGGAACACATGTATTGATATTATTTATAATCAATAAAATACTGTTTTCTGTATAAAAAGAAGAAGCCAACAAGAACCCTCTGGTCAGCGACAGGTCCATGACGTCGAAGTGGTAGACTCGGTTTAGCCATAGCTCGCTGCAACAGAGAGACCCCTGCGCCCGCACCTGCAGTCCATGCCCACGTAGTACTCCTCCAACAGAATCGACCACTCCTGCTAGCTATAGGATAACTATCTTCTCACCCAAAGAATTAATGTCCTTAATTCAGCATCATCTTATAGCTAGGCAGACATTAATTTGCTCGGAGAAATAATGAGAGAACAATTAAACCTGGTTAAATCCTTGCAATATAAATAGAGGTACAATCGGAGCGATGCAGATCGACAAGCGCAGTGCTCCATCATCGGAGAGGCTTGAGCTTTGGAGACACAGTCACACAGAGCAGTACCTAGCCGCGGTACAAGCACACCTATCTAGCTAGCCTTTCCAGCCATCATCGCTGCCGGCTCTGCCGCAATGGATCACCTCGCGACTCCGCCTCCTGCACCTTCAGGTAGGCCAACACCCGTGGCAATGGCGCCGAGCAGTCCGCTCCTTGCCCCGCTGGCGACGCCGTTTCCTACACCTGCGCTTGGCTCAAGGGCCTCCTTGTACGTGGGTGACCTTGACAAGGGCGTCGCGGAGGGGCAGCTCTACGCGATCTTCAGCCAGGTCGCGCCCGTGGCGTCTCTCCGTGTCTGCCGCGACATGGCCGGCAGGTCTCTGGGATACGGATATGTCAACTTCTACTCGCGAGAGGATGGTACGTGTCTTATACCTCACCTGTTTGCATCGTCGTTTCGGTTCGATCTGTTGTGGCATGCATGCTAGAAGATATTGTAATGTTTTAGGGCCTGTTTGCTGTTAGATCTGGCTAGCTGGTTGGGAAATCTTAGGATTACTTTTTTCTGGAAATGAAAATCCTAGGATTACTATATCTGATAGAGCTTGCGGGCATCGGCTGCACAAGGTCTATGTTGTTGTTGCTGTGATCAATCAAGGCGACGCTTTGGGTTTTGTCACGCAATGTATGCAGATAGTGCAATCATCTGTAGTTTCATCGGTACTTGTAGAAGATCATGTTGCTTGGGCATCAACTCTGAATCTGATTCGGGTCTCCGGACTAGGAAAAGGTGCCGGAATCCGATTCGGAATCGGGTGCGCGATTTAGCAAAAACTTCTAGTCAGTTATTGCAATATATAGTATGGTGTATCTGTTTTTATCCTAAACAAAATGGCATGTTCCTATCTTTGATGATATATTATTTATGGTGTCACATTTCGGAGTCGAGTTCATTAGCAGAAAATTGTATTTTTAAAATTATATTATATGGTTTTCAAGCTAAGTAAGATTCCTTCTTGTTTTCCGTGAGCAAATGGCTTCATAAATTGTGCATGGAAATTAGGGAATTATGAACAAAATTAAAAATGTTTTGAATATACTTAGACATCAATGAAGTTTGTGCACGTGTTGTTCAAGCGAGCTACCATGTATGTACTATAGGTATACTGCATATTAACCTCATGACCCTAGATATTTTATGGTTAAGCTATTCAAATGGTAATCATTTACCTATACAGAGCAACATTCAAATAGGTTATGTTGGATTGGCTTTGGAATGTAGGGCATTTGATAATGATATGCTAGGCAACTTCCAAAGTGTTTTGTGTGGGCTTGTATGTAGATAGATATCCGAATCCGATTCGGATGCCCTATCAGCCAATATAATTGGCATGGAACATGTGTTAGAATCTGACACGGGATAAGGTGTGTATAATTCAGAAAAACAACTTGGAAACTCAATAGCTTGTTTTATCTATTTATTTATTGTTAATGTAAAGAAGATGACATTTTCCTATTTTTGGGGTTGTCCAACTCATATGTGGTATCACATCTAGGAGTTGACTCAATTAGCGAGTAATTGTACTTTGTGTGTTGAATTGGATCACCTAGTTTCTATTCAAGTTATCTAAGACTCGTCGTTGTTTTCCTTAAGTGAATGGCTTCATTTATTGCCCAAATTGTTTTCAAGATACTTGGATTTTTCTATAAGCATCTAATCATTATCTAGATAAACTTCTAAATAGTTAATTACATTGTATTGCCTGCAATATGTCAAACATCTAGGAATGGTATGTTGGACATTTCATATTAGATCATAAATTATATGGTAGCACGATTTCTTAAAATACTTGTATACATCAAGCCTCTGTAGTTTAAACAACAATTTTTCTTCTAACAAGAATAATTTATTTTTTATCCATCACTTGAATCGTAGATGTTTTCTTTTTAGTTTCTGGTATGATTTTGCTCAATATTGACATTAAAATAATTTATGTAAATCATACGTGATTCTTTTCAGCCAAGTATGCACTAGACACATTGAATTTTATCCATGTCAATGGCAAATCCATCCGAGTAATGCTCTCAAACAGGGATCCAATGCTGCGAAATAATGGACAAGCAAATGTGTTTATCAAAAATCTCGAGCCAAGCATTGACAACAAAGGCTTGAACGACCTATTTTCTAGCTTTGGCATAATTCTTTCATGTAAAGTGGCCACTGATTTAAATGGCCACTCAAAAGGATATGAGTTTGTTCAGTTTGAAGATGAGAAATCTGCTAAGGATGCCATAAATGTCATGAATGGAATGTTGTCCAATGGTAGGATACTTGTTGTTCGTCTCTTCATTCGTCGTCAAGACAGGCAACACATTTGTGGAGTGAGCAGATTTACAAATGTGTACGTAAGAAACTTTTCTGGGGAATTTAATGAAGATGACCTCCATCAACTATTTGCACCATTTGGGAAGATTACAAGTGTTGTAGTCATAAAAGATGTTGATGGCAAATCCAGATGTTTTGGTTTTGTTAACTACGGGAAAGCAGAATGTGCTATAGAGGCCATAAAAAATCTTAATGGGAAGATGGTCAAGGATATGCATTTGTATGTTGGGAGAGCTCAAAAAAAGACTGAAAGACAAGCCGAGCTTAGAGCCAAGTTTATGCGCGATAGAAGTGAGAGATTCAAGAAGTTTGAAGGGCTCAATCTGTACATAAAGAATTTGGACAATAATATTGACACTATACACCTCAGAAACTTATTTGAAAATTTTGGTGAAATAGCATCCTGCAAGGTAATGTCTATTTGTTTAATGGCGGGTATTTTTATTTCTTAATATCATGTGTCATTGGCTGTGTTGTTGACATTTTATAGGTTATGGTTGATTCACAAGGAATTAGCAAGGGTTATGGCTTTGTTTCATTTCAAACTGTTGAAGCTGTCCATAAAGCCGTAAGTTTGGTAGTTTTTTTTGAGATGGTGTTCTTTTTTCCAACTAATTTTTTTAATTAGATAACCTTTTATAATTGCATGGTAGATTGATGGAATGAATGGGAAAATGGTGGGAAAGAAACCATTGTATGTCTGTGTAGCTCAACGCAAGGAGGAAAGACGAGCAATACTAGTGGTAAGTCTTAATTGTTATTTCATAATTTTTTTGTGTCGCACATAACCAAACACATTTTTATTTGATTTGACATGGTCATTTTTACATTTTCTTGAACATGTGTCCTTAACACTGCAATCACATTGGTGTGTGTCCTCGACTACTTGATGTATAAAGATTAAATATGTGTTTAGTTCTTTGAGCATAACATACAAATAAAATTGTGTAATCACTATCGATCTGATTGATACTTGTGTCACTAATTATTAAATCTGATAATGGAGAAAATTCTTATAATATCCCATCCCCGACTACTAGAAAGATCGTTGTACAGAGAACACCACGAACTTTGATATTGACCACTTTGTTTGCAGGCACACTTTGCTCGTCTTCAAAATGTAGGGCATGTAGCACCCGCAATACCCCAGACTATTGCTGTCCATCATTTCTACTCTGGCCCGATAGCGCCCATCATGTTCTCACCACAGGTCTCAGGCTTTGGGTATCAGCACTATACGCAACCGCCTATCTATCCATTAATTGATCTTGGTGGCTCTAACATGATGATGCCATACAACATGATGGGGCCAAATCACCATGGCCAGAGAGCGGGTGCGTGGCATGGGGTTGGTCAAGAAATCCATCGGCAACATCAGGTATTTATCTCATAAAATAGTCCTTCTGTTAGTTTTTTGTTAAATCCTTAACACATATAATCTTTGCAAAGTGCACTTCATGGATCCTTGTTGATGTTCAGATTATTGTAGCAAGTAATGACTTCATTTAAATTAATTAAGTGCTTTTCCCATGCAGAGAGTTCACCCAAATGTCAATCAAGAAATCACATATATGGAAGATGATAGGAATGGACCTACCAACTCCATGATAGTTCCCTCAGATTTCTCGACTCCTGTTGTGGCCCAGAGCCTGGGACAAACTGATAGTATTGTGCCTGCTACAGATTTTCCAGATAGTAGCAACCTTACCACTGGTCTAGCTTTTGCCAACCAGGAGAAAGAACATTTGGTGAGGACGATCTAACTCTACTTATACATCTTGCAAAACACAAATATTTGAAATTAGTTTTGGCATGCTAAGTTAAAAAATTATACATTTAGCTATCATGCTCATAATTACCATGTTTTCCAGGGAAGCGCAGATTTTCAGATTTATCACTTGTTTATTTTGGTTTCGCAGAGTTTGGGTGAGAAAATGTACCGGTTGGTTGAACAACTTGAGACAAAATTCACTAGGAAGGTAACCCCGATATTGCTTGAGCTCGAAGAGACTAAAGTTCTTCACTTGATAGGTTCTGCAAGTGATCTGCGAGAAAAAGTTTCCCAAGTATTGGAAGCTCTACGGCGAAGGGAAGCAAAAGACATAAGTGACGATGCTAACCTCACTTCTTCACCATTGTCCTCAAGTTCTTCCAACCACGCAACTGATATCTCTTCCGCACAGTCGTCCTTGAGTGCTTAAGCAATGAATTTTGGCGTGACCATGGTCTTGCACCCAACTCTACTATTCTGTTTGGCTGATATTAATGTTGTTAATTATTTCTAAGTTTTACCTATGATGATGAACAATTGTTGATGGTTATAATGCTTAAGTGGATTCGAAATTTAAATTTTCCACAATATTAATCGGTCAAGGTATACTTATGAACTTTTTTCTTTGGTTACACTTCAAACAATTCAACCAAATTTAGGATAACTTCCAATCAAAATTTTGACACCTAGCGTCTTACTTTGGCAGAGCTATTGGTATTGTTTTAAATCAGCAAAACAACAAATGTTCTAATGGTTTTAGCTTAATAATCATGGATTATACTAGAACAACAAAACAACACACTTCTATACACGAGGAACAAGTGACAAAACCATTGCATCCTCGTGTTTTGGCCTACGGTTTGTTGCTCGAGCTTAAGATGTCTGAACACCCTAACATATAAAAGTGCTCTAGTTATGAAATCATAAATATGAAGCCAAACACCCAAGTAACTAGCCTTATGGTAACTATCTTGATCACATTGTTGGACGTCGTTTACTTCTAGACAAAAGAGGTTCAGAGATGATATGAGATTTGGTAAATCCCTCTCGAGGATTTATTTTTGATAAAAGAAATATATTAGTCTCACGAAGATATCAATTACATCTAGCCTCTGCACCAATAAAATCTTGAAGACATCGAGGATGCACAAAGCTAAAAGAAAACAAAAAAGAAAAAGAAGTCCTTGCCGCGATCATCAATCATTCTCAATGACAACACTCTAACTTCCACCAATGATAGCACTCGGACTAGAAAAGAGGTTCTCCAAATACACTCCTCTAAGAAGCAAACAATGCATAAGCGTTATTGTTGCCCAACCAAAGATGCTAGGTTTTCACCCTGAAGAAAGTCTGAGTTCATGAAAATAAAGTCTTTCAACAAGGTCATTGCTAGGCACAACCAATGAAGATCATACATTTGGTCTTCACATCGGAAAACAAGACTTAGCACTCAAGGAGCACCAACAAAAAAGAATTCCTCTATTGCTAGCGCCCTCGCTTGCCGAGGCCTCTGTTGCAAGTCAACAAACACCACCACAAAAGAATAACATTTTTGGATGGACATTAACATTGCCCCGCTGGACATAACCATACAAACAACCTATGAAGCATAATCTTCATCGCATCCAAAAATCCCCAATCACAACCACTATGACTTTCTCCACCTCTATCAACATGTCCCATGGGATCGACAAGAAAGCTAAGCTTCGCGCAGGACGCTCTTGAAGCCACACAAGCTGATAATATTGGCGTGCACGTCCGGATACCATCCAATCCGGATATATATAGGAGCGCCATGCACCAATCCACGCAGATCTCCGACATAGAGGAATAGAACTTGTTTGTAGCCAGATAGAGGAGGGCCGACATCCATCAGAATAGCAAATTGGAGAAAGAAGAGCACTAGGTTTAGTCCACCATTATTTAGTCCAAGCAAGCAAGCCCCACGCCGCTAGCTGGTTCCCAGCGGGACCGATCGTCATGACCCCCCACCAGCAGCCTGTAGGCTGGGATGGTAGAGAGGCAGACAATTCGGGATGGCATGGTTGAGACCATGTCATCGACACAAAGCGACATAGCAACGACCGAGAGCGACCAAACAAATAGGAGAAGTAAGAGGGCAAACGTGCGTTTTGGGCACCCCTTTTTGCCGGCGCCGATCTCACGCCACTGTACTGTTGTATTCTCTGCCTGAGCATGCGCCGCCATCCGCCGCCTATGGTCGCCTGTCCAATTGACACCCGTATTCTAGGTGGCCCTTACTCCAGGCAGCCATAGGTGTACTTATGCATTTGTTCTTAGGTTACACCTCAAACATTTCAACCAAATTTAGGAGTAACTTCCGATTAAAATTTAGGCACCTACCGTCTTCCTTTGGCAGAGTTGTTCGTATTGTTTCAGATCAGCAACATGCTAATGGTTTAATGACTTCAGCTTAATACTAGTTATGAAGTATACAACGAGAACAATAAAAAAGAACACTTCTATACACACGGAACAAGTAACAAAAGCATTGCATCCTTACATTCTGGCCTACAGTTTGTCGCTCGGGCTTAAGCTGTCTTAACACACTAACCGTGGATTCTTTGTCTCTATATAAACAAAAGGATTCTTAATTTAATTCATTGATATAATTAGAAACAAATAAAGTGGATTCTTACTTCTATTGACAGTACTAAAGATAGGGATTTATACGCGGAATCTTTTAATGCTCTTGTTTTTGGTGTAATGCATTACTTAATTTACTTTAAATAGGAATATGATCTGTGGTACTCTTGAATGCGAGGAAATCATTAACGGAAATATAACATAGAAGTAAGTACGTTGATTTCCCGTATAATTCTTTGTCTCTATATAAACAAAAGGATGGAGATGTATTCATAGTGACACACAAGTAGGAAGTAAAAGACAATAGCTCCTTCTAATGGCGTTTGTCAAGAATACCTCTTGGGCAATATGCTTGGGGTTTCTTGTCGTCTTATATTTTACTGTCTTATCATGCGATGCCTCTCGAGACAATATAGGTATGCGCTCAGCGCTCGTCTTTGATATACGTGTTTGCAGTTGGAAATCAGTGAGCAAATTTGTCCCTGTCAAAGTTCCTTCCTTGTCCAATGGATTAACTAAGTTGCGGCATTTTTTCACAGGTGTTCTCGGATATAATTCGTCGTGCTCCCACAGTTTTTCAGATCCGTGTGAACTGCACGAATGCACCACTTTCTGCGAACAAGATGGTTACGATCCTGGACAAAGCGTATGCAGATACGAGGATATTTTCAAGGGGATTGTTTGTTGCTGCGGAAAAGTGACGGTGCTGCATACTTGAATATGCTTTAAAGCTCTTGTACTTATAGATGAATAAGTATACATTTAAAATAAAACATGCTTTCAAGAGGACGAGCTCAAGGAAGATTTCATGCAGGAAATTCGGATGATCCATTCTAGTGTGGCTGCTAGATGGATGCTGTTGGGCGATTTTAATCTCATTGCAAGTGCTGCAGATAAAAGCAATGGCAACCTCAACCTGCGGCTGCTAGGACAGTTCAGAGCACTGATCCAGAACCTCGAGTTAATTGATTACCCAATAGTCGGCAGAAGGTTCACCTGGTGCAACGAAAGGGAGTGCAACTCACACCAGGATCGATAGAGTGCTGGTCTCAAAAGAATGGGAATTTGACAACCCACAATTTCAGCTAACCCCGGCATCCTCAAATGTGTCGGACCACTGCCCGCTGCTGCTCAGCAAAATGGAAAGGAAACACTTCTCGGGTTTCAGATTCGAGGCACACTGGCAGAGACATGAAGATTTCCTCTCTGTTGTTCAAACTGCCTGGGAGAAGCCTATCAGATCAACAAACGCCATCAGAGTATTGCATACTAAGCTAAGCCGCACTGCCAAAGCCCTGAAAAAATGGGACAGAGACAGCATCAAGTGGACCAAACTTATTTCCTCCATTGCCGACGACATGATCTTTAATCTGGATATTGCACAAGAGACCAGAGACTTGTCTGCTGCTGAACGAGAGCTACGCCGCCATCTGAAGTGCAAGTTGCTTGGTTTTGCCGCTCTCGACCGAGTAAGATGGAGACAGAGATCAAGAATAAACTGGCTAAAAGAAGGCGATGCGAACACTAAGCTGTTCCATCTCAGAGCCAATGGACGGAGACGGAAAAAATCATATCTCCACCCTGAAGAATGTGACAGAAACAGTTTCCAAGCATGAGGAAAAGGCAGAAATTCTTTTACAACACTTCACAAAGCTGATGGGGACTAACACACCGGCCTCCACTGACCTAAACTAGGAAATTCTCAATCTGCCCACAGCTGAGCTGTCTCACCTTGATGCACCCTTCTTGATGGATGAGCTCAAAGCTGCAGTGGATGGAATGCATGGGGAGAAGGCGCCTGGCCCAGACGGCTTCACTGGGGATTTCTTCAAAAAGTGTTGGGCAGTCATCAGCAAAGATTTGCTTGAAGCCATGAACTTAATGCATTGCCTAAATGGGAAGCACTGGAACTTACTGAACACTGCTTCCATTGTTCTCCTGCCCAAGAAAAATGAACAAGTTGATGCAAGAGATTACAGGCCAGTGAGTTTGATGCATAGTGCAGCAAAAATTCTATGCAAGCTGCTAGCCAACAGATTGGCCCCAGAGCTCAAGCATCTAGTGTCTGCGGGGCAAAGTGCATTCATCAAAGGAAGGTCTATACAAGATAATTTCTTGTATGTCAAGAATGTGATCAGGAAGGCACACAAAATGAAGTCCCCCCTGATCTTCCTGAAGCTCGACATTGCTAAAGCTTTTGACTCCTTGAACTGAGGTTTTCTCCTGCAAGTTCTGACAAGGATGGGTTTTGGACAGAGATGGCGCAACCTGATTTCCCTTATTCTTGCTTCTTCATCTTCAAGGATCTTGCTAAATGGCACTCTGGGAAAGGCTTTCAGTCACAGGAGGGGACTGAGGCAGGGAGATCCACTATCCCCATGCTCTTTATCTTAGCAATGGAGCCGCTGCAAAAGCTTTTGGAGATTGCAACAGAGCATCACATTATATCGCCTCTGCAGCCCAGGACTGCAAGAATCCGAGCCAGTTTCTATGCTGACGACGCAGCTCTCTTTGTGAACCCGTTGAAGGAGGATATTTCTGCCATTCAGCACCTGCTACAACTTTTCGGCAGTGCTTCTGGCCTATGCACTAACATCAAAAAATGTGTGGCTTATGTCGTGGCTTGTGATGAGAATGAAGTGCCCACAATCCTGCAGGAGTTTGGGGGCTCGCAAGGATCCCTGCCTTGCAAATATCTGGGGCTGCCGCTGGGATACAAGAAACCACGGAGAGTGGAAGTGCAGCCTCTAGTGGACAGAGCAATGGGTCGCCTCAAAGGGTGGAAAGGGAAATTCCTAAATCATAAAGGACGAGTAACACTGATTAATAGTGTCATCACAACAACCGCAACATACTTCCTAACCATTTTCAAGCCGAATCCTTGGCTGTTGACAAAATTCAACACCTTGCGACGCTCTTTCCTTTGGGTACCTGAAGAAGATAAAGTTTCAGGAGGAAAATGCTTGGTGAGCTGGAAGAAAATTTGTGCACCTGTCAGATATGGAGGGCTGGGCATCAAGGACATGGAAGCTTATAGTAGAGCTCTCCGGCTGTGATGGGAATGGTTCAGATGGACGGAGCAAGATCGCCCCTGGATTAGAACTGAAACCCCCTATGACGAAAGCGACAGAGATCTTTTTGCAGCCTGCACAACAATTACAGTCGGCAACGGGGAAACAGTGCGGTTCTGGACAGATAGGTGGCTCGATCGACAGGCACCAAAGGATGTGGCACCACTATGTTTCCAATTAGCGGCAAGGAAGAGGCTCTCAGTAAAGCAGGCCTTGGACAGAGGGCGTTGGTTGAGTGGATTGCAACGCATAGCTAATAAAGAGCAGCTCCTGCAATTCATCACTCTCTGGACTTTGCTGCAGCGCAACAACCTGCAGCCTCAAAGAAGGGACATCATTGTTTGGAACTTAACAACGGATGGCAAGTACTCGACGAGGTCAGCATATGAAGTTCAGTTTCTTGGCCGAATCAGCAAACCTCATCTGGAGCAGGTGTGGAAAATCCGTGCGGATGGCAAGGTGCAGTTCTTTCTTTGGTTGTTTCTCCAGAACAGGAAGTGGACTGCGGAAAGGTGATACGTCTCCAACATATCTATAATTTTTGATGCTCCATGCTTGTTTTTACACCATTTGTCTATTGTTTCGTTACACTTCGTGGCACTTTTATGCATTTTCCGGAACTAACCTATTAACGAGTTGCCACAGTGCCAGTTCCCTGTTTTCTGCTGTTTTTGTGTTTCAGAAGTGATACACAGGAAATATTCTCGGAATTGGACGAAACAAGTTCCTGAAGTCTTATTTTACCCGGAAGCTTCCAGAGATCCGAAGGAGAGAAGGAGAGGGGCCACCAGGGGCCCACACGCCAGGGCGGCGCGGCCAGGCCCCTGGCCGCACGAGCCTGGCGTGAGGCCGCCTGGTCCCTCCTCTGACATCGCCCCTTCGCCTATAAAGACCCCCCGACGGAAAAAACCTAAGTATCCGATCAATTTTCCAGAACACATCGCGATCCGCCGCCGCCGTCGACCTGAAGATCGGGAGGGTCCAGAAGCTCTTCCCGGCACCCTGCCAGAGAGGGGAATCGCCACCGGAGGTCTTCTTCATCGCCATGCTTGCCTCCGGAGCGATGAGTGAGTAGTCTACCTTGGACTATGGGTCCATAGCAGTAGCTAGATGGTTGTCTTCTCCACCATGTGCTTCATGTTTAGATCTCATGAGCTGCCCTACATGATTGAGATCACCGTTATGTAATTCTACATGTTTGGTTTGTTGGGATCCGATGAATATTGGTGTTTATGATTAAGTTGCTGTACTGAATATTATCTTTTGTTATCTCTATGTTGTTTATGATCTTGCATGCTCTCCGTTGTTAGTAGCTATCTTGGCCGAGTAGTTGCTAGTGACTCCAAGAGGGGGTATTTATGCTCGATAGTGGGTTCATGCCTCTATTTAATCTGGGGGAGTGACAGAAACCTCTAAGGTTGTAGATGTGTTGTTGCTACTAGGGAGAAAACAATATTCATATGCTCAAGGGCATATGCTTTGTTTACATTACACACTTTGCTTAATGCAATTATCTGTTGTTCGCAACTTAATACTTGTGGAGTTCTCGGATTGATTCGCCACAAGTGGATTATTAGTCATAGATGCAGTTGGATGGCGGTCTATGTATTTTGTTGTAATGCCCAGAGTAAATCTCATAGTGATCTTCTTGACATATCACGTTTATCTTTATTCTATCAATTGCCCAACTGTAATTTGTTTACCCAGCATGTGTTATTTATCTTATGGAGAGACACCACTAGTGAACTGTGGATCCCGGTCCTATTTCCATCATATTGCTATCACCTGTTTACTTTACTCACACTGTTTACTTTACTCGCACTGTTTACTTTACACGCATACTCTATTGTTTTCCACTCGATACGCTCATAACCTTTGTTTCAAGCAAACCGGTGAGATTCACAACCTCATCGCAAGTTGGGAACGAAGTACTTGGTTGTGTTGTGTGCAGGTTCCGCGTTGCAGCTAGCAAGCAAAGCTTGGACGAGGCGCCATATATAAATTGTCCGGAGCTGTCGCAAGCTAGCAAGCATCACCTTCAGTCATTTGTCTCTCCTCTCCAAGAACGATAAACCTTGGTTTCATAACTGAGGGAAAACTAGCTGCTATACTCATCATACCTTCCTCTTGGGGTTCCCAACGGGCTGGTCATTCACCACGCACAAGGACCGTCTGCTACACGCCAGCAGCTTCTTTTCTGGCGCCGTTGCCGGGGAGGAAGTAGAAGACTTCTGCGAGGGGAGTTTTCGCATGCACATCCTTTACTTTGTTATTGTTTTGCTTTACTTTATTTATTTTACCTGCATCGCTTTATATCAAAAACCCAAAAAAAATTAGAATCCTTGGTAGTTGTTTTTACTTGTTTACTTTCGTTTTGCTGAAATGGCCAATCCTGAAAACACCAAGTTGTGTGACTTTACTAGCACAAACAATAGTGATTTTATCTGCACTCCTATTGCACCACCTGCTCCTGCTGCAAACTTTTATGAGATTAGGCCTGCTTTGTTGAACCTTGTTATGAAAGAGCAATTTTCTGGTGCTAGTACTGAAGATGCTGCAGCTCATCTCAACAATTTTGTTGAGCTATGTGAGATGCAAAAATATAAGGATGTTGATAGTGATATTATTAAGCTCAAGTTGTTTCCTTTTTCTTTGAGAGGAAAAGCTAAAGATTGGTTGCTGTCTTTGACTAAGAATAGTATTGATTCATGGGCTAAGTGTAAGGATGCTTTTATTGGTAGATACTATCCTCCTGCTAAGATTATATCTCTGCGTAGCAATATTATGAAGTTTACTCAGTTTGATAATGAACATGTTGCTCAAGCTTGGGAAAGAATGAAATCTATGATAAAGAATTGCCCCACTCATGGACTGACTACTTGGATGATTATCCAAACTTTTTATGCAGGACTGAATTTTTGTTCAAGGAACCTACTTGATTTAGCTGCTGGAGGCACATTTATGTCCCTTACCTTGGGCGCCACATCAAAGCTACTCGACAACATGATGGTAAATTATTCTGAATGGCACACTGAGAGAGCTCCACAAGCTAAGAAGGTAAATTCTGTTGAGGAAACCTCTTCCTTAAATGATAAGATTGATACCATTATGGCTATGCTTGCTAATGACAGGACTCATATTGATCCTAATAATGTTCCTTTAGCCTCTCTGGTTGCTCAAGAAGAGCATGTTGATGTGAATTTCATTAGTGAAGAGGTTTATCCCCGGCAATGCCCATGTCGAAGGGCTTTCGATCTAGGAAGCGTATTGGGGACCTGGCGAACTCGACGGCGATCAGACGAAAGCAAAGGAACACAGGGTTTACCCAGGTTTGGCCCCCTCGAAAGGTAAAAGGCCTACGTCCTGCTTGTCTGACTTTGTATTGATGGGGTGGCTTTGACGATGGGGTTACAATGGCGGCGTAGATTGGATCTAGCCAAAACAGAGAGCTCGGTGTTGTTGAGCGCTCCGGCGTGAGGTGGGTGGAAAAGCGTCTAGGGTTTCGAGACCTCCCTCCCAGCCTTTTATATGCGAAGGCTGGGTCTCGGGATGGTCCCTCAAGCCAGATACAGATTGGATTGGTACTCAAATGAAACCTAATCTAACTCCGGTTCTTCGAGTCCTTACTTGCACGCCAAGCTTAGCTCCTGGGCCACACTAGACCTCCTGCCTTGATGGGCCTCAAGAGCCCTTCGAGAGAGCCCTCCCCTGGACCAAAAACCAGGTAGGCAAATATCGGGGGCCTGTTTGTCATTCCTTCGTCAGTAGCCCCCGAGTGCCTGGGATAGCCGAAGACTATGGCAGGGACTCCACCCAAAAGTCCTCCTAGCCGCACCCGATATGTGAGCCTGGTCTGTAGAACCGAAAAAACACAGAAAACATTCGAGTAATACACTTGTTAGATATGAAATTTTCGAGCTACGCTCATTCAGAGCCTCGAAAGTGCTAAGTCGGGTTTGCAGAGGGATGCGCATAACCGGCCTGAGACTCACACCGGGTCTCAGTTAATTGCATAGCCGCAAAAACATTCGGTTAGCTTACTCAGATTCGAGTCCCCCGACTCGAACCCGCGTGGGCTGGCGCTACCCCGACCCGAGCCGCGTCGGACTTACCAGGTCGGAGCCCAGTTCATTGTGAGGCACCCGATGCGTCCATCGGTGCAAACTTCATACCGTAGGTATGGAAAATTTCTGGCAGAGCGCGTTTGATACGAATACCGGGCCATCCAGTGTTGCTAACTGTGGACTTACCTTCCTATTTGACATACGGCATCCGAACTGGTATATGGCCACCAAGATTCGGGCATGTTGAATGAGGAGCGTTGATAGCCCAAAAGGAAGGCTCGAAAAGGCATCAGCCCTTATCCGAACATAATGAAGACGCAGGCGGCCCTGGGATGCGTTCCGAGGGTCCGTGATTCAAGCTCAAACATTTTAAAAGGTATCGCTAGACCGTCTAAAACAATTCGAGGGACCGAAGCCCAGCCTCGAATAGCTTGAAGGCGCTGCTGGCCCGAAAAAGACGATTCGAGGGACCGAAGTTCGGCCTCGAATAACTTGAAGGCACTGCTGGCCCGAAAAAAGACGATTCGAGGGACCGAAGTCCGGCCTCGAATAACTTGAAGGCACTGCTGGCCCGAAAAAGACGATTCGAAAGACCGAAGTCCGGCCTCGAATGAGCAAGCATTCCTCGCTCGAAAACCCAATTCGAAGCAAAAACAGAGTCGCCGAAAAACCTTGAGTATGTTTGGGAAACACAAGAAGGAGTACCAAAACCCCAAGGAAAGTTCGGTCGAGAAATCATCTGACTGCAAGCGGCACGTACCTTTAATGCCCGAAAAAAAACCCTTGTTAGCTTCGCCCTTTGAGTCGAAAAGGGTCAGCTCGCCCAAAGAAACGCGTCATTGCTGACGATATGCTTCCTCGAGTTGTCACGCCATCCTCTGCAGGAATGGCCTGACCCTGACAGGACTAGACGTATAGTGGGCCCTCCGGCCGCACGTCCCGGCTGTTGATAGTGTTTGACCGCACGTCCCACGCGTGAGTGAGAAATAACCGGCACGGTTTCCTTGATTATTGTGCGTAGTGGACACCGCGGCTCCCACGCGCTGACACGTGGACACCTGGATCGGCTTGGTCGTTTCCACTTCGTCACGGACGGCTAAGATCTGACGTAGATTTCCAGAGAAGAAATAAATAACAGCGGCGGGATAAACAGTTCACCCTACTCCGCCGCCACCGTCTTCCTCCTCGCGCCTCACAGCAGTTGCCTCCTCCACCTGCACCCATTTCCACGGCTCTCGCTGCGCACCGAGCCCATGGGCAAGAGGAGCTCCACCGCCGCCGGCGCCGCCACTGGCGCCGCCGCCAAGAAGACCAAGACGGCCGATGCTGACGGCTCCACCGTTGGCCGTTGGGTCCAGACCAAGGTCGGGGACAAGGAGCTGTCCCAGGCCGAGAAGATGGGCCTCCTGAAGAACACGCCGGCGGAGTCGCTTGCCGCCGGCCCTGAGATTGTTCCCCGGCCTCCTCCTGGATTCCGGGTAATTTTTATTGCCTTCTTCCTGCGGGGTTTGTCTCTTCCTCCGCATCCTTTCCTCCGCGGTCTTTTTTTTGCTTATGGGATTCAGCTCCATGATCTGAATCCCAATACCATCCTCCACATTGCGTGCTTTATCACGCTTTGTGAATGTTTTATGGGGATCGAACCCCATTGGGCACTTTGGCGTCGGATTTTTGTTGTCCGGCGTCCCCTTCCTTTCTAGACCGGTGGTTTCGGCTGCTCAGTGCGCCCGGACGTGGAATACTTTAATCTTCAAACACCCGAAAACAACCCCGGCTGGAGGACGAAATGGTACTACGCCAAGGACCAATCTTCCAACGGCGAAAATTTCGGACTTGAGGAATTTCAGCCCACTGGCATCCTCCGACCTCGCATGTCTTGGAAGCACGACCTTTCTGACGAGGAGATGAAGATCACGGAGCCGCTGATGGAGAAGATCCAACAGCTTCGGGCTACTCCGAAGAAAGAACTTTCGGGCATCCAGCTGATCCGAACCTTCATCGAGCGTCGAATCCAACCTCTCGCTGCTCGAGCCCACTGTATGTGGGACTACAGTGATCGTCGGGATTCGACCCGCATCTCCCAAGATGAGCTGCGCGAGGATGAAATCAACGAGTGCGTGCGCGCCGTCACGAACATTAAGTAAAGTCTCCAGTGCCGAAAATCTTCGGCGCAGTGGCCTTCAGCAAAGCCTTTCCCCGCACCGAGGCACGATGTTGGTCTTAATCGCATACCACTTTTACTCCATAGCTGTATCGACCAATATTGAATGCGATTTATATCCCTGTATAGGTAATCGAGGTAGCTCGATGTTATCCGCCCCAGCCCGAGATGGGTGAATATCCGGGGCGCGATTTTACCGAAGTGCCAGAGGGATCGACCTCCGCTGCTCCATCTCCGTCGAGAGCCCCAAAAAGACAGCGAACTACAGATGTTGTCGATGACTCGGAAGACTTCGATGATACCTGTTTCATTTTGGGCGATGATGGTGACAGCGCGATCCCTGCCTCGCCTTTGAGCTGCCGTCCTCCTCCTCGAACAGAGAAGAAGATCATCCCAAAATTCGGGATCGACGCGTCGTAAGTTTTCCTTGCAGAACTTATACATCCTGTGAACTTGCTTCGAATCTGTTGCTTTGCTTTGACATCAATATTTGCTTCAGATCTTCTTCCGAGGGGACATCGACGTGTCCGGGAGACCAGGACCAATATCGAGTCCAACCCCATGATGATGCCCTCGAAGAAACAGCGGACTCGCAGGAGAAGGCCACCGATGTCGCCGCCCCCGAAGCCGTTCTTGCGAAGCCTTCGACCTCTTCGAAGAAGAAAATGATGGAGCATGAGTTCGTCCTTGTTTCTTTGTCTGGCGAACCTTCCGGTCCTAACAACCATGTAAGTCCGAAGATACCGAACTTGTGCTTCGTGTGTTTGACCATTAGTAGCCCCCGAGGGTGAGCCTAAGTGTTTACACTTAGGCTTGCCCTCCGAACGATGACTCGAGGGTTGATCTCTTGTTTCTTCTTTAGCCCGTTGTTAGGGATCTATCAAAAGTTTGTAGGAGCTTCTTCGCCTCCGAATGATCAGGGATCGCCACACAAGCTGCCGCCGACAAAGACGTCCTTGAAGGCGCAGCTGGATGACCTCGCGGCCGAGAATTCGGGTCTGAAGGCCAAGACCGCTGAACTAGCCGACGAGGTCACCCTGCTGAAGGCCGAGTCGACCAAGGCTCAGGAGCTTGCCAGGACGCGTCGCATAGAGGCCGAAACGAAGGAAAAAGACATGCAGCAGCGTCTGCAATCTTCGCTCGATGCTTTGCATGGTGAGTTCTCGACCTCGTCTGGTTTAGATTTCGTGCCAAAGGGTCCTGTTGTTGACCTGACGGTTTGTTCTTTCTTGCAGCCGCTGCTGAATTGGACGTCGGAGCTATGAAGGAGCCCGCTGGGCTCGAATCCAGCGTCGGCCTCACCGAGAGCCTGAGTCGAGAGGTTGGCAACCTCCTGGCGAGGGTGCGATCGACGCTTGTTCGTGTTCGGGATACGTCTATCCCCGACTCGGTCAGCGACACCATTGCGGGAATCATCGATGCTCTAGCAGTGAAGGCGGACGGACAAAGACCCGTTAGTTGTCGCGGTTCGCCGACAGGTAACAATCGGCTCCGAGTCTGTCTTCTCCATGATGATGATGCATGGTGTGGAGCTCGATGCTGATAAGATCATGAGCACATATCCCAAAGACAAGGACGGACGCGACAAGTCCGCCAAGAGTTATGTTGCTCGCGCTCGTGATCTGGCTGCCCGGATGACGAGCTTCTTGGTCGAGAGAAACGAGAAACGCGCGGCAGCGAAGGCTCGAAAACACGACGCATCTGGCGCGCCGTCTAGCAAGGCTGGTAGCTCAGCATAGTGCGAGTAGTGCTTCTGCCGCACCTCTGTAAATAACTTTTGTGGTACCGCGTCGAAGACTTAGACTGTGATTAGGATTCCTTTCTGCTGTAAAACTTGTTCTTTTGTTCTGTTAATCCATTTGACATTTGGTTTCCGATGCTTGTGTGTGATGCCCGGCTTCTCGTGCAGGGTCTTTCTCCGATCTCTGGCGCTTGGCCCGTTGCATACGAAACGGTTGGCAGTACCTCTGGTGCCGTTGAGCGAAGAACACCTTCCTCGAGCGAATTGGCGCTGATTCGATCTTTGCGTGACCAACTCCAGAATACGCAACGTCAGCTGAAGGTAGTTACTGCTAGGGTCGACGTTGCTCTGTCGAAGGCGTCGCTGGCTGCCGATGCCGAGAAGTTTCTGCTTGATGAAGTTGAGAGCTTAGGAAAAGCTCTACAATGTGAGTTTTCGGTGTCCTTGCTTCGCTGTTCGATTTTGTCGAATTTAACCTTCTTCTTTCTTCTGTAGATGTGTGCCTCGACAGCGCAGCTGAAGCCCGGCGTGTGAACGCGCACCTTCTTGCTGCTCAGACGCACGCCAATTCGATTGCGGACAATTTCTGGGCGGACCGGTCGAAGGCGATGAAGCTGACACTTCTTCAGGACAGGATCGCCCAAGCTGGAGTGTTGGCTGAGACGAGCCGAGGCGCTCTTGCTCTGGTGCACCAGGTGATGTTCCCTTTGAACAGACAGCCCGAAGGTCTGCCGACGCTGCTCGACCGGTTCGAGAACGGAAATGCCGTGTACTCCTTTGTCCGGGAGCATTTGCGCTGCGGAGCCATGGTTGCCCTTTCTTTTGTACGTGCACATTATCCTAAGATCGACCTGGAGCTCCTGAAGACGCTTCCTCCATCCCCCAGTGGTCGCTATGATATGGAGCACCACTATGCTGCTTGTAGAGGCACATGCGAATGTATCGCTCGACAGATTATCACCGAAAGTGATCGTCAGAGAGCAAGCCAAGGCGCCGCGGCGCCATGAACTAGCTATGTGGCTGCATCTGTATCTCTGCTTTATGTATATATTGTATATGTATCTTGTTTGTCTGGGGCGAAAAAGCGAAGCTCCCGAGCCCCGAGCGTAGGTTGAGGAAGCGCAGCCCCTGAGCGTAGAGTGGAGCCCCCGAGCGTAGGCAAAAAACCCCGAGCGTGGGCGAGGCCCTTGAGCGTAGGCGAGGACCTCGAGCGTAGGCGAAAACCCCGAGCGTGGGTGAAGCCCCTGAGCGTGGGTCGA
This sequence comes from Dactylis glomerata, assembly GCA_007115705.1. NCBI lineage: Eukaryota > Viridiplantae > Streptophyta > Magnoliopsida > Poales > Poaceae > Dactylis > Dactylis glomerata. The sequence continues at coordinate 1,189,316 of QXEO01000659.1, forward strand.
AAGGCAAAGCCCCCGAGCGTGGGTCGAAAGGCAAAGCCCCCGAACGTGGGCGAAGCCCCCGAGCGTGGGTCGAAAGGCAAAGCCCCCGAGTGTGGGCGAAGCCCCCGAGCGTGGGTCGAAAGGCAAAGCCCCCGAGCGTGGGTCAAAAGGCAAAGCCCCCGAGCGTGGGTCGAAAGGCAAAGCCCCCGAGCGTGGGCGAAGCCCCCGAGCGTGGGTCGAAAGGCAAAGCCCCCGAGCGTGGGTCGAAAGGCAAAGCCCCCGAGCGTGAGTATACAGAGATGTCGATTCATGAAGTGAGGAACTCGAACTTTATTGCTTGGTGCCGAAGGCACAATGTTGAGCGCGGACTGCTGCCGGCTTTTGATTACATAGTAGAGGGGGTAGAGGAGACAGCTTTGCTAGCTAAGGATAGAAGCGGCGCAGCTGCGCGGCGTTCCATGAGTTTTCTACGTCTTTTCCCGTTTTTGGGTTGCGTAGGCGGTATGCTCCTCCTGGGATGACCTCGTGGACGAGGTACGGCCCTTCCCATGGCGGCTCCAGCTTCGACGTGCTTGTCTGCTTGAGGCGGAGCACAAGGTTGCCCGGCTCGAATGAGCGTCCGCGTACCCACCTGCTGTGGTAGTTGCGGAGGCTCTGCTGATAAACCGCCGATCGAACGAGGGCGACATCTCGAGCTTCGTCTAGTAGATCTTGGGCGTCCGCTAACGCCTTGTCCGCATCTTCCTCGATGTAGGCGACCACACGTGGTGCGCTGTAGCGCACATCCGTGGGTAGTACTGCTTCTGCTCCGAAGAGCAGGAAGAAAGGTGTATAGCCCGTCGACGAATTGGGTGTTGTTCGCAGGCTCCAGAGCACCGAAGGCAGTTCCTCGACCCAGGCGCCTGCTACGCGTTTGAGAGGTCGAAGCAGTCGCTTCTTCAGGCCTCCGCATACAAGTCCGTTGGCTTTTTCGACCTGGCCATTGGACTTGGGGTGCGCTACTGAAGCGTACTTGAGCTTGATGCCGAGGTTTTTGGCGAAGTCCTGGAATTCGCCCGAGGTGAAGTTGGTGCCGTTGTCGGTGATAATGCTGTTCGGGACGCCGTACCGGTAGACAATGGATTCGAAGAACTTGACCGCCGTGGTCGCCTCTTGGTTGGTGACCGGAACAGCTTCTATCCATTTGGAAAACTTGTCCACTGCGACCAGTAGGTAGGTATGACCTCCTTGGGACGATTTGGGGAGAGACCCCACTTGATCGAGCCCCCACTGTGCGAAGGGCCAGGCCACAGGGATGGTGTGCAGTTCGGACGCAGGTGCATGAGGCTTGGTGGCGAATAACTGGCATGCTTCGCAGTGCTGGACAATGTTCCTGGCGTCGTAGAGGGCGGATAGCCAGTAGAACCCTGATCGAAAAGCCTTGGATACGAGGGTTCGGCTGCAAGCGTGGTGCCCACAGGTTCCTTCATGGATTTCTCGAAGAAGAGCGATCCCATCTTCCTGTGCGATGCACCGCTGGAGCACTCCTGTGGTGCTGCGTTTGTAGAGCTCCCCGTTGATTATCGTGAAGGCCTTGGAACGCCGCATGACTTGGCGGCGATGGATAGGGTCTTCTGGGAGCTCGCCCCGCATCAGGTAGGCCAGATATGGCTTTGTCCATGTTGCTTCGACGAGCATGACTGTGCCCGCGTCTTTCGAGAGATCTTCTGTTCCTGTTGCTGGGGCGGTGCTGGCCTGCCGAGCCCCCGAGCGTGTTGTTAACGCCGGGTCGGTCACTGGTTTGATCTTGACGGAGCGCTCGAATATCTCTTCGAAGAAGACTCCGGGTGGTATTGGGAGGCACCTCGACCAGACGCTGGCCAGGTTGTCTGCCTCTTCATTGCTTTCTCTGCCGATGTGCGTCACTTCGCAGCCCTCGAACTCTCCTTCGAGCTTATCGTACATGGCTCGATATGCAATCATGTTTGCACAGGTTGCGTCGCACTCCTTCATGACTTGCTGGGCGATAAGGTTTGAGTCTCCATGGATCTTGATGCGGGTAGCCCCACAAGCTTTTGCCATGCGCATACCATGAAGAACGGCTTCGTACTCTGCCTCGTTGTTCGAGGGATTTGGGAAACGCATGCGGAGAACATAGCGCATCCTGTCCCCCTGTGGTGATACAAGAACCACTCCTGCTCCTTGACGAGGGTTAACTCGACAAATGTCCTAGATGAAGGACTTAGGATCGGGGAGATAGGGCGTCGGATGAACTCGAAGGTAAAGTTAGTCGAAATAGGTGTGTATCGAAAGTAAACTTGGGTGTTCAACCTGGCTTGCTTTCAATCTGCCCTACACCGTCCCCTCCTGGCCCCTATATATAGGTGGCCAGGTCTCGAGGATCGGGTAGGGTCCGATACAGATTACAAATATCGACATACGGTAATAACTCGTATTCGACTATCATTACAATTGGGCCTAGCACAACGGGCCTCAGGGGTACTCAACTAACGGGCTCTATTAGCTATACCCTTGTCAGTAGCCCCTGAGATTCTACCAGAATTGTAGATTCAGGTTGAATCTCTAATCTTCAAATCTTCGACTTGATTAATTTCTTCATATCTTCAAATCTTCGACTTGGTCTTTCGACTTATACTTCATGATAATAGTCTGCTCGCAAGGGGTTTTGATGATCAAGCCTGACAACTCTGACGGATCAAGAGGTCAGTTAACTGCCGGAACAGATACTTGCCACCTACTTCAAATTCAATCCCCTTGGACTTGAATTCGGGATACCAGTCAAATCCATTCTTTTGCCGCATTTAGGACTTACAAAGAATGAATCCCAGTGGTTCTCAGGGTACCCAGTGCGTCCACCAGGATTTTCTTCGCGTCATAGACACGGATACATACCAGCAGAGCGCATCCATGTGCGTATACCAGGCCACACAGGACGGGTCCCGGGGTCTTACCTTCGTGACAAGTCACGGCATTCGAGTTTCGTTGCGATAACGCAACTCGAGAATCTTACGTCGCAGTCAAATTTTGACTGAAAATATTCGGGTTTCTACAACCATAAAACTTGCTCCCGATGGGAGTAACACTTCTCCAATCTCGAATGCTTTACCAATGAATATCGTCGGGTGCGCGCTCAGCGCTCCCGATGGGAGTAGCCCCCGAGGCTATAGTCGAAAAAAGGATTTTTTCGAGTATAGGCTCAAGACATAATGTAGCTCGTCATACTTTAACTTGAAACACTTCAACTTCGAAGTTCTTCAACTCGAGATACTTTCAAGAACACCTTGTCGTCGAGTATTAGTCCACCATTTTAATGAAGAGTTGTATTCGACTGTTTTGAAAGTAACAGCCCCCAAGGCTATAACCAAAAATCCTTCATAGATGATCCTTTCCATAAATTCAGCATTTGTCGGCGCCATCCTTTTACCTTTATATACTTACTTTATCGTGTCAATGATGACGTAGCTCTTCATCAATGCGAACCGTTTTATGGGTAACACTGTAACTTCCGCCATTTTATGACCGTTTAACGGGCTGCACGATTTTTGACCGTTGGTGGGCTGCCGTTTCCGATCTTTGCGCCACGTCTCAACCCACGATCCTTCTCCCAGAAGATATATAAATGGCATAGTGGGGAATCATACTATTTACCAGCTCGTTACCTCCGCCGCCTCCATTGCCGATCTCCTCTGCCTCTTCCTCTCTTGCAGAGCCCCCAAGCGCGCTTTTGTGCTGAATGCGCGTGAAGCATCTGGCCACGAAGAGCGATATGGCCAAGTCCTCTGCCACCAACTGGGTTCGCTCCACCATCACCAAGAAGGAGGTGGAGAAGGCCACGGCGGACGGCCTCATCGCCGCCCAGGACTCTATCAAGTTCCCCAGTACTGAACGGATCCCGAAGCCCCCGAGCGGTTATCGGGTAATGTTCCTTGCTTTCCTTCTTCGCGGCTTCTCCCTTCCTGCCCATGAGTTTCTCCGTGGGCTTCTATTTGTTTACGGTGTGCAGCTTCATCAGCTCACACCAAATTCCCTTCTGCATATTGCTTGCTTCGTGACTCTTTGCGAGTCATTTTTGGGCATTGAGCCTCACTTTGCTCTCTGGAGATCGATCTTTCGACTCCGCCCCAATGTTTCTCTGGCAAGGAAACCCGAACTGGGCGGAGCCGTCGTTTCTGTGCGCCCTGAGGCGCAATATCTTGAATTTTCTATGGCCGCATCTGTCCAAGGGTGGAGGACAAAGTGGTTCTATATCCAGGGTCGCAAATCCTCTCCTGAAGATGAATTCGGCCTTCCTCCCTTTGACGCTTCTCAGGAAGTGAAAAAATTGAAGTCATGGGACTCTCTTCCCTCAGATTCAGAAGTTGCACAAATTCTTCCTCTTCTATCCCGCATTCAAACTCTGAAAACAGGCCTAGGAGGTGCTTTATCGGGTATCCAACTCATGGCGTTTTTCATACAACGTCGAGTTCAACCCCTACAGCACCGCCTCACCAAGCTTTGGACTTACTCTGGCTTGGAAGATCCTACTCGCGTATCTGAAGATCTGATGTCGAAAGAAGATGTCGACAAACGAGTCAGGAATCTTACCAAGCTCACCAAGGAACATTCAGTTGCTGACTTGAAGGCAGATTTCTTCGACTCCGTGCACCCTATTCCTGAGGTATGCATTGCTGCATTCACTTTTTGCCAAACTTTTCTTAATTTTGACTTGCATTATTCTTTGCCTCTGCATTCTACTGATTTATTAATATGTAGGGTCACGAATTTATTGTTTCTCGTCCTCCTCTTCCGGAGGCAGGGCCCCTTCCTGCTGATCTAGCATCTCCTGCATCTGAAGCCCCCGAGGCTGACGAAAGTCAGGACGGAGATGATGTCGAAGAATCAGAAGATGAGACTAGCTCGTCGACGTCTTCTCCTCCTGCTATTGCTGAAGATGTTGGTGTCAACAAAAAACGGAAACGTGTCGACGAAATTGCTTCATCGAGTTCTGCAGCGGCTGGAAAAACCCCCGCTCTTGCAGAAGATATGGAGTACTTTGACATGCTTGCATCGTAAGTATTGTAGTCGAACTTTTCAATTGCTTTGTTCTTGCCTCTTGCTTATAACTTATACTTTTCATGCAGTGACGATGATGAACCACCAACATGTGCGACGGTTGCTCCACCACCTTCTCCTGTGGCGATTGATGAGCCTGTCGAACCATATGTTGCTCCGAGGACTACCAGGGCCTCTGTAAAGAAGGTTTCTCAAACTCAAGCCCGAAACCTCAAACGCGCGAAGAAGACCAAAGAAGCCGAGGTTTCTCTGGAGGCCCATGTTTCTACAGTTTCTTCTGATGATGTGAGCGATTCTTTTTTCCCTTCTTTCCTTTCATGCACTTCTACTCTTACACTCTTCTTTTATCAGGCTTTGGTGAAGAGATGTATCGCCCTGGGCACGGAGTGTGCGGGGTACCTAAAGGTTACAAAATCTTCCGAAGGTACGATTTTGATATACAATCATTACTTTTCTTCTGCCCTTTGTCTTTTGCTGTTTATCTGACTTCCTTTTGTCTGTTTTCACAGCTGCTTTAGCGACAGCCAATGCTCGCATTGCGTCGCTGGAAGCGGAGCTCAAAGCTTCGCAAAAAGCTTCGCAAAAAGCTTATGATGCTGCGACCGCTGCTAAGGCAATTGCTGAGAAGTCGCAGAAATCTGCGCTTGCCAAGGCGAAGAAGGCTGCGAGGGCGTTAGCAGATGCCAAGAAAGAGCATGCTCAACGAGAGCAAGCCGTGGCAGAGCGTCTTCACACCATGTCTACTGCTGCCGAAAGTAAGTTCTTCGACTTGTCTTCTGTTTTCGTCCCCTGTTGCACTGGTGTATTTGTTGACACTTGCCTCTTCTTTTCTTTTCTATTGCTTAGAATTCTCAGGGGTATCTCCGTCGTCCCTGCAAACGGACGATGATCCTCTTATGGATGCGGTTAACCTACTCGAAGAAAACTGGATATCTATCCAGGAAACTTTTGAGTTGGTTGGCCGCGTTCTGTCACGGCTATTTGCCGGGTTGTGGCCGAAGAAAAAGATGGCAATCCCGAAGGGCAACCTGACTGAACTCGCCAAGACTTTTGACAGCGATGAAGACCCTACTCTCCATCTGAAGGGGTTGTCCATTAAGCGCGGCGCCGAAGGTGCCATTGCCCTTTCTCTTGCACATGGTACAGACTTTGACTAGGAGAAAGTTAACTCCCCTCATGGCTACACCCGTGACGAGTTGAAAGTGTTTTTCGAGAAGGCGAAGAAGTTAGCGCCTGCACTACTGACAACGATTTCTCCTTCGGCGGCCTCTGCTGTGCCTGCTGCACCACCTCCAGCATCGAAAGCACCAGTGCCGCCGTCGACTTCTAGCGAGGAACCGGTCGCGCCCCCTTCTACCACGGATCAGAATGTTGAGGTGGCGTAGACTCAGCTTCTTTGTAGCTTTTTAGTTTTCTCCTTTTGATTATAAAGTGCAACCCGAGAACTTTAGCCATAGGGTTGTACTCTTATGTAAATATATACTCTTCGTATGAAGTTTTCATGCTTCCTCTCTGAAATTGTTTCTCTTTTCTTTTTCTATTGTAGTCGATGCGCGTTCATGATCCTTTGACTCATGATCCTGCTCCTTCTTCTGCTCGTGGGTTCGATCCCCAGATTTCTTTGACTACTAGTCGATGCAGTCAGTGCTTGGAATACTCTTCCAGGATTTCCGACCTTGAAACTCGCCTATCCTTGGCTAAACGCCAAGCACAGATGGCTATTAAGAAGGCTAGCCAGGCCAGTGGCTATATGAAGAAGATCTCTTCCCTTGAAGAAAAGGTCTCCAGCTTGACGGCGAAGGTTGTTCATAATGAAGAGTGCGAGTCTTTCATTCTTGGCATTGTCGAGTCTGCTTGCGAGCTGTTGCGATGTGAGTTTTCTTTCGACTCCTTCTTTGGCTTCTTGTGCATTGCTGCTTTTGTGATATAGTTGCTGTCGCAGGTACTTGTTTGGATTTTGCTGCTGAAGAGCATCGAGTTGCTGAGCGAAATGCTGCTTTGGAGAAGATGTCGACTGGTTACGAGACTTTGTGGTCTGATTCTCGACGCCGAAGTGCTATTGTACTGCTCCAAGATCGTGCCCAGCACATTGGCGAGTCAGTTGATGGTTGCCGACGAGCTCTCACAACTATGCACTCCATCATGCTTCCTCGTAATCCTTTGCCTGCAACTTTCCCCCTTCTTCTTGATGCTTTCAGATCAAGTCATCGTATTCATAGGTTGATAGAGCTGAACTTAGTGGCAGGTGCCAATTTTGCTCTCGGGTGGATACGTAAGTGGCACCCGAGGTTGAATTACAGCACTATGTCCCTGAGTTTGGCTCCGGGTGGAGCTAGCCTTCGAGTTCATATGGAGAACACGCTGCAGCCTGCTCGAAGACTCGTAGCTAGGCTTCTGGAAGCGGACGCTGCGTTTTTTCGCGAGTACCATTATTTGGACCCTTTAGGCGTAGATGACTCCGACAACCCGTTGTTGTAATGTTTTGTATATATAGAACGCGAGAGTGTCTTCTTTTGCGGCTATTGTGTCGAAAAGTTTATTCTCAAAGCGTTGTTTGTGTAAGTCGTGCGTTTGCCGCATTTTTCCTTTGAAAAAAGGACTCGTAAACTCGAATATGAGGAACGATTTATCTTTATTTATACTTGTAATATAAGATACATGGGGTGACCCAAGAGATCCGGCCTATGACCTGTGTTCTGGATCTAGAGGGCATTGCTCCTGGTATAACTCGTGGCTTTTTTAGCCATTGTGTCCTGCTCTTCTCTATGTCTGTGACGTCGCAGTTTTCCCTTCTTCTCCTGCGCTTTTGCTTTCCCCTGGTGTTCCTACTCGTGGTTTCTTTGCCTCGGGCTCCGCGACGCGTCCTTTGAGTAGCTTGATGCCTTCTGTAGTCGTGCTTTTCACTTTTTCTGCATAGTTGGCTATCATGCCAAAGTTTTGCGCCATCTTGTGGAACTCCCTGTCGCAAAGATCTGAGACCTCAAAACTTCCCTTGACTGTAATTATCCCTCTTGGTCCTGGCATTTTAAGTACCAAATATGTATAGTGAGGTACTGCCATGAATCGCGAAAACGCGGGTCGTCCGAGGATCGCGTGATACTGTGATGGCCAATCCATGACTTCGAAGTCCAGTTTCTCTTCTATAATTTTGTCGGTTGCCGAAGCAAACATTGAGTGCTATTCGACCCAGCGGGTAATTGGCATTTCCTGGTACGATTCCATGGAAGGAACAGTCTATTGGCTTCAGAAACTCTAGTGATATATGCATTGCTCGGAGTGTTTTCGCGTATATCAAGTTAATTCCACTCCCTGCATCCATGAATATTCTGTCGACATCATACGCGCCGATTTGAGCTTTGAGTACCAAAGGCGCGTTTCCTGGCCGAGGTACTGTTATAGGGTGATCTTCTCTGTTGAACTCAATTGGTTGCTCTGACCAATGCAGATATTCTGTTGTAGCTGGAGGCGACAGGACTGCTAGATTAACTTGTCGAGTTATACTCTTTTCTTCTTTGTTCGACTTGGGCACCGGTTGTATCATTGCTGTGATGTGTCCTTTTGATGGGATATACCCTTCGTCGTCGTCGTGTCCCTTGTTTTGCTGGTCTTGCCCTTGAGGAGCTCCGTTGTTTCCTTGCTGGCTTGTCGGAGGATTGTTACTCCCTTCGAATCCTTGTCGCCTTGCTTCGGTTTGTTTGTTGATTGCTGCTTCTTGTAGCTTTAAGAATGTTGTGCAGTCTTTCATTGCGTGCCTTGATACTCGCTTTCCGTCGACAAACGCTGAGTGTATATGACAAGGCCCGTTGAGCATATCTTCTGGTGATGGGTTGTACTCTCTGGATTCTCTTGGTGGGAACTTCTTGTAGTCCTCTCTTCCGTAGCTGCGATATCCCGAGCTTCTGCGATCGTTTCCTTGATAACTGTTGTCTTTATATCCTGCGGCGACTTGGCTATGAGAGCCGTAGGTGTCGTAGTTTCGGGATCGTCTCCTTTGGCTTCCATATCTGTTTCTTCTGTCGTCCTCTGGAGATCGTGTCCGTTTGTTGTTGCACGCATCTTCTCCATCTGCAAATCTGTTTGCTGTGTCCATGAGATCTGACACCGTTTTAGGCTTGATTCTGCCCATCTCTTCGACTAGGTCTCTTCGCCTTAGTCCAATGATGAACGCGTCTATTGCTCTTTCGTCTGAAACTTCGACTGCTGAATTTTTGATGAGGCTCCATCTTTGGATGTATGCCCGTAGTGTTTCGTCGCGTTGCTGCACGCATGCCTTGACTTCTTCTATTGATGCTGGTCATTTGTATGTCGACCTGAAGTTACTTGTAAATTGCTTTGTGAGATCTTCCCAACTTCCAATGGATTCTTTCTCTAGTTTGCTCAACCATGACCTTGCTGCGCCGGTGAGGTGTAGTTGCAAACTTTGCATTGCTGTTTCTTTGGTTCCTCCTAGTATTTGAACTGCTTGTAAGTAGTCTGCGAACCATGATTGTGGTTCCTGTGATCCGTCGTATTTTTGCTGATCATGAGGTAGCTTGAATCCCTTAGGAACTGGAGTGGTGCGAACCCTACGGGTAAAGCACGATGCCCCCATCTCTTTTTCGTCGTCTTCATAGTCGCGCCTTTTGTTTGGGGATCGCGATCTTCGAGTTCCACCGTGCTGTTTTGGTGATGGCGATCGAGATCGGTGTTTGCTGCTTTTATGCCGAGGACTATTGTGACGGCGAGGTGACCTTGCTTTGTGTGCTTCCTTGTGATGATGTGCTTCTTCTCCTTTTGCTGATAGCTTGTGGCCCACCATATTGAGTTCGTTCAATGCTGCTCTGTGCATGTGCTCCCTAGGATCTCCTGGACTTGGTCGAGTTGTGAGCAGATATGCCTGCGCTACTACTAATGCTGCTTCAGGTGTTTTTGGTAGGATGTTCCCCTGCTCGTCGACCGATAGGAAGGACGAGTCTAGGTTTTTCGAGATACTCTGCCTGTCGGAGTACTCGAGATTGTCATACCTTGAGCCATGTCGACGATTTTTCCTTGCGTTGCTGTATGATGCGTCGCTTCGTGCTTTGCGAGCAGCTTCGCTAGCTGCAATGGCTGAAATTTTCCTTCTTTGTATCTCTGACTTTTCCTTTGCTAACTGCTTTGCTTGCTGCCTTAGGGCGTAATGATACCCAAAAAGCATGTCTTTGCTGGAATTGGATGGTATTGGTGTGCCGTGTTCTACGGCTTCTCTTATTATTTTCCACTCGTCGACTGATAGTCGAATTTTTTCCCTGGCTACGAGGGATTCCACTGTTTGTCCTTCTGCTAAGTGATTTGCTCCTCTGTCGATGTTCGCTGGGTTTATCACTGGGTTGTTATTTTCATCGAATTCTTCTGAGTTGTCGCCCACAATGGTAAGTACCTGGCATTGCTTGCCGATGTTGCTATTAAAGCTTGAGAAGATCGAGTCGCCATCTTCAGAAAGCTCTAACCCTGTCTTCCATGTATCTGTTGAGTTGTCTGAGATGTCTTTGAGGCAGATCATGAGATCGTCGAGTTGGATTTCTGCATTGAAGTTATCCTTTGCTTTGTTGTCTTCTGCAATTTTCCCTATTTGCACTTCTTCTAGGCTGACCGGCGAGTTTACCTCGCTGGATGAGCCGTCGGAATACTCCATTATTGCTGTTGCTTCACACTCGTTTGCCGACGGATCTTGTTTCGTCGGATCCGAAAGGCGAGATGAACCCGACGGCCCGATGTAGATGCTCAAACTTCCAATGGTTAGTTCTACTTCTTGACTTCCGTCGACTTCTGAACTGCTGTTGGCTAAAAGCGAAAAAGCCGTCGAATTCATGATTCCAACGCCCAAAGTCCCCACGGTCGGCGCCAATTGACGAGGGTTAACTCGACAAATGTCCTAGATGAAGGACTTAGGATCGGGGAGATAGGGCGTCGGATGAACTCGAAGGTAAAGTTAGTCGAAATAGGTGTGTATCGAAAGTAAACTTGGGTGTTCAACCTGGCTTGCTTTCAATCTGCCCTACACCGTCCCCTCCTGGCCCCTATATATAGGTGGCCAGGTCTCGAGGATCGGGTAGGGTCCGATACAGATTACAAATATCGACATACGGTAATAACTCGTATTCGACTATCATTACAATTGGGCCTAGAACAACGGGCCTCAGGGGTACTCAACTAACGGGCTCTATTAGCTATACCCTTGTCACTCCTGCTCCCGAAACCCGCTTGGATCCGTCGACAAATATGGTCCAGCTGTTCGACAGGTCTGGGAGTTCGGGCATCTGAGCTTCCGTCGATTCGGCTATGAAATCCGGTAGGACTTGGGACTTGATTGCGGACTGGCGCTGGTACGTGATCTCCCAGGGCCCCAGCGTGATTCCCCATAGCGATACACGCCCTGTGGCGTCTGGGTTGTTGAGGATGTTGGAAACTGGATTCGAGGCCACCACTATGATGGAGTGGCATTCGAAGTAGTGCGGCAACTTCTTCCCCGTCATGTAGATAGCGTATGCTAGCTTCTGATAATGGGGGTATCTTTGCTTGGTCGGAGATAAAACTTCGCTTAGGTAGTACACAGGCCTCTGTACTCCGTGCTCCTTGCCTTCTTCCGCGCGTTCAACCACGAGTACTGAGCTGACCACCTGATTCATGGCCGCGATGTATAGCAACATCGGCTCTTTCTCTCGAGGTGTGACGAGAACTGGGGAGGTCGACAGGCATCGTTTGAGGTCGTCGAACGCGGTTTGCGCCTCCTCGGTCCACGTGAAGTTGTCTGTTTTCCGAAGCAGCCGATAAAAAGGGAGTGCTTTTTCGCCGAGCTTGCTGATGAAGCGGCTAAGCGCTGCGAGTCGACCTGTCAACTGTTGGACATGTCGAAGCGTCCTTGGAGGCTGCATGTTGATGATGGCCTGTATCTTCTCTGGGTTACCTTCGATTCCTCTCTCGGAGATGAGGTAGCCCAGTAGTTGGCCGGTGGGTACCCCGAAAGAACATTTCTTCGGGTTGAGCTTGATGCTGTATCTGTCGAGGTTGGCGAAGGTTTCTCGAAGGTCATCGAGCAGGCTGTCTGCCTTCGCGGTCTTGATGACAATGTCGTCTACGTAGACCTCGATGTTGCGGCCAATTTGCTCCTTTAGGCACGCCTGCATGCACCGTTGATAGGTGGCTCCGGCGTTCTTGAGCCCGAAGGGCATCGTCATGTAGCAGTATACCCCGGGCGGGGTGATGAACGCCGTCTTGTCTTCGTCTTCTACTTTCAGCCGTATCTGGTTGTACCCGGAGTAGGCGTCAAGGAACGAAAGGCGCTCGCATCCTGCCGTGGAATCGATGATCTGGTCGATTCGGGGCAGGGGGAAGTAGTCCTTCGGGCAGTGCTTATTTAAGGCCGTGAAGTCGATGCACATCCTGTAGACCTTGGTGTCCTTCTTCTCCACCATCACTGGTGGCGAAAGCCACGTAGCTTCCTTGATCTCTCTGATGAACTTGGCTTCGAGGAGGCGGTTGATTTCTTCGCCCATCGACTTGGCCTTCTCTGGATTATACCGGCGCATGGACTGCTTGACCGGTTTCGTGTTGGGAAAGATCTTAAGCTCGTGCTCGGCAAGTTCCCTGGGGATGCCTGGCATATCTGCTGGACACCAAGCGAACATCCTCTAGTGCTCATGGAGGAACTCGACGAGCGCGCTTTCCTATGCGGGAGAGAGGGAGTTCGACACCCGCGCCGTCTTGGTTGGATCCATCGGGTGGATCTGGTGCTCTCGGGTATCCTTGGTGGCATTGAACGACAGTTCTGGGGCGTTCTGCTGCGCCGGTGGATCGATGTCCATCACAGTGGCTTCCCGAATATGGTGCAGCTCCTCGTGCACCCCGAAGGTTTGGGACATGGTGTTGAAATCCTTGTCGCAGTTTTCGGATCGGGCGAAGCTGCCGCTGATCGTCAGTGGTCCTCTGTTTGCGGGCATCCGCAGCTTGAGGTAAGCGTAGTGCGGTACCGCCATGAACCGGGCGAACGCTGGTCGCCCGAGGATGGCGTGGTACTATGAGGGCCAGTCGACGACCTCAAATTCGATCTTCTCCTTTCTGAAATTTGCTGGTGTGCCGAAGATGACGTCGAGATGTATCGCCCCTAACGGGTACGTCGGCTTCCCTGGGACGATTCCGTGGAAGGAGGTCTCCGTGGGCAGGAGATTGTTTAGCGGGATCTTGATCTTTCGCAGCGTGTCTGCGTAGATGAGGTTCAAGCTGCTACCTCCGTCCATGAACACCTTTTTCAAGGTGAAACGCCCTATCTGCGCTTCGAGAACCAAGGCATGGTGTCCCAGGCGTGGGATCTTCGGCGGATGATCTGACCTGTCGAAACCGATCGGATGTTCGGACCAGTTCAGATATTCGGGAGTGGCAGGTGGCGCGTGTTCGGCGTGAAATACTTCTCTTGCGCGCTTCCGCTGGACTTTATTCGTCGGGCGCCCTCTCTGAATCATGGGCACGAAACCTCTCGGCGGCGGGAACTCTTCTTCCTCGTTGGTCGGCTGTCGCGGCTCGACTTGCTGGATCGTGGCGGCCTGGTGGCCCTGCTGTACGACGTTCGCTGGTGGGTGAGGCGGCGGTGGTGGAGCGTTGTAGGCTATCGCCCCCGCCACTGGCTGCTCGGTGCCCATCCTCTCTTGGAGTGCACGGTTGAGGCGAAGGAACTCTCTACATTCGATGAGGAGGTGCGCCGGTCTTCGTACTCCGTCCTTGTCGAGATATGTATGCCTTGGGCATCCGCTATCAAGCATCTCCTCTGCCGACAGCTGTGGCTGTCGTCGACGCCACTCCTTGCTTGGCTTCGAGTCACGGCCGGCACTTCTGCTGCTGCTGCCATGGTAATTGTTTCCTTGTCGCGGTAAGTCGTGGTTGTCTTCATGATCTTCGTGTACGTAGCCTGCTGCTACCATGTCTGTATTCTCCGTGTTGTCGTAGCGGTTCCGACGACCCTTTTTTCGGGACCCGGAGTGGAACTGGTCTTTCGCGTCGACATCGCGTTCTGCTGATCGATGGCGGCTTCTGGGAGCCGCGATGGAGTCTTCGCCATCGGCCCATTCATTCGCCAAGCTCATGAGGTGGTCGACGGTCCTTGGCTTGCAGCGTTCGAGCTCTTCCTTGAAATCGCGTCGGAAGAGGCCGTCGCGAAAAGCATCGATGGCCCTTTCGGGCGAGATGTTTTCCATCGTGTTTCGGAGGCTGATCCACCGTGAGATGTATGATCTCAGGTTTTCTCCAGTTCTCTGCACGCATAGGCGTAGTTCTTCGAACGACGTAGGTCGTCGTGAAGTGCCTCGGAAGTTGGCGATGAACGCTTGCCGAAATTCTTCCCAAGAGCGGATGCTATCTGGTGCGAGATTATTCAGCCATGCCCTTGCGTTATCCTTTAGATGCAGCGACAGCAACTGGAGGGCGTTGTCTCTAGATCCACCGCTGATCTTGACAGCAGTTATGAAGTCATCGAGCCAAATTCGGGGGTCCTGCTGCCCGTTGAACTTTACTATGCCATCGCTGAGCTTGATTCCCTTCGGCAGCGGTGCGGAGCGGATCAAAAGGCTAAAGCAATCTGCCCCACACAGTCCATCGTTGGTGCCACCGAATGTCTCCGCCTCGCGATCTCCCTAGAAGCGGCGCGCTTCGCGCCGCGCTCGCGCTTGGTCGACCCTGTTCTGGGCCAGACCATGCCGAAGCTCTCCGTTGAGAGGTTCGACCGCTTGCGTCCGAGGCGCTACGGGTGGCACCGGTGCTAGGTGCCTGGCTTGCTCCACCAGTGGGGCGGTTCTCCTTGCTGTCGCGTCATGTCCTGAGTCGGGCGTGCCTTGGAGCACTCTTACTCCTTCGAGTGCCAGATTCCTCAGGTGTCGCATATGCTCGTCGCCGTTGGATGCGTTCGCGGCAATGTATGCCGCCGCGGCCATGATCGTAGCCTCCTTGGTCTTGGGCATCAATTCAGCCTCGTTGAACTCTGCCTCCAGATTTTGGGTGATATTGTGCATATCGGCCCCTGGCTGGGTGCGTGATCTTGATCTGTGCTGGACGCTTGATGAATAATGGGACGATCTTTCGGCCTGTCTTCTGCTGGACGCATCGGCCTCCTCTCTGCGCCGTTCCAGTACTCGCCTATCAGCACTGATCTGGTCCTTCTGTTCCTGTACGACGAATCGGAGTGCAGCCATATCACTCGGGCTTGGGTTGGGACCAAAGTTCGCCTCGCCCGCGTAAACCCTTCTTGCGAACCGGATCTGGTCGTGCGTGACTACCTGGCGGCCGCTGTCTGCTCGGTTTCGGCCGTCGTTGTCTCTGTTCTCGTTTCCGTCGCCGTGCGACGCCATCATGCAGTGGCCCCCGGACCACGGGGCCGAATCGTCGCTGATTTCGCCCAGCGCTGGAGGGTAGACTTCGTCGCTTTCGACGTAGGGCCCGACTTCGATCATGAAGTCAGAATCGTAATCAGCCACATAGCCATCGCTGGATGCGGCAGATTCGCAGTGTGAGGCGGAGCTTGCTGAATTGCCAATTTTCCCTTTAGCTTCGGGGTAGACGTCGTCGTCGTCATCTGAGCATGTGTAGTCCGAGTATAACCCTTCGACGTAGTCAGGGTCATACGGTGCGGTGCGGAGCGTGAGGGCGTTGAGAGCCCGATCGCACTCAGATATCGTCGGGTAGACAGCTGCTGTGCCCCCCCGAGGATCTTCACAGCCGGCGATCTCGTGGGATGAGAAATCTCCGGCGCCCACGTAGTGGTATGCGTCGCAATCGACGCAGTATGCGGTGGTCGGGGATGGAGGTGGATCTTTGAAATCGTTCGACCCGACTGATGGGGTCGAAGTTTTCAGCTTCGGTTCCTCCTCCGATGGTGCTAGTAGCGCACTTGTCGAGGGTTTGCCCCCGACGACTGATGGTGTTGCCACTTCGGCCATGAGTGGAGCCGATTCACCGATGGAGAGTAGTTCCATCGCTCCGTTGCTGTCCACGTGGAAGTTAAACAGTCCGAAGGCCATGTCATAGCCTCCGAACGCCGCTCCTGTCGCGCTTGAGATGGGGCCGATGACGTTCGCCGCTGGAGTGGGCTTGGCAGCGCTTGGCGAAACGTTGTCGACGTCGATCGAATCAGCGGCGTTGACCCCCGGTTCCGTCGAGTTGGCGTTGACGACAGCCGGCACAGCGATGTCGACGACGGTGTCGATGTCGATCTTGGAGGTGACGTCGGCCGGCACAGCGATGCCGACGATGATGTCGATGTCGATCTTGGCGGTGACGTCGGTCGGCACAGCGATGCCGACGATGGTGTTGATGTCGATCTTGGAGGTGACGTCGGCCGACACAGCGATGCCGACGATGGTGTCGATGTCGATCTTGGCGGTGACGTCGGTCGGCACAGCGATGCCGACGATGGTGTCGATGTCGATCTTGGTGGTGGTTGGTGATGGAGCCGGCGAATCCGTAGATCCAGATCCCGTCGTCCCCACGGTCGGCGCCAATTGACGAGGTTTATCCCCGGCAATGCCCATGTCGAAGGGCTTTCGATCTAGGAAGCATATTGGGGACCTGGCGAACTCGACGGCGATCAGACGAAAGCAAAGGAACACAGGGTTTACCCAGGTTCAGCCCCCTCGAAAGGTAAAAGGCCTACGTCCTGCTTGTCTGACTTTGTATTGATGGGGTGGCTTTGACGATGGGGTTACAATGGCGGCGTAGATTGGATCTAGCCAAAACAGAGAGCTCGGTGTTGTTGAGCGCTCCGGCGTGAGGTGGGTGGAAAAGCGTCTAGGGTTTCGAGACCTCCCTCCCAGCCTTTTATATGAGAAGGCTGGGTCTCGGGATGGTCCCTCAAGCCAGATACAGATTGGATTGGTACTCAAACGAAACCTAATCTAACTCCGGTTCTTCGAGTCCTTACTTGCACGCGAAGCTTAGCTCCTGGGCCACACTAGACCGCCTGCCTTGATGGGCCTCAAGAGCCCTTCGAGAGAGCCCTCCCCTGGACCGAAAACCAGGTAGGCAAATATCGGGGGCCCGTTTGTCATTCCTTCGTCAATTAGAAACAATAATTTTAACATCAATGCTTATAGGAACTATTTTGCTAGTAACAATTATAGGCCGTATCCTTCTACCAATGGTAATGGTTATGATAACTCTTATGGTAATTCCTACAACAACACTAGGGCCGCGCCCTCCGAGCTTGAGGTAATGCTCAAGGACTTCATCGGTAAGCAAACTGATTTTAACAAGTCTGTTGAGGAAAAGTTAGGCAAAATTGATATTCTTGCTTCTAAAGTTGATAGCCTTGCTCATGATGTTGAACTTCTGAAATTAAAAGTGTTGCCTAATGATGTGAAAGAGAACAATGTTTTTGCTACCGCTAATGCTATTCAAGTTGGAATTGATGAAAATATTAGATTGTTAGCGGAATTGCATGCCAGGTGGGAAAGAGAAGATGAGATGGCTAGAGAAATGAAGGTATGTACCATTACTACCTCTAATGATGTTGCTCCTAATTCTAGCAATCCTCTTACTTTGATTGGGGTAGAGAAAACTCCCACTCCTTGTGTTAAAAAGCCTAAAACTGCCAAAACTTTTTCTCAAAAGAGTGCTGAAATTTTTCGGAGTGTAGGAGATGATAGCTCTACTTCTTTTAATGATTTTGATGTTGATGGCTGCAATATATCTGAAGTAATTTTGTTCTTGCAAAAGCTTGCTTTGACTCTCAATGCTAGTTCTCTAAATATTGCTTTTACTAAGCATATTACCAATGCTCTCATAAAAATTAGGGATGAAAAGTTGAAGCAAAAAGCCTCTGTTCCCAAGAAGTTAGAAGATGGTTGGGAACCCATCATTGATATGCATGTTAATGGTTTTGATTGCCATGCTTTATGTGATCTAGGTGCTAGTATTTCTATCATGCCTAGAAAGATTTATGACATGCTTGATTTACCACCGCTTGAAAAATGTTATTTTGATGTTCCTATTGCTGATGTTGCTAAGAAGAAACCTTTGGGAAGGATTAATGATGTTCTTATTGTGGTTAATAATAACCTTGTTCCCGTTGATTTTCTTGTTATGGACATTGAATGCCATGCTTCATGTCCTATTATTTTGGGAAGACCCTTTCTTCGAACTGTAGGTGCTATCATTGATATGAGGGAAGGCACTATCAAGTATCAATTCCCACTAAAGAAAGGAATGGAACACTTACCTAGGAAAAGAAAGAAATTACTTTTTGACTCTATTCTTAGAGCAAATTATGAGCTTGATGCTTCATCACTTGATATTACTTGATTCGCAATTTTCTGCGCCTAGCTCAAAGGCGTTAAAGAAAAGCACTCTTGGGAGATAACCCAATGTTTTCTTTTCAGTACTTTTTCTTTTATTTGAGTCTTGGAAGTCATTACTACTGTAATGACCGCTCCTTATCTTGTTTATTTCGTTTTTGTGCCAAGAGAAGCCTCTAATTTGAGTGAGGTAAAGATTTGGGGATGTTGCTGTCCTGAAACTGTTTTCGGTGCTGCACCGTAAAAATTCGTATAAATTCTCTGTATATCTTTTGTACCTGCGATTTCTTGTGCATATGCCCCAGGTTATATCCAAACTTTTTTTAGTTGAACACTTTTTGATTTGAGCAACAGAAAACCCCTAAAAAATTCGACCTTTGTCAGCTGTTCAGTTTTGACAGATTTCTGCCAATATTTGTGTTTGCCACTTTATCGCTTTCTTTTGAGTTCTTTTGATCACGGAACTTTTGGGGAGGTTGCTACAGTAGTATTTGCTATATATGTGGTGGTTTTGAGTTGAAACCTAAAGCAAAAAGAGGTTGATTATATGTTATGCTTGCACTAATGTTGCTAATAGAATTGTGTTTAGTTTTGTATGAAGGAAGTTTTCAAGTGTAGGGATTGGAGAATGATGAGATGAGTTGAAGAATGGACAAAAGCTCAAGCTTGGGGATGCCCATGCATTACCCCAAGAAATATCCAAGAAGTATAAGCGTCAAAGTTTGGGGATGCCCCCGAGGCACCCCTTCTTCATCGGCAAAAATCAGGTCACCTTTCAAGACGCTATATTTTTATTGCTTCATGCACTATGTGTTTTTCTTGGAGCGTCAGTTGTTTTAGTTTTCTTACTTAGTTTAGTTTGTTTGTTTGCTGCAATAAATGGTTGTACCCCAACAAATTTCTTTTGGAGAAGTTGTACTTGTTTTCATTTGCCAAGAACACTCTAGTTTTCACTCTTATTAAAAATCGAGTATTCTTCTTTTTCTGCTACTGCTTTTGGTTTTCATTTTCGCCTTGATTTGCGTTCAGACCTTATCATATCTTTTCATCAAGGTGTATTTTTGCCTCTGATCTTTATTGGTTTTCATCAAAAGAGGTGTCTTTAAAAATTTCAAATGGTGTTGGAAAAGAGAAAAAGCTTTGTGCAAAATAGTGGTACAAGAAGGAGCTTGTGTAGACTGCGGCTTAGGCTTTTTCATGTCATGCTTGATGTCTTTTTGATAGTATGCTTAGTGGTTTTGCTGTAGCATGACTTGTCTCAAATAACTGAGATTGCTTAATGAGCCTTTGAAAAAATCATGCGTTATTTTTATTGTATGGAAGCATTATTTTGGTTTTCTCCTTGATGCTTTATTTGGGTTGACTTGGCGCATGCTCACACATGTTAGACTCTTACAAAGTCACCAATAGCCTCTATGATCATTTAGTTTTTGACTTTTGATGCCATCTTATGCTTCTTTTAATGTCGCTTTGTCGCTTTGCATGATTATGGCCATTATTGCTCTCTTAGTTGGTCGCTCCCAGTCTTTTGCTAGCCCTCGCCTTGTACTGAGTATGAGCTCTACTCGTGCATCCAACTCCTAAAAGCCAAAGTTTTCCAAAGTGTCCACCATACATACCTACTAGAAATTTGCTATTCCAAGTAAATTTGACTTGCTTTTATTTTCTCTTCAAATTAAACTCTTACCAGTGTTATGCAAAACTCGGTCAGTAAAGCTCTCACGAACCGGAAGGCACACTTTATTTTTTCCTGTTCTTAAAAATTTGACATTGTGGTCTCTTATGTTGAGTTGTTATGCTTGCAAGTTGTAAGTTGGATTCTAGCCCAGCCATGCTGTCATGGGGCAAGCTTTCAACATTGCACTTCTTATTTGAGTTGATATCGTGATCTTTTGTTTATGGATGCCCGCGGTGTGAAATGAATTGGGAATTTTGTGGGGATCATGGAGTTTGTATATGTGTTAGGGAAACGCCGGGCCGCCAATCTAAGCCATGCATAATTCATGGTGGAAATTTGCAGCATACCCATGGTGAACATTCGACGACTCATCTCACAATAAAAAGCTAAACAAAAGGCAAATAAAAGAGATGTCGAGGTGTTTATTGTCTGCTTGTCCTATCATTTTGGTGTGGGCTTGTTCCATGTCATCGGGCACGGAGGTACCCCATTGGCGGTTCTCAATGATATGCATATACTTACAATGACAAGAGCCTTGCTTGGGACTCTAAGTAAAGTAGCATGAGGTTTGGGTACTCGTATTCACGGGGCACGAGGTTTTCAACTTATGATTTGTCAAGCATATGCATCATAATTGTTCTCGCATTAACTTTAACCATTCAAGATGCTTATGATGGGGGCAATGAGAGCTCAAAGCCGGTAAGTACCATAATTTTTGAAGGTTATAAAACTTGCAATCACTGCTTCCCTCTGCGAAGGGCCTTTCTTCTACTTTTATGTTGAGTCACCACCTTCTATCTTTATGCACCATTAAGAGAGCATAGTTGTCATTCTTAGTGTGATATGCATTGTCCCAAAGTTCATTGATTGATTCATATTGTTGGTTTCACTTGTTCTCAAATTATTTGTATCTAGTCGCCCTCTTAAACTTGAAGGTGTCCTATGCATTTATGTTTTGCTCTCTTTGAAGGACAAGCTAAAAACCATTTGTATGTTTTTCCTTATGATTTGAACACACGTTTGACTTTCATTGTTTCATTTTCACGATCTTTTGTTTGTGTTCATTTGCATGTTTACAACATGGTTGCTAAGTTCTGTTGTCAAGATTATATCTTTCATGCCCATGTTTTAAGTTCTTATGATCCCAGCTCACAAATGCTTACATACATGATCAAGATTGTGTAGGTGCATGTCACCTCAAAAATTATTCTTTTGTTATCACTTACCTACTCGAGGACGAGCAGGAGTTAAGCTTGGGGATGCTTGATACTTCTCCAACGTATCTATAATTTTTGATGTTCCATTCTTGTTTTTACACCATTTGTCTATTGTTTCGTTACACTTCGTGGCACTTTTATGCATTTTCCGGAACTAACCTATTAACGAGTTGCCACAGTGCCAGTTCCCTGTTTTCTGCTGTTTTTGTGTTTCAGAAGTGATACACAGGAAATATTCTCGGAATTGGACGAAACAAGTTCCCGAAGTCTTATTTTACCCGGAAGCTTCCAGAGATCCGAAGGAGAGAAGGAGAGGGGCCACCAGGGGCCCACACGCCAGGGCGGCGCGGCCAGGCCCCTGGCCGCGCGAGCCTGGCGTGAGGCCGCCTGGTCCCTCCTCTGACATCACCCCTTCGCCTATAAAGACCCCCCGATGGAAAAAACCTAAGTACCCGATCAATTTTCCAGAACACATCGCGATCCGCCGCCGCCGTCGACCCGAAGATCGGGAGGGTCCAGAAGCTCTTCCCGGCACCCTGCCAGAGAGGGGAATCGCCACCGGAGGTCTTCTTCATCGCCATGCTTGCCTCCGGAGCGATGAGTGAGTAGTCTACCTTGGACTATGGGTCCATAGCAGTAGCTAGATGGTTGTCTTCTCCACCATGTGCTTCATGTTTAGATCTCATGAGCTGCCCTACATGATTGAGATCACCGTTATGTAATTCTACATGTTTGGTTTGTTGGGATCCGATGAATATTGGTGTTTATGATTAAGTTGCTATACTGAATATTATCTTTTGTTATCTCTATGTTGTTTATGATCTTGCATGCTCTCCGTTGTTAGTAGCTATCTTGGCTGAGTAGTTGCTAGTGACTCCAAGAGGGGGTATTTATGCTCGATAGTGGGTTCATGCCTCTATTTAATCTGGGAGAGTGACAGAAACCTCTAAGGTTGTAGATGTTCTGTTGCTACTAGGGAGAAAACAACATTCATATGCTCAAGGGCATATGCTTTGTTTACATTACACACTTTGCTTAATGCAATTATCTGTTGTTCGCAACTTAATACTTGTGGAGTTCTCGGATTGATTCGCCACAAGTGGATTATTAGTCATAGATGCAGTTGGATGGCGGTCTATGTATTTTGTTGTAATGCCCAGAGTAAATCTCATAGTGATCTTCTTGACATATCACGTTTATCTTTATTCTATCAATTGCCGAACTGTAATTTGTTTACCCAGCATGTGTTATTTATCTTATGGAGAGACACCACTAGTGAACTGTGGATCCCGGTCCTATTTCCATCATATTGCTATCACCTGTTTACTTTACTCGCACTGTTTACTTTACTCGCACTGTTTACTTTACTCGCATACTCTATTGTTTTCCACTCGATACGCTCATAACCTCTATTTCAAGCAAACCGGTGAGATTGACAACCTCATCGCAAGTTGGGAACGAAGTACTTGGTTGTGTTGTGTGCAGGTTCCGCGTTGCAGCTAGCAAGCAAAGCTTGGACGAGGCGCCATATATAAATTGTTCGGAGTTGTCGCAAGCTAGCAAGCATCACCTTCAGTCGTTTGTCTCTCCTCTCCAAGAACGATAAACCTTGGTTTCTTAACTGAGGGAAAACTAGCTGCTATACTCATCATACCTTCCTCTTGGGGTTCCCAACGGGCTGGTCATTCACCACGCACAAGGACCGTCTGCTACACGCCAGCAAGAGGTTACGTGCAAGAGGTTTAGCGTATGACGATGACTGCAGCCTCTGTGATCAAGATCTCGAAACGGCCAGGCACTTAGCTTTGCACTGCCCATACACCAAGGAGGTCTGGGCTCAATTTGCGACAACAAACCCCAAGGCCGTTCGCATTGCGGCCACCTACAACACGGTCAGGGCATGGTGGAACAAGCTCCGGCGTGGCAAAGTGGACGAGACGAAGAAAAGAGAAGTCTCTCTGTCAGTATACACCGTCTGGCATATTTGGAAGGAGCGGGGACGAAGAATTTTCGATCAGAAACAGTTAAACCCCCAAGAATTGGCTGGTCTCATCAGAGCTAACCTAGCTGAGTTACACCTAGCAAAGGGTAGAGCGGCCTACCCGTAAGTATAGCTGGGATGAGTGATAAATCCCCTGTAGTGTTCAAACATAGTAGTGCTGGGATGAGTGTTAAATCCCCTGTAGTATTGAACCATAGTAGTGCTGGCTTATAGCTGCATGTGTTGGTAATTTGTAAATATTGGACTCTCTCCCTCTTCTATAAATGCAAAAGCAGAGCTCCTGCTGTTCTCGTCAAAAATAAAACATGCTTAAATTGATCGATATGAGGTTCGATTGGGACACGGAAGGAAAAATCGGAGAAAAAATGCCCCGCTCCTCGCGTATAATAAACCTTACAACATGAAAGTATGAATAGCTCATGGGACACCCGATTTGCAACACCTGGGAACAAGTGTGTCCTCCTATAGAAATTGTACTTTTCAATTTCAACAAATTCTATTTTTTCTAGGATTACGCTGTACATGGTCCATATATCAATGCGAAGTTTCTGTACAAAACTCGTTCTGTTTTTGGCTATAGAAAAAAAACAAAATTCTGGCAGTATATAGGAGTAAAAACTATCTTTTGTTAGAAATTTGTATTTTTTGTTTTTCCCAAAAATATAAATTATTTTTAATCAAACCTGCTGGTATACAATCTCGATATATATATCTAGCTTTACATTTTTCGGCAGATTTTCTGGAGACCCAACTATTTGAGATTCATTTTTTTCCAAAACTGGCTCAATAGTACCGAGGTGCATCGATCAACTTTCATTTCTCATGCCGTTTCTTATCCGACGGTTACCCTGTAAACTAAGAGACCATGTCACTCTGCCCCAATGAATTGTTCTTGGTCCAGATCCTATCACGTGATGTACGCGTACTGGCTAAGGGTTTCTTTCCGCCATGTGAAGCGTGCTCTTTTAACGAAGAGGCACATCGTTTAGTTAAATCGTGTGAGGATGTAAACTCTAGTTCTATCTTTAAATCTTTTCCAGATTTTCTCCGGGAACACATGTATTGATATTATTTATAATCAATAAAAAGCTGTTTTCTATATAAGAAAAGGCAATAAGAGCCATCTGGTCAGCGACCGGTCCATGATGTCGAAGTGGTAGATTCGGTTTAGCTGATCTCAGGTATACCCACGTAGACTCGGTTTAGCCATATCTCGCTGCAACAGAGACCCCTGCGCCGGCACCTGCAGTCCATGCCCACGTAGCACTCCAACAGAGTTGACCACTCCTAGCTATAGGATAACTATCTTCTCACCCAAAGCATTGAAGTCCTTATTTCAGCATCATCTTATAGCTAGGCAGACATTAATTCGCCCGGAGAAATAATGAGAGAACAATTAAATCTGGTTCAATCCTTGCTGTATAAATAGAGGTACGATCTGAACGATGCAGATCGACAAGCGCAGTACTCCATCATCGGAGAGGCTTCAGTTTGGGTATAGATCCTCGGTACAAGCACAACCTCCCGCAAGCCCTACATATCTAGCTAGCCTTTCCAGCCTTCATCGCTGCCGGCTCAGCCGCAATGGATCACCTCGCGACGCCGCCTCCCGTACCTTCAGGCAGGCGAACACCCGTGGCAATGGCGCCGAGCAGGCCGCTCCTTGCCCCCATGGCGACGCCGCTTCCTACACCTGCGCTTGGCTCGAGGGCCTCCTTGTACGTGGGTGACCTCGACAAGGGCGTCGCGGAGGGGCAGCTCTACGCGATCTTCAGCCAGGTCGCGCCCGTGGCGTCTCTCCGTGTCTGCCGCGACATGGCCGGCAGGTCCCTGGGCTACGGATACGTCAACTTCTACTCGCGAGAGGATGGTACGTGTGTCTCTTATGCCTCACTTGTTTGCATCGTCGTTTCGGTTCGATCTGTTGTGGCATGTAGAAGATAGCCAAGATACTATAATGTTTTAGGGCCTGTTTGGTGTTAGATCTGGCTGGTTGTGAAACCTTAGGATTACTTTTCTTTCGAAATGGAAATCCTAGGATTACTATATCCGATAGAGCTTGCGGGCATCGGCTGCACAAGGTCTATGCTGTTGTGTTGTGATCAATCAAGGCGACGTTTTGGGTTTTGTCACGCAATGTATGCAGATAGTGTGATCATCTGCAGTTTCATCATTACTTTTAGATCATGTTGCTTGGGCATCAACTCCGAATCCAATTCGGGTCTCCGGACTAGGAAAAGATGCAGCAATCCGATTCGGAATCGGGTGCGCGATTTAGCAAAAACTTCTAGTCAGTTATTGCAATATATAGTATGGTGTATCTGTTTTTATCCTAAACAAAATGGCATGTTCCTATCTTTGATGATATATTATTTATGGTGTCACATTTTGGAGTCG
This sequence comes from Dactylis glomerata, assembly GCA_007115705.1. NCBI lineage: Eukaryota > Viridiplantae > Streptophyta > Magnoliopsida > Poales > Poaceae > Dactylis > Dactylis glomerata. Next base: position 1,214,933 of record QXEO01000659.1, read on the forward strand.
AGTTCATTAGCGAAAAATTGTATTTTTAAAATTATATTATATGGTTTTCAAGTTAAGTAAGATTCCTTCTTGTTTTCCGTGAGAAAATGGCTTCATAAATTGTGCATGGAAATTAGGGAATTATGAACAAAATTAAAATGTTTTGAATATACTTAGACATCAATGAAGTTTGTGCACGTGTTGTTCAAGCGAGCTACCATGTATGTACTAGGTATACTGCATATTAACCTCATGACCCTAGATATTTTATGGTTAAGCTATTCAAATGGTAATCATTTACCTATATAGAGCAACATTCAAATAGGTTATGTTGGATTGGCTTTGGAATGTAGGGCATTTGATAATGATATGCTAGGCAACTTCCAAAGTGTTTTTTGTGGGCTTGTATGTAGATAAAATCCGAATCCGATTCGGATGCCCTATCAGCCAATATAATTGGCATGCAACATGTGTTAGAATCCGACACGGGCAAGGTGTGTATAATTCAGAAAAACAGCTTGGAAACTCAATAGCTTGTTTTATCTATTTATTTATTGTTAATGTAAACAAGATGACATTTTCCTATTTTTGGTGTTTTCCAACTCATATGTGGTATCACATCTAGGAGTTGACTCAATTAGCGAGTAATTGTACTTTGTGTGTTGAATTGGATCACCTGGTTTCTATTCAAGTTATCTAAGACTCGTCGTTGTTTTCCTTAAGTGAATGGCTTCATTTACTGCCCAAATTGTTTTCAAGATACTTGGATTTTTCTATAAGCATCTATTCATTATCTAGAGTAAACTTCTAAATAGTTAATTACATTGTATTGCCTGCAATATGTCAAACATCTAGGAATGGTATGTTGGACATTTCATATTAGATAATTAATTTTATGGTAGAACGATTTCTTAAATATACATGTATACATCAAGCCTCTGTAGCTTAAACAACAATTTTTCTTCTAACAAGAATAATTTATTTTGTATCCATCACTTGAATCGTAGATGTTTTCTTTTTAGTTTTTGGTATGATTTTGCTCGATATTGACATTAAAATTATTTCTGTAACTCATACGTGATTCTTTTCAGCCAAGTATGCACTGGACACATTGAATTTTATCCATGTCAATGGCTAATCCATCCGAGTAATGTTCTCAAACAGGGATCCAGTGCTGCGAAACAATGGACAGGCAAATGTGTTTATCAAAAATCTCGAGCCAAGCATTGACAACAAAGGCTTGAACGACCTATTTTCTAGCTTTGGCACAATTCTTTCATGTAAAGTGGCCACTGATTTAAATGGCCACTCAAAAGGATATGGGTTTGTTCAGTTTGAAGATGAGAAATCTGCTACCGATGCCATAAATGTCATGAATGGAATGTTGTCCAATGGTAGGATACTTGTTGTTTGTCTCTTCATTCGTCGTCAAGACAGGCAGCACATTTGTGGACTGAGCAGATTTACAAATGTGTACGTAAGAAACTTTTCTAGGGAATTTAATGAAGATGACCTCCATCAACTGTTTGCACCATTTGGGGAGATTACAAGTGCTGTAGTCATAAAAGATGTTGATGGCAAATCCAGATGTTTTGGTTTTGTTAACTACGGGAAAGCAGAATGTGCTATAGAGGCCATTAAAAATCTTAATGGGAAGATGGTCAAGGATATGCATTTGTATGTCGGGAGAGCTCAAAAAAAGGCTGAAAGACAAGCCAAGCTTAGAGGCAAGTTTATGCGCGATAGAAGTCAGAGATTCAAGAAGTTTGAAGGGCTCAATCTGTACATAAAGAATTTGGATAATAATATTGACAATGTACACCTCAGAAACTTATTTGAAATTTTTGGTGAAATAGCATCCTGCAAGGTAAAGTCTATTTGTTTAATTGCGGGTATTTTTATTTCTTAATACCATGTGTCATTGGCTGTGTTGCTGACATTTTATAGGTTATGGTTGATTCACAAGGAAGTAGCAAGGGTTATGGCTTTGTTTCATTTCAAACTGTTGAAGCTGTCCATAAAGCCGTAAGTTTAGTAGTTTCTTGTAGATGGTGTTCTTTTTTCCAACTATTTTTTAATTGTTAGATAACCTTTTATAATTGCATGGTAGATTGATGGAATGAATGGGAAAATGGTGGGAAAGAAACCATTGTATGTCTGTGTAGCTCAACGCAAGGAGGAAAGACGAGCAATACTAGTGGTAAGTCTTAATTGTTATTTCATAATTGTTTTTGTGTTGCACATAACCAAACACATTTTTATTTGATTTGACATGGTCATTTTTACATTTTCTTGAACGTGTGTCCTTAACACTGCAATAACAGTGGTGTGTGTCCTCAACTACTTGATGTATAAAGATTAAATATGTGTTTAGTTCTTTGAGCATAACATACAAATAAAATTGTGTAATCACTATCAATCTGATTGATACTTGTGTCACTAAATATTAAATCTGATAATGGAGAAAATGATTATAATATGCCATACCCGACGACTAGAAAGATCTTTGTACAGAGAACACCATGAACTTTGATATTGACCACTTTGTTTGCAGGCACACTTTGCTCGTCTTCAAAATGTAGGGCATGTAGCACCCACAATACCCCAGACTATTGCTCCCCATCATTTCTACTCTGGCCCAATAGTGCCCATCATGTTCTCACCACAGGTCTCTGGCTTTGGGTATCAGCACTATACGCAACCGCCTATCTATCCATTAATTGATCTTGGTGACTCTAACATGATGATGCCATACAACATGATGCGGCCAAATCACCATGGCCAGAGAGTGGGTGCGTGGCATGGGGTTGGTCAAGAAATCCATCGGCAACATCAGGTATTTATCTCATAAAATAGTCCTTCTATTAGTTTTTTGTTAAATCCTTAACACATATAATCTTCGCAAAGTGCATTTCATGGATCCTTGTTCATGTTCAGATTACTGTAGCAAGTAATGACTTCATTTTAATTAATTATGTGCTTTTCCCATGCAGAGAGTTCACCCAAATGTCAATCAAGAAATCACATACTTGGAAGATGATAGGAATGGACCTACCAACTCCATGATGGTTCCCTCAGATTTCTCGACTCCTGTTGTGGCCCAGAGCTTGAGACAAACTGATAGTATTGTGCCTGCTACAGATGTTTCAGATAGTAGCAACCTTACCACTGGTCTAGCTTCTGACGACCAGGAGAAAGAACATTTGGTGAGGACGATCTAACTCTACTTATACATCTTGCATAACAAAAATATTTGCAATTATTTTTGGCATGCTAAGTTAAAAAATTATACATTTAGCTATCATGCTCATAATTACCATGTTTTCTAGGGAAGCGCAGATTTTCAGATTTATCACTTGTTTCTTTTGGTTTCGCAGAGTTTGGGTGAGAAAATGTACCGGTTGGTTGAACAACTTGAGCCAAAATTCACAAGGAAGGTAACCCGGATATTGCTTGAGCTCGACGAGACTGAAGTTCTTCACTTGATAGGTTCTGCAAATGATCTTCGAGAAAAAGTTTCCCAAGTATTGGAAGCTCTACGGCGAAGGGAAGCAAAAGACGCAAGTGACGATGCTAACCTCACTTCTTCACCATTGTCCTCCAGTTCTTCCAACCACACAACTGATATCTCTTCCGCACAGTCGTCCTTGAGTGCTTAAGCAATGAATTTTGGCGTGACCATGGTCTTACACCCAACTATACTATTCTGTTTGACTGATATTAATGTTGTAAAATTATTTCTAAGTTTTACCTATGATGATGAACAATTGTTGATGGTTATAATGCTTAAGTGGATTTGAAATTTAAAATTTCCTCAATATTTATTGGTCAAGGTATACTTATGTAATTTTTTCTTTGGTTACACTTCAAACATTTCAACCAAATTTAGGATAACTTCCAATCAAAATTTTGACACCTAGCGTCTTACTTAGGCAGAGTTATTGGTATTCTTTTAAATCAGCAAAACAACAAATGTTCTAATGGTTTTAGCTTAATAATCATGGATTATACTAGAACAACAAAACAACACACTTCTATACACGAGGAACAAGTGACGAAACCATTGCATCCTCATGTTTTGGCCTACGGTTTGTTGCTCGGGCTTAAGATGTCTGAACACCCCAACATATAAAAGTGCTCTAGTTATGAAATCACCAATATGAAGGCAAACACCCAAGTAACTAGCCGTATGGTAATTTTCTTGATCACATTGTTGGACGTCATTTAATTCTAGACAAAAGAGGTTCGGAGATGATATAAGATTTGGTAAATCCCTCTCGAGGATTTTTTTGATAAAATAAATATATTAGTCTCATGAAGATATCAATTACATCTAGCCTCTAACCAATAAAACCTTGAAGACATTGAGGATGCACAAAGCTAAAAGAAAACAAAAAGAAAAAGAAGTCGTTGCCACGATCATCAATCATTATCAATGAGAGCACTCTAACTTCCACCAATGATAGCACTCGGACTAGAAAAGAGGTTCTCCAAATACACTCCTCCAAGAAGCGAACAATGCATAAGCGTTATTGTTGCGCAACCAAAGATGCTAGGTTTTCACCCTGAAGAAAGTCTGAGTTCACGAAAATAAAGCCTTTCAACAAGGTCATTGCTAGGAACAACCAATGAAGATCATACATTGGGTCTTCACATCGGAAAACAAGACTTAGCACTCAAGGAGAACCAACAAAAATGAAGTCCTCTATTGATGGCGCCCTCGCTTGCCGAGGCCGCTGTTGCAAGTCAACAAACACCACCACACAAGAATAACATGTTTGGAATGGACATTAACATTGCCCCGCTGAACATAACAATACAAAAAACCTGTGAAGCATAATCTTCATCGCATCCAAAAATCCCCAATCACAACCAGTATGACTTTCTCCACCTCTATCAACATGTCCCATGGGATCGACAAGAAAGCAAAGCTTCGTGCAGGACGCTCTTGAAGCCACACAAGCTGATAATATTGGCGTGCACGTCCGGATACCATCCGATCTGGATATATACAGCAGTGCCATGCGCCAATCCACGCAGATCTCCGGCGTAGAGGACTAGAACTTGTTTGTAGCATGATAGAGGAGGGCCGACATCCGGCATAATAGCAAATTGGAGAAAGAAGAGCACTAGTTCTAGTCCACCATTATTCAGTCCAAGTAGGGGTGGGCATTCGGTCATGACCGACAATTCGGTTTTTGTACTTTGGTCTATTTTAAATTTGGTCCTTCAGAAATAAAGACCGAAATATACTCATGTATTTTACTACCCGACAAATTCGGGTATCTAATAATTCGGGTTCGGGTTCGGTCACGACCGAACACCATCGTGGATGTTGACAACACAAAGTTTGGGCATTATTTAATATAAAAAATGTTAGCATTTCAACTATATTTAGGAGAATTTTTAGGTTATATTGTTAGTAACTGGCAGGAATAAATGAAACAATGAATGTAACCATGCTATAGATGTTTGAGCACCATTCAACAATACAATAATTTACATAAGTCACACAATTCTAGAGAATGGGATAATATTACATAAATTTCGGTCAGTTCGGTCTATTTGGTCTCTAGAAAATAATGACCGAATTTATCAAAGCAAATTCGGTCTATAAAATTTGACACCCGATATGTTGATTGGTCTTTTCGGTCTCGGTCTTTTCGGGTTCGGTCTCGGTCTTTACGGGTTCGGTTTTCGGTCATCGGTTTTTATGCCCACCCCTAAGTCCAAGCAAGCAAGCCCCATGCCGCCAGCTGGTTCCCAGCGGGACCAATCGTCATGACCCCCCACCAGCAGCTGATGTCTACGCACGCTTCTATTCTTGTAGACAGTGTTGGGCCTCCAAGTGCAGAGATTTGTAGAACAGCAGCAAGTTTCCCTTAAGAGGATCACCCAAGGTTTATCAAACTCAGGGTACTAACCTATTAACAAGATGCCACAGTGCCAGTTCCTGTTTTCTGCTGTTTTGTGTTTTAGAAAAGTTACACAGGAAATATTCTCAGAATTGGACGAAACAAAAGCTGAAGTTCCTAATTACCTTACATGAAGACAAAGTCCAAAGGAGAGTCTGAGGCAGACCAAGGGGCGGCCACACCTGGTAGTGGCACGGGCCACCCCTAGGCTGCGCCACCAGGGGGTGTGACTACCTGGTCCACCTCCTGACATCGCCCTTCCGCCTATTTAATCCCCTCGATGGGAAAACCCTAAGCCCCGAACTCTTTTCTAGAAAACATACTGCAAGCCACCGCCGTCGTTGACACGAGATCGGGAGGGTCCAGAAGCTCTTCTTGGCACCCTGCCGGAGAGGGGAATCACCACCGGAGGCCTTCTTCATCACCATGCCTACCTCCGGAGTGATGTGTGAGTAGTCTACCTTGGACTACGGGTCCATAGCAGTAGCTAGATGGATGTCTTCTCCTTCATGTGCTTCATGTTTAGATCTTGTGAGCTGCCTATCATGATCAAGATCATCGTTATGTAATTCTACATGTTGTGTTTGTTGGGATCCGATGAATATTGAGTACTATGTAAAGTTGATTTGTGATTTATCATCTCTATGTTGTTTATGATCTTGCATGTTCTCCGTTGCTAGTAGATATCTTGGCTGAGTAGATGCTAGTGACTCCAAGAGGGAGTATTTATGCTCGATAGTGGGTTCATGCCTCTAGTAATCTGGGAGAGTGACAATAACTTCTAAGGTTGTAGATGTGCTATTGCTACTAGGGAGAAAACAACAATCTTCTATTCAAGGACATTTGTATTGTTTACATTACACACTTTGCTTAAGGCGATAATCTGTTGCCTGCAACTAAATACCCAACGGTTGCCTGGATGACATCCGGCGGGTGGATTATTAGTCATAGATGCATTTGCATTACGGTCTATGTATTATGTTGTAATGCCCAAGTGAATCTCATAGTGATCCTCATGACATGTACATGCATTGCTTTGCATTCTTTATTCTGTCAATTGCCCAACTGTAATTTGTTTACCCAGCATGTTATTTATCTTTATGGAGAGACACCTCTAGTGAACTGTGGACCCTGGTCCATTCTTTTACATTCATATTATCGTTTACTTTCTACAAGCATTATTTACTTTCTTGCAAACAAACATCTATTACCACATGATACGTTTAATCCTTTGTTTACAGCAAACCAGTGAGACTGACAACCTCGCTGCAAGTTGGGGCAAAGTACATTGGTTGTGTTGTGTGCAGGTTCCATGTTGCTGCTGGCACCGAAGCTACGCCCCAGATAAGCGCCATAAATAAATTCCCTGGAGCTGTCGCCAAAGCCAGCTAGCATCAACCTTCAGAAGTGGTTTCTTTCTCCTACTGGTTGATTAAACCTTGGTTTCATACTGAGGGAAAACTTGCCGCTATGCTCATAATACCTTCCTCTTGGGGTTCCCAACTGGGCTATTAGCACCACCATCAGTGGTGTACAAGCGTGCTACCTTGTATGTACTAGGTAGACTACATAATATCCTCATGACACTAGATATTTTGTGGTAAAGCTATTCAAAATGGGATTATTTACCTATATAGAGCAACATCCAAATAGTTGATGTTGGATTGGCTTTGTAATGTAGGGCATTTAATAATGACATGTTAGAAAACTTCCAAAGTGTTTTGTGTGGGCTTATATGTAGATAGAAATCTGAATCCGATTCGGATGCCCTATCAGCCAATATAAGTGGCATGGAACACGTGTTAGAATCCGACACATGATCAGGTGTATAATTTGGAAAATAAATATTTTGTTTTATTAACTTATTTATTGTTATTGTAAACAAGGTGACATTTTCCCTCCTTTTTTTGGTGTGGTCCAACTCATATGTGGTATCATATCTAGGAGTTGAGTCGATTAGCGAGTAACTTTTTTGTGCTGAATTGGATCACCTGTGGTATCATATCTAGGAGTTGAGTCCATTAGCGAGTAATGTTTTTGTGCCGAATTGGATCACCTGGTATCTATTCAGTTATCTAAGACTCGTTGTTGTTTTGCTTGAGTGAATGGCTTCATTTACTGCCCAATTGGTTTTCTAGTTACAATTTTGTCAAGAACTACCCTCTGCAGGATCACCTCATGAACCTAGCTATTATGTTGTTATGCTATTTGGATTTTTCTGTATGCATCTATTTATTGTCTAGTGTAAACTTCTATATAGTAAATTACATCGCATTGGCTTCAATATGTCAGATATCTAGGAATGTGTGTTGGACATTTCATATTGTATAATAAAATTAATATGGTATCCAGATTTCTTAAATATACATGTACACATCAAGCCTCTCTAGCTAAGCACTATTTTTCTTGTAAAAAGAATAATTTATTTTGTATCCATCACTTTGATCGTACATGTTTTCTTTTTATTTTTTGGTATGCTTTTGCTATTTAATTTTGTAACTCATATGTGATTATTTGCAGTCAAGAATGCACTACACACTTCGAATTTTATCCATATCAACGACAAATCCATCCGTGTCATGTTATCAAATAGGGATCCAATGTTGTGGAATAATGGACAGGCGAATGTGTTTATCAAAAATCTCAATTAGCCAAACATTGACAACAAGGGCTTGAACGACCAATTTTCTGGCTTTGGGACAATTCTTTCATGTAAAGTGACCACCGATCTAAATGGCAACTCAAAAGGATATGGGTTTGTTCAATTTGAAGATGAGAAATCTGCTAAGGATGCCATCAATGGCATGAATGGAATGGTGTCCAATGGCAGGATACTTGTTGTTTGTCTCTTCATTCGTCATCAAGAGAGGCAACACATTTGTGGCATGACCAAATTTACAAATTTGTATGTAAAAAACTTCCCTTTAGAATTTAATGACGATGACGTGCATCAAGAGTTTGCACCATTTGAGGAGATTACTGGTGCTATAGTCATAAAAGATGGTGATGGAAACCAGAATGTGCTATAGAAGCCGTTAAAAAGCTTAATGGTAAGATTGTCAAGGATATGAATATGTATGTTGGGAGAGCGCAAAAAAAGGCGGAAAGAGAAGCTGAGCTCAGAGCCAAGTTTATGCGTGATAGAGTTGAGAAATTCAGAAAGTTTGAAGGGCTCAATTTATACATAAAAAATCTAGACAATAGTATTGACAATGTACACCTTAGAAACTAATTTGAAATCCCGCAAAGTCTCTCCGAAGTCTCTATTTGTTTAATGGTGGGTATTTTTATTTCTTAGTATCATGTTTGATTAGTTGTGTTGTTAACATTTTTGTAGGTTATGGTTGATTCACAAGGAAGGAGCATAAAGAATCTAGACTATAGTATTGATAGTGTACACCTTAGAAACTTATTTGAAAACTTTGGTGAAATAGCATCCTGCAAGGTAATCTCGATTTGTTTAATTGTGGGTATTTTTATTTCTTAGTATCATGTTTCATTAGTTGTGTTGTTAACATTTTTGTAGATTATGGCTGATTCACAAGGAAGGAGCATGGGTTATGGCTTTGTTTCATTTAAATCTGTTGAAGCTGTCCACAAAGCTGTAAGCTCAATACTTTTTATTTTTTGAGATGTTGTTTTCTGTTCCAGCTAAATCGTTTTCATTATTAGATAACCTTGAATAATTGTGGTAGATTGACAAAATGAATGGGAAAATGGTTGGAAAAATCCTTTATATGTTTGTGTAGCTAAACGCAAGGAGGAAAGAAGAGCAATACTAGTGGTAAGTCTTAATTGTTATTTCATAATTGTTTTTTGTGTCGCACATAACCAGTCAGTTTTTTGTTTGATCTGACTTGGTCATTTTACATTTGCTTGAGCATGTGTCCTTAACACTGAAATGAAATTGGTGTGCGTCCTGAACTGCTTGATGTATAAAGATCCAATATATGTTTAGTTCTTCATGCATAACAAACAAATAAAATTATGTACTCCCTCCGTTCGGAAATATAAGATGTTTTAGCTTTGTGAAGCTAATGTATCTAGACATGTTTTAGTGTATAGATTCGAGTGAACATATACACTAAAAGATGTCTAGATACATTCGCTTCACAAAGCTAAAACATCTTATATTTCTGAACGGAGGGAGTAATAACTACCAATATGATTAATACTTGTCACTAAATATTGAGTCTACAATGCTTATAATATCCCATCCGTGTGCGAACTTTGTACAAAGAACACTACAAACTTTGATATCTAATACTTTATTTCCAGACACACTTTGCTTGTCTTCAAAATGTAGGGCTTGTAGCACCCTCAATACCCCAGAATGTTGCTCCCCGTCAGTTATACTCTAGTCTGGTAGCACCAATCATGTTCTCACCACAGTTCTCAGGCTTTGGGTATCATCACTATACACAACCGCCTATCTATCCACTAATCAATCTTGGTGGCTCTAACGTGAAGATGCCATACAACATGATGGGGACAATTCACAATGGCCAGAGGGTGGGTGCTTGGCGTGGGGTGGGTCAAGAAATCCTTCAACAACATCAGGTATTTATATCAAAAGTGGTCCTTCTATTAGTGTTTTGTTAAATCCTTGACAAACATGATCTTTGCAAAGTGTGTCTCATGGATCCATGTTCATGTTCAGATTACTGCAGCAAGTAATGACTTCATTTGACTTACTTTGCTTTTACTTTGCAGAGAGTTCACCGAAATATCAATCAAGATATCACATACTTGGCAAATAATATGAATGGACCTGCCAATGCTCCGATGGTTTCCCCAGATTTCTCGACTCCTGTTGTGGCCCAGAGTTTGGCACAAACAGATAGTATTGTCCTTGCTATAGATGTTCAAGACAGTAGCAACCTTACCACTGGTCTAGCTTATGCTGACCAGGAGAAACAACATCTGGTGAGGAAGATCTAACTCTACTTTTCCATCTTGCAAAATATAAATATTTGCAATTATATTTAGCTTGCTAATTTAACAATATACATTTAGCTAGCATGATCATAATTACCATTCATTGTAGGAAGGGTAGATTTCAGTTTGATCATTCGTTTCTTTTGGTTTCACAGAGTCTGAGAGAGAAAATGTACCATTTGGTTGAACAACTTGAGCCAAAACTCACTAGGAAGGTAACCTAGATACTGCCTGAGCTCGACGAGACTGAAGACTTTCGCTTTATGGATTCTGCAAATGATCTCCGAGAAAAAGTTTCCCAAGTAATGGAATCTCTGCGGCGAAGCAAAGCAGAAGACACATGTGACGATGCTACCTCACTTGCACACTATCGTCCTCGAGTTCTTCCAGCCACGCAGCTGATATCCCTTCCGCGCCCTCGTCCTTTAGTGCTTAAGCAATGAATTCTAGCATCGCTATTGTCTTGTATACCAAACTCTACAGTTCAGTTCGACTGATTTGAATGTCGTTAATTGTTTCTAAGTTTTTACCTGTGATGATGCACAATTGTTTATGGATACAATTCTTAAGTGGATTCGAAGTTTGATTTTTCTTCATTAATATATCCATCAAGGTATACTTATGCATTTTTTCTTAGGTTACACCTTAAACATTTCAACCAAATTTAGGAGTAACTTCCGATTAAAATTTGGGCACCTACCGTCTTCCTTTGCCAGAGTTGTTTGTAGTGTTTCAGATCAGCAAAAAGCTAATTGTCTAATGACTTCAGCTTAATACTAGTTATGAAGTATACAACGAGAACAATAAAAAAGAACACTTCTATACACACAGAACAAGTAAAAAAAGCATTGCATCCTTACGTTCTGGCTTAAGTTGTTTCAACACACCAACCCGTAGGTATGAAGTCATCAATACAAAGCCCGCCACTCAGGTAACTAGCCGTCTGATTGAGGACTCTCTCGATCACATTATTGGGGATCCTTTACTTCTACCATAGGGGAATTCCTCTCTTTAGCCCAATCCCAAAAGCGTTTTTAATCTAGAAAAAAATAAGGGGGTTAATTGGAGACATCTTGTAATAATCCAATCCAAAGCTGGCTTGATAAACAAACTATTGAAGATTTTCCGATATATCGGATAATCTCCTCCAATCACCTTGAATACCCAGAGACACTAGAAGTAACCAAGGTTCAAGGAAATCTCCAACGCGGGCACATAAATTAGACATAAATTGTGTTTGATTTGGTCTGTTGTAACACACCGAAACAGTCCCCGCATCATCCGCATGGGCGACAAGGGCGGCGACCCGCACCATCACCGCTCGTCTTCCGCCTCTGCGCTACTCCCATCTCCGCCATCGGATGACGCCGCTGGGCAAAGCCTGGCAGCCGACGGCGGGAGCGGGGCATCGTCCCACCATGGTGATAGTACCAAACAAGGTTTGTTGAGGTTGCCCGAGATCGAGGGATCTGGGTGTGGCGAATGGCGTGTTGGCACCGCCGTCTTCGGGTTCCTGCGTCAGGACGGCTTTAGCGGTTGCTATTGAGGCCTGTTAGTTGAGTCTGCCGTTGTCTTCTTGGCAGAAGATCCATGGATCTGGTAGATCCGGTGTCGGTGTGTTGGTGAGTCTGCCTACAGCGGCCACACACGTCGAACACAAGCCCTCCAATACATCAATAAAGGAGGATGAAGAATCTAGATCAGCATACATGGTGATAGGGGCCTTGTCCATGAGCCTGGCTTTGTCTAGATTCATGGCGACGATGGCCTTGTGCCCTTGTGCATGGTGTGGTTCCGGCGGATCTGCCAGCACTTATGTCCTACAGGCAGATCCGGACTATTGGCGTCTGGTGGTGGTGATGCAAGGTAGTAGGATGCGGTGGAAAAGCTGTCATCAACGGCAGCACACTGAGGCCTCCTTTGAATAATAGGATTTGTATAGGAATTATGTAGGATTTGAATCCTATGGGAAAGTTTTCTACACACATATTTGATTCATAGGAACATATCCTATAGGAAATAATCCTATAGGAATCTAGTAGTGTAAATCCTATAGGAAAAAGCATTAGGTCATACCTCATGGAAAAATTCCTTTGCTACAATCAAAGCCACTTTATTTTCCTATAGGATTCAAGTAGGCATGACATTCCAATCCCATGTCTTTCCTATTCCTATGGTTTTCCTATCCTATGAATCAAAGAAGCCCTGATTTGTCACGCCGGTGGACGGTGGCAGATTTGTCACGACGCCGTCCTCTTTTTGTGCTCTGCATGGCTGGCTGGACTAACTCAACAATGGGCACCGGTCTTATGGCCACAAACTAGTTTGTAATTCGCTCTACGGCTGGTGATGGCATCATGGTAAATGATGGCAGCAACTCTTTGTCTTCGTGACATTATTTGCATTGTCATGGTTGGGCTGCTTGGTAATGTTATATGTTGATCCAAATTCTACAAAATAAAGGCTAACTTTTGACGAGCGGAGCGAGACCCATTGATGTCTACGCACTTCTATTCTTGTAGACACTTGTTGGACCTCCAAGTGCAGAGGTTTGTAGAACAGTAGCAAGTTTCCCTTAAGTGGATCACCCAAGGTTTATCGAACTCAGGGAGGTTAGAGGTCAAAGATATCCCTCTCAAGCAACCCTGCAATTACGATACAGAAAGTCTCTTGTGTCCCCAACACACCCAATACGCTTGTCAGACGTATAGGTGCACTAGTTCGGCGAAGAGATAGTGAAATACAAGTGGTATAGATGATTATAAGTAGCAAACGTGGTGTGAAATAAATATTGCTGCGAGCAAACAAGTAATAAAATAGCAAGTAAACGGTATGCAAAGCTTGGAAACAAGGCCTAGGGATCATACTTTCACTAGTGGACACACTCCCAACAATATAACATGACTGAACAAGTAACTTCTCTTGCTAAGGTACTCTAAATTACTCTCCTATTGAATAACACTAATCACTGTGTAGTGGCTACGGAAGCACCCCTTAAAGTTCATCAAGTACTTGACAAACACCACTCATAGAGATAAACAAATCAGATCACAACTCAAGATAGAAATCATTGCAACTTAAACCAAGTACTAACACGGTGCACACACTGTCAACATTACACCATGAAAGGAGGAATAGATCACTCAAACTATCATAGCAATAATTATTCTCATAATCCACAAGAGATCACAATCATAGCCTAAACCAAGTACCACCATGATCCACGCACTGTCACCGTTACACCATGGCAGGAGGAATAGATTACTTTAATAATCACCACTAGAGTACACTAAATATCTGAATAATAACATGTACTTGTTCAACATGATACAAAGCTCACGATCACATAAAGATCATATCATGGGAGAGAGAGGTGAACCACATAGCTACCGGTAGAGCCCTTAGCCCCGGGGATGAACTACTCCCTCCTCATCATAGGAGACAGCAAGGTTGATGGAGATTGCGGTGAGGTCGATGGAGACGGCGGAGACGGCGATGGAGACCGATGGAGATGGCTCCGGGGGCACTTCCCCGTCCCGGCAGGGTGCCGGAACAGAGACTTCTGTCCCCCGAAATTCGTCGGTGGCGGCGGCGGAGCTACGGAACTCTTTCTGGAAATCTGATCGGGCTTAGGTTTTTCCGTCCCGAGGCTTCTTATAGGCGAAGGGGCGATGTCAGGGGGCTGCCAGGGCCTCCTCACACGGGCCCGGCGCGGCCAGGGGTAGGGCCGCGCCACCCCTGTGTGTGGGGCCCTGGTGGCCCCTCTCCGTCTCTCCTTCGGATGTCTGGAAGCTTCCGGGTAAAATAAGACTTCAGGAACTTGTTTCGTCCAATTCCGAGAATATTTCCTGTGTATCACTTCTGAAACACAAAAACAGCAGAAAACAGGAAACTGGCACTGTGGCACTTCGTTAATAGGTTAGTTCCGGAAAATGCATAAAAGTGCCACTAAGTGTAACGAAACAATAGGCAAATGGTGTAAACACAAGCATGGAGCATCAAAAATTATAGATACGCTTGAGACGTATCAAGCATCCCCAAGCTTAACTCCTGCTCGTCCTCGAGTAGGTAAGTGATAACAAAAGAATAATTTTTGAGGTGACATGCACCTACACAATCTTGATCAAATATGTAAGCATTGGTGAGCTAGGATCAATAGAACTTAAAACATGGGCATGAAAGATATAATCATGACAATAAGAACTTAGCAACCATGTTGTAAACATGCAAATGAACACAAACAAAAGATCATGATAATGAAACAATGAAAGTCAAACGTGTGTTCAAATCATAAGGAAAAACATACAAATGGTTTTCAGCTTGTCCTTCAAAGAGAGCAAAACATAAATGCATAGGACACCTCAAAGTTTAGGAGGGCGACTAGATACAAATAATTTAAGAACAAGTGAAACCAACAATATGAATCAATCAATGAACTTTGGGACAATGCATATCACACTAAGAATGACAACTATGCTCTCTTAATGGTGCATAAAGAAAGAAGGTGGTGACTCAACATAAAAGTAAAAGAAAGGCCCTTCGCAGAGGGAAGCAGTGATTGCAAGTTTTATAACCTTCAAAAATTATGGTACTTACCGGCTTTGAGCTCTCATTGCCCCCATCATAAGCATCTTGAATGGTTAAAGTTAATGCGAGAACAGTTATGATGCATATGCTTGACAAATCATAAGTTGAAAACCTCATGTCCCGTGAATACAAGTACCCAAACCATGCTAGTTTACTTAGAGTCCCAAGCAAGGCTCTTGTCATTGTAAGTATATGCATATCATTGAGAACCGCCAATGGGGTACCTCCGTGCCCGATGTCATGGAACAAGCCCACACCAAAATGACAGGACAAGTAGACAATGAACACCTCGACATCTCTTTTATTTGCTATATTGTTTAGCTTTTTATTGTGAGATGCGTCGTCGAATGTTCACCATGGGTATGCTGCAAATTTCCACCATGAATTATGCATGGCTTAGATTGGCGGCCCGGCGTTTCCCTAACACATATAAAAACTCCATGATCCTCACAAGATTCCCAATTCATTTCACACAGCGGGCATCCATAAACAAAAGATCACGATATCAACTCAAATAGGAAGTGCAATGTTGAAAGCTTGCCCCATGACGGCATGGTTGGGCTAGAATCCAACTTACAACTTGTAAGCATAACAACTCAACATAAAAGACCACAATGTCAAATTTTTAGAACAGGAAAAAGTAAAGTGTGCCTTCCGGTTCGTGAGAGCTTTACTGACCGAATTTCGCATAACACTGGTAAGAGTTTAATTTGAAGAGAATATAAAAGCGAGTCAAATTTACTTGGAATAGCAAATTGCTAGTAGGTATGTATGGTGGACACAATGGAAAACTTTGGCTTTTAGGAGTTGGATGCACGAGTAGAGCTCATACTCAGTACAAGGCGAGGGCTAGCAAAAGACTGGGAGCGACCAACTAAGAGAGCAGTAATGGCCATAATCATGCAAAGTGACAAAGCGACATTAAAAGAAGCATACGATGGCATCAAAAGTCAAAAACTATATGATCATGAAGGCTAATGGCGACTTTGGAAGAGTCTAACATGTGTGAGCATGCGCCAAGTCAACCCAAATAAAGCATCAAGGAGAAAACCAAAATAATGCTTCCATATAATTAAAACAACGCATGATTTTTTCAAAGGCTCATTAAGCAATCTCAGTTATTTGAGACAAGTCATGCTACAGCAAAATCACTAAGCATACTATCAAAAAGACATCAAGCATGACATGCAAAAGCCTAGGCCGCAGTCTACACAAGCTCCTTCTTGTACCACTTTTTTGCATAAAGCTTTTTCTCTTTTCCAACACCATTCAAACTTTTTTTATAAACACCTCTTTTGATGAAAACCAATAAAGATCAGAGGCAAAAATACACCTTGATGAAAAGATATAACAAGGTCTGAACGCAAATCAAGGCGAAAACAAAAACCAAAAGCAGTAGCAGAAAAAGAAGAACACTCGGTGAACGATAAGAGTGAAAAACTGAGTGTTCTTAGCAAATGAAAACGAGTTCATCTCCTCCAAAAGAAACATGATGTGATCTAACCATTTATTGCAGAAAACAAAACTAAACTAACTAAGAAAACTAAAACAACTGACGCTCCAAGAAAAACACATAGTGCATGAAGCAATAAAAATATAGTGTCTTGAAAGGTGACCTGATTTTTGCCGATGAAGAAGGGGTGCCTCGGGGGCATCCCCAAGCTTTGACGCTTGTACTTCTTGGATATTTCTTGGGGTGATGCATGGGCATCCCCAAGCTTGAGCTTTTGTCCATTCTTCAACTCATCTCATCATTCTCCAATCCCTACACTTGAAAACTTCCTTCATACAAAACTAAACACAATTCTATTAGCAACATTAGTGTAAGCATAAAATATATTCAACCTCTTTTAGCTTCAGGTTTCAACCCAAAACCACCACATATAAAGTATATACTACTGTAGCAACTTCCACAAGAGTTCTATGATAAAAAAGAACTCAAAAGAAAGCGATAAAGTGGCAAAAACAAATATTGGCAGAAATCTGTCAAAACTGAACAGCTGACAAAGGTCGAATTTTTGAGGGATTTTCTGTTGCTCAAATCAAAAAGTGTTCAACTAAGAAAAGTTTGGATATAACCTGGGGCATATGCACAAGAAATCGCAGGTCCAAAAGATAAACAGAGAATTTTCACGAATTTTTACGGTGCAGCACCGAAAACTGTTTCAGGACAGCAACATCCCCAAATCTTACCTCACTCAAATTAGAGGCTTCCCTTGGCACAACAACGAAATAAAAAGGATAAGGAGCGGTTATTACAGTAGTAATAACTTCCAAGACTCAAATAAAAGAAAAGGTACTGAAAATAAACAATGGGTTATCTCCCAAGAGTGCTTTTCTTTAACGCCTTTGAGCTAGGCGCAGTAATTTGCAAAGATGCTCATGTGGGCGCCATATAAGAGCTTGAGGCAAAGGCGCCATATAGGAATTTAAAGCAATAGAGAGCATCAAAAAGCAAGTATGGAACACATTTAAATCTAAACCACTTCCTATGAAAAATAGTCTTGTAAAGAGACAAATCATGAAAGCGCAAAGCAAAAAGCATAGGAAGGCAAAACAAGTATAACTTCAAGAATTGCAATATAAAGAGGGGAAACTCAATATTGTTGAGATCCATCAAACCATGTTTCCCTCTCTCATAGTAACTTTCAGTAGCATCATGAATAGAACTAACAATATAACTGTCATTTAAAGCATCCCTATCATGAGCCACATGCATAAAAGGATTAATACTCCCTACTTGAACAATAGTAGTAGGAGCAGATTCAACAGAATAATTATTCTCATCACCATAATCATCAAAGACAGGAGGCATATTGTAATCATAACTAATTTTATCCTCAATAGTAGGTGAACTGAAAATATTATACTCATCATCATAAACTAGAGAACTACTATGTCGCAAAGCATACTCATCAAACATATCATCATAAGAAGGAACATGGATAGCACTAATGGTACAACAATTATTAACCTTAGAATTGGTACCAAAAAGATTTTCAATATCAAAAGTAGAGTGCTTTTCCCAATCATGATCACTAACATAGGTAACAGGCATAGGAATATCATCCCAATCAGAATTATCATAATCTATAGCAGGATCATAAAGCTTAAGGGAAGATACCGTGTCCTCTCGCCTTTTACTCCTCCTCTTCTTCTTCTTCTTCTTACTCTTCTTACTCTCTCCTTTAGGAGGAAGAGACTTGAAGGACATCTTCTCCACATATTCTTTAGGAGGGAAAGGCATCTTCTCCTCATAATCTGGTTTGCTGACAGAAACAACAGAAGAAACTTTGGAGGATTCCTCCTCTCTATTAATAATATCGAAACATCTATTAGTCCTGTCATAGCTTGGCAAAACATCATGTTTAATAAGATCTTGTAAGTAAGTATTTGCAAGGCAATCTTTAGCACAATA
This sequence comes from Dactylis glomerata, assembly GCA_007115705.1. Lineage (NCBI taxonomy): Eukaryota > Viridiplantae > Streptophyta > Magnoliopsida > Poales > Poaceae > Dactylis > Dactylis glomerata. Next base: position 1,233,770 of record QXEO01000659.1, read on the forward strand.
GAGATGACAACCAACAAGGGTGCTATTAATATCAACATCATTCATGTCTATCAAAGCAAGCTTTCTAGATATCTCTTCACAATTCAAAAACAAAGTAAGCTCATCATGCTGATTGAGAGTAATCTTATCATCACAATACAAATCTGCGGTACTCGTTCGATTAATTGGACATTGAAAATTAAAGTGACCTTTTTCACCACAAAATTCACAAAGAAAAGGATAAAGCTCACAAACCCATTCACCAAGCACATCTAGATCCTTGAGCCACATGCTGGTTTCTTCATTTACGTGGGTGATGCAATAATCTTCCTTGTTGTAACTCTGTTCACAAGGTCTATGTACTCCACAAAAATTAACATGCTTATAAGAAATAGTACTTTTAGAAGTTTGAGCATGTTTATTGCAATCATCAATAACAATATCACTTTCTATGCAAGTATCCTTAAAAGGTTCATGATACACGTCCCCATTTCCTTTAGGAACATTCATATGGGAAGCAAAGGCTTTAAAGCAATCAACCATAATTTGAGGATCAAGACCATATTTAGCACTAAGCTCTTGAAAATCAGCAGTTTCAGCGAAAGACTTAATGCAATCAAACTCATAATTCATACCTGATCCTTTACCTTTGTCGTTTTTCCATCCTTCAGCATTCTCTTGTATACGGTCAAGAAGTTTCCACTTAGCATCTTCCTTCATATGAGTGAATGATCCAAAGCAAGAAGCATCCAAATAATCCTTATCAGGAAGAGTAAGCCGTGCATAAAAATTATCAATAACAATATTACGGGGAAGATCATGAATAGGACATTTATGCATTAGTAACTTCAATCTTCCCCACGCTTGGGCAATGCTTTCTCCCTCATGAGGCCAAAAATTATATATCTGATTACGATCTTTATGAATCTCACTTGGAGGATAGAATTTAGAATAAAAGAGAGGTACAATTTCCTCCCAGCCAATAGATGGACCATCTTCAAGCAGCCGATACCATTCCTCAGCTCTGCCTTTCAGTGACAAAGAGAATAACTTCTTCTTAACTTGGTTCATTGAAATACCTGCACACTGGAACAACTCGCATAATTCATGTATAAAAAGCAAATGATCACCAGGATGGACAGTTCCATCTCCAAAATAGCAGTTATCCATAACACGCCTAACAATTTTCATAGGTATTTCAAAAGGATGAGGAGCACAAGCATCATTAGAAACATCACATATGGGAGATAAAATATCATCAGAGCAAACTTTCTCCACTAAAGCTAGGGGACTAAAAATATCATACTCAACAAAACCAGCTTCCCCAAGCTTAGACTTTTCTATAGCATTAGCATTAACAGTATTCAAAGCATTCGTACTAATAACATTGCTATGCGAAATAGGCTCCAAAGGTTTTTCAATTTTCTCTTCAAATCTAAAATCAGGAAAAAGACTAAAGAACTCTTTGTTTTCCATTAAGCCTAACTAGTGAAAATAAAAACAAGAAACAAAAAGATGTAATTGCAGAATCTAAAGGAAATAACTCCGAGTACTCACACAGGAGGATGCGAGTACCTTTTACCTTACCTCCCCGGCAACGGCGCCAGAAAAGAGCTTGATGTCTACGCACTTCTATTCTTGTAGACACTTGTTGGGCCTCCAAGTGCAGAGGTTTGTAGAACAGTAGCAAGTTTCCCTTAAGTGGATCACCCAAGGTTTATCGAACTCAGGGAGGTTAGAGGTCAAAGCTATCCCTCTCAAGCAACCCTGCAATTACGATACAGAAAGTCTCTTGTGTCCCCAACACACCCAATACGCTTGTCAGACGTATAGGTGCACTAGTTCGGCGAAGAGATAGTGAAATACAAGTGGTATAGATGATTATAAGTAGCAAACGTGGTGTGAAATAAATATTGCTGCGAGCAAACAAGTAATAAAATAGCAAGTAAACGGTATGCAAAGCTTGGAAACAAGGCCTAGGGATCATACTTTCACTAGTGGACACACTCCCAACAATATAACATGACTGAACAAGTAACTTCTCTTGCTAAGGTACTCTAAATTACTCTCCTATTGAATAACACTAATCACTGTGTAGTGGCTACGGAAGCACCCCTTAAAGTTCATCAAGTACTTGACAAACACCACTCATAGAGATAAACAAATCAGATCACAACTCAAGATAGAAATCATTGCAACTTAAACCAAGTACTAACACGGTGCACACACTGTCAACATTACACCATGAAAGGAGGAATAGATCACTCAAACTATCATAGCAATAATTATTCTCATAATCCACAAGAGATCACAATCATAGCCTAAACCAAGTACCACCATGATCCACGCACTGTCACCGTTACACCATGGCAGGAGGAATAGATTACTTTAATAATCACCACTAGAGTACACTAAATATCTGAATAATAACATGTACTTGTTCAACATGATACAAAGCTCACGATCACATAAAGATCATATCATGGGAGAGAGAGGTGAACCACATAGCTACCGGTAGAGCCCTTAGCCCCGGGGATGAACTACTCCCTCCTCATCATAGGAGACAGCAAGGTTGATGGAGATTGCGGTGAGGTCGATGGAGACGGCGGAGACGGCGATGGAGACCGATGGAGATGGCTCCGGGGGCACTTCCCCGTCCCGGCAGGGTGCCGGAACAGAGACTTCTGTCCCCCGAAATTCGTCGGTGGCGGCGGCGGAGCTACGGAACTCTTTCTGGAAATCTGATCGGGCTTAGGTTTTTCCGTCCCGAGGCTTCTTATAGGCGAAGGGGCGATGTCAGGGGGCTGCCAGGGCCTCCTCACACGGGCCCGGCGCGGCCAGGGGTAGGGCCGCGCCACCCCTGTGTGTGGGGCCCTGGTGGCCCCTCTCCGTCTCTCCTTCGGATGTCTGGAAGCTTCCGGGTAAAATAAGACTTCAGGAACTTGTTTCGTCCAATTCCGAGAATATTTCCTGTGTATCACTTCTGAAACACAAAAACAGCAGAAAACAGGAAACTGGCACTGTGGCACTTCGTTAATAGGTTAGTTCCGGAAAATGCATAAAAGTGCCACTAAGTGTAACGAAACAATAGGCAAATGGTGTAAACACAAGCATGGAGCATCAAAAATTATAGATACGTTTGAGACGTATCACCCATTGCTGGGAGGCTTAGGCCGAGAGGCTTCTAACGAGTGGTATAGATTGTTACCGCCACCTATATATATTTCTTGTAAGCCGCTGGTTATGGTTTATCGCATTATAAGATAACCCACGGTGTTTGTAAACACTTCCGATATAGTGAAGTTTTGCTGGCTGGCGCCTGTGATTTTTTACTTCTCTTTGTTGGAGAGGGTTTTCTACGTTAAAATCTTGTGTCTCCTTGATATGATTTCTTCTCGTTCTTCGTTATTTCCTATCGCATTTTAATATCCATGTCGACAGTATGTGAAGGTGCTCATCATAGTAATCTGCTTATTGCGACATCGATATTGAACTTCGTCGACCCTAAAGATGCTCAGACATGTCTGTGAATCTCGTGCATAATTTGCATAATGTTCTCGACAAGGCATGTAAGAAGGCGCACGGGCGTTTGGTTCTTGTTTGGAGTTGGCATGACAAAATGTGATGTGTGCAATTGATCACTCCAACATGTTTTTTTGAATTCTTTTCTTTTCAGCTGTGTGCATCCTCGATATCTTGATTTTTTCTTGACATTATGTTGTTGCAGAGTCTGGGTGTAATTGTCAACTTGATAATATGTTGCCCTTTATCGAATAAAAATTGCTGGATGCGCGGACAGGCATGGACACATTGTCCTCCTGTTGTCCGTGTGGGTCACACGGTGACCCAAACTGGGGCACCCATTTTTAACCTTTTTATTTCAAGATAAAAGTAATTGCACATAAAGCAGACATAAATTAAAAGTAAACTAGAATTTTACATAAAGGTATAGAAATGTTAGATAATCTAGGGTTTCCATGCCATTGGTGGTCTAATCCCTATCATCTTCGTCCTATCAGTGGCCTAGTCCTAGTCGATGTCGCTCTCGATTATGATGGCAAACAATGTCTGGGACACTTGAGTCGCTCAGCGGGCGGGCGAGGGCCATGATGACCAGGGCTCCTAAGGGGAGAACATCATCGGCGGGCTTGCCGGTGCTGCAATAACAATACTCACCGCTCCCTATCACAGGATACCTCCTGTGTTGTTGCGTCCCTCTCAGCCCTTGCCACGGCCTCCAGGGCGGCCTTCTCTTAGCCTGACTAGCAACCTCCTTGGTCATCACCTCGATGACATACAGGCGCAGGGCCAAGGCTAGCTCAGGCAACTGTGCGAGCTTGTCGAGGTCGCTCTCCACAATGGCGGCCGCAAAGTCCTAGTCCTCCTTCTCTAGCAATGGCGGAGCATGCTAAATCTGTGTGGGTAGATGACGTATCCCATCTATCACATGTGCATGTCACCATCGGATGATGCCACCCATGAGTCCTAGAGTCCGTGTCCTCCTCACTATCGTTGTCGTCAACCCAGGATCCTCATGCCTCAGCATCAAAGAAGGTTCTTTATTGAAGAATGTGTTTACCAAAACTCTGGAGCCAAACAGTGACAACAAAGGCTTGAATGACCTATTCTTTTACTTTGGCACAATTCTTTCATGTGAAGTGGCCACTGAATTAAATGGACACTTAAAATGATATGGGTTTATTCAGTTCGATGATGAGAAATCTGCTAAGGATGCCATCAATGGCCTGAATGGAATGTTGTCCAATGGAAGGATACTTGTTGTCTGTCTCTTCATTTGTTATCATGACATGAAGCACATTTTTGGACTAAGCAAATTTATAAATGTGTATGTAAAAAACTTCCTTGTGGAATTTAATGACAATGACCTCCATCAATAGTTTGCACTATTTGGGGAGATTACAAGTGATGTAGTCATAAAAGATGTTGATGGAAAATCCAGATGTTTTGGGTTTGTTAACTACGGGAAACCAGAATGTGCTATAGAGGCCATTAAATATCTTGATGGAAATATGGTCAAGGATATGCATTTGTATGTTGGGAGAGCTCAAAAAATGCTGAAAGACAAGCTGAGCTCGGAGCCAAGTTTATGTGTGATAGTAGTGAGAAATTCAAAAGGTTTGAAGGGCTCAATCTGTACATTAAGAATCTGTATTACAATATTGACAATGTACACATCAGGAACTTATTTGAAAACTTTGGTGAAATAGCATCCTGCAAGGTAATCTATCTCTTTAATGGTTGTTTTTTATTTCTTAGTGTCATGTGTCACTGGCGGTTTTGTTGACATTTTTTTGGCTATGGATGAAGAAGCATGGGTTATGGCTTTGTTTCATTTCAAACTGTTGAGTATGTCCATAAAGCCGTAACTTCACTACTTTTATGTTTTGAGATGGTGTTCTTTTTTTTCAACTAAATCGTCTCAATTATTAGATAACCTTGAATAATTGTGTGGTAGATTGACAGAATGAATGGGAAAATGTTTGGAAAGATACCTTGGTATGTTTGTGTAGCTCACACATGGAGGAAAGAAGAGCAATACTAGTGACATGGATATGTCCTTCGGGTACCCACGGATTAGTATACCGGGTCCGGCCCATTAAGGAAGTGGACAAGTACAAGGACTCAAAGATTGACTTGGAGACGAAGAAGGAAGGTTCTAATCCGTATTCGACTAGGATACTTGTAAATCCTAGCCTGGTTGCATATATAAAGCCAGGCAGGGGCGCCCCTAGAGAGATATCTAAGACAAGTTACATCGACATCGAGAGCTAGAACATACAAGATAGATTAGACATAGATAAGATACAAAATTCCGCCTACGGCAGCCCACTGTAAACACCATTTTGATCATATACTAGATTGCTAGCAGGATGCAGCGATCCTCCATCGCGGGGACATGAACCTGGGTACGTCGTGTGCCAATCTCGATCCCGGAATCTCTAGTCGTTGCTCTTCCCCCGATCCTAAGTCCTTCATGTAGGACATTTGTCGAGTTAACCCTCGTCAACTAGCGATAACTCTTAATTCTTATTTCATATACATTTTTTGTCGCACATAACCAATCACTTTTTTATTTGACTTTGTAATTTTACATTTGCTTGAACATGTGTCCTTAACACTAAAATAACATTGGTGTCCATCCTCGACTAGTTTATGTATAGAGATTCAATATGTGCTTAGTTCTTCATGCATACATACAAATAAAATTGTGTAATAACTACCAATGTGATGGATACTTGTGTCACTAAATATTAAATTTGTTATTGGAGAAAATGCTTATAATATCCCATCCTCGACTACTTGAAAGAACAGTGGAAGGAGAACACCGCAAACTTCAATATTGACCACTTTCTTTGTAGGTACACTTTCCTCGTCTTCAAAATGTAGGGCTTGTAGCACCTGCAATACCTCAGAATGTTGCTCCCCGTCAGTTCTACTCTAGCCCGGTAGCACATATCTTGTTCTCACCGCAGGTCTCAGGCTTTGGGTATCAGCACTGTACACGACCGCCTATCTATACATTAATCAATCTTGGTGGCTCTAACGTGATGTGGGGTCCCCAAACTAGCCGTCCGAAGCTCTCGTTATACTTACAATTCACTATCCCAAAAATGCACATTAATCCACATAACCTAGTTGATACCAAACACAACATTCATTACAATACCAAATTTAAAGTCTTACAAATGGTAACATGGTCAAGTCTTACATAAAATGTCTCGAGGACAAGTTCACACTTCATGGCTACAGACAAGCATTCAAAAGCATCGACAATGGGTCTAGTGGCACCTCATAATCCTAGAGGCAACGGACTGATCTACGGCCTAGTTAACGTCTTCCCCATCAAACACTTATTCTTCATCAAAATCCTCCTCAAAGTCTAGACAAGTTGCAACTTTAGTAAATTTTCAGGTCCATAGGAGTTACGAAAATGAAATGAAAAATCAGGCACTAAAAAGTGATTTGCAGATTTCAGCAACTCGAAATAAGTATTGCAACCTTAAAACATCAAGATGGGTAAAACTTGGCACTTTATTTTATGCTACATTAGACACACTAAAACAAACTTTCTTCCTACACAGCAAGGACACAAAAAGAAGACACAAAAGAAATTACTCTATTTTAAGAGCAACAAACACAAAACCGAAAAAGTAAATACTACTGGGTTGCCTCCCGTAAAGTGCTTTCTTTATAGCCATATAGCTAGGAGTCATACCTTTTTCTTTCAAGTTGGGAAAGTGTCATAAGGGCACTTTTACTTATGAACATTAATCTTCTTCCTTGAAAAGTGCATGATACACTTCTTGTGTGTGGGAATAGAAACTTCACATTTCCTTGTTTAGAGTCAATAATTGCACCTGTTGTTCTAAAAAAAGGTCTTCTAAGGATTATATGACTTGAGGTATTGCTCCTCATGTCCATAATGACAAAGTCAACAGGTATGAAATTCATATGGAGTTCAATCATAACATTATCAATTCAACATAAGGCATGCTTGGTAGAATCATCAGCAAGTAATAAATCAATGTCGCATTTTTCCAATTTCTCAAGAAAATCATATAAATCTTTAGAGAGAATATTAAAACTTGTTCCCAAGTCTAATATAGCATGACTTTTTTTGAAGCTTATATAGCATGATTTGACTCTTTTTATACAGCAATAAGTAATTTTGGGATCCACACATCCCCAAGCTTAGGTGCTATCATAGCCTCATTATTATATCTTTGTATCTTCTCCTTAATGACATGATTGGCTATGTAGGATCCAAAACCAGTTTGATGAATATTGAAAGAGGGATCATTAGTAAAGCTTTGCAATATATTGATAAGTTCATTCAAACTACATTTATCAAGATCAAGTAGATGTTCATTAATGTTATCGCTGAGCATTTTTACTTCTCTACTTATTTTTCTTCAACTTGTTTTTCTTTTACAAAATCTTCATACTTAAAAACATCGCCAGCACGTCCTAAAAACTTGCCCATAAAAAATATTTTCTTGTTAACATTGTCAATAAGACTTTCTTTAATTTTAACATGATATTCTATAGCTATTACTTTCTTTCCTAAATCATTGAAACACTTATTGTAATTCTTGAGCTTAGAACGAGTATAAGTACAAAGATTACTTATTTCTTCCCTACTAGGAGCTTTCTTAATGGATTCTTGAAGATTATTGGCCACTATTTCCAACTCTTTCTTCAATTGTTGAAGCTTAATTTCTTCTTTTATTTTACCATAATTTCCTAACAAGCATATCAAGGTATATTTTGCAAAACAGGGGTAGCCAGTGGCAAAGCGTCCATTTGTTAAACCATCTAGAAATAACCTACCCCAAGCGCTCATTCCTTTGTACAATTTTATTATTATTATACTTTGAGTGTGCACCTTAGGGCTATTTTCTACATTCTCTTGCATTCAATACCAAGCTTTCATTAAAGATTCTTCAGGATACTTCTTAAAGCTTTTAACCTCATCATTAACAACTACCATATTTTTGTTTGAACTAGTGGAAGCCATCTAGAACAATTTCAAGGATTTTGCGTGTATAAGCAAAAACAAAAAGATTTAAAGACAAAAACAAGAAAAATAGGAATGCTTTTGCAAATCTAAAAGAACGAGATGACTCATAGTGGTCCAACCTCCCTAGGCTTAGGAAGTTGCACGACGCTAGAAAGAGTGTTGGATCGTCAGAAAATAGCCTTCGCTCACAGAAGCTTGCAGTTTTAAATGCTTTTCTTTGTTCCCCAGCAACGGCGCTAGAAAATAATGGCATTAACGTGGGAATACAGATAGCACAATCTTTTTGCTGCTCCTCGGCAATGGCGCCAGAAAATAGTCTTGATGATACTAATCAATGTGCCACTTTGTTGGGACTCCAAGTGCAGAGTGTTGTAGCAAGAGTAAATTTACTCCACGAGGAAACTCGGGGTTTATGTCAAATCTCGGGGAACAGTCGAAAAAGCTCTCCTCGTTCTCGTCAGGCAACCTGCAAAACAATCTCCTTGTCTTGCGTCCCCAACTCCACCGAGTGGTTGTCAAGCACAAGGTGTTGAATGTAAGTAAAATTTAATAACAAATACAATAAAATAAATAACAATGCAATAATGTAAACTAAGCTAATATGCGACTAATGCAATAAGGTAAAGGTGTTCTGGGGTTTTTGATATCATTGCAAGAAAGTAAATATGTTTTTTTTGTATTTTCGGATTTAATTAATGCTGAAAATAAAAGTGCAAGGAAAAGTGTTTGAATGGTGTTTCTTATGATTCAAATCGGACTGGGGTTCATGGGTTCACTTGTCTACTCTCTCATGCAGTTGCGATAGCATTAAGCACAAGATAGATGACCGAAATATTGACATGATTATTATAATGTTGCTTGATAATATTCATATGGGCATCACGTCCTAACATAAAAAATGATACTATACATCTTACTTATACTCTACTATAAAGGAATAAACTTCAAGCAATCTAGTATTAAGAATTAATAAAGTATAGTATTAGGCAGTTTGACATGATGGTGAACAATAGATATGCTACCGCATCGGACATATTACGATATAAGAAAGTCTATGAATCTCAACTTAGGATTCTCAGCTGTTACTAAAGAAATATATAACATTTATTCTTTTTATCCCTAGTGAGGTAACCTTGGAATTGGTGAAAACAATAGCAGATCATGAATTTTGTCACAATTCAGTACTACTACCTAGTTACTCCATCTAATACACACCTTCCACCTATCGCGCTCTTGCATACAAGTTGGATAAGAACAAGTACATCTACTCGTACCTCAAGAACATAATAACATATCACATCTTATAGATCATCCAATAAAATAAGGACCCACGAGTAATTACATAATATGCACCATAATCATGTTGGGTAGCTCATATGGCATCTAAAAATCATCGCATAAGAGAGAGATAGAATAAGCTACTGCCACAAACCCATAGTCCAGAGGTGGAATACTCCCTCTTCATCATGGTGGCGGTGTTGGTGATGTCGGAGAGGTTGGAGAAGCAGCCAGGGAGACTTTGGCAGCATTTCCCCCCTCCAATATTTGCTGGATTAGCCTCTATTTCTTTGTTTCGTGTTTCTCAGCCGCCTCCTCGCGAGAACGTTTCGGAGGATCTTTATATAGGCGTTTTTAGGTGAAGCTGAGCAATCAAATTCGAAGATGGACAACATCGGAGGTTCGAGGACCAAAGGAGCATGGGTGGCACGGTCTGGCCTGATGACCACGCCATCTGTGCTCTTTTGGGCCTCGTGTCCCACCTCATTGACTTCTTGTGCTCCATATGTTTCTCGTGATAAAATATTAATGCCCAAAAAATCTTGGATCTATTTGAGTTCCGGAAGGTTCTTGAAACTTTAAATTACGCAAAACAGAATTTTCCTGTCCTGCAGAGTTATAGCTAAAATAAGGGGGATCGATGGAAAATCCCCATAAATCAATTCAAATCATGATTATAACATCTAATAACATCTTAATATGTTGGAATATGCATCAATAAGCTACAAAGTTCATGCTTGAATTTTGCATGCATCACCATGGCAAAGGCCTGCCATCGGGCCAGAGTAAGAGGCCCTAGACTTACAATTGTCAGAATCGTGATTCTACTATGCGATTCTACGACTTCACAAACCAATTTGAGTGTAACAATACTATGACTCAACTAAGTAGAATCCAAGATTTTATGGTTCTAAAAGTTATGCCCTATGATTTATGATCCTAACATAGAGCTTCCGATCCGATTCAGAATCATGATTCAGATCCAGTTTTGAACAATTTGAGCCAAAATTCACTGGGAAGGTAACTCAGATACTGCTTGTGCTTGATGAGACTGAAGTTCTTCACTTGATAGATTCTTCCAATGATCTCCGAGAAAAAGTTTCCCAAGTACTGGAAGCTTTGCGGCGGAGGGATGCAAACAACACATATGATGATGCTAACCGCACTTCTACACCATTGTCCTCGAGTTCTTCCAACCACGTAGCTGATATCTCTTCCGACCGTCGTCCTTGAGTGATTAAGACATGAATTCTAGCATGGCCATGGTCTTGCATCCAACTCTACAGTTCACATTGAATTTTATCCATGTCAACGGCAAATCCATCCGAGTCATGTTCTCAAATAGGGATCCAATGCTGCGAAATAATGGACAGGCGAATGTGTTTATCAAAAATCTGGAGCCAAACATTGACACTATGGGTTTGTAAATAGGGATCCAATGCTTGAAGACCTATTTTTTAGTTATGGCACAATTCTTTCATGTAAAGTGGCCACTGATTCAAATGGCTACTCAAAAGGATATGGGTTTGTTCAGCTCGAAGATGAGAAATCTGCTAAGGATGCCATAAATGGCCTCAATGGAGTGTTGTCCAATGGCAGGATACTTGTTGTTTGTCTCTTCATTCGTCGTCAAGACATGCAACACATTTGTGGAGTGGGCAAATTTACAAATGTGTATGTAAGAAACTTCCCTGGGGAATTTAATGATGATGACCTTTGTCAACTATTTGCACCATTTGGGGAGATTACAAGTGTTGTAGTCATAAAATATGTTGGTGGAAAAAACCAGATGTTTTGGCTTCGTTAACTATCGGAAACCAGAATGTGCTATAAAGGCCATTAGAAATCTTAATGGGAAGATGGTCAAGGATATGCATTTGTATGGTGGGAGAGCTCAAATAAGGCTGAAAGACAAGAACAGCTCAGAGCCAAGTTTACGTGCGATAGAAGTGAGAGATTCAAGAAGTTTGAAGGTCTCAGTCAGTATATAAAGAATCTGGACTATAGTCTTGACAATGTACACCTTAGAAACTTATTTTAATATTTTGGTGAAATGGCATCCTGTAAGGTAATCTCTATTTGTTTAATGGTGGGTGTTTTTATTTCTTAGTATCATGTGTCACTAGCTGTGTTATTGACATTTTTTAGGTTATGACTGATTCACAAGGAAGGAGCAAGGGTTATGGCTTTGTTTCATTTCAAACTGTCGAAGCTTTTCACAAATCCGTAAGTTCAGTACTTTTTAGATGGTTCTCTTTTTTTCTAACTAAATCTTTTTAATTAATAAGTAACCTTGAATAATTGTCTGGTAGATTGACGGCATGAATGGGAAAATGGGGGAGAAAAATCATTGTACTGTTTGTGTAGCTCAACGCAATGAGGAAAGATGAGCACTACTAGTGGTAATTATTAATTCTTATTTCATAATAATTTTTTGTGTTGTACATAACCAATCACTTTTTTGTTTGATTTGACTTGGTCATTTTACATTTGGTTGAACGTGTGTCCTTGACACTGCAATAACATTGGTGTGCGTTTTTGAATAATTGATGTATAAAGATTCAATATGCGTTTAGTTCTTCATGCATAACATATAAATAAAATTATGTAATAACTACCGATGTGATTGATACTTGTCTCACTAAATATTAAATCTGACACCGAAGAAAATGCTTATAACATCCCATCTTGACTACTTGAAAGAATTTTGTACAGAGAACACCAAATTTTTTGTATTGACCACTTTGTATGCAGGCATACTTTGCTCGTCTTCAAAATGTAGGGCTTGTAGCACCCAAAATACCCTAGGATATTGCTCCCCGTCAGTTTTGCTCTGGCCCGATAGCGCCTATCATGTTCTCACCACATGTCTCGAGCTTTGGGTATTAGCAGTATACACAACCTGCCTACCTATCCATTATTCGATCTTGGTGGCTCTAATGTGATGATGTTATACAACATGATGGGGCCAATGCACCATGGCCAAAGGGTGGGCGCTTGGCATGGGGTGGGTCAAGAAATCCATTGGCAACATCAGGTATTTATCTCATAAAATGGTCCTTCTATTAGTTTTTGGTTAAATCCTTAACACACATAATCTTTGCAAAGTGCACTTCATGGATCCATGTTTTTGTTCAAATTACTACAGAAAGTAATATCCCAATATATGCTCAGCTGTCAGTATTACCTCCTGAATAAAATCATTGTAATGCAACGCGTCGTACCTAAATTGAGTCCCGCCTCCCAGAAATACAAGATGCTGCCCAGAGACATTTTCAGTTCTGGAGCCCCTTGAACTCCACCAACTGAGTATGGGAAACATTTGATACATGCACATACATGCATGAACTTTGTAGTTTATTGATGCATATTCCTACATATTATAATGTTATTAGTTGTTATAATCATGTTTTATAATGTTTTATGGGGATTTTCCATTGATCCCCCTTATTTTAGTTATAACTCTACAGAACAGGAAAACCCTATTTTGCGAATTTTTAAGTTTTAGGAACCTTCCAAACTCAACTTGACCTAGGATTTCTGGAGCGCTAATATTTTATCACGGGAAGCACCTGGAGGAGAAGAAGTCAACGAGACGAGGCCTAGGGGCCGAACCAACACAGGTGGCGTGGGCCCCCTACCAGGCCGCGCTACCCATACTCGTTGAGGCCTCAAGCCTCCAACGCCGTCAATCTTCGTCCTTGCATGCCCAGTTTGACCTAAAAACTTTTATATATAGACCCCCCTCGATGATCGCGAAAAGAGGTGGCGGAAAAACATGAAACATAGAAACAGAGGCTGTTAGCGAAGATTGGAGGGGGAAACACTGCTGGAGTGGCCCCCGGACGCTTCCCCTTTCTCTCCGACATCAACACCATCATCAACGCCATGAAGAGTAAGAAGTCCACCTCTGGACTATGGGTTTGTGGCAGTAGCTTGTCCTATTTTTCTCTTATGCTTCAATGTTTAGACATCATATGAACTGCCCAACATGATTATGATGCATATTATGTAATTCCTATGTGGTGGATCTTTATTTTATTGGATGATTGATGAGATGTGATATGTTATTATATTCTTGATGTATGAGTAGATGTATATTATTCCTTGTTCTTTATTACTTTTTCTGATCCAACATGTATGCAAGAGCGCGAGAGGGGATAGTGTGTATTAGATGGAGTAACTAGGTAGTAGTGATTGAATAGAGACAGTTCATGATCAGCTAGCGTATTTTACCTTCTTCCACTGTTACCTCACTAGGGACAAAGAGAATGCATGTGTTATAATTTCTTAGTGATAGCTGAGAATCCCGAGCAACATTCATAGATTCTATTGTAATATGTCCAAGTGGTAGCATATTTGTTATTCAACATCATTTCAAAGTACCTAAGGCTATACTTTGTTAATTCTTAATACTAGATTGCTTGAAGTTTATTCCTTTCTAGTGGAGTATAAGTAAGATATGTTGCATCATCTTTAAATTAGGACGTGATGCCCATATGAATATCATCAAGTTAACATAATAAAAATCATGTCAACGTTTCGGTCATCCGCTTTGGGCTTAATGCCACCACAACTACACGAGAGAGTAGGCAAGTGAACCCATGAACCCCGGTCCAATTTTAACTATAAGAAACATCTTTCCGACGCATTAACATACGCTTTTATTTTCAGCATCATTTTATTCCGAAAATACAAAAACATATTTACTTTCTTGCATACACAACCAAAACCCAAAAACACCATTACCACTTCATATTTATTTTATTGCATTTTTATTTACTTTACTGCATTTGTTATCATATTTTATTTTACTTGCATTTACACCTCGTGCTTGACAACCACTCGGTGGAGTTGGGGACACAAGAAGAGGAAATTATTTTGCAGGTTGCTTGAAGAAGAACGATAGGAGCTTTTTCGACGGTTTCCCGAGAGTTCAATATTAATCCCTGAGTTCCCTCATGGGGAAAGTTTACTCTTTCTACAAAACTCTGCACTTGGAGTCCAGACGAGTTGGCACCTTTGCCTAGTGTCATCAAGACTATTTTCTGGTGTCGTTGCTGGGGAACAAAGGGAAGCATTCACATCTGCTAGCTTCATCAACTGAAGGCAATTCTCTGACGCAAGATCTTCTTCACGCGCCGAGCAATCACCTAAGCTTGGGGAGGTAACAGCACTGTGAGTCTTCTCGCTCTTTTAGATTTGCAACACAATTCTCCTTTTCTTTTTTTGTCATTTTGTTTTCACATATATTAATAAAATCCAAAAAAATTAGTGAAGCATGCGCCTATTGTAATTATGGATGAAAAATCGCACTGGCCATTTAGTGTTAAAAAATTTCCTCCAACATTTGAAATGCCTTAACCCTTTGAAATTGATCCTGCTGTTGTTAAATCAATTTATGAAGACAAATATAAAGGGAATCCTTGTGATGATCCTAAATCACCTAAATAAATTTTAAAAAGATGCAATTCTATTAAGATTGATAATGTTAGCATGGAGAGAATTAAATTTAAGATGTTTCCTTACTCACTTTTCTGCTAGATCATTAGATTTGTTTTTAAAGTGACCACTTGGAACATTTCATTCATGGTACAATATAAAAGCTGCTTTCATAGAGAGATTTGGGCTACCTTCTGATGACCCACAAGTATAGGGGATCGCAACAGTCTTCGAGGGAAGTAAAACCTAAATTTATTGATTCGACAGAAGGGGAGCCAAAGAATATTTATAAGCCTTAACAGATGAGTTGTCAATTCAGCTGCACCTGGAAACAGACTTGTTCTCAGCGGTTTATCAGAAGTAATAGTTTTATAGTGGTGATAGTAGTGAAACAGTAACAACAGTAGTAAAATAAAAGCCGTAATAGTAGCAATAGTAAACAGTAGGATGAAATACTATAGACATAGGGATGGATGTACGGGCGTTGCATGGATAAGATAATTCATGAAATCAGTGAGACATGGGCATTGCAGATAAATAATGATAAAGCATCCTAATACTAACAATCATAGGCATGTGTTCCGTATATAGTCGTACGTGCTCGCAATGAGAAACTTGCACGACATCTTTTGTCCTACCAGCCTGTTGCAGCAGGGCCTCAAGGGAAATTACTGGTAATTAAGGTACTCCTTTTAATAAAGTACCAGAGTAAAGCATTAACACTCGGTGAACACATATGATCCTCACATCATAGCCATCCCCTCCGATTATTCCAATTTCTGTCACTTTGGGGCCTCGGGTTCCGGACAACAATATGTGTATACAACTTGTAGGTAAGACCATAAACAACAAGTATCATCATATAACAATAACAAGTTCAGATCTGAAATCATGGCACTCGGGCCCAAAGTGATAAGCATTAAGCACAACAAGTTGCAACAATGTCATAAGCACTAATAAAAGATACTAGGCACTATGCCCTAACAATCTCATAGCAAATTATATGAATGATCTCATCCAATCCCTACCACCCCCTTTGCCTATAGCGGGAATTACTCACACATGGATGGGGGAGTCATGGATGGTTGATGGAGAGACGTCAGTGATGATGGTGATGAAGATCTCCTCGAAATCCCCGTCCCGGCAGGGTGCCAGAACAGAGTTTCTGGTTCCGAATCGTGGTTTCTGATGGTGGCGGCGCAGCGGAAGTCTATCTAGGAAAAACGCCAAACCCCCGTTGTTTTCAGGTCAGAGGGTATATGTAGGCAGAAGGAGGGGTCGAGGCAACGGCCGAGGCGGCCTCACCACAGGTGGGCGCAGCCAGGGCTCGGCCGCACCCCCTGGTGGTGAGCCCAGGCAATAGCCCCCCTTCGTCTCTCCTTCTGGCTCCGTGGGTCTTCTGGCAAAATAGAATTTTTGCAGTATTTTCTGGGATTTTTCCTGAAAGTCGGATTTCTGCACAAAAACGAGACACCAGAGCAATTCTGCTAAAAACAGCGTTAGTCCATGTTAGTTGTATTCAAAACACACAAATTAGAGGAGAAACAATAGCAAAAGTGTTCGGGAAAGTAGATACGTTTTGGACGTATCAACTCCCCCCAAGCTTAGCTATTTGCTTGTCCTCAAGCAATTCAGTTAACAACTGAGAGCGATAAAAGAAACTTTCACGAACACATTTGCTTCATATGATGTATATATACTAACTATATGATCAAGTACTCAGGCAATTCATAATAAGAAATATGCAACTAATGTTACCTCATAGTCAAGCAAGCTATGAAAGAGTGCCAATGCACTAATAACAAGTAACATGAACATAAGAAGCTATAAGATTGTAATGTTCATAAATGATATGGAAGAGTGGTATCCTGCTTGCCTTTATTTGTGGAGCAAAACATAAATGCTGAGGCACCTCTGAAGTCCAAAGGAAGACTAGAAGTAAAAATATCAAAGATACAAGCATCAAAGTTATACCACAATTAACCGTGTTCTGGGACAAGCACATTATACTAAGAATAACAGCTATGCTCTCAAGAAGGTGCTTAAAGTTAGAAGATGAAGACTCAACATAAAAGTAAAAGAAAGGCCCTTCACAGAGGGAAGCAGTGATTTAACATGTGCTAGAGCTTTTTATTTGTAAAACAGAGATAAAAATTTATTTTGAGAGGTGGTTGTTTCATGTCAACGACTAGCAATGGGGACTTGCTATCTTCCATAATAAACAAGTGAGAGCGGTTCCGAGTTCTTTGAAAATTTGGCACATTGGTGCTCTTTTATAAAGCTTTGGCACTCCTCCCCACCTTTTTTCCTTTCTCAAACCATGGCTAACCGATTCCATCGGGTGCCCACCAACATTCACATACCATGGAGGAGTGCCTTTTTTTCTTTCCTTTTAGAATTAGATTACAATGGTCTGACCAGCTCCCTTGCAAAATTAATGACGAGCAGATGAAGCTGCCTAGTCGAGGGGTACTTAATTTAATATGGAAGATAGCAATTCCGACCACTACATCCCCATGAGCTAAAAACAGTGGCACAAAATGAGTAGTTGAAAGTTTTGAAAGGTAGCACATGAAAATTTACTTGGAATGGCTTTGAAATACCATGCATAGGAATTTATAGTGGACTCTTTGGTAGACTTGTTTTTTGGTGATTGGGTGCACGAGAAGTATTCCCTCTCAGTACAAGTGAAGGCTAGCAAAAGACTGGGAAGCGACAATCGAGAGAGCAATAACTGTTATAATCATGCTTGCGCCAAAACAAAATTAATATAGACATAAAAATGATACAAGAACTCTGAGGCAAAGTAAATCATCGAGGCTTAATTGAATTTTTGTTCAGTCATATGCATGCTTGAGCATGTGCCAAGTCGATTCAAATGAAACTTTCAGAGGAGGATACCACAATAACATACCATATTATGAATAAAACAATGCAAGCAAGCGTCTACATGACATGTGCTGGCGTGTAGCAGACGGTCCTTGTGCGTGGTGAATGACCAGCCCGTTGGGAACCCCAAGAGGAAGGTATGATGAGTATAGCAGCTAGTTTTCCCTCAGTTAAGAAACCAAGGTTTATCGTTCTTGGAGAGGAGAGACACACGACTGAAGGTGATGCTTGCTAGCTTGCGACAGCTCCGGACAATTTATATATGGCGCCTCGTCCAAGCTTTGCTTGCTAACTACAACGCGGAACCTGCACACAAACAACCAAGTACTTTGTTCCCAACTTGCGATGAGGTTGTCAATCTCACCGGTTTGCTTGAAACAAAGGTTATGAGCGTATCGAGTGGAAAACAATAGAGTATGCGAATAAAGTAAACTGTGCGAGTAAAGTAAACAGGTGATACCAATATGATAGAAATAGGACCGGGATCCACAGTTCACTAGTGGTGTCTCTCCATAAGATAAATAACACATGCTGGGTAAACAAATTACAGTTGGGCAATTGATAGAATAAAGATAAACGTGATATGTCAAGAAGATCACTATGAGATTTACTCTGGGCATTACAACAAAATACATAGACCGCCATCCAACTGCATCTATGACTAATAATCCACTTGTGGTGAATCAATCCGAGAACTCCACAAGTATTAAGTTGCGAATAACAGATAATTGCATTAAGCAAAGTGTGTAATGTAAATAAAGCATATGCCCTTGAGCATATGAATGTTGTTTTCTCCCTAGTAGCAACAGCATATCTACAACCTTAGAGGTTTCTATCACTCCCCCAGATTAAATAGAGGCATGAACCCACTATCGAGCATAAATACCCCCTCTTGGAGTCACTAGCAACTACTCGGCCAAGATAGATACTAACAACGGAGAGCATGCAAGATCATAAATAACATAGAGATAACAAAAGATAATATTCAGTACAGCAACTTAATCATAAACACCAATATTCATCGGATCCCAACAAACCAAACATGTAGAATTACATAACGGTGATCTCAATCATGTAGGGCAGCTCATGAGATCTAAACATGAAGCACATGGTGGAGGAGACAACCATCTAGCTACTGCTATGGACCCATAGTCCAAGGTAGACTACTCACTCATCGCTCCGGAGGCAAGCATGGCGATGAAGAAGACCTCCGGTGGCGATTCCCCTCTCCGGCAGGGTGCCGGGAAGAGCTTCTGGACCCTCCCGATCTTCGGGTCGACGGCGGCGGCGGATCGCGATGTGTTCTGTAACGGCCCAGAAAAATCCCCTTTATTAGTTTTGTTTGTTCTTTTACTTTTGTGCATCTTCATGCATTGTCACCTTGCATGTTTTTGTTAAACTAAAAATTATTTGCAATAAAATCTACTTTAATTCTTGCTCATATGGTTTTATAAATATCCACCTCTCCTTTTATTATTTTGAATTAAAACTTAAACGTAAATATTTGCAAACTTTAAAATTATTTTGTATCCAAATAAAAAAAATTCGAAAATGTTTGCAAAGTTTTGCTTCCTCCTTCTATCCATCTTTTGCTCTCTTTCTTGCTCTCTAATTCCGTCCTGTTGATCCTAAAAAGGGGTCGCAGACCTTCTTCTGGCTTATCTTTTGCTATCTGTTTTCTCTCCAGTTTTTTAGGCCCAAAGCCTTCCCAGCAGCCAGAGACCCTCCGATTCTTCTTCATGTACGGCATGGACATCATTCGTCCACGTCGCCCTCGTATCCTTGACAGCGCCTCCTACTCTCGTCTATAAAACCCCCCCTTGCAGATGTCCCATCGAACCCCAACCCTAGCTCACCTACTCCCTCCTACCGCCGCCACTCTCTCTCGCTCGAACGCGAGCGCCGTCGCTTCCTACTACTGCAGCAACGACGCCGGCGCGTGTCCCGTCATGCTCGACATCAACAACGCTGCGCCCGACCGCCTCCTTGCTGCACGCGTCCTCGGCCCCCGTCCGGTTCAGCAACGCCAACGCCAAGTCCCAGCTCGCCACGCTCGCCGACATCCTAGTCGCCAATTCTTCTTCCTCTCGGACTGCAGTTGCGTCGTCCTCGTCTCACAGCGCGAGCACGTGCTATTACCCGCAAGCCCCGCCGGCGACCGCCTCGACGCCAGACGTTCCGTCCCCAACGCCCAGTTCTTCTTCCCGGAGTCTGCTCGCGCGTTCCGCTTTTCCCTCTACACGGCGTCCTCGTCGCGTCGCCCAGCTCGCCAACAGAACCGTGGTGAGAAGCCGCCTCCTTTTCCCCTATCTTCTTACTCGAGTACATCCAGAACAGTTGTTCCGCTTGCGGCTGTTGCCGTCTCCGCCATGGACTCCACCTTGAGCTAGCTAATTTTACATCCAGAAACCATCCAGCGGCATGTGTAGTTGCTTTCCTACCTTAACTAGTTCCAAGCTAATGGTTTGCAAACAGAGCCAGTCCCTGCGCGCAACGACCCAGCCGTGAAGACATCTTCTTGTTTACCTGTCAGTGTGTATCTACAGTTTTCAGTTACAGGTTCAGTTCAGCTTCACGCGTCCAAGTTTGGTTTCAGCCATCAGTCAAAAAAACGTCAGCATGTATCTGTTTATTTTAATGCCCTTTCAAATCTGCTTATATCTATATCTTTTAATTTGTAACTCAAAACAAAATGTTCTCCATATGAATTTTGATTAGAAAAATGTGTAGAATTGGAATATGACATCCATATATTTGTTTGCATCTTGCATCATGTAGTTTCGTGGTAATTTGCATCGCACCTATTAATAATATATGGAGTATTTGGGTATTATCAAATATGATTACCCCACTTCATTTAATTTTGTGTAGCTCACACTTACCTTGTCTTTGCCATGCTAATCAACGTTTAAATTGTCGTGTAGTAAAATAACTGGAACCTAATATGTGTGTGTCGGAATTCCGATTCCGCTTAATTTGAATAAGTTGCATTGCATCATAATTGTCATGACATGCATGCATGCCTCACATGATCATGCCGATTCTTTTGCCGTAGTAGTAAGTGTTGCATCCGTTGTTTGTTGTAGCGATTTGCTTCTTCCCGGATAGGACGCTTCGTGATGTTGTGAGCAACGACAAGTTCTTCGGTGTTCTTCAACAATCTTGCCAGGCAAGCTTTCCCTCCCCTTACCTACCTATAGGGGTACTTATTACCTATTTGTGTTTATGCTTTCTCTTATTCTTTATGCTAGCCTTGTGTTCCGATGCTTTGTTCGAGTCACGTATCCTATCCACCTGTTTTCCCAAAGCAAAACTATACACTTGCCACCTCTCGCCTATTACCTTTTGCTTGATCCTTGAGTTGGCCTTGCGAGTCGTAGGCATGCTTAGGTTGTTTCAAGTTGTATTATCTTATCGGGTTATTGGAAAGTTTATCACATGCTCTACTTGATATATGAGATGGATTTGAATTGGAGATAAGTTGGATATTAGATGTTGGAGATAAACATGATTTATTTATGTTACAACTACACTTGATTAAGCAGAGGCATCGGTGAGTCATTTTGCCTGTTTTCCGACGGCTCACTTGTGTCCCCTAGGACCCCGAGTTCGCATGAACTGTTCTAAGCTGAGCGCACTAACCACTCGTGGAGATGCAGTGGGATCTCCCTTGACTTACTACTTTTTCTCGAGTTAGTTTACTGGGGGCCACAACACCGTATTTACATTTGGATCTGCATTTGGTTTGGGCTACCAGTGATGGTGCTTTAGGTTCTAAGCCCCCCTCCGATGGGTGTGGTTGTGCCGCCTCCGATGGTTGGCAGGTTTATTTGACTGCGGCGCGTTTTTATGTGAAGCTGGCGGATCCCTCCGATGGGCTCTCTTCTAGTTTTCTCCGTTCTCGCAAACTTCTGAGTCCGTCTTCGGAGCTCGGCCGACTTCGTTACGGGTAGCTTAGTAGGGTGGCCCCCCTAAACTCTCTCGTAGAACTAGCAACGGTCTTGTCGTGATATCCTGCCCTTGTCTAGGTTGGATTGATCGAGCGTGTATGGGTACATTGGTGCACCCCTGCAGGGTAAATCTTTTCGAAAAGCCGTGTCCGCGGTTATGGACGAATTGGAGCCGTTCTACTCGATCATAGAATAACTTGCACCTAATTGATAATAAAAGTGGCGTAGTAAATAGTTCTACTACAATATTAAATTGCTATAAAATTGTCAACCGTGTGAGTGCCTTTGATATTGCTTCTTCGTGTGGTCGCGATGAGGTGTTTCATCGGCTGGGTTATGATTGTTGTAGTATTCTAGTTGGTTACTTTATGTGCTCTCTTATCTTATTCTGATTAGACGGAAGTTGTAGAGTGTCTCTATAGGTTCTTTAGTGCTTGCTCGCTGCCGCTTAACCCCACCATACAGCTGACGTCCTTTTGAGTCTCTCGAGTTGTCTGCGTACCTCACGTACAAAGGCCGCTTGTTGACTACGCTTTATACGTCTTGAAGTCTTGCTAAGTACTTTTGTACTTATTGCTGCTCGTCTCGGATTTCTCGCCGGAGCAGGTTTGAAGACAGGTACATGGAAGCGACGACGTTAGCAAGGTTACCCTTCCGGCTTGGCCTGGGCAGGGTTATGGACGCCATCGTTATCTTCAGGCCTCTTAGGCCCATTTGTATTCTTGTCCGTACTCGGATACTATTTTGCTTTATGTATAATTTGGATCTTTGTATGTATTTGGATTCTTGACTCGTGGAGTCGTTGTGGTTATTATATATTCTTTGTGGGTTCCATCGTGAACTTGGGTAACTGTTGCTACCTTGATTCCACCCGCCTAATGTGTATGTTGCGACTTGCACATTTCTCTTGGTGGGCGTTTCCAAAGCGACATCGTGCGAATTGTGGCTTGATTGCTGTAATTCGCAAGGTGCCGATTTTGGGGCGTCACATGTTCTAGAAAATTGATCGGGTACTTAGGTTTTTTCCGTCGGGGGGTCTTTATAGGCGAAGGGGCGATGTCAGAGGAGGGACCAGGCGGCCTCACGCCAGGCTCGCGCGGCCAGGGGCCTGGCCGCGCCGCCCTGGCGTGTGGGCCCCTGGTGGCCCCTCTCCTTCTCTCCTTCGGATCTCTGGAAGCTTCCGGGTAAAATAAGACTTCAGGAACTTGTTTCGTCCAATTCCGAGAATATTTCCTGTGTATCACTTCTGAAACACAAAAACAGCAGAAAACAGGGAACTGGCACTGTGGCAACTCGTTAATAGGTTAGTTCCGGAAAATGCATAAAAGTGCCACGAAGTGTAATGAAACAATAGACAAATGGTGTAAAAACAAGCATGGAGCATCAAAATTATAGATACGTTGGAGACGTATCAAGCATCCCCAAGCTTAACTCCTGCTCGTCCTCGAGTAGGTAAGTGATAACAAAAGAATAATTTTTGAGGTGACATGCACCTACACAATCTTGATCATGTATGTAAGCATTTGTGAGCTGGGATCATAAGAACTTAAAACATGGGCATGAAGATATAATCTTGACAATAAGAACTTAGCAACCATGTTGTAAACATGCAAATGAACACAAACAAAAGATCATGAAAATGAAACAGTGAAAGTCAAACGTGTGTTCAAATCATAAGGAAAAACATACAAATGGTTTTCAGCTTGTCCTTCAAAGAGAGCTAAACATAAATGCATAGGATACCTTCAAGTTTAAGAGGACGACTAGATACAAATAATTTGAGAACAAGTGAAACCAACAATATGAATCAATCAATGAACTTTGAGACAATGCATATCACACTAAGAATGACAACTATGCTCTCTTAATGGTGCATAAAGATAGAAGGTGGTGACTCAACATAAAAGTAAAATAAAGGCCCTTCGCAGAGGGAAGCAGTGATTGCAAGTTTTATAACCTTCAAAAATTATGGTACTTACCGGCTTTGAGCTCTCATTGCCCCCATCATAAGCATCTTGAATGGTTAAAATTAATGCGAGAAAAATTATGAAGCATATGCTTGACAAATCATAAGTTGAAAACCTCGTGCCCCGTGAATACGAGTACCCAAACCTCATGCTACTTTACTTAGAGTCCCAAGCAAGGCTCTTGTCATTGTAAGTATATGCATATCATCGAGAACCGCCAATGGGTACCTCCGTTCCCGATGACATGGAATAAGCCCACACCAAAATGACAGGACAAGCAGACAATGAACACCTCGACATCTCTTTTATTTGCCTTTTGTTTAGCTTTTTATTGTGAGATGCGTCGTCGAATGTTCACCATGGGTATGCTGCAAATTTCCACCATGAATTATGCATGGCTTAGATTGGCGGCCCGGCGTTTCCCTAACACATATACAAACTCCATGATCCCCACAAGATTCCCAATTCATTTCACACCGCGGGCATCCATAAACAAAAGATCACGATATCAACTCAAATAAGAAGTGCAATGTTGAAAGCTTGCCCCATGACAGCATGGCTGGGCTAGAATCCAACTTACAACTTGCAAGCATAACAACTCAACATAAGAGACCACAATGTCAAATTTTTAAGAACAGGAAAAAGTAAAGTGTGCCTTCCGGTTCGTGAGAGCTTTACTGACCGAATTTCGCATAACACTGGTAAGAGTTTAATTTGAAGAGAAAATAAAAGCAAGTCAAATTTACTTGGAATAGCAAGTTGCTAGTAGGTATGTATGGTGGACACAATGGAAAACTTGGCTTTTAGGAGTTGGATGCATGAGTAGAGCTCATACTCAGTACAAGGCGAGGGCTAGCAAAAGACTGGGAGCGACCAACTAAGAGAGCAATAATGGCCATAATCATGCAAAGCGACATTAAAAGAAGCATAAGATGGCATCAAAAGTCAAAAACTAAATGATCATGAAGGCTATTGGCGACTTTGTAAGAGTCTAACATGTGTGAGCATGCGCCAAGTCAACCCAAATAAAGCATCAAGGAGAAAACCAAAATAATGCTTCCATACAATAAAAACAACGCATGATTTTTTTCAAAGGCTCATTAAGCAATCTCAGTTATTTGAGACAAGTCATGCTACAACAAAACCACTAAGCAAACTATCAAAAAGACATCAAGCATGACATGAAAAAGCCTAAGCCGCAGTCTACACAAGCTCCTTCTTGTACCAATATTTTGCACAAAGCTTTTTTTCTTTTCCAACACCATTTGAAATTTTTATAGACACCTCTTTTGATGAAAACCAATAAAGATCAGAGGCAAAAATACACCTTGATGAAAAGATATGACAAGGTCTGAACGCAAATCAAGGCAAAAACGAAAACCAAAAGCAGTAGCAGAAAAAGAAGAACACTCGATTTTTAATAAGAGTGAAAACTAGAGCGTTCTTAGCAAATGAAAAGCAAGGCAACTTCTCCAAAAGAAATTTGTTGGGGTCCAACCATTTATTGCAGAAAATAAACAAACTAAACCAACTAAGAAAACTAAAACAACTGACGCTCCAAGAAAAACACATAGTGCATGAAGCAATAAAAATATAGCGTCTTGAAAGGTGACCTGATTTTTGCCGATGAAGAAGGGGTGCCTCGGGGGCATCCCCAAGCTTTGACGCTTGTACTTCTTGGATATTTCTTGGGGTGCTGGGAATCCCCAAGCTTGAGCTTTTGTCCATTCTTCAACTCATCTCATCATTCTCCAATCCCTACACTTGAAAACTTCCTTCATACAAAACTAAACACAATTCTATTAGCAACATTAGTGCAAGCATAACATATAATCAACCTCTTTTGGCTTCAGGTTTCAACTCAAAACCACCACATATATAGCAAATACTACTGTATCAACCTCCCCAAAAGTTCCGTGATCAAAAGAACTCAAAAGAAAGCGATAAAGTGGCAAACACAAATATTGGCAGAAATCTGTCAAAACTGAACAACTGACAAAGGTCGAATTTTTGAGGGGTTTTCTGTTGCTCAAATCAAAAAGTGTTCAACTAACAAAAGTTTGGATATAACCTGGGTCATATGCACAAGAAATCGCAGGTACAAAAGATATAAAGAGAATTTATACGAATTTTTACGGTGCAGCACCGAAAACAGTTTCAGGACAGCAACATCCCTAAATCTTTACCCACTCAAATTAGAGGCTTCTCTTGGCACAAAAACGAAATAAACAAGATAAGGAGCGGTCATTACAGTAGTAATGACTTCCAAGACTCAAATAAAAGAAAAAGTACTGAAAATAAAACATTGGGTTATCTCCCAAGAGTGCTTTTCTTTAACGCCTTTGAGCTAGGCGCAGCAAATTGCGAATCAAGTAATATCAAGTGATGATGCATCAAGCTCATAATTTGCTCTAAGAATAGAGTCCAAAAGTAATTTCTTTCTTTTCCTAGGGAAGTGTTCCATACCTTTCTTTAGTGGGAATTGATATTTGATAGTTCCTTCCCTCATATCAATGATAGCACCTACAGTTCTAAGAAAGGGTCTTCCCAAAATAATAGGACATGAAGCATGGTATTCAACGTCCATAACAAGAAAATCAACGGGAACAAGGTTATTGTTAACCACAATAAGAACATCGTTAATCCTTCCCAAAGGTTTCTTCTTAGCAACATCAGCAATAGGAACATCAAAATAACATTTTTCAAGCAGTGGTAAATCAAGCATGTCATAAATCTTTCTAGGCATGATAGAAATACTAGCACCTAGATCACATAAAGCATGGCAATCAAAACCATTAACATGCATATCAATGATGGGTTCCCAACCATCTTCTAACTTCTTGGGAACAGAGGCTTTTTGCTTCAACTTTTCATCCCTAATTTTTATGAGAGCATTGGTAATATGCTTAGTAAAAGCAGTATTTAGAGAACTAGCATTGGGAGTCAAAGCAAGATTTTGAAAGAACAAAATTACTTCAGATATATTGCAGCCATCAACATCAAAATCATTAAAAGAAATAGAGCTATCATCTCCCACACTCCGAAAAATTTCAGCACTCTTTTGAGAAAAAGTTTTGGCAGTTTTAGGCTTTTTAACACAAGGAGTGGGAGTTTTCTCTACCCCAATCAAAGTAAGAGGATTGCTAGCATTAGGAGCAACATCATTAGAGGTAGTAATGGTACATACCTTCATTTCTCTAGCCATCTCATCTTTTCTTTCCCACCTGGCATGCAATTCCGCTAACAATCTAATATTTTCATCAATTCTAACTTGAATAGCATTAGCGGTAGCAAAAACATTGTTCTCTTTCACATCATTAGGCAACACTTTTAATTTCAGAAGTTCAACATCATGAGCAAGGCTATCAACTTTAGAAGCAAGAATATCAATTTTGCCTAACTTTTCCTCAACAGACTTGTTAAAAGCAGTTTGCTTACCGATGAAGTCCTTGAGCATTACCTCAAGCTCGGAGGGCGCGGCCCTAGTGTTGTTGTAGGAATTACCATAAGAGTTACCATAACCATTACCATTGGTAGAAGGATACGGCCTATAATTGTTACTAGCAAAATTGTTCCTATAAGCATTGTTGTTAAAATTATTGTTTCTAATGAAATTCACATCAACATGCTCTTCTTGAGCAACCAGAGAGGCTAAAGGAACATTATTAGGATCAACATGAGTCCTATCATTAGCAAGCATAGCCATAATAGTATCAATCTTATCATTCAGGGAAGAGGTTTCCTCGACAGAATTTACCTTCTTACCTTGTGGAACTCTCTCGGTGTGCCATTCAGAATAATTTACCATCATGTTGTCGAGTAGCTTTGATGCGGCGCCCAAGGTAAGGGACATAAATGTGCCTCCAGCAGCTGAATCAAGTAGGTTCCTTGAAGAAAAATTCAGTCCCGCATAAAAAGTTTGGATAATCATCCAAGTAGTCAGTCCATGAGTGAGGCAATTCTTTATCATAGATTTCATTCTTTCCCAAGCTTGAGCAACATGTTCATTATCAAACTGAGTAAACTTCATAATATTGCTATGCAGAGATATAATCTTAGCAGGAGGATAGTATCTACCAATAAAAGCATCCTTACACTTAGCCCATGAATCAATACTATTCTTAGTCAAAGACAGCAACCAATCTTTAGCTTTTCCTCTCAAAGAAAAAGGAAACAACTTGAGCTTAATAATATCACTATCAACATCCTTATATTTCTGCATCTCACATAGCTCAACAAAATTGTTGAGATGAGCTGCAGCATCTTCAGTACTAGCACCAGAAAATGGCTCTTTCATAACAAGGTTCAATAAAGCAGGCTTAATCTCATAAAAATTTGCAGCAGTAGCAGGTGGTGCAATAGGAGTGCAGATAAAATCACTATTGTTTGTGCTAGTAAAGTCACACAACTTGGTGTTTTCAGGATTGGCCATTTCAGCAAAACGAAAGTAAACAAGTAAAAACAACTACCAAGGATTCTAATTTTTTTGGGTTTTTGATATAAAGCGATGCAGGTAAAATAAATAAAGTAAAGCAAAACAATAACAAAGTAAAGGATGTGCGTGCGAAAACTCCCCTCGCAGAAGTCTTCTACTTCCTCCCCGGCAACGGCGCCAGAAAAGAAGCTGCTGGCGTGTAGCAGACGGTCCTTGTGCGTGGTGAATGACCAGCCCGTTGGGAACCCCAAGAGGAAGGTATGATGAGTATAGCAGCTAGTTTTCCCTCAGTTAAGAAACCAAGGTTTATCGTTCTTGGAGAGGAGAGACAAACGACTGAAGGTGATGCTTGCTAGCTTGCAACAGCTCCGGACAATTTATATTTGGCGCCTCGTCCAAGCTTTGCTTGCTAACTGCAACGCGGAACCTGCACACAAACAACCAAGTACTTTGTTCCCAACTTGCGATGAGGTCATCAATCTCACCGGTTTGCTTGAAACAAAGGTTATGAGCGTATCGAGTGGAAAACAATAGAGTATGCGAATAAAGTAAACTGTGCGAGTAAAGTAAACTGTGCGAGTAAAGTAAATAGGTGATAGCAATATGATGGAAATAGGACCGGGATCCACAGTTCACTAGTGGTGTCTCTCCATAAGATAAATAACACATGCTGGGTAAACAAATTACAGTTGGGCAATTGATAGAATAAAGATAAACGTGATATGTCAAGAAGATCACTATGAGATTTACTCTGGGCATTACAACAAAATACATAGACCGCCATCCAACTGCATCTATGACTAATAATCCACTTGTGGTGAATCAATCCGAGAACTCCACAAGTATTAATTTGCGAACAACAGATAATTGCATTAAGCAAAGTGTGTAATGTAAACAAAGTATATGCCCTTGAGCATATGAATGTTGTTTTCTCCCTAGTAGCAACAGCACATCTACAACCTTAGAGGTTTCTGTCACTCCCCCAGATTAAATAGAGGCATGAACCCACTATCGAGCATAAATACCCCCTCTTGGAGTCACTAGCAACTACTCGGCCAAGATAGCTACTAACAACGGAGAGCATGCAAGATCATAAACAACATAGAGATAACAAAAGATAATATTCAGTACAGCAACTTAATCATAAACACCAATATTCATCGGATCCCAACAAACCAAACATGTAGAATTACATAACGGTGATCTCAATCATGTAGGGCAGCTCATGAGATCTAAACATGAAGCACATGGTGGAGCAGACAACCATCTAGCTACTGCTATGGACCCATAGTCCAAGGTAGACTACTCACTCATCACTCCGGAGGCAAGCATGGCGATGAAGAAGACCTCCGGTGGCGATTCCCCTCTCTGGCAGGGTGCCGGGAAGAGCTTCTGGACCCTCCCGATCTTCGGGTCGATGGCGGTGGCAGATCATGATGTGTTCTGGAAAATTGATCGGGTACTTAGGTTTTTTCCGTCGGGGGGTCTTTATAGGCGAAGGGGCAATGTCAGAGGAGGGACCAGGCGGCCTCACGCCAGGCTCGCGTGGCCAGGGGCCTGGCCACGCCGCCCTGGCATGTGGGCCCCTGGTGGCCCCTCTCCTTCTCTCCTTCGGATCTCTGGAAGCTTCGGGTACAATAAGACTTTAGGAACTTGTTTCGTCCAATTTCGAGAATATTTCCTGTGTATCACTTCTAAAACACAAAAACAGCAGAAAACAGGGAACTGGCACTGTGGCAACTCGTTAATAGGTTAGTTCCGGAAAATGCATAAAAGTGCCACGAAGTGTAACGAAACAATAGACAAATGGTGTAAAAACAAGCATGGAGCATCAAAAATTATAGATACGTTGGAGACGTATCAACATGCTACAAACTATTA
This sequence comes from Dactylis glomerata, assembly GCA_007115705.1. Classification (NCBI taxonomy): domain Eukaryota; kingdom Viridiplantae; phylum Streptophyta; class Magnoliopsida; order Poales; family Poaceae; genus Dactylis; species Dactylis glomerata. Next base: position 1,264,133 of record QXEO01000659.1, read on the forward strand.
GTAAATTGGAACTAATCATATGAGAGCAAGAACTACAAAGAATCCATTAGATGACATATACCTTACATGAACCAACTAAGCATGTCCACATAGATGAGTATATGTACAAAAATAAAAACAAATAGAGTTCATACCAGCCTCTTACCACATCTCGGATTGTCATACGTCGTCATTATTGCTTTTCACTTGTGTGGCTTGAATAATATGAAGTGAATACCAAGCTCCAATAGAGTCACGGGAGACTGAACTCTGCAACAAACTTTACAAAACCGAAGAAGAACAACAAATACTTTTGGGTTTTCAATTTTTGAAACAAGAACAGAAGGAAATAGAAAACAAAGCAAAATATTTTTGGATTTTTTAAATACCAAACCGAAAATAGCAAGTAAAGCAAACCAAAGCTAGCAACTGAAAAGGCAAACAAAGAGAAACAACAAAAATATTTTTGGTCTTTTTGTGTTTTGGAAAAGTAGAAATAAGAACAAGAACAACAAAGAAAGCGAAACATGGATATACATAGGAGTGAATCATCGGCAAACAAAATATGATATGTAGATGAGTGAATCATCGGCATACCTCCCCCCAAGCTTAGGCTTTTGGCCTAAGTGGAGATCAACGTCGTCTCCAAAACATGCCCCAGGCCGGTGGGTCATCATTGGCATAGTCATAGCCTGGCCCTTGTGAAGATGAAGCAGATAGTGTATAATCATAATAAGGCTGCTGGTATGGAAACTCCGCAATGTTAGAGGGTTGGACTGACTCCTCGGTCGCCTCTTCATTGTGCACGGGCTGCGGGTGCTCCTCCATGTATGCGTCGAGCTCACCCTCTGTGAGTGACCATCCATTCCTGCGATCAAGGTTAAACAAAAGAGATGCAGGCAAATGGACTGATCGATCAGTCTTCACTACCTTCCAGGTAGCTTTCTTGAAAAAGGTAATCTCAAACGTGAAGTTAGTCAAACAGGCATTAGGAGAAACAAACTTATGATGTATCATAGAATTAAGATCAAGCCTCTCCACTAGAAACTAAAGATCTAAAACATGAGGCACTACACCATGCAAAGCTAATAAACATGAAGCAATAAGACCTCCACAGATTCCCCCTTTCTCACGGTTAACATCTAGACAGAAAGCTATTAATGCACCCAAATTATAAGTCCTATCACCTCTCAAAGCAGCAGCAATAAAAGCTAGATCACAGGAGGACAACTTATTCGCAACCTTCCTAGCAAGGACACACTTGGTAATAAAATAGGCAAAATATCGAATGGATGGAAGTTGAATATTTCGAATTTTACCATTCCCCCTGAGAAGCTTCTACCTTGACAAATCTCCTCATAAAGGTCCGTTAATGGCTTAGGTCGTTCCTTTATCTTTTCAAGCGATCCCCACTGTGGTACTCTAATGGCTGCACAGAAAACATCAAAGGGCAAGTCCACAGATTTATTGTAGATTTTATAATGAACCATGGGGTTAGATGTAGACCAATTAAATTTGAAGTTCTGCACCACAGACATTGTTAGTTTAGCAAATTGGGGTGGTTCACCCTCAATAAAATGTTCCAATCCTGCATTAGAGAGTAAAGTTTGGAAGTCCTGCAGGATTCCGGCAGCATTCATGAACTCTGAGCATGGATAGATTGAGGGAAAGACCCTCTCTTCACGGTGAACTCTCATGACTTCATGCACTTCTAGTTCATGTTGAAAGAGTTGGTATGCATTCTCCTCCATTTCTAATTTTTTTAACAAACCTCATAAAAAATGATTTTGAAACAAACACATGTAGGGAACTACTATAGGGAGTTACTAGAGGGCTAACATGCATCAAAATAACATTTCTACGCAATAGAACAAGCATGCAAACTCATTTCACCTGTCACCTACAGAGCTAAAATACTCAAGAAATACTCCACTAAACAAAATTCTACTTGGACAATCAGAGGAGTCACATACCGGAGAACAAATGCTCCAAATCTCAGCAACAATGATGGGCTGAGCAAGGAGATCAAAAAATTGAGAAGGAGAGCAGCAAGAACTCGAGTTTGAGCAGGTGTGTCGTTGTTTTTGGGAGAGAGAAAGAGCTAGGGAGGAAGAGATAAGTGAGAGGCCAGGGCCCCCCCTCACCATAGGTGGGCACGGCCAGGGCTGGGCCGCGCCCCCTGGTGGTGAGGTGGTGTGGCAGGTCCCCCTGAGGTCTCACAGGTGCCTCTCTGCCCCATTTTTGACATAAAAATTTAAAAAGATTTTTCTGGAATTTTTCGAGAAACTTTATTTTCGAGGATTTTTCAGAAAAACGATAAGAGAATAAAACTCGGGAAAACGACGATGGAGCGATAGAAAGCAAATCTTAACCAAGTATGCAGCAGCTCTAAGATATTCTAATCATGTAACTAAACAGAGGGAACAAAAATGAACAAGTAAATATAAGTGAGGTAAAGTAAATGCGGTGAAAATGAAGTTTCATTCATATAAAATCACTTTGTTAACAAGGTTGATCAAGTCTTGTTACCAAATTAACTTTATATGAGGCAAAACTTTGCATTTCACTATATGCTTATGTTACCTCGACCTTGATAGGCATAGTCCCAATCATGACAATTTTATATTCTTCCTTGGGCTTTCGCTCTGAACAAATAATTTGACCAACTCGAATGGTCTCAACATTCTTGATTGAATTTAGAGCGTTCTTTCTATCAATCTTCTTGGTAAAATAGACCGTATACTCTTTGTCATTGACATTAAAAGTTACTTTTCCTTAATTGCAATTAATAACAGCACCTGCAGTGTTTAGAAAAGGTCTTCCAAGAATAATAGACATATTATCATCTTTAGGCATTTCCAACACAACAAAGTCAGTTAATATCAAACAACTGTTAGCAACTTGAATAGGAACATTTTCACATATACCAATAGGAATAGTAGTAGACTTATCAGCCATCTACAAAGATATATCAGTCGATACCAATTTTTCTAAATCAAGTCTCTTATAAAGAGAAAAAGGCATGACACTAACTCCGGCTCCCAAATCACATAAAGCAGTTCTAACATAGTTATTTTTAATTGAGCAAGGACTAGTTGGTATACCTGGATCTCCAAGCTTCTTCGGAACTTTACCATCAAAATAGTAATTAGCAAGTAGAGTGGAAATTTCCTCATTAGGAATCTTCCTTTTATTAGTAACAATATCTTTCATATACTTTGCATAAGGAGGCATTCTAATAGCATCAGTCAAAGGAATTTGCAAAAATAAAGGTTTCATCCATTCACAAAACCTGTTGTAGTGTTCTTCTTCCTTGGACTTGTGTTTCTTACCAGGAAAAGGCATTGGTTTCTGTACCCAAGGTTCTCTTTCATTACCATGCTTGTTGGCAATTAAGTCTTCTTTGGTGTACTTTGCATTCTTATCAATCTTTTCTAGTTCCTCTTCAACTTCTTCTTTATCGGAAGCATCTTCTGGTTCAGTTTCAGCATCAGAAATAGAAACACTGTTAGGATCTTTACCTGCTTCAGAGGATTCTGCAGCTGTTTTATGCTTCTTCTTCTTGGAAGGAATATCATCTCTTGAAGTCGTTGAGAATCTTGCTCGATCCTCTTAGGATGTCCTTCAGGATATAAGGGGTCTTGAGTGGTAGCACCTCCTCTTGTGCGTATTTCACATGCTTGTTTTTCTCTTGAAGCATTGAATAGCAAGTCTTTTTGCACCTTGGTAAGCTGATCAATTTGAGTCTGAACCATTTGAAAATGTTTAACAAGTATCTTCACATCATTGGAGGTTCTCTCCACAATATCCTGCAACTTGTTAATAGCTCTAGAATTTTCCAACAAATGATTCTGCACCATTCTATTAAAATTATCTTGCTTAACAATAAAATTATCTAACTCGTCTAAGCATTGATCAGGAGGTTTAGAGTAAGGAATATCTCTATCATCAAAACGTTGGAGAGAGTGTACCTCAATAGTAGATGAGTGAGGGATTGGCTTACATAATTCTTCTATAGGAGGTAAATTCTTCACATCTTTGGATTTAACACCTTTTTCCTTAAGAGATTTCTTGGCTTCCTTCATATCTTCATCATTTAATTCAATCATTCCTATCTTCCTTGGTGTCGGCTCAGAAGTTGGCGCTGGTGTTGGTGCTAGTGTTGGCTCAAATAGAGTCCAATCATCATGATTCCGGCTTATTTTAGCCATTAATTCTTCAGCTTCAGCCAGAGTTCTTTCCCTAAAAACACAACCAGCACAACTATCCAGATATGACTTAGATTCATCAGTTAGTCCGTTATAAAATATATCAAGGAGTTCATTTTTAGGCAATGGCTCTTTAGGCAAAGCTCTAATTAAAGAACAAAACCTTGTCCAAGATTCAGGCAGTATCTCTCCTTTTTCCTGTTCAAAGTCAAAGATTTTCTGCACAGCAGCATGTTGAGCACTAGCAGGAAAATATTTCTGAAAGAAAGCATTAACGAAAGCAATAGGACTATGAATAGATCCAGGAGACAAGCTATTAAACCAAGTTTTAGCTGCATCTTTCAACGAGAAAGGAAAAATCTTAGCAACAAAGTAAGTGCGAAGCTTAATATCATCAGAAAACAAATTACTCAAAGTAGAAAGCTCATTCATGTGCTCCATAGCACTTTCATTCTCAGTACCACAAAAAGGATCTTTCTCAACAATAGATATGTAAGATAAATCTAAAGAGAAATCATAATCCTTGTCTCTAATATTTATGGGAGAAGCAGCAAACTTAGGATCAGGAGACAATTTATATCTAACAGCACGTCTCGCTAGAAGTTCCTTAACAGCTTTAGCATCGTGAGTAGCACGAGCTTCAGCAATAAAATCATCGTCAAGCTCAATATAAGCATCATCAAAATCATCACTAGGACATTCCCTAGATTCAGGTGAACTAACAGGTGTAACAGTGGTGTTTCCCACCTTAGCTCTAGCAATTGTAGCATCTAAAAAGGAACCTAGCGAACCACTCTCATCAAGCACAGTAGAAGCATCATCTAAATTATCAGTGGCATTTTCAAACTCAGCAGAAGTAGTAGCAGTAGCGTGTGCGTGTGGTGGTGTAAGCAACTTACTCATAACAGATGGTGAATCAAGAGCAACAGAAGTGTTCAAAGTCGTACCTCTTCTTGTAGTGGATGGCAATATAGGAACTTTTCCATCACGAGGTTTACCCATGATGAAAGGATTGCAGCAAACAATATGAATCCCAAGTGAACTTACAAATAAAGCAATGCTCCCCGGCAACGGCGCCAGAAAATAGTCTTGATGACCCACAAGTATATGGGATCGCAACAGTCTTCGAGGGAAGTAAAACCCAAATTTATTGATTCGACACAAGGGGAGCCAAAGAATATTTATAAGCCTTAACAGATGAGTTGTCAATTCAGCTGCACCTGGAAACAGACTTGTTCGCAGCGGTTTATCAGTAGCAACAGTTTTATAGTGGTGATAGTAGTGAAATAGTAACAACAGTAGTAAAATAAAAGCGGTAATAGTAGCAACAGTAAACAGTAGGATGAAATACTGTAGGCATAGGGATGGATGTACGGGCGTTGCATGGATAAGATAATTCATGAAATCAGTGAGACATGGGCATTGCAGATAAATAATGATAAAGCATCCTAGTACTAACAATCATAGGCATGTGTTCCGTATATAGTCGTACGTGCTCGCAATGAGAAACTTGCACGACATCTTTTTTCCTACCAGCCTGTTGCAGCAGGGCCTCAAGGGAAACTACTGGTAATTAAGGTACTCCTTTTAATAAAGTACCGGAGCAAAGCATTAACACTCGGTGAACACATGTGATCCTCACATCATAGCCATCCCCTCCGGTTATCCCAATTTCTGTCACTTTGGGGCCTCGGGTTCCGGACAACAATATGTGTATACAACTTGTAGGTAAGACCATAAACAACAAGTATCATCATAAAACAATAACAACTTCAGATCTAAAATCATGGCACTCGGGCCCAAAGTGACAAGCATTAAGCACAACAAGTTGCAACAATGTCATAAGCACTAATAAAAGATACTAGGCACTATGCCCTAACAATCTCATAGCAAATTACATGAATGATCTCATTCAATCCCTACCATCCCCTTTGCCTATAGCGGGAATTACTCACACATGGATGGGGGAGTCATGGATGGTTGATGGAGAGACGTCGGTGATGATGGTGATGAAGATCTCCTCCAAATCACCGTCCCAGCAGGGTGCCAGAACGGAGTTTCTGGTTCCGAATCACGGTTTCTGTTGGTGGCGGCACAGCGGAAGTCTATCTGGGAAAAACGCCGAACCCCCGCTATTTTCAGGTCAGAGGGTATATGTAGGTGGAAGGAGGGGTCGAGGCGACGGCCGAGGCGGCCTCACCACAGGTGGGCGCGGCCAGGGCTGGGCCGCGCCTCCTGGTGGTGAGCCCAGGCCACAACCCCCCTTCGTCTCTCCTTCTGGCTCCGTGGGTCTTCTGGCAAAATAGAATTTTTGCAGTATTTTCCGGGATTTTCCCTGAAAGTCGGATTTCTGCACAAAAATGAGACACCAGAGCAATTCTGCTGAAAACAGCGTTAGTCCATGTTAGTTGTATTCAAAACACACAAATTAGAGGAGAAACAATAGCAAAAGTGTTCGGGAAAGTAGATACGTTTTGGACGTATCACCTTCCACCATAAGTTTCAATAGAGAACTTATATTTGCTTTTAAACAAAGAGATGATGAGAAACTTATTCAGGCTTGGGAGAGATTTAGGGGACCCACCTATGAATTGGATCATGGCCTTAGAGATTGGATGATAATACATGTGTTCTACTCTGGGTTAATTATGAGCTCTGAGTCTTATTTGAAAAAAAACAAAGTGGGAAAACCATTTTAGAACTTACTACAGAAGATGCCCACAAAATACTAGATAGCTTACTTCTAGAGCGTAAAATAAAGTGTAGCTTAGAAAAATCTGGGGCTTTCGAAGAAACTTTTGATGATCATTATGAACTTTATAAACTTAATATGGAAGAAAAAGAAGTAGAGGAAGTAAAAAATGCTCTCCGATAATATCAAAGAACCTCTACTTAATCTTGATAAATGTAGTTTGAATGAACTTATAAATATATTACAAAGCTTTGCAAATGAAGCTTCTTTTAATATTCATCAAACTGGTTTTGGATCTTATATAGCCAATCATGTCATAAAAGAAAAGATACAATGCTATAACAATGAGGTTATGATACCACCTAAGAGTGGGGATGTATGGATCCCAAAAATACTTATTGCTATAGAAAAAGAGTCACACCATGCTATCTTAGACTTGGGATCAAGCGTAAACATCCTCTCCAAAGAACTATATGATTTACTAGATCTTGATAAATAACTAGAAAAGTGTGATATTGATTTATTGCTAGCTAATGATTCTACCAAGCATGCCTTAGGTACAATAAATGATGTTATGATTGAAATCCATATAAATTTTGTACCTGTATATTTTATTATTATGGACATGAGGAGCAATACCTTAAGTCCTATAATCTTTGGTAGACCTTTCTTGAGAACTACAGGTGCAGTTATTGATTTCAAAGAAGGGGGTGTGAAGTTTCAATTCCCACATAAGAAGTGTATGGAGATTTTTTTCCAAGGAAGAAGGTGAATATTCAGAAATACAAGTGCCCTAATGACACTTGCCCTTATTGAATCAATAAGGTAAAAATCCTAGCTATATGGCTATAAAGAAAGCACTTTACGGGAGGCAATCCGGTAGTATTTACTTTTTTCAGTTTTATTTTTATTGCTCTTGGATAAGAGTAATTTTATTTGAGTCTTCTTTTTGTGTCCTAGCTGTACCAAGAAATATTTTTTTAGTGAGTCTACTGTTGCAAAAATAAAGTGCCAAGTTTTAGCCATCTTGGATGTTAAAAGACTGCAATACTTATTTGGAGATGCTAAAATCTGCATAACACTTTTAAGTGCATGGTTTTTTGTATTTTTTCTGTAACTCCTATGGACCTGCACTATTTATATAAATTGGAACTTTTCATCCTCTACTGAATAAAAATATAACAAAACATTGTTACCTATTTAAGGGGGCAGAAAAATTCGTCAAACTGCTGCTGTTTTTATTGACAGATTTTTGTCTTTTCTTGTTTGGAGCATTTGTTTGAGTCTCAAGATGACTCTTTTTTAATATTTTGATATTTAGTTAATGTTGGAAACCTAATACACTCTCTAGAGACCTTGCACCAAATTTTATTTGGGGTTTTCTTTGCAGCACACATATTGTCTTAGTCACTCTAGAAAAGAGGTGGGAAATAGTTTTGTGGTGAAGTTTTTTCACAGGGAAGAAATAATAATCGAGCAAGGAGTCATCTAAGTAATGGATAACACCATAAGCTTGGGGATGCCCCATGTAAACCCTCTAGACCTATCAACTCCTCGGTTTGTATACTATGCTTGCCTTGTTTGTTGAGCACCATTTTACCATTGCATAAACTTGGAGCATCTGCATCTTGTTTTTAATTTTTCTTTTGAATCTCTTGTGTTGAATAAATAGACCACCACCTGTAGGTATACTTTATATTCATGAGAAATCTACTCTAGGATTTGATAGAAAAAGTTGGGAAGGAAAGGGAGATAGCAATGCAATTAATGCTTATGTTCTATGATTCATATGCTTTGTTTGAATAGTATTTTGCTAGTGCCATATTGAGTGCTATTTCTTCTTTGCATATTGATGGTTAACTTTGATTTACTTAGTTCATTAATAAATTTGTATCATTATGGTCATTATGCATGCTTGTGTCTTTTATACCTTTCCAATGGATAAGAAAAGAAAAGAAAAAGCAAGCAAAGTATTGTATATCCAAATACCTTGAGCCATACTTCTCCGCAAAATCTCCACCATACCTACCTACATAGAAAAATGTTATTCCAAGTATAGTGTACGTGCCATGTCTTTACATTCAAAATTATCTTTTTATTGTGCAATTCGAAGCTCATGGGGAAGTACCAGTCTACGGTGGAGTTCATTTATGTAAGTTGGATGTTTGTCATTTTATTAGTTGGGGTTAAGTTAAACCATGTTGTCATGGAACAAGAATTTCAACTTTAATTATGTTGTTGTCATACACCTTGGGTTATGCATATCTTTCTGGTATGAAATGAGTGGGAGTCATCATGTTAAAGATTCGAGTGTGCATATTTGTTAGAGAAGAGCATTGGGCCACTAACCGAAACCATGGTTAATCATGGTAGAAGTTTCAGGATGGACTTCCTCATTAGCTTATAAAAGTTTAATTTACTACATAATTGAGTACTTTAATAGGAGTTCATTTTTCTATTGTCCTATCGTCCCGGTATGTATTGCCTTTGCAAAAAAAAAAGATGAAAAATCCAAAAGGCAATGTGTACAGGTGGCATGGAAGTACCCCTTTGCGAGCACTTGGTTGAAACTATATGCACACAATGAAAATCTATGGTAATTCTAAAGTTGAGTAGTGCATGGTGGAATTTACTATTAACAACTGGGTATGAGACTTACAACTAGTAAAGTGTTGATCATGTAAACCTTATTTGCTCTTCACTCCGTGGGCTTGGGTTGCACAATTCTCAAAATTGCATTTTTCTCTTTATCTTTAAAGTTTGGCACATATCCTCCCTACTTACTTTCAGTGGTTGTTTATTCTAGAGAAAGAGAAGAAGAAAGAAAGAAAAATTCCAAAGCACAAGCACTTGCATGTTTAATGTCCATAGTACTTTCATTTGTTTTTACACTATGTTATTTATTCTTGGACATCATTGAGTTGAATTAGAAGAACCACTTTATATCTCATTCGCCTGTTGCTGTAGATTAAAGATTGAATCATCTATCATATGCATTACTACTTATTATTTGTTTGATTATATCACCTGCATACTCGAGGACGAGCATGGGTTAAGCTTGGGGATGTTGATGCATGCAAAATATATGCATGAACTTTATAGTTTATTGATGCATATTCCTACATATTATAATATTATTAGTTGTTATAATCATGTTTTATGGGGATTTTCGATCGATCCCCCTTATTTTGGTTATAAATCTGCAGAACAGGAAAACCCAGTTTTGCGTATTTTTAAGTTTTAGGAACCTTTCCGAACTCAAATTGACCTGGGATTTTTGAAGCGTTAATAGTTTTATCACGAGAAGCACCTGGAGGAGAAGAAGTCAATGAGACGAGGCCTAGGGGGCGAATGAGCACAGGTGGCGCGAGCCCCATGCTAGGTCGTGCCACACATACTCGTTGAGGCCTCGAGCCTCCAACAACGTCAATCTTCGTCCCTGTATACTCAGCTTGACCTAACAACACCTATATATAGACCCCCTTGATGATCACGAAAAGAGGCGGCAGAGAAACACGAAACACAGAAACAGAGGCTATTCCAGCGAAGATTGGGGGGAAACGCTGCCGGAGATGCCCCCGGATGCTTCTCCACCTTTTATCTGACATCAACACCATCATCACCGCCATGAAGAGGGAGTAGTACACCTCTGGAATATGGGTTTGTGGCAGTAGCTTGTCCTATTTCTCTCTTATTTTTCAATGTTTAGACATTATATGAGCTGCCCAACATGATAATGATGCATATTATGTAATTCCTATATGGTGGATCTTTATTTTATTGGATGATTGATGAGATGATGTTATTATGTTCTTGATGTATCTTTAAATTAGGACATGATGCCTATATGAATATCATAAAGTCAACATAATAAAAATCATGTCAACGTTTCGGTCATCGCTTTTTGCGCTTAATGCCACCACAACTTCATGAGAGAGTAGGCAAGTGAACCCATGAACCCCGGTCCAATTTTAACCATAAGAAACAGCTTTCTGACGCATTTACATACGCTTTTATTTTCAGCATCATTTTATTCCGAAAATACCAAAAACATATTTACTTTCTTGCATACACAACCAAAACCCAAAAACGCAAATACCGTATCATATTTATTCTATTGCATTGTTATTTATTTTACTGTATTTGTTATCATATTTTATTTTACTTATATTTACACCTTGTCCTTGACAACCACTTGGTGGAGCTGGGGACACAAGACGAGGAAATTGTTTTGCAGGTTGCTTGAAATAGAACGATAGGAGCTTTTTCGACTGTTCCCCGAGAGTTCGATATTAAACCCCGAGTTCCCTCATGGAGAAAATTTACTCTTGCTACAACAGTCTGCACTTCGAGTCCCGACGAGTTGGCACCTTTGCTTAGTGTCATCAACATTGTTGTACCATATCTGTACCCAAAAACCCCAAAGTGAATAAACCATGGCAGATGCCTCTCGGGCATTTGCGGGCTTCTCCAGGTGCGGAGGGGGCCATTATCCTCCACCACCACTAGAATAAAATCCTTTAAAATACCCTTAATATTATGAAAAATCAAATATTACTAAATGTTAAGTACATTTTACCTTCTCTATCTCTATCCCCCCCCTCTCAACTCTAAGCTCCACCATAGCTCCCGATAGGCAGTAGATGTGTGGCATGATAAAATTTACAAACATATACATTAAAAACTTGCCTATGGAATTTACTAAGGATAACCTGCATCAACGGTTTGCACCATTTAGTGATATTACTAGTGCCATATTCATAAGAGATGCCAACTAAGAATCTAGATGGTTTGGCTTTGTTGACTATGGGAAACCAGAAATTTCTAGAATAGCCATTAAAGATCCTAATGGGAAAATCCTATATTGGTAGAGCTAAAAAAGGGAAGAAAGACAAGCTAATCTTAGAGGCAAGTTTCAGAGTGACTGCGAAATTCAAAATTTTTGATAGGCTTAATTTGTACTTGAAAATATGGACTATAGTATTAACTATGCATAGCTTTGAAACTTATTATAACTTTGGTGAGACAGATACGTCCAATGTAATTCATTGTTTGTTTAGTGTTAAATATTTCATGTGTTATTATCATAAGTAATTGATTGTGTTGCTTACATTTTTGTAGGTTACATCTGATTCATAAGGAAGGAGCACGAGTTATGGCTTTGTTTCATTTCAAACTATTGAAGTGGTCCACAAAGTCGTAAGTTCATTACTATTTATTTCTGAGATGGTTTTATTTGCTTCCAACTAAATAGTTTTAATTAATAACCTTGAATAATTGTGGTAGATTGATGGAATGAATGTGAAGATGGTTGGCAAAAACTCTTTGTATGTTTCTGTAGCTCAACACGTGGAGGAAAGATGAGCGATACTAGTGATAAGTCTTTTTTTTAACACAGAGCGGCCCCAAAGGACCTCGAAACTTCATTAATCCCAAGCAGTGGATGTACATTTATAGGAAAGACCCTGCTGAAAGATTTGCAAATGCAATCGAGTCCTCCTCTCTCTCTCCACCATCGAGCCGAAGGTTAACCTTGCCGCCATCGAGCACAGAAGCGGGAACGAAACCACTTGCTTTTGTGCTGGCGTTGGTGCGGTAGTCGACCTTGAAGGGGGACTCCCACTGGAGGTTAAAACTTCGCCGGAATCCTTCGTTGGCATCTGGATAGGCTTTGACGAAGCCTTGGATGTCAGACGGCATTCACTCGCCGCTGATGTGGTGCTCGAAGAAGATGCTTCCTAGCTCCAAAGCTTCCTGACAAAGCGACTCGCTGATGCCTCACTAGGTTGAGACTCCAAGAGTAGAGTGTTGAGCATATGGAAGCTTGATTTTCCCCACGAAGGTGACTCGAGGGTTTATATCGAACTCTCGGGGAACTGTGTGTATAAGGATCCTTCTTGTCCCTCTTCTAACAACCTGCAAAGTAAAATAAGTTTGCTTTGTGCCCTCAACCTCACCAAGTGGTTGTCAAGCACAAGGTGTGTGTAAGTATACAAAACTAAAAATAAATATGCAAATGCAATGGCGCTAGAAAATCTTGTGCCGCGGGAATATACAAACTAAAGTAATATGCAATGCAATGATAAATAGTAAAAGATATGGTTGTAGTGTTTTGGTTTGTGAAATGCAATAAAGGGAATATTTATGTATTTTCGAAAAATTAATAATAACTGAAATGCAATAAAGGAAATATTTCTGTATTTTTGCATTACTTACTAATTTAGCTAAATAAAAAATTTAGTTTCAGAGGTCTATTTGTACAGAAAAATAGACACTACATGCTCCAATACATGACAGATCAACGGAGAAACGGGGGTTGTTGCATTACCTTATTAATAAGCAGATCAAAGATTTAGATTAGACAATTTGACCATCTGATGCATGAAAAATTCATGCATGAACTTTGTAGTTTATTGATGCATATTCCTACATATTAAGATGTTATTAATTATATAATCATATTTTATATTGATCTATGAGGATTTTCCATTGATCCCCCTTATTTTGGTTATAACTCTGCAGAACAGGAAAACCCTATTTTGCGTATTTTGGTGTTTCAGAAACCTTCCCGAACTCAAATTGATCTAAGATTTTTCGGGCGTTAATATTTTATCACGAGAACCATCTGGTGCACAAGAAGTCCATGAGGTGGGCCATGAGGCCCAAAAGAGCATAGGTGGAGCGGCCACCAGGCCAGGCCGCGCCACCCATGCTCGTTTGAAGCTCGAGCCTCCGATGTCATCCATCTTTGTCTCCTGATGCTCAGCTTGACCTAAAAATTCCTATATAAAGACCCTCCTCGGTGTTCCTGAGATGAGGCAGCAGAGAAACACAAAACACAGAAATAGAAGCTGTTCCAGTGAAGATTAGAGGGGGAAACGCTGCCGAAGTCGTCCCCGGTCGCTTCTCCAACCTCTCTGACATCACCACCATCGACCCATGAAGAGGGAGTAGTCACCTCTGGACTATGGGTTTGTGGTAGTAGCTTGTTCTACCTCTCTCTTATGCTTCAATGTTTAGATGCCATATGAGCTTCCCAACATGATTATGGTGCATATTATGTAATTCCTATGTGGTGGATCTTTATTTTATCAGATGATCTGTGAGATGTGAGATGTTATTATGTTCTAGATGTATGAGTAGATGAATAATGTTACCCCAGTCTTTATTACTTGTTTGATCCAACATATATGCGAGAGCGCGAGAGAGGGATGGTGTGCATTAGATGGAGTAACTAGGTAGTAGTAGTGAATAGTGAAGAGTATTCATGACTCTGCTATGGTGTTTACCAGTCCACGGTTACCCCACTAGGGATAAAGAGAACATTTTTTCGATGATAGCTGAAAATTCTGAGTAACATTCGTAGACATAGTTCTATCGTAATGTGTCCAAGCGGTAGTGCATTTGTTATTCTACATTATGTCAAAGTACTTAAGGCTATACTCTATTAATTTTTAATACTTTTTTTGAAACTTTATACTATAGGGGAGACCCCCACAACCCTTTATTAAACCAAAAGGCAGCAAATATTTACAAGATTTCCAAAGAAAGCCAAAAAAGGTTAGAAACTAAAGCTAATCTCAGCTAGTTAGAAGGAAAAGGGCAATTACAACAGGGTATCAAGCCATGATGACAAAGACTGAGCTGTAGAAGGTTTTACTCTATGTTGAAGGAGAGAGACATCCAATAAGAAACCTTTCTTCCAAGATATGAAGGTCGGCCTAATTGCTTTGAAGATCCAATCATTTCTCTGTTTCGAAATATTCCAGCAAGAAAGCATGAGCACCTCAGTGAAACATGGACCCTTAAAGTGTTTCTTAGCGAATTTGAGCATTTCAGGACCAGAGCCAATGCCCCAAAGAATTTCAAGATATGACCAGATGCACACACTAAAATTACACTCAAAGAATAGATGAGACCAATCTTCGATCACATGCAGCGGGCAAAGAACACAAGCATGGCTGCTTGAGACATTCCAATGTTACCTAAGAAGCATGTCATGTGTATTAATTCTGTTGTGCAAAATTATCCAAGCAAATAACTTATGCTTCGACATACACTTGCTTTTCCATATCCATTTTGAAGGAAAGTGATTAGGAATGTGTTGGAAGTGGAGATTATAAATCTTACTAGGGATGCATGACCCAGTTTTTGATGTGACAATATTCCAAGTGTCCTTATCTGAAGGTGACAGAACAAAACCAGTCAAGTTCCTTTGAAGATCCCTTAACTCTGAAACTGCTTCAGCTGAGAGTGGCAGATGAAAAGTAGATGAGAGCTTTGTAATTGAGACTGCATGTCTAACAGACACGAGCTTGTCCTTAGCAAAGGAGAATAATATAGAATATGTCACTTCCCAGGGTTCTGTCAACAACATGTCAGACCAGAACAACAAAGAGCTGCCATCACCAACTTTACAAGAAGTGATTTTGCCTGTAATAATCTGACAACCTCATGATGCTCCTCCACCAAAAAGAACCACAAACTGTTAAAGTATGAGGAACTTATTCATAGTAAAAAGCATTTTTAATCAACTTGACCCAAGGAAGATTAGCATTATTATAGAAGTTATGAAGATGTTTTAGAAGCAAACACTTGTTCTCAATCTTGAGATTGATGATACCCAAACCACCTTTTTCTTTAGGTTTGCATACCATATCCCAGGAAGCCAAAGATTTTGGCTGATCTTCATCTTTCCTTTTCCTCCACGGTAAGTGCCTCCTTGCTCTATCAATTTCATCAATAGCTCCATCTGGAATGTGCAAGGAGCAGAGATAGTGAATGGGAAGTGAGGATAGAACAGAGTTCACTAGAATCAATCTATCTCCATAAGATAAAAAGGATGCAGAAGTAGTCAGCCTTCTTTCAACTCTATCAGTCAAAGGAGATAATTCCCGGATTGTTGATTTGGTGGTACCCATAGGCAGCCCCAAGTATGTGAACGACATTGGGGCAGTTTGACATCCCAAAGAAATAGCAAGATTATTTGCCTCTTCCTCTGAAAGATTAATTGGGACCAGAGAAGATTTATGGAAATTGACTTCCAGTCCACTTAAAGCTCTATATTCTTCCAGGATTTCTTTCAGGATATCCAACTCAGCAGCATCTGCTTGCATGACAATAATATTGTCATCAGCATATTGAACCATAGGAAAATCATTTGTTCCTCTATTAGGGGTTGGAGTGTGAAGTCTTGCTTGTCTGAAAGAATAATTAATATAGCTCTGTAGGAGATCACCTCCCAAAACATAAAGCAAGGGGGACAAGGGGTCTCCTTGTCTGACTCCTCTCTTGCAAGGAAAATTTCTCCCTGGAACTCCATTTAACAAGATGGATGAAGAACCTAAAATTAGAATCTGTTTGACCCATTTAATGAATAAATCATCAAACCCCTTGAACTTCAAAATTTTCAGAATGGCCTCATGTTCAATTGTATCAAAAGCTTTTCAAATCAAGCTTGAGCATGTTAACTTTTCTTTTTGACTACTGGCATTGATAAATATACTCAAAGGTCCATGCCAAGCAATCTTGAATATTTCTACACTTAATAAATCCATACTGATTTTCATGAATACACCTTTTAATTTCCTTTTGCAATTTGTTGTCCAGTAAGTTTTTGAGGAATTTCAAACATGTATTGGTCAGTGAAATTGGATGAAAATCATTTACAGATTCTGGCAAATTTTTCTTGGGTATCAAAGTAATGTAAGACCCATTGATACGGTCCACAGATGTCAGGCCTTGATGGAAATCATTACAGAGTTGTATGAAATCCTCTTTAATAATGGGCCAACATTTCTTCACAAGTAACCCATTGAATCCATCCGGACCTGGGGCCTTGTCCACTTTCAGGTGCTGGATAACACCTTCCATTTCTTCCAAGGTGAAGATGTCAGACAGAGAATTCAAATTATCCACTTGTGACACTATATGAGAAAGATTGGCTTGAGCAACTCCATCAGAAGAAATTCCCAATCTGTTCTTGTAACATTTCCAAAAAGCATCACCCTTGTCATGATGATCTACCAGTATATTCCCATCCTCATTCTTAATTTTAGAGATTGCATTGTGTCTATACCTTTCTATTGCTTTTGCATGGAAATATTTGGTGTTTTCACCACCAGATTTCACCCAGCGCATAGAAGATCTATTTTTCTAATAAACTGACTGCGTGCTGAGAATGTTTTTAGGTGTACTTTAACAATATTTATGAAGTTGAACTCTGGCCTGCTCAGATGCCTTGAATCCTCAATATCATCCAATTGGAAGATTACTTTGTTACACTTTTCAATGAGAATCTTTAGCTGAGAGAGATTTCTTCCCCATTTCTTTAACTCATACATGAGGTTTTTAACTTTAGTAGTTACAACTTTGGCAATTGAACCAGACTTGACTTGAGAATTCCAAGATCTTTTAACTAGTTCCATAAACCCTAGCTGTTCAACCCACATGTTCTCAAAATGAAAAATATGAGCTTTGGGAATATTTGTGGAAATATTGACTACACATGACACATGATCTGAAGTGGTCTTGGCAAGAGGATGAACCATTGTATTTGGAAATTTCAAAGTCGATTAACATGTAGTGAAAAACCAATCAAGTTGTTCTAATAAGGGATTATCCTGCATATTAGACCATGTGAATCTCTTGCCTTTTAAGGGAAGCTCTATAAGACCAAGGTGACTGATAATACTATTGAAGAGAAAAATATCGTTCATATCAACTCCTGGCTTATTTCTATTATCAGTATCTTATAAAATTGAAATGTCCCAGCAGAAGCCAATGCTCATTAGAAGTAATGTACAAGTCATGAATCCATTGAACAAAATCATCTCTAGCTTGGCCTTTACAGGGTCCATACACATTTACCAATGTCCAACTATCTGAATTGCTAGTGGAGGTGAACTGGTTAATTCTTAATACTGGATTGCTTGAAGCGAAATTCCTATCTAGTGGAGTATAAGTAAGATGTGTTGCATCATATTTAATTTAGGACATGATGCCCATATGTATATTATCAAGACAACATAATAAAATAATGTCGATGTTTCGGTCATCCAACTTGCTCTTAATGCCATCACAACTTTATGAGAGAGTAGACAAGTGAATACATTAACCCTGGTCCAATTTTAATCATAAGAAACACCTTTCTGGCACTTTTACTCACACTTTTATTTTCAGCATTAATTTATTCCTAAAATACAAAACATTTTTACTTTCTTGCATTCACATATAAAACCCAAAAACACCTTTATCGCATTATTTTAGTTGCATATTAGGTTAGTTTATCATTCCTACATCATATTTATTTTATTGCATTGTTATTAATTTATTTGCATTCTTATTTTATTTTACTTATATTCACACCTTGTGCTTGACAACCACTCGGTGGAGTTGGGGCCATAGGACAAGGAGCTTGTTTTGCAGGTTGCCTGACCAAAACGAAGAGAGATTTTACGATTGTTCCCGAGGGTTCGATATTAACCCCGAGTTTCCTCGTGGGAAAAATTTACTCTTGCTACAACACTCTGCAGTTAGAGTCCCAACAAAGTGGCACCTTGCTTAGTGTCATCACCATCCGACTCCTGAGCTTGGACCTCCGAGCTTGGACCTCCCGTGCTTGGACCTTCATTGTTTGGGACTTTAAGAAGCTAGTCTTTTCCGCAAACTAAAGCTTCTAATGCATACGGTTTTAGTGAGCTCTGTGTATCTCCTAGAATTCTTCCACCGCAACTGAATGATGACTCACACGACAGAGTACTAAGGGGCACTGCAAGAAAATCACGAGCCATAGCTGAGAGCACGGGGTACTTTTCTGCATTTGATTTCCACCATGTGAGTTTATCAAAGGATCCAACTGAGCTTTCAACGAAATTCTCCTCCATGTATGCGTCTAGCTCCGACCTTGGTTGAATATTAGATCTCCGTCGTAACCTATGTCGAGCAAATGCTTCTTCAAGTTTCCTTTTACCAAGAACAGGGTGATCCCACATTAATCCTTGCTTCATGGGGGCACCGAGTGATTGTTGCTTCTCTTGACCTGCTCTTCATATAGATCATAGTCATCGTTTTGCTTAGAGAATCCAAGGCCTTCTGAATGTGTTCAAAATTCTCACATAATTCTTCCAAAAAGAAGTCCAGGTATTCTCCTTTTTTTCCTTAGATCTAGTACTATGATGATGACAAGGACAACACTCAACTTAGCTTCTTTCCAATACTTGTCAAACTTCGTACCCATAGATATAGACAAATTCATCATGTTCGCATTCACTTTCCAATGAGGATCCCTTAGGGCATTACGGATACACAACAGCATATGCAGAAAATGATGTGAGGTTGGCTTTTTTTAAGTCAAAGACAAAACCAACTTCTGAAAAAAATTCTTAAGGGTCGCCAGAAACCTAGCTCTGACCTCAGCTCCAATAGATCGGCACGACTCTGAAATGTGACTCAAGAGGCTACTGGTTCCAAACTTTCGACTGCAAGTAAGCTTCATTGCACAGTACTTGCATGCAACTTTTGGAACATCCCCCACAATGACAATATCTTGCTCAAAATGTTCCCAAACTTTTGACCTCCTACCATTTGGTGTTGCAGAAGGTGCATCAGCAGTACCAGAGGTCTCAGACATATTTGCAGACATGTTAACAAGCCTAGCTGTCAAAATTAGAAAAAAATTGTGAGACTCTGCAATATATATGAAAATCATCATTTTATTGTTACAGGATGTGCAAGAAATTGTAGCTAGCAATACAACAAATAGTGCTAATAAAAGGGTACCAAAGCTAGAACACATACACCTATATCATCTTATAGTGAAGCGGGGCACTCTGAACATAATTAAATTGTTAAATGAAGACAAGCTGTGCATAGCACAAGATATGCAACTAGCTGCGACCTGCAGCGCACTCTACAGTTTAGATGATAAAATTTAGCATATTTGAACTAGCAATCCAGTGAGTAGGTAGCCGTGAAGAGGAGGAGACCGTAGTACCAGGTCGTGGAGGTGGCCGGCATCAGGCGCTCGACGAGATGGTCACCGGCAGCAGCTCCCCATGGACGCTGGCAGCAGAAGCTTTGGAAGGCAAGCAGCGGCTCGTGCTCCATGCCTCATGCCAACAGTCATGCGCTGCCATGAGCTTTTGCCGGCCCGCGCCCCTCCCGCCCGCCGCGTCCGTCGCCTAGCTCCACCGTAGAGTCCCCATGCTTGGCCACCAGGACGACGGTGGCAGTGGAACCTTAGAGTGAAGCAGGGCGCCGGGGACCGAGAGACCGAGGGCAGGTGGTGCTGAGCCGTGCTGCACGGCGATGGGGGCGCCAGCAGCGGTTCAGGGTGGCGGCGGTGCGTAAAGTGGTGGCTAGATGGGCGGCGCAGTGGCGGTCATGGAAAGACCAGAGAAGGAGGAGGGGATTCGCGATGGCCTTATGGCATCTCCACCGAGCCGACCCAAACGACCACCCGCGTCCGAACGCGTCCGCGCGGACAGAACACACAACCCAGCGAGGCGACCAAAACAGACAAAGCTGTTCGAAGGCGTCCGCGCGCCCCCATTCCGGTCTCAGATTTGGGCCCAAAATGCGTCGGCCCGGACAGCGCGCACGTCCTCTCGCGCCCCCCTCCTTGTCCGCCCCGGACCCAGCCGACAGAGGCTCCAAGCCATTACCCCCCCTCTTCTCCTGTATTTCCCTGCTGCACGCGCTCCTCCTTTCCATCGCTGGTGTCCGCTTGCCACCCCCGACCGCCAAAAAGAAGCCCCTCCTTCCACCGCACCCCGACGCCGCCCTAGGCCGCCGCCGACCACGCTTCAACGGCCACATCAGGGTGGGTTGAGAGAGCTGCCCTCCCAGGCCGCGCGCAACCTGTTCGGCCATTTGCCAACATGAGCGTGCCACGGGATAGCAGCTCGGACGACAACGACATTGTGGCCATTGTCAACCTCAACAATGAGTTCTTCTACGCGCACTTCTTTGACGAGTCTGACACCGACTCCGACGATGATGCCGACTTGATGGTGGTCGTGGCCACCGTCCTCAATGAGTCAAACGAGGCCTACATGCCTCAATGGAGGGGCTCCGTGAAGGGGCGAGCCGCCAATCTGGACCGCAACCGGGAGAACATCCATGTGCAGCTCTACGCCGACTACTTCCACCCGGAAACGGCGTTGTACCAAAACTATTTTTGGCGCCGTTTTCGGATGTCAAGGAAGTTATTTGGGTGAATCATTGAAGGTGTTCGTCTTCACGACCCATATTTCAGATGCAAGCCGGATGCTATAGGTAAACTTGGCTTCTCTTCATATCAGAAATGCTCGTCTGCTATAAGGATGCTTGCATATGGAGTGGCCGGCGATCTTGTTGATGAGTACATGCGCATGAGCAAGTCTATATGCATTAAGGCCATGTACAATTTTTGTCGAGCTATCATTGCGGTCATTGGGCTTCAGTCTCGTTGGGCTATTGTTCGTCACCCAGCTAAGGCATGGAGTGTTCAGCAGATGTGGGAGGTCATGACTGCTTGTGTGATCATGCATAACATGATCGTTGAAGAGGAGCGTGATAATAGAGTCTATGATCAGGGGTGGGATTTTCAGGGTGAGTTGGTTGCTCCAAACCCTGTTCCGTCTTCTTTTCAGGAATTTCTTCATACACGTCATGAGATTCAAGATCGGGCAACCCACCTCGCCCTCCATGAAGATTTGGTGAACCATATTTGGATTCATGCGGGGAACAACCCCGTCACCAACCCTGGAAACAACCCCTTTTGAACTTATTTAGCTTTTAGTTAATTATGTTGTAAGACATTTGAAGTATTTATTTGCAAACTATTTGTAATGTATCTTACACTTATTTAAGATTTGGGATTTCTATTTTCGTGCCCTCAGGTCGTTAGTTGTACTCAGTTTTCCCCAGCTCGTTAGTTTTTCCTCTGTTTTCCTCAAGCCCTTGTCTGAAACCCTCAGAAGGAGCTCGGACGGGAGGATTCCCGTTTAGTTGACCGTTCCGTGCTGACGTGTGGGGCCGCATCATGTGGGGCCGCGTCGCGTGGGGCTGGTAGAAAGGGACCGCATGGGACAGGACGAGACCGCATTTGGTTGTATGTGAGAGCTCGGTTCTGTCTCTCTCGGGCCAAATTGGGATTGCCTTTTCAGAGCACCTTTTCAGAGCGCCTTTTTCCCCTCTCTCTCTGTAATAGTTCTTTCTCTTTTCACCAAATTAGTATCAAATCTAGAGAAGCTTCTATTTCTGTCTTTCTTCAATGATTGTTGCCTTTTGGCCTTCGTTTTTTGCCCAATATGGTAACAAGTCTAGAAGCTAGTATAGGATAAATTCACAGCAGTATAATAAATCCAGAAAACTAAGTATAATACATAAACTGCATACAGCAGCCAAAAGCAGCCAATAACAATGTTCTTCATTCTTCATCATATATTTCGTCGTCGCTACATTCCATGAGATGAAGGAAATATTCACTGAACTCCTTCCGTCTGCAGTGTGCAGCCAATACATCCTCCAAACAGTATGGCCTTTGTTTATTTTTCATACCGTTATATCCTATTCTATCCACACGTCGTGGCCACTCATCCCAGGCCTTTCTATCATCAGAGTACTCTCTGATATAACCCAAATCCGCGTAGTAGATGCAGCCAGGTCGAACTGTCGGGTGCACTCTGGTGTCGATAGAGATACACCGGATATAATTGACGAAGAGGGCACGACTGCCAATGTTACTAACGGCATGGAGAGAGCGGCTCTCAGTGTCCACATGGTACACCAATGGTTGACCTTCCTCCAAATGCCTATTGTCGTCAGTGCTGCCGCCCAACAACACAAGCAGCAGATCACCATCCGACTTCACAAGGTAGAACTTGAAATCATAATCATTTCCAAGTTCTAGAAATGAAAATAGTGTCTTCATGTTGACAGTGCTCACGCGCTGCTCCAACTGGACATTGTTGGTGCACACTAATGTTCCGAACTCATTCACAGCTATTGCATATAATTCACCATTGAACAAGATAATGCAACGCAGAGAATGGTCCTCGATCGAAAATCTTCCTTCTCCCCAATCATCTACATATATATCCTTAGTTGGAGAGCTCTCATCGACCCAAGCAATTTCATTGGGGTAACCTGTGCAAATGAAGACCATAGTCGGGGACTTCATTACAACGACTGACTTCACAATCATAGATGGCATCTGCGCCTCAAACGTAGTGTTGAATGTCTTTGTGAGTGAGTTCAGAAGCTGTATCTTGTGCGGCTGGTTCTTCTGGGCAAGCACGATGACGCCACGGTAAAAGCCGACGAAGTAGTATCTAAAAGGGAGTTGATGAAGATAATATTCAGCACTAAGATGTTTACGATTGAAAATAAAAATAGATTAACTCTATAGATATGGAGGAATTTGAACCTTGCATGAACTTCCGTTAGATCGATGGTGACGTAGCGGGATGTGCGGAGGTTGAGGAAGGAGAACTCAGCGGTGCGTGGAAGGGCGTGTTCTACCATGATCCATTCGTGCAGGTGCACGTCGGGCTCAGGTAGATCTGAGCGCCAATTTGTACAAACTTGCCTCAAAGCAGCGTAGGTGTCCACGTACTCCTCGTTCGCCAGTAAGCAGTCGCCGATCTTGTGAAGTGGTCCGTCACCCTTAAGAGAGGCCCAGTTCACGGAGGCGCTGCGCTTGGATACGCCGCCCTCGGATGCGATGGGCTCGGCGGTGATGGGCTCGGATGCGATGGGCTCGGAGGCGACGGGCGCGGGGGCAACGGCCGCCGGCGCATTCTTCTTCTCCATCGCCGGCAGGGAGCGCGCGTAGGGCGGTTGGAGTTTTTTGGATTTGGAGAAGGTGATGGGACGTGAGAGGCATGGTTGTGTGCGTGAGTTATAATAATACTGTGTGCAGAGGGAGGGAGAGAGGGGCTCTGTACTGGCAAAGTGACGGTTCGTCTCAGCAGTTGACGTTTGGTGTCAACACGCGCACCGCGCACCTAACCACTGCGCACCGCGACACGCGTCCGTGGTACTGCACGTCTGCACCGTTATGTGTACTCAGTTCTATCCTCGAGTCTTACACTAGAAAAATATCTGTACTCAGTTTTCCCCTCGAGTACGAATACTGGCTAGTGCAATATACTTAGTTTTACCCTCAAGTGGCTGGTCAACAGAGAGTCAACAAATGGGATTAAGCTATCTAATTGAGTCATTTCATGCGCAAAAAAATTCAAAAAAATAAAATTATAGTGCCTCCTACTCATGGAGTCTTGTTACGCGACCTGCCACGTAGACAATCATATATAAATCAAGTTTTAACACAAATGGCCACTTCTCAAATCACTAGTAGCTATGAAGGTTCATGGCTTTCCACTCAAACCCCTTCTCAAAACATCTATACCCAAAACATAGTTTGTCTGAATGAGGCCATAATTTTTACACTCATGTATATTTGAATTGCTAATGCTTTGAGGTAGGCCAACCTGGGTTTCATTGTACAAAACATGTGTTTTTCTTTTTCTAAATCTCTTATTTGAATTCCTTAGCCTGTTTACTATTTACTTGCCCTTGTATCCTTGATACTACTCAGTTTTACCCTCTCACTTCTCACAGAAGCCCAAACTTGGCTAGATTGGTCGAGCTGTTGTCACACAGATCGTGCCCACCTACCGTCGATCCTATGATCTAACGGGCAGGATCGTGCCACCCTCTCTCTATCTGTCAGTGGCAAACTACTACCCCTCTATGTATGCTAAATAACGAGTTTGCCACCGGATTCAATAAGTTTGGTAATCACGAATTTCTTGTAGGCATTACTTTTCACGGTAAAATGATAAACTATCAAGAATTTCTATTTCTTTTAGGCATTACTTTTCACGGTAAAATGATAAACTATCATGAATTTCCACTTCTTGTAGGCATTATTTTTCACGGTAAAATGATAAACTATCACGAATTTCCATTTCTTGTAGGCATTACTTTTCACGGTAAAATGATAAACTATCACGCATTTCCATTTTTTTAGGCATTACTTTTCACGGTGAAATGATAAACTATCACGAATTTCCTTTAGGCATTACTTTTCACGGTAAAATAATAAACTATCACGAATTTCCATTTCTTTTAGGCATTACTTTTTTGTTGAGATATAAACACCCACAACGGTCATCTCCTCCTTATAAACCCCCACAACGGCCATTCCTCATGTCAATAGGTTCTGCCTCTCTCTTCTTCGTTTCTGCCTCTCTCGTCTTCGTTCACATACACTTGATCCATTGCCATGGCTTCCACGTCTCGGACGCCGACCGGAAGGGGAAGGGGAAAGGGAAGGGGCGGCCTGGGTGGTGGATCATCATCATTGCCACCACCACCGTCAACACTGCCATTGATCATAGAGGAGTTCTTAATCGTCATCTATGAAGACCCTTTCGCCAAGAAGGTACGTACGCGTTCCCACATATATGATGCATGTGATTAATTATGTGCATGTTCCAAAAAGCCTTTAATTTCAAACGATCAGCGCTCGATCTCTTTGCAGGCACTCCCACAAAAGTTTGCGGACTATCTTGACGGCCAAGAGCCCGCAAAGGTGTATCTGCGAGCAGCTGACTGCGGTCCTCGTCTCTGGACCGTGGAGGTCCTATTTGACGGACAAGGCCGGATGTACCTCGACAAGGGCTGGGAGAATTTCGTCATCGCGCACGGTGTAGATTTTGGCTACATCCTACACTTCAAATATGAAGGCGATGATGTGCTCACAGTGAAGGTGTTCGACGTAACATTGTACAGGAAGTACTACTACACGGACGATGAAGATACTGACGATGAAAGCAACAACGACGTGAAGCCATGCATCCATCCCCTTTAGATAAGGGGATTATGACCAAGAATATATATGTAGCTTCATATGCATCGATTTG
The DNA here is from genome assembly GCA_007115705.1 of Dactylis glomerata. Lineage (NCBI taxonomy): Eukaryota > Viridiplantae > Streptophyta > Magnoliopsida > Poales > Poaceae > Dactylis > Dactylis glomerata. The sequence continues at coordinate 1,289,926 of QXEO01000659.1, forward strand.
GAGATCTAGCTATTTTCTATATATTATGCATGTAAAAATAATAGGGAATCGCAATTTCCACCATGATTCGAGCACCACAGCCTCCAAACGATGTCGATGCCGATATCGGCATGGTCAGAACGGCTATGCATGCTCGCCGCCGCTGCTAGGTCACCGTCGGGATGCACCCTCAATCCCGTCCCCTCATTCGATCACTGACACACCAGAGATACCGCAGAGGCCAATGACCAACGTACATGCTGATGCCAATGCTGAACATGCACGCCGCTGTGGGCACGGCCACGCCGCCCCGCTATGCTGGACGCCACAGACCACCGCGAGGTCTTTCCCTTCGCCACCACACTCCCCTAGCACCCATCTATACACGCCAGAAAGGAGAGACACTAGTTTTCTTTACATTGCTCACGTTCGTGTCCGACACCGTCAGTCAAAGTGTTGAGGTCGTCGTCGATGTCCTCGACCATTTCTTCTCTTCTTTGCATGGTTAAACGCGTCTAGTTCATATCTATCTAATGCGTCTGGTCTCGCCTCATGCAGTTCTTTGTGGACGTCGATCTCATCTCGGCACCCCGCAGGCCACCTCCTTCGTGCCATCGCTGTAGAGCTCCGTTTAAAAATATAATCCTACCCGTCTATTGCCCCTTGTATCAGCGTCATGGCCCCACTTGTCATTCGATATACCAAAGCCCCACTCGTCCGTGTTTTGGTCAGGGATACGGCGATGCTTATGGTCAAACAAAGATGGATGGTCTGACGTGTCTTTGCGGGCTCTACGTGGTCCCACTAGTCAGCAGATAACGGTCAAAGTTGTTGACCCGTCGGGCAACCGGCCGTTCCAGCACTTGTTAGGGTTTCAGACAAGGGCTTGGACAAAACTGAGGAAAAACTAAGGAGCTGGGGAAAACTGAGTACAACTAAGGACCCGAGGGCACGAAAATAGAAATCCCTTAAGATTTTGTTGTAATATATTTTTTATTTCTAAACTATAAGCAAAATAAGAGATAAACTTGCCACAGTTTAGACGCGGGCCAAAAAATGAGTCGCCTCGCTGGGCGCACCCACCTACCTAAACGGACCGACACTGTCCGCACGGGATTTTTTGTCCGCGGCCCGACCCAAACGGACCGATTCGGACACCAAAATGGGTCGGCCCGGTGGAGATGCCCTTACTCACTCAGACGACCCAAACGTTTGACGTGGGTTCAACTCGTGGGTTTTAGCCCATTTCTGTTTATCTAAATTGACCCCAAACCGCCCCGCTCCAGTCCGCTCAGCTGCTCAACCCGCACCAATTCAGCCTGTTTTGCTATAGCATCCGTTTCAGTCCGATCCAATTGACACCAAAGCAAAACCCGCCCAAAAAGCCCATTTACATTCGCACCATTCTCAGCCTGAGGTTGGACTCCGTGGAGCTGGAGGGAAGGACCGTTCCGGCCTTCTGTTCAGAAACGCGAAGCTAGTGTTTGGTCGATCCACGAAATGCAAAAATGCGGAGCGGGTGAAAATTACGGGTGTCTGCCACCGATAAGGCCTCGCTTTGTTTGGAAAGTGAAAGTCCCTCCTAAGATTTATTTCTTCTTGTGGTTAATTGCCCATAAGAAATTGCTCACTAGAGATAATTTGTGTAAAAGACAACATGTTGATGATTTAACTTATTTATTTTGTAATAAGGAAGAAACTTGCAAGCACTTATTATGTGACTGTGTAGTAATTTCAGCTGCTTGGGCTGAGTTGAAAAAGATCACCAAGCTTTCAGTAGACTTTCGTCACTTTAGTGATATAGCAAACTTATGGAATCATGATAAAAAAATTCAAAATTGCAAACATGGTTCATGCTGCCCTGTTAAGGGTTATTTGGCTCATGAGAAATGATATGTGTTTCAATCGGACTAATTGGTCTGGGATGCAGATTATGTGGAGAAGGTTGGCTTGCTTGCTTGCTTAGTGGGAAATTCTGCTTTCCGAGGAAGAAAGAGGAAGCCTTCAGACAGTGATTATGCAATTGGAGGGATTGGCCCATGCCCCGCCAATGCTGTTGTGGCCGGAGCCTAGGTGAAGCTAGAGAAGTATCTGAAAACCCATCACGAGCTGATGGTGATGAATCTGGGCTCGGCGGAATGAGGGCACCTGAGGATCTCAGCTCCTGACCTGGCGAGGACTCTGAAAGCAAATGACATGGAGCTGGTCGGAGATGGGGAGTGCTTCAGGGTGGTGCAGAGAACCTGATTAGTCGAAGTTGGTTGTCCTTCCCCTGTGTGTGTAGCTAGTTTAGCTCAACAAAACTTTTACTCTATGCTTTGGTGCTGTTTTGTAATAAGTAGTAGCTTAACTGCGTGCATGAACTTATCTGCTGCACCTTGTGCGCTGTAAAACTGATGTAAGAACTTGTGTGTGGTTTCAGAAATGGAACCGGGGCGAGGCCCTCTAGCTCTAAAAAAATAAGGTCTCGCTTGGTTTGCCGGATATTAGGCTAAATCGGTGGCGATTTTTCTGGTCCGTAACTATTCATGCAACCACGCTTGGTTCCTTTTTTTTAAACTATTGGTACCGTTTTATTAAGCAGCTATCACAATTACATCGTTTCGAAGCATTGGTACAAGAAAATCAGGAGCATGATCTAACCAAACTTGAGGCTGAGACCCTCTAGCTACCCTGTCCAGTTCATGTGCCACTGAATTGGCCTCCCGAAACGAGTGTTCAAACTGAACTCTCGAAAACTCTGAGCTTAGGTAATAGCAATCATCAAATATAGCTGCCGCTACACCACTCGAATTGCCTCCTTCTTGCATTATGTTTACGGCATCACTGCTGTCTGAGGATATGATGATACGATTACATCCCACCATCTGTGCAAGTAATAGGCCTTGCTTCATTGCATGCGCTTCTGCCGACAGCACATCTTGTGCAAAGTCCATCTTGGTATTATTTGCTGCAATGAATGTACCATTACAGTAGTACCCGTTAGCTGATCGGCATCAAAAGATGCGTCGACATTGATCTTGACGTAGTCCTTCAAAGGTTTTAGCCAACCTTCTCTTTTCGGTTTTGCCTTGGGCGTGTTTGCTGCATAAAAATTTGAATATATAGCATTAATCGCCCTAGCTGTATTCTCCGGATCCTGTATCCTTTCACCTCTCGTTGCCTTACACCTTTCCCACCATAGATACCATAACGTTACAGCCACAAGCTCTGGGACACTTGCCTGACCGAACACGGGCATAACATGTTGCTCATTGCATAGCAAATATTCAAGAACAGCTTGTCCCGCTCGATCTATACCGCATGCAAAGGAAATGATCTGTCCCAGTCCCAACTGATGCCAGACTTGACTGGCCCTTGGGCACTCAAAAAGAAGATGTTTGATGTCCTCAGCACCGGTAAGACATAAAGGGCATTGGGGACTAACTCGCAAGTGCCGATTGGCCAAAACCACCCGACACGGCAGAGTCTCCTGCATTATTCGCCATATACAAATTTTCACCTTGCTAGGAACTCTCAGTTTCCAAATAGTGGCCCACATCGGGTGCTCCTTCATAGGGCCATCATCAGATCGGTTGACCCTATGACCAAACTGGCTTTCCCATTCAATGAAATAAGCCGACCTGACTGAGAAAACACCTATCTTTGTGTAATGCCAGGAGACAAAATCCTCCATATGTGATGATAACAGGATAGTCAAAATTCTCCTTGCGTCTACAGGCCAGAAGGTCTGATTCACCAACTGTACATCCCAAGAATTCGTGATTGGGTCAATGAGATCCTGAACTCTTGTAAGTATATTCCGCCCTTTAGGAGTAATCACCTTACGTGAGTGGCTGCTAGGAACCCACTCATCCTCCCAGATATCAATCGATGTACCCTGACCAACTCTCCATATATGTCCCTTTTTAAAGGTCTGTATCCCTGCCCATATACTTTGCCAAGTAAAGGAGCTTCCTTTCTTCAACTCTGCATTCAGAAGATCCCCCAAAGGAAAATACTTTGCCCTAAGAACCTTGGCGCATAAGGATTCTGGTTCCTTTATAAGTCTCCACGCTTGCTTCGCTAAGAGGGCCAAGTTAAAGCAATGGATGTCGCGAAAACCATACCTCCTTGCGTTTTTGGAACACACATCTTCCACCATGCTAGCCAGTGCATCTTCTTTTGAATAGCACCATCTCCCCACCAGAACTTTGACATCGCTGCAATGATTCCTTTACAAATTTTTTGTGGAATCTTAAAGACCGACATCGCGTATGATGGTATAGCTTGTGCTATTGCTTTGAGCAACACCTCTTTCCCTCCTGCTGATAATAACTTCTCTTTCCAGCCAATTATCCTTTTGCAAATACGATCAACCAAGAACTGAAAACAGTCACTTCTATCTGCTCCCACAATGGCTGGGAGACCCAGATATTTGTCTATCAGAGCCTCAGTCATAATATCCAGAATAGTACATATGCTCGCTCTCTCCTCGACCCGAGTATTTGGACTGAAGAAAATACTTGACTTTTCCACACTGATTAGTTGGCCTGACGCGCCACAGTATTCATCAAGAATTCTTTTTAGACAGCCCGCATTACCCACATCTGCTTGCATCAGAATAAGAGAGTCGTCTACAAATAGGAGATTAGATATTGAAGGAGCCTCCCGACAAACCTTCACTCCTACAAGCTCCTCCTCTATTTCAGCCTTTGAGAGCAAGGTAGTAAGTCCCTCTGCACACAGCAGAAACAAATATGGTGATAAGGGATCGCCCTGGCGCAATCCCCTTGATGGTGAAAATATTTCACTTTCATCCGAATTAATTCGGACTCTGTACCGTACCGTAGTGACACACTTCATAATGAGTTTCACCCACCGTCGGTCAAAACCCATCTTCAACATGATCTTCTCTAGAAAACCCCACTCAACACGGTCATAAGCCTTATGCATATCCAGCTTAACCGCACAGGTTCCTTTCTTCCCTTGTCTCCTCTTCTTGATCGAATGGAAACATTCATACGCCACCAGCACGTTGTCTGTGATCAAGCGCCCAGGAACAAAGGCACTTTGTGTCGGCCCAATTATTTCTGATAGAAGACCTCTCAATCTTGCTGCCAACATCTTCGAAATCACCTTATACACAACGTTACATAAACTGATAGGTCTGAATTGTGTGACCTTCTCTAGATTTTTAACCTTTGGTATCATCACAATGGTAGTATCATTCCAACCAGCTGGGATCTCACAACTATTCACCGCTGCAAGCACCTCGTGCACCAAATCATCCCCTAGGAGATGCCAGAACCTTTTATAAAAAATTGCATGTAGGCCATTCGGACCTGGTGCTTTCAAATCTCCAATACTGAATAGAGCTTTCTTCACTTCCTCGGCCGTGTATGGAGCTAGGAGCGTCTCATTCATTACAGAAGTAACACGTGAATGTACCGCCTCCAAAACCCCTGCATTATTACCTGTATCCTCCGATGTAAACAGATTAGTGAAATAATCAACAACATGGTTATTAAGTTGAGTACCTTCTTTCCACACCCCTGTATCATCCAATAACTGGCGAATTAAGTTCCTTTTCTTGCGCGCCGTTGCTGCATTATGAAAATAGGATGTGTTCCTATCACCGTGCATAAGCCAATTTGCACGTCCCCGTTGAAGCCAATAAATCTCCTCCTGTTCTAGCAAATTCTCAATAAGAACTTGCACTTCCTTCTGTCTTCCTATTGATTCTGGCGTGACTGCACCACGCCGCAGATGTTCCAGCTCCTTCTTGAGCTTAGCAATCCGTTTTTTTGGACCCTTAAGTGTCATGCGGTCCCAATCATGCAGGCTCTGGTGAACTGCGCTTGTACGTGTGGCCAAGGATGGAGCAATGCCCAGCAGCTTCGCCTTCTCCCACGCCGTCTTCACAATCTCATTCACCGATTCCTCCGCTAACCAACGAGCTTCAAACTTCTTCCCTCCACTTCTTCTCCGAATCAAGCTCTCATTATGAAACTCAGTATTCACTACCACCGGGCGATGGTCTGACCGGTGGTGTTGTGCATTGGTTACTCCAGCCATAGGAAACATCAGTCGCCATTCCGCATTACATACTGCATGATCTAGATGTTCCTTCACCTCCGCTCGGCTCCAGGTGAATTTATCCCCTACGTAGCCCATGTCATGTAGCTCGCAGTCCATCAAGCAGTCCCGAAATTCCTGCATCATAGGAGCTGGTCTTGGGTTCCCTCCTTCCTTTTCATCAGAATAAAGAATCTCATTAAAATCTCCAAGTACTAGCCAAGGTAGCAATGGTCTAGAACTGAGGTCCCGAAGACTACTCCAATACTGATGCCTGTCTTCCCAAGCAGGCTCACCATAGAAGCCTGTTAGCCGCCATCTGCTACCACACAGAGTTTCAAACACCATATCAATGAAATTAGGTGAAACATACTCTGAAATCATTTTATTCTCTTCCTTCCAAAATAGGACAAGGCCTCTAGAGCGGCCATCACTCTCGTCCACACACATAAAATCAAAACCTAATTTACGACGCAAAGTCTCCGCATTCTCCTTACTCAAGTGAGACTCGGACAAGAAGAGTATGTCCGGTCTTTCATGCTCCTGGAGATCCAAGAGCGATCGAACTGCCGAGGGTGAGTTTGCCGCCCGGCAGTTCCAGCCACAGATAATCATTGCTCCCAGCGGTACCCTTCGAGAGGGCTCGCCGATCCATCAACATTGTTTGTAAGCTCTTCCTCACTAGCTTTCTTCTGCCTCTTTTTGTCTTGAATTTTTATTGGTGACTCTTTTGTTTCGTTCACCGGTTCTCCCATCTCCTCATCATCTATCTCTTTTTCCCCTTCCTTTACCACTAGCGCCAACCCCAAGGCCCCCTCCTCAGGCGTAGGTTCTGGTGTTTTACCATCACCCAGTTCCAGCCTCTTCCGGGCTGATCTACCTGGCTCCTGCTCAAGTTCCTCTTCGACATCTGCCGCATATGCAACGTTTGGATTCCAAGCATCCCGCTGGCCTCGGCCACGCCCGAACCCTGAACGTCCTGGTCCTCTAGCTCCTCGAGTACCAAAGCCACCACGCCCACGGCCTCTACCGCGTCTCGGCTGATCAGCAATCATCCACTCACCAAACACATGGTCCTCCTCCTTGTGGAAGCCGTTTCCACACTCCATGAATTCATGACCCATATGGCCACAAACCTCACAAAATTTAGGAACTTTCTCATATTTCACCAGGAAAACATCTCTTTTTCCTTTCCGAATTACCGAAGTGAATCTTTCCAGTGGTTTGTTAACATCCAGCTCCACCCGAACTCGAACAAAATTTCCTTCCCCAACGCCTTCCGTGTCTCTTGACACAAACTTGCCCACACGTCCAGCCATATTCTGCAGGATATCAGGCCTCAAATAAGCTTCGGGCACATCATGAATTTGAATCCATATTAGCAGCTTGTCAAGAACGATTGAAGATGGCTTGGTGTATCCGTCATAGCCTTTAATCACAATTCCCCAACTACGAAACAGCCACGGTCCTTCTTCCACTACCTTCGTCCAATCCCCCAAACACTTGAATTGTAGGATGAACGTATTGTCTCCAACAGCCCAGAATTTCACCCCTTGGGCCAAGCTCCACGCAAACCTCATGGTTTCTTCAAACGCCGGAGTGCTGAACGATTTATCCGTCAGCACACGAGCAACAGCTAGCAGAGAGGGCTCCTCATCTATAACCACGTCCTCCTCTATCACCAGATCATCGAAATCGGATTCGTTGATCCGCAGGTTGCGCAGAAGAGCGTTCACATCCATCTTCCCCGCCGCCTAGCCGTCGGACTGAGAACTTCCGCCAGGAGTCGCCATGGTTGCCCACGGCCTTCCGTCAATTCCTCAGAAAACTCCAGGAAATCCGACGAGAACCGACGCTATGCGATTCCCCAATCGTTGATGCAATCAGGGTAGGCAATTCGATTGTTTATAGTGGAGGAATATGTGATCCGATCGGGATCGGATACGGTAGACTCGCGGTTTTGAGTCGCCGCCGAGTAGGAAACCCTAACTCTAGGGTAGCTATGAGAGACGTCGGTTAGTATATGCACAACCGCGCTTGGTTCCTCGTTTATTCTCTCCCCTGTTTTATTCCTCTGTCTTATTTCTGCTGTGGAGACCAGTAAAGATCTCATCGATGGTTGGAGGTCCGGATTTTCCAGCTATTTTTCTGGTGCACAAGGAAACAGCCTCTGGGCTGGAAATTTAACAGATCATCCAAGCGGGCCCTTAGTAATTGAACAGGGATTTTATCGGGTATCTCTCCTCTCCCTTTTCTCTCTCTCTCGAGCAGTCTCATGGCGATAGGCTCTCTCCCCGATTCGACCCCAGGCCGATCGATTCAAGGCCGCCGCCAAAGAAATTAGAACGCCTCCTGCCATTGATTATCCACCCGCCGCCAGGATCGCCTAGGCAGTCGGTGCTGTCCGCCTCCATAGTACGAGGTTTTGTCATACGGTTTTCGAAAGTTCACTGCCCATCTCCATAGTACGCTGATTTAAAGAAAGGGTTAACATGATTGGATTACTGTAAGGGCAACGCTGAGCGTCCCCTGTGGGATTGATGCCCACGATCCCCCGCCTCCCTGACCGCTCGATCACGTCAACGCCATCCGTCTGATAAAAAGCAAGACCTCAAGCTCCACTATCTCGTTAGTTTTTTGAGGGAACTCAACTAGCTCCATTTCCTTTCCCTTATCCGCAAAAGAAATCCTTCCCCACCAGTCCAACCATCCCCGCAGCGATGCCCTACCGAACCATCACCCCCATCACTCGAAGCATGAACTGGGCGCGCTCCGCCATGAGGCTGCTCGCGGGGAGCATGGATTATATGCCTCATCATCAGAGAAGACGTCGGTCGTAGCATCGCTGCAAGCTTGCAGCAACGACGGTCTCGGGCGACACCGCCGCGAGCTTGCTCTCTCAGCGCACCGCTGATTTCTTCTTGTAGCACGGCTGCCCGACGATGTAATCACCTCCGCTCACTCCTTGTAGCAGCGGCAGCCACTGCTGGCCTCCCTGTTGTAGCACCGGCGTCCTAGCTTCGCAGCTCCGGTCGCCGCCCTTTGCAGCTCAGGCCGCCGCCCTTTGCAGCTCCGATCGCCGCCCTTTTGCAGTAGCGGTTGTACAACTCACAGCTTGCAGCAATAGTGTCCAACGTTGATAGCTGCGACGCCCACCGTTTGCAGCTCCGGTCGCCGCCCTATGCAGCAGCCAAGGCTGCTCCCGTCAAGCAGAGGAGGCGGCCGACGGTGAGATCGAGGCCAGCCTACGACCGAGCAACGATGGTAGCAGCACCGTTGGCCATTTGAAGCATCGACATCTGCCCTTCGCCGCACCTCCGCCACACATGGGTACCACCATCATCAACTCCATGGCAGCAACTATGCTCACCGTAGTTGTCATCGCGTCCACAAATTTGGGAGCACGGCGGATGAAGAGGAGGTGGCGGGCGCGTGCTCGAGCTTGAGCTTGTGGGGGTTGCCCCACGTGTAGCCGTCGTGTTCCTGCTTGAGCTCGAGCTTTGGCGTGCGGCAGCAGAAGCCATGGCGCACACCGGCGGGTATTCCTGGACGTCTGGACCGAGCTTTTCAGCTCGGCCCGAGTTTCTTGGGCTCGCTCCGAGTCTAGCTCGGCCCGCTGGTTGTGATGGACCGAGTCGAGTCACGATTACTGGACCGCAGCAAGCTCGGGCCGAGCCTGGCTCGGCTCGGTCCAGCTCGTTTGGCCCGCTATTTTTTTTTACTTGAGAAAGCGAGATACTTGGGCTGAAATATCTTTGCCCGTTCTGGTCGATACACTCGCTCGGGACGGAAAGAGGACTGGAGGGTTCCTTCGTTCTCCCAGATCGACCTCATGTCGCGTGCCGCCGCCGCCGCCCAGCCAGATGCCACCGCCGAGCTGCTAATCAGCGTCGCCCCATGTCCCTGGCACCCGCGCCGTACACGCTCCGCCGTCTCCTCTCCTTTGCCCCATCTCCGGCCTGCCGGCAGCAGCCCCACAACGCATCCATGAGCAGAGCAAGGTATGATCCACACTTCTCTGTTTTTTAGGTGTCAGCCTCACAACACATCCACGCCCCCACTCCGAATTACAATCCTGAGTGAATGGATGTTGAATTTGGCAAAAAAAAATCAATGCAAAAGCTCTCTGTACTGCAGGCGGGTGTCATCTCTGCTATGTACACTTTGGGCTCGCGAGCCGGCTCGTTCGGGACCGAGTTTCCTGTTGGCTCGAGCCGAGTTGCTTTTTGTGACTCGCCTGCCTTGACGAGCTGGCTCGGGCTCGCCACTAATGGCTCGAGCTTTTTGCGGGCTCGGCTCGAGCCAGACCGAGTTGGCAGGGACTCTAGCTCGAGCTTTGGCCTGCAATTAAAAGTGACTGAAAAGAAAAGAAAAGAAAAGTTGGCTCACAACTTAGGGGTGCAAGAAAAGAAAACAAAAGTGACTGAATACTTAGGGGGAAAAAAACAAAAGTAGAGATGCAAAAAGGGGCCGGTCGTGGCCACTTTGAAAAGAAAACGAAAGTTGAAATGCAAACGAAAACCAAAACCCCTGGTGAACGCATGCATGAAATGAAAACAAAACCAAACAACATCTCTAGTGGGTGTGGGAGGGAAAAGAAACAAAAGTGAATGAGTGCATGTTGTGCTCTCCATACAACGGCGTTAGTGGCCGCTTAGTTAGAAGTAGTGACCACTGTTTTGCATGTGCAAGATCCAATAGTTGGATGCCTATGCACAGCTACCATGGTGGCTATCCCACTATTTTCCATATTTCTAAACAGAGGGAGTAATTGATAATTGTGTCTTTGAATTTTGAGTGTGGTACTACATAAAATGCTTATAATATCTCATTCCTGTGCTAAGAACTTTGTAAAGAGAACACCAGAAAATTTGTTGCTGACCACTTTGTTTTCGGGCACACTTTGCTTGTCTTCAAATTATCGGGCTTGTTGCATGAGTTCCCGAGAATATTGCTCCCCGTCAGTTCTACTTTGTCCAAGTAGCGACTATCATGTTGAAAGAGAACGCATGCGAGCCTGCAACGTCTCAGGCAAGAGGTGGAGGGGAACCCTAAATCTCCTCCATCACCCTCCCCCATCCCCCTTTTGACGTTATCGAAGGACGCCATTAGGCAAAGGCCATGTCGCCGATCGCGGCGGCAGGGTCTTCCCCTACGCAGCTTGCTCCCCCTCCCCCCACGGCCGCCGGCATGATTATCTTTGTCGTGATGGCTCATCCTAAATTTGGTGCACCTCCAATTACGAGCAGCCTTCATCTCAGCACCTTGGCAGCAACAATTGGTGCTCCTCATGCCTACCGCACAATACAACAGGGGCGTATTTGGTTGCCCACAAAAATAAAATAGACTCAAGGGGCCAAAAGTTGATCTTTTGGCTGCCCACGGTCGAAGGAATTTTTGCATTGCATGATTCCTAAGAAGCCCACAACCTGTACACTAGTAAGACTGGCGTCCTAAAAATAACTTTAGTGTACGACGCCACTAGTCAGTAAAATGGTTACTAGTGGTGTGCTTTTTCTGATGCCACTAATCATGCAACTAGTAGTAGCGTGTTGTCCAGGTTGCACGCCGCAACTATTTTCTTATTTATAAAATATACCGTATTTATAGGATATATCCACTACACAGCAAATAGATTGCATCCATATAATCTAGTTCATAATTATATATAATTCAACACATTCGAACATTCGACATACCAGTTTGACACAATATATGCATAGCGACACGTTATTTTCGTACTACGCCCTAGCTGAACTACTCATCTTCATCTTCGTCTTCGGTTCCTTCATCGCTTGTGATGACGAGTTCAAGCCACCCGTCATCATCGTTGTCGATGGTTGATGGGCTGGCCAACTCCGCATCGATAAACACCTTATTCCAACGGTTCTCGGCCCTTTGTCTCTTCCTCTCTGCCTTTCTCATGGCGAAGAACTTGAGCTCCGTCTCGAAGTCATCGGGATGATCCCGTCTCGAGTGCACCACGGCCCGCTCGTCTGCCTCGGCGATGGCAAGCCGCTGCTGCTAACGGCAGTGTCGCCGCTTCTCGTCCAGCATGGTGAGCGGCGGCGGCGCAAGCATCTCTACCTCCTTCCGAAACGTGTGGCGGCCGACACCCCCCCCCCCCCCCCTCCCTCCCTCCCTCCCAAGCGTGGTACGTGCGCGTAGCCTCGTGTGAGGATTCGAATGTGTCTGCCCCGCGGCAATGAGCTCGGCCACAAAATTGCCCGCTAGCTGCACACACGCCGCCGCTGGGTGCAGTCACGCCACCACCAACATCATAATTATTTTATTATTTTATCAAGATCATGATTATAACCTGAGATAATACAACAGCAAATCAAGAATTCGTATTCTTCAGAAGCTACTCCGATTCTCATCCACAATTCTTCAGAGGCACAAGAACTGAAGAACGTATCTTTTTTTTCTTTTTTTTGCGGAAGAACGTATGTGAACATAGGGGAAAATCACCTTATTATCTCAAACTTGTTTCAGAAAGGGGCAACATTGTTACTTCAAATCTACGTTGCCTGAAATTATATGATCAAAACATTTGTGATTGTCTCAAACTTTGTAATCTAATCATTTCTGTTTCTTATCATGCTACGAGAAACTGTTAACTGTTTCTCACAACTGAGATGATGAAGTTAACTATTTCTCACATCTGAGATGAATCATCATCGATGCGGCAAGAATGGAAAACTGTGCATCTTATTACTAACACCATGAACAATGATCATGTATTACATACATACACTGCCTTGTCTTGCCTCCTCTGCTAATTCAAGAAAAAATGAATTGCTGGTAACATCATATGCTATGCTACAGGATCACTCATCTACAAAAAAACAATGTATATATTTGTACTCCGTAAAAACATCTATGTATGCCGATGGATCGTAGAGAGCGTTTTTAGCTTCAGTCAACTTTTTTTCTATGAAATAGGTAGTATAATCCAGGCCTCTGCATCAAGCAACGCACATAGCCTTCTTTATTAATAAGCTTCAGTCAACTGGAAGAAGGGGCTGGTCGCCACATGGTCTTCTGCACAAATAGAAGGCCTTCTCTGTCCTGGGAGTATGACAACCGGACCTCCCAGTGCAGCGACTTGACAATTGACTCCACCTCGCTTATCGTCTCCATATCATCCCTAACAATCAGCCTTCCTCCTGGCCTCGCAATACGATCCACCTCCACGATAACACCCAACAGTTCACACCTACATCAACATTTCAAGTCTTACTATGGCCACCAAGATAATAAAATGTTCCATATACATATCACTAAGACGTGTGCTCATTCATGACAGGTTTAGTGTCATGTCTGTTTATCTGCTGTCAAGAATATTACCTCTTCTTAACCTTGGAGAAGATATGGTTCGCGTGCACGAGATCGTAGCTTCTCGGGTAGGTGCTAAACGACTCGCACCAGTCGTGGTACAGTCCAAACAGCCCGCGCTCGTATATGATCGGGAGTGTGTCGGGCGAATCGATTGGAACTACGTTCATGACCCACACCTTCATGTTTCGCAAAGCCGCTGCAAACCTACATCATGAAGAAGACGGCAGGAATTCATGGCATGTACCGCATTACGATTGCAATGGGAAAAAAACTACAGACTGGATGGCAGAATTTACTTTCTTTTCGGTCCTAGAAGAAAACAACAATGTGATGTGTTTCTTACCCTCCGTATACAGCTTTCATGTCCATAACGTTTCTGACAGCATTCCAATCAATACCAAAGCCTTCCATATACGAATTGCGTATGACCCGCTTCCAGTGCTCATAGTCTGCTTGAAAATCCTCCCGAGCAGGCTTTCCATAAACTCCAGCCTCCGAGCTGTTCAGCCAGTAAGGTGGTCTTTCCACCCTCAATGGCCATTCTTCCGGCCACCGTGAACCACGGATGGCTGGGCCTGTGGGCAATTTATGGATACAAGACTGCAACGAGACATTCCTGAAGGGCAAGCATAGAATATGCTAAAGTTCTCTATAATATTTGGTGGCATCATAAAGATTTAAGTATATAACCTTACCATGCAGCATCAGGATTATCATACCCTCCACACAGTGGAGGGTTTGCATCAACAGATCTTGCATCATAGCAGCGGTTGTCCATTGGTTTTTGGAAAATTGCTATACCCTTTCGATTTATCCTCTCCTTTACTTTATTCACCAATTTCCAGCACATCGACCTTGTTAGAGCAGACATGGCTAGCAAAGTGCAGATCAAATAATATGTTAGATAGGTAATTTGCCATTTCATTGCAACAGCGAGATGACAAGGTCATGGAATTTGGGAGCAACAAATGAAAATATATCAACCATCATTTAGTTTACCTTCCCATATCTCGACATCCTCGGGCTTTTTCTGGTAAACAGGAGTCGCAGACCACATAAAGTAACCACCAGGCCGTAACACTCTGTTCAATTCCAGCAAGAGCTTACCACCTTCAATATGCCATGGTACCCTACAGCGTGCACAATGAACAGCATCAAAGACCCCGCTAGGAAACGGAAGCCTTTTCGTGCCCATAACTGCCGATATGGCAGGGATTCCTCTCTCGAGAGCAAACTGCACCTGAGCCTCATGCTCGTCTTTGGGTGCAAAGGACATGGTAAGCACATCTCTGTCGAACAGATATCCTCCAAAGCTAGCAACTCCGCAGCCCACGTCTAGAATTACACGGGTCCGTTTTCCCCACGCCACATCTTTCTTTGCCTGTGTAGGCATGCCAAACAGAGAACCTCAGTGTTAACTCAATGTTGCATTCCTAAATTCTACTCCGTCTGAAATCATAGACAGCAATCATTTAGGCAAACATAGTTATGCACAATTTAATTCTGAAGAATTTTGTGCACGGCACCTACTCAACAAATCACTTGCATTATCTGGCCGTGACATGCCGACGGTAGCTTTTATGTACAAATTGTTGCATAAACTTTTTCACAATGCAGAGACTCTGAACTTCTCAACTTGTCAGTAACAATATTCCAATATAATCTTAGCAGTGAGTGTTACCTCCTGAATGAAATCGATGTAATGCAACGCGCCGTACTTGAACTGAGTCCCGCCTCCCGGAAACACAAGATGCTCCCCGGAGACATTGACCCAGTTCTGGTGCCCCTTGAACTCCACCAGCTGAGTATGGGGGACATTGCTGTACCATATCTGCACCAACAAAACCCCAAAGTGAACAAACCATGTCTGCAGCAGATAACTACTGAACTCATGCATCAACAGAGAGTAGAACCTGATCTCTGCTCTTGGGCCATTTTATCGGGCTCCGGTACCCATTCGGCATTGGAACGAGGCACGTCGGTGGCTCCTCCGGGCAATGCCGCTCCCGGTGCTCGTAGTGCTCGTCGTGCTGGAGTTTCCTGATGAATTCCACGTTGTCGAGGCACGGTATGTAGTCGGCTCCGGCCTCGGTGTCGCAGAGCTTCCAGTTGCCGCTCGCCGGGGCAGCCGACGCCGCCGTGGTGGTCTGTGCACTATCCGACATGGCGGCCTGCGTGCGCCATGTTGCCGGATCTGTTGCCGTCTCGTTGAGGAGCTCGGCCTGGCTCGCGTCCGGGAACACCTCTGCGTCAATCTTGGACTCCTGCTCCTGATCCCCATCCGGCTTCTCCACCTTGGGCTCTGTCATAATCTGTTCATCAGGCTGCTGATTTGCTCGCTCTGTCGGCTCTGCCACGGCGTCCTGTCTCACCGCAGGAGGCTCCTCCTGCTCATCGGCGCTTTCTTCTCTGACGACGACGGGGGGGACGTCGGCGGTTGTGTTCCCCTCCGTTCCAGCACCGGCGGGGGTTGGGGTGGGGCGGCGCCACAATGGGGCTGCCTGGAACGGGGAGAACTCGACGGGCGAGACGAGGGTGGAGGAGGCCATCCAGACCCCGACCACGCAGAGCCCGACGAAGACGGCTACAGTGGTGGCGGAGACACAGGAGGAGGATCCCGACCGAGCATCGGCGCGCGTGTGCCCTGAGCGCCATTGGCTCCTTATTGCATCAAGCAATCGGAAGAGAGAAGAAGATCTGGAGAGTGTTGAACCAGTGATCCGAACTCGAAGATTATCAAGCAATCGATACAGAATTAATTGTCAAGGAATCGAGCAAGAGGAGGGGGACTGGGGAGAATCCGACAGGAAAAAATGCTTCTTTTTTGGTTGCGATTGTCGCGGATCCAGATTTCTTCGATGTCCGGACGCGGCCGGCCCTCCCGCACAACGCCGCTGGTCCAGCACCCACGTCGCCCGTGCTCAAAGAAAATAAAACTCGAATTAGGAAAATTTTCATATTCCGCATTTTGTGCCGAAGCGCCGGATGGCACGACTGCGTTGACAAGGAACAAAGGTCAAAGGTTCTATTTCAAGAGCGCGGCATCTCTAGCGGTCCGACCCATTTTAAAGTCCGAATTGGTTCGAATTGGTTCGAATTGGTCCGATTGGGTCGGGCCGCGGACACTAAAATGAGGCCTGTTCGGCTAGGTTGGGGGGTCTACCCAATGGGCCGACGTATTTATTGCCCACCTCGCCGTCATGCAAGTCCCGAAGGCAGAGGCACGGCGCCCGGCGTAAAATTTCGGCGCGCGCCACTGTTGCCACCAGAATTTTTGTGGGGCGCACTGGCCAATGTTTCCTGCCGGCCGTTCCCACGCGCCCGCCAACGTTTCCCGCCGGTGCTGGCGGCCCTATAAATCTGGCCGGAGCGCGCCTCCATGGGAACCAAAAACCCTCTTTCCCTCCGCCGCTGCCAAAACCTTCCCGCCCGCCGCTAGCAATGGCGCCCACCGACAACAGCAAGTGGGCGGTGCTCAGGGAGCTCGCCCTGGCCCGCTTCCCCGAGGACGCCGAGGTGGCCGACGCCATGCGCCGGGCGGAGGAGCTCGCTGTCCAGCAGCCCGGCGACCCCGCGACGTTCGTGGTGGCGACGGAGGCGCTCGCGCTGGCCGACGAGGAGAAGAGGGTCGGCGAGGCGCTGCTGGTCGTCAGCCAGCGCGCGTGCAGCATCGTCGGCTCCCGCCAGGCGGATCAGGAGACGTGGGCGCTGGCTGCCATCGTGGCCGCGTACCAGAAGGAGGACGTGTGGAGGTCGCAGAGGATGCGGCTCGCCAGGCGGCGGCCCTGCTGCAGGCTCAGTCCGTCGACATCGCCACCGTCGAGTCCACGGCCGGGCCTTTCCTGGGACTGTACCGCACCGCCGTCTACCTCGTCGCGTCCGTCGATGACGCGGCCATGGCTGAGGCCTACGTGGTGGGCATGGTGGTGCCTCAGGAGCAGCGCGTCGAGGAGGTCGGCGCGAGCGACGACATCGAGGCCCTCTTCGGCGACGACGACGACGGCGAGGTGGTGGCGCCAGCGACGACGGACGAGCAGGTGGCGCCGATGGCCTCCTTCGAGACGGCGCACCGCAAGGAGAGCACGCGCCATTTCATGGCCGTAGAGCGGGAGGCTCTCGCAGCCATGCTCGTGGTGCGCGCCAACGCGGCGAGGGAGGCGGCGCGCGTGGCTGCGGAGGAGGAGGCGGCTCGCGTGGCGGCTCGCGCGGCGGAGACGGCGCTGGATCTGGCTGCCCGGGAGGAGGCGGCTGCTGCGGAGGAGGTGGCTCGCGAGGCGGCTCGTGCGGTGGCGCTAGCGGAGGAGCAGGCGGAGGAGGCGGCAGCGGAAGCGGCCGCGCAGGAGGAGATGGCACGGGACCGCCGCCGCTAGGACGAGGACATGGCCGCGGCGAGACGCCTCCGCGAGGTCCATGAGCTCGCCACCCATCGCCGCCACCGCCGAAACCTGGCTCGCCGCCAGTCTCAGCGCGCCCGCCAGGCCAGCGATGAGGGCTCCAACACCGTCGACCTGGGCTGGGGCGACGACCTCCTGTAGGCGACGGCAGGACGAGGACGGCGGCGCGGCGACGACGTGTAGGGGTAGAGTAGGGTAGCAGTAGTTTGTAGGGAGATGGTCGTCAGCAACTTTTTGTGTTGCGCCGCCGTGGCCGGAATTTTTGATTCACTGACTTGCGGACCAGGCACGGACATGCGCGGATAGCCAACCACCGTGGTCGTTGTCTGCCCGACCGCATTCCGCGCCCACATATGGGCCGGGAATGCATCGGTCCGGCCTCTGCAGTCCGTTTGGGTCGGCCCGTTGGAAGCACTTTTACCCATTTATTTATCCGCATGGACCGTTTCGGATAGCAGGTGGTCGTTTGGGTTGGCTCGCTAGAGATGCCCTCGTGCCTCGATGAAATCTCTCCGAAGGATGTAAACTCCTCCGGTCGAAGAGGCTGCCCGATCAAGGTGATATTGTCGAAGAGGGACTTGAGTTTATTGTAGTAGACAGACACCGCTTGGTCTAGCCTTTTCATGTCGCGCATCTGATCGCGGATTTGCATAGACTAGACGTTGGATTGAGAGGCAAAGCTGCGCTCAATGGTTGGTCATTTTGCGGGGCATTAGGGCATCTTCAGCGGAGCTAACCTAAATATTGCAACGCAAACGGTCCATTATGTTCCATTTATGTCGGGACTTGGATAAGATTTGCGTTGTTGTTCGACCTGCCTGACCAGGACACGCAGCGGTCGACGCATCCTGTTCGACGCTGGCCGTTTTGATGCTGGTCATTTTGGCCTGCATTTTGGCGACGATGGCCATGCAACCAATTTGAAACTATACGGAAGAATATGAAGTCTAAAATAAATAAAATAAAAACTAGTTCATCAATATAAATAGTTCTCTGGACATCCTAAGCGGCGACAAAATGCCTTCGAAGTAGTTCTTTGGGGTTATTGTCTTTACAAGGGTTGACCAATCGGGGTAAATTCCATTTGCTAGATAATACCCTTTTGTGTAGGTATGGTTGTTGATCTGGTAGTTGCACTCAGGTGTTTGTTCCTCCACTAGCCTATTGAACACCGGGGATCGGTGCAACATATTGATATCATTGTGAGATCCCGCCATCCCAAAAAATGAGTGCCAAATCCATAGATCTTGAGATGCCACTGCCTCAAGAATGACCGTGCAACCCTCTTTGTGGCCCTGGTACTGCCCTTGCCAAGTAAATGGACAGTTCTTCCATTCCCAATGCATGCAATCGATACTCCTAGCATACCAAAAAACCCACTTGCACTATTCGTAGCCATCAACCGATTTGTGTCCTCATTTGGCCCACGCAGATAGTGTTCACCAAAAACTTGCACAATTCCTATGCAAAATCTCTACATGGCCTTTAGACATGTTGATTCTCCCATGCGGAGATGGTCATCGATGAGATCACCTGCAACTCCATATGTTAGCATCCGGACAGCCGCAGTGCATTTCTGAAGTGCAGATAGCCTAAGCTTGCCCACGGCATCTCTCTGTTGCACAAAGTAGGGATCATGAGCTTGCAACTCTCGGACTATACGATTGAACACATGCCTGCACATTCGAAACCGTCGCCGGAACTGACCCAGAGTGTACAAGGTGCCCTCTCTGAAGTTGATTGTGCGCGGGAACTCTGTTGCGGTCCAAACACTCGTGCCCAACAATCGATCCTCTGAACCTTGGAATGGTCTCCTGCTCGGCCTGATGGAGCACAATGGCAGCCGCGAGCATCTCGGTATCATCATCGGACGAATCATCGTCCGACGTATCCAAGAACTCTGTAAAAAAAAACATGGCAATCTCGTCGTCCGACATCGGAAAATGCAATGGTCGTCAAAATGTACCTCACAAATTCTGGCCACGCGAATGGCCGAACACCTTGTGTGCGGCACACCGGCAGCCCGAAATCTAGCCTGCCTTGGTCGCCTCTACCGCCGGGAGAGTCCCCCTGAAGCTCACTGAGGCCGCGGTTGTGCCCGCCGAGGTCGGAGACGCGTCGGAGATGCTCGTCGAGGACGGAGACGCGTCCGGGACAAGGTGGTGAGGCCGAGGACAGAGAAGCTCGTCGAGGACGGAGAACTCGACAGAACAGCCCGCAAACAGAGCAGGATCGACGGCGGGAGGCGAGCGTCGGCCGTCGGGCTTTTCTTGCCCCGAAACGGCGGCAGTAGAGGCGCGTCGGACCGGCGGCGGTGCTCGGGAGGAAGAGGGGAGTCGTCGGGGTGGGAGGGGGTGGCCAAGTGGTCGCTTTCCGGCGGGCCAAGGGGGACGAGGGAGGACGCTGTCCGTGCCCGCTTTGGCCCCAAATGCTCCCCAAATTTGGGGCCGGTTTGGAGAGAAATGGGTTGTCCGGGGGAGAGGGGGGGGGCACAAGTTTGAGGGCAGCGTTGGATGCAGGTTTCGGCCCAGCAATGTCCGTTTAGACAAATACAGACCGATTGGGAGGATTTGGGGTTAGCGATTGGAGATGCTCTTAGGTGTTGATGAAGAGACATGATTGCCTGATCTTGTTGGCAGCTTCTCCGCCCTTCTTGGCGGCAGTGGTACGGTGGAGGCGGGACACAGGAAGGTCCCGTTGACATAGCCATGGAGGAGGTTGCTCCGAAGGAGGGTTACCACCTAAGCACGCCAGAACAGGTGGTTCGCCGGCAAAAGCTTCGCGGCGATGAGATTCCCAAAGTTCACCGGACTAGAAGTTTGGACACCGGTGAAGGTTGACGGCATCGAGGACAAGGTAAGGGTGAGCGAAGAACTCACAGCAGCGGCGGCGGAAGTCATAGCTCAAGATCTATGCTCTGATACCCTGTAAACTTGGAGGAGAAGGAGAGACGATCGAGTAGATCGGTTTTGGGGCAGATACACAACGCAAACAATTCGTGGTATCCTGTTTTCATTATATCATGAAATCAGATAACAAACAGGTTACAACATATACGGTTAAAATTAATCTATACCATATTAAACGAATACTGTACCTAAAATAAGCTATATACGTATTCTATCATCTTGTTCCATCCAGAACAGAAATGAATATGTACACAATGATCCACAACAGTAAAATCGCACTGCCGAAACTTATTTGATTTTTTTACTGTTTGTTCCTGAACAAATTAGCAAAATGTCTCTGCGACCCAGTGGATAGTTCAGATTTCATAGTCGACATGCTGCACTTATCGACTTATCGTGCGCGCACTCAACAACGCCAAAGATTTCGCTATTCCACCCCGCCAACAAGACCACGACAGGGAATGTTCCAAACGAATTGTGCTTATTTATTACTAAGTTCAATCCAAAATGTAAACTATTTTAGAGAAGTTGTATCTGTTACCTGTTAAACCATCTACGGAGAAGAAACTACTCATCAAGAAAGTGACAATTAAGGTTCCTTGCAGGCTTGCATATCTAGTAGACTAGTAGTGGAGACACCCCAGTGCGTACATATGATCCATTTCAGGCAACATGTTCCAGAGCGCATTCGGGTCCATCGGGAGCAAGGTCGTTGTCCAGGCTGCTTTCCCGCAATCGTACCGGCTGTGCGTCATCCGGCGGAAGCGGAACCCCTTCAAGTCTTGGGAGCGGAACCCCTTCAAGTCTTGGTACTTCCTCTTCTTCCAGTTGTCCAAGTGGATGTCCACCACTAAGATAACGCCATACTGCCGTGCCCCATGCTTGAAATTTGGCAGTGAGACTGGGTCCACGGTCACTGCCATAATGTCATCTATCACGGCGATGCTCCTCCCGTCCGGGCTGAACACCGGGTGGTTGATGCGACAACCGAGGTCACCCCCGATGCTCGCCACCCTTATCAACACCGTAGGGTCGTTCGCCTTCACCACATACATGGAGAAGTACCTTAGGTCCAGCTGGTTGCTGTATTCCAAATTGTCGTGCGTTGATGAGAAGACGATCCAGTCCCCGGTTGGGGACCACTGGCAATGGGTGTCTGTCCAGTTTCCTTTGGTCAGCCGTGTCTCCCAACCTTTCTCGCATTCCTTGCTATCACTATCTAGCTTTATGTAAAGGTTCATGTGCGGCGCCAATCCATCCCTCGTCGACCGGAAGACAAATTTGTTCCCGTCCGGGCTGCTCGACGGGAAGGCATTGTTGAACCCGCCATCGGTGAGTCTTTTGAAGTATTGTGGTATCGCGTTGCTAGAGGCATTGTGGATGGAGTAGATCTCCAGTGTCTTGTGGGTGCTGAAGAACAGGCCAACACAGATGTAAAGGATGTCCTTGTCGGGATTCTGGTTCCACACAGGGGAGAAGACACAGTTTCGGTCTTTTTGCTCATATATGATGCGCGGCCCTTGGCTGTCGGCTACAAACACTGCCTTCCACTCGTTGCCGACAAAGGCAAGCTTGGAGCCATCCTTGGAAATGGTTGGAAATAATCCAGATACCCGAAATAAACCGACGTCCTTCACTGGGGACTCCATCCTGTGCAAGTTCTGAGGGACATTGTCTACATCCTGCATGAGGTCGGTACTGCAGCGGTGGTATCCAATGCGGCAACCACCGTCCAGCACGAAAGGGATGTAGTGGTCACCTTTCGTCCTCATCTTCTCAGTGATCTGCTCCGGTGATGCCCCCAACACATTGGTGTCAAAGATCTCGATGTGCCGGTATGTGCGTGACCCCACGCGGACATCGCTGAACCTGGATCTTTCGCGGAATGTTGCCACCGCTACCTTGGTCTCACTTATAGCAGCTGGAGTCACCACATCCAACTCTTCCGGAGTCACCTGGACAATCTCATCAGAGCTAATGTCGTACCGAAACACGGCCCAGCATTTTTTAATCATTCTCGAGAGAAGGGTCATATGGGTGAATCGATGGAAGAAGATGATGTTGTCACTGCCCCAGGATGGCCAGCCACCATTTTTGATGAGTAGCCTGCGCCCCAGACCTCGGTGCTCGTCACTATCCACATTCATCACGTAGATGTCAGTGTCCAGGTTCTCCAT
Source organism: Dactylis glomerata (assembly GCA_007115705.1). NCBI lineage: Eukaryota > Viridiplantae > Streptophyta > Magnoliopsida > Poales > Poaceae > Dactylis > Dactylis glomerata. The sequence continues at coordinate 1,312,783 of QXEO01000659.1, forward strand.
CTCGCCGTTCCAACCCCGGCTTTGAAATGACGCCACAGCTACCATCTTCCCTGAGGGAGACACAGCCGGGCTCAAATCAAACACCCCTGTACATGTCAAGCATATATAGTGCAGGAAGATGATTACTGGGAATGTCAAGAGATTTTCAATTGATTGGTGCATAAGGTATATATATATACCTTGTGGAGTGAGGCGCTCCGTCTTGCCTGTTGTAAGGTTCGTTTTGTACACAACGGTCCATGGACCGCGGCGTACTTGCACCGGCTCCTTTGTCGAGACGTAGATGAGATAGTGGTCGACGGTGTGAGACCCTGTACTGTAGCCGCCAGCGATGCAGCCACTGTCCTCTAGGCGCGTGCCACTGAAATCAGCGACTCCCAAGATGTCAGCAAGGGAAAATACCTTGACCTTGCTATAAGCATTGAAGTGCACGATGATGTACAGTGTCTCAAGGCCATCGTCCCTCTCGGAGACGAAGACAAGGCCCGAGACATGACCTGCGTCCACATCCGCATCGCTAAGACCGCCCTCGTCTGCTAGCTTGGGGCTCTTGAGGAGAGTCTTTAGCGCGGTGGGAGGGATGGGGCGACCATTGTAGTTGTTGGAAACGCCATCAGTGAGGTGGATTTCGCCATCGGTTGACAAAGGCGAGGAGGGGCATGCGAAGATGTCAAACGGCACAGGGGGCCTGTATGTGGCAGAGAATACGATTTTGCCTCGGCGCTCTGCCATCCAGTAACAAAGGAAAGAATCAGTACTTAGAAGTTACAGAAACCAAATGAGTTAGATGATGGATCATGGAGTAATATTCAGAAATACCAAATTGTGCTAATGTACAAGGTTTTCTTACACTCTAAATAAAGGTTTAGTACACTATGTCTTAATGCAAATGTTGAACTTTTGGAAGAGTACCTAGCTCCTGCAAATTCCCCCCATTTTCGTACTGTCATCAACATAACTGCCAGGTCCGCCATGGGTACGAGCGTAGTAGAAAGTTTGACACAGATCCTCCACCCATTTTTCTTGTAGTCCTTATTCTTATTGTGCTTACACCGTTAAACTTTTATGGATGTGATGGACATTTGGCTAGCTCTAGCCGATAGGCAAATCTATGACCGGATACTGCATGGCATACACTAATGAAAGTACGAGTGGGAATTTCATGGAAACCATCTTACACATGTAGTCTCATCCAATGGCTAAAAATTGAAGTACGTTAAATTTCTAGAAGTTATACTATGTCTCTGGGCGTTATGTTTGCCGACAACTTCTTCTATTAACCGTGCAAATATGAAACTGCTAGTAATATTATGGTTTTCAGGGCGATGTAATTGTAGGGAATTGTGGTTCCTTCCGAGATTTGTCTTTCATGACAGTGTTTTCTGCATCAGCTCTATGAGTGGAGATAAGTCTTTCCTGGCAATTTCTTTGCCATTTAAGTGGCTTAATTGTTGGCATGTTTATGCCATGGTGTAGAGTTAGTTGAACACTTAGTTCCCTATAACAGCATACTAATTTATGTTAGAAACCCGAAGGCCCATGACAGTAATCTACTGAGGAAAGGGAATCACAGCACAATGGCGATGCTGAGAGCGTCACCAACATTCCTGAGGCGTGACTATATGCGCTCCTCCCCATGTATTAAATGGACACATATATTCAACGATAAAACTCGCGAGGCCCCAACAGCGTCTCCAACCACCTGCCATGACCAGTCCCTGTGGCGACCAGCTAGATCGTTTTTCTTGTGATCTTATTTCTATACCTACTTGTTTAGTCTTGTCTTCGACTCAAACACGGCATCCACAATAAATTCCAATTTACAAGTCCCACTGTAACCCTACCCGTGTACACATATGCAACAAACTACTTGCCCCAACATTCAGCAACATCATTTCCCTACTTAACTCCTCCACAATCAGCCACATCATCCACCACTGGATATTTACGTTCCTGATTGAATGATATTTACAGTTTTAATCAAGGTGTTTACCTGAGTTTGAGTTTTGCTTGCGGAAGTTGGCGACCTGCAACAACAAAAGTTAAAGAGGTTCAGTTCTTGTTTATAGCAGTGTCTTGTCTGTTGTGCACAAGTTAGAATCTAATCTCTGAAAAGCTTGTTAGTCGAATTAAACAACATTTCATTAGATTGATTGGAACATCCATGAAATAACAGGTGCCATACGCATACTTAGAAGATTGATCTAGTGACATCACTAGATTTTCATGAAAAAAATGCTTAATACAATGATCACATTTTTTTACTAGCATAGTTACATGAGAAGTAATGCCCACGATTACATGGTGGATATTGTATCCATGTCAGTGCCGCCGTCTATTTACGAACCAAAGGAGTAGTCCGTAAAACTTATATCTACTTATCGCCCCAATAAAAGTTATAGTGGTTGAACTCCAAAGGGTAGGTAAAGAAGAAGAAAAGAACAGAATAACAAAGGTAAAAGAGTTTGCATTTATCATGCGAGAGATGCTACTTTTCGTGCTAGGTAAGTTCCTGGGCTACAACCTATCCTAATATATATACCTGGCTTGTAGGTGAACTTTCTGCAGCATCAACCTTGTTTAGTTCATCTATAATCTCAGCTATAGTAGGCCTTTTCTCACGATCAACCTCACCACACCTTAACGCTATTTCAATGCATGTCTTAACTTGCTCAGATGTATGCAATGTCATTGTTTCCTTCAGCCGTTTTCCCCAGTTTTCTTGTACCTGCAAAGTTGGAACACAATAGCAAAAGATTTCATGCATGTCTTAACTGAATACATCATGCTTTGATGTGATTTCACGTTGCTGGATGTATTCTGGTGGCATGTATCCACTGCATGGTACATATAATACACTTACAATTAATAAAACATTTTATTCAAAGAATAAGTTGATAATTAATTCTCCGTATCAACTTACATTGTTCCTACAATTTTGATCGTGATATAGGTTTGTTCCGAAGGGAAGAGTCTTGCCAAACCAAAATCTCCAATTTTGGGGATCATGTTTTTGTCCAGCAATATATTTGCAGGTTTCAAGTCAAGATGGTAAATAGGTTCTCCGGATCCATTATGAAGGTAATTTAATCCCTCGCAAACTCCCTTAATAATTTTGAAACGCGTGTGCCAATCGAGTCCTTGTGATTCATCTGTGGAAGTAGAAATGTTGATACCATTACTAAGCCATACATTAACCTAAATAAACACACAAGCTTAGGGATGGTTTTTCTTTACATGCAAAATAATAAAGTCTAAGTAGAGCGCCATCATACCAGAAATATGTTTATCAAGGCTTCCACCTGGCAAGTACTCAATGCATAGAACTCTTTCTTGCACAAGGGCAAATATATAGTCACCACCATGCTTAAAGCGTTGATGTCCTAGATTATAACAGTAGCCAACCAACCGCATGATATTTGGATGTTGGACTCTCATAAGGTGATTAAACTCATTCCTAAAATGTGTCGTCAAGCCCTGGCATGTGGTGAAGCTTTTTGAGGGCAATCTCTTCCCCATTTTCTAGTACTCCCTGTTAATAAGTTACACATGTTCTTACCGTAGCTTTTCAAATTAAAAGATGTAGTTCATACTGATAGATACCTTGTAAACTATTCCATACCCGCCACGACCAATTATCTTCTCCTCGGAAAAATTATCCGTAATTTTTTCCAAGAAATCGAGTGTAAACTCTCTTGTCGTCGCACCTGTCTGTTTGAACTCATTCGCCATGGTATTCTATATCTCCTGCAAGACAGACTAGCTTGGACGTCTCATCTCTCTAATAGCACGGAAGACCTTAAGTGAGAACATATATGCATAACTTGTACGAAGAAAAGATATGCTCTATAATAAAAGACATGTTGCATATTTATTTTAGCTTTGAGATATAAACCTTCACCTTGCCCCTACGATATGATGTGAAACCAAGTATACATAACGTGATCGCTTGCAAAAACGCCGAGAATAAGACCTGGCAGCAAAGACCAAAGGAATCCGGCGCAGCAACATTGTCAGTCGGCATCTTCCTCCTTCTGGTGTATGAATCGTTCACAGCCGAGGCGCCGACTAGGCGACAAAGATCTGGTGAGGGCGTTACTGGTGAGGGCGAGAAAGATCTGCGTGAGCAGACCGCGACAGCGATGGCAGCCAAGACAGCAACTAAGACAGGTCGAGCTCATGGATTACCGGAGTGCGATTTGGGGTTGGTTTTGTATTTGGGGATCAAGAGTTTTCCAAGGCTTTCTGATAAGTAAAACGCATGTACCTTATGTCCTTATCTATACTTGTATCTATACTCGTTTTGGTCACTGTAGTTCAGACACTTCCATTTATGGGCACTGAATCTGGGTTCACATACAGTCACTACCTACGTATTTTGCTTAGTTGGCAAACTGTTGACCACCTTGACCGTCCACGTATGACTCCTTTTTTCAATGAATCTCTATGAAGCAAAACGGATAGCTTGAGTCCTTACAGTTAGAGCTAACGTGGCGACATTTGGTCAAACACGTTGCAGGCACGCCAAGGACAATACTATAGCAATTCATGATTAGAAATGAAAGAACACCTTGCAATCCACTCTAAGTATGCTACATGAGATGCAATCAGCCTTCGGCAAAGGAATAATACGTGTCGCATCGAGTATCAAATAAGGTAGCGTTTGTGTGAAGAGAGCTACGAAATTGGGGGGAGATGTCAGGAACCTGGTCGAGAAGCACGGGAACAACTCCTTGGATTATGGATTCGGGTACCTGGTGCGCTGTCCGTTGAGTTGAACGATGAACTCCCTTCCGCGGTGGCCGCCGATGAGCGAGACTGCGAGACAAGGGGCGCCGCTGCCGAGTTGGCCTCCGACGGGAGAACAGGTAGGGCGGCAGGATGTGGAGCTCGCCGCCGAAGATGAAGACCAGCAACTCGCCTGGAAGGTAGTCGCCGAAGCGGAGCGCGCCATGGAGGCGAGGGACGGGAGGCGAAGGCATAGAGCGCGCTGGAGGAGGCCGTAGCGGGGCCCTGGGGGAAGGAAGGGGAGAAGGCCAGGCGTGGATGGTCAAGGAGGTCAATACTCCATTTCAAAGAATACAGCACTTGTTTTACATATTTTTCTTTAGCTAGAGATTATTCTAAACATATATTAAATATTATTAGTATAAAATTATCATCATTAGAAAGTGTTTTCAATATAAATTCAAAGATACTAATTACGTAAAATAGAATTGAAATTTTGTTGTTCAATGTTTTTGTCAAAGTTCATCTTAAAATTATGTCCTTTATGGGCGAGACATGGATGTACAGTTCGATACCTTGACCTCTTTTTTTAACCGCTGAATGGAGAATAAATGGCCGGATGTCCGCTACAGGAACAAAATACAGACATCAGCTACAGGATGTATGCTACATGACGCCAAATTACATTTGCTACGGTGCTAAATCAGGTCCTTTCATTTTCAATCCAAGGACTGATTCGGCAAGGTATCGAACTATTCATTTGTGGCTCGCCTATGGCAAGGCACTGGATCTCAGTCCCTTTGGAAGATATTGAAACCTGAGACTATGCACTTTTGATCCCTGTGCATATAATTATTTTATTTAGGAAATATATTTGAAAATAGAAAAAAAATATAAAAAATGTGTGTATGTATATCTCCATATTTGGTGTGCTTAAGCACAATTTCATGAAAAAAGGACATTTTCTGGGTTGTGAAAAAAAAAGACAAAAACATGTTGGGAAAAGTCTTACTTTAGTACTCCCTCCGACCCATATTACTTGTCGCTGGTTTAGTACAGAGTAGTACTAAATTAGTGACAAGTAATATGGATCGGAGGGAGTATCTAAATTTATTGTTTTTACATAGGCTATGCAAAAGATTTTTTTCTCAAAACCACTTCTTAGGCACGTATAACATGGAGATGTACACATAACATTTTAGTTTGAATTTTTTTTACATCTTTAAATATGTTAAAAATGCAATTCAAATAAATGGAGCATGTGCACCCAGGAGCCAAAACGCTATTTTCATCCACTTGTGTTAACGCAAAATAGTATCTTCTTGGTTAACATTGACTCCTTTCTTATTAAGTCATGTTGATACATCTGTTTTGAAAAGTTATACTCCCTCTATATTGATTTATTAGTCTTCCACGTATTCATTGGTTGTCATTTTGATCAATTTAATATAGGATCCATATATATTACATTAAAAACTTCAAGTGTTATATCATATTAGGTTCGTCAAATTGATGATCTAGGAATACACAAAGACTAATAAACCGATATGAAGGTATATAATTAGCGCATTGATGGCTGGTAAATAAAAATGATGATAGTCTATTAATTCAAGAAAATCTTTTGCTAATCTGAAGTTTATGTGTGCTCATAATGGCAGAACTTCTGTTAAGAAGAAAGAAGGTAAGAATCATTTTTGTGGTTTATGCATATCAGGTTCTCATGGTCAAAAAACCAAGCAATAAGATCTGCAAGCATTCGCATAGGCGTATATTTCAAGACAAAAACTACTTAAAATACAAAAAGCCTATGGAGGGTACAAGAATATTCAAAAATAAGCTTGAGTGACTTTCTTCTTAAAAATATTGCAGCAAGCATATCCCCCCTTGTCCAGTGATTCTCAAAATACCATTTCGAAAGTAGATTGGTTTTTCCACCGATGAAAATATGTATATCCTTGTCCAAAGAACGAAGAGCTACAGATACCATGTGAAAAAGGTTTTCCCTTTGTAAAAATCTAAATCTGACTGAAATTAACTATCTACCGATGTCGTTGGAAAACCAAATACAGATGCCAAATAGATTTGATCTGGTGGAGCACCGGAATAGGGAGAAGCTAACTCGGAATGGAGTCTGATGTTAGAGGCATCATGCCTAAACCAATCGACAAGCGGACAAGACCACAAGGGTTGAGATCTGTAAAAGAAACTGTGAAGCTCGAAAGCGTATTCCCAGGCTGTGAACCAAGCTAGAACAACAACAAAAATTACAAAGAAGGGGAAAGAAATAAAAGTAGCTTGCGGCCGGCTTCTCACGTAACAGGATCAAACACAAACTGAGACAAAATAGATGCTTAATTAGCAGGTAAATTAAGCAAGATTTCGCATAAACTTTGGTCTTTGGGATTACCTCCAGGATATCGAAGACGTCCTGAATGCTAAGAGAGGAGAGGAAGGGTATGGAGGATAGGATCGAAGAGCTTGCTCGTTGACGGCCGAGAATGACACTACGCAGGCAGGATTCCGCCCAATGGACAAATATGTCTTCGCTAAAAAAACATGTATAGGTTCTTCCTAACGATGCTCTACTTTTTTGTCGTTTAATGTTACAATAAGTAATCAAACAGACGGATTAATTAACTAATCTGGTGAGGTTGTCTTCTCCGACACAGCGTCTCTCTGAAATTACTCCATCCGTCTCATAATATATCCCTCTATACCGGACTGATTGGCAATTATGCATTTTAAGAAAAATTTAACCATTAATTTTAGTCAAGAAAATATGAGATAAATTATTAGTCAAAAAATTTCTTAAAGTGCGTAATTGCGCAGTAATTCGGTATGAAGGGAGTAAGATGTTACTGCAATCAATATATTTCTATATTGATTATAGTAACATCTTATAGTTGACACATGCAACACTAAATCTGACATAATCAATTTTCTAATTTTATAGTTGACATAGAAAACACCTAATCGGCCTAAAAAGCGTATTTAACCAGGGGGGAAGCTCTAGTTGTTGGCATTCACTCCATCACCATCGGGAAAAAGTGTTGCGGCCACACCACATCCATCACCACATCTTCGACTCCATCATCTGTTAGGGTTCTACCCTAGAGGCATTGTATTCATAAGTCAAGTTGTCTTTCCTCTCCTCTTTTCCTCTTTCTGTTGCCTTTAGGCTGGTCTGGCTTCTTGCACAGGTCGATGAGATAGTATGATCCACAGAGTAAAGCTTTGCTGATAACAAAAGGTCCTTCCATGGCGGGGCAATCTTATATTGCTTCTCCTAGACTAGATTGAGAAGTATGTCTCCTTCCCAGAAAGAGTGATGCTTTACTGTGCGGTTGTGATAGCGACACAGATTTTGCTGGTATACAACCAATCTTGAGAGGGCTTGCTCTCATTCTTCTAGAAGATCGACTCTGTCTTGCCTAGCCATCTCAGATTCCTCTGCTCATTGTAAGTGGCTGCTCTTGGGGAGTCATGTATGATGTCAATAAGCATGAAGGATTTTGCGTTGTAAACGAGGAACAAAGGGTTGTAGCCTATAGATCTGTTCGGAGTTGTGCGTAAATGATACGTCTCAAACGTATCTATAATTTTTGATGCTCCATGCTTGTTTTTACACCATTTACCTTGTTTTTCGTTACACTTCGTGGTGTTTTTATGCGATTTCCGGAACTAACCTACTAACAAGATGCCACAGTGTCAGTTCCCTGTTTTCTGCTATTTTTGTGTTTCAGAAATGCTACACAGGAAATATTCTCGGAATTGGACGAAACAAGTTCCAGAAGTCTTATTTTTTCCCGGAAGATGACCGAAGACCAAACGAGAGCCGGAGGGGGGCCAGGGGCTGCCCACACAACAGGGGGGCGCGGCCCAGCCGCTGGCCGCGCCCACCTATTGTGTGACCACCCTGGTCGCCTCCTGACGACGCCCCTTCGCCTATAAGAAGCCTCCCGACGAAAAACCCTAAGGAAATCGGCGTTTTTCCCAGAACAGTTCCGCAGCTCCGCCGCCGTCGAAGAAAAATTTCAGGGGACAGAAGTCTCTGTTCTGGCACCCTGCCGGGACGGGGAAGTGCCCCCGGAGCCATCTCCATCGGTCTCCATCGCCGTCTCCGCCATCTCCATCGACCTCACCGCCATCTCCATCGCCGTTGCTGTCTCCTATGATGAGGAGGGAGTAGTTCTCCCCCGGGGCTGAGGGCTCTACCGGTAGCTATGTGGTTCACCTCTCTCTCCCATGATGTGATCTTTATGTGATCGTGAGCTTTGTATCTAGTTGGATTGGTAGATGTTATTATTCAGATATTATGCTACTCCCGTGCTTATTATATGTAATCTCCGGAGATACCTTGTATCATGGTGTGAAGGTGACTAGTGTGCGCATAATGTGTATCTTTTTGGTTAATGTCTCTATGAATTGTTGGTGTTTGTTAGAACCATCTAGTGCGTTCACGGTGATAGTGTGGGACAATCTAGTTTGGGGAAATACGGACTTTGAGGAGTGCTTCGTAGCCCTACGCATGATTAGTGTTCATTTTCCATTGGAGAATTGTTTTGAGTTGCATATTGATGATAGTATCTATTGGTTCAATTATGTTATATTTGTTGGGAGTATGTCCACTAGTGAAAGTATGATCCCTAGGCCTTATTTCCAAGCATTGCACACCATTTACTTTCTGTTTTGTTACATATTTGCTTGCAGCGATATTTATTTTAGATTACATTTACTACTTATAATCATCACTACTACTTGTATTTCACTATCTCTTCGCCGAACTAGTGCACCTATACATCTGACAAGTGTATTGGGTGTGTTGGGGACACAAGAGACTTTTTGTATCGTAATTGCAGGGTTGTTTGAGAGGGATAGCTTTGACCTCTTCCTCCCTGAGTTCGATAAACCTTGGGTGATCCACTTAAGGGAAACTTGCTGCTACTCTACAAACCTCTGCACTTGGAGGCCCAACACTGTCTACAAGAACAGACGCGTGCGTAGACATCAAGCTCTTTTCTGGCGCCGTTGCCGGGGAGGTAACGTAAAAGGTACTCACATCCTCCTGTGTGAGTGCTCGAAGTTATTTCCTTTAGATTCTGCAATTATATCTTTTTGTTTCTTATTTTTATTTTCACTAGTTAGGCTTAATGGAAAGTAAAGAGTTCTTTAGTCTTTTTCCTGAGTTTAGTTTTGAAGAGAAAATTGAAAAACCTTTGGAGCATAATTTGCATGCTAATAGCGTTGTTAGTATGAATGCTTTGAACACCGTTATTGCGAATGCTATAGAAAAGTCTAAGCTTGGGGAAGCTGGTTTTGTTAAGCATGATATTTTTAGTTCCCCAGCTTTAGTGGAGAAAGTTTGCTCTGATGATATTTTATCTCACATATGTGATAATTCTTATGATGCTTGTGCTCCTCATCCTTTTAAAATACCTATGAAAATTGTTGATCGTGCTATGAATAACTGCTATTTAGGAGATGGAACTGTCCATCCCGGTGATCATTTGCTCTTTATACATGAATTGTGCGAGTTGTTCCAGTGTGCAGGTATTTCAATGAACCAAGTTAAGAGGAAGCTATTTTCTCTATCACTGAAGGGCAGAGCTGTGGAATGGTATAAAACACTGAAGGATGGCCGACCTATTGATTGGGAGGAAATTGTACCTCTCTTTTATTCTAAATTCTATCCTTCTAGTGAGGTTTATAAAGATAGGAATTACATTTATAATTTTCATCCGCATGAGGGAGAAAGCATTGCCCAAGCATGGGGAAGATTGAAGTCACTAATGCACAAATGTCCCATTCATGATCTTCCCCGTAATATTGTTATTAATAATTTTTATGCAAGGCTTTCAGGATATTACAAGCACTATCTAGATGCATGCTTTGATGGGTCTTTCACAAGCAAGGATGTTGAAACCAAGTGGGATCTGCTTGAAACAATTCAAAACAATATTGAAGGTTGGGATAGCGACAAAGGTAAAGGATCAGGTATAAATTACGAGTATGATTGCATTAAGTCTTTCGCTGAAACTGCTAATTTTCAAGAGCTTAGTGCTAAATATGGTCTTGATCCTCAAATTATGGTTGATTGTTTTAAAGCCTTTGCTTCTCATATTAATGTTCCCAAGGGAAATGGGGACGTGTATCATGTATCTTTTAAGGACACTTGCATAGAAAGTGATATTGTTATTGATGATTGCAATAAACATGCTCAAATTTCTGAAAGTACTACTTCCTATAAGCATGTTAATTTTTGTGGAGTATATAGACCTTGTGAACATAGTCACAACAAGGAAGATTATTGTGTCCACCACGCAAATGAAGAAACCCGAATGTGGCACAAGGCTATAGGCGAGCTCGGTAAAAAGGTTTGTAAGATTTATCCTTTTCTTTGTAAACATTGCGATGGCATAGGTCATTTTAATTTCCAATGCTCAAGCCCTAATAGTTACTCTTCTAGTACCGCAAGTTTGTATTGTGATGACAAGATTACTCTCAATCAGCATGATGAGCTTACTTTTTTTTGGGGTGTGAAGAGATATCTAGAAAGATTTCTTTGGTTGATATGAATGATGCTGATATTAATAGCACCCTTCGTGGTTGTCGTCTCTATTGTGTTAAAGATTGCCTCGCAAATACTTACATACAAAACCTTATAAAACATGATGTTTTGCCAAGCTATGACAGGACTGATGGATGTTTTTACCTTATTAATAGAGAGGAGGAATCCTCCAAAGTTTCTTCTGTTGTTTCTGTCAGTAAACCAGATTATGTGGAGAAGATGCTTTTCCCTCCTAAAGGAGAGAGTAAGGAGAGTAAGAAGAAGAAGAAGAAGAAGAAGAAGAGGAGTAAAAGGCGAGAGGAAACAGTATCTTCCCTTAAGCATATTGCTCCTACTATAGATTATGATAATTCTGATTGGGATGATGTTCCTATGCCTGTTACCTATGTTAGTGATCATGATTGGGAAAAGCACTCTACTTTTAATATTGAAAATCTTTTTGGTACTAATTCTAAGGTTAATAATTGTTGTACCATTAGTACTATCCATGTTCCTTCTTATGATGATATGTTTGATGAATATGTTTTGCGAAATAGCTGTTCTCTGGCTTGTGATGATACTAAACCTCTAGTTTATGATGGTTACAATGATGAGTATAATATTTTCAGTTCACCTACTTTTGAGGAGAAAAATAGTTATGATTATAATATGCCTCCTGTTTTTGATGATTATGGTGATGAGAATAATTATTCTGTTGAATCTGCTCCTACTACGATTGTTCATGTGGGGAGTATTAATTCTTTTATGCATGTGGCTCATGATAGGGATGCTTTATGTGATAGTTATATTGTTAGTTCTATTCATGATGCTACTGAAAGTTAGTATGAGAGAGGGAAACATGGTTTGATGGATCTCAAAAATATTGAGTTTCCCCTCTTTATGTTGCAATTCTTGAAGTTGTACTTGTTTTGCCTTCCTATGCTTTTTGCTTTGCGCTTTCATGACTTGTCTCTTTACAAGACTATTTTTCATAGGAAGTGGTTTAGATTTAAATGTGTTTCATATTTGCTTTTTGATGCTCTCTCTTGCTTTAAGTTCCTATATAGCGCCTTTGCCTCAAGCTCTTTTATGACGCCTATATGAGCATCTTTGCAAACTACTGCGCCTAGCTCAAAGGCGTTAAAGAAAAGCACTCTTGGAAGATAACCCAATGTTTTTACTTTCAGTTCTTTTTCTTTTATTTAAGTATTGGAAGTTATTATTACTGTAATAACCTCTCCTTATCTTCTTTTTTTCGTTGTTGTGCCAAGAGAAGCCTCTAATTTGAGTGAGGTAAGATTTGGGGATGTTGTTGTCCTAAAACAGATTTCGGTGCTGCACCGTAAAAATTCGTGAAAATTCTCAGAATATATTTTGGACCTGCGATTTCTTGTGAATATGCCCCAGGTTATATCCAAACTTTCATTAGTTTAACACTTTTTTGATTTGAGCAACAGAAAACCCTCTAAAAATTCGACATTTGTCACCTGTTCTGTTTTGACAGATTTCTGCCACTATTTGTGTTTGCCTCTCGATCGCTTTCTTTTTTAGTTCTTTTGATCACGAAACTTTTGGGGAAGTTGCTACAGTAGTATATGCTTTATATGTGGTGATTTTGAGTTGAAACCTGAACCAAAAGGGTTGATTCATTATTATGTTTATGCTAACGTTGCTAATAGAATTGTGTGAAGTTTTGTATGAAGGAAGTTTACAAGTGTAGGGATTGGAGAATGATGAGATGAGTTGAAGAATGGACAAAAGCTCAAGCTTGGGGATGCCCACGCACCCCAAGAAATATCCAAGAGGTACAAGCGTCAAAGCTTGGGGATGCCCCCAAGGCACCCCTTCTTCATCCGCAAAAATCAGGCCACCTTTCAACACACTATATTTTTATTGCTTCATGTATTATGCGTTTTTCTTGGAGCGTCGGTTGTTTTTAGTTTTCAGTTTTATTTTGTTTTGTTTGCTGCAATAAATGGTTTGATCACATCATGTTGTTTTGGAGAGAGAGTTATTCCGTTTTTCATTGCTAAGAACACTCTAGTTTTCACTCTTATCGTTCAACGAGTGTTCTCTTTTTCTGCTACTGCGTTTAGCTTTTGTTTTTCACCTTGATTTTTGTTCAGCTCTTGTTTTATCTTTGCATCAAGGTGTATTTGGACCTCTGGTCCATGTTGGTATTCATCAAAAGAGTTTCCTCAAAAAGGTTCGAATGGTGTTGGAAAAGAGAAAAAGTTTCATGCAAAAAAGTGGTACAAAAAGGAGCTTGTTTAGACTGCGGCTTAGGCTTTTGCATGTCGTGCTTGATGTCATTTTGATAGTATGCTTAGTGGTTTTGCTATAGCATGACTTGTCTCAAATGACTGAGATTGCTTAATGAGCCTTTGAAAAAATCATGCGTTGTTTTTATTATATGGAAGCATTTATTTGGTTTTCTCCTTTGATGCTTTATTTGGGTTGACTTGGCACATGCTTACACATGTTGACTACAAGATAAGTCCCCTATAGCCTCTATGATCATTTGGTTTTTGACTTGTGATACCACTTTATGCTTCTTTCAATAATGTTTTGTCGCTATGCATGATTATGGCCGTTATTGCTCTCTTAGTTGGTCGCTCCCAGTCCTTTGCTAGCCTTCATTTTGTACTGAGTATGAGCTCTACTCGTGCATCCAACTCCCAAAAACCAAGTTTGCTACTGTGTCCACTATAAATTCCTGTGCATGGTATTTGTAATCCATTCCAAGTAAATTTTCATGTGCTACCTTTCAAAAAAAACCTTCAAAACACTTCTCGTTTTGTGACACTGTTTTCAGCTCACGGGGACGTAGTGGTCGGATTTGCTATCTTCCATATTGCTAATTTCCAAAAAGAAAAAAAGGAAAAAGGAAAAAAAGGCACTCCTCCATGGTATGTGAATGTTGGTGGGCACCCGATGGAATCGGTTAGCCATGGTTTGTGAAAGAAAAAAAGGTGGGAAGGAGTGCCAAGCTTTATAAAAGAGCACCAAAAGTGCCAATCTCTCTCAAAAACTTGCTTGATTTTTGTATGGAAGATAGTAAGAACCCCATTGCCAGTCGTTGACAAAGACAACCACCTCTCAAAACCCAATTTTTATCTCTCTGTTTTACAAATGAAAAGCTCTAGCACATGTTTAATCACTGCTTCCCTCTGCGAAGGGCCTTTCTTTTACTTTAATGTTGAGTCTCCACCTTCTACCTTTATGCACCATCTAAGAGAGCATAGTTGTCATTCTGAGTATAATGTGCATAGTCCCAAAGTTTATTATTGATTGATTCATGATTATGGTTTTGCTTGCTCTTAAATTACTTGTATCTAGTCACCCTCTTAAACTTGAAGGTGTCCTATGCATTTAAGTTTTGCTACTCCATGAGGGACAAGCTGAAAACCATTTGCTATGTTTTCCATATGGTTGAAACACACACGTGACTTTCATTATTTTCATTTTCATGATCTTTCTTTTGTGTTTCTTTTTATGCTATAACATGGTTGCTAAGTTTCTATTATCAAGATTATGTCTTTCATGCCCATGTTTTAAGTTCTTTGATCTCAGCACTGAATGCTCTATCTCGTTGATCAAATTGTGATGGTGCATGTCACCTCAAAAATTATTCTTTTGTTATCACTTACCTACTCGAGGACGAGCAGGAGTTAAGCTTGGGGATGCTGATACGTCTCAAACGTATCTATAATTTTTGATGCACCATGCTTGTTTTTACACCATTTACCTTGTGTTTCGTTACACTTCGTGGCATTTTTATGCGATTTCCAGAACTAACCTACTAACAAGATGCCATAGTGTCAGTTCCCTGTTTTCTGCTGTTTTGTGTTTCAGAAATGCTACACAGGAAATATTCTCGGAATTGGACGAAACAAGTTCCAGAAGTCTTATTTTTCCCGGAAGAGGACCGAAGACCGAACGAGAGCTGGAGGGGGGGCCAGGGGCTGCCCACACAACAGGGGGGTGTGGCCCAGCCCCTGGCCACGCCCACCTATTGTGTGACCACCCTGGTCGCCTCCTGATGATGCCCCTTCACCTATAGGAAGCCTCCCGACGGAAAACCCTAAGGAAATCGGCGTTTTTCCCAGAACAGTTCCGCAGCTCCGCCGCCGTCGAAGACAAATTTCGGGGGACATAATTCTCTGTTCCGGCACCCTGCCGGGACGGGGAAGTGCCCCCGGAGCCATCTCCATCGGTCTCCATCACCGTCTCCGCCGTCTCCATCGACCTCACAGCCATCTCCATCACCGTTGTTGTCTCCTATGATAAGGAGGGAGTAGTTCTCCCCTGGGGCTGAGGGCTCTACCGGTAGCTATGTGGTTCACCTCTCTCTCTCCCATGATGTGATCTTTATGTGATCGTGAGCTTTGTATCTAGTTGGATTGGTAGATGTTATTATTCAGATATTATGCTACTCCCGTGCTTATTATATGTAATCTCCAGAGATACCTTGTATCATGGTGTGAAGGTGACTAGTGTGCGCATCATGTGTATCTTTTTGGTTAATGTCTCTATGAATTGTTGGTGTTTGTTGGAACCATCTAGTGCGTTCACGGTGATAGTGTGGGACAATCTAGTTTGGGGAAATACGAACTTTGAGGAGTGCTTCGTAGCCCTACGCATGATTAGTGTTCATTTTCCATTGGAGAATTGTTTTGAGTTGCATATTGATGATAGTATCTATTGGTTCAATTATGTTATATTTGTTGGGAGTGTGTCCACTAGTGAAAGTATGATCCCTGGGCCTTATTTCCAAGCATTGCACACCGTTTACTTTCTGTTTTGTTACATGTTTGCTTGCAGCGATATTTATTTTGGATTACATTTACTACTTACAATCATCACTACTACTTGTATTTCACTATCTCTTCGCCGAACTAGTGAACCTATACATCTGACAAGTGTATTGGGTGTGTTGGGGACACAAGAGACTTTCTGTATCGTAATTGTAGGGTTGTTTGAGAGGGATAGCTTTGACCTCTTCCTCCTTGAGTTCGATAAACCTTGGGTGATCCACTTAAGGGAAACTTGCTGCTGCTCTACAAACATCTGCACTTGAAGGCCCAACACTGTCTACAAGAACAAACGCGTGCGTAGACATCTGTAAACTCCATATTGCAGCCAAAAAATCTTCAATCCAAGATCCGCCTGACTGTGCAGGGGAACTTCCAGGAGGGCTTTGAGACCTTGGAGGATGAGCCCATTAGTTCATTCCACCTGTCCATTGGATTGAGGATGTGTGCCAAAACCTAAGTCTAGATGGGTTCCAGTAACAAGGGAATGTTGTGTCGGACTCCACAACTGACCACGATGTTCGATGATGACTTGGTGGTTGTCGTGCCATCAAGCTTTGCAATGGGTTTTACCACTACCTAGTTAGTGAAATTTTCCATCGCCACAGGCAGATGTGTGTATCCACTCCTTCATGGTCTGAACGATCCAACCATATGCAAACACCAGAGGACAAATAGACAAGTGATTGGGATGATACAATAATTCATTTGCCAGAATGTGGATTTGATGAGAATACATCTGATGTCTCACGCACGTCTTCACCAGCTTTTTAGCATCCGCATTGGCAATGAGACGGTATAATACTTGCCTGAAGGCCTTGGCTAAGAGGGTCCTGGCTGAGGCATGGTGGCCACAGTCACCAGAGTGGGTTTCGTCGAGTATTTGTCGTTCCTCAGCCGGAGAAGAAAACTTTTGGAATAAACCATAGGCGATTCTCTTTTACAGCTGGTCATTGATGATCGTGTGCCCCTTGGAACAATGAACATTCAGCCGCATGAGCACTTCGTCTTCTCACTTCGTCTTCTGGTAACTTCCCATTTTCTAGGAAGATCATGTAAGGCGTTGTCCATACCGGCACTGCTGTGGCCCGGCATGTTGTAGTGTAAAAGTCGTTGACATAACACTCACGAAGTACCATTTCGCAAATATTACATCCCTCAGAGTGGTACAACAGAAACATCGTGGGTCCACAACTTTACATGTTCATAATTATTAACTAATAATGTACAAAGATTTCAACATCCTCATTGGTCCATTGAGAATTCAAATTTGTATTTGAATTCAAACTAACTAATCTGTTGATCAATTGTCAACTAAGATAAGTACCATTTGAGCTCACTAACTTTATTTAAGTAAGTCTATATTGTGAGGCTCATCTATTCTATCCTATGTCTATGCTCCTTCCTTGTCGTCCACATAATTCAATCCGTATTATATTATGTAATCTATGCCTCATGAAAGATCTGGCTCCTCGTAGTATACATTCCCATCCTCCTGTTGGTTAAGTTCTAAGTCCTCGGCGTTGTACAATTCAAAGTCTAGCAAGGGTTTAAGAAAATAGATTGAGTACATGCATACTTAGCAAGTTCTATATATTTCCATCTAGGGTTGGTTTTCGAAAATGGTTTTTAGAAAATGTAAGCTTCAGATTAGAAAAACTATTTCATCAGTCTTCACGGGTTGTTAGAACTTCTGTTTAGTTCCATTCCACGATGCATTCACAATCCTTTCCCAGGATAGGGAGTAACATGTCACATTCATACACTCGCGAGAGGTGCACTACTTTTCCTACACACGCCCTTGGCCTTATTGATCATGTCACACTTCCAAGGTGTGAGGCATGTTACCAAGTTTCTCCAAGTCATGCCGAGCACTACCTAACTCCGTACTCTACCCTTTGCATTGAACTAGTCGTCGACGGCAGCTCAAATGCCATCCTTGCTGAGACACTAAAGTCGTCACCTTCCCGCAAAATATGGGGACGTTATAGGCTCCAACCCGCTGTAGTTCCTCACGGGAACACAGCCCGACCTAGTCGTCTGAAGATATACATAACTAAGTAGAAACTTCTGACTTGCTCGTCCAATTCCATGATCTGTGGTCAGCATGGTTTGTACGCCGCTTGGAATTACTAACTACTTTTTGTTATTAAGTCCTAGGGTAAATTTCCCGGTACAATAAAATCTCCACCAACATGATTTTCATCATGCATCACATCCGTGATTTCATTACCCACCAATAGTGATTTGTTTCATTCTTAAAATGGTAATTTGTTTTTGTGTAGGTATTTCCTTTGGAAAAGGTTTTATACAAAATAGTATTATGTGCAAGAATGAACTTGCCTAGCGATTACAAGATAATGCAGTTCAAAGGTTCTACTTGACCCTTGACCTTGGGTTCTGGAATTAACAATCAATGTTCGATAAAAGAAGTGCTTCAAAAGTTCAAATCATGTTCTAATACAACTACATCATATGCAATGATTTCACTTGTGATTTCATTCATTCCTTTTTGGTTTGTTTTTTCAATCAATTTTGAAATGTTATTGTTCCAATAGTAATATCAAATTTCATTGATCCCTTCTTCCTATACACTTTCTTTGTCACGCACTGAAACGGCCAACCAATTTTATAGTGAATTCTCGATCTGTCAACCAGCATACTCAGAACTAGCATGAAAGGATCTCGAATCGTCAGAAGGTTGTAACAAATCATGTTCATATAGCGGGAGTTTGGCAAAGTGTATAATGGTAAAGAATAACAAAAGTGATACTACTCCCTCCGACCCATTGATACGTCTCAAACGTATCTATAATTTTTGATGCTCCATGCTTGTACTTACACTATTTGCTTTGTATTTTGTTACACTTCGTGACATTTTTATGCATTTTCCGGAACTAACCTATTAACAAGATGCCATAGTGCCAGTTCCCTGTTTTCTGCTGTTTTTGTGTTTCAAAAAAGTTACACAGGAAATATTCTCAGAATTGGATGAAACAAAAGCCGAACCTCCTATTTTTACCGAAGCTTCGCGAAGACCAAAGATGAGACAGAGGGGGGCCAGGGGCCAGCCACACCACAGGGGGGGGCGGCCCAGCCCCTGGGCGCGCCCACCCATGGTGAGGGCGCCTGGTCCACCTCCTGACGATGCCCCTTCGCCTATAAAGTCCCCTCGACGGGAAAAACCTAAGGACTGATCTCTTTTCCACGAAACATACTGCAAGCCGCCGCCATCGCTGTCGCGAGATCGGGAGGATCCAGGAGCTCTTCCCGGCACCCTGCCGGAGAGGGGAATCCCTGCCGGAGGCCTTTTACACCACCATGGTCGCCTCCGGAGTGATGTGTGAGTAGTCTACCTTGGACTACGGGTCCATAGCTGTAGCTAGATGGTTGTCTTCTCCACCATGTGCTTTATGTTTAGATCTTGTGAGCTGCCCTACATGATCAAGATCATCTTTATGTAATCATCCATGTTGTGTTTGTTGGGATCCGATGAGTATTGGTACTATATCAAGTTGATGTGTTGAATTATATCTTATGTTATCTCTATGTTGTTTATGATCTTGCATGCTTTCCGTTGCTAGTAGCTATCTTGGCCGAGTAGATGCTAGTGACTCCAAGAGGGAGTATTTATGCTCGATAGTTGGTTCATGCCTCTATTTAATTTGGGGGAGTGACAGAAACCTCTAAGGTTGTAGATGTGTTGTTGCCAGTAGGGAGAAAACAACATTATTGTGTCCAAGGACATTTGCTTTGCTTACATTACGCACTTTGCTTAATGAGATTATCTGTTGTTCGCAACTTAATACTCAAGGGGTCCTCGGACGATTCCCTGCGAGTGGATTATTAGTCATAGACGTAGTTGGTTGGCGGTCTATGTATTTTGTCGTAATGCCCAGAGTAAGCCTCATAGTGATCCTCGTGATGTATGTACGTTATCTTTACTCTATCAATTGCCCAACTATAATTTGTTTACCCAGCATGCTTTATTTATCTAATGGAGAGACACCACTAGTGAACTGTGGACCCCGGTCCAATTTCTTTTACATAGCTTTATCGTTTTACTATTACTCTCTCTGTTTACTTTACTTGCATTACTATTATCCTTTTACCACTCGATACGCTCAATCCTTTGTTTACAGCAAACCAATGAGATTGACAACCTCATCGTAAGTTGGGAGCAAAGTACTTGTTTGTGTTGTGCAGGTTTCACGTTGCTGCTGGGTGAAAGACACACCAATAAGTTTTCTGGCGCCATTGTCTGGAGTGTCATGAAGCTAGCAAGCATCACCTTCTGAAGTTTGGCTTTCTCCTACTAGTTCGATAAACCTTGGTTTCACAACTGAGGGAAGACTTGCTACTGTGCTCATCATACCTTCCTCTTGGGGTTCCCAACGGGCTGTACTTACAAGCCATCAAGCAATTTTCTGGCGCCGTTGCCGGGGAGGAAGAAGACTTCTGCAAGGGGAGTCTCGCACGCACAATCTTTTACTTTATTTATTGTTTTGCTTTACTTTATTTTTGCTTGCATCTTTTTATCAAAAAAAATACAAAAAAATTAGTTTCCTTTATAGTTGGTTTTTATGTCTAGTTTAGTTGCTGTTACTATGTCGCCCGAGGAAATGATCTTCACATTCAAACAAAAGAGTGAGGAAAGTTTCAAAGAAGCTTGGTCTAGAATTTATGATTGGCATGGAAAAACTGAACCAAAAATGACTTTGAGTTTGCTTCTTAGTAGCTTTTACTTTGGACTTGCTCTTCGTTATAGATATGATTTGGATGCTACATCAGAAGGAGATTTCTTTCATTGTGATGGAAATTGAGCTTTCAATATTATAAAAAAGTTGATTACAATTTATAGCATGCCAACTGATTTTGATTCCTCTCGTGTGAGCATTTTTGCTAGACTTAATACTCTTGAGACTCACACTGCTTGTTTGGGTAATTGCTATAGTACTTTGCGCGAGCATTTTGATTATGTGCCAACAAATTTTGAACCATCAAGTTGGTTCCCTACGGTGAAAATCACCATTAGTGGTGAAACTTATCATGCTCGTTGTGATATTATGTCTGAATTTTGTCTTATGCCAAAGGATGTTTATGAATCTTTGAGTCTTTGCTAACTTTCTGAGGGGGGAAAAGAAATTCCTCTTACTAATAATGCCACTATATTTCCCATTGGAATAGCTGAAGGAGTTTATACAAAAGTCCTAGGAAGAATGGTATCTACTGATTATCTTGTTATTGAATGTGTAGGAAAAGGACAAATCACGCTTGGAAGGTCTCTACTGAAGCTCCTGGGCACCGTTATAGTTGTGGGAAAAGGCAATATAAGATTCATCTCTCCACCTTGCAATAGTCACGTCTTTCCTAGAGTCAAGAGCAAAGGTAAGAAAGGAAGACATAAGGCATCTGTTGACCCTAATGCTTCATCACTTGATAATACTTGATTTGCACTTTCTGCGCCTAGCTCAAAGGCGTTAAAGAAAAGCACTCTTGGGAGATAACCCATTGTTTTCTTTTCAGTTCTTTTTCTTTTATTTGAGTCTTGGAAGTTATTACTACTATAATAACCGCTCCTTATCCTTTTTATTTCGTTGTTGTGCCAAGAAGAACCTCTAATTTGAGTGTGGTAAGATTTGGGGAAGTTGCTGTCCTGAAACAGATTTTGGTGCTGCACCGTAAAAATTCGTGAAAATTCTCATAATATCTTTTTGACCTGCGATTTCTTGTGCATTTGCCCCAGGTTATATCCAAACTTTTATTATTTTTGCACTTTTTTATTTGAGCAACAGAAGGTCCTCGAAAAAATCGACCTTTGTCAGTTGTTCTGTTTTGATAGATTTCTGCCACTATTTGCGTTTGCCTCTCGATTAGGGATAAAAATGGAACGGATTATTTCCGACCAACCGATCGACCGAAGGCTTACGGTATGCAAAAACAGATTCGGTCAGATAGTTGCCGGATACGGTCACGAATACAGATAGTGATTAACGGATACGGAAAAGGATATGGTTTTACTAGTATCCGACCGTATCCGAAGATATACCATATTTCACGGTTATATCCGGACAATATCTGACAAAATATCCGCTAATGAGTTGTTGAGTATGTGACTAGGGAGAGAAGATAAAACAGAGTTATACATTTTATCTTATGGTACACAAACACCGCCATGCAAGGCACAGGCTAGTTTCATATGAATATATATTTATGTATGTAGAAAAAATTATGAGCTAATTTTATTGTATTATCAACAAGAGATCCGACAATATTTTTATCCGCAACCGAACTGTATTCACTCCACATTCGGTCTGTATTCGTTACCGATAGACTCCGGTTCCGTATTCGTATCCGCAAACTATCCGCTCCGATTCTGAATCCAAAAAAAGTATGGTAACGAATGCGGTTTCACTACTATTCGTTCGTATCCGCTCCGTTTTCACCCCTACTCTCGATCGCTTTATTTTTGAGTTATTTTGATCACGAAACTTTTGGAGAAGTTGCTACAGTAGTATATGCTCTATATGTGGTGTTTTTGAGTTAAAACCTGAACCAAAAAGGGTTGATTCACTATTATGTTTATGCTAACGTTGCTAATAGAATTGTGTTAAGTTTTGTATGAAGGAAGTTTTCAAGTGTAGGGATTGGAGAATGATGAGATGAGTTGAAGAATGGACAAAAGCTCAAGCTTGGGGATGCCCATGTCACCCCAAGAAATATCCAAGAGGTACAAGCGTTAAAGCTTGGGGATGCCCCCGAGGCACCCCTTCTTCATCGGCAAAAATCAGGTCACCTTTCAACACACTATATTTTTATTGCTTCATGCACTATGCATTTTTCTTAGAGCATCTTTACTTTTGCTTTTAGTTTTCTTTTCTTTTGTTTGCTGTAATAAATGGTTGGACCCCAACAAATTTATTTTGGAGGAGATTTACTTGCTTTTCATTTGTCAAGAACACTCCATTTTTCACTCTTATCGTTCAACGAGTGTGTCTCTTTTTCTAGAACTGCGTTTAGCTTTCATTTTTCGCCTTGATTTTTATCCAGATCTTGTTTTATCTTTGCATCAAGGTGTATTTGGACCTCTGGTCTATGTTGGTATTCATCGAAAGAGTTGTTTAAAAAAGGTTTGAATGGTGTTGGAAAAGAGAAAAAGTTGCATGCAAAAAAGTGGTACAAAAAGGAGCTTATTTAGACTGCGGCCTAGACTTTTACATGCCATGCTTGATGTCGTTTTGATAATATGCTTAGTGATTTTTGATGTAGCATGACTTGTCTCAAATGACTGAGATTGCTTAATGAGCCTTTGAAAAAATCATGCGTTGTTTTTATTTTATGGAAGCATTAATTTGGTTTTCTCCTTCATGCTTTATTTGGGTTGACTTGGCGCATGCTTACAACATGTTTGACTCATACAAAGTCGCCATAAGCCTTTATGATCATTTAGTTTTTGACTTTTGATGCCATCTTATGCTTCTCTTAATGATGTTTTGTCACTATGCATGATTATGGCCGTTATTGCTCTCTTAGTTGGTCGCTCCCAGTCTTTTGCTAGACCTCATTTTGTACTAAGTATGAGCTCTACTCGTGCATCCAAGTCCCAAAAACCAAGTTATTCCAAGTATCCACTATAAATTCCTATGCATGGTATTTGCAAGCCATTCCAAGTAAATTTTCATGTGCTACCTTTCAAAAAAACCTTTAAAATACTTCTCATTTTGTGACACTGTTTTCAGCCCATGGGGACGTAGTGGTCAGATTTGCTATCTTCCATATTGTTTCATTCCAAAAAGAAAAGAAAAAAGAAAAAAAGCACTCCTCCATGGGATGTGAATGTTGGTGGGCACCCGATGGAATCGGTTAGCCATGGTTTGAGAAAGGAAAAAAGGTGGGGAGGAGTGCCAAGCTTTATAAAAAGAGCACAAAAGTGTCAATCTCTCTCTCAAAAACTTGATTCATTTTTGTATGGAAGATAGTAAGAACCCCATTGCCAGTCGTTGACAAAAACAACCACCTCTCAAAACCCAATTTTTTTATCTCTCTGTTTTACAAATGAAAAGCTCTAGTACATGTTTAATCACTGCTTCCCTCTGCGAAGGGCCTTTATTTTACTTTTATGTTGAGTCACCACCTTCTACCTTTATGCACCGTCTAAGAGAGCATAGTTGCCATTATGAGTTTAATGTGCATAGTCCCAAAGTTTATCATTGATTGATTCTTGATTTTGGTTTCACTTGTTCTTAAATTATTTGTAGGGATTTCTATTTTCGTGCCCTCGGGTCCTTAGTTGTGCTTAGTTTTCCCCAGCCGCTTAGTTTTTCCTCAGTTTTGCCCAAGCCCTTGTCTGAAACCCTGACAAGGAGCTCGGACGGGAGGAATCCCGTTTAGTTGACCGTTGGTTGGTGCTGGCAAGTGGGGCCGCTGTTGGTGCCCCGCAGTGGACACGTCTCCACTTATCCAGATCATTGTGGGACCCACAACTTGTCCACGTTAGTGCGCCGAACCCACATCTTACCCAGGTGACCGTTGCAAAATGGGAGCCCGAGCCAGCCCCACGCCCGTGCCCGTGCCATTGCTTCCCCTTTCTTTCCCCGCGCCCCATTGTTCTTCTTCTCCACCAGCGGCAGCCCTTCTCCGGCAGGCGGGTGATGTCTAGTTTCTCTTCGACCTCCCGTTCTTCATGGCCGCAGTATGGACCCGTGCATTTGACAAGATGCCCTGACTGCCCACGCTAGGAGCCTCTGAAGCGGTCGATCTGTAAGACGGACGACAACGGCAACCGTGGACATGAGTTCCTTGCATGCGAGAGCTTGCCATATAGAGAGGGGGATAAGGTTAGATCTCGCTCCAATTGCTCTGTTTTCTCTTGATTTTCTTGTTATTCCCTCAAATTTGGGATTTAGGGTTCACGTTGTTGTTTTCAGATCCTGAAGAAATGCAGGTATTTCGAGTGGATCGATGTGTACGTTCAGAGGCTTAAATTGCAGGAATCAATTGGCGCTATTGGGGAGCGCAATTTGGGAGGGGGGACTTGCTATAGAGAATGCGGCGGAGAGAGGAGCCGTTCCGATTATGCCTAATGCTCCCAATGCAGAACTGGTGGAAGTGAAGGGAGAACTGAAGAAAATGAACAAGCAGTTAAGGCAGCTGATCGAGTTGAAGAAGCAAGCTAATCTGATGGCTGGTTGTTTTTTTGTTGTATAATTGCGATCGGATTCTTACCATTGCTCATCAGGCGCTAGAAGTTGTTACAAGGGATCCCTTGTTACAAATCCATTATTTAGTTACATATACTTGTAGTTGTTTTCAAAGTTAGTGTGTGCATTCACCGAAATTACCAAAAAAAAAATAAGTGTTAGGGAATATAGGAATGCTAAAGATAGTTGATAATTGTTAGAGGGGTGACAAATAATGCATTCACCGAAATCCCACAAATATGTATGTCTCATGTTTCTACCAAAATTATACCACTTTTGGGACGTTTCAAATAACCAAAACTATATCCCAAACTATATTCCCTAAAATAAAAGGAATGCTAAAGAAAGTTGATAATTGTTACAGGGGTGATAAATAATCCATTCACCGAAATCCCCCAAATATGCCAAATATGTATGTCTCATGTTTCTACCAAAATTATACCACTTTTGGGCCATTTCAAATTAGCGAAACTATATTCCCTAAAAGAAAAGTAATGCTAAAGAAAGTTGATAATTGTTAGAGGGGTGATAAATAATCCATTCACCGAAATCCCCCAAATATGCCAAATATGTATGTCTCATGTTTCTACCAAAATTATACCACTTTTGGGCCATTTCAAATTACCAAAAATCTATATTACCTAAAAGAAAAGAAATGCTAAAGATAGTTGATAATTGTTAGAGGGGTGATAAATAATCAATTCACCGAAATCCCTCAAATATGTATGCCTCATGTTTATACCAAAATTATACCACTTTTGGGCCGTTTCAAATTACCAAAACTATATTCCCTAAAAGAAAAGGAATGCTAAAGAGAGTTGATAATTGTTAGAGGGGTGACAAATAATGCATTCACCGAAATCCGCAAATATGTATGTCTCTTGTTTACACCAAAATTATACCACTTTTTAGTTTAACATTTTTAGATCATGGAAAATAATGCATAAATAGAGGGAATATAGTTACGTGGCAAACTCGTTATTGCACATAAATAGAGGGATGACACTGTCCTCTGACAGAGAGAGAGAGAGAGAGAGAGAGAGAGGGGTGGCCACGAAGAGAGAGAGAGAGAGAGAGAGAGAGAGAGAGAGAGAGAGGGGTGGCCACGAAGAGACGGAGAGGGGTATACTACCCGTTAGATCAGTGGATCAACGGTTGGTGGAGTCGATCCGTGTGATAACGGCTCAACCAATCAGGATAAGTTTGGGCTTCTGTGAGTATTTGTGAAAGTACTTGAGGGTAAAACTGAGTAGTACTAAGAAACCAAGGGCACGTAAATAGTAAATAGACTAAGGGATTCAAACAAAAGAATTACAAAATGAAAAATGCGTGTTTTGTACAATATAATTCATATTGGGCTACATCAAATTATTTGCAATTCAAATATACATGAGTGTGACAATTATGGCCTCATTTAGACAAACTATGTTTTGGGCAAGATGTTTTGCAAAGGGTTTGAGTGGAAAACCATGCATCTTCATAGCTACTAGTGATTCTGAGAAGTGGCAATTTGTGGTAAACCCTTGATTTATCTATGTTTGCTAAGGTTTCCTAGGTGGCAGGTTGCGTAGGAAGACTCCATGAGTAGGTGCCACTATGTTTTTATTTTTTTTGGATTTTTGTGTGCATGAAATGACTCAATTAGCTATGTTAATCTCATTTGTTGACTCTCTGTTGACCAGCTACTTGAGGGTAGAACTGAGTATATTGCACTTGCCAGTCTAAGTACTCGAGGGGAAAACTGAGTACAGATAAAATTTCTGTATAAGGCCCGAGGTTAGAACTGAGTACACCAAACGTCCCAGGGTTAGCCTCGTGCCGCGGTGCATGCTGCAGCTGTGCATAGCGGACGCGTGTTGCGGTACACGCCACCTTCGTCTTTATAGAGCCCCTCTTTCTCTCCCTTGACGCTCGCCCACTCTCTCATTCTCACTGCAACCGCCTCTCCTGTCCCATCATCTTCTCCACAATCGAAGAAAAAACTCTGAAGAAAAAACCCCGGCAATGGAGAAGAATGAGATGCCCATTGTCGGCGCTTCCGACGTAGCCGCCGGCGCATCAGCCACCGGTGCATCGGCTGCCGCCCTGGTCCAGGCCCCCGCCGCTGCTTCCAACGTAGCTGTCGGCGCATCAGCCGCCGGCGCATCGGCCGCCGGTGCATCGGCCGCCGCCCCCGTCCAGGCCCCCGTCGATTGGGACCAGTACGAAGACCCGTACGAACCAGTGTTGTACGTCGCGCCGGAGAACCCCTATGACACCAGCATCGTCGACGACGAGCCGGAGGTAACCCTTTGTTCCCTTGTTCTTATCCCATTTCAATCCTTTTGTGTTAGATCTAGCGTTATTAGGGTTCGTCTGTTCCTAGTTCAATCCTTTTGTGTTAGATCTTGTGTTATTAGGGTTCGTCTGTTCCTAGTTCAATCCTTTTGTGTTAGATCTTGCGTTATTAGGATTCGTCTGTTCCTAGTTCAATCCTTTTGTGTTAGATCTTGCGTTATTAGGGTTCGTCTGTTCCTAGTTCTAGATCTTGCGTTATTAGTGTTTGTGATTTTCTTTTGTTTAAGATTCGGTTAACTTATGTGAGTAATCAATCCCATCCGGTTAATTTGTGCCGATGATGATGAATATTTGGGCACAAATTGATTCAGGGTTTGGTCATTGAACAATTGGTGTGTATAAATTTGTTGTGCATGATCTTTGGTTCTGTGACTCAAATCCTGGATATAAGTGTGTCCAATGTAACTGAGGCTACCTCTTTTTTTCGTGCCTATATTATCATGCATGATCTTTTGTTCACTCTATGTTCCATCATCGCTGCAATTGACTCTGTGTTTTTCGGTCGTTGGTGCTACGTGATAGGTGCAGAGCAGCGACATCGACAGCGACGACGAGTCCTTCCACACCAAGACTCATCACGTCCTCAGGAGGCTGCAGTCCAGCCATTACGATGGCCACTTTGCTCGAGGCATTTACATGTGCCCCTTCTGGAACAGGAGGCTCCGCGCCACCGACTTCAACTGCCTAGTGAACCATGCTGAATCCATTGGCAGAGCCATTGGCGGCGCTAGAGTTGGAACGACCGTGAACGTGCATGCGTTTATGGCCAAACACAAAGTACTTAGGATTCACCTGCGCAGCCTCCAAGCTTAATCCCATGTAAAATGTAGCTTATGTTATCGGTAGTACTATTGGATCTGTCGTGAATATATATATGCTATGTTGGCTCCTGTATGCAGCTTATCCTATATTTTCTCGATTTATTATGCTGCTATGAATTTATCCTATACTAGCTTCTAGATTTGCTACTAGATTTGTTACCATATTGGGCAAAAAACGAGGGCCAAAAGGCAACAATCATTGAAGAAAGACAGAAATAAAAGCTTCTCTAGATTTGATACTGATTTGGTGAAAAGAGAGAGAACTGTTATAGAGAGAGAGGGGGAAAAGGTGCTCTGAAAAATGCCAATTTGAGCCGAGAGAGATAGAACCGAGCTCTCACGTACAACCAAACGCGGTCTTGTCCTGTCCCACGCGGTCCCTTTCTACCAGCCCCACGAGATGCGGTCTCGTCCTGTCCCACGCGGTCCCTTTCTACTTGCCCCACGCGACGCGGCGCCACACGACGTGGCCCCACACGTCAGCACAGAACGGTCAACTAAACGGGAATCCTCCCGTCCGAGCTCCTTCCGAGGGTTTCAGACAAGGGCTTGGGGAAAACTGAGGAAAAACTAAGCAGCTGGGAAAAACTGAGTACAACTAAGGACCTGAGGGAACGAAAATAGAAATCCCTTATTTGTATCTAGTCGCCCTCATAAACTTGAAGGTGTCTGATACGTCTCTAACGTACCTATAATTTTTTATGCTCCATGCTTATTTTTACACCATTTGCTTAGTGTTTCGTTACACTTCGTGGCATTTTTATGCATTTTCCGGGACTAACCTATTAACGAGATGCCACAGTGCTAGTTCCCTGTTTTCTATTTTTTTGTGTTTTAGAAAAGTTACACAGGAAATATTCTCGGAATTGGACGAAATAAAAGCCAAATATCCAAAAATTCACCGAAGCTTCCAGAGAACCGAAGAGGAGACAGAGTGGGGCCACGAGGGGCCCACACAACAGGGCGGCGCGGCCCAGGGCTAGGCCGCGCCCCCTATATGTGTGGCCGCCTCGGTCCACTTCTGACGATGCCCCTTCACCTATAAAGACCCCCCGATGGGAAAAACCTAAAAGGCCCGATCACTTTTCCAGAATATATCACGATCTGCCGCCGTCGTCGACCCGAGATCGGGAGGGTCCAGAAGCTCTTCCCGGCATCCTACCGGAGAGGGGAATCACCACCGGAGGTCTTCTTCATCGCCATGCTTGCCTCCGGCGTGATGAGTGAGTAGTCTACCTTGGACTATGGGTCCATAGCAGTAGCTAGATGGTTGTCTCCTCCACCATGTGCTTCATGTTTAGATCTCGTGAGCTGCCTTACATGATCGAGATCACCGTTATGTAATTCTACATGTTGTGTTTGTTGGGATCCGATGAATATTGGTGTTATGATTGAGTTGATGTGCTGAATATTATCTTATGTTATCTCTATGTTGTTTATGATCTTGCATGCTCTCCGTTGTTAGTAGCTATCTTGGCCGAGTAGATACTAGTGATCCAAGAGGGGGTATTTATGCTCGATAGTTGGGTTCATGCCTCTATTTAATCTGGGGGAGTGACAGAAACCTCTAAGGTTATAGATGTGCTGTTGCCACTAGGGAGAAAACAACATTCATATGCTCAAGGGCATATGCTTTGTTTACATTACACACTTTGCTTAATGCAGTTATCTGTTGTTCGCAACTTAATACTTGTGGAGTTCTCGGATTGATTTGCCACAAGTGGATTATTAGTCATAAATGCAGTTGGATGGCGGTCTATGTATCTTGTTGTAATGCCCAAAGTAAATCTCATAGTGATCCTCTCGACATATGCACGTTATCTTTATTCTATCAATTGCCCAACTGTAATTTGTTTACCCAGCATGTATTATTTTATCTTATGGAGAGACACCAGTAGTGAACTGTGGACCCCGGTCCTATTTCCATTATATTGCTATCATCTGTTTACTTTACTCGCATATTACTATTGCTTTCCACTCGATACGCTCATTCCTTTGTTTACAGCAAACCGATGAGATTGACAACCTCATCGTAAGTTGGGAACAAAGTATTTGGTTGTGTTGTGTGCAGGTTCCACGTTGCCGCTCGCAAAGCAAACCTTGGACAAGGCGCCTTATAAATTGTCTGGAGCTGTCGTGAAGCTAGCGGGCATCACCTTCTGGAGTATTGGCTTTTTCCTACTGGATTGATAACCTTGGTTTCATAACTGAGGGAAAACTTGCTGCTATACTTATCAAACCTTCTCTTGGGGTTTCCAACTGGCCGGTCATTTACTTCATCAACTACACGCCAACAAGTTCTTTGGCACTATTTATCACCGCACCATCAAAAGCAATCAAGTTTTTCTGGCGTCGTTGCCGGGGAAAAAGAAGACTTCTGCAAGAGGAGTTTCGCACGCACATCCTTTACTTTGTTTTAAGTTTTGCTTTTACTTTATTTTACTTGCATCATTTTATCAAAAACACAAAAAAATTAGTTTCCTTTATAGTTGTTATTTCTTTACTTTTAGTTCACTATGTTGTTCCCTAAGTACGTTTTGAAGGACCTCTCGGTAGGTAGTGGTTCTATTATTTGGAAAAGTAACATCGAGGAGTTCTTTAATCATATTAGTATGCATAAAAATGTTGAGGAAAAATCTTTGGCTGAGCTTTCTCCTAGTTATGAAGTTGCTTCTGCTTATTTAGTTCACATGTTAGAAGCTAGGTTTGATAGCCTTAATCCTTTTATGCAACATATGTTTCTTAAGCTTCATGATATTGAAGATTCGGAAAAGAAAGCTTTTATCTTGGAAACCTTGCGCATATAATTTAGAGATGTTGCCATTGAATCTAGGAAAGTTCTTAAGCGTTTTCATAAGCTTGGCTCACATATAAAGGTTGTTAGTATAAACAATGAGGGAACCGAAATACCAATACCTAGCAAACTCTTGGGATTGTATGAAGCTTTTGAAAATAATTTTGATTGGATCTGTCCCAAAAATCTTTTTAGTGATTTGACTCTTTGTATGAAGCTTGGCTCACATCAAAAACTTATGTGGATGAAATACAATGCCTTATTAAAAAGACTTCTGCAATTGACCTTAATGCCTCTTTCGATATTACTTGATTTGCACTTTCTGGGCCTAGCTCAAAGGTGTTAAAGAAAAGCACTCTTGGGAGATAACCCACTGTTTTTACTTTCAGTTCTTTTTCTTTCATTTGAGACTTGGAAGTTATTACTACTGTAATAACTGCTCCTTATCCTTTTTATTTCGTTTTTGTGCCAAGAGAAGCCTCTAATTTGAGTGAGGTAAGATTTGGGGATGTTGCTGTCCTGAAACAGTTTTCGGTGCTGCACCGTTAAAATTCGTGAAAATTCTCAGTATATCTTTTGGACCTGAGATTTCTTGTGCATATGCCCCAGGTTATATCCAAACTTTCATTAGTTATACACTTTTTGATTTGAGCAACATAAAACCCTCTAAAAATTCGACCTTTGTCAGTTGTTCTGTTTTGACAGATTTCTGTCAATATTTGTGTTTGCCGCTCAATCGCTTTCTTTTTCAGTTCTTTTGATCACGAAACTTTTGGGGAAGTTGCTACAGTAGTATATGATTTATATGTGGTGGTTTTGATTTGAAACCTGAAGCAAAAAGGGTTGATTCATTGCTATGCTTACACTAATGTTGCTAATAGAATTGTGTTTAGTTTTGTATGATGGAAGTTTTCAAGTCACTACAAGAAATGTGTTGACTACTGACGCTCAAAATTCGTCACTGGATCGTCATAATGGTTGGTCTATGACGATTTTATGACGAAAAAATGATCGTCAAAAACGGGGCGTCGTTGATGATCGAACTTGACGAATTCACTGAGATCGTCATAACCGTCTATGACGATATTGGACCGTCAAAACGCTTATGACGATTCAGTATCGTCATGGGCAATTTGAGGAGGCCACATCAGCAATCCGACATGGCATACGCGTGGCAGGAGGCCACATCAGCAATCCGACGTGGAATACAGGTGGCATACACGTGGCAGACATATAAATTGAAATCAGCCCAGTCCATTTCAGTGATCTATATGGGCCAAGCCCAATAAGTCTAGCCTTTTTTCCCTGGGCCTTGGCCTTGTTTTGATCAATATCTCTATTGGGCTGTATAGCTTTTTTACATCCTTTTTCTATTTTCTACGGTTAATTTTTTACTGGGCTGGTCCCACCTGTCAATTCTCACACTGGTCCCACTTGTCAGTTCGTATTATCATACTGGTCCCACTTGCCAGGTTTTGTATTCAAACAAGTTGACAGTAATTAAGCACCAGATAATTTGATCAAAACAGATAAATAAATGAAATTCTTTTAATAAGAGCCTATTACAGTATTTCCACAAATCAGATGCGTACAACATCAGGCAACATACAACATCAACACCACAATAATATTAACCCACCGAACGACTATATATATCCTATTCCTACAACAGGCAACATAGCCAAAGTAATGATCCAGCCAGCCAAAATCGCCTTGCAACCTACAGGATGTCTTCTTGCTGCTGCATCATCATGACCACTCCCCCTCCACCAACGCCTTAGCAACCTGCCAAATCCAGAGTAAGCATCATGTCAGCAAGCTTATATGGCAAATCCGTCCTGCTCATGCTCCAGTGGAAGATTCACCATCGCATTCGAGGGCGCCTGCAGAAATGTGTTGGAACAAATGAAAACAATAAACACACAAGTATACACCCATCCTTCATCTCCTTTAGGGTGGCAGTATACACACATCAGCACTATACTAGCAGTATACTCGCATATATATTCAAAGCAACAGAAGATGGCAGTATATTCAGTACCAACAGCAGCAAGAAAGTACCAAAAGTATACTAGCAGAAGATGGCAGTATATTCAGTACCAACAGTATACTAGCAGAACAAGTGCAGTGCATAGCTAGAATTGCAGAGCATACTATTATAGCACTCCTCCATTTGCAAAAGAAATGTATGCATCAAAATGAATTGGTTCTACGCATGTAAGAGAACAAATTATTTACATTGCAGGAGCCAGATAGTAACAACAACATTCAGTTATCGTGGTTGCAGATAAATTACCAATACAGAGGTAATGACCAGAATACTACGAAATGAAAAGCAAACTAGAAACTATACAAGGAACCCCAATCTAAAGCAAGTTGCAACTCTGCCAGTATAATTCAGTATGGCAAGGGGTGCATACAGACAGTGAAGGTACATGCAAGTTGACACTAGAGCGATTAAACTCCATAATGATCATGGCTACGGTTTCAACATCAGTAGCAAATCAACCATAGAAAGTTTCCAACGAATTGCTGAATTAATGAACAGCTAACGGTCATCAGCTATAGTTTCTAAAATCAAAACTATGATAATCAGCCAACGCAGAAATAATATAATCAGCCAATGAAACAGGGCAAACTGTACCAGGTTTACAAAATGAATATAGTAGTTACATGGGTAATATTTAGGAAAATAAGAAATAAATGAGAAGATTCCAGATACCTAGATAGTATAAGGAAAGAAGATGGCACTTCACAATGTAACGACAGGTCCAACCAATCTTGCATCTGAGCAAAGACAGATATGAGGTAAGATGGTACCATATTGGTTTGAAGAAGAAAAAAAAATTATTCTCAAGTGATATCAATGTGCCAACATCAGAGACTGGACATGTATATTAATTCTCTCATGCAATGATAACCATCAATTCGTGCGACTAGAAACCATTACTGCAGAGAAAATGGCTACAGATATTTAGTGTATGATAACTGAAGAAGTTATGAGATTACCTCTTCCCTCATCTCCTCTACTGTAAGCAAAGCAAGGTGGCCTCGCTCCCTACAGGCCTGACGGAGTTCATGTTCTGAGAGAGAAGCTACACCTTCTCTCTGTATTAACATATCATCGTCTTTTATACTGGCCAGAAAGAGAGACAAATTAGCACCTAAGCATATTAAACCTCCAATGGTTAACTGTAAACAAACTTATGATTGCAAGAAATGAGTTATAAGAAATAATGAAGAATTGAAGGTAATGGATGCTCGGATGAGAAGAGAAAAAATCTGCATGAAAATAGGGTGACATAAGAGGTTAAGAAACACAAAAGACAACATATCATGTTCGCAACATGCTCTGTGGATCTTTTCCTCAACTACTTCAACAAGAAATCTAAGTTCAACATCTGCTATGCAATAATAATTTGTTCCAATTAACTATCATCATTTCCACATTACAATCCTTATGTTTCAATACGCTTTCGTTGACTTCAGAATCTGTCATACCAAGTTGCATAAGTATACAGTAACTAGGTGATCACACACGAAAAACTTGCTACTACAAACTTGATCTGCAGTTCTGCACTATCCTTCTAGTGTGAACTAACTTCTGTTAATGTGCTCAGTATGTAAGCATGTACAGGCATCAATTATATAGATCAAGCATGTGGACAACTACAGATTCAAACATGTACAGATTCATACTGAATGCGAGACAAAGGTCGTCCAAATGCGAGCTAGAAGGCCGCCCCCAATCCCCTCCCATTGCCCCAGATGCACCTAGCTCTCCCGGCCTACAGCCATCAGACACGTAGCACCCAGCAATCCAACCCCTAGACCCATCGAATTGCAAGCTACGGCCACAGATCCGGATTCCTAATACAATCACTGTACCAAATCGAACAGCCTAGAAACCAAGCGATGCGACGGACAGAACAGATCGGGTGGGGCGCTCACCTTCTCGGGGTCGCCGCCCTTGTCGGGGTGGTTCTTGATGGCGGCCTTGCGGTAGGCCTTCTTGAGGTCCTCAGGTCCTCAAGCGATGCGACGGGCAGAACAGACCGGAACGCGCACCCTCCGCGCCGGTCGGGTCGCTCATGCCACAGCGCCACTGCAGCACGAGCGGCAGCAGCGTGAGGAGGAGGAGCACGCGCGTCACGAACGCCATCGCCCCTCCGCCGCCGGCCGCAGATGAGGAGGAGGCGCCGCGGTAGCCCGCTATTGGGGACCTCCGTTGGTGGCTGGTTTGGATCTGGTGGAGAGGGTTTGGCTCGGGACTGGGGAGAGGGGAGGGGAATGGCGATGCGGTGGGCTAGGGTTTGGCGGCGCGAGGGAGAGGGGAGAGGGGAGGGGAATGGCGATGCGGTGGGCTAGGGTTTGGCTCGGGACTAGGGAGACGCGAGGCGGCGGGCTAGGGTTTGATAGGCTGGGTCCGCTTTGTGTTTTCTCAGAGAAACGAGGGGCGTCGGATCGTATGGTTCGACGGTTCAGATGGTCTCATAGGGTGATCCGTGGGAGGGTCATCTTGGTCGTTTGATTGGCTGGAGAGAGGGTAGCATAAAAAATGGACTATTTTTTAATCACCTACCAAAAATATGTAATAAAAATGGTATAGTTTGTTTAGATGACCACCACAATTTGTGAATTGTGCACATGTGTGCATATTTTGATGACAAACAATGTTTCTTTGGTAAGTTTTAATTTTCGTTGCACAAAAAATTCATTTTTCATTTTCTTAGTGAAAAAATGGGTTTTTTGTGAAGCGTCTATCAAAAATATGTTGCAAAAATAGAACAACCAAATTTGAAATGATATTATATCATATCTTATCCATAATTCACCAGTTGTTTGCATGGAAAAAGTTTTATAGCCATCCCTAAGAAAAAGACAAATATCTATCAATTCAGCTGGAAGCGGGTCAAATTTGAACTACATGTGCTTCATAATTTGCTCATATTTTTTTGTAAAAATCATTTTTAGGTACACAGCTATCTATTTTATCATAGATCCATAAAGAGTTTGGTAGGATTCGATCCGACCTAGGAGCGGTCACGCCCACCGTTTTGGCCGCATTTTGAAATGGGCATAAGAAATTCAAAAATAATCAAAACAATACAAATCCTTCGTGTTGTGTCATGTTATGTGACCTAGTTTCTAGGAAAAATAATAAACTTGGAATATTGTAACTATTGTGAAACAGTGTTCACAAAAAAGAGCTATCTCATACGAAGTTCCACGGCTTTCAAGCCAAATGAGATAGTTATGGTCACAACCACGACATAGTTTATTCAAATGACCCCATATTGTGTACATGTGTGCATATTTGTATGACAAACAATGTTTCTTTGGGAAGTTTTAATTTTCGTTGCACAAAAAATTCATTTTTCATTTTCTTAGTGCAAAAAATGGGTTATTTTGTGAAGCGTCTACCAAAAATATGTTGCAAAAATAGAAAAACCAAATTTTAAATGATATTATATCATATTTTATGCACAAATAAACACTTCTTTGCATGTAAAAAGTTTTCTATCAACCCCTCAAGAAATTGACAAATATCTGCCGATTCAGCTGGAAGCGGGTCAAATTTGAACTACAAGTGCTTCATAGTTTGCTCATGTTTTTTTCCAAAAATCATTTTTAGGTACACAACTATCTATTTTATCAGAGATCCATAAAGAGTTTGGCAGGATTCGATCCCGACCTAGGAGCGGTCACGCCCACCGTTTTAGCCGCATTTTGAAATGGGCATAAGAAATTCAAAAACAATCAAAATAATACAAATTCTTCGCGTTGTGTCATGTTATGTGACCTAATTTCTAGGAAAAATAATAAACTTGGAATATTGCAACTATTGTGAAAAAGTGTTCACAAAAAAGAGCTATCTCGTACGAAGTTTCATGGCTTTCAAGCCAAATGAGCTAGTTATGGCCACAACCACGACATAGTTTATTCAAATGACCCCATATTGTGCACATGTGTGCATATTTGGATGACAAACAATGTTTCTTTGGGAAGTTTTAATTTTTGTTGCACAAAAAATTCATTTTTCATTTTCTTAGTGCAAAAAATGGGTTTTTTTGTAAAGCGTCTAACAAAAATATGTTACAAAAATAGAACAACCAAATTTTAAATGATATTATACCATATTTTATGCACAATTCACTAGTTCTTTGCATGGAAACAGTTTTATAGCCACCCCTAAAAAATTAGACAAAATTCTGCCGATTCGGCTGAAAGCAGGTCAAATTTGAACTACAGGTGCTTCATAGTTTGCTCATGATTTTTTCCAAAAATCATTTTTAGATGCAAAAGTATCTACTTCATCAGAGATCCATAAATATTTTTGCAAGATTTTATCCCGTCCTAGGAGCGGTCACGCCCGCCGTTTTGGACGCATTTTGAAATCGACATAAGAAGTAACAAAAATCAAAAAAATACAAAACCTTTGCATTGTGTCATGTTATGTGACCTAGTTGCTAGGAAAAATAATAGACTTGGAATATTGGAAACATTTTGAAAAAGTGTTCACAAAAGAGCTATCTTGGAATAATCGACCTAGTTTGTTCAAATGACCCTATATTGTGCACATGTGTGCATATTGAAATGACAAACAATATTGATTTGGGAAGTTTTAATTTTCATTGAATAAAAATGGACCTCCACAATTTTAAATAACACTCTACCATATTTTGAATACACCATAATGGCATTATAGTGATTTTTTTCTAAATTTATTTTGCAAAGAAAAAGATTTAATATTATTATATATGTAATAAATATAATTTAAAAATTTTGTTTGAATTTATTTGGCTTTGTCATGAAACTTCTTCAAATCTTTTGTTTTGAAATCTTAAAAGAAATAGAAAAGACAAAAAGGAAAAAAACAGCAGCAAGCGCCTTTGTCCAGAGTGCCCCAAGTATAGTCCACATCGGCCCAGGCCCAACCTACCAAGGTCTGCTTAATAAAATCAATAGAACATAGCCTACAACATAAGGACTCCTCTGCCTTGGTGGCTAGGGGAGCGCGTCCGGGTTCGTGAGGTCGCGGGTTCGACCTCAACCCCCGCGAATTTATTTTGCCACAATTCACAAAGTTGACCACGTCCGTCCATGGGTCCCGTCTGTCAGGTGGATGGTGGGACTGTCATGTCAAGTTCGTGGGACCCATTGTCAGGTCCGCCAGTGGAGCCTTCCTGTCAGGTGTTTGGTTGGACCGGGCGGTCAGCTTCGCTGGACCCATTATCAGGTCGTTCTATGGGGCCCACCGGTCAGGTGGTTTGTGGGACATACACGACAGCTTTGTGGGACCTAACCATGAGGCTTGCTTCGGTAGTAGGACCTGGCTGTTAGACCTGCTCGTGGGACCTAGCTGTCAGGTCGGTACTTGGACCCGTTTACTGAAATTTGCTAGAATTAAATAGCCACATAGACATGACACATAGGTGAACTGCTGACATGTCAGTCTAGTCATTAGGTTATATTAAAAAAATGATGATATCAGTGTTATGACGATCTAAATTCGTCGTAAGCAGCTTCGGATAAGGTCCGAAGCTACATGAGATAGGTTATGACGATTTGGGGTCCACCTAATTATGATGTTTTTGTTTCAAATCGTCGTAATTTTTAGGGCTGTTGGCCTCTCCAGTTAGTCCATGACGATCTTGTACAAAATTGTCACTACTTTATGACACTTTTCTCTAGGGTCATGATGAAAACGTCACTAGTCAACACATTTCTTGTAGTGAGTGTAGGGATTGGAGAATGATGAGATGAGTTGAAGAATGGACAAAAGCTCAAGCTTGGGGATGCCCATGTCACCCCAATAAATATCCAAGAAGTACAAGCGTCAAAGCTTGGGGATGCCCCCGAGGCACCCCTTCTTCATCGGCAAAAATCAGGTCACCTTTCAACACACTATATTTTTATTGCTTCATGCATTATGCGTTTTTCTTGGAGCGTCAGTTGTTTTTAGTTTTCAGTTTTGTTTAGTTTTGTTTGCTGCAATAAATGGTTGGACCCCAACAAATTCCTTTTAGAGAAGTTGCCTTGCTTTTCATTTGCCAAGAACACTCAGTTTTTCACTCTTATCGTTCAACGAGTATTCTCTTTTTTCTAGAACTGCGTTTAGTTGTCGTTTTTCGCCTTGATTTTTGTTCAGATCTTGTTATATATTTTCATCAAGGTGTATTTTGACCTCTGGTCCATGTTGGTTTTCATCAAAAGAGTTGTTTCAAAAAAGGTTTGAATGGTGTTAGAAAAGAGAAAAAGCTTTATGCAAAAAAGTGGTTCAAGAAGGAGCTTGTGTAGACTGCGGCCTAGGCTTTTGCATGTCGTGCTTGATGTCTTTTTGATAGTATGCTTAGTGGTTTTGCTGTAGCATGACTTGTCTCAAATGACTGAGATTGCTTAATAAGCCTTTGAAAAAATCATGCGCTGTTTTAATTATTTGGAAGCATTATTTTGGTTTTCTCCTTTGATGCTTTATTTGGGTTGACATGGCACATGCTCACACATGTTAGACTCATACAAAGTCGCCATAAGCCTCTATGATCATTTAGTTTTTTACTTTTGATGCCATCTTATGCTTCTTTTAATGTCGTTTTGTCGCTATGCATGATTATGGTCGTTATTGCTCTCTTAGTTGGTCGCTCCCAGTCTTTTGCTAGCCCTCGTTTTGTACTGAGTATGAGCTCTACTCGTGCATCCAACTCCTAAAAACCAAGTTTGCCATTGTGTCCACTATAAATTCCTATGCATGGTATTTGTAAGCCATTCCAAGTAAATTTTCATGTGCTACCTTTCAAAACTTTCAACTACTTCTCATTTTGTGCCACTGTTTTTAGCTCATGAGGACGTAGTGGTCGGAATTGCTATCTTCCATATTAAATTAAGTACCCCTCGACTAGGCAGCTTCATCTGCTCATCATTAATTTTGCATGAGAGCTGGTCAGACCATTGCAATCTAATTCTAAAAAAGAAAAAAATGCACTCCTCCATGGTATGTGAATGTTGGTGGGCACCTGATGGAATCGGTTAGCCATGGTTTGAGAAAGGAAAAAAGGTGGGGAGGAGTGCCAAAGCTTTATAAAAGAGCACCAATGTGCCAAATTTTCAAAGAACTCGGAACCGCTCTCACTTATTTATTATGGAAGATAGTAAGACCCCATTGCTAGTCGTTGACATGAAACAACCACCTCTCAAAACCCAATTTTTTATCTCTGTTTTACAAATGAAAAGCTCTAGCACATGTTTAATCACTGCTTCCCTCCGCGAAGGGCCTTTCTTTTACTTTTTTTTATGTTGAGTCACCACCTTCTATCTTTATGCACCGTCTAAGAGAGCATAGTTGTCATTCTGAGTATAATGTGCATGGTCCCAAAGTTTTCATTGATTGATTCATGATGTTGGTTTCACTTGTTCTTAAATTTCTTGTATCTAGTCGCCCTCTTAAACTTGAAGGTGTCCTATGCATTTATGTTTTGCTCTCTCATGAAGGACAAGCTGAAAACCATTTGTATGTTTTTCCATATGATTTGAACACACGTTTGACTTTCATTGTTTCATTTTCATGATCTTTCATTTGTGTTCTTTTTCATGTTATAACATGGTTTCTAAGTTTCTTCTATCAAGATTATGTCTTTCATGCCCATGTTTTAAGTTCTTTTGATCCTAGCGCACAACGCTTACACAGATGATCAAGATTGTGTAGGTGCATGTCACCTCAAAAATTATTTCTTTTGGTATCACTTACCTACTCGAGGACGAGCAGGAGTTAAGCTTGGGGATGCTGATACGTCTCTAACGTACCTATAATTTTTTATGCTCCATGCTTGTTTTTACACCATTTGCTTAGTGTTTCGCTACACTTTGTGGCATTTTTATGCATTTCCGGGACTAACCTATTAACGAGATGCCACAGTGCTAGTTCCTTGTTTTCTGCTGTTTTTGTGTTTCAGAAAAGTTACATAGAAAATATTCTCGGAATTGGACGAAACAAATGCCAAACATCCAGAAATTCACCGAAGCTTCCAAAGAACCGAAGAGGAGACGGAGTGGGGCCACGAGGGGCCCACACAACAGGGTGGCGCGGCCTAGGGCCAGGCCACGCCCCCTATGTGTGTGGCCGCCTCGGTCCACTTCTGACGATGCCCCTTCGCCTATAAAGACCCCCCGATGGGAAAAACCTAAAAGGCTTGATCACTTTTCCAGAATACATCGCGATCCGCCGCCGTCGTCGACCCGAGATCGGGAGGATCCAGAAGCTCTTCCCGGCACCCTGCCGGAGAGGGGAATCGCCACCGGAGGTCTTCTTCATTGCCATGCTTGCCTCCGGCATGATGAGTGAGTAGTCTACCTTGGACTATGGGTCCATAGCAGTAGCTAGATGGTTGGCTCCTCCACCATGTGCTTCATGTTTAGATCTCGTGAGCTGCCTTACATGATCGAAATCACCGTTATGTAATTCTACATATTGTGTTTGTTGGGATCCGATGAATATTGGTGTTATGATTGAGTTGATGTGCTGAATATTATCTTATGTTATCTCTATGTTGTTTATGATCTTGCATGCTCTCCGTTTTTAGTAGCTATCTTGGCCGAGTAGATACTAGTGACTCCAAGAGGGGGTATTTATGCTCGATAGTTGGGTTCATGCCTCTATTTAATCTGGGGGATTGACAGAAACCTCTAAGGTTGTAGATGTGCTGTTGCCACTAGGGAGAAAACAACATTCATATGCTCAAGGGCATATGCTTTGTTTACATTACACACTTTGCTTAATGCAGTTATTTGTTGTTCGCAACTTAATACTTGTGGAGTTCTCGGATTGATTCGCCATAAGTGGATTATTAGTCATAGATGCAGTTGGATGGCGGTCTATGTATCTTGTTGTAATGCCCAGAGTAAATCTCATAGTGATCCTCTCAACATATGCACATTATATTTATTCTATCAATTGCCCAACTGTAATTTGTTTACCCAACATGTGTTTTTTTATCTTATGGAGAGACACCACTAGTGAACTGTGGACCCCGGTCCTATTTCCATTATATTGCTATCACTTATTTACTTTACTCGCACTGTTTACTTTACTCGCATATTACTATTGCTTTCCACTCGATATGCTCATTCCTTTGTTTATAGCAAACCGGTGAGATTGACAACCTCATCGTAAGTTGGGTACAAAGTATTTGGTTGTGTTGTGTGCAGGTTCCACGTTGCCGCTCGCAAAGCAAAGCTTGGACGAGGCGCCTTATAAATTGTCCGGAGCTGTCGCGAAGCTAGCGGGCATCACCTTCTGGAGTATTGACTTTTTCCTATTGGATTGATAACCTTGGTTTCATAACTGAGGGAAAACTTGCTGCTATACTCATCAAACCTTCTCTTGGGGTTTCCAACTGGCCAGTCATTTACTTCATCAACTACACGCCAACAAGTTCTTTGGCACTATTCATCACCGCGCCATCAAAAGCAATCAGTGTCCTATGCATTTATGTTTTGCTATCTCATGAAGGACAAGCTGAAAACCATTTGCTATGTTTTTCCATATGATTTGAAGACACGTTTGACTTTCATTGTTTCATTATTAATGATCTTTCGTTTGTGTTTCTTTTCATGTTATAACATGGTTGCTAAGTTTTTATTGTTAAGATTATGTCTTTTATGCCCATGTTTTAAGTTCTTTGATCCATGCACTCAATGCTTACTTTGATGATCAAGATTGTGATGGTGCATGTTACCTCAAAAATTACTCTTTTGTTATCACTTACCTACTCGAGGACGAGCAGGAGTTAAGCTTGGGGATGCTTGATACGTCTCAAACGTATCTATAATTTTTGATGCTCTATGCTTGTTCTTACACCATTTGCTTTGTGTTTTATTACACTTTGTGGCGTTTTTATGTATTTTCCGGAACTAAACTATTAACAAGATGCCACCGTTCCAGTTCCCCGTTTTCTGCTGTTTTTGTGTTTTAGAAAAGTTACACAGGAAATATTCTCGGAATTGGACGAAACAAAAGCCGAACCTCCTATTTTTACCGAAGCTTCGCGAAGACCGAAGATGAGACGGAGGGGGGCCAGGGGCCAGCCACACCACAGGGGGGCACGGCCCAGCCCCTGGCCGCGCCCACCCATGGTGAGGGCGCCTGGTCCACCTCCTGACGATGTCCCTTCGCCTATAAAGTCCCCTTGACGGGAAAAACCTAAGGACGGATCTCTTTTCCATGAAACATACTGCAAGCCACCGCCGTCGCCGTCGCGAGATCGGGAGGATCTAGGAGCTCTTCCCAGCACCCTGCCAGAGGCCTTCTACACCACCATGGTCGCCTCCGGAGTGATGTGTGAGTAGTCTACCTTGGACTACGGGTCCATAGCAGTAG
Organism: Dactylis glomerata; assembly: GCA_007115705.1. Lineage (NCBI taxonomy): Eukaryota > Viridiplantae > Streptophyta > Magnoliopsida > Poales > Poaceae > Dactylis > Dactylis glomerata. The sequence continues at coordinate 1,356,397 of QXEO01000659.1, forward strand.
CTAGATGGTTGTCTTTTCCACCATGTGCTTCATGTTCAGATCTTGTGAGCTGCCCTACATGATCAAGATCATCTTTATGTAATCATACATGTTGTGTTTATTGGGATCCGATGAGTATTGGTACTATGTCAAGTTGATGTGCTGAATTATATCTTATGTTATCTCTATGTTGTTTATGATCTTGCATGCTTTCCGTTGCTAGTAGCTATCTTGGCTGAGTAGATGCTAGTGACTCCAAGAGGGAGTATTTAAGCTCGATAGTTGGGTTCATGCCTCTATTTAATTTGGGGGAGTGACAGAAACCTCTAAGGTTGTAGATGTGCTGTTGCCACTAGGGAGAAAACAACATTCTTGTGTCCAAGGATATTTGCTTTGTTTACATTACGCACTTTGCTTAATGCAATTATCTGTTGTTCGCAACTTAATACTCAAGGGGTCCTCAGATGATTCCCCGCGAGTGGATTCTTAGTCATAAATGCAGTTGGATGGCGGTCTATGTATTTTGTTGTAATGCCCAGAGTAAGCCTCATAGTGATCCTCGAGATATATGTACGTTATCTTTACTGTATCAATTGCCCAACTGTAGTTTGTATACCCAGCATACTTTATTTATCTTATGGAGAGACACCACTAGTGAACTGTGGACCCCGGTCCAATTTCCTTTACATAGCTTTACCATTTTACTATTACTCGCTCTGTTTACTTTACTTGCATTACTATTATCCTTTTACCACTCGGTATGCTCAATCATTTGTTTACAGTAAACCGGTGATGTTGGGGATATACCAAATGGGTATACCAGTGACGTAGTCCTAAACCAGCAAGCCAGGGTAGCCCATTAGGGTGGTATGGCGAATTGCCTACCGGGCAGCCCAGTTGCTGGAGAGACCATGGCGGTACTGGACGCAGAAGCTTATGGCGGATCCGGAGACAGGCCCATGGCGGGTTGCCTTGGAATACACGCATAGGACTTAGTCTAGGACTCCAATTTGTATCCGCTCCGGTACCACCGTGTAGCCCACGCCAGGCGCCTTTATAAGCCGGCGTGGGGAAGCCCTTGAGGGACAAGAGCTTAGACTTACGGCCAATCGCATAGCGAAACAGCCAACCTCATCATTGTAACCGAGCACTTGTTGCCATATAGTGAATTATAGCAGCACGTAGGGTCCTGCCACCGTTGCGGGATCTGAAGCTGGGCAAACTCGTGCTACCACCGTCCCGGATCGCTCCGTCGTGTTCACCCCCTTCCGCAAACCGCCATACACCTACCCCTATGGCAGATCTGTTGACGAAACCACGACAGTTGGCGCCCACCGTGGGGCAAAACGCGTCAGGAGCGCGGGTCCAGGCGGGATCCGCCTTCGCAGGCATCGGCGACACCGTCGCCATCGGGCGCGTCCTCTACGATTCTGGCTTCCCCATCGTCCCAGCGGATAACCTCTGGGTGCCGGCTAGAGAAGACCCCGCTCGATTCACTATCGTTCCGATCAGAGATATCCATATCTTCATCGAAGAGACAAACCCTACCCCCGCTACGGAAACCAATTTCTGGCGGATCGGTATGGCTGAAACCCCCAAACGAACCGCTTTCAAGCTGGATACGGAGGAAGTCTCATCTGATCTGGAACTTCCTAAGTTACCTTGATCGGATCTAAAAAGCAATCCCACCCAGCCCGCCCTAGAGGTAGAGGAAGTGGTGGTAGACCACTGTGAATCCGCCATGAGCAATCTGGCGTTAGAGACACCGCGGTATTGCCTTGTTGCGATCGCAGGTATCACTTCGAGATCTACCTCCAATGGAGAAGATAGCCCAGGTGAATCCATCCTAGAGGCACTTAACGAAAGTGGTGAATCGGATGACTGGGATAGCAAAGGCTATGACTCTGATCACTATGACGCCGCCATGAGAAGGATCGAGGCGGAGTTAGCTCAGCAAGCACTTGAAGAGCTGAACGCAGCCGCCAAGCAGGTGTTCATGACCAACAAAGGAGATGACGCTGGGCAGACAACCGGTGATCCGCCATCTCAGGCAGCCCATGACGGAGATGCTTTGTAATAGGCACCTCTATATGATCAATGAAATAAAGCATTTGGTTCACTCTTGATTTTTTCTGAGTCTTTTACCTCCTTTATTGTTCATTTAGATCATGTGGAAACTTTGCGCAATTGTGCCTGGCACTTGCGTCTTTTTAAATCTGCCATAACGATCCGCGTAGCATATTTATGTTTTGATCTCCACCTGATGTTCTTTGTGTGGATTCCCGAGTAGTGACTTTTTGACGATCTAAGCCGCCATCTGCTGAGGGTTTTGGACGGTTGCTATTAAGTATCGTCGCCCTAGCGGATTGTTCGTGCGAAGATTTCACCATCTCACGAAAAGTCAAGCACAAAGAGCCAGATGGCGGATCGCATAATCCTACGCGTGAATTTTTTTCAAAGTGTTGTTTTTTGAGCATGTCAAACAACTACAAGTTGCATAAAAATAGGCCTGGCAGTTTTTTCGCACATAAAACCACTTAATAAAAACTCAGCTGCAAAGTTCAAAAGCATTCACTGATCCGCCACAAGCAGATCAGTCACAGTGCAGAACATACATGCAGTTTAAATAAGTTTAACTTACAGACCCACTCAGGGGCCGAATTGATGCAATTGTTTTCTTCCTGCCACATTGCAGGGTATAGCTTAAACGGCTGGCAGAACTCGAGAGGACACCTCATCACCACCATCAGCGCCAGCAGTGGCAGCAGAGACCAACGCCGAAGCTTGGCTCGGAGACACCGGCAGATCATATGCCTCGTAGTATACGTTCAGCTGGGTGCCCAGGGCACACAGCTGATCGTATCCCAGCACACTCTGCCGGATGGCGGCCTCGTCCACCGGTGCTCCGTCCTCGCCACTCTCTGGGATGCCGGAGGTGATCAAGTCCAGATCCAGCTCGGGGTAGTGGGCATTCGCCAAAGTTAAGGCAGTTCTGGCACCACCCCGAGCGGAAGACTGCTTCCAGTCCGCCACTAGCCCTGGCACGAGCAGCAGCTTCTTGGTGAGCCCTATGGCAGAGAGGCTAGCGGAGCCCGCTATCTGCAGACTCCCGCACGCCTGACGTCCAGCGTTGAGAAGGCCATCCAGCTCCTTCTTTAATGCGTCAGTGGCCATGCGCAAGCCTGTGGTGGAATCCACTTCGCCTTGATCCAGGGTCGCTGCATAGCGGAAACAAGCAAGGCGTCACATTCGGTGTAACACATTATTACAAACTACATAGTATGGGGAGCCATTGATACCTAGCAAGGTCTTCTAGAAGTGATCGAGGAGCTCATTAAAGCCTTCTCGCCGTTGTTTAAATTCGGCGGCGGCTTTGCGGAGATCCTCTATCTCCTTGTCCTTCTTCAGGTTCTGGCGTTCCTGGTCCTTCAGCTGCTCTTCGAGGAGGGTATTCGAGGCCATAATTTTTGGAGCTGCTGCTGCAGCCCCTCCATCGCAATAGCGTGGCCCTTTTCCACCCCCTCAAGTGTGGACTTAAGCTTGGCAGCATCTGCATGGCGGACGTGTCAGCATAGTATTGCTCGGATAGCATAAAGGTACTTAAACTTGTCCAAGACAAAAGAAAATTACCGCTATTCTCGAGCTGTTGTTGCAAGTCCGCCACCAGAGCGCTTCTTTCCGCCAGCTCCTTCTCCTGCGAGCTGACGACCTGAACCAGGTCCTCCACAACTTTCTTGTAATTCTGCCAAAACGATATGAAGTGTTAGTCACTCTTAGAGTTTTATGCCGGATAGCCATCCGCCATAACGCTCGGGGGCTACTCACGATGATTTTTTAGTCACTCTTAGAGCTTTATGCCGGATAGCCATCCGCCATAACGCTCGGGGGCTACTCATACTGATTTTTTAAGTCTTCTTAAGAGCCTTATGCCGGATAGTTATCCGCCATAACGCTCGGGGGCTACTCAATGCAAAATTTAAAGTTCTCTATGGAGCACTGTATAATATGACAACACTCGGGAGCTATACTATGCAGAGTTTAAAGTAGTTCTCTTAGAGCACCATAGCGGATTTTCTACGAAAATCCGCCAAGGCACTCGGGGGCTACTGGGAGTACATACCTCTTTCACAATGCTGGTTCTCTGAACAAACGATGACATGGCGGTTGACACATGGTTACTGGCCTCCTCCTGCAAGTGGTCAAGACGGAAAAGAGCTTCCGCTTTCTTTTTCCATTTTGAGGCCTCCCTAGCTCCTGCGCCCATCTCGACCGTTTTCCCGCTGAAGCTCACTTTCTTGGCGCTTTTAGCAGGATGGGTCAAGGGCCCAGCATCCTTTGCCGATGCACCCTCCATCTTGCTAGCCCTTTGGGCAGAAGTGGAAGGTCCAGTTGGGCGGACAGGAGCATCGGGTGTAGGTGGAACGGCAGCAGGGGATGGTTTGGTCCTTGGAGGCTTTTGGCGAGCAACTTTCCTTCTCCTATGCGCAAAGTCAAAGTCACAGATCAGAACAAGTCAAGTTATAGATGGTATGAAATCAAAAAAGGATATCTTCCTTATTTCCGCTCTGGCAGGTTGATAGTGGCAGAGTGCTCAGGCACGGTGTCCAAGTGGCCACGGAGAGCAGGGGACGGATGGCGGGAGATAACTCTCTTGCCTAATCCACGTATGCGCCCGCCCGCGCCACGAACACCACGGGGTACCGTTGCTGCGGGCTCATCCGCCATAGTCTCCTCTTCCGCCATCCTCTGTCTTTTTGGGGATGAGGATGTTTCGTCCTCATCATCGGTGAGCTCCTTCATCCGGGGATAACGGACTAGACGGCTCAGCTCGGAAGGCGGAAGGGAGGAAAGCTGCAGAAAGATGCAAAGTTATTCAAGAAAAATAACGGTTATGGCAGAACAGGAAGACACTCACCTCTGGACAGTTGCCGTTCTCATACATGGGGATCTTAAGCTTCAATGGCTCATCCCGTCCCACCTTGATGATGTTGCGGATTCGGTTCTCGATCTCCTCGGCAGATAGTTCCTCCTTGGAATAACACTGAGGATCGTCAATCCCGCTATACTCACACATCAGAGTTGGGCGATATTGAAGAGGCTGAATCCGCCGTGAGATCCAGCAGTGGATGGTGTCAGCACCTGTCAGTCCAGAAAACACAAGTCTCGAAATCCGTTGTGAGCATAGTTGGCATTCGTCGTCCATGGTAAAATCGTCCATGACGCCCCAGCTATCCTGCTCCTCGGCGGGGCCATCAACAAAAGACCACAGGCCATACTTCCTTTTAGGAGGGGCCTGGTCAGCCTGATAGAAGAAAGATCCCCGCCATCCCTTTGCAGAATCATGCGGGGTAATATAAGGGTATGATTTCCCGCTCCGAGGAACAAATAAGACCGATCCGCAATTGCGAGGATCTTCGTTCGCATCCCGGTTGTGGCGGATGTTAAAATACAAGCGGAATAAGTCTCCGTGTGGGTTGATACCCAGATATCCCTCACACAGCGCGACGAATCCTGCTATGACTGTGAAGCTATTTGGTGCGATATGGTGTAGCTATAACCTGTAATGCTGGAGTACGCCCTTCAAGAAGTAGGATGGCGGAAGGCTGAAGCCTCGGTCGATGTGAGACTTTAGCATAACGATCTCTCCATCAGAAGGGGCTAGCATTGCTGCACCAGGATCAACCCGCCATCTAGAAATCTCCTTGGCTGCTATCCGTCCTTCCTGCTCCAATGAAGATAGAGTTCCCTCGTCTAGGTTGCAAGGATCCCAGTTACCTCCCGAGGTCTCGGGTATGGCGAACTCTGTGTCAGTTGACCGCGCTGAGCTTTCAGCAGCTTCAGACTTTGAGGCTTGACGACGCGATTCTGGTTCCATAGCGGCTAGAGGGGTGGTGGAAATGACCTCCAAGATCTCGAGCGAAGAAGAGGAAGATGATGCCAGTTTGTGGCGGAAAAAACCACTGGCGGCGAAGAAATCCTGCAGTGGCTCGTCGGAGATGACGAAGCTCTCGTGGAGGCGCTGAGGAGAGAGAGAGCGTGGGGGGTGAATGAGGTGTGACCGGCCGGGGGTGAGAGGCCGGGGTATATATAGGCCCCGGACCTCGAGATTTGTGCCCGCCATCACAACCGCTCATCTTGATCACGGAAACCCTAATCCAGCGACACGTGTCCGGGGGTAAAAAAGTAACTTCAGTAAAACAGTGCATGCGCTGTGAATCTTGCCCTAGAAGGAACTACGTGCTGAAATTTATGACGGATTTCTATGGTATGATCCAACGGATCCCGGAAATCTCGCTAAGTTAAAACTATGTCGCATGATTCGCTATTTACAGCGGATTGATAGATGGAGAAAAGAGGAACATCAAGAAACCGCCATCCAGACGCTGAACAGAAGATGAGCTATGGCGGATAGACTTCACCAAATGGGTATACCAGCGACGTAGTCCTAAACCAGCAAGCCAAGGTGGCCCATCAGGGTGGTATGGCGGATTGCCTACCGGGCGGCCCAGTTGCTGGAGAGACCATGGCGGTACTGGACGCAGGAGCTTATGGCGGATCCGGAGACAGGCCCATGGTGGGTTTCCTTGTAATACACGCATAGGACTTAGTCTAGGACTCCAAGTTGTATCCACTCCGGTACCACCGTGTAGCCCACGCCAGGCGCCTTTATAAGCCGGCGTGGGGAAGCCCTTGAGGGACAAGAGCTTAGACTTACGGCCAATTGCATAGCGAAATAGCCAACCTCATCATTGTAACCGAGCACTTGTTGCCATATAGTGAATTATAGCAGCACGTAGGGTCTCGCCACCGTTGCGGGATCTGAAGCTGGGTAAATTCGTGCTACCACCATCCCGGATCGCTCCGTCGTGTTCACCCCCTTCCGCAAACCGCCATACACCTACCCCTATGGCAGATCTGTTGACGAAACCACGATAGGTGATATTGACAACCTCATCGTAAGTTGGGAGCAAAGTACTTGTTTGTGTTGTGCAGGTTTCACGTAGCTGCTGGGTGAAAGACACACCAACAAGTTTTCTGGCGCCATTGTCTAGAGTGTCACGAAGCTAGCTAGCATCACCTTCTGAAGTTTGGCTTTCTCCTACTGGTTCGATAAACCTCGGTTTCACAACTGAGGGAAGACTTGCTAATGTGCTCATCATACCTTCCTCTTGGGGTTCCCAACGGGCTGTACTTACAAGCCATCACCCATATTACTCTTCGCTAATACGGATGTATCTATCACTAAAATGTGTCTAGATACATCTATATTAGCGAAGATTATTATGGGTCGGAGGGAGTACTATTTATAGGAATCTATAATATTCCCTTGGAATTTTCATATATCTATAAGAATTCAATTTGATCATTCAAAAAATTTAACAACACTTGTTAGAGTTTCATTTTGAATTATCAAGATTTGACTTGATTTCTTTTAATTCAAAATTCACCAAAAATAAATAATGTTAATTAATTCCATAAAAAATTAGTTGGGTTCCTCTCATTTTTCTGAACTCAAAACTATTTTTATTTTATTTTACTGAGTTTCCTAGAGTATTATTTATTATTTAGTATTTATAGTAATTTATGAAATTGCCCGTTTGCCCCTGGGTCCACTGGTCAAACCAACCAGTTTGGTCGAACTGAACCACGTCACCCCTCTTACTCATCCTCTTCCTCTCTCGTGCTTTGGAAAAACAGTCTTGATCTCTCACAGGACCAGTTGGGAAACCCCAAGAGGAAGGTATGATGTGCATAGCAGTAAGTTTTCCCTCAGTATGAAACCAAAGTTTAATCGACCAGTAGGAGAAAGAAATCACTTCTGAAGGTTGTTGCTAGCTGACTTTGGTAAGGCGCCGGAAAACACTCTGGTGCGTGGTTGACGTGGGAGCCTCAGCGCCAGCAGCAATGTGGAACCTGCACACAACACAACCAAACTACTTTGCCCCAACTTACAGTGAGGTTGTCAATCTCACTGGTTTGCTGAAAAGAAAGGATTGGACGTATAGTATGGAAAGAGATGTTTGCTTGTAGTGAAATAAAATAATGCTTGCGGAAAGTAAACAGTGCTTGCAGTAGATGATAATATAAATGTAAAAGAATGGACCGGGGTCCACAGTTCACTAGAGGTGTCTCTCCATAAAGATAAATAACATGCTGGGTAAACAAATTACAGTTGGGCAATTGACAAAATAAAGAATGCATAACAATGCATGTACATGTCATGAATATCACTATGAGATTCATTTGGGCATTACAACATAATATATAGACCATAATCCAACTACATCTATGACTAATAATCCACTCGCAGGATATCATCCGAACAACCCTTGGGTATTAAGTTGTAAGCAACAGATTATCGCCTTAAGCAAAGTGTGTAATGTAAACAATACAATTATCCTTGAACAAAAGATTGTTGTTTTGTCCCCTAGTAGCAACATCACATCTACAACCTTAAAAGTTATTGTCACTCTTCCAGATTACTAGAGGCATGAATCCACTATCGAGCATAAATACTCCCTCTTAGAGTCACTAGCATCTACTTGGCCAAAGTATCTACTAAGAGAGCATGCAAGATCACAAATAACATAGACATGATAAATCAACAATCAACTTGACATAGTACTCAATATTCATCGGATCCCAACAAACACAACATGTAGAATTAGATAAAGATAATCTTGATCATGATAGGTAGCTCACAAGATCTAGACATGAGGAGCATGGAGGAGAAGACAACCATCTAGCCACTAGTATGGACCCATGGTCCAGGGGTGGACTACTCACGCATCACTCTGGAGGCAGGCATGGCGATGAAGAAGGCCTCCGGTGATGATTCCCCTCTCCGGCAGGGTGCCGGGAAGAGCTTCTGGACCCTCTAGATCTCGGGTCGACGACGGCGGCGGCTTACAGTACTTTTCGTGGATGATGGCTCTCTCTTTAGGGTTTTCACGACGGAGGGAATTTATAGGCGGAAGGGTGATGTCAGAGGGTGCCTAGGGGGTCCACACCACCTGGTGGCGTGGCCAGGGGTGACCCGCGCCACCAACTGGTGCGCCCGCCTCCTGGCCCTCCTCCGTCTCTCCTTTGGACTCCATCTTCGTGTCAGATAAATAGGAGGTTTGGTGATAAGGGGTGGCCCGATCTTCTCAGCAAGCAGGTGGATGTTGTCGAGGGCGATGGCGATGGGGTGATAGGCGGCAGTATGACGCTGACGAACTCTCTCTCGACCGAACCTGATGCCAGTGCAACAGCTCCAAATCCTATGGATATTCGCAACTCCACACTCTGACGACGTAGTACGAGACCACGCGCTTGAATAACTTGCAATTCTCCAATTCCCAGTGGAACGACGAATCACACTCAGATTAGGGTAGGATCAACATCAATTCGACATGAATCTGATGCACAAGTGTCTCACAGCAAAACTAAGTTTCTCTAAAACAGGGTCTGCCCTCTACATGGGGGCTGCCTCTCATATATATGAGGGCTGATGCGCCTAGGGCTGGGAGAGCACTTAGGCGCCACTCCCCTGGTTGGGCTGGGCCCAACATGGCCAAAGCCCAACCGACTCAAATCTGTCTTAAAAATACGGTTCGACTCAAACTGATACAAACCGGCCAAAATTTAGATGGCTCGGCCTTATGGCTCGCAGGCCCGACGTATGGCGCGCCTTAGACTCATGACGTTGTGGCGTTGGCTGTCCTGGTGCGCCATCTCGCTGTCCTGGTTCTCCCTCATTGACGGTGTGCGTCGTCCTCCCGCTCCTCCCTCGCGCAGCCGTCAATGTGCGTAGCAGCCTCCTCATGTCGCAGGCCGCCTCCTCCTCGTGCGAAGCTAGTCTCCTCCATAAACCTGATCATACAAAGATACATCGACTTAGGTAGTATAAAGTTCTCATTAATAAATATATCAGGTTCAGCTAGGAGTGAATTCACATGTTGTTCAAGTAGCTTTGCACGAGCTCTAGTCATCGGTCCAATCCTAACATCATTGGACGTATCCTTTGCCGCTGCTGGTGTTGGTGTAGGGATGTCCTCATCATCTCCCCCCCCCTTCAAAAAGTGTCGACCTCGACGCGGCAAGGTCTTCTCCAGTATACGGTGTCAAATCAGCAACATTGAAGGAATTACTAACACCAAACTCATCCTTTGGAAGATCTATCTTGTAGGCATTATCATTGATTTTGGACAAAACTTTATATGGTCCGGCGCCGCGTGGCAGAAGTTTGGAGTGGCGTGCATGTGGAAACCTATCCTTGCGGAAGTGAACCCAAACCATGTCGCCTGGCTCAAACAAAACCTCCTTCCGCCGCTGGTTTCTCTTTATAGCAATGTTCTTTCCCTTCTTCTCAATTGCCTCTTTCGTCTTGATGTGTATCTTCCTCACATAATCAGCACGCTTCGACGCCTCCATGTTGGTGCGCTGGTGCAATGGAAGTGGCAGCAAATCAAGCGGCGTAATGGGTTTGAAACCATACACCACCTCAAACGGACACAGCTGCGTTGTAGAATGCACAGCCCTGTTGTAGGCAAACTCGACATGGGGCAAGCACTCCTCCCACTCGCGCAAATTCTTCTTGATCATCGATCTCAGCAACGTCGACAACGTCCGATTCACAACCTCCGTCTGACCATCAGTTTGGGGATGACATGTAGTGCTGAACAGGAGCTTCGTTCCTAGCTTTCCCCAAAGTGTCTTCCAGAAGTAGCTCATGAATTTCACGTCCCGATCAGAAACAATCGTCCTAGGTACTCCATGTATGCGCACGATCTCCCCGAAAAACAGATTAGCAATATGCGACGCATCGTCGCTCTTGTGGCAGGCAATAAAGTGTGACATCTTAGAAAATCTATCCACTACCACAAATATTGAATCATGGCCTCTCTTAGTTCTAGGCAATCCTAACACAAAATCCATACTTATATCTTCCCAAGGTGTAGTAGGCGCAGGTAACGGAGTATACAAACCGTGGGGCTTCAACTTGGATTTGGATGTGTTACATATGATGCAACGCTTGACGTAGCGGTCCACGTCGCGGCGCATGCGCGGCCAAAAGAAGTGATCAGCGAGCATCAACAACGTCTTCTCTCTACCAAAGTGTCCCGCCAATCCTCCTTCATGTGATTCCTGCAGTAATAACAAACGCACCGACGACTCTGGAACACATAATTTGTTAGCACGAAACAAATACCCATCATGGATGTGAAACTTATCCCATGCTTTATGCAATGTACACAGCCTATATGGTTCCGCAAAATCAACATCAGTAGCATATAGATCACAAATACTCGCAAAACCAGGAATTCTCACATCAAGTTGTGTCAATAACATATGTTTCCTAGAGAGAGCATCAGCTACAACATTTTCGTTCCCTTTTTTGTACTTAATGATGTAGGGAAACGACTCAATGAATTCAACCCACTTGGCTAGGCGCCTATGCAAATTGGCTTGCGCCTTCAAGTATTTCAAAGCTTCATGATCAGAATGTATGATAAATTCTTTTGGCCACAAATAATGTTGCCAAACCTCAAGAACTCTAACAAGTGCATACAATTCCTTATCATAAATCGAATAGTTCAACCGTGCACCTGAAAGTTTTTTAGAAAAATATGCAATAGGGCGCTTCTCTTGCATCAAAACACCACCAATTCCTATGCCACGAGCATCACATTCAATCTCAAATTGTTTGGCAAAATCGGGTAATGCCAGACATGGTGCAGAAGTTAACAATTGTTTCAACATCTCAAACGCGCCTTGCTGCGCGGCGCCCCACTCAAAGGGCACGCCCTTCTTAGTCATGTCATTCATAGGCGCAGCAATGGTGCTAAAATCTTTCACAAAACGGCGATAAAAACCAGCAAGTCCTAGAAAACTACGAACTTGACTAACATTAATCGGTATAGGCCAGTTTTGGACAGATTCAATCTTACTCATGTCAACAGCAACTCCATCTTTGGAGACAACATATCCAAGGAAAATCACTCTATCTTTTGCAAAAGTACATTTAGCAAGATTACCATACAATTTAGCATGTCGTAGTACTTGCAAAACTTGTCTAATGTGATCACAATGTTCAGTTTCATTATGGCTGTAAATTAATATGTCATCAAAGTACACAACCACAAATCTACCAATAAACTCACGCAAAACATGGTTCATCAATCTCATGAAAGTGCTAGGCGCATTAGTCAACCCAAAAGGCATAACTAACCACTCATATAAACCAAACTTTGTTTTGAATGCAGTTTTCCATTCATCTCCTTCCTTCATCCTAATTTGATGATAACCACTACGCAAATCAATCTTAGAAAAAACAGCAGCACCACTCAATTCATCAAGCATATCTTCTAAGCGTGGAATATGATGACGATATCGAATAGTGATGTTATTTATAGGTCTACAATCTACACACATGCGCCATGTACCATCTTTCTTAGGAACTAAAATAACAGGAACAGCACATGGGCTCAAGCTTACGCGAATATAACCTTTGTCGAGTAGAGCTTGTACTTGTGCCTGAATTTCTTTCGTCTCATCGGGGTTGGTCCTATACGGTGCGCGGTTCGGCAACGTCGCGCCAGGGATGAGGTCGATCTGATGTTCAATGCCCCGCATTGGCGGCAATCCGGCTGGTACCTCCTCCGGAAAAACGTCCTCAAACTCCTGCAAAACAGTGGAAACACCAATAGAGAGAGGGGTCATATCGTTAGAAACCAAAATCTCACCCTTGTAGAGCAGCACAAGGGGGATCTTCGTCGGATCATCTCCAAGTTCTCTCAAATCCTCTTTGGTGGCCATCAGTGTATAGGATCCCATATCAGCAGTAGGTGACGTTGCAGTATCACCATCAGTCACCGCGAGAGCGTCAAGGGCTCTATCCGCGGCATCGCCAAAAGTTGGCGGAAGGAGCGCGCCGTGTGTGGGCACATTGGCAAGTGCACAAGTGGTGGGACAAAGCAGCTCGGTTGGCGTTGGACGGCTCGGTGGAGCGGTTTGCTTCGGCTCGGTGGTGCAAGTCGGCGCGACTTGTGCGGCGGGAGACAAGGCTCCAACGGCACGCACGGCTGTTTTGGCAGTAAAACAACCCGATATCTCTGTGGCAGCAGCAAAACAGGCTGAAAAGTGGGCCACTGCGGATGTATTAATCGTATGCACCGCCAAATTTGTCTCCTTGTCATTTGCTTCAGGTGGCTTGACTTCAATCTTCTGTCGAGACTCATTTATAATGTCTTGCGGTGTCATTGGAGATAATTTGATCTTTTTGCCCTTATGCTCTAAGTGATATGTATTGGCACGACCATTGTGTTGCACAGAACGATCATATAGCCATGGTCGACCCAGCAATAAGTGACAAACTATCATAGGAACCACATCAAAATCAATGGTATCGGTGTACGACCCTATGGTGAACTGAACTTGTACCATGTGATCAACCTTCATCTCGCCGGCATCACTCAACCATTGTATGTAGTATGGCGATGGATGTGGTATATATTTCAATTTCAGCTTCAAACATAACTCCTTACTGGCCAGATTACGACAACTGCCTCCATCAACAATCACCTTGCAAGCCTTCGTTGCGGTAACCAATGCCCTGGTGTGAAATAAATTGCAACGCTGACTTGGAACAGGTGTAGTAACGCTGAGTGCACGCTGCGAGACTACTATCGTGTGTGCCGTGGATGGCATAGCATCATACTCGGTATCCTCATCGGACACCTCCTCTTGTTCATCCGGATCCGCCTCATCACCTGTCTCGTATCCCCCGGCTTCAGTCACGAAAACAACTTTCTTGTTTGGGCAATCACGCTTGAAGTGACCTCTTCCTCCACATGAATGGCACTCCATATTGCTTATTCGTGCTGCAGAAGCATTGGAAACATTACTGCTGGCTGCAGGGGTTGGTTTTCGTGTATTGGCGACACTAGATGATGAAGTATGAGAACCCGCAGGGCGCGCATCAGCACGGCCGCTAGATGTCGGCGCGGCAGGTGCCGTCGGCGCTGGGCGCGTGGGGTATGTCCTCCCCCCGGTATATCGAGGTCTCGATTTGGCGTCCTCATTGATCTGCGATTCAGCCTCCTGTGCATGATGTAGCAGCTCATTCATTGTAGCATACTGATGGTGACGGACAACACTCTTGATATCATTGCGCAGCCCTGACACAAACCGTGTAAACGTCTGCTCGTCCGCTTCCCGTATCTTGGCTCGGCGCATCAACAGCTCCATCTCCATGTAATATGCATCAACAGTCATTAACCCTTGTCGTAAACTCTGTAGTCTGTCAAAAATTGTTCGCAAGTAATTTGTCGGGACAAACCGAGCATTCATCTCCTGGCGCATAGCACGCCAAGTGGTGATTGGCACCTGTTGTGCAGCTTCACGACCCGATACGATCATGTCCCACCAAACCAATGCGTAGCCATCAAATTCAGAGGACGCAAGCTTGATCTTCTTGTCGTCTGAATAGTTATGTAAACGCCACAGTTTCTCTATTTTTAACTCCCATGTGAGGTAATCTTCAACAGTGCCCTCACCCGTGAACTTGGGAATTGAAAACTTGGGTTTACCCAACATATCCTCCTCTATAGGCTCACGTCCGCCACGGTGCAGAGGATATAATCCACGACCAACTCCAGGAGGTCGCTGTTGTAGTACGTTGTCGCCATGTTCACCATCAGCCCCTTGTCGCTGCGCGGCAAGCTGTGTGCGCAGTCCCTGAATTTCTGTAGTCAAAGTGTTGATGTTGGCTTGCATAGCGGTCACAGAAGTGTTCAGTGCGGTTATTTCGTTATTGGCGTCTTGCACGGTCAACCGAATATCTTGTATCGCACTGTCAAGGTGTTCTCCTTGTTGTTGGATGGCATTCTCAAAGTAGGCATGGAGCTCCTTCAAAGATCCCCAAAGAACGCAGTCATCGTCCGGCTTTCCCTGCACACTAAACGAAACAGAACTAGGAGCCATGGATTAGTAGATTAGTCCAAGAAAGCAAACGGTGGTGCTCACTCACAACTCACTCTACCACAAATAAGGTGGATCTTACCGTTCCAAAGTGAATTGTGAAGCTTACCCAGCGAATGGCGATGACTAGTGTACTGGTGTGAGAGAAACGAATACCGAGGATAGGAGTAGTCACACGACAATCAAGAATGTATGGTGGAGCTGTAGGTATGGTATCCTAAGTACACCGCAAATAAGTCCTAGTGCTGATCGTATGACAAGACCCACGAAACACACACGGTGGAGATAAGCGAGGCAAAGCAACTCTGAAAAAGAGCTCAAGAGATATAAGTGACAACGCACAGTAGCTCGTGTTGCAATGCACAAGAGAGACGCTAGCACTGGCTCGACGAACAGGCACAAGATTGCGCACACGGCAGCAGCCTGATGAGCACAAAGTAGCTAGTCTCGTATGGGTAAGCTCCTAACACGATGCTGTAGACAGGCTGTAGCTAAAGCGATCAAAATCGTGTAGAAAGGACGCTATATGGACACAGTAGTAACACGCTGTCGCGGAAGCGAAACCGACAAAAAATATGTCAACGGCAGAGATGTACGACGCCGGAAACACACGGCAGCGCGACGGCAACGCGAAACGGACAAAGTAGTTTGTCTTTTTTTTAATATAGGTACGGCGTGTGTGCAGTACACGTCCCCTTTTTTTTTTTTTGCTACTCGAAATTTGGGACTAAAACGACTTGAGCCGAAACGGGGCGCTGGACCCCAGACCACCTCCGCCGTGCGAGCCGCACCACGCCGAGCGAGCGAGCTGGGGCGCTCGACCCCAGACAGGTTCCGCGCCGAGGCGAGCGTGACCGGGGCGAGGCGCGCGAGACCCCAGACGGGCCTCCGTCCCTGGGCGAGGCGGGTGGTCGCGGGGCTTGCAGTGCTGGCCTTCTTTTGTTTTTTTGATTTTTGAATGCCGATCGGATAAGCTGGCCGCAGAGGCAACGATCGGATCAGCTGGCCGCACACGCAACGATCGGATCAGCTGGCCGCACACGCAACGATCGGATCTGCTGGCCTCTCTTTTTTTTTTGATGAGTGCGATCGGATCTGGAACAAAACGTGTGACTGGTTGACTCTCGAGAATCAGATCGCGTGATGCAAAAGAAAACCAGATCGAGACAAGGCGATCAGCTGCAGAGCGGAAAAACACAACGTAGACACTACGACGACGCAGATTGAAAAAAAAAGGTACACAAAAGAAGAAAACGACCAACAACTTTGACTGTAAAAACGGTGTAATCTAGGCTATGGCAAAAACTAAGAACCCTAATTTCTTTTTGGCTTTTTCTGGATAGGACTGAAAACAAAAACGAATTGCGGGGATGGATTTGTGGATGCTCACCGAGTAAACCGTGGAAATCTGATACCAAGATGATAAGGGGTGGCCCGATCTTCTCAGCAAGCAGGTGGATGTTGTCGAGGGCGATGGCGATGGGGTGATAGGCGGCAGTATGACGCTGACGAACTCTCTCTCGACCGAACCTGATGCCAGTGCAACAGCTCCAAATCCTATGGATATTCGCAACTCCACACTCTGACGACGTAGTACGAGACCACGCGCTTGAATAACTTGCAATTCTCCAATTCCCAGTGGAACGACGAATCACACTCAGATTAGGGTAGGATCAACATCAATTCGACATGAATCTGATGCACAAGTGTCTCACAGCAAAACTAAGTTTCTCTAAAACAGGGTCTGCCCTCTACATGGGGGCTGCCTCTCATATATATGAGGGCTGATGCGCCTAGGGCTGGGAGAGCACCTAGGCGCCACTCCCCTGGTTGGGCTGGGCCCAACATGGCCAAAGCCCAACCGACTCAAATCTGTCTTAAAAATACGGTTCGACTCAAACTGATACAAACCGGCCAAAATTTGGATGGCTCGGCCTTATGGCTCGCAGGCCCGACGTATGGCGCGCCTTAGACTCATGACGTTGTGGCGTTGGCTGTCCTGGTGCGCCATCTCGCTGTCCTGGTTCTCCCTCATTGACGGTGTGCGTCGTCCTCCCGCTCCTCCCTCGCGCAGCCGTCAATGTGCGTAGCAGCCTCCTCATGTCGCAGGCCGCCTCCTCCTCGTGCGAAGCTAGTCTCCTCCATAAACCTGATCATACAAAGATACATCGACTTAGGTAGTATAAAGTTCTCATTAATAAATATATCAGGTTCAGCTAGGAGTGAATTCACCTGTTGTTCAAGTAGCTTTGCACGAGCTCTAGTCATCGGTCCAATCCTAACATCATTGTACGTATCCTTTGCCGCTGCTGGTGTTGGTGTAGGGATGTCCTCATCATTTGGCTTTCGTTTCGTCCAATTCCGATAATATTTCCTGTGTAACTTTTTTGAAATACAAAAATAGCAGAAAACAGGAACTGGCACTGTGGAATCTAGTTAATAGGTTAGTTTCAGAAAATGCATAAAAACGTCACGAAGTGTAAACAAAACATAAAGCAATTGGTGTAAAACAAACATGGAGCATAAAAAATTATAGATACGTTTGCAACGTATCAAGCTTCCCCAAGCTTAACTCCTGCTCGTCCTCGAGTAGGTAAGTGATAACAAAAAATAATTTTTGAGGTGACATGCCAACACAATCTTGAACAAATCAATGTAAAGCATTGCAAGCTGGGATCAAAGTACTCTAAACATGGGCATAAAAGATATAACTCTAACCATAGAACTTAGCAACCATGTTACAACATGAAAAGTAACACAAATAAAAGATTATGAATAATAATGCATTGAAAGTTATTTGTTTGTTTGAAGCATAGAGAAAACATAGCAAAGTGGTATTCAGCTTGTCCTTCATGGAATAGCAAAACATAAATGCATAGGACACCTTCAAATTTCAAAGGGTGACTAGATACAAATAATTTGACAACAAGCAATACCATAATCATGAATCAATCAATAATAAAATTTTGAGACTATGCACATTATACTCAGAATGACAACTATGCTCTTAGAATTGGCGCATAAAGATAAAAGATGAAGACTCAATATAAAAGTAAAAGAAAGGCCCTTTCGCAGAGGGAAGCAGGGATTTAACATGTGCTAGAGCTTTTGATTTGTAAAACAGAGATAAAAAATGTTTTGGGAGGTGGTTGTTCCTGTCAATGAATGGCAATGGGGTTCTTGTTATCTTCCATACTAAACAAGTTGAGAGCAGTTCCGAGTATTTGAAAATTGACATTTACATGCTCTTTTATAAAGTTTGGCACTCCTCCCCACCTTTCCTTTCACAAACCATGGCTAACCGAATCCTTCAGGTGCCTGCCAACAATCTCATACCATGGAGGAGTGCCTTTTTTTTAAGGTTACAATGGTCTGGCCAGCTCTCTTGCAAAATTAGTGACGAGCAGATGAAGCATGCAAGTTGAGGGTACTTAATTTAATATGGAAGATAACAAACCCAACCATTACATCCTCATGAGCTAAAAATAGTGTCACAAAATGAGAAGTATTTTGAAGGTTTTGAAAGGTAGCACATAAAAATTTGCTTGGAATGGTTTGAAATGCCATGCATAGCAATTTATAGTGGACTCTTTGAAATAACTTTGGTTTTTGGGAGTTGGATGCACGAGTAGAGCTCATACTCAGTACAGATGAATGCTAGCAAAAGATTGGGAGCGACCAACTAAGAGAGCAATAACGGCCATAATCATGCATAGCGATAAAACATTATTAATCAAAGCATAAAGTGATATTACAAGTCAAAAACTAAATGATTATAGAGGCTTGAGGCGACTGGTTTATAGTCACAACATGGTGTGAGCATGCGCCAAGTCAACCCAAATAAAACATCAAAGGAGAATACCATAATATTATGCTTCTATATGATAAAAATAACGCATGATTCTTTCAAAATCACATTAAACACTCTCAGTCATTTGAGACAAGTCATGCTACAACAATAACTACTAAGCATATAATCAAAATAATATCCAGCATGACATGCTAAAGTCTAAGCCACAGTCTAAACAAGCTCCATTTTGCATCACTATAAGCATGAAACATTTTACTCTTTTCCAACACCAATCAACCTATTTGAAACAACTCACAAGGATAAAAAAATCAACTAAGACCAGAGGTATAAACACACCTAACTACAAAGAACTAACAAGTTCTGAACAAAAATAAAGCTGAAAAACAAAAGCTAAACGCAGTACTAGCAAAAGAGAACACTCGTAGAACGATAAGAGTGAAAACTAGAGTGTTCTAGGCAATGAAAACGAAGTGTGTCTTTTCCAAAAAAATATGTTGGGGTCCAACCATTTATTACAACAAACAAAACAAAAGAAAACTGAAAGCAAAAATAAAGATGCTCCAAGAAAAACACATAGCATATGAAGCAATAAAAATATAGTGTCTTGAAAGATGACCTGATATTTTTGTTGATGAAGAAGGGGGTGCCTTGGGCATCCCCAAGCTTTGATGCTTGTACTTCTTGGATATTTATTGGGGTGACATGGGCATCCCCAATCTTGAGCTTTTGTCCATTCTTCATCTCAACTCATCATTCTCCTTTCCCTTTATAACTCATCAATGGAAAGCTTCCTGACAAGCTGAATGTTGGTTCATTTTGGTGGAAATCTCATTTAAAACTCCTTGACCTTTATATAGGTATGGCCAGATGCAAAGCTGGAAATGGTTCATCTGCTATGTTCTGGACTGATCTTTGGCAGGATGTCTGCTTTCACCAAAAATTTCCTCACCTGGTGACTTTTGCTAAGGACTTTAATATCTCAGTTAAGGATGCCATTGGACATGAATATATGCAAGATCTCTTCCATCTTCCCCTTTCTCAGCAAGCTTATGAAGAATTTCTAAACATGGAGGAGATTTGTAGCAATTTTGAAAGTTCTTACCAAGTGGATAATCTGGACTCATGGACCTATATTTGGGGAACCAACACTTTTTCTTCCAAGAAAGCTTATCTGCTAATGAATGGTGAACAGCAGACTCCTCCACACTTCTCCTGGATTTGGAAATCTTCTTGTCAGGCTAGACACAAGTTCTTCTTCTGGCTTCTTTTACATGACAGATTAAACACAAGGAACCTTCTGGGTAGGAAAAACTTTGTTCTGCAATCATACTTCTGTGTCAACTGTGACCTAAATCATGAAGAAACTCTCTTTCACCTTTTCTAGTCTTGCCCATTTGCCTTAAGGTGCTGAGAGTACATCTGCCCTCAAAGAATTGGAGGTTCTTCAGTCCTAGAAAGTATCTCTGAAATCAGAGATAATTTGAATCTGCCCTTTTCAATGGAGATAATCATACTTGGAGCTTGGAGTATCTGGATTGTTAGAAATAATAAGATCTTTTTTTTATTCTCCTTTCCCTACACTTGAAAACTTCCTTCATACAAAACTTCACACCATTCTCATTAGCAGCATTAGTTTATGCAAGATAGTAGATCCACTTTTGGTTCAGTTTTAACACAATTACAAGATCTATTAAAACATCATCTATTGTAGGAACTTATCTCAAAAGTTACATGATCAAAAGAACTCAAAAAGAAAGAGATCAAGAGGCAAATGTAAATAGTGGCAGAAATCTGTCAAAATAGAACAACAGGTAAAGATCGATTTTTTCGAAAATCTTCTATTGCTCAAATCGAAAAGTGCAAAACTATCAAAAGTTAGATAATAACCTGGGGCATGTGCACAAAAAATTGCAGATCAATACTACGTTCTGGAATTTTTCACGAATTTTTACAGCGAAGCGCAGAAATCTGTTTTGGGACAACAACTTCTTCAAATCTTACCTTCTTCCTATTAGAGATATTCTTGGCACAAAAACGAAATAAAAATGATAAGGAGAGGTCATTATAGTAGTAACAACTTCCAAGACTCAACAAAAAGAAAAGGTACTGAAAGAAAACATGGGTTATCTCCCAAGAGTGCTTTTCTTTAACGCCTTTGAGCTAGGCGCAGAAAGTAAGAATCAAGTATTTTCAAGTGAAGAAGCATTAACAACATAACTTGTTCTAAGGATAGAATCAAAATGTAGCTTTTTTCTCTTTCTAGGAAAGTGTTCCATACCTTTCTTGAGTGGGAATTGATATCTAATGATACCTTCTTTCATATCAATAATAGCACCAACAGTTCTAAGAAAAGGTCTACCCAAAATAATAGGACAAGAAGCATTGCATTCAATATCCACAACAAGGAAATCAACGGGGACAAGGTTATTGTTAACCATAATAAGAACATCATTAATCCTCCCCAAAGGTTTCTTCTTAGAAATATCAGAAAGATGAACATCCACATAACAATTTTCTATAGGTGGTAAACCAAGCATATCATAAATTTTTCTAGGCATAACAGAAATACTGGCACCAAGGTCACATAAAGCATTACAATCAAAATCATTCACTTTCATCTTAATGATGGGCTCCCAACCATCTTCTAACTTTCTAGGAATAGAAACTTTTTGTTTTTAACTTCTCCTCTCTAATTTGCATGAGAGCATTTGTAATATGTTTTGTAAAAGCCATATTCATAGCACTAGCATTAGGACTTCTAGTAAGCTTTTGTAAGAACATAATTACTTCAGAGATATTGCAACCATCAAGATCAAAGTCATTACTATCAAAGGTAGTAGGACCATTGTCTCCCATACTCCGAAAAATCTCAGCACTTTTATTGGAAAAAGTTTTAGTAGTTTTAGGCAATTTTGGAAAAGGAGTGGGGACTTTTCCTACACCAATCATGGTAGGCGGTTTGCTAGCATTTGAAACTTGAACATCACTAGTGGTGGTAATGGTACAAACTTTAGTCATATTATTCTTCCTAGCAATCTCATCTTCTCTTTCCCACCTAGCATGCAATTCTGCTAACATCCTAACATTGTCATCAATTCTAACTTGAATGGCATTAGTAGTAGCAAAGGGAACAGGTTTAGCAGCCATTTTATTAATCAAGGAAGATTGCGCATCAGACAAGAATGAAATACGGGTTTCAGCATTTGAAATTTTAACTTGCAACCCAGGAATTTCCCTATTTAAATTCTCAAGTTGATGACTAATATTCTTCAACAAAGCAGATTGTTCCTCCATGGTTTTAGTAAACAACTTATTCTGCTCATATTGCATTTTCATAAAGTTCTTAGTGGCCCTTTCAACTTCTAAAATCCTTTCTTCACTAGGCATTCCAGATCTACCATAATAACCATTGCCACTATTAGAAGGATAAGGCATATAAATTGTTGCTACCAAAATTACTCCTATAAGCATTGTTGTTGAAATTGTTATTTGTAATGAAGTTCACATCAACATGCTCTTCTTGAGCAACCAAAGAGGCTAACGGAACATTATTAGGATCAATATGCGCCTTACATTAACAAGCATAGACATAATAGTATCAATCTTATCACTCAAGGAAGAGGTTTCCTCAACAGAATTTACCTTCTTACCTTGTGGAGCTCTCTCAGTGTGCCATTCAGAATAATTTATCATCATATTATCAAGGAGCTTTGTTGCAGCGCCCAAGGTGATGGATATAATGGTACCTACAGCAGCTGAATCCAGAAGGTTTCTTGAAGAAAAATTTAGTCCTGCATAAAAGGTTTGGATGGTCATCCAAGTAGTCAGACCATGAGTGGGACAATTCTTTATCAAAGATTTTATTCTTTCCCAAGCTTGAGCAACATGTTCATTATCAAACTGTTTAAACTTCATTGTGTCACTTCTCAAGGATATAATCTTAGTAGGAGGATAATATTTCCCAATAAAAGCATCTTTGCATTTAACCCAAGAATCAATACTATTTCTAGGCAAAGATAGCAACCAATCTTTAGCTCTTCCTCTCAAAGAGAAAGTATAAAATTTAAGCTTAATAATATCTCCATCTACATCCTTATATTTTTGCATCTCACATAGCTCAACAAAATTATTGAGGTGAGCAGCAGCATCATCAGTACTAACACTAGAAAATTGCTCTTTCATAATAAGATTTAACAAAGCAGGTTTAATTTCATAGAAAGTTGCTTCAGGAGCAGGTGGCGCAATAGGTGTGCAGATGAAATCATTGTTGTTTGTGCTAGTAAAGTCACACAACTTGGTGTTCTTAGGATTACTCATTCTAGCAAGATTAAAACAGGCAAACAAAAATAACAACTATAAAAGAAACTAATTTTTTGTGTTTTTAATAAACAAGAAGCAAACAAAATAAAGTAAAGAAAATAAGCAAAACAATAACATAGTAAAGAGATTGGAAGTGAGAGACTCCCCTTGCAGAAATCCTCTTCCTCCCCGGCAACGGCGCCAAAAAATAGTCTTGATGTCTCACAGGTCCAGTTGGGAAACCCCAAGAGGAAGGTATGATGAGCACAACAGTAAGTTTTTTCTCAGTATGAAACCAAAGTTTAATCAACCAGTAGGAGAAAGAAACCACTTCTGAAGGTTGTTGCTAGCTGACTTTGGCAAGGCACTAGAAAACAGTATGGTGCGTGGTTGACGTGGGAGCCTCGGCGCCAGCAGCAACGTGGAACCTGCACACAACATAACCAAACTACTTTGCCCCAACTTACAGTGAGGTTGTCAATCTCACTGGTTTACTGAAAACAAAGGATTAGACGTATAGTGTGGAAAGAGATGTTTGCTTGTAGTGAAATAAAATAATGCTTGCGGAAAGTAAACAGTGCTTGCAGTAGATGATAATATAAATGTAAAAGAATGGACCGGGGTCCACAGTTCACTAGAGGTGTCTCTCCATAAAGATAAATAACATGCTGGGTAAACAAATTACAGTTGGGCAATTGACAAAATAAAGAATGCATAACAATGCATGTACATGTCATGAAGATCACTATGAGATTTATTTGGGCATTACAACATAATACATAGACTGTAATCCAACTGCATCTATGACTAATAATCCACCCCCAGGATATCATCCGAACAACCCTTGGGTATTAAGTTGCAAGCAATAGATTATCGCCTTAAGCAAAGTGTGTAATGTAAACAATACAATTATCCTTGAACAAAAGATTGTTGTTTTCTTCCTAGTAGCAATAACACATGTACAACCTTAGAAGTTATTGTCACTCTCCCAGATTACTAGAGGCATGAACCCACTATCGAGCATAAATACTCCCTCTTGGAGTCACTAGCATCTACTTGGCCAAACTATCTACTAACAACAGAGAGCATGCAAGATCACAAATAACATAGACATGATAAATCAACAATCAACTTGACATAGTACTCAATATTCATCAGATCCCAACAAACACAACATGTAGAATTATATAAAGATGATCTTGATCATGATAGGCAGCTCACAAGATCTAGACATGAGGCGTATGGAGGACAAGACAATCATCTAGCTACTGCTATGGACCCATGGTCGAAGGGTAGACTACTCACGCATCACTCCGGAGGCAGGCATGGCGATGAAGAAGGCCTCCGGTGATGATTCCCCTCTCCGGCAGGGTGCCGGGAAGAGCTTCTGGACCCTCTAGATCTCGGGTCGATGATGGCGGCGGCTTACAGTACTTTTCATGGATGATGGCTCTCTCTTTAGGTTTTTCGCGACGGAGGGAATTTATAGGCGAAAGGACGATGTCAGGGGGGGCCTGGGGGGCCCACACCACCTAGTGGCACGGCCAGGTGGTGACCCGCACCACCACCTGGTGCGGCCGCCTCCTGGCCCTCCTCCGTCTCTCCTTTGGACTCCGTCTTTGTGTCAGATAAATAGGAGTTTGGCTTTCGTTTCATCCAATTCCGAGAATATTTCCTATGTAACTTTTTTGAAATACAAAAACAGCAGAAAACAGGAACTGACACTGTGGCATCTTGCTAATAGGTTAGTTCCAGAAAATACATAAAAATGCCATGAAGTGTAAACAAAACATAAAGCAATCGGTGTAAAACAAGCATGGAGCATCAAAAATTATAGATACATTTGCAACGTATCACGCATCGCCACCGCCTTCACCACTCAGTCCCGGCCGTCTCTGGACACCTCTGTCCTCGCCATTTGTTGGGAATTGCTCCTGTCACTCCAGTCTACCTTTACACCACTCAGATTTGTCTCTTGCTCTCTCTCGCGGCCCTGCACAACCCATATCTGAAACTAGGGTTTCAGTGAGGTTCGCTCAGCCGTCTCGTGGTGCACTTCAGCGCTCGTCACTGTTGAGTAGGCGCTCCTTGACTCCTCTGTGTAGTCTATGTCTACCTAGGGAAAGTGTAGGTCGAGTATCCCGTGGGGTGCTCCCTATGATGCCTCGGTCGTCTTCCTCATCTCCGACGATGGTGAGCCTTGCCCCCTCGTCCACAAGGTAAGTCCTACACTCTCATCTCTCTCTCTCATACTTCCTCTTCTTCTTCCCCAATTTCTACTAATGGCTCATCCTATTCTAGGGTTTGGCTTTTTCTATTCCCCATTTTTAGGGTTTGACAATGTAGAGCTTGATTGGGTGCTAATAGGTGTTAATCATGCTTAGTATGGTCTAACCCTATGATCTCTATCTCGAATACATGTTGCTCTTGCTTAGTCCAAATACTTGATGTTAATATTCAGTTTCATCAGTTAATAGTCATGCATGCTTATGTCCTTCTAGTAGGTTCTAGTAGGTTTTTAATAGCTACTTGAAAGGGCATGTAGCCCCATGTGTGGTTTTGATAATTAATGACAATCTCTATGGACTAATGTTTGCATTGAGTTATATTTATAAGATTTTTTTGTAGACAATGCTTGAGCCATATGTTGGCTTCAACGTTGTAATAAGAAGATAAAGTGATGCTCAAAGCAATATTCAAGAAAAGAAGAGGAAGTGCAAATTTGATCAAGTGAATATGCAAAGAATGAAGTCAAGATTGATCAACACATTTAGAAGATTAGAAAGTGCAAATTCAACATGATCCATATCGGAAGATATCATTTGTTTGAAGCTTGCAATGGTTTCATGAAGATGGAGCTTTGCTAGGCTCTCCCATATTGGGGTATGGGGAGTATTTGGAGAAGTCTTCGTGAAGCTTGTGCTAGCAAGCGCAATCAAGAAAGATGATCCAACTTGAGAGAGACAAGACCGTCATCATCTAGCTCAAGTGGAATGCGCAAGGCAAATGTATGATCTTGATAGGGTTTCTTTCTTACCGGTCTCATAGTGTTTGGGAGATCGGGTTTTAGGATCGGTAGCCGTACTGTCAAGAGGGGCTCTCGAGTGAGTAACTTAATCATATCGTTCGGAGAGAGCTCAAACCTTTGCATACTTGGCATCACATTTCTTGTTTCTTATTTGGCTTTTCTCTATGTGAGGTTTTATATATTGTGGTTATCTTCACATTAATTCCAAGCTCATCAAAAATGGATTTCGTATGAAACACTTATTGCGTTTTTGGTGTTTGGAGGTTTTACCGGTTCATCTTTGAAAATAGGTCAAACCTTTGATATTTTTACTTTTTTCTCGTTTGTTGGACTATGATGTTTCTATGGATAAAGTTGTAGAGCTCGTTGGGGAGATTCCAACGAGCCCAAGATCATCAAAAATGGAGTCCGGATGCAAAAGTTGCCGCAGTTTTTGTATTGATGTTTTCTTCCAGGCCGGATAATCCGGGCTGGATGGGGGGCGGATTATTTGAGTAATCCAGCCCTCGAATTTCTACTAAGGACTTTTGGGTGCGGCTCCTAGTATGGGGGCAGATTTTTGGGCGAATTTTTGCCCCCAGGGGCCAGATAATCTGGCCTAAAATTCCTGCAATGGCCATATTTCATGGAGGGGAGTATAAAAGGTCCCTTCTTCCACCTTGGGCTGGTTACTACTCCCTCTATCTCTCCTCCATTGTTGACCTTGAGTAGCTTGCTCTCCCTCTCCATTCCTCCCATATTTCTTACATCTTTTTTAGGGAAAAGAGAGAGGAGTTTTAGATTTATCTTTCTACCAATTAAAATCTCCTCTAAGTGAGGGAAACTCTTGTGGAATTAGATCTTGGAGTTCTTTGTGATTATCCTCCTTTGTTCTTCCTCTCATATCTCTCCATAGCATTAGTTGCTTTGGTAGGATTTGAGTGTGAAGAATTTGAGCACTTGTGTTCTTGCCATCGCATCGGTTGCATCGGTTTGAGTTCTCCTCAAAGATTCGATGGTGAAAGTTCATTGAGCTTACTAATCTTGGGTTCTTGGAACCCTAGACAACTTAGTGGCTTAGTGGATTACTTGGGGACCTCCAATTAAGTTGTGGAGATCTTCTCAAGCTTTGTGGTGCCTTAGTGGCAATTTCTTGGGAACCTGCATTAAGTTGTGGAGATATTCCAAAGCTTTGTGGTGCCTCAGTGGCGATTTTTGGGAGCCTCCAATTAAGTTATGGAGATTGCCCCAAGCTTCTACGGGTTCGGTGACCGCCCTCAAGTGTCCCATAGTGATTGGGTCTTCCATCTTGGTGGGAGGGCTCGAGGAGATTACGATCAGCCTCCGTGGCGTTTGGGGTGCCTTGTGCCTCCACACCGCTCCAATGGAGATTAGCACCCACAAGGGTGTGAACTTTTGGATACATCATCGTCTCCGCATGCCTCAGTTATTTCTATACTTGAGCTCCTTTACTTATGCAGTTTACTTTGTGATAGCCATCGTGCTTGAAGTTACATATATCTTGCTATCACATAGATGCTTATCTTGTTTAGCATAAGTTGTTGGTGCACATAGGTGAGCCTAGTTTATTTAGGTTTTGTATGTCTGACAAATTAAACGTTAGGTTTATTCCGCATTTGTCAAGCCTATCCTAAAAGTTTAAATCGCCTATTCACCCCCCCCTCTAGGAGACATCCATATCCTTTCACTACTGGTGGTTGACATGATCAAGCTTGCTTGCTCATGTGATCTAATTTACACATTACTGTCTATTCTTCAGTTAACTGTTGCTGCTAGTGCGCTGTTATTCACTTATCTATTCTTCTTCAGTTAGCAAATAGATTTCTAGGGTTTAGTTTCTAATTACTTATGTAGTTGCTTCTTATGAATGTATTTAGCATCCATAGTTCACAGATAGTATGTAAGTTTGTATGTTTGTATACTTCTATTTTTTTTCATGCGCCCTTTGAGTGTCTTGCTAGTGTTGTTCCCCAATAATGGAGATGCACAACAAGTACTTAGGGTTTTAGGAAGTAGCTGCCACTCCCTCTCCACGATTTCTATCCTAGGGTTTGAGTTATAACTTTTGTAATTAAGTAAGTCAGCTTGATGAACATCAGGTCTAGTTTTTCCTCTTCTATTTCCTGTTCTTGCTCCATGCTCTCCTTTAGATCTTCTCTTCCACACTAGTGGGTGTCTTTGGACTACCCCGCTTGAGCCTCTGGCCTCAAGGTGATTCTTTAACTCTTTTCTCTCTGCATTTGGCTGGAGAGTGATTCTTATGAGCTTTGTGAGGATTTGTGAGCTCTAACGTGAGGGTCTCAGGTCCTATCTATACTATTATAGGGCTGTGATGCAGCTAACACCTACTGCCATGCAGGCAGTGACTAACCCGCTTATATTGCCTCTCTAATTTGACTTCTAGCTTGCATTTATAGCTCATCATGGGCTAAAGTCATATGCCTAAACAGGCATGATGGTTAGAGGGTAGTTTGGTAATTTCCTAAATTATTTTATGTGATTTTTAGGGTTTTGAACTTTAGTTTATTCCATTGTGTTGCTGATAGCAATTAGGGTTTTGTCATGATTTTATTGAGTTATTCATTTTCATGTCTGATGAATTGTTAAGTGTTCATCATGCATGCTTGAGTTCTTTAAAAAGAATCCAAGGTTGAGGTGTGTTTCATTGCAGTTCAGCAAGTTATTTCTTTAAATATTTAGTTAAAAAGTATTGGTGCTTCTTGTTCTATTGCACTGGCTGGGATATTGGCTTCCTACTGGTACTACACTTGGTCCTTGTTTGTTCCTCTCTGGTTCTTGACAGATTACTGGATACTGCACTTGGTCTTTTTCCTACTTGTTTCACTAGACTATTGCTTTACTACTGGTTTTGGTATCCTAGTTTATGCTTACTATTTGGTTTCCTGAGCTTTGCCTTTGTCTAATTTGGTCTCTGGACTTCTACTGATCAATTACTTGTATTTTTCCATTGCCTTGTCTCAACACAAGGTTTGGCTCAAGTTCCTGTAACTGAGACTTGGATTCTATACTAACCTAGATTTACTTGGTAAATCCTACATTTGGATCTTGTCAAAGATCCTTTGTTTGCTATTTGTGCAGGTTGAGAAGATCCATAATTAGAGATAAGAAGATTTAGCTTTTAGGGGTTTTTATTTTCTTTTAGTAAGTTTGTATTAGGGTTTTCACTCCCGTTGTACTTTTTATCATTTCATTCCTTGTGCAATAATATTATAAAAATACTATTGTGATCAGAAATAAAATTCTATTTCCTTTGTATTCTTTGTGCTGATTTCTGATTATTTCTTTTATTTACTTATTTTTTATTATGAATTCAAGTTTGAATCAGTCAAACCTCCATTTTGAACTCAATTCACCTAGGGTTAGTTTTAATTCACTCATATCACACAATTGATGTTGAGTCATAAGACTCTGTCAAAACAATTCAAATTTTAGTTTCCTAACTTGAAAATATGAATTCAGTTTGAAATTTGAATTTCAACTCCTAGTGTTGACCTAAGTCAAAACTCAACACTAGAGTTCAATTTCAGTCCCTCATATCTTCTAAAATGAAGTTTCAAAATTCTCACACTTTTCAAATGCATGCAATGCAACTTTCCAAATTTACAATCTAGTCGTTAAACGTTGCTACTTTTCGGATCATTACAGGCGAAGCGGATTAGCCGCCTTAGGGTAGTTTTTATCCATTCCCTTGATAGAGGGAACATGGAGGTGCTCAAGGAAAACACAAAGCGAAACCATCTTCTGTGATGATGCTCGCCTGGAGAGTGCATCTGTTGCGTCATTCTCTATCCTTGGGATGTGCATGATCTTGAAGCCTTCGAAGAATTAATCTGCCAAAAAAATGACTGTGGCGCTATATGCTTAACGGAAAACTACACCAAGTGGTATCGTAGCCTTAGAATCGTTCTTATGCATGAGAAGAAGGAACATGTCATGGACAATCCACTTCTAACGAGTCGGACGATGACTAGTCGGCTGCCGCCAGAACCACCTATTGCCATGCTCAGGATGAGTGGATTGAGATCAACTGCTTGATGCTAGCTCATATGGAACTGGACTTGCAGCAGCAATCTAAGAACATAGAGGCACACGATATGATCGTGGTCCACATGAGCATGCTTTAGACTCATGCTAATATGGAGAGATACAATGCCCCCTAAGCCTTGCTCGAATGCAAGATGGGAAGGCGATCCACTAAGCACGCACATAATCAAGATGGTTCAATATGCACAGTGATCCCTTCCGAAGATGGGTTGGTGGAAGACGGTGGCATCGACGTCTAGAGCATGCACAAGTGGTGCGTGTTGAGGGTCCGATGGATCGGTTTGTGCTCCCGGATCACTATTGGGAGGCTTGGTGAGGCCTTCGGATTGGATGGTGCGCCAGGAAGCTGGCAAGGCAGGGCAAGGGTTAGATCGATGGCAAGGCAGGGGTCAAGGCCCGATTATAACCCGCATCGATCATTGAACTTGTAGGTGTAGTGATTGTGGTTGCCAGGAAGATGGCTTTGGGTTAGATCGATGTATTTGTTTTGTAAAGGTTATATTGAATAATTTGATTACAGAAGGTTGTTGCGTCATTTTGATGCAGAGACCGGGGCTTTCAACCTCCTTTTCAAAAATAACCCTATGATTATGTGCTATTTATCTATTGATGGTTGGACTGGGTTTAAGCGGATTCATGGTTTGGCTTTGCTTTGTTGTGTTTTCTTCTAGGTTTATTTCAATTTGTTATGTATTTCTGTGTTACATTGTAATTTCATAGCCACCAGTATTTAGGATAATATTAGACCATGCTAGTCATATTCCAATGTTAGCCTAAGCTCGGGACTACCGCCGGAGAGAAATCCGATGTCTGTGGACGTCACCGCTTACCTCCTTCAGGGTCATCGTCATGGTGACAGTCACGACGAGTTTCGAGGGAAATCTAACGTTTGGCTTTCCAAACCAGACAACTGTGGCGTGTGGCGGGGTTATCCTCATTGGAGGCACTCTCTTGGAGCTTACATCCACTTGAGACATAAAGACCCGGAGACATGGCGGCATCGGGCTGGACTCGGCAGGAAGGGTCGCTTGCTCGGAAGAAAGCCTTTGATTTGGGTCTCCTAGATCTGTCGACGCTCGGTGTGGCATGGCATCTACCGTCTCATCTTGGAGTACACCCTAGATGGAGCGACGTTTTGGAGCAGAAGCTAGAGGGGCCAGGAGGTGGAGCGTCGTGGCATGTAACGTCGATGATGACAAGTCTCGGTGGAGGATGCATTTTGATGGATGAGCGCATGGCAATGGTGTTATTTGGCATATGGCGACGTCAATAGAAGGCCTGCAGAGGATTTTGCGGATCTATGCCCTGAACATGGTCAAAGGTACAATGGCAATGGTGGTTCTGCATGCGGTGGTGCTAAGACGGCTCAGTGATGCCCCGAATCGCCATTGGATGGGGCTCGGTGATGCCCTGTGTCGCCATAGGACGGTTCGGTGATGCTCCGGATCTAATTTGGCCATACAAAGACAAAGGTCTCCCAAGAGCATATACCAAACTATTTAAAGGACCTTGTGCAATAAACTCACAGCAATTCGATTTAAATGGTGATTGCTGTGAGTTTATTGCACAAGGTCCTTTAAATAGTTTGGTATATGCTCTTGGGAGACCTTTGTTAAATAAAATAATTTTATAAGTATGCATCTTTTTAATGCTAGGAATTTTTGCAAAGAATCAACTTAAGCTCTGCTTAATAGTTCTGGAGTAGACCACGATGACAAAAGAGCTTCTCTTTCAGACATTTGCTTGATGCAAAGGCTAGGTGTAATTGATATCTCCGCAATATTAATATATTCTCTTTCTCAAAAAAAAAACACTTCTATATACGGGCATAGGGGAAACACGTAAACGATTGCTTATATCTCTTCCAAAGGCCAGCCACAGAACAAAGGTGCAATAAGCATTGCACTTGTTCACGACTCTGATTTGACGCTCAAGCTTATGCTCTCACTGCTCGCCCACCCATCCTGGACCTGCATGGAGTACTGCAAGTTCCAGAGGAGGTCGTCAACCGAAGGCCGGTCGTTCGGGTCACTAGCCGTGCAATTGAGGGCTATCTCAGTCACTTTACTTAGAGAGTCCACCGCAAATGTGCCACGGATCGTCGGATCAGCCATGTCTTTCAGCATGTCGGGGTCTTCAGCCAGGGCCTCGCTTAGCTGTAGATCGAACGCGGGATGCAAATTTAGAATCATAATGTATAATAATCTCGTCGACAAGTATAAAGTTCAAAGTTTTTTCTGGTGATCCTAGAACGGGATATATGAAGCTTCAGATTCACCTGAGCATTCAGGGATTCCAGGTCTTTTTGGGATTCTGTTGATTTGCCTGTGATCACTTCCAGAAGAATTAGTCCGAACTGGTATATGTCGTCCTTGTCCCTTTTTTCTGTAGGTTGAGCACTGCAAGCAGAAAAAAATAGTAATATTCAGCTTGCAACTTGAGCGGCTCAATCAGATCCCCCTCCATTCTTAATGGTTAGGTTCGTATCTTTGAGCTCCAAACCAAACCTAATCAATAGGTTTGTGTCTGTTATCTGTTCATAACTAGTAGCTACTCTAATTCCACTTTATTAAGTGCAGATGTCATTTTCTTTCTACAAGGACACCATACCTGCCGTGGTTGTTTTCTTCCTGGACAATGAAAGGGTTTTCTGAGGATATCTGCAAGATAACAACGGTTACAACTTATCTGTTGGTTATGGACTGAGGAACTTGACCAATATTTTGAACTTACCTTGCCATTCTTGCTGATTGATATCATTGGGAGATTGAAGTCACTAATTTTCGAAGTGAGGGTCTTGTCCAGCAAAATATTTTCAATGTTGAGATCATTTTGTACAACGTCTGGAGCAGTCAGATTGTGCAAGAACTGGATCCCTCTCGCAATACCAATGGCAGCAGAAACCCGCTGCGGCCATTTCAGCATTTCGCGTTTCCTCCACTCTGTGAAGCCAGTCAAAGGATAAAGTCAGATACTTGCAGGTGTTTAATTATAGACAGTAATAGTACGCATGATGTCTCCAACTGTAATTACCAGTAAGATGGCTTCGTAGAGAACCATTTGTTACGCATTCAGATACGAGGTATACCGAGCTAGCAATAGTAGGATTCTCCTGATCATTGACAATACAATGACCAATGATGCTAACCAAATGGCGGTGGCGGAATTTAGAAATTATCTCCATGTACTGGGACAGGCTCTGAGGAGAATACTTTGGCTTTAGTCTGAGACATCTCACCAAAACTCTAGATCCATCTTGAAGCTGGCCGTTGTATTGCTGTAAGCAGGAAGAAGAATGGAGCACAATCAATAACAAAATTAGTCACAACAAAGCTTTCTAGCAGAAAGCTAAACTGAAAATACGACTATTGCCAGGGAGAAAATTTGTGCGTTAGTCAAAAGAGAACGAACAAAAACATCCATAATTACTAAAGTTGAAAGTTCACTTGATTGAAAAAGACAGGCGGTGCACATCAAACTTATATCTAATATAGTAAATGTAAATAACAAATCAATTGTTATCTTCGGATCAAGCTTAATTAGAGTATGAAAAGGTCTCCAAGTATAAATTGCTAGGATTTGAATAATATAATTTTTTTACTGAAAATAATTCTGCATATGCGAATTAATTGGGGGTATAAAAATTTACATTTGCCAGGTTGTCCACAATAATGCAACGATCTTTTCTTACATGCAAAGCCTGTCGCTATGAAATGTATAAAGTTGTAAACCAAATGTGACTAGCATAATTATATGATAGGGCAATATTTGGCAGCACACTGTTGTACTATACTTTGAGTGGAGATGCTTCAGTGGACCATTTAATAAGATCCCATCTGACCACTGGCAGAGCTAACATGTTTAACATACACAGTGACATTGAAGACAGAGATGTTGCATGGCTATGAGGATATCTGCAGTATGTTGAAATTATTGTAGGGCGATTAAATAAAATAAACTCTTATACTCCCTCTGTCAAGAATTACCCTGCATTCTGGGTTTAGTCAAAGTCAAACTTTATAAACTTTGACTAAACGTATAAGAAAAAATATTAGTATTTATAATATAAAATAACCATCATTAGAATTGTCATAAAATATATTTTCATATTGCATGTATTTGGTTTCATAGTTATTGATAGTTTTACCAATATGTTTGGTCAAAATTTGAAAAGTTTGACTTTGACCAAACACAGAATGCAGGGTAATTCCTAACGGAGGGAGTACTAATTGGTCTACTTCCACCATTAAGACTAAAGGGTTACACTAATGCATTGCATACCTGTGTAAGGGGGTTACTCTTGGTCAAGTTGGAGGAAGCAAAGTTGCCAGTCACTTCTTGGAGCTCCTCTATCGTATATGCACGATAGGCTGGTACTTCCAGAGTATTTACCCTTGCAGCTTGTGATGTATGCCCTGTGAAAATGTTGATAATGTTAGGCCTATTAATACTCACTCTGTCAAGAATTACCCTGCATTCTGGGTTTAGTCAAAGTCAAACTTTATAAACTTTGACTAAACGTATAAGAAAAAATATTAGTATTTATAATATAAAATAACCATCATTAGAATTGTCATAAAATATATTTTCATATTGCATGTATTTGGTTTCATAGTTATTGATAGTTTTACCAATATGTTTGGTCAAAATTTGAAAAGTTTGACTTTGACCAAACACAGAATGCAGGGTAATTCTTGACGGAGGGAGTATGCAAACTGTTAACTGGTCAGTAAGTCATTGTTCATTATTTATTATCTTTCCCCTTTTGGTTGATTGACTTTCCCGCTTTACTTTCTCAAGTCTTCTGTGAAGTAAGAAATATGGCACATCCCATGTTCTACAACTCAGAGTTTAAGTAAGATCCACAATACTTTGACTTGAATGAGTAGACTTGATTCAAAAAGGAAGTACGCAAGAGGAAATCAACGCAACCGGTCTAAAAAACTGCTACTTATAGTGGAAACTACAGAAATATTTTGCTAATTGTTTGGGGGTTTGTTTAGGGCTCTAACGCCTTTTTTAGCACAAACCATACTCATAGAGTACTTCAATTCTCTAATGCCCCTTTGAATCACAAATCATAGATTAGTTACTCATTTCTAAAATGCCCATAATCTCGTGTTCCCTTCCTAAATAGTAAACTCGTACAGTACAAAGTAGAACATACATGGTACAGATCAACTGAGGAGCACAATGACAACTAAAATGAAGCAATCGAAGTAAATTCATGATGAATGTGTTGTCTTACTCTTATCGGCAGTGGTAGCAATCTTCTGGGTCACCATAGCCGGAGCCTTCGCCTTCTTCCCCGGAGTCACCAACGGCGACTTGGGCAAGTACATCACCTCGGAATGCTGCCTTCTCACCCTCCTCAGCACCACCACCATGACCAGCGCAACAAGCAACGCGCCACCCACAACGGCGCCCACAATGCCAAGAACCATCCCCACGCCACGGCCCTTCCGCCCGCCACCCTGCCCGCCGCCACTCCCCTGCGCCGGCGGCAGCAGCGCGGCGATCGCCGCCGGGCTGCAGTACGAGCTCGGCCGCTGCAGCTTGGCGTCGGCGAAGCAGTTCCCCGCCACGAGAACCGTGCGCGCCGGGGAGCTGCCGGACCCCAGGCACGCCGGGCGCGCCCCGACGAGCAGGTTGGCGGAGACGTCGACGAACTCCAGCCCGTCCGCGCACGCCGTCGCCGCGGGGAGCTGGCCGGTGAGCTGGTTATGGGACAGGTCGAGGTGCCGCAGCGCGGGGAGCGCGAAGATGGCGGCAGGGATCCACCCCTGCAGCCGGTTCCGGGACGCGTCGAGGTACCGGAGGCTGCCCAGGGATGCCACCGCGGCGGGGATCTTCCCGGTGAAGTTGTTGTCGGCGAGGACGAGCCGCGCCACCGCGTGCCCCACCTCCGGGAACGCGCCGTCGAGCTGGTTGTGCGCGATGTCGAGCTCCTCGAGGAGGGCGAGCGAGGAGAGGGACGGCACGGTGCCGTTGAGCAGGTTGCGGGAGAGCACGAGGCTCCGGAGGGAGCGCATGCGCGCGAGGTGCGGGGGGACAGCGCCGTAGAGGTAGTTGGCGCTGAGGTTGAGCGAGCGGAGGGAGCCGAGGCGGAGGAGCTTGGCGCCCGGGAGCGGGCCCCAGACGCCGAGCGCGACGAGGGAGAGGCGGGTGAGGGCCGGGAGCTGGGTGAGCGTGGTGAAGAGCGCGTCCGCGGAGAAGCTTGACGGCTGCGCGCCGTGCCAGGCCGCGTCGGGCTGGCGGTCGCCGTGGATGGAGAGGGCTGTCACCTGGCCGCCGGCGCAGGTGATGATGAGGGAAGGGGTGGGGCGGATGGCGCAGGGGTCCTGGGCGGTGAGGACCGGGGTGAGCGCCGGCGGGTCGGTGAGCAGGTGGGTGATGCGGATGAGCGCCTTGGCCTCCGAGGACGCCAGCGGCTGCGAGGTGGCGGCGGCGGAAATGCAGAGGATGAGGAGGAGGAGCAGGGCGAGGTTGTGGTGAGATGGGGACGACGCCATTGGCACCTTGGCAGTGAAGCGTAGCGAGGTCGGAATAGCGCGACGGCGGAGCTCGGGAGAGTCTGTCTAGATGGTCATGGCGAGGCGAGCGGACGTGGAGGAGGAGTGCGATGTATGGAGCGCGAGTGCGTGCCAGCCAGCATGAAGACGCGACGCGACGCGCTACTAGTACGGCAGCGGCTGCCGGTACAGACGTACAGTGGCCACCGTCGCTGGGACTGACGGGCGGGGTTGACCCGGGTGGGTACGCCGTGTCAGAGGGTCAGACGGGACGAGCGCGTGCCGTGGCGGTCGGGTTACCGGAGCACGTGGCGGGGGCGGTGGTACGGCGGCGGCGATGCCATGTGGCCGCCGGAAGGCTCGATCGGACGAGAGGTGTGTGCGCGTGGGGCACCTGTGGCCGGCCGTGGTCGCGTGGTAGGCCGCCCCTGGTGCATGCCGCAAAGGCTATACAGGTGCGAATTAAAATCGACTGCATGCCCTAAATACTCCCTCCATCTCGGCGTATAAGTCCTGTGTGTACCCCTAGGTCATCATTTTAACCAATATAATACAAATTTTACAACATAAAAATTATACCGTTAGAAAATATATAATCTGAAATTTCTAGTGATATATATTTTGTAATATATATCTTATATTATATTAGTTAAAATGGCAACCTAGGGATACGCACAAGACTTATACACCGGAACGGAGGGAGTACATAAGATAATTTTCATACCAAATCCACGGCTGAATCCGTTTTAAAAAATTCATATCTAATTTATAAAAATTCCCATTTTCGAACTAAACACCCGGATATAATAGTACAAAATAGCTTTAAATATGGATTATCTATAAATTGATTAGGATTATATAATGATTTTTATCCAAATAATCCAATTTTTTAGGGAAAAGGCTAAGATAATATAGCACAAGTAGTAAGTCGCCGAGTCATCCGTTAATCATTGAACTCACTTACATAGTTATTGTACGTACAGATTACAAGATTATTTGGCTACTAGGCTACCGATGGCACCTTAGGTGATGTGTGTATATTATTATTCAGATGTTCATGTTATATTTATGTTACCATTGTTTATTCTATTTAGTTTTGGTTTTATATTTATTCAAACTACTTATGCATACATCTATCCAATTAGTTTTGTTTCTATTCCGAGTCCGCTCCATTTCCATTCAAATCCGAATCCACATCTAGCCATTATTTGCCCCGCTCTAAATTCGACAAAAATACAAGACAGAGGATATGAAAAAGACTAAATCCGATCCGATCCATTTACATCCCTACCTGGCACACACACATGGCGCCGAGGAACACGACCTTTTTTATTCATGATGCAAAATCCAGCAGTCGAACATGTGGACTTGAAAAGAAACACAAGGCCATATGCCTCGCGATAGTAACTCCGCCATGTAACCATTAACCCTATGACAAATGGTAAAAGCAAAAAAGAAAAGCTCCCAAAGCTAAATCTACAAGAAGGAAACAGTGTATGTGCCTCGATGCTGGCGAGTCCAACCATAGGTCACATCGCATGATTTTCATTTTCAAAGTTGAGCTTTAATCCAGCACCTTCGACAAGAACACCACACAGATGCGCTAGGTTTCGTTCAAACCGCCCCATGGAGCGACGTGTGCGTTTAAGTTCTGAATTCTGGAAACAAAAGAGAGCATCCACATGGAAAGAAGGTTTATATAAGTGGGGCCTGCGTGAAAGAGAGTGTAGAATATAGAGAATTTTAATTTCATATCCAAGTTTCTAAGTTCTGCTCAGTTTTGCCCCTGGTAAAAAAAAAAGTTTTGCCACTGGTCCGTCAAAATAGGCAAAAAAAAGCTCTAGCAAGGAAGGAACCGCACCTCCACGCTGTGCTCAGATCGTCCCTCGTATCGACATGAACACGCCGTCGCATGAGCTAAGGGAGTCAGGGAGCCACCTCCCGCTGGGAGGCTCTCGCAGTTAGGGTGCGCCCAGAAATTCTTGGAGTAGAGCCTCAACTCCCTGCCGGCTTCTCCACCTTCCTCCACTTCTTCCAAGCCCGTCTCCAAGCTACCCAGTCGCCGGTGCATAGAAATCCACCGCCCCTCCCCCTCCTCGGAACACCGCGACGCTGTGGAAGTACTCGTAGTCGGTAGCGCCTAGAGACGAGATCATGACAATAATGAGGCGGAATTATTCTTCCATTTCTGCCGGGGACGTGGGCACCATGGCCAGCAACTGTAACGCATTTTGTTGTGACGGACATTGTACCATTGTGTCTTATTTGGTCCGTTCGTATTGAGCCATGGATACAAAATAGGTTGTGTTCACCCCCTTAACCGTTTGAGTTGGGAGTAGGTCCAACGGCTTGACGCATTTAGGCAGTTGGCAACATCTTTCTCATTTTACTCTAGTTTTTATAATCAACCTAAATCATACAACAAAATGAATTGTTAAATGTAACAAATAAACATCACTATTTACAATAATTATTATAAATCTAAACAATATTACAACATAGTTCAATTTGACAACAAAGTTCAAATCAACAAAAAACAAATGAAAGCAAGTGAGATAATTACTCGGTGTTTCCTACCATTCCTGCCAATACCCACTGATGTTCGATCAAATTCTTCTGCACTTATCGTGAGTAGTGTAATCACGGATGTCTTGGTTCACATAGAGGAACTCCTCAAATGTAGATGTTCCTGGATGTCGGGCAACACCAACTCACCCTGAAATTCTCACTCTTAGTCTTGGAGGCCTTCATCGTGCTCATCCTCAACAATCATGTTGTGCATGATCACACAACCAGTCATCACCTATATGCTCCATGCCCTAATAGGGTGTCGAACAATAGCCCACCTATATTGGATCACACCAAATACACGCTCCACATCCTTCCTGCATGCCTCCTGTTGTTTGGCAAACCTTCCTTTTTTTTTCCTTTGTTGGTTCATGGATTGTCTTTAGAAAAGTAGACCACTCGGAATAGATGCCATCGGCAAGATAGTAGCACTTGTTGTATGAATGATCATTGATCTCATAGTGAACCACCGGAGCATTGCCCTTCGCAAGCCTACCAAAGACTGAAGATCGCTGGAGCACCTTGATGTCATTATGGGATTCGGAGATGCCAAAAAAAGAGTGTCAAATCTATAGATTTTTTGATTCCATGGCCTCAAGAATCACAGTGCATCCTTCAGCATGCCCGTTATACTGCCCTTGATGCAAAACGGCAGTTGTTCCACTCCAAATGCATGCAATCAATACTTTCGATCATCCCCGGAAACCCCCTTACCACACTGATCGATAAAAGTCAAGCATTATCTTCAACAGTGGACTCTCTAAGGTAGACAGTGCCAAACACCGTAATCACCGCTTTGCAGAAGTTATACGTGGAGTCATGGTAGGTGGTCTCGCTCATTCGCTAGTACCCATCGATCACTGATAACTCCATATGCAAGCATATGAATAGTTGCAGAACATTTTTTATAGGAAGTGAAGCCAAGCTTACCGGTGGCATCGGGCTTGGCTGTGAAATAGTCATTGTATGCCCTCACTCCGTTCAGTATCGTCATAAACAACTTTCTTGACATCCCGTAGCGGCACCGAAATGTTTGTTATGTTGGCTTGGTAGGATAGAATAGTCCCGGTAGATTTGGTACTGACCCTTTTCACGGTTGCACTTGACATTGGCCGTGCATCCCTTGATTGAGCCTCTATGAAGTGGCTTCGAAATGTGCTCATGTTGGAGCATTGGCACAACCATCATCGGCTCGGAATCATCATCTGACTCAGCCTCACCTAACGAGGACTCAATGACGTTCTTGTAGAACAATTGGATCGACTTGCTCAGATCCATCTATGAAAAACACAGTTATACGGTCATATATACGCCCGTAGGTATTATATACAATGGCTCAAATAGCCGTAGAAGATTAGGATCTCACCTTAAAGCTGGCCACGCAAATGGTCAAACAAGTTATGTGCGGAAGGCCGCCGGGTGACAGGACATGCCCATTCATTATCGGACATATTTAGACGGTGTCGAATGCGATCAGAATTCTCTTGCTTAATTCTCCTGAGAAAACGGAAAAGTTCTAATGGCAGATCGATTGCCAGAGAGGCCGGTTGATATTTCGGCCAGCCAGATGATTACGCAAGTCCCACGGTTCATCGGTCTGACGACTTGGATCGTACCTAACTTCCATGCTACGAGTCAATCGAGTAGCTTTGGAACTGGGCTCCCCCGTCGCCACCTTTTGCCAAAAAAGTTAGGCCGGCACAGTACATTCACGCATGCGGCATGCGGCATGCGGCATGCGTGCTCAGTGCGTCGCTGTGGATCTGGAGGGGTCAATCCGGTCTGGCTGCCTCGACTTTTGGTGCATCTATGCATGCATAGCTAGCCGGATCGACCCAGCTGAAACGTTAGCACGAACTGGCACGAGGAATCACCAGTATTGGGTGTGTCCGTGTGTGTGTGAGACAAGTGGAAGTTGACTTAAGGCGAAGCACATGTGCTCGTTATGCTGGTTTAGTAAAATCTTCAAGTAATAAACACGTCAACACGTAGTAGTGCAATAGGCGGACCTAACAGGATTCGCAAAAAAAATAGGCGGACCTAGCACTCACAAGATTTTATGCCAAATAGATGCATTAGAAAATGGAACTTGTCTATGCAAAATCTAGTGACAGAAAAAGTTCAAACCTCACAAAAATTCGATTATTTTAAAAAAAATTTAATCAGTTGGAGGATAATACACACATCGCATATTGAAAATTTTGTACTCCCTTCTGATAATTGTATGATTGATTGTATTAATCTAGGCTCAAGGGGCCGGTTTATATAGAGTACAAGACTTGGAGTGCAAGAATACAAAGAGATAGAGATAGAATACAACTCAAATAACAAAATATCTCTAATACCCCCCCCCCCCCCCCCCCGCGCAGTGGCAACGTCAGGGTCGAGGACGTTGAGACTGGAGTGAATATATCAGCAAACTGTGCACTCGTAGGAACATGGAGTACACGAACTTCACCGAGTGGCACCTTTTCTCGCACAAAGTGAATATCAATCTCAATGTGTTTAGTACGCCGATGTTGCACTGAATTGGAGGCCATGTAGACTGCAGAGATGTTGTCATAGTAGACAATGGGGCGATGAAGCTCGACGAGTAGTTGACGAAGCCAAACCGCTTCGGCAACGGCATGTGCAACAGAGCGATATTCAGCCTCAGCGGAGGACCTGGAGACCGTGACCTGCCTTTTTGAAGACCAAGAAACAACATTGCCACCTAAATAAACACAATAGCCGGAAGTGGATCTCCGAGTATCTGAACATGCTGCCCAGTCTGCATCAGAATAAACTGTCAAGCTTGTTGGAGAAGAAGAGTTAATTTGAAGACCGTGATCAAGTGTGCCTTTGAGATAATGAAGAATTCGTTTAACATGAGCCAGATGAGGAGTGCGAGGATCATGCATAAAAAGACAGGCTTGGTGAACAGAATAAGAAATATCTGGACGAGTGTGAGTGACATACTGAAGAGCACCAGTAAGGCTACGATAAAGACTGGGGTCAGGAACAGGATCACCAGAGGAAGACAATTTGGCACCTGTATCAGCGGGTGTACGACATGGCTGACAATCGCTCATGCCAGCACGAGAGAGTAAATCAAGAATATATTGGCGTTGGGAGAGAAAAGGAGAATTTGTGGAACGAGTGACATTAATGCCTAGAAAATGATGCAAAGGACCAAGATCAGTCATGGAAAATTCTGAAAGGTGGAAGAAGAAGCAGTAAGAATGATGTCATCAACATAGAGTAGAAGATATGCTGTGTGTTCAGTGGATTTGAAGATGAAAAGAGAGGTGTCGCTTTTAGAAGGAATAAATCCAATGGTTTGAATGAAAGTGGAAAAACGCTGAAACCAGGCACGAGGCGCCTGTTTGAGACCGTAGAGAGATTTGTGAAGAAGACAAACTAGGTCAGGAGAGGATGAATTCTCAAAACCAGAAGGTTGCTGACAATAGACTGTCTCATTTAGAGTACCATGGAGAAAAGCATTTTTGACATCAAGTTGATGAATAGGCCATGCGGAGGAGACGGCAAGACTGAGAACAACACGAATAGTGCTAGGCTTGCAAACAGGAAAAAAACCACGACAGACCCAACGAGCTTTGTAGCGTGCAAGAGTACCATCCGCATGAAATTTGTGGCGAAAAACCCACTTGCCAGAGACAACATTAACACCAGGTGGTTTGGAAACAAGAGACCACGTGTTATTTTGTTGAAGGGCATTAAACTCGTCGCGCATGGCGGAGAGCCAAAGAGGATCAAGAAGAGCACGCTTGTAGGAGGAGGGAATAGGTGAAATTGTGGCTGTGGTATGGAGATTGAGATGTTGTTTGGGAATGTGAAAGCCATGCTTATCACGAGTACACATCACGTGGTCATTTGTATGGGGCTGAATAGGAATGGCATTCGGAGGAGGTGGTGGTAGAGAAGGAGATGTATCTGGCGTGGAAGGAGGCGTGGGAGCTGCCGCGGTAGAAGAAGGTGGCGTAACAGGCGACGTGGCAGGTGTCTCAGCAGGTGTCGTGGTAGAAGAAGTTGGCGCGGCAGCCGGGGACGCGGCGGGTGTCGCGGCAGAGAAAGTATCTGCCGCGGCAGAGGGCGGAGGCGCGGCAGGAGTATTTCCTGCCGCGGCAGATATGGCGGCAGGTAGGATGGCGGGTGGAGGAGAGAGTTTTGGTGGAGAGGTTGCGGGTTCGGAGGGAGATGTGACAGCTGCATAGGGAAAGGTGGTTTCATCAAACGTGACATGCCGAGAGACAAAAACACGGCCAGAGAAGGGATCAAAGCAACGATAGCCTTTGTGATCATCGGAGAGACCAAGATGAACACAGGGTAGAGAGCGAGGAGCTAGTTTGTGGGGAAAAGTGGCAGCGGTATTGGGAAAACAAAGACAACCAAAGACACGTAAAGCAAGATAGTCAGGATGAGAAAGAAAAAGGGATTGAAATGGTGAATATAGAGGACATGTTTTTGTAGGCCGAACATTGAGAAGAAGAGTAGCAGTGCGAAGAGCTTCAACCCAAAAAC
The DNA here is from genome assembly GCA_007115705.1 of Dactylis glomerata. NCBI lineage: Eukaryota > Viridiplantae > Streptophyta > Magnoliopsida > Poales > Poaceae > Dactylis > Dactylis glomerata. Next base: position 1,400,144 of record QXEO01000659.1, read on the forward strand.
GCAACGGAAGAGAAGCTTGGAGAAGCAGTGTGCGGAGAATGTCATTGATTGATCGCAGGGAACGTTCGGCCTTGCCATTTTGAGAAGAGGTGTAAGGACAGGAAAAACGTAGGAGAATACCATGGTTGAGGAAAAAGGTGCGGTTGGCTATATTGTCAAATTCTTTTCCGTTGTCACATTGTATAAATCGAATGGGCAAACAAAAGTGAGTTTGGACATATTGATGAAAATTAAGAAATATGTTGTGCACTTCGGATTTAGCATGGAGAGGAAACATCCAAACATAGTGAGAGTAATCATCCAAGATAACAAGATAATATTTGTAGCCCGAAACACTAGGAATTGGAGATGTCCATAAATCACAATGTAAGAGTTCAAACGGAAAAGTACTAAAGGTAGAGGATGTGCCAAAAGGCAATCTAACATGTTTGCCGCATTGACAGGCATTACAGAGAGAAGAATCATGAGGCATACTAGAGCTAGGTATATCAAAATCTCGAAGAAGCGACGACAATGTAGTTTTATTGGGGTGACCAAGCCAGCGATGCCATAGATGAACGGAGGCGATCATGGCGTGTGGAGTGTAAGCGCCGGCGCCAGGAAGTGGATAGAGATCACTGGTGCTATTGTAGCAAGCGAGAACCTCCTCCGTTTTCAGATCCTTCACAGATAAACCAAAGGGGTCAAAGGCCAAAATAACTTGGTTATCGGTAGTGAATCAACGAACAGAAATAAGATTTTTGATTAAAGAAGGAACAACAAGAATATTGCGAAGCAGAAAATTTGAATTGGGTATGGTAGAATGACCGGTGCAAGTGACAGGAACAGTGGAACCATCGCCAATGGTGATAGAGGAATACGGAGAGGGAAAACAAGCTGACAGAAAATTCATATTTGAAGACATGTGAGAAGATGCACCATAATCAAAAATCCAATCCGTACCTTCATTGTTTAGGGTGAAGTTGTTCATGGCATTGATGAAGGCGGCCTGATCCCAGGTTGGCTGAGTCGGAGCAGTGGATGGCCCGGGCGCGGAAGGTGATGGCAGCGAGTACATCTGCGGTGGCCCGTAGACGTAGGGCGACGGAGTGAGAGAGCCAGTCGCGTAGGGAGCCATCATGTTGAAGTAGCCTGGCGAAGGTGCGGGCGCTGCTGGGGGTGGTGTCGGTGTCGCAATGTAGACGTGAGCCGGTGGACGTGGTCCAAGCAGTCCGGGAGAGCCTGTGGCGAGGCGTAGGCCGGGACTCCAGTGTCCCGAGTACGCAGGAGGAGCACCTTACGGAGAGGGAGCTGTCCAGGGCATTGGCCATGCCTGAACAAGGCCCGTCCAGGGGTCATGAGGCGGGTGCCATGCAGGAGTCGAGGAAGCCACCGACGGTGCTGATGGAGTCGGAGCCGGAGGTCGAGGCGGCGTTGTAGACGTAGGCGGCCGGTAGACAGGGTTTTTGCCCTTGTAGTTAGGGCTAAGGCGCCAACCAGTAGGAGCCGAGGGCGCAGCAGGTGGGGCGCTCGGAGGAGGTGGTGGCGCCGGTGCCCTGGTAGCTGTGAACACCAGAGGAGGACGAGTAACTTTGCACGCCTGATTCTGAGCCTCAAGCTGGAGAATAGACCGGACGTCGGCGAAGGACGGATAGGGCCGCATCAAGGGGATGAACGCGACCTGTTTCTCGAACTGCTCATGAAGACCGACAAGCAAGGCGTTGATGAGGGCCCGATCGGAGACAGTATCGCCGAGCTCCCGAAGTTCATCGCCGATCACCTTGATGCGTTGGCAGAAGACGGTGACCGGGGAGTCGCCTTGAGCGGTGGTGCGTAGCTCGATGTGAAGCACGTTGATACGCGCATCGAAGTTGTCCTGAAACAGCTGCTGGAGAGAATTCCAGAGTTCGGCGGCGGTGGCATCATCATTGGAGACGAGGTTGAAGAGCTCGGTAGAAATCCGAGTGTAAATCCACTGGATGATCGTGAGATCGTCCTTGACCCAGCGAGGATCAGAGAGCTGCGGGATTGATGATGGGTGGATGTGGTGGCGGAGGCCGCAGCGACCGAGGTGAACATGGAAGAGATGCCGCCAATGGTAGAAGTTGTGGGCGGCGAGATCTAATGTGATTGGCACAAAAGGTGAGACGTCGGTTATGGTGTCGGCGAGAGAGAGGGGCTAGGGTTGGGAGATTGAAGAAGAAGGGGTAGGGTTTGATAGAGTGAGAGAGGTGGAGGTGGAGGTGGGGGCGTCGGCGGCATGGGCCTCGGCCGGGGTCCAGAGAGGACCCGGCGGCGGCGGCGGTGGTTTGGGCGGCGCCATCTAGGTGCGGAAAACCTAGGCCTCTGATACCATGATAATTGTATGATTGATTGTATTAATCTAGGCTCAAGGGGCCGGTTTATATAGAGTACAAGACTTGGAGTGCAAGAATACAAAGAGATAGAGATAGAATACAACTCAAATAACAAAATATCTCTAATACCTTCGACCACTAATACCTGTCTTTGACTTGATGTATCTAGATACTAAAACATGTCTAGATACATCATATTAGAGACATGTATTAGTGGTCAGAGGGAGTACAAAACTTCATATTGAAAGAGCTAGCGAGAGACAATCTTATACACTGGAGGATAATACCCACATCGCATAATTGTATGTATTGAAATATGGTAGTAGAATGCACATCAGTTTATTATTATCACTACCGCACGCAGTCAAGGTGCCGACGGCAATCGGTACAACTAAAAAAGCCGTCGGTATAGGATGTGCCAATGGTGGCCATCGGCACCTAGCCGTCGGCCTAGGCGGGAGTCGGCACCGCCAAAAAAACCGTCAGCATAATATGTCGTCGGCACAGACGGCTAGGACGAAGGCTAGACCATCGGCATAGGTAAGCACATTTTTCATTTTATTTTTTCAGTTTTTTCATAATAAAATAAAATATTTGAATCGTTTGACCAGCGAATCACACTAGGACAACTTTATCTCTAAGCATATTTAATTTTAGCTCAAATCTCTTACTCCTAGTCAAACTTTCTGGTCGGTCATCCATCTTCGGACTACTCTGGCCCTAGCACACTTAACTTCTTTGTTCCTCCTATTGAGGATCCGAGAAAGAAGTTATACCTTATTAATAATAGTATCATATTAATCCAATTAACCCTTGGGCATGATGTCACATGCCTTGATGGTTTGAATTCCGAAAAATTATTTAAGTAACAAAAATGAATAAATAATAATAATCATAAATTCAAATAATAGTAAAATAAATAAATAATAGACCACCTAAAATATGCATATCAGCTGTCATTTCATTGCAGAAACCTTCGGAGGTATATTTTGAATTTTGCACAAGCTCATGCTGATTTTGTTGGAACCGGGGTGGGTTTTTACTTTAGCGGTAATAAGACAACCTCCTGATTTTTTGCAAAAATCATTTTTGGATCCACAACACGCCATTTCTTCACTAAACTTCAATGTTAAGGCGGGACTCTGCACCGCCTGACCGCTAGCGGGAGTTTTTGTGTGTCGTTATTTCACGCGGGTCTCGATTCAGACGTAACTAATTGAAAAAAATTGAAAAAAATGCGAGACCTTCGTGTGACATCATTTTATGTCACCTAGATGGGGGAAAATTTTCAAAACTAGAGAAAATAATTTTACCAGAAAGTCCCTTCACAGAAATGACCTACAATGTTTGAGGTTGCATGACCATGGTTGTCAGTATCCCGATACGTATCGTAGTATCTTACGATTTTACGATACCACCAAAGCCAACCGATGCGTATCGTGATGGTATCTTAATCTGGTAGTATCTTACTCGTATCCCGATACGTATTGTGGTATCTTTACACTACTAGAAAACAAAGTATTAACAACAAAGGACGCACAAAATTTTGGTCGTTAAAAATAAAGGAGGCTCCTCGTGGCATCTAGATCCCGACGCTGAATGCTTTAGCAACAACAAAAATTGGTCGTCGTTAATCTAGCACATATGTGGTCGTTAACCAAGCGCACTTGTTTGATCTTATCTCTACATGTAACCTCTAACAAACCTTATCACTTCTCCATGATTTCCCCTCTTTAAACACCGAGTTTGCTTTAGCCCCAACTAAATCTGTTCCTATCATTGTGTTAGTCATCCGTCATCACAGCCAACGCTATGAGCACGGCGGCACAATGGGGAAGGTGGTCTGCCGATTGCCGCTCTAGGACCAGGGCCGCCAGGAGGCCAAGGCGGACGTTCGAGACCTCATGCCCGTCAGGATCGACAACCCGATGCTGCGCCCCGTGGTTGCGACGGTGTCAGCACTCGAACGGGTGGCACGGCTGGGGACGGTCCGGTGGTACGCGCTTGGGGTTTAGTCCCACCTCGCTAGTTGACGGAGGCTCACACCAGCTTATATAGCTGGGCAAACCTCTCCCTTCAGTCCGGGCTTTTGGGATGAGAGAGGCCTTGGGCCTCTGAATACGCTGGTTGAGTGTGGGCTGGCCTTTGGGACGCTAACATCTGGTATCAGAGCCAGCGTGCACACCGCTATTAGGTGTGTGGCGATCTGCATCGCTCCTGTTTAGGAGGATGGGATGTCAGCACTCGAACGGGTGGCACGGCTGGGGACGGTCCGGTGGTACGCGCCTGGGGTTTAGTCCCACCTCGCTAGTTGACGGAGGCTGACACCAGCTTATATAGCTGGGCAAACCTCTCCCTTCAGTCCGGGCTTTTGGGATGAGAGAGGCCTTGGGCCTCCGAATACGCTGGTTGAGTGTGGGCTGGCCTTTGGGACGCTAACAGACGGTGATGCGGAAGGCGCGGCGGAGGCAAGGTGCGATTATATTGCGATGCGGCCTACGAGCTTGGCGGCGAGGAGTTCCGCCTGGGCCCATCTCCATAGTTGCACAGCCTCTACGTTAGAGATTTTCCAATACAGGTCTTTTTTTTCATCCTCATCATGGTGAATCTTCCACATCATCTGGATAGTTTTCCTGGATAAACTATTACTCTATTTTTTTCTAATATTAGTGATCGGTGACAGGGGTGAAGCTCCCAGTAGGGCAGCCACCCTACCTTGATTTTTCACGAATACATTAAGATGCATATGTTTTTTTTGAACATTTTAAGTGGTTATACGTCAAAAACGGACTTCATATGACAAAGTTATGCCTCTTTTAGTAAATACTATGCAAAATCGACTTTGAAATGAAAACATGACCTAGATAGAGTCGTTGGAGGAGGGGTAATCGCCTGGAGTTGTCTAATGGATAATAAGTGAGAGGCGAGATGACAGCCTGTAGGAGAAAGGTGGATATTGATAGGACATGAGAGAGGAAGCGGCCCATCAACCAACAGCTCCTTAGAATCAGTAAATTAGAAGATTCTCTACTCATAAGAGAATAAGGTGCAACGTTTATAGATACATTTCTCCTAAAATCTTATATTGGAATAGTGTCTCACAATTGTTGTTGAACATACGATACTCTATGTGGTACATGTATTAGTTAGTCTCGGTTTTCTGTAAACATACATGAGTACAACTCCTCCTTGTAATCGCTAAGGCTCCGCAAAGAGCTCCTATACATACGAGACAACACGATCGCTTGGAATATCCAAGTAGACCTAAAATCGTGTCTTCTCACACTTTTTAGTTTTCATATCATTTTTAAGTTCGCCCTACCTCAAATTTTTTCCGTCCTTCGCGATCGGTGATACCGGAAAAGCCAACAGCAGGTCCAGCAGCCGTGGTGCGCTCGCCGATTCCAAGTTTCCAATCCTCTACTGCTTCTTCGTTATAGCGGAGGAAGTGCAACACTAATCTTAGATTCTTAGCCAATGTAACGTTTGATGCATCTAGCTTTATTTCAAGTAGTATTAGCCACTGGTATGGTAGATCTTTAACCCGGCATGATCAGGTAAGCTTTTCTAGTTTTTTGTATGTCTATGATATTATACTCTTTGCCCTTATATTATATGTACTGACTTATAAAAATCATTCATATATGTTTTTGTAGGAGTGATGTCCACCGTATATATATACAGAAGCATGAGGAGGCATTATAGTCGCTGATGGAAAATGATGCACCGTTCAGATATCAATACTTCAGAAGGGTGTCTCTCGACTGTAGTTTAATAAAATTTTCATTTTTAGCTGTTTTGATTCCTTATAGAGATAAAAGAAAAGATAGTTTGATTCATTTATGTCGAATGGTATCTGAATACCAGAATTATGTAAGGAGATTATCTTTTTTTTTTGAGATAAATGTAAGGAGATTATCTAAATCTGTATGATTTCATTTAATAAAAGGAGGTGTGTTGTTTCTTAATTACTTACTCTACTTGCTGATCTTGAAATGTAAGTGGCTGGGAGGTAGTTAAATGAAATTGTGTGGTCGTTAAAGATACTTGGGTGACCAACCGACTATTATTCGCGACAACGGAAGTTGTCGTTAAAATTAGAATTGTGGTCGTTGTTGTTTCAGAATTAGCGACAACAAAATGTCTGGTCGTTAGAAAAATAACGACCAAATCTTTGTTGTGGTCGTTAAACTTTTAACGACGGAGCCTATAACGACAACTAACGACCACCACATTTTGGTCGTTAATAAATTTTAACGACCAAAATCTGACTTTTAACGACCATATATTTTGTCGTTAAAAACATTTTCTCTAGTAGTGTTAGTATCTCGATACAAAGACGATACCATACGATCCCACACCTATGTTAAAAATAAACACAATACGACATGGAAAGCTCAGAATTAAAGGTGGTTTTGTAGTATTAAGGCTAATTAAATACCTAAACAATACAATAAATCCATTAGTTTGGTTGAGATTGGAATAAAAAGGAGTTTGTTCAATTGAGAAAACAGTCAACTAGCCAGTTGTGTGTATTAGTTTTCAAGCATATGATTCATAAATAGTTATGTTTGTATTATTTGGATGAGTTGGCCCATATTTATATTATATTGCATCGTTTGCATGATTAGCCTGTAAAGACATAGAATATGCTTAAAATTCAAATTAAAAATAAAATTTATCTACATTTTAGGTATATTATTAATATATAAATATATTTTATTAAAAATAAAATCCCTTAGTATGATGATGCTATGATACGATTCTATGATATGATACTGCTGATAATAAAATGATACTACCTAGTATCCCGATACTGAAAACCTTGTGCATGACTTTTAGTCAAATGATTTAGGTTCTGCCCTGATCATGGCATAGTTTTTCGAAACGAGGCCATATCGGACACACATGTGGCCCTTGGTATGGCGAGGAATGCCACGGATGCCAATTTTTGTTTCGTCTCACGAAAAGTGCTTTTTCCATTTTCAAAGTGCCAAAACCGGGTTTTTTTGTGAAGCGACTACCAAAACGCGAAATCGAAAGCTGGGCACAACACCCCACATAAATAATAGACCACATAGGATACGCATATCAGCTCTCATTTTATTGCAGAAATCTTCTAAGGTATATTTTAAATTTTTTGCAAGCTCCTGCCGACTTCGCTGGAACCGGGTGGGTTTGCACTTTAGCGGCAATAAGACAAGCTTCTGAGTTTTTGCAAAAATCATTTTGGATCCGCAACACACTATTTTCTTCACTAAACTTTCCGTTAAGGCGGGACTCCGCACCGCCTAGCCGCGAGCGTGGGTTTTCATGCGTCGTCATTTCACGCGGGTTCCGAATCGGATGTAACTAATTAAAAAATTGAAAAAATGCGACACATTCGCATGGCATCATTTTATGCCACCTAGATGCAGGAAAAAATTGAAACCTTGAGAAAAGCAGTTTAACAGAAAGACCCTTCACATAAATGACCTACCACGTTTGAGGTAGCATGACTTTTAGGTCAAATGGGCTAGGTTCAGCCTGATCATGGCATAGTTTGTCAGAACAAGGCCATATCGAACACGCGTGTGGTCCTTGGGATAGTGGGGAATACCACGGAAGTCGATTTTTGTTTTGTCCCATGAAAAGTGCCATTTCTATTTTTGAAGTGCTGAAATCAGGTTTTTTTTGTGAAGCGGCTATCGAAACGCGAAATCGAAAGTTGGACACAACACCCCACATAAATAATAGACCACCTGAGATACACATATCGGCTAGACTTATGCCGACGGCGGCCGTCGGCACAACTCTGCCTATGCCGACGACAATCATGTGTTGACGGCGATCTTGCTTGCCTGCCTTATCCTCGTGTTATGCCGACAACCCCGAAAAATTGTCATCGGCGCAGTTGCTGGCCGTCGGCCCCTTGTTTCTTTCCTGTAGTGTATTGACGAAAAGTGCCAGCGATGCTTTTTTAGTACCAAGTGCAGAACATACACACATTTGCAACTATTATGGAATCCAAGGTAGCTTCTAAGGCACATTTTACCACGAAGAAACAATAAAGAATCATGTCAACCGTTAAGTTTATACTCTACAATTTTCAGTAGACATATACGAGAGATATCTTTTGAGATATTTGTTAGATCGTGCACTTTAGAGATCTTTAATTACCATGGATATGCATACACCATATAGTTTATCCACTTATTAAATTAACTCAAAAGAAACATTTATCATAGAATAAAATTCAATTTTAGAACAATACAAGTTAATTTGAGAATATCCATTACAACAGTAAAATAAAGAACATTACACCTAGCATTTAGCATTATTTTGTGTTGCTAATATGCAAATAAATAATAAAATTTGTACTAGTTAACAATGTAACATGCAAATATAATTTTTACAAAGTATAAAAGTATAGCATAAATTATAATTATTCTTGTTTGCCATGGGTCCAATTTTTTCTTTGACCGGCACTAGGTAGCAGCACTAGCGCCTACAAGCGAAGAGTACCACTTTGTCGAGCACCATGACTATGACATCGAGAACCCACCTTCAAATTGGACTAAACTACACTTGTTAAACCCCCCAGGTGCGACAATCCTCTTCGAAGAATAAATTATCGCTAGATAATATTTACCAAAATATTGCTAGGACTACTTTTTATATATTCTTAATTTTTCTATTTTTGAGTATATTCGTAAGTTTTCATTGGGTTTACGTTTCAGTAATATTCGCATATCTTCCAATAAGATTCTAAAATTTTATCATGTTTTTATACCTTTTCTTCTATATTTTTATGTTTTATCTTGGTTTTTTTATGTTTAATGTGGTGTTGAGTGGACTGGCACATGAAGAAAAATGTCGTCTCATCATGGTCATGATCGAATTTAGCAGAGAAAAGAAGGATGAAGTCTAGAGTCTAGATGCTTTTTTGTAAGAGTATCAAGAAGAAACACTTGAAGTTTAATAAAGATATAGACGACCATGAGATAACCAGATTCGCTTTTTGACAAAAAAAAAATCAAGTCTGGTTTGCACGGACATACTATAGTGTATTTGCCATTATCCTAGCACACAGCCCAAATGGTATTAACAATTTAGAAATCAAATGATTCATATTGAAGCCGGGGGGCAATTAGAAAGTCCAATGACATGTAAAATGTACTTCTAGATCTCCTTCCTTTTTATCTGGTGCATATTGAACAGTTTATCTTCTCCATGTCTCATGGCCTCGCAACAAAAAGTTGATTTTTCTTGAAAACAGCTTTGTGAGCACGTAGGATATGGAAATATACACCTAACTTTTTTAATAAGATTTTTAAAATACGATTAAAATGCATTTTAGATAACCGGACAGGCAAAATGCCGCTCTCGATTTTCCCGTTTTCGTCGAGCGATGTTGGCGTATTCATAGGTCTACGTTTGTTCCTGAGCCGTGACAGACGACTCCCTCCCCGTACCTTGCATGAAATCCTCTTCTTGCACTTTCAGGAGCGGAGATGAGCAATCATCCGTCAATCCATCGCTATCCTAATAAGCTCCTACTTAATTAGCACAACTTGCCCTGTAGTACGCCTACGTCTTGACGGCTCTGAAGAACCATGAATCTCTGCTCCAAGTTTTTTAAATGCTCCTGAATCTGCAGCTGAAACAACTCCTGAACCTGCCCCAAGCAGTCAAGCACCACGGCTAGCTCAATCAATGCGCTGCAGGTACTGTATTATTCTGGTCTGTCCGTGCTTAATTCTCCGTTCAAATTAGCACCACCGAGGAACACGATCGTCGCGATGCTACGAGCTCTCCCTGTGGAGCGGATCCGAGAGTGAGCTTTTGTGTCGGCGGCAGGGTGTGCAGTGTGCTGTGGAGTGTGGACCAAAACCGATGCATTGCCATATGCATTTCCGGAATTTTTGACATATGAGACCACCTGCACCAATGAAATGGCAAAAAGGACCATCTCTGAAAAATTTTGTCAAAAAACACCACCTGCGAATGGCGGCACCCTTGCCCAGGCGACACGTGGCACGTGCCGCCTGGGCCAATGCCGGCACCACCCTGCCGCCTTTGCCAAACCCGGCATGTTGCCGTGCCAACGTCGCCGACCAACGCCGTCACCCGCAGTGGGCCCTGCCGCCAATGGGAAATCCGGCATGTCCACGTGGCGACATGCCGGCAACGGTGGTGGCGGCACCCTGGCAGCGTGCCTGCCAGCCGACAGCATCTCCCGCCCTTGCACTGATTTTTAGGTAGACTGTGTAATATTCGATGTGTTGAGCTAATGTCTCGCATGCGCTGATAAAAATGATGCTTTAGAATACTGTTTGATACAGAAAAAGACCACCGTTCACTGTGTCGTAGCAGTAACTAGACCACCGACGACACTAATCGCAGGCTATATAAGCAAGGTATTCGTCATTCATTCGATCAGTCATCTGCACTGCTATCTTTGCTGTGTCATTCAAATTAGTTGCTATGAGTTTGCCTTGCTCCGACCAGGGCCTAAGGCCCAAAAAAATGAAGTACGCAAGTTTACCGGAGGGAATGGAAGCCGCACGATGCTGGTGCGGCGACATAGCGAAGGTTAGGGAGTCGACGGATTTTTCGGACAGGATGGGCATGAAATTTTTCATGTGTGCCAATCATGCGCATGATCCTCTGAAGTCTTCATTGCTATTTTACCGAGCTCCTGTAAGATTTAAGTTTCACGAGATGACATATTTGCGCGTGTTTTATTTAGATGATTAGTAACATTAATTTTGTTGCAGTCGCCGCCGCCGCTCTGCCAATGGTATCATTGGATCGACACGGAGCAGCCGGCTTGGGCGTTGCGTGAGATTGAAGAAAGGCAGCGTAGGGCTTGGGAACGCTTCCAGGAGGAGGAGCGACAAGAGGAGGAGGCTGCCCAGAGGAAAGCGGCGCAAGAAGCTTACAATGAGGAGAAGCGCCAGAGAATCGCAGAAGGTAAACGCCGTAGGGAGGCGGAGGAAGAGCGACGCAAGCAGATTCGTGAGACGGAGAGGGAGAGAAAGAAGGAAAGGGCTGCACAGGCAGAAGCAGCAGAAAAGCGTGGTGATACCACAGGAAAATGGCCACGGTGGACTCAGGACTAAAATGCGTTGTTGCTTATTGTACCAGTTTGTATCTTAATTTCTGTTGTATTTTTATTTCCGCATGCAGATGTATCTTACTTTAAAATGTTGTTTTTATTCATCACCTATCATGTTATGTGTTATTGCCTGCAATTTTAATTAAAGCTGGTACAAAGATTCCCGCGCATTTTTTCCGCCATTTTTTCCCGCTCTTTTATCCCGCCATTTATCCCGCTCTTTTATCCCGCCATTTTTTCCCGCTCTTTTATCCCGCCATTTTTTCCCGCTCTTTTTTCCCGCCATTTTTTCCCGCTCTTTTTTCCCGCCATTTTTTCCCGCTCTTTTTTCCTGCCATTTTTTCCCGCTTTTTTTTCCCGCCATATTTTCCCGCCATTTGCAGGTTTCGCTGGGCTATAAAACCCCGCTCTCACCCATGGGTTTGTTGCATCAGTATAGCCTCCAACCATGTCGGATGTTCTTCCTTTCTTTGATCCCTCTAACCGTGATTTCCACGCAGAGATGACCCATTGTATCCCGAGTCGTACCGGAACATTTTGTGAGATTAGAGGTATGTCTTTCCAGGAGGTAATTATTGAAGATAGCCACGTAGCTGAGATAGGTGTATGGTTACCGAGGATGCAGCTCCCACAGAGGAGCATAGAAGAGGTACGCCAAGAACTATTAAGGCAGCAAGCAAGGTGGAATAGAGTGGTTGAGCTCAAAAATATTGAGGCAGGTCTTGGTTTTCAAAGTTGGATCAATACTGATTCAACTGAAATCACGATGCTGCCAAAAACATACGCATTGCACATGGTCCATGTCGTTCCTATGACGTCGAGATGGTCGGCGTCCCTTATCAGTTCTAAGCATCGCCGGATTTGGAACATATATGATATTACTTCGCTTGCACACATCCCTGTAGTGTTCATCTATGCCCCAGGCCCAGAATTCACCATTCCAGGTGTTAAGAAGACTGAATGTGCTGAAATAAGGAGATATGTAATGCTCCACGCTGATCTTCTGTTCGGCAGCCGCCCTGAGGACATGACTACATGGATAGCCTAGCAGCTTGGGCTTGTTGCAGGTGCACTCACATGAGTTAGGGCCAAGAGTAATAGCATGCTTTCGTGCTCCCCTGTGGTGGCCGTGAACATACTTCGCTCGAACATTGATCAACTATTTATTCCTAAGGGCGTCGACAAGACTACACCCATGACTCCTGGATTTTTCTGCTTTCTCATCCAGATACCTCTGCATTTTTTCACACCATGGCTTGTTCATGCCGACTAGTGCATTGGCAACATGTACTCTGTCTGCAAAGTATGATAGAGTACGGTTCCAAGTTTCAGTAATGAGGGCTGTAAGAGGGAGGGCTCGCACCCCTTTGAGGACGCCATTATAGACCTCTGACATATTGCTGGTCATTATGCCGTACCGAGCCCCTGAGTCATGAGCGAGTGCCCACTTGTATAAGTTGGGGCAATTCTCTGTTATCCACTGTGTCAGATTGACAGGTGGTGTTCGACCCCTCCGGCCTTCTCGAGATGGCAAGGCAGCACACTCGATTTCTCCATTGATTCCCGTCCAAATTGCATTCATCTTCGACTCGTTGTTCTGCATGCACATCCTCTTGAAAAGCTTGAACCAATCCTTGTTCTTGAACTTTGTGTAGAAATTTGCTGCTAGGTGCCGCATGCACCACCGTGTCTCCAAATCAGGCCACCCCCATTCAGGGTCCGTAACCTGCTTGATTGTGTTCAGCGCATTTAGCAGACCCGCGTTGCGATCAGAGATGATGCATACATCGGGACGCTGCTTCACGACTCCATTCTTCAAACGGCTTAGAAACCACAACCAGCTGTCCTTGTTCTCACCCTCCACCAAACTATATGCAATAGGAAGAAGCTGGTTATTTGCGTCTGCTGCAATTGCCACCATGAGTGTACCCTTGTACTTTCCAGTCAGAAATGTACCATCAACTGATAACACCGGGCGACAATGATGGAATGCCTGTATAGTCTGGGGGAATGCCCAGAATACACGGTCAAGGATTCTTTTGTTCTCCTCCCGAGGGTGCGGCCGATATTTCAAGAACACTTGAGTCCCCTTGTTAGTTACACATATCTAATTAAGCAATCTAGGGGTGTAGTTATAGGCATCCTCATATGTGCCATACAACCTCTCAAAAATGTCCTCCTTGGCACGCCGAGCCTTGCCGTAGCTGACTTTGTAGCCAATTCGGTCTTCTGCTGCTTTTTGCAGCTTCTTAATACCCATATTAATATCTTCTTCCACTGCCACTGACATTATATGTGACACGTACTTCGCGGTCACATTGCAATGATCTAGAAGAGTTCTAACCTGCTCGCAGCTATGGGGTACAATTTTTGTGATCACCCATGGCTGACATACACCACGCCTCTGACGAGCGATCACTCTACCCTGGCAACCCTCGGCCAAGAAAAGGCAGACGACTTTCAGCTCAGTCTTATCAGACTGTTTAACTATGTGCTGCCGAGATATGGACAACGCATATCTTTTTATTGCCTGGTCAGCAGAGTCCTTGTCAGGAAAACTATGCCCAACCTCCAGACTAGCCTCACCGAGGCCCGCAACAGAGTGATATTCGTTGCGGATGGTCATAGTCTGCAAGAAGTCTTCGGGCATTGGTCCCGCAACTGCCCTCTGAGATGGACCAACACCTTCCTCCTCTGACGATGACGACCCAGAAGAATGATCATCATCGTCATCATCTAGGGCCTCCGGTAATCCCTCCATACGTTCACTTATGTCAACGACCGCAGACCAATAGCCTGGGTCGGGCACAAGCTCAAGTTCCATCGGCTCCGATCGGCCGCTGCTGGGGCCGCCTGTGATGGCTAGCTGCGCCTCTGGAGCGCCGCTACTGCATCCAGGCTCATCACTAGGAGAGACAAACTGCACATACACCATCGGCCTTTGAAACATAGCGGCGCCTGGCGTGATTGCAAACCTCATGTATGTCCTCCATGAGTTATTTCCTTTCACCTCCCGCAGACCCCAACGGGGAGCTGTCCCATCATCCCCTCCCACACATATGACGGCCTCAACGGTCATCTTCTTCCCCCACATCTCAGGACCAAACTGCACCCGGATGCATTTCCTCACTTCCGCAAAATCTAGGTTCTCCATGTCTCTCACTACAACATTTATAGACTCGCACTGAGACACATCTAGCCCAGAAATTCCGTCGCGTACCACATCACCATAAAACCCTAATAAATTTTCCATCATACCTACCCCACAAATTTAAAATGGACATTAGTAACATGGAAGCTACATTTTATATTTATGTACAAATTTAAATATTCTCCTAAATGAGCTGACGTAATTTATATTTTGCGTATAATTAATTATTCTTTCTGCATGCAATCACTAACAGAATTTAATTTACTGTTCTAACAACGTAACTACATGGGATACAGTACAATAAAATAAATACTTAACACTTTTTACTAGATAAAGTATGCGATCGAATATTATTCATAGAATTAATTATTCTTTCATGCATGCAATCACTAACGGAATTATCTTACTTCACTTTATTGTTCTACCAATGTAAGTACATGACATACACTACAACAAAATAAATACTTAACATTTCTGAAGAGATAAATTTTATACCTCAACTTCAAGAACGCGGTCCGCAACTATTGATGCCACCGAATATTTTCAATAACCAATATTTAACTAACATTCGAAGAAAATTTCACCTGAAATATATATGCAACCGAATTATTAACAAATCATACTTATACTACAAGACTGAACAAATATATGACATGAGGTTTTTACCGTTACTTCAATGACTATTGGTACACTTCAAATTCTGCGGCACACAATTTCCAAGTATTACCAGCGATATCGTATTCATACTACAATCCACCTACCACATAAAATCATTGGTTTCGTTAGAATGAATGCAAAAATAATCGATGCTTCATTAGCAAGTTCGAAATCATGCAACTATAATATTATCATTATCACTCTCCATGCTAATAATATGTTCAATGACTAAATTTTTAACTACCATGCAATAATATAAGTAATCATTTGAAGATATTACCTTCATACAAGAAGCTCCTCTACTTCTTCGTGTCTGGATCTTCCTTTAATATCCAATTTTGCCACCTTAATACCACCTACTTGTGCTAAACTTGAACAAAGCACGGCTCATTACAGAGGAGATAGAAGGAGATGGACTACGAGAGATAGCAGGAGATGGAGAGAAGCTCAGCTCATTAGAGAGGAGAGAGCAGGTGAGTGAATAAGTGAAGGAGCAGGCGTGCTGCATGTGTGAGGGTGCTACCCTTTAAAAGGAGAGCTCATCAGCTCACATCGCATCCTGTCTCGTGATAATTGGAGTCTATTTACTATACAAAACAGTGTTTCAAAGCATCAAATATACAGGTCAAAACACCACAGATTGCATATCACATGCAAAAAGCTTCACAGGCGGGAATCCTAGCATTCGAATCATGCAACATTGAAAATTCATTGCTTGCTTTCCACCTAGTAATCAGCGCCGTTATCTTCGGAACTTGGGCCGGTCGGCTTTGGCAGGGTGCCGGCACCACCGATGGCGGCAGGCGCCACATCAGCTTGCCGGCAATGATGGAGGCGGCAGGGCCCACTCACACAAGCGGCGACGGACGGCGTCACGAGCCAGGCCACATGCCGGCGACGCTGGTGGCGGCACCGCCATGCCGGCGTCGGCCCAGGCGGCACGTGCCACGTGTCGCCTGGCCAGACGTGCCGCCACGCATAGGGGGTTTTTTTTGACAAATTTTTTGACGGGTGGTCTTTTCTAGCATTTCAGTCGCGCAGGTGGTCTTATGTGTCAAAAATTCCGCATTTCCGTTGGATACTCGTATGTCGCAGGGGCCACGAGCGCGACCGCACGCGCCCGTTGTGACGTGGACGGATTCTTCCTTTCGTCTCCATGCTCTTTGTTTCAGCTACGTACTGGAGTACTCCGCAGCATCGACTGTTTTTCATTCAGTGATCAGCAGTCCAACTTCACTGGTTTCAAGCTAGTGATGTTTTGGCTGACGTAATGACCATGTTGGTGTGTGTGTGGTTAATTTGGAATAGAAAACAATGTGTATACATAAACTTGTACGTCCTCCGATCATAAAAATAAATTAGTACTACTAACTTATCTGGATGGCCCTGACCAAGGGATCAGGAGATGACACACCTGTCTTCTAGATGGCCCATCGGCAAAAGCTTTCGACATGCCATGAATGTGGCTCTCATGCACAGCGCTGCAGCTGCTAACACGTCATTGTGTTAATACGGTGGGCTCCAAGTCACACCACTGGAGAACAAACAACGAGCAAACTTTCATTTATGATGAAGATAATCGGTGTCAAACAAACATGGACTGAAATGGGGTCGTATGGTGTATCAATATATGACGCGGGAACATCACCGGTTGCTTTCTCAAAGGGTTTCAGATTTGTTTGGGTTGTCTGTGGCTAGCTGTCTAGAAAAAGTTAATGTTTTGGGTTTTACTCTTTGCCGACTTGGTTGGTTATGTAGCTATATGATGAATGATTATCTGAAATACCTACAATTTTTCGAAAACATGTAAAATTGTTGACTGTATAATGAATATAGATTAATCCAAAATACATCATTGGCAGAACATAAATTTAGATTTAACCAAATTATCACCATGTTATCTGAATCACAACATGTAGTAATGTATCATCAATTATTCCATACAAGTATCTAAAATTAGTACAATTATCTAAAATATTATTACATACAAGAATCATCACGTCAGAACTACCATCAAACAACATCACACCTTGTAGCATCAACCAACAACACACAAACAAAATTTGTCTGGGGACGATGCCAGCTCAAGAGGAGGCCAGCCAGCGACAAGGTCGGCCAAGGAGGAGGTCAGCCGGTGACTAGATCGACAGAGGAGGAGGGTCGCCGGCGGGGACGGGGTCGGTACGGAGGTGAGCGTCCTAATTCACCACAGTCAATCTAGATCGAGATGGGGGAGAGAGTTAGGAGAGGACGGTAGAAATCGGACGAAGATGGAGGATTGCTAGTGGGAGCGATAGAGGCGGATGGCCGCCGGTGGGAGTGTTGGCGGCAGCCTACTGTGGGGTTGGCGGTGGTCGACCGATCGACTATTGCGCGGTTGGCTGCACTTTTGAAAAGGAGTTGCTCAATGGAAAAGAACAGTGAGATATTTTGGTCTAGGAGAAAGCGCGCACGGGAGAAAATGAGTCAACCCAGTGATGGGCAATGGCGGAGCTAGGGGACCAGCACGGGCCATGACCCCCCCTATGAAAACAGGCAGCAAGGAAGAAACCTTGTTTCAGTGGTAATTACAGCGGCTAATTGCTAGAAAATAGCTTGATCGGCCCCGCTCATATGAAAATCAGCTTGCTTGGCCCCCCGTTTGATTCAATCCTGCCTCCGCCCCTGGCGATGACACTCCTCCATATATAATACCATCGAAATGGACAAATGCATATACCGGTTCAGTCGTTAAGGGTGAAGCTGTGAGAAGCACTTAAAGGGTGCCTCGCTTGCTCTGCCTATTACCTTCTTTGGCTTTGGCAAAACCAGCGTTTGAAGCAAGCCTTTTGTTTCCATTCAGCACCTTGTTCTAGTGGAAAGCTAACAAAAAAATCAAATAAACACTCTTTAAATGTATCTGAACTCCACCTAATGAACTCCACCTAATGTGAATTTGTTCTCTTCTTCTAGAGTGGATATTTTTGGCTCTCGGGGTCCAGTGCTCCTTGCATATGGAAATGTCCTGATTTTTTACTCTAAGCTTCAGTGCTACCCTAACCCTGAGGGCTCCTTTGATTTATAAGATATGAAAAATCATAGGAATAGAAAGTCATAGGATCAGGATGACATGCTTACTTGAATCCTATAGAAATATGAAATATCTTTGATTTTAGCAAAGGAATTTTCTATAAGGTATGATCTAATGCCTTTTTCCTATAGGATTATTTTATATGGAATATATTCCTATGAATCAAATATACGAGTAGGAAATTTTTCTATAGGATCTAAATTCTACACAATTCCTATGCAAATCCTATGAATCAAAGGAGGCTTAAATGGGGAATAATTTGTGAAAAGATATCCGAATGAAGGAGTATGGTAGAGGCTAATATATCTAGATCGAGACACAGCTACTCCCTCCGTTTAGAAATATAAGATGTTTTAGTTTTGTGAAGTATGTGTATCTAGACATCTTTTAGTGTATAGATTCGAACGAACCTATACACTAAAAGATGTCTAGATACACGGCGAGTCAGATGGAGGTGGGAGTGGGATGTCCCGCTGGCCGGAGTAGGGCGTGGGTGGTGAGAGGTGCGTCTGGAGAGATCGGGGCTACGACATATCAAGCTAGAGGGAAGAGATGAAAGAGTGCGCGACCAGCCCTGACCATGCCTTGAGTCGTATGGCGCCCGGTCACAAGCGTCATGCTAGTGAGTATGGCGCCCGGCCCATGACGTCATACTTCACATTGTGGGCCTGGCCGATCCGACGTGGGGAGCTAACTAAGGGCATGTACAATGGTACTATTTCTTAGGGGTGCTGTCTTGCAGTTTTTGTTAGATTTGGGTGGTTTAACTTAGGCTTAGAAGATAGAATTTTAAGAAGGCAGACAACCTCTTTGACACTAAAAGTAAAGAGAGAGAAAAGGGATAAGAGGGAAAGAGAAAAACTAAATCAGTTTTTGAGGAAGAGAGAAAGTGGTTAGATCAATAATCTTCACAACTATTACTTCATCTATTTTTTAGATTCGTGCTTACAGGGTCTCGAATTATTTTTTGTTACAGTTTTTAAACATGGTCATTTTTGTTTGTTTTTTTACGGGAAGTGGCCGGCTGCCTGGCTGGGAACGCGTGGCACGGCGGGTGCGATTGTGCGACGCTCCGACGCCCGAAAGCTGGGCGCCAAGGGCGTGCGGTGCGGGGCAGGTGAGAACCAGGTGGATACCGACATGCCGTGTGTTGGGTCGGGTGCGCTGTTTGTCCACAGCCAGGGTACCGGTTCTAGGGCGACCTCCAGCTCCTGCTGACACAGTGCAGTTTTGTTCTCTTCTCCAGAAACTCAACTGCTGTTCCGCATACAGCGCAAAAGGCCAGCTTCCAATCTTTCGGATGATCTACGCAGATGCAATGCATTTTTCTTTTCTGTGAAGGAGCTCGCTATGCATCGCGGGTCTAGTAGAATCATTCGAGTAAACACGTACAGTACTGAAATACGTGCACCTGGCAGGGTTTTATGCCAAAAAGAACGGCATTACAAAGTGAAGCTTTGTCTATACAAATTATATGCATGACCATCATCTATGGGTCACTCGGACTTGCTTATTTAGAACTACGTTGCTGGTATATCCCCAACACTACTACGCCTCAAACAGCGCAAAAGGCCAGCTTCTAATCTTCGATTGATCCACGAAAATGCCGTGCATCTCATGCGGTCGAACGTAACTTCCGGGGTTTCTCTTGAGAAAACGGAAAAGCTCAAACGATTGAGAGATCGATTGCCAGAGAGGCCGTCCAGCCACGGTTCATCGGTCTGACGACTTGGATCGTACCTAACTTCCATGCTACGAGTCAATCGAGTAGCTTTGGAACTGGGCTCCCCCGTCGCCACCTTTTGCCAAAAAAGTTAGGCCGGCATAGTACATTCACGCATGCGTGTCAACACTTTTGGTCATGCATCATGCATGCATAGCTAGCCGGATCGATCGATCCACCTCGCCTAGCTTAGCACGAACCGACACGAGGAATCGCCAATGTTTTTTTCTTTGAGGAACGAGGAATCGCCAGGGTTAGCCGTGTGTGACTAGGCATGCACTAAAACTCAAAACCAAGGAGTTAAATGAATAACTCGTAACTCGGCTTGACACGTGAAACGAGGCAAGCTGAGCTTTGGTGACGTTCCTCCTTCTCAGGCTTAAACATATCAAGCGATAAGATGGCTTCCTACCCTTTTATACTTAAGTTATGAACAATCTTACTCCTTGATGTATTTAAGTTTGGGTTGAATTTAAGAAAGGGAGACGCACTGAAGCAAACCTCTCAGAAGAATTGTATAAAATGTGACCGGTTGACAGTTTAATCGAGTAAAACGATCTACTCACGACCTTACCGAGTCAAACCGAGTTTTCTTTTTGGATTCAGTTAAACGAGTGGAGTTGAGCTAACTTGCTAGTTCACTGAGCTTTGGCCAAGATGACTCGGCCCCACTCGAATTCTAGCCCTATGTGAGACACGTGGAATTTTTGACTCAAGGCAAAGCACATATACTCATTATGCATCGTGGGTTTAGTAAAATCTTTCATTGATAAACTCGCACTATAGCAGTGAAATAGCTGACTTGGCAAGATTTTGTGACAAAAAGAAAGGCATTAGAAGATGAACCTTGTCTATACAAATTCGGGTGATACAAAAACTTCTAACCACTAATAATTTGAATATTTCAAATATCTATTGGACAGGGCCAGCCCATGGGCCGAGCAAAATGGGCACCAACTAATAAATCATGTTACTAACCATTGTAACCATTATCCACCACATCCAATACACCATTTGTTGAATATCTGAAAATAATTAACACTTATTAATTTTAGGAGAAGGCCCACACCACACACCATATATAATGTTCGAATGAATCAATTCGGCCATGGCGAGCTTACTTCAGTTGCACTAAAATTAATAGTGTACAAGACTTCATATTTAAAACTAACGAGAGCGCTCTTATACTCTGGAGGATAATAACCACATTACAGAAAATCATATGAAATAGTTAAATTGTATGTATGGAATCATGGTAGAATGCACATCATTTTATGATTATTGACGACCAGTGCAAGCGATGCTATTTTTAGTACAAGTGTTGGACATACACACATTTGCAACTATTATGGAATCCAAGGTAACTTCTAAGGCACATTTGACCACGAAGAAATAGTTAAGAATCATGCCAACCGTTAAGTTTATACTCTAGAATTCTCATTAAATATATACTAGAAATACCTATTAAGATATTTGTTAGATCGTGCACTTTAAAAATCTTTAATTACCATGGATACACATACACGATATAGTTTATCAACTTATGAAAATTAACTCAAGAAGAAACACCTGTTATAGAATAAAATTCAATTTTAGCACAATACAAGTTCATTTGAGAATATCCATTACAACTGTAAAATAAAGAACGTTACACGTAACATTTAGCAATATTTTGTGTAGCTCCTATACAAATAAATAATAGAATTTTTACATGTTAATAATTTCACATGAAAATATGATTTTAAAAAGGTAGAAAAGTTCAATATAAATTATAATTTTTTTAATTTACAACGGTTCCAATTGTTTACTTTGACAGGCACTGGGTAGCAACACTACCGCGTACAAGCCAAGGATACCACATCGTTGAGTACCCAAACTGCCATCGAGAGAAGGTACCGCCAACTTGGTCCGAAGTACACTTGTTAAAACACCAATTGGGGAACCTTTATTGAAGAATAACTTGATAATAATGAGCAAAAATACTGTGAGGGCATTATTTTTTATATATTCCCTTCTTATTGAGTATTTTCGTAAGTTTGCATTTGGTTTCATATTTCAACAATATTCACGTATCTTCCAATAAGGTTCTAAAATTTTATCAGGTTTTCTACAACTTTACATCTATATTTTTATTTTTTATTTTGGTTTTCTAAATGTTTCAATGTGGTGTTGAGTGGGCTGGCTCATGAACAAAAATGTTGGCTCATTATGGTCATGATCGACTTTAGCGGAGAAAAGAAGGAGAAAGTAGAGAGTCTAGCTGGTTTTTGTAAAAATATCAGGAAGAAACACTTGAAGTCTAATCAAGATATAGAGGACCGCAAGATATAGTCTAAACAAAAAAGTTGATTTTTCTTGAATTCGGCTTTGTGAGCACGTAGAATATAGTGATATACGCCTAACTATTATAAGATTTTTTAAATGTGTTTGAAACGCATTTTTAGATAACCGGAGAGGCAAAATGCCGCTCTAAATTTTCCCGTCATCGAGCGATGTTGGCGTATTCATAGGTCTACGTTTCCTCCTGAAACGTGACAGACGACTCCCTCCCTGTGCCTTGCTTCAAATTCAAATCCTTCTTGTTGCACGTTGAAGACCGCAGACGAGCCATCATCTGTCAACCCATCTCGATCATGTGCTTATAATTAATTAGTATAACCAGTACTGTTCGGCTTGACGGCTCTGAACCATGAATCTCTGCTCCAAGTTTTTAAAATGCTCCTGAACCTGCAGCTGAAACAACTCTGGCACCTGCCCCAAAGCACCACAATCATCAATGCGCTGCAAATAGGGTGTGTTTGGTAGGCTGCAGCACCTCATCCCATCTTGTCTAACTTTTCGGTGTTTGGTAGCCCCGCTCGGTCAAGTTGGGCAGTGCCCACCTCGCTCAAAAAAGGCTCCTCAGCCAGGCTGAGGAGAGAAGCTCAAATCGAGCTTCGGTCCTCAACCGGGCTGGGTTCGCCCCGCAATGATGTCTACGCACGCGTCTGTTTTTGTAGACAGTGTTGGGCCTCCAAGTGCAGAGGTTTGTAGAGCAGCAGCAAGTTTCCCTTAAGTGGATTACCCAAGGTTTATCGAACTCAGGGAGGAAGAGGTCAAAGCTATCCCTCTCAAGCAACCCTGTAATTACGATACAGAAAGTCTTTTGTGTCCCCAACATACCCAATACACTTGTCAGATGTATAGGTGCACTAGTTCGGCGAAGAGATAGTGAAATACAAGTGGTATAGATAATTATAAGTAGTAAATGCAATCTGGAATAAAAATGGCAGCAAGCAAACATGTAACAAAATAGTAAGTAAACGGTGTGCAATGCTTGGAAACAAGGCCTAGGGATCATACTTTCACTAGTGGACACACTCCCAACAAATATAACATAATTGAACAAATAGATAATTTCTCTTCACTATGGTACTCTGAATTACTCTCCTATTGAATAACACTAATCATTGCGTAGGGCTACGAAGCACTCCTCAAAGTTCATCAAGTACTTGACAAACACCACTCATAGAGATATCCAAATCAAATCACAACTTAAGATAGATATTATTGTAACTTAGACCAAGTACTAACATGGTGCACACACTGTCAACATTACACCATGAAAGAAGAAATAGATCACTTCAATACTATCATAGTGATAATTATTCTCATAATCCATAAAAGATCACAATCGTAGCCTAGACCAAGTATCACCATGATGCACGCACTATCACCGTTACACCATGGCAGGAGGAATAGATTACTTTAATAATACCACTAGAGTACACATAATATCTGAATAATAACATCTACTTGTTCAACATGATACAAAGCTCACGATCACATAAAGATCACATCATGGGAGAGAGAGGTGAACCACATAGCTACCGGTAGAGCCCTCAGCCCCGGAGATGAACTACTCCCTCCTCATCATAGGAGACAGCAAGGTTGATGGAGATGGCGGTGAGGTCGATGGAGACGGCGGAGACGGCGATGGAGACCGATGGAGATGGCTCCGGGGGCACTTCCCCGTCCCGGCAGGGTGCCGGAACAGAGACTTCTGTCCCCCGAAATTTGGCTTCGCTGGCGGCGGCGCTACGGAACTGTTTTGAAAATTTCGCCGACTCCCTTAGGGTTTTCCGTCCTGAGGCTTTATATAGGCGAAGGGACGTCGTTAGAGGGCAGCCAGGGGCTCCTCACACCAGGGTGGCGTGGCCAGGGCCTAGGCCGCGCCACCTATGTGTGAGGGCGGCCTCTGGCCCCCCTCCGGCTCTCTTTCGGTCTTCGGGAAGCTTCCGGGAAAAATAAGACTTCAGGAACTTGTTTTGTCCAATTCCGAGAATATTTCATGTGTAGCTTTTCTGAAACACAAAAACAGCAGAAAACAGGGAACTGGCACTGTGGCGACTTGTTAATAGGTTAGTTCCGAAAAATGCATAAAAGTGCCACGAAGTGTAACGAAACATCGGGTAAATGGTGTAAAAACGAGCATGGAGCATCAAAAATTATAGATACGTTTGAGACGTATCAGCATCCCCAAGCTTAACTCCTGCTCGTCCTCGAGTAGGTAAGTGATAATAAAAGAATAATTTTTGAGGTGACATGCACCTACACAATCTTGATCACATATGTAAGCATTTGTGAGCTGGGATCATAAGAACTTAAAACATGGGCATGAAAGATATAATCTTGACAATAAAGAACTTAGCAACCATGTTGTAAACATGAAAATGAACACAAATAAAAGATCATGAAAATGAAACAATGAAAGTCAAACGTGTGTTTGAATCATAAGGAAAAATATACAAATGGTTTTCAGCTTGTCCTTCATGGAGAGCAAAACATAAATACATAGGACACCTTCAAGTTTAAGAGGACGACTAGATACAAATAATTTAGGAACAAGTGAAACCATGATTATGAATCAATCAATGAAAACTTTGAGACAATGCACATTGTACTCAGAATGACAACTATGCTCTCTTAATGGTGCATAAAGGTAGAAGGTGGTGACTCAACATAAAAGTAAAAAAAAGGCCCTTCGCGGAGGGAAGCAGTGATTAAACATGTGCTAGAGCTTTTCATTTGTAAAACAGAGAGATAAAAATTGATTTTGAGAGATGGTTGTCTTTGTCAACGACTGGCAATGGGGTTCTTACTATCTTCCATACAAAAATGAAGCAAGTTTTTGAGAGAGAGAGATTGGCACTTTTGTGCTATTTTATAAAGCTTGGCACTCCTCCCCACCTTTTTTCCTTTCTCAAACCATGGCTAACCGATTCCATCGGGTGCCCACCAACATTCACATACCATGGAGGAGTGCCTTTTTTCTTTCTTTTTTTCTCTTTTTTTTCTTTTTGGAATAAGCAATATGGAAGATAGCAAATCCGACCACTACGTCCCCATGAGCTGAAAACAGTGTCACAAAACGAGAAGTATTTTGAAGGTTTTGAAAGGTAGCACATAAAAATTTACTTTGGAATGGCTTACAAATACCATGCATAGGAATTTATAGTGGACACTTTGGCAAACTTGGTTTTAGGGAGTTGGATGCACGAGTAGAGCTCATACTCAGTACAAAATGAGGGCTAGCAAAAGACTGGGAGCGACCAACTAAGAGAGCAATAACGGCCATAATCATGCATAGCGACAAAGTGACATTAAAAGACGCATAAGATGGCATCAAAAGTCAAAAACTAAATGATCATAGAGGCTATTGGCGACTTCCGATGAGTCTAACATGTGTGAGCATGCACCAAGTCAACCCAAATAAAGCATCAAGGAGAAAACCAAAATAATGCTTCCAAACGATAAAAACAACGCATGATTTTTTCAAAGGCTCATTAAGCAATCTCAGTTATTTGAGACAAGTCATGCTACAGCAAAACCACTAAGCATACTATCAAAAAGACATCAAGCATGACATGCAAAAGCCTAGGCCGCAGTCTACACAAGCTCCTTTTTGTACCACTTTTTTGCATGAAACTTTTTCTCTTTTCCAACACCATTCAAACCTTTTTGAGGAAACTATTTTGAGGAAAACCCATATACCAGAGGTCCAAATACACCTTTATGCAAAGATAAAACAAGATCTGAACAAAAATCAAGGCAAAAAATGCAAGCTAAACGCAGTAGCAGAAAAAGAGAACACTCGTTGAACGATAAGAGTGAAAACTAGAGTGTTGTTGGAAAATGAAAAGCGAGTTCATCTCCTCCAAAAGAAACATGATGTGATCTAACCATTTATTACAGCAAACTAAACTAAACTAATACTGAAAACTAAAACAACTGACGCTCCAAGAAAAACGCATAGTGCATGAAGCAATAAAAATATAGTGTTTTGAAAGGTGACCTGATTTTTGTCGATGAAGAAGGGGTGCCTCGGGGGCATCCCCAAGCTTTGACGCTTGTACTTCTTGGATATTTCTTGGGGCGATGCATGGGCATCCCCAAGCTTGAGCTTTTGTCCATTCTTCAACTCATCTCATCACTCTCCGATCCCTACACTTGAAAACTTCCTTCATACAAAACTAAACACAAATATATTAGCAACATTAGTTTAAGCATAACATAGAATCAACCCTTTTTACTTCAGGTTTCAACCTAAAACCACCACATATTAAGTATATACTACTGTAGCAACTTCCCCAAAAGTTCCGTGATCAAAAGAACTAAAAAAGAAAGCGATAAAGCGGCAAACACAAATATTGGCAGAAATCTGTCAAAACAGAACAACTGACAAAGGTAGAATTTTTAGAGGGTTTTCTGTTGCTCAAATCAAAAAGTGTTCAACTAACGAAAGTTTGGATATAACCTGGGGCATATGCACAAGAAATCCCAGGTCCAAAAGATATACAGAGAATTTATACGAATTTTTACGGTGCAGCACCGAAAACAGTTTCAGGACAGCAACATCCCCAAATCTTTACCTCACTCGAATTAGAGGCTTCTCTTGGCACAAAAACGAAATAAACAAGATAAGGAGCGGTCATTACAGTAGTAATGACTTCCAAGACTCAAATAAAAGAAAAAGTACTGAAAATAAAACATTGGGTTATCTCCCAAGAGTGCTTTTCTTTAACGCCTTTGAGCTAGGCGCAGTAATTTGCAAAGATGCTCATATGGGCGCCATATAAGAGCTTGAGGCAAAGGCTCCATATAGGAACTTAAAGCAATAGAGAGCATCAAAAAGCAAATATGAAAGACATTTAAATCTAAACCACTTCCTATGCATAGGAATCTTGTAAGAAAATAAATCAACGAGGCACATACTAGCAAGCATGGATAGATAAAACAAGTGCCACTTCAAGATTTGCAACATAAAGAGGGGAAACATAATATTGTTGAGATCCATTAAACCATGTTTCCCTCTCTCATAATAACTTTCAGTAGCATCATGAATAGAACTAACAATATAACTATCACATAAAGCATCCCTATCATGAGCCACATGCATAAAAGAATTAATACTCACCATAGGAACAATAGTAGTAGGAGCAGATTTAACAGAATAATTATTCTCATCACCATAATCATCATAAATAGGAGGCATATTATAATCATAACTATTTTTCTCCTCAAAAGTAGGTGAACTGAAAATATCATACTCATCATCATAACCATCATAAACTAGAGGTTTAGTATCATCATAAGCAAGAGAACTACTATGTCGCAAAGCATATTCATCAAACATATCATCATAAGAAGGAACATCACATATGGGAGATAAAATATTATCAGAACAAACTTTCTCCACTAAAGCTGGGGAACTAAAAATATCATGCTTAACAAAACCAGCTTTCCCAAGCTTAGACTTTTCTATAGCATTAGTAATAACAGTGTTCGAAACATTCATACTAACAACACTATTAGCATGCAAATTAAGCTCCAAAGGTTTTTCAATTTTCTCTTCAAACACTTCATATCTAAACTCAGGAAAAAGACTAAAGAACTCTTTGTTTTCCATTAAACCTAACTAGTGAAAATAAAAACAAGAAACAAAAAGATGTAATTGCAGAATCTAAAGGAAATAACTCCGAGCACTCACACAGGAGGATGCGAGTACCTTTTACCTTACCTCCCTGGTAACGGCGCCAGAAAAGAGCTTGATGTCTATGCACGCGTCTGTTCTTGTAGACAGTGTTGGGCCTCCAAGTGCAGAGGTTTGTAGAGCAGCAGCAAGTTTCCCTTAAGTGGATCACCCAAGGTTTATCGAACTCAGGGAGGAAGAGGTCAAAGCTATCCCTCTCAAGCAACCCTGCAATTACAATACAGAAAGTCTCTTATGTCCCCAACACACCCAATACACTTGTCAGATGTATAGGTGCACTAGTTCGGCGAAGAGATAGTGAAATACAAGTGGTATAGATAATTATAAGTAGTAAATGCAATCTGGAATAAAAATGGCAGCAAGCAAACATGTAACAAAACAGCAAGTAAACGGTGTGCAATGCTTGGAAACAAGGCCTAGGGATCATACTTTCACTAGTGGACACACTCCCAACAAATATAACATAATTGAACCAATAGATAACTTCTCTTCACTATGGTACTCTGAATTACTCTCCTATTGAATAACACTAATCATTGCGTAGGGCTACGAAGCACTCCTCAAAGTTCATCAAGTACTTGACAAACACCACTCATAGAGATACCCAAATCAAATCACAACTCAAGATAGATATTATTGCAACTTAGACCAAGTACTAACATGGTGCACACACTGTCAACATTACACCATGAAAGGAGGAATAGATCACTTCAATACTATCATAGTGATAATTATTCTCATAATCCATAAAAGATCACAATCGTAGCCTAGACCAAGTACCACCATGATGCACGCACTGTCACCGTTACACCATGGCAGGAGGAATAGATTACTTTAATAATACCACTAGAGTACACATAATATCTGAATAATAACATCTACTTGTTCAACATGATACAAAGCTCACGATCACATAAAGATCACATCATGGGAGAGAGAGGTGAACCACATAGCTATCGGTAGAGCCCTCAGCCCCGGGGATGAACTACTCCCTCCTCATCATAGGAGACAGCAAGGTTGATGGAGATGGCGGTGAGGTCGATGGAGACAGCGGAGACGGCGATGGAGACCGATGGAGATGGCTCCGGGGGCACTTCCCCGTCCCTGACAGGGTGCCGGAACAGAGACTTCTGTCTCCCGAAATTTGGCTTCGACGGCGGCGGCGCTACGGAACTGTTCTAGAAATTTCGCCGACTCCCTTAGGGTTTTCTGACCCGAGGCTTTATATAGGCGAAGGGGCGTCGTCAGAGGGCAGCCAGGGGTTCCTCACACCAGGGTGGCGCAGCCAGGGCCTGGGCCGCGCCACCTATGTGTGAGGGCGGCCTCTGGCCCCCCTCCGGCTATCTTTCGGTCTTCAGGAAGCTTCCGGGAAAAATAAGACTTCTGGAACTTGTTTCGTCCAATTCCGAGAATATTTCCTGTGTAGCTTTTCTGAAACACAAAAATAGCAGAAAACAGGGAACCGGCACTGTGGCGACTTGTTAATAGGTTAGTTCCGGAAAATGCATAAAAGTGCCACGAAGTGTAACGAAACATCGGGTAAATGGTGTAAAAACGAGCATGGAGCATCAAAAATTATGGATACGTTTGAGACGTATCACGCAACTGCGTGGGCCTGGCCCCCCAGACCCACGCCCCCCTCCTCTCTCCCTCTCATTTCTCCCCAGGCACAAGCTCCTCTCTTCCCCTGCCCTGACCGCACCGACGGCCACCACCGTCGTAGAGAACGCCGCCGACCGCCGCATAGGACGCTGCCCACCACCGCAGATGACGCCTCCCTTGCCATCCTTCCTCTGGTCCCCTGCTCCGATTGCACCGCCCTTTCTCTGCTCCTCTGCTCCGACGAGATCTCGCGGTGGTTGACCATGGGAAAATGCCGTCGTCCTTCCTCTGGTCCTCGCGCCGCACGGCGACCCACGCCGCCCCACGGGAAAACATCACCGTTCCTCACTGGTCCTCGTTCCCACACGACCGATGCAGAGCTCGATCCATCGCTCCGTTGGAATTTGGCGATGGTTGACAACGGGAGATGCAGAGCTCGACCGCCGCCGCCGTTCCTCTGCTCCTCGCGTCCAACGGCGAGCGCCGCCGCCGTTCCATTGCTCTTTCCGTCCCACGGCGAGCGCTCTCGCCGTTCCTCTGCTCCTCCCCGCCGAGATCCTTCGCCAACGACCCGCCATGGGCCAGCACTGAGCTCCCTCATATTTGCAGGGACCTGATTGCGTTTTAGGGAGCTGATTGCTTTTTATTTTGTTTTTAGGTACCTGATTGCTTTTCCCTTTTCTATCTAAGGACCTATGTGTAAAAGTTTTGATTCTCAACTAATGCAAGCAAGCAAACAACATCTCCACACAGCTTGTTTCAACAAGCCCAGGTTACCAAACACTGGAGAAAATCTGAGCACAACTTGTTTAAAGGCAACATGTATGAGGGGAGATAGGGATTCTCAGGTGAACCAGGCTACCAAACACACCCGTAGTGTATTATTCTGGTCTGTCCGTTCAAAATAGCACCACCAAGGAACACGATCGTCGCGATGCTGCGAGCTTTGCCTGTGAAGTGGTGGAGTGCTGGAGCCGTGGTCCGTCTCCGGAGTGAGCTTTTGTGTCGGCGGCAGGGGTGTGCTACTGTGGAGTGTGGACCGAAACGGATGCATGCCATTTGTGTTTCCGTTGGATACTCATGTCTGAGGGGCCACGAGCGCGACCGCGGGCGTCCATTGTGACGTGGACGGATTCTTCCTTTCGTCTACATGCTCTTTGTTTCGGATACCACTTTCCAACGTGGACCGATTTTAAGTCACAGCACAGTGCACTTCACTGTTTCCAAATTAGTGATGTTTTCGTTGAGAGTACTGTAGTGTATAATTGCCCCGATCACAACTGTAAAAAGTCCACAGCACAGACCATGTACCATGTTGGAATCACTACAGGAAGAAACAGCTACGCCGATGGCCACAGGCCGTCGGGTTAGCCTAAAAATGACGTCGGGTCAGCCTAACCCGACGGCTTTTTCCTGATGCCGTCGGGTCAGGTGCCGTCGGTATAATCGGGCGTCGGGCCAGGTCTAAAGGCCGTCGGGTCAGCTTTTGCCAGTCGGCGTAGGCTAACCCGATGGCCAAAAATGCCGTCGGGTCAAGTCATTTTCGGTTTTCTAAAAAAAAATCAAATTTTTGAAAAAAATTCAAAGTTTTCTAATTTTTTGTACTTTTTTCTTTTCTTTGAATTTTTTCTTTTTTTTCAATTTTTTGTTATCTTTCTAATAACACTGGAACAATAACTTCCCGCTCGGTCATCCATCCTCAGATTGCTACAATCCCAGCATGCTTAACTCCTACATTCTATTTGAATAAGCTACACCTACACTATGAAGTCCTTATTGATATTAGTAGCATATCAATCATCTTAAGTCATATGTGTCTATATAACTGTGGGTAAGTATGTATGTGTATATGTCTATATGTGTGTAGGTATGTATGGGCATGTGTATATGTGTTTGTTAACATTTGGAAAAAAATTAAAAACTTTCAAAAAATTAAAAATAAAACCATTCAAAAAATCAAAAACATCAAAAATTCAAACAAATTCAGAAAAATTAAAAATTAAAAAATCATTTTTTGATCCACAAGACATCATTTTTTCACTAAACTTTAACCTTTAAAGTGGGACTCCACACCGCCTGACCGAGATCGGGAGTTTCGTGCATAGTCGTTTTCATACGGGTCTAGAACCAGACGTAATTAATTAAAAAATCGCAAAAATGTGAAATCTTTGCATGGCGTCATTTTATATCACCTAGATGTGGAAAAAAATTCAAACCTTGATAAAACCAATTTACAAGAAAGTCCCTTCACAAAAATGACATACCAAATTCGAGGTTGCATGGCTTTTAGATCAAATGAGCTAGGTTTGGTCCTGATCATGGCATAGTTTATCGAAATGAGGCCATATCGGACATGCGTGTGGCCCTTGGGATGGCAATGAACGCCACGAAGGCCGATTTTCGTTTCGTCCAATGAAAAGTGTGTTTTCCATTTTCGGAGTGCCAAAATCTGGTTTTTTTGTGAGGCAGCTACCAAAATGGCTTACGGAAAGCTGGGCACAACACCCTACATAAATAATAGACCATCTGGAATACATATATCAGCTCTTGTTTCATCGCGCAAACTTTCAGAGTTATTTTTTGAATTTTACACAAACACATGCCGATTTCGCTCGAACCGGGGTGGGTTTGCCCTTTAGCTCTAATAAGACGAGCTCTTAATTTTTTGCAAAAATCATTTTCAGATCCGCAACATGTCATTTCTCACTAAACTTTGCCCGTTAAAGCGGGACTCCGCACCTCCTGGCCATGAGCGCGAGTTTCGTGTGTTATCATGTTCATGCGGGTCCAGAATCAGGCATAACTAATTCAAAAAAATCACAAAAATGTGAGACCTTCGCGTGGCGTCAATTTATGTCACCTAGATGTGGGGAAAAAATCAAACTTTGATAAAAGCAATTTACTAGAATGCCCCTTCACAAAAATGACCTACCAAATTCGAGGTTGCATGGCTTTTAGGTCAAATGAGCTAGGTTTGATCCTGAGCATGGCATAGTTTGTTAAAACAAGGCCATATCGGACATGCGTGTGGCCCTTGAGATGGCTAGGAACTCCACGACGGCTGATTTTCATTTCGTCCCATGAAATGTGTTTTCCATTTTTGGAGAGCCGAAATCGGTTTTTTTTGTGAGGCAGCTACCTAAACGGCTTACGGAAAGCTGGGCACAACACCCTACATAAATAATAGACCACCTGGGATACATATATCAACTCTTGTTTCATCGCGCAAACTTTCAGAGTTATTTTTTGAATTTTACACAAACTCATGCCGATTTCGTTGGAACCGGGGTGGGTTTGCCCTTTAGCTCTAATAAGACGAGCTCCTAATTTTTTGCAAAAATCATTTTCAGATCCGCAACATGTCATTTCTTCACTAAACTTTTCCCGTTAAAGCGGGGCTCCGCACCGCCTGGCCATGAGCGCGAGTTTCGTGTGTTGTCATGTTCATGCAGGTCCAGAATCAGGCATAACTAATTCAATAAAAATTGTAAAAATGTGAGACCTTTGCGTGGCGTCATTTTATATCACCTAAATGTGGGGAAAAAATTCAAATCTTGATAAAAGCAATTTACCAGAAAGTCCCATCACAAAAATGATCTACCAAGTTCGAGGTTACATGGCTTTTAGGTCAAATGAGCTAGGTTTGGTCCTGATCATGGCATAGTTTGTTGAAACAAGGCCATATTGAACATGCGTGTGGCCCTTGGGATGGATAGGAATTCCACGAAGGCCGATTTTTGTTTCGTCCCATGAAAAGTATGTTTTCCATTTTCGGAGTACCAAAATCGGATTTTTTTATGAGGCAGCTACCAAAACGGCTTACGGAAAGCTGAGCACAACACCCCACATAAATAATAGACCACCTGGGATACATATATCAGCTCTTGTTTCATCGCGCAAACTTTCAGAGTTATTTTTTGAATTTTACATAAACTCATGCCGATTTTGCTGGAACCGGGGTGGGTTTGCCCTTTAGCTCTAATAAGACGAGCTCCTAATTTTTTGCAAAAATCATTTTTAGATCTGTAATATATCATTCTTCACTAAACTTTGACCGTTAAAGCAAAAAGTGCATTTTCCATTTTCGGAGTACCAAAATCGGGTTTTTAATTTTCCTAATTTAAGTTTTTTTGCAAAATATGTCAAAATTCAAGTTTCTCAATATTTCTAACAACTAGATCATGTAACATAACTACACCTCAAAGGATATTATTTTTTAATTTTTTTACCATTTTCTTTTATTTTTTTGCAAAACAGAAAAAGCGATCAAAAAATGAAAGTACCTAACCCGACAGCTTTGCCTTTGGGTTAGGTCCCCTGAATAATCTACGCCGACAGTATACCTAAGCCGACGGCCAAATTTTGGCCACGCCCGAGGCCAGGGCCTATGCCGACGGCCCTGATAAAAAGCCGTCGGCTTAGGTATTGGCCGTCGGCGTAGCAGTTTGTTCCTATACTGAATGAACCAAGAGTTCAGTTCGGTCGCACTAAAATTACTTTTGTAGTACAAGACTTCGTCATATCCCAAGAAATAGCAAAAAACTCATACATGTTCAAGGATAACAAAATGTTTGTATGAAAGCGTGGTAGATTGACGATTAGTACAAGCGCTGCTATATTTAGTATCAAGTACAAAAAATCGTTTTCAACTATTACAGAATCCACGGTAGCTTCTAAGGTGCATTCCGCCAAAAAAATAGTACTCCCTCCGATCGGATAGAACTGTCGGGCACTTAGTATAAACTTTGTACTAAGCTAGTACAAAATTGCCGACAGTTATTTCCGATCGCAGGGAGTACATAGTAATATCAACTGTGCAATTTATATTCTAGAAGTTTTAGTATATATATACTAGAAGTATTTATTGAGATGCTTGCTAGATCGTGCACTTTAGAGACCTTTAAATACCATGGATACGCATACACCGTATATTTTGTCATTTATTAAAATTAACTTAAGATGAAACCTCTTTGTTAGTAAAAATCAATTTTAGGACAATACAAGTTCATTCGAGAATATCCATTACAACCCTAAAATAAAGAACATTGCACCTAACATTTAGCAACATTTTGTGTAGCTAATTATGCAAATAAATAATAGAAATTGTACTAATTAAGAATGTAGCATTAAAAAAATAACAGTATCAAAGTTCATTTTAAATTATAATTATTCTAGTTCCACATGGGTCTAATTTTTTCTTTAACCGGCACTAGGTAGCGGCAACTCTGCCTCAAAGCATAGAGTACCACATTGTCGAGCACCATGGATATGGCATCGAGAACCCACCTTAGCATCGCCAGCTATGGTAGAAACCTGAGGTGCTACAAAACTGTACTCGTTGAAACACTAGAACGGTGGAAAACATCATGGGAAAACAAAAAATGATCGCAAGATAATACTGAGCAAAGAATATTGTCAGGATATTATTACTTTTGTATATTCTTAATTTATACTATTTTGTAGTCTTTTCATTAGTTTGCCTTTGGTTTAACTTTCCAACGGTATTCGTATATTTTTCCAATAAGTTTCTATAAAACTTATGAGGTTTTCAATCTTTTCTATCCAATATATTTATTTTT
Organism: Dactylis glomerata; assembly: GCA_007115705.1. Lineage (NCBI taxonomy): Eukaryota > Viridiplantae > Streptophyta > Magnoliopsida > Poales > Poaceae > Dactylis > Dactylis glomerata. The sequence goes on from QXEO01000659.1 coordinate 1,435,394, forward strand.
ATTTTGGTTACTTAGATGTTTTTATTTGGTATTCAGTGGGCTGAAAATGTGGTCTCATCGTGGTGATGATCGACTTTAGTGGAGAAAAGAAGGAAGAAGTCCAGAGTCTAGCTGGGTTTTTAAAGAGTCTAGTCAATAAGAGCCGCTTGAAATTTAGTTTTTTTTTAGATAAAGAGTATATATTAATATCAAGATGATACTAATTATACCTAGCATTTGCAACAACGCAATACCCTAATGGCACTATGGATGCACACAGCTACAAAGAGAAAAGAGAAACTACGGGAAAAAAAAGACCTGCCACGGTGTTCTAACCCTAGCAGCAACAATACAAACACCACCAATTCAACACCTGAACTCCAGGCTTTTCAGAAGCGACACCTCCAAGAAGGGAACAGTGCACAAGCGCCATCATCGCCCGATCAAAGATCTTAGGTTTTCACCCTGAAGATAGTCCCCGCTCTCAAAACAATGCCTTCAACAAGGTCATTGCCAGGCACAACCAATTAAGGCCAGACCTTGGGTTTTCATCCTAAAAGGTAAAACTCTGAACTTCACCGTGCTGCCGGCCCCACTTTCATACTCCTGCTGCACAACCCAGAACACCAAGCAAGTCCCTCAATAGTGCGAAGACTTGAACCTCCATTGCTAGTCCTCCAATCCGGCTTTCATAATATTCTACGTCTCTAACTTCACCATGGACCAAAATTCACCTGATGGCAACAAAGAACTGAGATTCACGCCGCTTCCTCTAAAACCAAATAGTTGGAATAAAAGTATGGGTGCGCACGATCGAATACCACCCAATCCAGCAAATTGTAGGCATAGGCGCACTGTTACATTCGCTGTCAGAGCCTTCCAGAACTCCCCACTCCGGCCAGATCAAGAAGGACCGGCCTCTGGAAGGTCTCCATCTTCGCGCAAGAGGAACCCTAGGTCAGCCTCCTTTATTCAAGAAGAGCTAGTACAGAATATGACAGTCTAGAGCACTATTTCGCCGGCATGACAAAGCCAATACGAAAACCCGTAGCAGCCCAGATCCCCACCGAGCGGGTCGAGAAGGACCGCATCGGTGGTTCATCGCCACCTCCAAGACGTCGCACCGCCTGTGAGCGCCAACCAGACCGGTGTTTGGCCGCGACACCCCTCGCGCTGCCACAAACGACGACAGGCCTAGGCAGGTGCCTGGACCCGCGGATGCCTCCTCCGCCTGCATCCACCATGAAGGCGACCCGGGGTAGGCTGCAGCCGCTGCCTGGCCTAGGATGCCGCTGATGCGACCGAGTTGATGAAGTAAATAACCGGCCCGTTGGGAACCCCAAGAGGAAGGTGTGATGAATATAGAAGCAAGATTTTCCCTCAGTTAAGAAACCAAGGTTTATCGTTCAGGAGAAGAGCAGACAATGCGACTGAAGGTGATGCGGACTGGCTTAGCGACAGCTTCGGACAATTTATATATGGCGCCTCATCCAAGCTTTGCTTTGCTAGCTGCAACGTGGAACCTGTACACACACAACCAAGTACTTTGTTCCCAACTTGCGATGAGGTTGTCAATCTCACCGGTTAGCTTGAAACAAAGGTTATGAGCGTATCGAGTGGAAAACAGTAGAAGTATGCGAGTAAAGTAAACAGTGCGAGTAAAGTAAACAGGTGATAGCAATATGATGGAAATAGGACCGGGGTCCATAGTTCACTAGTGGTGTCTCTCCATAAGATAAATAGCACATGCTGGGTAAACAAATTACAGTTGGCCAATTGATAGAATAAAGATAAACATGATATGTCAAGAAGATCACTATGCGATTTACTCTGCGCATTAGGGCATCTCCAGCGGGCCGACCCAAACGGACACCGCGGGTCCATTTCTGTCCGACCGGACAAAGAGGCCGAAAAAACAGCACCCAGCGGGCTGACCCAAACGTGTCCGGGGGGGAGGACACACCCATCCGCGGCCCAAATTTGGGGCAGCGATGGGTCTGCGCGGACACGCGCGGACCGGGCACGCGTCCTCCCCTGGTCCACCTGTCATCGACCCGCGTCGATACGTCTTCTCCAACGCGACGCATCCGCCCGCGTCAGTGCGTCCCGTCGCCTCGAGTCAGAGCGCGTGCGCTTTGGGCGCCACGCCCTCAGCGGCCGCCTTCAATGCCTGCCGCGGCATCAACGCCGGCGTGGCGTGCCGATTGGGCTGCCGCGCGCAGGCATTCATGGCGGCCGCTGGACGCCCGGCCACTGGCCCCTTTAAAAGGAGGCCACAACGGAGCCGCAGCCACCACAGCCTCCATCGCCACAGCCACCGCAGCCGCTACAGCCACCACAACCCAGCCACCACAGCCCAGCCATGGGGTTCTGGAAGAAGGGCAGGCACGACCACGAGGCCAGCGGGTCTCGGCGCCGGTCTCCACCGCGCCGCGCCAGGACGGCCTCGCCGCAGCCACTGCACCAGCGTGATCGCCGGTACATTCCGGTGACTCATTGACAGGCGATGTACCGCTGCGGCCAGAGCGTCGACTGGCCGGACTGCAGCATCCCCGGCGGGTGGCACCTGAACAGCCGGCGTGTGCCGGTGCCGCCGGTGCCGCGCTTCGGCCCGGACCGGGTGACCGAGATCCGCCGCCGCCGTGCGCTGATGCCGGCGCGCCTCCACGCCGATCCCGCCTTTGGCTACGATAGCCAATGGTGGGACAACTTCGGGCCGCGGGAGCACGACCCGGTGCGGCGGGCGGCCTTCCTAGGGGGGGCCGACCCCAACCCCTTCGCCGGCGTGTACATGCCGGAGCCAGGGCCAGAGCCGCCGCAGCGGGAGCCCTTCATCGAGGAGATGGAGGAGGACGACGACGACGAGGAGGCGCCGCCGGAGGTCCACGTCAAGCAGGAGGTGGGCGGCGACGACATCCCTGGCGAGGAGCCCAGGGACGACACGGAAGACTTCTGCGGGTGCATCGCCTACGGCATCCTCGACGCAATGGAGCGCGGCGAGGCGCCGCCGTCCCCGCCACCGCTAACCGAGGAGGAGCAGCTCCGGGTCGCCCTCCTCGTCTCCGAGGAGGAGGAGAACAGGAGGTGGGCCGGCTACGAGACTGCGCTGGCCATTTCAGTGCACCAGCAGCGCGGCCGGCCACCGTTGCTGCCACCGCAGTGTGCCGCGATGCCACCGCCGCCTCCTCCTCCAGGCCCTCCACCGCCGCCACCTGCTGCCCCTGGTCCTCCTCCACCGCCTGCGGCCCACTGGCCGTGGCCGCAATCGCCTACATCATCCTCGCCGACGAGGACGACGAGTAGGCCGCGGCGAGGACGACGACGCCGCCGCCCCCTGTGCCCCCAAAGCCCTTGCTAGGGCTTTGTATGTTTTTTATTTTCTATGTTTTTTTTATTTTCTATGTATTATATAAGTAATGAAAAAAAATCAAAAAAAAAATTGCGTCGGGCCGCTGGGTGCACCCCACGACCCATCCGGACAAAGCCGGACTGGCTGTCCGCGGACCGACCCATACGGACCAAATCGGACCGATTCGGTGTCCGAAATGGGTCGGCCCGCTGGAGATGCCCTTACAACAAAATACATAGACCGCCATCCAACTGCATCTATGACTAATAATCCACTTGTGGCGAATCAATCCGAGAACTCCACAAGTATTAAGTTGCGAACAACAGATAATTGCATTAAGCAAAGTGTGTAATGTAAACAAAGCATATGCCCTCAAGCATATGAATGTTGTTTTCTCCCTAGTAGTAACAACACATCTACAACCTTAGAGGTTTCTGTCACTCCCCCAGATTAAATAGAGGCATGAACCCACTATCGAGCATAAATACCCCCTCTTGGAGTCACTAGCAACTACTCGGCCAAGATAGCTACTAACAACGGAGAGCATGCAAGATCATAAACAATATAGAGATAACAAAAGATATATTTTAGTATAGCAACTCAATCATAACACCAATATTCATCGGATCCCAACAAACCAAACATGTAGAATTACATAACGGTGATCTCAATTATGTAGGGCAGCTCATGAGATCTAAACATGAAGCACATGGTGGAGGAGACAACCATCTAGCTACTGCTATGGACCCATAGTCCAAGGTAGACTACTCACTCATCGCTCCGGAGGCAAGCATGGCGATGAAGAAGACCTTCGGTGGCGATTCCCCTCTCCGGCAGGGTGCCGGGAAGAGCTTCTGGACCCTCCCGATCTTCGGGTCGATGGCGGCAGTGGATCGCGATGTGTTCTAGAAAATTGATCGGGTACTTAGGTTTTTTTCCATCGGGGGGTCTTTATAGGCGAAGGGGCATCGTCAGAAGTGGCCCGAGGGGCTCTCACACATAGGGGGCGCAGCCAGGCCCCTGGCTGCGCCGCCCTGGTGTGTGGGGCCCTCGTGGCCCCCCTCCAACTCCTCTTCGGATCTCTGGAAGCTTCCGGGAAAAATAAGACTTCAGGAAATTGTTTCGTCCAATTCCGAGAATATTTCCTGTGTATCACTTCTGAAACACAAAAACAGCAGAAAACAGGGAACTGGCACTGTGGCGACTTGTTAATAGGTTAGTTCCGGAAAATGCATAAAAGCGCCACGAAGTGTAACGAAACAGTAGGCAAATGGTGTAAAAACAAGCATGGAGCATCAAAAATTATAGATACGTTGGAGACGTATCAAGCATCGCCAAGCTTAACTCCTGCTCGTCCTCGAGTAGGTAAGTGATAACAAAAGAATAATTTTTGAGGTGACATGCACCTACACAATCTTGATCATATATGTAAGCATTTGTGAGCTGGGATCATAAGAACTTAAAACATGGGCATGAAGATATAATCTTGACAATAGGAACTTAGCAACCATGTTGTAAACATGAAAATGAACACAAACAAAAGATCATGAAAATGAAACAATGAAAGTCAAACGTGTGTTCAAATCATAAGGAAAAACATACAAATGGTTTTCAGCTTGTCCTTCAAAGAGAGCAAAACATAAATGCATAGGACACCTTTAAGTTTAAGAGGGCGACTAGATACAAATAATTTAAGAACAAGTAAAACCAACAATATGAATCAATCAATGAAAACTTTGGGACAATACACATTACACTAAGAATGACAACTTTGCTCTCTTATGGTGCATAAAGAAAGAAGGTGGTGACTCAACAAAAAAAAGTAGAAGAAAGGCCCTTCGCAGAGGAAAGCAGTGATTGCAAGTTTTATAACCTTCAAAAATTATGTTACTTACCGGCTTTGAGCTCTCTTTGCTCCCATCATAGGCATCTTGACTGGTTAGAGTTAATGCGAGAACAATTATGATGCATATGCTTGACAAATCATAAGTTGAAAACCTCGTGTCCCGTGAATACGAGTACCCAAACCTCATGCTACTCAACTTAGAGTCCCAAGCAAGGCTCTTGTCATTGTAAGTATATATGTATCATCGAAAACCGCCAACGGGGTACCTCCGCGTCCGATGACATGGAACAAGCCCACATCAAAATGACAGGACAAGCAGACAATGAACACCTCGACATCTCTTTTATTTGCCATTTGTTTAGCTTTTTATTGTGAGATGCGTCGTCGAATGTCCACCATGGGTATGCTGCAAATTTCCACCATGAATTATGCATGGCTTAGATTGGCGGCCAGGCGTTTCCCAAACACATATACAAACTCTATGATCCCCACAAGATTTCCAATTCATTTCACACCGCGGGCATCTATAAACAAAAGATCACGATATCAACTCAAATAAGAAGTGCAATGTTGAAAGCTTGCCCCATGACAGCATGGTTGGGCTCGAATCCAACTTACAACTTGCAAGCATAACAACTCAACATAAGAGACCACAATATCAAAATTTTTAGAACAAGGAAAAAGTAAAGTGTGCCTTCCGGTTCGTGAGAGCTTTACTGACCAATTTTCGCATAACACTGGTAAGAGTTTAATTTGAAGAGAAGATAAAAGCAAGTCAAATTTACTTGGAATAGCAAATTGCTAGTAGGTATGTATGGTGGACGCTTTGGTAAACTTTGGCTTTTAGGAGTTGGATGCACGAGTAGAGCTCATACTCAGTACAAGGCGAGGGCTAGCAAAAGACTGGGAGCGAGCAACTAAGAGAGCAATAATGGCCATAATCATGCAAAGCGACAAAGCGACATGAAAAGAAGCATAAGATGGCATCAAAAGTCAAAAACTAAATGATCATATAGGCTATTGGTGACTTTGTATGAGTCTAACATGTGTGAGCATGCGCCAAGTCAACCCAAATAAAGCATCAAGGAGAAAACCAAAATAATGCTTCCATACAATAAAAACAACGCATGATTTTTTCAAAGGCTCATTAAGCAATCTCAGTTATTTGAGACAAGTCATGCTACAGCAAAACCACTAAGCATACTATCAAAAATACATCAAGCATGACATGAAAAAGCCTAAGCCGCAGTCTACACAAGCTCCTTCTTGTACCACTATTTTGCATAAAGCTTTTTCTCTTTTCCAACACCATTTGAAATTTTTATAAACACCTCTTTTGATGAAAACCAATAAAGATCAGAGGCAAAAATACACCTTGATGAAGAGATATGACAAGGTCTAAACACAAATCAAGGCGAAAACGAAAACCAAAGGCAGTAGTAGAAAAAGAAGAACACTCGGTGAAATTGTAAAAATAAAAAACGGAGTGTTATTGGCAAATAAAAACGAGTACATCTCCTCCAAAGGAAATTTGTTGGGGTACAACCATTTATTGTAGCAAACAAAACTAAACTAATAAAGAAAACTAAAACAACTGATGCTCCAAGAAAAACACATAGTGCATGAAGCAATAAAAATATAGTGTTTTGAAAGGTGACCTGATTTTTGCCGATGAAGAAGGGGTGCCTCGGGGGCATCCCCAAGCTTTGACGCTTGTACTTCTTGGATATTTCTTGGGGTGATGCATGGGCATCCCCAAGCTTGAGCTTTTGTCCATTCTTCAACTCATCTCATCATTCTCCAATCCCTACACTTGAAAACTTCCTTCATACAAAACTAAACACAATTCTATTAGCAACATTAGTGTAAGCATAACATATAATCAACCTCTTTTTTGCTTCAGGTCTCACCCCAAAACCACCACATATATAGCATATACTACTGTAGCAACTTTCCCAAAAGTTCCATGATCAAAAGAAAGCGATAAAGCGGCAAACACAAATATTGGCAGAAATCTGTCAAAATAGAATAGCTGACAAAGGCCGAATTTTTGAGGGGTTTTCTGTTGCTCAAATCAAAAAGTGTTCAACTAATGAAAGTTTGGATATAACCTGGGGCATATGCACAAGAAATCGCAGGTTCAAAAGATATACAGAGAATTTATACGAATTTTTACGGTGCAGCACCGAAAATAGTTTCAGGACAGCAACATCCCCAAATCTTTACCTCACTCAAATTAGAGGCTTCTCTTGGCACAACAATAAAATAAAAAGGATAAGGAGCGGTCATTACAGTAGTAATGACTTCCAAGACTTAAATAAAAGAAAAAGTGCTGGAAATAAAACATTGGGTTATCTCCCAAGAGTGCTTTTCTATAACGCCTTTGAGCTAGGCGCAGAAAATTGCGAATCAAGTAACATCAGAAGGGGCATTAAGATCAACTGCAGAAGTTTTGTCAATAAGGCATTGTATTTCATCCACATAAGTTTTAGAAGCCCCTTTGTGATCACGCTTTGGTTCACTCAAATCACTAAAAAGATTTTGGGGACAGATCCAGTTAAAATTATTTTCGAAAGCTTCACACAATCCCAAGAGCTTGCTAGGTATAGGTATTTCGGCTCCTTCATCATTTGTACTAATAACCTTTATAGGTGAACCGAGTTTATTAAAACGTTTAAGAACTTTTATAGCTTCAATAACGACATCTTTAAATTCTAAGCGCAAAGCTTCCAAAATAAAAGCTTTCTTTTCAGGATCTTCAATTTCATGAAGCTTAAGGAACATGTATTGCGTAAAAGGATTAAGACTAGCAAACCTAGTTTCCAACATGTGAATCAAATAAGCAGAAGCAACTTCAATACTAGGAGCTAGCTCAACCAAAGATTTTTCCTCCACTTCCTTATGCATACTAACGTGATTAAAGAACTCCTCAATGTTACTTTTTCCAATAATTGAACCACTACCTACTGAGAGGTCCTCCAGAACGTACTTAGGGAACAACATGATGAACTAAAAGTAAAGAAATAACAACTACCAAGGATTCTAATTTTTTTGGGTTTTTGATATAAAACGATGCAGGTAAAATAAATAAAGTAAAGCAAAACTTAAAACAAAGTAAAGGATGTGTGTGCGAAAAACTCCCCTTGCAGAGGTCTTCCACTTCTTCTCCGGCAACGGCGCCAGAAAAGAGCTTGATGCGACCGAGTTGATGAAGCAAATAACCGGCCCGTTGGGAACCCCAAGAAGAAGGTGTGATGAATATAGCAGCAAGATTTTCCCTCAGTTAAGAAACCAAGGTTTATCGTTCAGGAGAAGAGCAGACAATGCGACTGAAGGTGATGCGGACTAGCTTAGCGACAGCTTCGGACAATTTATATATGGCGCCTCGTCCAAGCTTTGCTTTGCTAGCTGCAACGTGGAACCTGCACACACACAACCAAGTACTTTGTTCCCAACTTGCGATGAGGTTGTCAATCTCACCGGTTTGCTTGAAACAAAGGTTATGAGCGTATCGAGTGGAAAACAGTAGAAGTATGCGAGTAAAGTAAACAGTGCGAGTAAAGTAAACAGGTGATAGCAATATGATGGAAATAGGACCGGGGTCCACAGTTCACTAGTGGTGTCTCTCCATAAGATAAATAGCACATGCTGGGTAAACAAATTATAGTTGGGCAATTGATAGAATAAAGATAAACATGATATGTCAAGAAGATCACTATGCGATTTACTCTGGGCATTACAACAAAATACATAGACCGCCATCCAACTGCATCTATGACTAATAATCCACTTGTGGTGAATCAATCCGAGAACTCCACAAGTATTAAGTTGCGAACAACAGATAATTGCATTAAGCAAAGTGTGTAATGTAAACAAAGCATATGCCCTCGAGCATATGAATGTTGTTTTATCCCTAGTAGCAACAGCACATCTACAACCTTAGAGGTTTCTGTCACTCCCCCAGATTAAATAGAGGCATGAACCCACTATCAAGCATAAATACCCCCTCTTGGAGTCACTAGCAACTACTCGGCCAAGATAGCTACTAACAACGGAGAACATGCAAGATCATAAACAACATAGAGATAACAAAAGATATATTTCAGTATAGCAACTCAATCATAATACCAATATTCATCGGATCCCAACAAACCAAACATGTAGAATTACATAACGGTGATCTCAATTATGTAGGGCAGCTCATGAGATCTAAACATGAAGCACATGGTGGAGGAGACAACCATCTAGCTACTGCTATGGACCCATAGTCCAAGGTAGACTACTCACTCATCGCTCCGGAGGCAAGCATGGCGATGAAGAAGACCTCCGGTGGTGATTCCCCTCTCCGGCAGGGTGCCGGGAAGAGCTTCTGGACCCTCCCGATCTTCGGGTCGACGGCGGCGGCGGATCACGATGTGTTCTGGAAAATTGATCGGGTACTTAGGTTTTTTTCCGTCGGGGGGTCTTTATAGGCGAAGGGGCATCGTCAGAAGTGGCCCGAGGGGCTCTCACACATAGGGGGCGCGGCCAGGCCCCTGGCCGCGCCGCCCTGGTGTGTGGGGCCCTCGTGGCCCCCCTCCAACTCCTCTTCGGATCTCTGGAAGCTTCCGGGAAAAATAAGACTTCGGGAACTTGTTTAGTCCAATTCCGAGAATATTTCCTGTGTATCACTTCTGAAACACAAAAACAGCAGAAAACAGGGAACTGGCACTGTGGCGACTTGTTAATAGGTTAGTTCCGGAAAATGCATAAAAGTGCCACGAAGTGTAACGAAACAGTAGGCAAATGGTGTAAAAACAAGCATGAAGCATCAAAAATTATAGATACGTTGGAGACGTATCAGCCGCCTCAACCACCGCCCGCAGCAATCTCCGCTGACGCCGCCCCAGCTGCCCCTGCGAATATGCCACAACTTCCTTCTCTCCCCAGCACCTTGGGCACCGGGGGCCGTCGGCACCGAGGGCCATACGAGATAACCAGATTCTTTTTGACAAAAACATCCAAACCTGGTTTGCACGAGACAAAAGGAAACCATATGATTCATGTTGAAGCGCGCGTGCGGGGGAGGGGGGGAGGGGTGCCAAAAATTCTTCTTCGTTTTAATCCGGTGGATAAGGGTTCATCTTCTCCATGTCTCATGTCCCTGCACCACTAGGTATGAAGCGCCGATCTTTTTCATTGGATTGAAAAGGGACAATGTAAGATTTTCTTGAAGAGACGGAAGGAGAGGAGCAGAACAAGAAATAGGTCTATCCATGGTCCGACTCATCCAAATCAAAATAGATTATTTACGTCGGGCAGATGCGTTGGCCCACTGAAGATACCCTTAGCACGAACCGGCGCGAGGAATCACCAGATTGGGTGTGTATGAGACAAGTGGAAGTTTTGACTTAAGGCGAAGCACATGTGCTCGTTATGCATCGTTGGTTTAGAAAATCTTCGAGTAATAAACACGTCAACACGTAGTAGTCTAATAGGCGGACCTAGCACTGACAAGATTTTATGCCAAAAAGATGCATTAGAAAATGGAACTTGTCTATGCAAAATCTGGTAATAGAAAAAGATCAAACCTCAGAAAATTTTGATTATTTTAAAATTTCTTTGGTACAGGCCGGGCCAGCCCATGGGCCCCAACTAGTGCAAAATTATGTTACTATCCACTGTAACTATTCCTCTAAAAAAAACACGGTAACCATTATCCACTTCATCCAATACACCATGTGTTGAATATCTGAAAGTAATTAACACTCTTCAATTTTAGTAGAAAGCCCACACCACACACCATGTAACATGTTGGAATGAATCAATCTGATCGGCCATGGCGAGTTTACTTCGGTTGCACTATAATTAATTTCGTACAAGACTTCATATTGAAAGAGCTAGCGAGAGCAATCTTATACGCTGGAGGATAATACCCCACATCGCAGAATTGTATGCATTGAAACTATTATGGATTATTGATGATTAGTGCAAGCGATGCTATTTTTAGTACCAAGTGCAGAACATACACACATTTATACACACATTTGCAACTATTATGGAATCCAAGGTAGCTTCTAAGGCAGATTTGAAAACGAAGAAACAGTAAAGAATCATGCCAACCCTTAAGTTTGTACTCTAGAATTTTTAATATATATATATATATATACTAGAAATATCTATTAAGATATTTGCTAGATCATGCACTTTAGAGATCATTAATGACCATGAATACGCATATACCATATAGTTTAACAACTTATTAAAATTAACTCAAGAAGAACCATTTGTTTTCAATTTTAGCAAAGTACATGTTCATTTGAGAATATCCATTACAACTGTAAAATAAAGAACATTACACATAACATTTAGCAATATTTTGTGTTGCTAATATGCAAATAAATAATTGAATTTTTGTACTAGTTAATAATGTAACATGAAAATATAATTTTTAACAAGTATAAAAGTTTAGCATAAATTATAATTACTTTAGTTTGCCACGGATCTAATTTTTTCGTTGACCGGCACACGGTAGCAGCACTAGCACCTACAAGCGAAGAGTACCACATTGTCGGGCACTGCGACTATGACACCGAGAACACACCTCCAACTTGGTCCGAACTACACTCTTTGAAACCCTAACCGTGGACTCTTTCATCAAAGATAACCTATCGTGAGATAATATTGACAAAGAGATATTGTGAGGACATATTTTTTTGGATATTCTTAATTTGTTGTATTCCTATATTTTTCATAAGTTTGGCGCCTTTGGATTAAATTTTCAATAATATTCGTATGTTTCCAATAAAATTCTAAAAAAATAGATTTCAATAATTTTTCTCCTATATATTTTATTGTTTTGGTTTTTATATGTTTTATTTTGGTGTTGAGTGGGCTGGCACATGAACAAAAATGTCGTCTCATCATGGTCATGATCGACTTTACTGGAGAAAAGAAAGAACAAGTACAGGGTCTGGCTGGTTTTTGTAAGTAGGAAGAAACACCTGAAGTTTAATTAAGGCATAGAGGACCATGAGATAACCAGATCAGTTTATCACGAAAAAATCCAAGCCTGGTTTGCACGGACATACTACAGTGTCTTTGCCATTAGAATATATCCGAGCACACAATGCAAATGGTATGAACACCTGAGAAATCAAACGATTCATATTGAAGCTGGGGGCCAATTAGAATGTCTGACGACAATGTAATTTGGACTTCTACAGATGGCCTGCCAGAAATTCCCCTTCTTTTTTATCCGGCGCATGTAGAAGAGTTCATCTTCTCCATTTCTCGTGGCCTTGCAACAAAAAGTTGATTTTTCTTGAAAACGGGTTTGTAAGCACGTAGAATATAGTGATATACGCCTAACTTTTATAAGATTTTTAAAATGTGTTTGAAACGCATTTTTAGATAACCGGAGAGGCAAAATGCCGCTGTCAATTTTCCCGTCATCTAGCGATGTTGGCGTATTCATAGGTCTACGTTTCCTCCTGAAACGTGACAGACGACTCCCTCCCTGTGCCTTGCTTCAAATTCAAATCCTTCTTGTTGCACGTTGAAGACCGCAGACGAGCCATCATCTGTCAACCCATCTCTATCATGTGCTCATAATTAATTAGCATAACCAGTATTGTTCCGGATATCCATTTCGGTTCACAGGAGCAAATGAACCTATTATTAGAAAACATATTTCAAAATGTTAAAAAATTTGGAACAAAAATTTTACATGGACATCCGGACATACTATGTTCACACACAAATTTTCGGAAAGAAAGAACATTTTTTGTGTCTTCTATAAAAAACACAAATTTGTGTATGCACATATGACTATTTACAGGACATATTTTTATTTTTTTTACCGATGCCACATAAAATGTTCTTCGTTGTCAAAAACTTGTGTGGGGACATTGAATGTTCTGATCTACATGCGAAATTTATTTTTGAATTTTTTTAATATTTTGAAATTTGTATTTTTATGTATTTTCTATAATAGGTTCATATAGACCTGGGAGCCAAAACACCTCCTCCGTATTGTTCGGCTTGACGGCTCTGAACCATGAATCTCTGCTCCAAGTTTATAAAATGCTCCTGAATCTGCAGCTGAAACAACTCCGGCACCTGCCCCAAGCACCACAATCTATGCGCTGCAGGTACTGTATTATTCTGGTCTGTCCGTTCAAAATAGCACCACCGAGGAACACGATCGTCGCGACGGCCTGTGGAGTGGAGCTGTGGTCCGTCTCCGGGAGTGAGCTTTTGTGTCGGCGGCAGGGGTGTGCTGCTGTGGAGTGGAGTGTGGACCGAAATGGATGAATGCCATCTGCGTTTTCGTTGGATTCTCATGTCGCCGGGGCCACGAGGGTGACCGCGCGCGCCCGTTGTGACCTGGACAGATTCTTCCTTTCGTCTCCATGCTCTTTGTTTCAGCTGTGCACTGGATGCCACTTTCGAGCGTCGACTGTTTTTCATTCAGCGATCAGCAGCACACTTCACTCTTTCCAAGTTTTTTTTGCGGGTTGCTGTTTCCAAGTTAGTGATGTTTTGGTTGACGATAATTAGAGGGGAGCATCCCAGCCGCGTCACGCCGCGGAGGGCTACTAGACGCGTCGGATAAAAAACACGCCCAGCCGCGAGCCACGTATGGATTTTTATCTGACGCGGTTAAATAAATGGTTTAGCTAGGATACCATTTGTTTCCCTCATGACGCTTGGTGGGCTACTTATGTCATCAAAAGTATAAAAGCTCGGTGCCTCGCCGTTGCTCCTTCACACACTCCCTCGTTGAAAAAAAAATGTCTCGCCAACTGATTATGATGTACCCAAACGCAAACTCATGTCTCATCGTTGCTCCTTCACACTATTAGCGGTGCTCCGTCGCCACCGCCACTACCACCACCACCATTAACCATCCTCATCGCCACCGCAGGAGGACCGGATGAGGCCTCATTCGACGAGTTACTCGACGACCTAAACAAGAACCAGGCAAAGGAGGTACCCCGCAGAGGAGTTGCAGTCGGTCATCACCGCCTCCACCGCGTCGGAGCGCTAGGAGCGCAACAACATCATGGTCGTCGAGAGGTCAACCAGGTCCTTCTCAAGCACGCCATGGAGATCTCTATCTATAGGGTGCTGACGGGGGAGGGTGCTTGGCTCATGATGGAGGCCGAGCGCCAGCGAGTCTACCGCTAGGCCGAAGAGGACGCCGCCCGCGAGGAGTACCATCGGAGGCGTGCAGCACTGCTAACTCAGCGTCGTGGACTCGTCGCCCACACCGACGACGTTGTTCCACTAGGAGATGGTCGTCGCCAGGATGCAGTGACGCGAGGCGATCGCAGATAGGACCATACGCAATGAGAGGGAGGACGCGAGGACGACGGCTGGCCCGTCCGGCACGAGCAACGACGGCGATGACGACGCCTAGTTTATTTATAAATCATGTTCTAGATTAATTTCATTCAAATTTACAAAATATAATCAAATTTAAATGAAATTGATAAATTACCATTAAATTAGCATTTTGAGGACGCGTTTGAGGAACGCGACTTGGCAAGGCTGCTCCCCAAAAGGGGCAGCACAAACCGTTGCCCCTAATCAATCTATCCTACGCATTTGCCGAAGTAGGGGATGCAGCTTTTTTTTTTACGATGAACGGCGGGAGCTCTGCCTTTTCATTATAGAAGAGGGAAAATAATCTTGTTAATAAGGAAAACTGGACCCAAAAATTATACATCGCACGGTTCATTCAGAGAAACCGGCAAAAGACCCAACACACTAACTCATGGCACATCATCTGTGTCGGATACAAGAGCTCCTAGACCTAAGAACAGAGACCACGCCTTCTGTATCTAACAAAGACAAACACACACGAACTCACGCCATAGACAGTGCACCGTTGTGCACCCTCGCAATAGAAGTGTTCAAGCATTGACCTTAACTAAGGCGCGCACCGCCTCGAGCCCCTGAGGTGTGTGTTGCTTCTTGTACATCTGCAAATAATGTTGCATCTTCTCATCCAGGACTTCTTCGGAGGCTTTAACAGATCTTAACTAAGCAGGGGATGCGGCTAGAGAAGCTCTTAATAGACATGGTGGTGTGTGGTTAATTTGGAATATACTCCCTCCGTTTCAAAATATAAGATGTTTTAGCTTTTGTGAAGCAAATGTATTTAGATATCTTTTAGTGTGTAGGTTCACTCGAATACACACACTAAAACATGTCTAGATACATTTACTTCGTAAACCTAAAACATCTTATATTTTGAAACGGAGGGAGTAGTTGATAACAATGCTCATACATAAACTTGTACCAGATATAATTACGGTCACCTGACCCCAAAAAACAGAGGATACACATGTCGTTTTGGACCCATCGGCAAAAGCTTTCAACCTGCCATCAATGTGGCTCTGATGCACACCGCTGCAGCTAGCACGTCCTTGCGCCGATACGGAGGGCTCCAAGTCACTCCACTGGAGAACGAACCACAAACAGACATGTATGAAAGATGAACATAATCGATGCCAACCAAATATGGTCTGAATTGGAGCCGTACAGTGTATGAATATATGATGCAAGAACCTCGACCGTCGCTTTCTCAATCGGTGGCTTTTGCCATCGCCCAGCTGAAAGTATTCGGACTCCACCTAACATGGATTTGTTCTCTTCCTCTACAGCATTGCACAGCTGCACCTGCTCGGCTTCTATCCGAACCACTATTATGAGATGTGTCACTTTGTGAAGAAAGGCTACTATTCTACGGAGTACTTGTCATTTCCTGATCTTGCGCGATCATCAGAAAGCCATCTTATACAAATCTTGTACATTGTAGTTTGTATAGTGTCTTACGAATGCCAGGGTGCGCCTTGGTCCTATCATGTACACCTTCCACAAGTCTATTCTCTCTACCAGACCTGTGGGCCTCTTTGGCAATGACGCTGCAACTAATTACAATGCACAATTGCACTTAAACGCCGATGGGCATCTTTTCAAGCATCTAGTGCTGTTAAAACACGTTAATCATATCAGTCCTTTAGCTATTACTCAAAACAATCTAGATGAATACGATACGATGGACAAGTGGAGACGTGGGAGGGAATTCTAGATCTCAAGCAAGCAAAATAATGTGGCTTACAAGTTGCAATCAATGAAAACAGACATCCGTGTGTTCTCAGTGCTCTGGGTACTGTTATAGATAGATCCAACATTGCAAGGAAATCCACATGATCACACAGTGCAATTTTCTACGATCGTGCAAGCATAGAACGTGCGCACTCGTGCAGAGTTGAAGCCTGATCACAGTTTACTAAGTACGCATGAGAAGAATTAGACCGTGCACTTGCAGTATAATAGTACAAACGAAAAATACTAAGATTAAGAGAGCCAAAGGGAATCATACAAATAGACAATTCATCTATATTCAGAAGCCAAACACACAGGTAGAACTGACTTAACAAAGCGAATACAAGCAAAGCAGTCTCACCCAGCAAAAACACACTCCTAAAGATCTCTTCACGGTTTGAGAACCAGGAAAGACACAGCTCTAGTGACATATCAACAATGGAGAAAGAAAACAAACACTCATACTCCATATTCAGCAAACAAAAGGTTTGAATCTGAAGTCGGTCCGACTGATCTAAACTTCTTGAGCTATGCCATTGCCGGCATCTATTGCCATCTCAGTATCCCCCTACAGGCAGAAATGTTTTGGTTAGCTATTACGAAACAGTAAACTGGTAAAGATGTAATAATGTGTTCTGAATTGCTGACATGCAGTAGACATTCTTACCATGTTCTCCTTGTCTTCATATGTGATCTCCTTCACCACATCATCTGAAAATTAATTTTGGCATTAAGAAAGTCAGTACATCTCACAAAGGGGAGTATTTATATTAGGAGCTCAGGAAAACACAATGCCACTTACCAGATGCCTGATCTGAACCAACAGGCAAAGGCTCACTACCACCATTGGCATCTTCCTGCTGCTCCTTGGCTGGCTTCTTGGTTTTCTTGACAGCGTTTTTTGCAGCTGCTTCCTTTCCAGGAGCATTTTTGGCTGGATTTTTGTTATAGGAACCTCTGACCTTCGCATCAGGCTTCTCCTTCTGAATGTTCTCTTTCTTGCCATCTTTGTTTTGGGTTGCGACAGAGTTCAGTGACCTAGGCTTCAGATTACCCTTGGGAGTCACACTGGTAGCACTAAGAGCAGCCTTGTCAGACTTTTTGGGTTCTTGTGAGGACTCTGCAGAGATCTTCAGCTTCTCAAAATCTTCAGCAATATCATAAACCTGAAGAACGTCCTTAACCGGTTCCTCCAATTCTGTTGTAAGGCCATGACGGGCCACATAAGCCTTGAGTTCTTCCCTCATTCGATCCAGTGGCTGCAGAAAACACACAACAATAATATGATCAATAATTCACTGAAACAAACTGAGCTAATAAGAAAAGATAAAACAATTGATGTTCACCTCGCATTCTGATTCAAGAGCAAGCTTGAAGAAGCCAAGAGAGATAGAATGCTTGGAAGCAGCCTCTGCAAGCCTAATCTGTGTCATCCAATACGAGATTGAGGACAGTGTGCTGAACTTGCGCCTTGTTGTGGACATGGATGCTTCTGATGTTGGAGTATCAAACTTTCCCAGGCTGTCCGACCTCCTCGACCGAACCCCCGACACTGGAGTTATAGTTCCAGTAGGAGTAGGCCTTGGGCTAGCGCCTGGCTTTGTTGGAATTGAGTGCCTCCTTGGAGGCTTGGCTGATGTATCCTTCACTGACGAAAGATCAAGAACACACATGCTCTTGGTGACATCTGAAGATGGTTTGGCCCTATATATGGAACGCAATTAGAAGTGATCTTGAAAACACAAAGCTTGTTGGCAGCAATTTCAGAGTTGGAATACGAAGGCCTCATGGTAAGTTGCCAGTCAATTTTTGCATTGACATAGCACCAAACGGGCCTGCTTAGGTTTGAAGCAAATAACCTGTACATCTACGTCGAAAGCTGGCCTGTTATTTTCCCACAGAAGCTTTCCTGAATCGCTGATAGCTAAACATTTTGAACAAACTGGTTTGGTGTTTGGAAACTAGAACAGTTGCATCCAAACTTTTAGAGCTGTCCTGACAGGGTTTGATGTTCCAAATAATATCAGAAAAGCAGAGTTGATTTCTTGATGGAAAACTGAATGGGGCCAGCCACCTATTCTTAACTGCACTACTGCAGCACTAAGGATGAAAACAGCGATTCGTGCGAGCTCGCTTTGAACTTGCGATATTTTGTTTCAGATGTATTACGTCCTACATAGTGTTATTCAAAGCATGTACAATTGGTAGGCAATCTGCAGATCTAACGGCTATTTGACAGGACGAACATAATAATACATCTCATTTACTCTAATATGACGCTGTAATCGGCTGCCCCACATGACAGAACGACGGTTCCAGATAGAGACTCGTGAACTCGACAGAATAGTAACAATCTGTAAAGTCTGAAGATTGTTTGAAAACGTACCTTCTCGGGGCGGAGCCGCTAGGAGGAGCATCCAGCGCCGCCGGCTCCACCTTCCCCCGGCTCGCCGACCGCAGCGGGTACCTCAGCTTGGACCCCTTCGCCGCCGCAGACCCTGCAGAAAACCCCCGAAACACAGATCAGCGCCCGCCGCACGAACTCCACCCAAGAAAATCACCTGACGAAAAAAATCCGCCCCGTACCTGACTGATCACCCGAGGAGGCCATGGACTCGAACAGCTAATCCGCCGCGGCCGAGATAACTCGATCTCCCCACAACCCCGGCCGCCAACACGAATCCAAACTGCCGGAAGCGAAATGGAAGGCTCTGGAAGAATCAAGAGAAAGAGAGGGGTTTCGGTTCGGGTTTTGGAAGGTAACGCGCTATAAATAACGGAACTGGCCTGCACAGCTGGGCCGCGTACCCACGCGCCCAGCGAGGGCCGGATGGCACGCCGGCAGGGTGGTCCCGGCACGATCTGCTCTTCCCGTGGGTCCACCTGTCAGTGGGGCGGGGTGGGAGCCGCTGCGTGCGTTTGGACTGGAGGGGGAAGGGGAGCGGGGGGTGGATTTTTTGAATCGTGGGGCGGGGCGGGCGGGAAAAGGCGGCCGTTGGCTTCTGGACGGCGGAATTTTCGAACTGGAACGCGTGAATGGCGTTGAAGTGGGTGCGCAGGGAGGTGGTTGACGAGGGGTTTAAGGGCCATGGGGTCCACTTCCGTTTTGTGTGTGAGCTGGGCCGTTGCTGCTGGGCTCATGGGCATGGTCTCATGGGAAAGGCTTGGTGTAGCCCAAATGAAAAGCAGGTTCTTTTTTTTGGCAGTTGTGTTCAGGTCCATGTGAATAAGGCCATATTTTACGTAGGAACTACTCCCACCCAAATGAAAAGCAGGTTCTTTTTTTTGGCAGTTGTCTCAAAAAAAAAGTGAATAAGGCCATATTTTACGTAGGAAGTAGGAACTACTTCCACCCAACGGAAAAAGTATAGGTGACTTAGTACAAAATTTAGATTGCGTTGTACTGTTATGCCTGGACGGTCATGGTATTGTGCTCTCTTTGGGCTTTACTTCACAAGAGGTTGTGCTTGGGCTTGGGCCAACTTCAGGAGTCGGAATAAACGAAGAGAGCAGCACACAGGAAAGGGGTCCTCCTCCCTGGCGCCCGCGCGCTATGTATCACTCGTTTCGCTGAAGAAATCAGTCGACTGGGCCGGCCCATTTCGTTGAAGCGTGTTACGCGTGTGATGGCGTTGCTTCGCAACTTTTCGTTCGTTCGTAGCCCACATACCTGAGCAGACAGGTTTAGCTACTTAAGGTGGTCAATACCCCTTTAAGGTTTCGATGTGGGACTAAAATTCCGGGATCGCTAGTTTGCTGCATGCGCTTCCGCTGACACGACGTACACGCTCTGTCAACTGCAGCCTGAACGATTCGGGGTCCACACAAAGTTGCTTGCATGTTCTCTTTGAAACGCCCGGTCAAAAGCAAGCAACGCCCATTAAAAAAAAGCAAAGTAACGGAAGAGTGTGTACATGTGAGTTGAGATTAGGTAGCCATGCAGAATACATTCGTTTAAAAAATGCATCGTGAGTACGTTTTTTGTTAGAAGCATGCATCGTGGCTTAATACCGTTTATAGAATGTGCAGTGTATAATTTATAAAAAACTTTCTACATTAAATTATGAAAGAAAAGTGTGCAACAAATAGGATGGCCGCGTGGCAATAAAATTACAAAATATAGTGAATAATTTGTGATACTAATTTTCTAAAATAAGATAAACAAATCTCTCAAAATAAAGAAAAAAATGTTATACATCCAGAAACAAAGATGAACTTCAGAGGGAACAAAAATAAACATCAAGGAACAAAATAATTTTTGGAACTAATTTTTTAAAATAAGATGAACAAATCTCTCTAAAAAAAACGTTATACGTCCGGGAACAAAAAATAAACTTCAGAGGGAACAAAAATAAACATTAAGAAACAAAATAATTTGTGGAACTAATTTTAAAAAATAAGAGGAACAAATCTCTCTGAATAAAGAAACAAAACGTTATACGTTTGGGAACAAAGATGAACTTTAGAGGGAACAAACATAAACATCAAAGAACAAAATAATTTTTGGAACAAACTTTTTAAAATAAGAGGAACAAATCTCTCTAAATAAAGAAACAAAACGTTAAACGTCCGGGAACAAAAATGAACTTCAGAGGGAACAAAAATAAACATTAAGGTAAAATAATTTTTGGAACTAGTTTTTAAAATAAGAGGAAAAAATCTCTCTGAATAAAAAAACAAAATGCTATACCTCCAGAAACAAAGAAGAACTTCAGAGGGAACAAAAGTAAAACATCAAGAAACAAAATAATTTGTAAAACTAATTTTCTACAATAAGAGGAACAAATCTCTCTGAATAAAAAAACAAAACGTTATACGTTCGGGAACAAAGATGAACTTCAGAGGGAACAAAAATAAACATCAAGGAACAAAATAATTTTTGGAACTAATTTTTTAAAATAAGAGGAACAAATCTCCCTGAATAAAGAAACAAAATGTTATACATCTGGGAACAAAAATGAACTTCAGAGGGAACAAAAATAAACATCAAGGAATAAATTAATTTGTGAAACTATTTTTTTTAAATAAGAGAAACAAATCTCTCTGAATAAAGAAACAAAATGCTAGACGTCCGAGAACAAAGATGAACTTCAGAGGAAACAAAATAAACATCAAGGAACAAAATAATTTGTGGAACTAATTTTCTAAAATAAGGGGAACAAATCTCTCTGAATAAAGAAACAAAACGTTATACGTTCGGGAACAAAGATGAACTTCACAGGGAACAAAAATAAAAATGAAGGAACAAAATAATTTGTGAAACTAATTTTTTATAATAAGAGAAACAAATCTCTTCGGATATAGAAACAAAACGCTATACGTCCGGGAACAAAGATGAACTTCAGATGGAACAAAAATAAACATCAAGGAACAAAATAATTTGTGAAACTAATTTTCTAAAATAAGAGGAACAAATCTCTCTAAATAAAGAAACAAAACGTTATGCGTTCGGGAACAAAGATGAACTTCACAGGGAACAAAAATAAAAATTAAGGAACAAAATAATTTGTGAAACTAATTTTTTATAATAAGAGAAACAAATCTCTTCGAATAAAGAAACAAAACGCTATACGTCCGGGAACAAAGATGAACTTCAGATGGAACAAAAATAAACATCAAGGAACAAAATAATTTGTGAAACTAATTTTCTAAAATAAGAGGAACAAATCTCTCTGAATAAAGAAACAAAACGCTATACTTTGGGGAACAAAAATGAACAAACATCAAGACTAGATGAGGAACAAAAGTCTAGTCTACGAAATAACACACGACTACAAAAAGAAGGAACAAAAAGTAGTGTTCTCAGAACAAATAATAACTACAAAGAAACAATAGTTTAGGCCACGGAATCAATCAAGAATACAAAAGGAATAAAAATTTAGTGTCCGCGAATAAAAGACGACTACAAGAAGAACATAAATTAGTCTATGAACAAATAAAAATTAGATGGGAAACAATTATTTTATAACTAAATGCAAAAAAAACAAGAAGAAAATAAATCTAGCTAAGAAAGCAAAAGGCTTAAGAAAAATATTAAAATAAAATGGAATAAAAAAGAAATAGGAAAGAACGTTAGAAAGAAAGAAAAAAATAGGAAGGAAGCATATCTGTGAGTCACACGTGAAAGAAAAAATAAAAATAAAAATAACGAAGCAAACTGGAGAGAAAAAAAGAAAATAGAAGAAAATGTAAAATAACGAACGGACTCTACGTACCGATCAAAACGAGCCAACAAAGCAACCACCAGCCAGCGCCCTAGCCAAAAAAAAACAGGCACCACGGAGTACTACTACCAGCAAGCATCGATGAAAAAGCTAATGGGCTGAGTCCACGAACGAAAATCTTTAGCGAAAGGGTGCTTCGGTAGCGCGCGTGCGCTACCGAGCAAGGGGATGGAATGACTGAAATGTCTCCAGGTCTCTCTCCCTTGCTTCCGTTCCTCATCTACTGCTACTGTATCTCATCTCCCGCTTTTGTTGATTCCTCATCCCAAATTCACTTTTGTATCCTCAAATTGTGTCCGGTTGATCATACCTCCCTCTGTTTGAGTCGTGACAATTTGGTATCAGTGCAAGAAAAACAACAACAACAAAATGACCACCGCGCTCCCTACCAACCATCTGTTCAACAAAATATCCATGAGATGCAAATATGTTTATATCCTTGATGTAAGAGTAGATGTATATGTTACCCCATTCTTGCGTGCTTATTCTGCTCAAACTAGTATGCATAGGACGTGTGAGGGGGATGTGTGCATTAGTTAGAGCAATCTTGTAGTTGGTTTGGGGAAGTGACAGACAGAACAGCTATGGTTTTCATCTTTCTATGGTTGCCTCACTAGGGAGAATGGTTAACCATGCATAAAAGTCCAGTGACAGAAAGGACCCCTTGTTTAAATGATGCATATGTGTTTTCAACATCATGTTACAGTTCTTTATGCAATCCTTTGTTAAGTCTTAAATTTGACTTGAGGTGAACTCCTTGTCAAAGGAGTATTAGTGAGTTGGTTTGCATTAACTCTATGTTTAGACGTGATGCCCATATTTATGCTTATAAATAACATTTGTGTGTTTGCATGTTCTTAATTTGTCATTTGTGCTTTATT
This sequence comes from Dactylis glomerata, assembly GCA_007115705.1. Taxonomy (NCBI): domain Eukaryota; kingdom Viridiplantae; phylum Streptophyta; class Magnoliopsida; order Poales; family Poaceae; genus Dactylis; species Dactylis glomerata. The sequence continues at coordinate 1,458,770 of QXEO01000659.1, forward strand.
ACCACCATATTTGTGAGAGAGGGAGATCAAATGAAAACATGATCCCTAGTCCAGCTTTTAATCATAAGAAGTTCTCTGGTTACTTTTGCTTTGTTTTACTTTTAGTTCCTTAAACCAAAAATCACAACAAAACCTTATTCTCACTATTTCGTTTCGTTATGTATTACGAGTTGTTGGTGCTTGACAACTAGCAGAGTTAGTTGGGGATGCAAAGTTATTTGTTGTTGCAGCTTATTTAAAGAGCGAGGAAAAAACCAACCTCAGGCTTTCCCGAGAGTTCGATAATTACCCAAGCCACTTTTGTGGGCAAAACTTCTCTTGTTATATACTCTGCACTTGGAGTCCTAGACGAGTGACATTTTGAAGAATAGAGTTATTGTCATCAATCAGCATCCAATATGTTGGGTTTTTTTTTGTATCTAGTGGCCTCTTTGGGGGTGGTTGAACCTACTTGACATGCCCTTTATGTCACGGTGTGTTGCTTGGGTTTCTTAACTACAAGCTTATTTAGTGGTCGTATTTATAGAGATCTCGTTAGGCTTTCCTCATACAGTGACAATGCAGGTTTGGCCCTGAGTCTACCAAAAACATTTTTTGGATACTGACGAGGGGTTAACTCGACAAATGTCCTAGATGAAGGACTTAGGATCGGGGAGATAGGGCGTCGGATGAACTCGAAGGTAAATTCAGTCAAACAAGGTGGCTATGAAAGTAAACGTGGGTGTAAAACCTAGCTTGCTTTCAATCTGTCCCACACCGTCCCCTCCTGGCCCCTATATATAGGTGGCCAGGTCTCAAGGATCGGGTGGGATCCGATACAGGTTACAATATCGACATACGACATAAACTCGTATTTTAACTAGTATTACAATTGAGCCTAGCTTAACGGGCCTCAGGGGTACTCAACTGACGGGCTCTATTATCTATACCCTTGTCAGTAGCCCCCGAGATTCTACCAGAATTGCAGATTCGGGTTGAATCTCAGATCTTCAATTCTTCGACTTGATCAATACTTGACTTCTTCAAATCTTAAAATCTTCGACTTGGTCTTTCGACTTATCTTTTTGCTATGATACCTCGCAAGGGGTTTTGATGAACAAGCCTGACAACTCTGACGGATCAAGAGGTCAGTTAACTGCCGGAACAGATACTTGTCACCTACTTCAAATTCAATCCCCTTGGACTTGAATTCGGAAAACCGGTCAAACCCATTTTTTGCCGCATTTAGGACTTACAAAAAATGGATCCCAGTGGTTCTCAGGGTACCCAGTGCGTCCACCAGGATTTTTCTTCGCTTCGTAGACACGAATACATACCAGCAGAGCACATCCATGTGCGTATACCAGGCCACACAGGATGGATCCTGGGGTCTTACCTTCGTGATATATTTCAATCATGGCATTCGAGTTTTGTCGCGATGACGCAACTCGAGAATCATATGTCGCAGCCTTGTTTGACTGTTCCAGTGTACAAAATATTAGGGTTTATCCAACCTTGATCGATAAAAAACTCCCTCCCGATGGGAGTAATGATGATTCCTGAATCTTCTTTCGCCTTCCTTGCTCCAGTATTCATGAATAAATATCATCGGGTGCGCGCCCAGCGCTCCCGATGGGAGTAGCCCCCGAGGCTATAGTCGAAAAATTTCGAGTATAGGCTCAAATATATTGTACCTACTTATAATCTTTATACCCAAACTTTATATGATAATATCGTCGGGTGCGCGCCCAGCGCTCCCGATGGTAGTAGCCCCCGGGGCTATAGTCGGATAATTTCGGATATAAACTCAAAGAATGACATATTCTTCCTTCTCTCCTCTGTGGTTTTCATATCAGTTCTTTGTCGACTTTCTTGGTTATCACCCATACACAGAAACGCCAGTTTGTAGTTTTCATTGCCATAGTCTGATCTCCCGTAACTCGAACTTTTGTGACGTCATTAATATAATTACACTGTGTGAAATTTTGATTTTGGCGCTGACCGTTACTCATGGGCAGCGCAGTAATTTCACAATTTCTCTGCCCGTTAGTGGGCTGCCGTTTCCGCCCCTCGCGTCACGTCTCAGCCCACGTTCCGTTACCAGGAAGCTATATATGGGGAGAGTGGGGGAAAATCACTGTTTACCAGTTCATTGCTTCTGCCGCCGCCGCCATTGTTGCAATCTTTGCGCACCTCTGATCTCCTGCATAGCCCCCGTGCGCAAATAGTAGATGCGCGTGAAGCATCTGGCGCAGAAGAACAAGATGACCAAGGAAAGAACTGCGAACACCGCGACCAGCTGGGTGCCTTCTATTTTCACGCAGAAGGATCTGAATAAGGCCCGAGCTGATGGCCTCATCTCCGATGACGATCAGGTCATCTTCCCGAGCACCGAACGGATCCCCAAGCCCAGAGATGGCTTCCGGGTGATGTTTTTCGCCTTTCTCTTGCGAGGTCTTTCCCTTCCTGCCCACGAGTTCCTTCGTGGGCTTCTTTTTGTTTATGGTGTGCAGCTTCATCAGCTCACACCAAATTCCATTCTGCATATTGCTTGCTTTATAACTCTTTGCGAGTCGTTTCTAGGGATCGATCCCCACTTTCTTCTCTGGAGATCCATCTTTCAGCTCCGCCCCAGTGTCTCATTATTGAAGAAACCTGAACTGGGTGGAGCTTGTATCTCTGTCCGTGCTGAATCGCAGTACTTGGAATTTTCCATGGCTGCCTCGGTACAAGGTTGGAGGACTAAGTGGTTTTATATCAAAGACCGAAAGATCTCTTCCTCCGTCGAATACGGCATTGCTCCATTTGATGCTTCCCAGAAATTGAAGAAATTGGCCTCGTGGGATTCGCCTCCCATGGAAGCCGAGATGGAGGAAATCAAGCCACTTCTAGCCCGCATCCAGGAGCTGAAGGGTGGTAGAGGAGGTGCCCTTTCGGGTACTCAGCTCATGGCATTTTTCCTGCAATATCGAATTCAACCCCTGCAGCATCGTCTCTCCAAATTATGGATATTTTCTGGCTTGAAAGATCCTTCTTGAGTATCTGAAGATCTTATGGAGAAGAAAGATCTCGACAAGCGTGTGAGAGCTCTTACCACTCTCACCAAGGATCATGAAGTTGCAGATTTAGCCGCTAACTACTTCGACTCCGAGCACCCCTTGCCTGCGGTATGTTTTACTTTCTTTATTCGCCTTGTTTTTCTCTTATCATTGTTTGCCTCGTAACTCTTGGGTTGTTTTCTTTTCAGGATCATCGACTTCTTGTTTCTCGCCCTCCTCTCCCAGCGGGAGGGGCCATTCCCAATGTGCCTGTCTCCGCGGCCTCCGAAGCCCCCGAGGCTGAGGACAGCCAAGATGGGGATGAAGGCGAAGATTCACTGGAAAGGACCAGCTCAACGACGTCACCTCCTCCTGCGCTTTCTGAAGATCTTGGCATTGACAAGAAGAGGAAGCGTGTCGAAGAGTTCGCTTCCTCGAGTGCCTCCGCTCATAAAACTATGGCCGGGGAAACCGTCACGCCAGAGGGCGACGTAGAGCTCTTCGACCTCATGGACTCGTGAGTGTCCTTCTGCTTTGTTTTCATATATTATCTTTTTCCAGCCGACTTCGATAAATGACTTTTATCTTTTGCTTCTTTTCTCGGTGATGAGGAGAACCCAAAGAGATTTGCTGCTGCCGCCCCTATCGCTGATACTCCTGTTGTCGACGAGCCACTGTCACAAGAGGTCGATCCAGCAGCAAAATCTCCAAAAGCTTCGAAGAAGCCTATGAAGAAAGTAGTCACTGTTCATAGTTCTAAGTGCTTGAAGAAATCGTCAGACGCCGGTGCTACTCTTGAGGCCCATCAGTCCACAAGCTCCTCCGATGATGTGCGTGAACATACTGATATATTTACTTCTTCTTTTGCGTGTTGATACTCACGTCCTATTTTCTGGACAGAACTTAATGAAGAAATTTGTCGCCTTGGGCAATGAATGTGTCGAGTACCTGAAAGCTGCTAAGGCCTCCGAGGGTAAATTTCTTTTCCTATATTTTCTTGTCTTGTATGCCTTTCTTTGCTTCTTTGCTTGACTTTTCTTTCCTCTTTGATGAACTGCAGAAGCTCTACAACAGCCAATGCTCGCATTTCATCACTGGAAGCTGAACTCGAAGCTTCCAGGAAAGCTTTTGATGCCGCCACTGCTGCCAAGGTCAATGCTGAGAAGTCTACTAAATCAGCACTGGCTAAGGCGAAGAAAGCGGAAAAGGCCCTGACTGATGCTAACAAGGAGCACCTCCAGCGAGAACAGGCCGTGGCTGAGCGGCTGAATACGATGTTTGCTGCTGCTGGAGGTACATACTATACATTTCTTTCCTTTTGTTGATTTGCTCACTCTCTTATGCTTGCTGATGTATTCCTTTTCTGCTATTTTTTATTTCCTTGGTTTTGCAGAATATACTGAAGTGTCTGCGTCAACTTTGCAACCAGATGACGATCCTCTCTTGGCTGCAGTTAGCTTGCTAGAAGCGAACTGGATATCCGTCCAGGAAATCTTCGAGTTGGTTAACTGCGCGCTTACGCGGATCTTTGTCGGGTTGTGGCCCAAGCAAAAGGCGGAGGTGCCAGATTTGAAGAACCTTGCCAAGGCCTTCGACACCCCTGATGACCCCATACTTGTTATGAAGGGCCTCTCCTTGAAGCGAGGTGCCGAGGGGGCCATTGCATTTTCGTATGCACATGGTGAGGAGGTTAACTGGGAGAAGGTGAGCTCTTCCCACAGCCGTCCCCGTTCAGAGCTGAAGGCTTTCTTCGAGAAGGCAAAAAGGTATGCGCCAGGCATCGTGTCGATGATTTCTCCCTCGGCGGCTTCCGCGACTGGTACTACGCCGATTTCTTCGACTCCGACGACAAGTGGATTTGTGCCTCCTCCCGATGCTGGTGCTGCTTCTGCTACGGATCGTGAGGCCGAGGTGTCATAGACTTGGCCTCATTTTATAATTTTTAGTTTTAATTTGATATAGTAAAACTCTTAGTCATATGTAGCCCGAGAACTTTAGTCAGAGGGCTTGCACTTTTGTAAATATTTCTTCTTTTGCAAAATGTCATGTTCGATTCAGCTTCTGAGATGCTTCTCTTTTTTTTCTTTGGCTTCCAGCCTATTCACGCTGGTGGGTCGTCGGGTCGCGATCAGGCTATGTCTCCTGCCAATATTTTCGACTCCGGAGCTTCATCGCCTCCTCGTCCTTCTTGCCAATGTGCTGAGTATTCCTCAAGGATTTCAGACCTTGAGAGCCGCTTGTCTTTGGCGAAGCGCCAAGCGCAGATGGCTATGGATAAGGCCAGCAAATCTTGCGGGTTTATGAAACATATATTCATTCTTGAGGATAAGGTGTCGGGTCTGATGGTGAAAATCGTGCATCTCGAAGAATGCAACTCCTTCCTCATCGGTATTGTCGAGTCTGTTTGCGAGATGTTGCGATGTGAGGTTCCTTGTGGCTTCTCTTGTTTCCTTTTATTCCACTACTGCCGTCTAATATCTTTTATTGTCTTAGGTACTTGTCTGGATTTTGCTGCTGAAGCACGTCGGGTTGCTGAGCGAAATACGGCTCTGGAGAAGGCATCAGAGGGGATCGACAGTTTGTGGTCCGATCCTCGACGCCGTCGTGCTATTGTGCTGCTCCAAGATCGTGCTCAGCATATTGGAGAGGCAGTTGATGGTTGTCGAAGATCTCTGATAACCATGCATTCTATCATGCTTCCTCGCAATCCTCTGCCTGGAAGCTTTTGATACGTCTCCAACGTATCTATAATTTTTGATGCTCCATGCTTGTTTTTACACCATTTGTCTACTGTTTCGTTACACTTCGTGGCACTTTTATGCATTTTCCGGAACTAACCTATTAACGAGTTGCCACAGTGCCAGTTTCCTATTTTTTGTTGTTTTTATGTTTCAGAAGTGATACACAGGAAATATTCTCGGAATTGGACGAAACCACATCCTGAAGTGTTATTTCACCGGGAAGCTTCCAGACATCTGAAGAAGAGTCGGAGGGGGGCCACCAGGGCCCCACACGTAGGGGTGGCGCGGCCAGGCCCCTGGCCGCGCGGGCCCCGCGTGAGGGCGCCTGGCTCCCCCTCTGACATCGCCCCTTCACCTATAAAGACCCCCCGACGCGAAAAACCTAAGGGCCCAATCAATTTTCCAGAACACATCGCGATCCGCCGCCGTCGTCGACCCGAATATCGGGAGGGTCCAGAAGCTCTTCCCGGCACCCTGCCGGAGAGGGGAATGGCCACCGGAGGTCTTCTTCATCGCCATGCTTGCCTTTGGAGCGATGAGTGAGTAGTCTACCTTGGACTATGGGTCCATAGCAGTAGCTAGATGGTTGTCTCCTCCACCATGTGCTTCATGTTTAGATCTCATGAGCTGCCCTACATGATTGAGATCACCGTTATGTAATTCTACATGTTTGGTTTGTTGGGATCCGATGAATATTGGTGTTTATGATTAAGTTGCTGTACTGAATTATATCTTTTGTTATCTCTATGTTTTTTATGATCTTGCATGCTCTTCGTTGTTAGTAGCTATCTTGGCCAAGTAGTTGCTAGTGACTCCAAGAGGGGGTATTTATGCTCGATAGTGGGTTCATGCCTCTATTTAATCTGGGGGAGTGACAGAAACCTCTAAGGTTGGTGATGTGTTGTTGCTACTAGGGAGAAAACAACATTCATATGCTCAAGGGCATATGATTTGTTTACATTACACACTTTGCTTAATGCAATTATCTGTTGTTCGCAACTTAATACTACTGGGGTGTTCGGATTGATATCCCCGGGAGTGGATTATTAGTCATAGATGCAGTTGGATGGCGGTCTATGTATTTTGTTGTAATGCCCAGAGTAAATTTCATAGTGATCATCTTGACATATCACGTTATCTTTATTCTATCAATTGCCCAACTGTAATTTGTTTACCCAGCATGTGTTATTTATCTTGGAGAGACACCACTAGTGAACTATGGACCCCGGTCCTATTTCCATCATATTGCTATCACCTGTTTACTTTACTCGCACTGTTTACTTTACTCGCATACTATATTGTTTTCCACTCGATACGCTCATAACCTTTGTTTCAAGCAAACCAGTGAGATTGACAACCTCATCGCAAGTTGGGAACAAAGTACTTGGTTGTGTGTGTGCAGATTCCGCATCACCTTCAGTCGTTTGTCTCTCCTCTCCTGATCGATAAACCTTGGTTTCTTAACTAAGGGAAAACTAGCTGCTATACTCATCATACCTTCCTCTTGGGGTTCCCAACGGGCTGGTTATGCACCACGCACAAGGACAGTCTGCTCCCACGTTAACCACGCAGCAGCTAATTTTCTGGCGCCATTGCCGGGGAGGAAGAGAAGACTTCTGTGAGGGGAATTTTTCGCACACACATCCTTTACTTTGTTATTGTTTTTCTTTACTTTATTTATTTTACCTGCATTGCTTTATATCAAAAACCCAAAAAAAAATAGAATCTTTGGTAGTTGTTTTTACTTATCTGCTTTTAGTTTTGTTAAAATGAGTAATCCTGAAGTAGAAGTTCGTAGTTTTAAGCAACAAGGGGGAGAAAGTTTGAAAGATGCTTGGTATCGTATTAACAATGCTCATCATAGGTGTACCAAAAAGCTCTCTACCACGATCCTCCTTAGAAATTTTTATGTTGGTATATCTAGTTGGAATAGGTATGTTCTCGATACTCTTACAGGAGGTAATTTTTTGGGTACTCCCGCTGGAGAAGCATGCACTATAATTGAAAGTTTAGTGGGAATACCACCTATTCATGTTGCTAAAACCGAGACCACCTTAGAGGAGGTGGTAGAAAGGCTCAGCTCTTTAGAGAAAAGTTTGCCAAGTATCCTAGAAAATGCTAGCCAAGTTAGTGAATTAATAGAAAACATCGGTAAGAGAATTACCGCTTTTGAGGCTAGCACTACTCTTGATAATCAAAACTTAAGGATTGGTAAACTAGAGGAGTCTATGGAAACTCTTAGCTTAATCTTCTCTTCTCTTAAATTTAAGAAAGAGAAAGTGTTTAAGAGCAAAAATTTATGTATGTTCCCAAGGTTTCTGCGCTTAAATCTCAACATGTTCTTAAAATTGGTAAGACTCTTAGTTCCACTAAGGGTGACTTGCAGGTTGAATCATCTTTGGGAACCTTCAAAGAGCCTACTGAGGTAACTAGTGCTTCATCACTTGATGTTACTTGATTCGCAATTTTCTGCGCCTAGCTCAAAGGCGTTAAAGAAAAGCACTCTTGGGAGATAACCCAATGTTTTCTTTTCAGTACTTTTTCTTTTATTTGAGTCTTGGAAGTCATTACTACTGTAATGACCGCTCCTTATCTTGTTTATTTCGTTTTTGTGCCAAGAGAAGCCTCTAATTTGAGTGAGGTAAAGATTTGGGGATATTGCTGTCCTAAAACTGTTTTCGGTGTTGCACCGTAAAAATTCGTATAAATTCTCTGTATATCTTTTGGACCTGCGATTTCTTGTGCATATGCCCCAGGTTATATACAAACTTTTGTTAATTGAACACTTTTTGATTTGAGCAACAGAAAACCCCTCAAAAATTCGACCTTTGTCAGCTGTTCAGTTTTGACATATTTCTGCCAATATTTGTGTTTGCCACTTTATCGCTTTCTTTTGAGTTCTTTTGATCACGGAACTTTTGGAGAAGTTGCTGCAGTAGTATTTGCTATATATGTGGTGGTTTTGAGTTGAAACCTGAAGCAAAAAGAGGTTGATTATATGTTATGCTTGCACTAATGTTGCTAATAGATTTGTGTTTAGTTTTGTATGAAGGAAGTTTTCAAGTGTAGGGATTGGAGAATGATGAGATGAGTTGAAGAATGGACAAAAGCTCAAGCTTGGGGATGCCTATGCATCACCCCAAGAAATATCCAAGAAGTACAAGCGTCAAAGCTTGGGGATGCCCCCGAGGCACCCCTTCTTCATCGGCAAAAATCAGGTCACCTTTCAAGACGCTATATTTTTATTGCTTCATGCACTATGTGTTTTTCTTGGAGCATCAGTTGTTTTAGTTTTCTTAGTTAGTTTAGTTTGTTTGTTTTCTGCAATAAATGGTTGGACCCCAACAAATTTTCTTTTGGAGAAGTTGCCTTGCTTTTCATTTGCAAAGAACGCTCTAGTTTTCACTCTTATTAAAAATCGAGTGTTCTTCTTTTTCTGCTACTGCTTTTGGTTTTCGTTTTCGCCTTGATTTGCGTTCAGACCTTGTCATATATTTTCATCAAGGTGTATTTTTGCCTCTGATCTTTATTGGTTTTCATCAAAAGAGGTGTCTTTAAAAATTTCAAATGGTGGTGGAAAAGAGAAAAAGCTTTGTGCAAAATAGTGGTACAAGAAGGAGCTTGTGTAGACTGTGGCTTAGGCTTTTTCATGTCATGCTTGATGTCTTTTTGATAGTATGCTTAGTGGTTTTGCTGTAGCATGACTTGTCTCAAATAACTGAGATTGCTTAATGAGCCTTTGAAAAAATCATGCGTTGCTTTTATTGTATGGAAGCATTATTTTGGTTTTCTCCTTGATGCTTTATTTGGGTTGACTTGGCGCATGCTCACACATGTTAGACTCCTACAAAGTCACCAATAGCCTTCATGATCATTTAGTTTTTGACTTTTGATGCCATCTTATGCTTCTTTTAATATCGCTTTGTCGCTTTGCATGATTATGGCCATTATTGCTCTCTTAGTTGGTCGCTCCCAGTCTTTTGCTAGCCCTCGCCTTGTAGTGAGTATGAGCTCTACTCGTGCATCCAACTCCTAAAAGCCAAAGTTTTCCAAAGTGTCCACCATACATACCTACTAGCAATTTGCTATTCCAAGTAAATTTGACTTGCTTTTATTTTCTCTTCAAATTAAACTCTTACCAGTGTTATGCGAAATTTGGTCAGTAAAGCTCTCACGAACCGGAAGGCACACTTTACTTTTTCCTGTTCTTAAAAATTTGACATTGTGGTCTCTTATGTTGAGTTGTTATGCTTGCAAGTTGTAAGTTGGATTCTAGCCCATCCATGCTGTCATGGGGCAAGCTTTCAACATTGCACTTCTTATTTGAGTTGATATCGTGATCTTTTGTCTATGGATGCCCGCGGTGTGAAATGAATTGGGAATCTTGTGGGGATCATGGAGTTTGTATATGTGTTAGGGAAACGCCGGGCCGCCAATCTAAGCCATGCATAATTCATGGTGGAAATTTGCAGCATACCCATGGTGAACATTCGACGACGCATCTCACAATAAAAAGCTAAACAAAAGGCAAATAAAAGAGATGTCGAGGTGTTCATTGTGTGCTTGTCCTGTCATTTTGGTGTGGGCTTGTTCCATGTCATCGGGCACGGAGGTACCCCATTGGCGGTTCTCAATGATATGCATATACTTACAATGACAAGAGCCTTGCTTGGGACTCTAAGTAAAGTAGCATGAGGTTTGGGTACTCGTATTCACGGGGCACGAGGTTTTCAACTTATGATTTGTCAAGCATATGCATCATAATTGTTCTTGCATTAACTTTAACCATTCAAGATGCTTATGATGGGGGAAATGAGAGCTCAAAGCTGGTAAGTACCATAATTTTTGAAGGTTATAAAACTTGCAATCACTGCTTCTCTCTGTGAAGGGCCTTTCTTTTACTTTTATGTTGAGTCAGCACCTTCTTTCTTTATGCACCATTAAGAGAGCATAGTTGTCATTCTTAGTGTGATATGCATTGTCCCAAAGTTCATTGATTGATTCATATTGTTGGTTTCACTTGTTCGTAAATTATTTGTATCTAGTCGCCCTCTTAAACTTGAAGGTGTCCTATGCATTTATGTTTTGCTCTCTTTGAAGGACAAGCTGAAAACCATTTGTATGTTTTTCCTTATGATTTGAACACACGTTTGACTTTCATTGTTTCATTTTCATGATCTTTTGTTTGTGTTCATTTGCATGTTTACAACATGGTTGCTAAGTTCTTATTGTCATGATTATATCTTTCATGCCCATGTTTTAAGTTCTATTGATCCCAGCTCACAAATGCTTACATATATGATCAAGATTGTGTAGGTGCATGTCACCTCAAAAATTATTCTTTTGTTTTCACTTACCTACTCAAGGACGAGCAGGAGTTAAGCTTGGGGATGCTTGATACGTCTCCAACGTATCTATAATTTTTGATGCTCCATGCTTGTTTTTACACCATTTGTCTACTGTTTTGTTACACTTCGTGGCACTTTTATGCATTTTCCGGAACTAACCTATTAACAAGTTGCCACAGTGCCAGTTCCCTGATTTCTGTTGTTTTTGTGTTTCAGAAGTGATACACAGGAAATATTCTCAGAATTGGACGAAACCACATCCTGTAGTGTTATTTCACCGGGAAGCTTCCAGACATCCAAAGAAGAGTCGGAGGGGGGCCACCAAGGCCCCACACGCAGGGGTGGCGTGGCCAGGCCCCTAGCCGCGTGGGCCCCACGTGAGGGCGCCTGGCTCCCCCTCTGACATCGCCCCTTCGCCTATAAAGACCCCCCGATGCGAAAAACCTAAGGACCCGATCAATTTTCCAGAACACATCGCGATCCGCCGCCGCCGTCGACCTGAATATCGGGAGGGTCCAGAAGCTCTTCTCGGCACCCTGCCGGAGAGGGGAATCGCCACCGGAGGTCTTCTTCATCGCCATGCTTGCCTCCGGAGCGATGAGTGAGTAGTCTACCTTGGACTATGGGTCCATAGCAGTAGCTAGATGATTGTCTCCTCCACCATGTGCTTCATGTTTAGATCTCATGAGCTGCCCAACATGATTGAGATCACCGTTATGTAATTCTACATGTTTGGTTTGTTGGGATCCGATGAATATTGGTGTTTATGATTAAGTTGCTGTACTGAATTATATCTTTTGTTATCTCTATGTTGTTTATGATCTTGCATGCTCTCCGTTGTTAGTAGCTATCTTGGCCAAGTAGTTGCTAGTGACTCCAAGAGGGGGTATTTATGCTCGATAGTGGGTTCATGCCTCTATTTAATCTGGGGGAGTGACAGAAACCTCTAAGGTTGTAGATGTGCTGTTGCTACTAGGGAGAAAACAACATTCATATGCTCAAGGGCATATGCTTTGTTTACATTACACACTTTGCTTAATGCAATTATCTGTTGTTCGCAACTTAATACTACTGGGGTGTTCGGATTGATATCCCCGGGAGTGGATTATTAGTCATAGATGCAGTTGGATGGCGGTCTATGTATTTTGTTGTAATGCCCAGAGTAAATCTCATAGTGATCTTCTTGACATATCACGTTATCTTTATTCTATCAATTGCCCAATTGTAATTTGTTTACCCAGCATGTGTTATTTATCTTGGAGAGACACCACTAGTGAACTGTGGACCCCGGTCCTATTTCTATCATATTGCTATCACCTGTTTACTTTACTCACACTGTTTACTTTACTCGCATACTATATTGTTTTCTACTCGATACGCTCATAACCTTTGTTTCAAGCAAACCGGTGAGATTGACAACCTCATCGCAAGTTGGGAACAAAGTACTTGGTTGTGTGTGTGCAGGTTCCGCATCACCTTCAGTCGTTTGTCTCTCCTCTCCTGATCGATAAACCTTGGTTTCTTAACTGAGGGAAAACTAGCTGCTATACTCATCATACCTTCCTCTTGGGGTTCCCAACGGGCTGGTTATCCATCACGCACAAGGATAGTCTGCTCCCACGTTAACCACGCAGCAGCTTTCCATTATTACTCGATACTTTCAGATCTAGTTAGCGAATTCATCGGCTGATAGAGCTGAACTTGGTGGTTGGAGCCAATTTTGCTCTTGGGTGGGTGCGTAAGTGGCATCCAAGCCTTAATTATAGTTCCATGTCACTGAGTTGTCCTCCAGGTGGAGCTAGTTTGCGAGTTCATCTGGAGAATACCCTGCAGCCTGCCAGAAGGATTATAGCTAGGCTGTTGCGAGAGGATGTCACGTTTTTCCGCGAGCATCATTACTTAGATCCCCTGGGGGTGGATGATTCTGATAATCCGGTGTTATGATATTTATGTATTTTGTGTATAGAACGCTAGGGTTGTCGTTTCCTGACCTTATTGTCAGAAATTATTCTCAGAATATTTTATTGCATGCGCCGCGTTTTTGTTTAAAGACACGTAAGCTCGAATGAGAGGAACTTTGTCTTTATTTATGCTTATAATGTAAGATATATAGGGTGACCCAAGAGATCCGGCCAATGACCTGTGTTCTGGATCTAGAGGGCATTGCCCTAGAATAACTCGTGGCTTTTACAGCCTTATTTTCCTACTCTACTTAGTTGTTTGTCTTGTCGCCTATATCGTTTGAGTCTTCTCTTCTTCTCCTGTATGCTTCTCTTTTCTGGTAGCTGCACCCGAGGTTTCTTTACTTCTGGTTCCTTGGGGTTTCCTTCGAGTTGCTGTGTGACTCCTGTAGTCGTGCTTTTTGTTTTGTAGTTAGGTTCCCCGTAGCTTGCCATCATGCCAAAGTTTTGGGCCATCTTGTGAAATTCCTTGTCACATAGATCTAATAACTCAAAGCTTTCTTTGACTGTAATAATTCCTTTGGGTCCTGGCATTTTTAGTACCAGGTAAGTGTAATGAGGTACTGCCATGAATCGCGAAAACGTGGGTCGTCCGAGGATCGCATGATATTGTGATGGCCAGTCCATGACTTCGAAGTCGAGTTTCTCCCTTCTGTAGTTTTGCCGATTTCCGAAGCAGACGTTGAGTGCTATTCGACCAAGTGGATAGTTAGCACTCCCTGGGACTATTCCGTGAAAGGAGCAATCAGTTGGTTTCAGGAACTCCAATGAAATGTGCATTGCCCGTAGAGTTTTTGCGTAGATTAGGTTTATCCCACTTCCTACATCTATTAATATTCTGTCGACATCGCACGTCCCTATTTGAGCTTTGAGTACCAGGGGCGCATTTTCTGGCCGAGGTACTGTTATTGGGTGATCGTCTCTGCTGAATTCTATGGGTTGCTCTGACCAATATAGATATTCCGTTGTTGCTGGAGGTGAAGTTATTGCGAGGTTAACTTGTCGAGTTATGCTTTTCTCCTCTTTGTTCAACTTGGGCACTGGTTGTATCATTGCTATGATGTGCCCTTTAGATGGAACATATCCTTCGTCGTCGTCGCGTCCCTGGTTTGATTGATCTTGGCCCTTGGGAGCTCCACTGTTTCCTTGTTGGGTTGCAGGTGCGTTGCTTGTGTTTCCTTCGTATCCTTGCCGTTTTGCTTCGGCTTGCTTGTTAAGTGCTGCTTCCTGCAATTTCAAGAACGTAGTGCAATCTTTCATTGTGTGTCTGGATACTCATTTCCCATCGACAAACGCGGAGTGAATATAACATGGTCCGTTGAGCATATCTTCTGGTGATGGGTTGTACTCTCTGGATTCCCTTGGCTGAATTTTTTTGTAATCTTCTTTGCCGTAGCTACGGTATCCCAAACTTTTACAGTCGTTGCCTTGGTAGCTGTTATCTTTGTACCCTGCGGCTACTTGGCTATGAGAGCCATAGTTGTCGTAATTGCGGGATCTCTTTGACCTCCATATCTGTTTCCTCTATCATCCTCTGGCGATAGCATGCGCTTATTGTTGCACGCACCTTTTCCATTTGTAAATCTGTTTGCTACATCCATTAGATCTGATACTATTTTTGGCTTGATTCTGCCCATCTCTTCGACTAGGTCTCCTCCTCGTAACCCGACTATGAATGCATCTATTGCTCTTTCATCCGAGACTTTGACTGCCGAGTTTTTGATTATACTCCACCTTTGGATATATGCTCTTAGTGTTTCACCGTGTTGCTGCACGCAGGCTTTGACTTCTTCTATGGATGCTGGCCGCTTGTATGTCGACTTGAAGTTACTCGTAAATTGCTTTGTGAGCTCCTCCCAGCTTCCGATTGTTTCCTTTCCTAGTTTGCTTAACCATGACCTTGCTGCACTGGTGAGGTGTAATTGCAAACTTTGCACTGCTATTTCCCTAGTTCCTCCTAATAGTTTTACTGCTTGTAGGTAGTCTGAAAGCCATGACTGTGGCTCCTGAGATCTGTCGTACTTTTCTTGGTCATGAGGTAATTTGAAACCTTTGGGTACTGGCGTGATGCAAACCCTACGGGTGAACCATGGCGCCCCATCTCCTTTTCATCGTCTTCATAGTCATGTGTTCTGTTGGGAGTTCTAGATCATCGTGTTCCTTTGTTCTTTGGACTGTTGTATCGTCCTGGTGATGGCGTCCTAGATCGTCGACTTTCACTTCTATGCCGAGAACTGTTGTGACGGCGTGGTGATCTTGGTTTATGGGTTCCTTTGTTGCGATACGCCTCCTCCTCTTTTGCTGATAATTTGTTGCCTACCATCTTCAATCCATTTAGTGCTGCGCGGTGCATATGTTCCCTCGGGTCTCCTGGATTTGGTCATGTTGTATGTAGGTATGCTTGAGCTGCCACCAGTGCTGCTTCAGGAGTTTTTGGTATAATATTTCCTTGCTCGTCGACCGATAGGAAAGACGAGTCAAGGTTTTTGGAAATGCTTTGTCTTTCTGAGTACTCAAGATTTTCATATCTTGATCCATGTCAATGATGCCTTCTGTTTGTGTACGACTCGTCCCTGCGTGCTCTGCGAACAGCGTCGCTTGCTGCAATGGCTGAGTCCTTCCTTTTCTGTATTTCAATCCTCTCCTTCGCTAATTGCTTTGCCTGCTGCCTTAGGGCATAATGGTATCCCAAAAGCATGTTTTTGCTGGAATTTGTTGGTATTGGCGTGCCGTGCTCCACGGTGATGACCCACAAGTATAGGGGGTGTATCGTAGTACTTTCGATAAATAAGAGTGTCGAACCCAACGAGGAGCAGAAGGTGTTGATGAGCAGTTTTGATCAAGGAATCACTGTAAATACTAGCAAACAGGTTTTCAGGAGTATTTGGTAATACGAGTAAATAAAGTGCGAGTAAATAAAAGACAGTAGTAACAATTGCAGCAAGTGGCCCAATCCTTTCTTCAGCAAAGGACAAGCCGGTTGTGTTCTTATAATAACCAAACGTTCTCGAGGACACACAGGAGGTTTCTGTCAAGAGCTTTCGCTTCATAGAGCCAATAGTATTTATTAGTTTGATAAGTGTTATGGGGGTGAACCTGTGCTAGCGCACTACCCTTACTAGGATGAATACACACTTGTGATTATACCCCTTGCAAGCATCCGCAAATACAAGAAAGTAATTAAGATAAATCTAACCACAGCCTTAAACTCTATGATCCTACGCTCCCCGGTGCAATGGTTTCCCAACGGAGGTTTAGGTTTCTGTCACTCCAGCAACCCCACAATCGGTGACCAAATACACAATGCATCTCACTAGGCCCATAAATGGTGAAGTATCATGTAGTCGACGTTCACATGACACCACTAGTGAAATAGCACCACAACAATATCAAACCATTAAATATTTCTCAACAATAATTCACTACTAACATCTTGACTTCTCCCATGTCCTCAAGAACTAAACGAACTACTCACAAGACATCATATGGATCATGATCAGAGGTGAAATAATGGTAAATAACAATCTGAACATAAACCTTAATTCAACGGTTCCACTCAATAGCATCAACTACAAGAGTAATCAACACCGGGAAAGTTTCCCCTATGAATATAACAAGATCCAAGTCAAGATGTTATAGCGGGATGGCGAGGTGATGGTGGAGATGAAGGTGCTGGTGATGGAGATGATGACGATGATGATCCCGATGAAGTCCAGTGCGATGGTGATGACGATGGCGACGATCTCCCCTCTCCGGGAAGGAATTTCCCCGGCAGATTTCTCCCTGCCGGAGAGCTTTCTCTCTCTGGTGTTCTCCGCCCCGCAGAGGCGGCTGTGTCTAACTCTGAACCCCCCCTTGACTTAGGTTTTCGGGGACGATGATGTACGCGAAGGGGCGAGACCAGAGGTGGGCCAGGGCTCCCTCACACAGGGCTGGCGCGGCCAGGGGGCTGGCCGCGCCACCCTAGCGTGTGGGGCCCCCCAGGCCTCTCTTGACTCCTCCTTCTGGCTCCGTGAGTCTTCTGGGAAATTATAATTTCTGGGTATTTTTCTGGAATTTTCCTGATCTTCAAAATATGGTCTCCTGATGGTCCTTTTTCCAGCAGAATCCTGACTCCGGCAGCAACTCCTCCGATGATCATCAAACATGTGAAAACAAAGGAAATAACATAAGTATCATATCTAAATATGAAATATATCAATGAATAACAGTAAATTATGATACAGAATAGTGATGCAAATTGGACGTATCAACCCCCCCAAGCTTAGACCTCGCTTGTCCCCAAGCGAAAACTAAACTCGGTAAACATGACCACAGGTTTATGGAGTGAAGTGTCGATAATCAAAATACGGACAAGAAGCATCACATTCACTAAGGCACAAATTATAATAGACAGCAACTTCCCTTTATAAGATGTAAGCTTGCAATAGGTAAAAGGGAATCACATGTAAAGATGCACAAGGTAAATTATAATTGGCAATGGCAAACCTTAGTTCTTGGTCAAAGAATGGAGAACAAACTATTCTCTCTTTTAAACGGAGCCTTTTAAAACAGAGCTAATATAGCAAAGACTATATGCTCAACAAAGTAAACTTTTGCATTCATAGAAAGCTTTCAAAGATGTATTCCTTCAGACAAAAGCATTATACAAAACAAGGAAGATAATAAACATGATTAAACGGATCAACATATGGATGAGTGAAACATAACAACTCAAATGCTTGCTTGAGACAGAGGGAAATAGGTTGACTCAACATAAAAGTAAATGATAGGCCCTTCGCAGAGGGAAGCATGGATTAAACATGTGCTAGAGCTTTTCATTTGTAAAACAGAGGTAAAATTGTTTTGAGAGGTGGTTGCTTTTGTCAACGACTAGCAACGGAGTTCTTGATATCTTCCATACTAAACAAGTGAGAGCGGTTCCGAGATGTTTAATTAGTTGGCACTTTGGTGCTCTTTTATAGCTTTGCACTCCTCCCCACCTTTTTCCTTTCTCAAACCATGGCTAACCGATTCCATCGGGTGCCGACCAACTTTCACAATCCATTGGAGGAGTGCCCTTTTTTCTTTCTTTTGAGATTATAATGGTCTGACCAGCTCCCTTGCAAAATTAATGACGAGCAGATGAAGCTGCCTAGTCGAGGGGTACTTAATTTAGTATGGAAGATAACAAACCCATCCACTACGTCCTCATGAGCTAAAAACAGTGGCACAAAATGAGAAGTGTTTGAAAGTTTTTGAAAGGTAGCACATGTAAATTTACTTGGAATGGCTTAAAATACCATGCATAGGAATTTATAGTGGACTCTTTGGAAGTGACTTGGCTTTTGGGAATTGGATGCACGAGAAGTATTTCCTCTCAGTACAGGTTTTTGGCTAGCAAGGTTGGGTAGCAAGCATAAGAGTTGCATGAAACAAACAAACATACATATAATAAGAACAATCATGCAAACTCCCTTGAAGGTACAACGATTTTAACTTTAAGAATAACAATGCTTATAAGCCAAACATAAGGAAAACTGAAGTGATGTATCTACAAGCACTTCTTTATTCTTTTCTACTCAAACCTCAAGGTAAAGTTGCTACTGACCAAGCTAGGTTTGCCAAAACCAACTAAATCTACTCATGCTCTCAATGTGATACCAATACCAATCAACAAGACTAGTCATACAAGAGAGATTGCAGACTAACATAAAGTGTGCGAAAAGTAAACGATAAAACTTCTCATTAATATTTCATTACCGCAACTCACACCAAGGGATACAGAGATAGCTAACTAAGGAGGATACTTCCAACTGCAAACTATTCTATATGATAACTTCTCTATTCATGATAAGACTCTACTTGAAAAGTAAATGAACAAAAGGTAATGATGTGATACCGCGGCACTCCCCCAAGCTTGGAACAAGCCAAGGGGATGCCTATGCCGATGACGAATTACTCCTTTGGTGGCGGCGGTGAATCTTCATCGTTGTCGTACTTCCAAGGCAGAGGTCCCCCATCAAAGAAGGATGTCTTGGTCTCCAAAATCCTGAAACTTGCAGCAGCACTCATTTGATGAAATCTAGCTTCATACTCACAATTTTGGTTATGCAAGTCGTAGAGTTGTGCTTGTAATTGGCTAGTCGTCTCCTGGAGTGAAAGGACATCCTTCCAAAGCTCTGTAGTCTCCTTCTTATACTTGGCAACAAGCTCTTGATTAATCCTATAGATAATGTCCACCTCACGTTCCGCCATCTTCTTGTATTTGAAAACTTCCTGTTCTAATGCTTCCATCCTTGCTTCGAGGCTCCCTTCTCCCTTGGGTCCTTGAACATCTTTAATCTGCAACTCCCCGTCCTTGAGTGACAACTCCTTCAGATGCATCTTCAGCTCCTTCATATACGGATTGATGGAATCCGCAAGAAGGTTTTCTTTAGATGAACCAGACGAAGACATTATAACTTCAAAGCCGAGGGCAATTCCTGACAGAAACAGCTCGAAACAAAACACGACGAGAAAACGATATACAGACCTCGGGGACTCCGGGGGGTTAAATAAGCGAAAATTATACATTGAAACGAAGTCACAGGAGGAAACCGGGACGGAAACGAGTTCCGGGGTGTTCTCACACAGGGGTGGCGCGGCCAGGGGTAGGCCCGCGCCACCCATGTGTGAGACACACACGGACTCTTTTTCCTGCCCTTTTTCGTCTCGTGATTTTTCATATTTATTAAAAACAGCAAAAATATTAAAGGAAGAACTTTTCGCGAAACTTTTCTGACTAGAACTGTTACCTATTCGAAAACGAACTCTGCAGGTTCCTGCAGTTTGTCTTGGATGTAATCTTCCGGAGAAACTGTTTCAATAACATCAACATCTTCATTATAAGAATCTCCAGAAATATAATGTTTGAGTCTTTGCCCATTCACCACTTGTGTAGAATCATCTTTCAATGAAGCAATCTTAATAGCACCTGAGCGGTACACTTCCACAATAACATATGGTCCTTCCCATTTAGAAAGTAATTTACCTGCAAAAAATCTGAGACGAGACCTATACAATAGAACTTTCTCACCAACATGGAACTCTCTCTTAAGAATTCTCTTATCATGCCATTGCTTGACGTTCTCTTTGAAAAGTCTGGCATTCTCATACGCTTCGTTTCTCCACTCATCTAGAGAACTCAAATCTAACAACCTTTTCTTACCGGCTAGTTTAAAATCTCTATTAAGCTCTCTCACTGCCCAAAAAGCTTTGTGTTCTAATTCTAAGGGCAAGTGACACGCTTTTCCGTAAACCATCTTATAAGGAGACATACCCATGGGGTTCTTATAAGCTGTTCTATAAGCCCATAAAGCGTCGTTTAACTTACTAGCCCAGTTTTTCCTAGATCTACTAACAGTCTTCTGCAAGATAGACTTGATCTCTCTATTTGAAAGCTCTACCTGCCCACTAGTTTGGGGATGATAAGCAGAAGCAATTCTATGATTGACATCATACTTAGCAAGAGTTTTTCTAAAACTACCGTGAATAAAATGAGAACCTCCGTCAGTCATAAGATATCTAGGCACTCCGAACCTAGGAAAAATAACATCCTTAAGCATCTTTAACGAAGTCTCACCATCGGCACTCTTTGTAGGTATGGCTTCTACCCATTTAGTAACATAATCGACGGCAACAAGTATATGGGTATAGCCTTTTGAAGGAGGAAAAGGACCCATAAAGTCAAATCCCCAACAATCAAATGGTTCAATAACAAGAGTGTAATTCATAGGCATTTCATTGCATCTAGAAATATTTCCAACTCTTTGACATTCATCACAAGATAAAACATACCTTCTGGCATCTTTAAAGAGGGTTGGCCAATAAAAACCTGATTGTAGAACCTTCTGTGCGGTTCTATCTCCAGCATGATGCCCTCCATAAGCACTGCTATGGCATTTCCTTAATATCTCTTGTTGCTCATATTCTGGTACGCATCTTCTCATGATACCATCAAATCCTTCTTTATATAAGTGTGGGTCATCCCAAAAATAATGCCTCAAATCATAGAAGAATTTCCTTCTTTGCTGAGATGTAAAGGTTGGAGGCAAATACTTGGAAACTATAAAGTTAGCATAATCAGCATACCAAGGAAGGTCTCGTGAAGTTACATTTATTGCAGCCAACTGTTCATTTGGAAAACTATCATTAACAGGAATAGGATCAAAAGAAATATTTTCCAATCTAGACAAGTTGTCAGCCACAGGATTTTTAGCACCTTTCCTATCTACGATATGCAAATCAAACTCTTGTAAAAGCAACACCCATCTAATAAGCCTAGGCTTAGCATCCTTCTTAGTCATAAGATATCTAATAGCAGCGTGATCAGTATGAATAGTAACTTTAGAATCAACAATATAAGATCTAAACTTATCACATGCAAAAACAACAGCAAGAAACTCTTTCTCAGTAGTAGCATAATTCTTCTGAGCAGCATCAAGAGTCTTACTAGCATAATGAATAACATTCAACTTATTATCTACGCGCTGTCCAAGAACAGCACCAACAGCAAAATCACTAGCATCACACATAATTTCAAAAGGTAAATTCCAATCAGGTGGTTGAACAATAGGAGCAGTAGTTAAAGCCTTCTTAAGAGTTTCAAAAGCTTCCTTACAATCATCATCAAAGACAAATGGTACATCCTTTTGAAGAAGATTGGTAAGAGGCTTTGAAATCTTAGAGAAATCTTTAATAAACCTCCTATAGAAACCAGCATGACCAAGAATACTACGAATACCTTTAACATCTCTTGGACAGGGCATTTTCTCAATTGCCTCCACTTTTGTTCTGTCAACTTCAATACCTCTTTCAGAGATTTTATGTCCAAGGACAATTCCTTCATTCACCATAAAGTGGCATTTCTCCCAATTAAGAACAAGGTTAGTTTCTTCACATCTCTGCAAAACTTTATCAAGGTTGTGCAAACAATTATCAAAAGAAGTTCCATAGACGGAGAAATCGTCCATGAAGACCTCCACAATTTCTTCACAAAAACCATGAAAAATAGCAGACATACATCTTTGAAAAGTAGCAGGAGCATTGCATAAACCAAACGGCATACATCTATAAGCATAAGTTCCATAAGGACAAGTAAAAGTGGTTTTCTCTTGATCATCCTTCTTAACAGCAATTTGAGAAAAACCAGAATAACCATCAAGGAAACAAAAATGAGTCTTCTTAGACAACCTTTCTAGCATTTGATCTATAAACGGTAAAGGGTAATGATCTTTTTTAGTAACTTTGTTTACCTTCCTATAATCAATGCACATTCTATAACCGACAACTACCCTTTGAGGAATAAGCTCGTTATTCTCATTAGGTACAACAGTCATACCTCCTTTCTTAGGAACACAATGAACAGGACTAACCCATCTACTATCAGCAATAGGATAAATAATGCCAGCATCAAGGAGCTTTAATACCTCATTTCTTACCACATCCTTCATCTTGGGAATTAGGCGGCGCTGATGCTCCACAACTGGCTTCGCATCTTTCTCCATATTAATGGCATGCTGACATAAAGTAGGAGAAATCCCTTTTAAATCATCAAGAGTATATCCCATAGCTCCTCGATGTTTCCTCAATATCTCCAATAATCTTTCTTCTTCCTTTCCTGAAAGTTTAGAACTAATAATAACAGGATATATTTTCTTATCATCAATATAGGCATATTTGAGGTCATCAGGCAAAGGTTTTAATTCAAACACAGGATCTTCTCTAGGCGGCAAAGTGGTACCAAGATCCTCCACAGGTAGATTATGCTTGAGTAGTGGTGGTTGACGAAGGAGAATATCGTCAATCTCTTCTCTTTCCTTGCTAAAAACATCACTTTCGTGATCTTCCATGAATTGCTGCAAGGCATTATTAGGGGCAAGAGCAATAGAAGCAAGCTGCTCAACTCGAAAATTTTCATTAGGCGTGTCATTTTCATAAGAAGTCTTAGCAAACTTGGAAAAATTAAACTCATAAGACTCTCCATTAAACTTAGTAAAAATTTCTCTTTCTTACAATCTATTATGGCGCCACAAGTGTTCAAAAATGGTCTACCAAAAATAATAGGATAAGTTTTACTAGCCTCCTTACCAAGTACTAGAAAATCAGTAGGGTACTTAGTCTTACCGCAAAGAACTTCCACATCTCGAACAATACCAAGAGGCCAAACAGTCTCTCTGTTAGCAAGCTGAACAACCACATCAATATCTTCAAGTTCACAGGCGCCAATCTCGTGCATAATTTCTTTATAAAGCTCTAAGGGAATAGCGCTTGCACTAGCACCAATATCACATAAGCCATAATAGCAATGATCTCCAATCCTAACAGAGATAACAGGAACACTTGCTTTCCTGTGCTTTTTAGGATGTGAAAGAATGTTAGAAGCATCTTCATAAAAAAGAATATATTCATCTCCTACATCTTTAGTTACAAGATCTTTCAATATAGCAACAGGAGACTTAATAGTAATTTGCTCATCAGGCTCTGCAGCTTTCTTAGTACTTTTATTAGACACACTTACCAAAGTAGAATACTTCTTTACCTTCGTAGGGAAAGGTGTCTTCTCAATATAAGGTTCAGGAATGATGCTATCAACCGTACAAACTTCTGTAGCTGCAGCAGGTATATGACTGATAGAATCTTTGTAAGGCGCATGATATTTGTTCCAATCTTTCTTTGGAACATCAATATAATAGGCAAAGGCCTTAAGACAATTAGCAAGTATTTGGGAATCAAGACCATAAGCAGCGCTAACACTATGAAAGTCATCGGTTCCCATAAAAGATTTAATGCATTCATAATCATAGTTTATACCTGACTTCCTACCTTTGTCGTTTTCCCATCCTTCAGCATTCTCTTGTATACGGTCAAGAAGTTTCCACTTAGCATCTTATTTCATATGAGTGAATGATCCAAAACAAGAAGCATCCAAATAATCCTTATCAGGAAGAGTAAGCCGCGCATAAAAATTATCAATAACAATATTATTGGGGAGCTCATGAATGGGGCATTTGAGCATTAGTAACTTCAATCTCCCCCACGCTTGGGCAATACTCTCTCCATCATGAGGCCAAAAATTATATATCTTGTTACGGTCTTTATGAATTTCACTTGGAGGATAAAACTTGGAATAAAAGAGAGGCACAATATCCTCCCATGCCATAGATGGACCATCTTGGAGTAGTCGATACCACTCTTCAGCTCTGCCTTTCAATGATATAGAGAATAATTTCTTCTTGACCTGGCTTGGTGAAATACCTGCACACCTGAACAACTCGCATAATTCATGTATAAATAATAAGTGATCACCCGGATGGACAGTTCCATCTCCTGAATAGCAGTTATCCATAATACGCCCAACAATTTTCATAGGTATTTTAAAAGGATCAATTTCAGCAGGCGGTGGCGGTGGTGATTCCTCCGCATGTGCATCAGTAGCAGTAGTAGTAGAGGTGTTTCCAAATAGGAAACCAAATGGAGAGTTCTCCATAGCAGAGTAAAGCAAAAATAAAAAAAAATAAAAAAAAATCATACTCACAGTGACGGTTACCTTTACCAATTCCACTCTTCAATAGCGCTACACTCCCCGGCAACGGCGCCAGAAAATAGTCTTGATGACCCACAAGTATAGGGGGTGTATCGTAGTACTTTCGATAAATAAGAGTGTCGAACCCAACGAGGAGCAGAAGGTGTTGATGAGCAGTTTTGATCAAGGAATCACTGTAAATACTAGCAAACAGGTTTTCAGGAGTATTTGGTAATACGAGTAAATAAAGTGCGAGTAAATAAAAGACAGTAGTAACAATTGCAGCAAGTGGCCCAATCCTTTCTTCAGCAAAGGACAAGCCGGTTGTGTTCTTATAATAACCAAACGTTCTCGAGGACACACGGGAGGTTTCTGTCAAGAGCTTTCGCTTCATAGAGCCAATAGTATTTATTGGTTTGATAAGTGTTATGGGGGTGAACCTGTGCTAGCGCACTACCCTTACTAGGATAAATACACACCTGTGATTATACCCCTTGCAAGCATCCGCAAATACAAGAAAGTAATTAAGATAAATCTAACCACAGCCTTAAACTCTATGATCCTACGCTCCCTGGTGCAATGGTTTCCCAACGGAGGTTTAGGTTTCTGTCACTCCAGCAACCCCACAATCGGTGACCAAATACACAATGCATCTCACTAGGCCCATAAATGGTGAAGTATCATGTAGTTGACGTTCACATGACACCACTAGTGAAATAGCACCACAACAATATCAAACCATTAAATATTTCTCAACAATAATTCACTACTAACATCTTGACTTCTCCCATGTCCTCAAGAACTAAACGAACTACTCACAAGACATCATATGGATCATGATCAGAGGTGAAATAATGGTAAATAACAATCTGAACATAAACCTTAATTCAACGGTTCCACTCAATAGCATCAACTACAAGAGTAATCAACACCGGGAAAGTTTCCCCTATGAATATAACAAGATCCAACTCAAGATGTTACAGCGGGATGGCGAGGTGATGGTGGAGATGAAGGTGCTGGTGATGGAGATGATGACGATGATGATCCCGATGAAGTCCAGTGCGATGGTGATGACGATGGCGATGATCTCCCCTCTCCGGGAAGGAATTTCCCTGGCAGATTTCTCCCTGCCGGAGAGCTTTCTCTCTCTGGTGTTCTCCGCCCCGCAGAGGCGGCTGTGTCTAACTCTGAACCGCCCCCCTTGACTTAGGTTTTCGGGGACGATGATGTACGCGAAGGGGCGAGACCAGAGGTGGGCCAGGGCTCCCTCACACAGGGCTGGCGCGGCTAGGGGGCTGGCCGCGCCACCCTAGCGTGTGGGGCCCCCTGGCCTCTCTCGACTCCTCCTTCTGGCTCCGTGAGTCTTCTGGGAAATTATAATTTCTGGGTATTTTTCTGGAATTTTCCTGATCTTCAAAATATGTTCTCCTGATGGTCCTTTTTCCAGCAGAATCCTGACTCCGGCAGCAACTCCTCCGATGATCATCAAACATGTGAAAACAAAGGAAATAACATAAGTATCATATCTAAATATGAAATATATCAATGAATAACAGTAAATTATGATACAGAATAGTGATGCAAATTGGACGTATCACACGGCTGTCTTGATTGCTCTCCATTCATCGACTGATAGTCGAACTTCCTTCCTTGTTGCGAGGGAGCCTGCGGTTTCTCCTCTGCTAAGTGATTCGCTCCTCTGTTTATGTTTGCTGGATTAAGCACTGGATTCTTGTTTTCATCGAGTTCTTCTGAATTGTCTCCTGTGATGGCGAGTGTCATGGGGATGACTTACGGGGCATGCCACGGGCCGAGCAATCTGCCGGCTGGCATCCCAGGAGTCTCCACGGCTTGAAGACAAGAAGACCGGCTTCGCCTGGAGGGCCGGCTGTGCCAGCAGCCGGTTGGCGATTCCACCAAAGAAGGCCGGAGCTGGGCGAGAAAGACAAGAACCCACCAACGGCTGTCTCGCCGAAAGTGGGCCGGCCCCGACAAGAGCGACAGAGGCCAAGGACAGGAGTGACGAGCGCCACGACCAAGTCCAACCAATCAGCGACCAAGAACCCTTCCCCACGATAGGATCCAAGGCAAAAGGGAGGTTATATGCCTCCCAGCTGCCGGTCCCAGGGGAAAGGTACTTTATAAAGCGAAGCTGTCAGAGCAGGGCGGGGGAATGACGCCTAGGACGCCGCCGCCAAGGAGCCGGCAGCCGGCCGAATCGTTACCCAACCTGTAACCACGCCCCTGCCTATATAAGGGGGCCTGGACCCTAGGCACAGGGGAGATCCGATCTTCTTCTTCCTCCTCTAGCTCGAACAGCTCGAGGAGCACTGTAATCGATACTGTCTAAGCAATACGAAGCAGGCAGGAAGTAGGGGTTTCACCTCCACACGGGAGGGCCCTAAACCTGGGTAAACCGTGGTGTCTTAGTAGGCATAATCCCGAGCTGGGCCCCTCATCTCCACCGTCGAGCCCCTCCGATAAGCCTACCCATGGCTACTGTCTCTAAATTCCCACGACAGTTGGCGCCCACCGTGGGGCAAAGCGCGGCGGCGAGTGGAGTCAAGTTCCGGCTGGGACCCTCCGACGAGAAGGTCGCCTCCGGCCTCGTCTGGAGGTTCGGCACCTTCGACTGCATCGACGACAACTTGGCCTACTTCAAGAACGGCCTCGGTGACAACGGCTCCTTCCTCGACGTCGGCAACCACCACTTCTACGTCACCAAGCCCTTCCCGGAGGAGGTAACCGATGTGCTTGATCCTCTCTGTGATGCAGATTCCGAAGACGGCGAAAGCAGCGACTTTTGCAGCATGGTTGAAGTGCTGGCCCTGGAGGAGGATGGTGGCGGCGGCCCATCGTGCTCCGTGCACCCACCGCTCGAATGCTCACCTCCACTGGAACATGGTCTTCCACCTCCAGAGCGGGACGTGTTGGACGCAGCCATCACGGACATGCGCGCCCCGCTCGACATCTTCGCGGATCCGGTCAAGGTCTCCGAGGATCTGGAACGGATGCGCCTCAACCTCCTCAAGGAAGCGGTCGACGTCGATGACACACGTCGACGCGTCCTCTCCACGATCAATGAGTACAACATCGCACACGGCTTCACCCCGGCTGGAGATGGCCCAAGCCGGGCGGGACAAGTTCGTCAACGAGGCCGCGAGCTGGGCGCGGAGCTGAACCAGGCAGCGCCCTCGGCGAAGCTACCTCCGATCATCAATAAGCCGACCTACAGCACACCCACGAAGAACCTCCGCGCTGCGCGCTACATCACCTCTGAGCTGGATGGACTGCAAGGCGAGGACTTGCGGGAGAAGGAAGCTCGGATCCAAAAACTCCTGAACACTGCCAATCTACAGCAGCAGGCGATGGAGCCGCACGGAGAGGCGACTGGCACACGATACGAGAACCGTATCGTCCAGAACAAGTCGCATGGAGAAGCTTCGTCGCCAAACCATGGCCCGGCGGAGCACAGCCGGAGCAACCGAGCTCCTGGCAAGAGCGGTGGAAATCACCGCACCCAGCACTCTAGCCATCACAACCGGCAGCCCCGAGATCCGGCCGCGGTCACCAGCAAGTGATACGTCTCCAACGTATCTATAATTTTTGATGCTCCATGCTTGTTTTTACACCATTTGCCTATTGTTTTGTTACACTTAGTGGCACTTTTATGCATTTTCCGGAACTAACCTATTAACGAGTTGCCACAGTGCCAGTTCCCTGTTTTCTGCTGTTTTTGTGTTTCAGAAGTGATACACAGGAAATATTCTCGGAATTGGACGAAACCACATCCTGAAGTCTTATTTTACCCGGAAGCTTCCAGAGATCCGAAGGAGAGTAGGAGGTGGGCCACCAGGGCCCCACACGCAGGGGCGGCACGGCCAGGCCCCTGGCCATGCGGGCCCCACATGAGGGCGCCTGGCTCCCCCTCTGACATCGCCCCTTCGCCTATAAAGACCGCCCGACGGAAAAAACCTAAGTACCCGATCAATTTTCCAGAACACATCGCGATCCGCCGCCACCGTCGACCCAAAGATCGGGAGGGTCCAGAAGCTCTTCCCGGCACCCTGCCGGAGAGGGGAATCACCACCGGAGGTCTTCTTCATCGCCATGCTTGCCTCCGGAGCAATGAGTGAGTAGTCTACCTTGGACTATGGGTCCATAGCAGTAGCTAGATGGTTGTCTCCTCCACCATGTGCTTCATGTTTAGATCTCATGAGCTGCCCTACATGATTGAGATCACCGTTATGTAATTCTACATGTTTGGTTTGTTGGGATCCGATGAATATTGGTGTTTATGATTAAGTTGCTGTACTGAATTATATCTTTTGTTATCTCTATGCTGTTTATGATCTTGCATGCTCTCCGTTGTTAGTAGCTATCTTGGCCGAGTAGTTGCTAGTGACTCCAAGAGGGAGTATTTATGCTCGATAGTGGCTTCATGCCTCTATTTCACCTGGGGGAGTGACAGAAACCTCTAAGGTGGTAGATGTGCTGTTGCTACTAGGGGGAAAACAACATTCATATGCTCAAGGGCATATGCTTTGTTTACATTACACACTTTGCTTAATGCAATTATCTGTTGTTCGCAACTTAATACTTGTGGAGTTCTCGGATTGATTCACCACAAGTGGATTATTAGTCATAGATGCAGTTGGATGGTGGTCTATATATTTTGTTGTAATGCCCAGAGTAAATCTCATAGTGATCTTCTTGACATATCACGTTATCTTTATTCTATCAATTGCCCAACTATAATTTGTTTACCCAGCATGTGCTATTTTATCTATTGAGAGACACCACTAGTGAACTGTGGACCCCGGTCCTATTTACATCATATTGCTATCACCTGTTTACTTTACTCGCACTGTTTACTTTACTCGCACTGTTTATTTTACTCGCATACTATATTGCTTTCCACTCGATACGCTCATAACCTTTGTTTCAAGCAAACCGGTGAGATTGACAACCTCATCGCAAGTTGGGAACAAAGTATTTATTTGTGTGTGTGCAGGTTCTGCATCACCTTCAGTCGTTTGTCTCTCCTCTCCTGATCGATATTAAACCTTGGTTTCTTAACTGAGGGAAGACTAGCTGCTATACTCATCATACCTTCCTCTTGGGGTTCCCAACGGGCTGGTTATTCACCACGCACAAGGACAGTCTGCTCCCACGTCAACTTGGACGCAACAGCTAATTTTCTGGCGCCATTACCGGGGAGGAAGAGAAGACTTCTGCGAGGGGAGTTTTTCGCACACACATCCTTTACTTTGTTTTATTGTTTTGCTTTACTTTATACTAGTCATCAACCCGTGCGCCTGCACGGTTTAGCAAATCTTATGAGCGCATGACTAAGAAGTAGTGAATTGTATGATACTTCATAAAACAATAGAAATGGAAGCACATTTCATATATAAAGCATCACGATTAAAACCAAAAATACTTCAAGATTAACACTCGGAAATATATTTTATAGACAGTATGCAATGGACAATAAATTTTTATTCTGCCTTTGCATCACATAATAATTTACACTGGCCCAGATGCTATCTTGAGTGAATCCACTATCATTGCACTGGCAAGCCTGGAATATAAATTGATTTTAGGTAAATTCTATATTCATACATCCAACAATATATATCAACAATATTTTTAGATTTTTTAAAGATGGAATATAATTTTTTGATTATTTTTAATCAAGCTGGTGCATGTGCACAATGGTGCAAAAAATGAGCCCTCGTGACTTCTAGTTTTATGTATGAGGGGAAAAAACAATATACATTAAGCAGCACTTTAAGGAAACGGAAAAATTATGGAAAAAACTTAAATTTAGATTCATGCGCTATGTAAGAAATAGAGGAACAATCAAGATTCATGTCCTTACCTCATGATTATTTTGTTCCATGTCACAAACATGAGTGAAGTTTTCAGATCAAACCGCTGATCAACAAAGATTCAGAAGAGAAGGAAGTTTCATATTTCAGATCTGCTTTGCACTAAAGGATTTTTGGAGATCAAGCACCTATCTTGAGGACAGTATGGAAGTAACTACCATTTCTTACAACCTACTATATTTGCTGGGAGATTATAATGCTTATTCCAGAATAAAAGCAACATAAATATTGGATTGCAAAAAAAAAAAGCAGGATCATGACGGAAATAGCACCATGTTGCCACACTTACGGTAGAAATTGCTTCTTCTGCCATCATCAACCCCCACTACTATATAATTCATCTTGAGCAAAAGGTTAGTTATCTTCTGGGCAAAAATAAATTGCCAAATGCAGGAAAACAATTTCACACAAGGGGAGCATATTTATTAGCATGAACTGAATCGAATCTGAGCAAACAATATGTACATGGATTGTCTATACAAATATATGGCTATTATGTAAGAATATATAAATCAACAATATGTGTGTAAAATTTTAGTTGGAACCCATCAATAATGTATACCTATAATGCTGTAGTAAGTCTTCATTTCCAGAAATTACCTGTTAGCCAGAATCACGGGAACAAACATTAAATTGTGAATTGTTAATATGCAATATAGTCTATACAAAATTTGTACCTTCAGCAAACCTATGTTGGTTGCATAGATAATTAGAGTTTACAGATTATGCAACAATTGAAGAAACCATGGCTATTGAGATGGTATCTCTTAATGATTTTTCCTATTATGGGTTTCAGTCCAAATGTAAATTCTGCTGTTGTGGTACATGGATTGTGTACTCACCAGGCTATGCACTTAGCTCTGCCTAGCCAACAAATTTATAACTCAGATAGGAAAGTTGCAAGCATTTTCTTGCCTACGTAGCTTCCAAGTGGGTCGGCAACACACACGAGCATAGAGTGCTGCGCAAGATTTTCGTACACCATACAATTTGTTCAAATAATTCATCAAACGTTTGGTGTGCAGTTGTGCACTTAATGGAACCTTAATGAGATATGTAGTAAAAGTTTCCATATGCACGTTGTCGAACTTCATGTATATACAGAGTAACTTTTCCCTAATTGGTAGAAGAAAATTAGCAAGAATTAATTAGTAGGCCTTTCATGCTGGTGCGCCACCCTGACGCAAGATATAAAATTAAGGCGTTGCCGCGTAGATTACAAAAGCTGACGTTGGCTTCCTTAGCGAAATTGGTGATGAGCAAAAGACAAATCTCATCTGTCTATATATCTTCTAACTGTACACGAATACGTGCTAGCATATAAAACTTGATGTGTGGCAAGAAATATGCAGAGAGTTTAGATCAGAACGGAATCACCTATACTGTTGCAAATCTGGCGTGGTGTAGTCCTAGTAGAGATATAGATGCAATCCAGCAAGTTTGAAGGTATTGGCTGTGACGGCTAGTCGCTGCTGGCTTGGTCGCTAGCGCCGGCGATGTGGCCAAGCGACCAAAATTCACGGAATAGGTACTTGCCTGAGATTTTGACGCCGCAAGAGCGATTGGAGGTTCGCTCGAAGATGGCTAGAGAGGCGACCGCTCGTGGGAGAGAACGCCCAATTCCATCACATGAGACGTTTTTTTCCTGGCAACTGGTAGAGTTTCGTAAAAACCTTGTTGGTGGGACATCTAGCTAGGACTCCTCTAGTATTTGATCCGACGGCTTTAAATAACAAACCGGGAGATCGGATGGATGATAAGATTAGTTTTTGAGGATTAACGTGGTGTCTCGTATGGTGTCTCCAATTAGTAAATATAAGATATTTTACCTGTATCGTTTTATATCAAAAACCCAAAAAAATTAGAATCCTTGGTAGTTGTTTTTACTTGTTTACTTTCGTTTTGCTGAAATGGCCAATCCTGAAAACACCAAGTTGTGTGACTTTACTAGCAAAAACAATAGTGATTTTATCTGCACTCCTATTGCACCACCTGCTACTGCTGCAAACTTTTATGAGATTAAGCCTGCTTTGTTGAACCTTGTTATGAAAGAGCAATTTTCTGGTGCTAGTACTGAAGATGCTGCAGCTCATCTCAACAATTTTGTTGAGCTATGTGAGATGCAGAAATATAAGGATGTTGATAGTGATATTATTAAGCTCAAGTTGTTTCCTTTTTCTTTCAGAGGAAAAGCTAAAGATTGGTTGCTGTCTTTGACTAAGAATAGTATTGATTCATGGGCTAAGTGTAAGGATGCTTTTATTGGTAGATACTATCCTCCTGCTAAGATTATATCTCTGCGTAGCAATATTATGAAGTTTACTCAGTTTGATAACGAACATGTTACTCAAGCTTGGGAAAGAATGAAATCTATGGTAAAGAATTGCCCCACTCATGGACTGACTACTTGGATGATTATCCAAACTTTTTATGCAGGACTGAATTTTTCTTCAAGGAACCTACTTGATTCAGCTGCTGGAGGCACTTTTATGTCCCTTACCTTGGGCGCCGCATCAAAGCTACTCGACAACATGATGGTAAATTATTCTGAATGGCACACCGAGAGAGCTCCACAAGGTAAGAAGGTAAATTCTGTTGAGGAAACCTCTTCCTTAAGTGATAAGATTGATACCATTATGGCTATGCTTGCTAATGATAGGACTCATGTTGATCCTAATAATGTTCCTTTGGCCTCTCTGGTTGCTCAAGAAGAGCATGTTGATGTGAATTTTATTAGAAACAATAATTTTAACAATAATGCTTATAGGAACAATTTTGCTAGTAATAATTATAGGCCGTATCCTTCTACCAATGGTAATGGTTATGGTAACTCTTATGGTAATCCCTACAACAACACTAGGGCCGCGCCCTCCGAGCTTGAGGTAATGCTCAAGGACTACATCGGTAAGCAAACTACTTTTAATAAGTCTGTTGAGGAAAAGTTAGGCAAAATTGATATTCTTGCTTCTAAAGTTGATAGCCTTGCTCATGATGTTGAACTTCTGAAATTAAAAGTGTTTCCTAATGATGTGAAAGAGAACAATGCTTTTGCTACCGCTAATGCTATTCAAGTTGGAATTGATGAAAATATTAGATTGTTAGCGGAATTGCATGCCAGGTGGGAAAGAAAAGATGAGATGGCTAGAGAGATGAAGGTATGTACTATTACTACCTCTAATGATGTTGCTCCTACTGCTAGCAATCCTCTTACTTTGATTGGTGTAGAGAAAACTCCCACTCCTTGTGTTAAAAAGCCTAAAACTGCCAAAACTTTTTCTCAAAAGAGTGCTAAAATTTTTCGGAGTGTGGGAGATGATAGCTCTATTTCTTTTAATAATTTTGATGTTGATGGCTGCAATATATCTGAAGTAATTTTGTTCTTGCAAAAGCTTGCTTTGACTCCCAATGCTAGTTCTTTAAATATTACTTTTACTAAGCATATTACCAATGCTCTCATAAAAATTAGGGATGAAAAGTTGAAGCAAAAAGCCTCTGTTCCCAAGAAGTTAGAAGATGGTTGGGAACCCATCGTTGATATGCATGTTAATGGTTATGATTGCCATGCTTTATGTGATCTAGGTGCTAGTATTTCTATCATGCCTAGAAAGATTTATGACATGCTTGATTTACCACAGCTTGAAAAATGTTATTTTGATGTTCCTATTGCTGATGTTGCTAAGATGAAACCTTTGGGAAGAATTAATGATGTTCTTATTGTGGTTAACAATAACCTTGTTCCCGTTGATTTTCTTGTTATGGACGTTGAATGCCATGCTTCATGTCCTATTATTTTGGGAAGACCTTTTCTTCGAACTGTAGGTGCCATCATTGATATGAGGGAATGCACTATCAAATATCAATTCCCACTAAAGAAAGGAATGGAACACTTTCCTAAGAAAAGAAAGAAATTACTTTTTGACTCTATTCTTAGAGCAAATTATGATCTTGATGCTTCATCACTTGATATTACTTGATTCGCAATTTTCTGCGCCTAGCTCAAAGGCGTTAAAGAAAAGCACTCTTGGGAGATAACCCAATGTTTTTACTTTTAGTACTTTTTCTTTTATTTGAGTCTTGGAAGTCATTACTACTGTAATGAGCGCTCCTTATCTTGTTTATTTCGTTTTTGTGCCAAGAGAAGCCTCTAATTTGAGTGAGGTAAAGATTTGGGGATGTTGCTGTCCTGAAACTGTTTTCGGTGCTGCACCGTAAAAATTCGTGAAAATTCTCTGTTTATCTTTTGGACCTGAAATTTCTTGTGCAAATGCCCCAGGTTATATCCAAACTTTTTTTAGTTGAACACTTTTTGATTTGAGAAATAAAAAATCCCTAAAAAATTCGACCTTTGTCAGCTGTTCAGTTTTGACAGATTTCTGCCAACATTTGCGTTTGCCACTTTATCGCTTTCTTTTGAGTTCTTTTGATCATGGAACTTTTGGGGAGGTTGATACAGTAGTATATGCTATAGAAACCTGAAGCAAAAAGAGGATTGATTATATGTTATGCTTACACTAATGTTGCTAATAGAATTGTGTTTAGTTTTGTATGAAGGAAATTTTCAAGTGTAGGGATTGGAGAATGATGAGATGAGTTGAAGAATGGACAAAAGCTCAAGCTTGGGGATGCCCATGCATCACCCCAAGAAATATCCAAGAAGTACAAGCATCAAAGCTTGGGGATGCCCCCGATGCACCCCTTCTTCATCGACAAAAATCAGGTCACCTTTCAAAACACTATATTTTTATTGCTTCATGCACTATGTGTTTTTCTTGGAGTGTCAGTTGTTTTAGTTTTCTTAGTTAGTTTAGTTTGTTTGTTTGCTGCAATAAATGGTTGGACCCCAACAAATTTCTTTTGGAGAAGTTGCCTTGCTTTTCATTTGCCAAGAACGCTCTAGTTTTCACTCTTATTAAAAATCGAGTGTTCTTCTTTTTCTGCTACTGCTTTTGGTTTTCGTTTTCGCCTTGATTTGCATTCAGACCTTGTCATATATTTTCATCAAGGTGTATTTTTGCCTCTGATCTTTATTGGTTTTTATCAAAAGAGGTGTTTATAAAAATTTCAAATGGTGTTGGAAAAGAGAAAAAGCTTTGTGCAAAATAGTGGTACAAGAAGGAGCTTGTGTAGACTGCGGCTTAGGCTTTTTCATGTCATGCTTGATGTCTTTTTGATAGTATGCTTAGTGGTTTTGCTGTAGCATGACTTGTCTCAAATAACTGAGATTGCTTAATGAGCCTTTGAAAAAATCATGCGTTGTTTTTATTGTATGGAAGCATTATTTTGGTTTTCTCCTTGATGCTTTATTTGGGTTGACTTGGTGCATGCTCACACATGTTAGACTCTTACAAAGTCGCCAATAGCCTTCATGATCATTTAGTTTTTGACTTTTGATGCCATCTAATGCTTCTTTTAATGTCGCTTTGCATGATTATGGCCATTATTGCTCTCTTAGTTGGTCGCTCCCAGTCTTTTGCTAGCCTTCGCCTTGTACTGAGTATGAGCTCTACTCGTGCATCCAACTCCTAAAAGCCAAAGTTTTCCAAAGTGTCCACCATACATACCTACTAGCAATTTGCTATTCCAGGTAAATTTGACTTGCTTTTATTTTCTCTTCAAATTAAAATCTTACCAGTGTTATGCGAAATTCGGTCAGTAAAGCTCTCACGAACCGGAAGGCGCACTTTACTTTTTCCTGTTCTTAAAAATTTGACATTGTGGTCTCTTATGTTGAGTTGTTATGATTGCAAGTTGTAAGTTGGATTCTAGCCCATCCATGCTGTCATGGGGCAAGCTTTCAATATTGCACTTCTTATTTGAGTTGATATCGTGATCTTTTGTCTATGGATGCCCGCGGTGTGAAATGAATTGGGAATCTTGTGGGGATCATGGAGTTTGTATATGTCTTAGGGAAACGTCGGGCCGCCAATCTAAGCCATGCATAATTCATGGTGGAAATTTGCAGCATACCCATGGTGAACATTCGACGACGCATCTCACAATAAAAAGCTAAACAAAAGGCAAATAAAAGAGATGTCGAGGTGTTCATTGTCTGCTTATCCTGTCATTTTGGTGTGGGCTTGTTCCATGTCATTGGGCACGGAGGTACCCCATTGGCGGTTTTCAATGATATGCATATACTTACAATGACAAGAGCCTTGCTTGGGACTCTAAGTAAAGTAGCACAAGGTTTGGGTACTCGTATTCACGGGGCACGAGGTTTTCAACTTATGATTTGTCAAGCATATGCATCATAATTATTCTCGCATTAACTTTAACCATTCAAGATGCTTATGATGGGGGCAATGAGAGCTCAAAGCCGGTAAGTACCATAATTTTTGAAGGGTATAAAACTTGCAATCACTGCTTCCCTCTGTGAAGGGCCTTTCTTCTACTTTTATATTGAGTCACCACCTTCTTTCTTTATGCACCATTAAGAGAGCATAGTTGTCATTCTTAGTGTGATATGCATTGTACCAAAGTTCATTGATTGATTCATATTGTTGGTTTCACTTGTTCTTAAATTATTTGTATCTAGTCACCCTCTTAAACTTGAAGGTGTCCTATGCATTTATGTTTTGCTCTCTTTGAAGGACAAGCTGAAAACCATTTGTATGTTTTTCCTTATGATTTGAACACACGTTTGACTTTCATTGTTTCATTTTCATGATCTTTTGTTTGTGTTCAATTGCATGTTTACAATATGGTTGCTAAGTTCTTATTGTCAAGATTATATCTTCATGCCCATGTTTTAAGTTCTATTGATCCCAGCTCACCAATGCTTACATATATGATCAAGATTGTGTAGGTGCATGTCACCTCAAAAATTATTCTTTTGTTATCACTTACCTACTCGAGGACGAGCAGGAGTTAAGCTTGGGGATGCTTGATACGTCTCCAACGTATCTATAATTTTTGATGCTTCATGCTTGTTTTTACACCATTTGCCTATTGTTTCGTTACACTTAGTGGCACTTTTATGCATTTTCCGGAACTAACCTATTAACGAGTTGCCACAGTGCCAGTTCCCTGTTTTCTGCTGTTTTTGTGTTTCAGAAGTGATACACAGGAAATATTCTCAGAATTGGACGAAACCACATCCTGAAGTCTTATTTTACCTGGAAGCTTCCAGAGATCCGAAGGAGAGTAGGAGGCGGGCCCTGCGTGAGGGCACCTGGCTCCCCCTCTGACATCGCCCCTTCGCCTATAAAGACGCCCTGACGGAAAAAACCTAAGTACCCGATCAATTTTCTAGAACACATCGCGATCCGCCGCCAGCGTCGACCCGAAGATCGGGAGGGTCCAGAAGCTCTTCCCGGCACCCTGCCGGAGAGGGGAATCGTCACCGGAGGTCTTCTTCATCGCCATGCTTGCCTCCGGAGCAATGAGTGAGTAGTCTACCTTCGACTATGGGTCCATAGCAGTAGCTAGATGGTTGTCTCCTCCACCATGTGCTTCATGTTTAGATCTCATGAGCTGCCCTACATGATTGAGATCACCGTTATGTAATTCTACATGTTTGGTTTGTTGGGATCCGATGAATATTGGTGTTTATGATTAAGTTGCTGTACTGAATTATATCTTTTGTTATCTCTATATTGTTTATGATCTTGCATGCTCTCCGTTGTTAGTAGCTATCTTGGCTGAGTAGTTGCTAGTGACTCCAAGAGGGAGTATTTATGCTCGATAGTGGGTTCATGCCTCTATTTCACCTGGGGGAGTGACAGAAACCTCTAAGGTGGTAGATGTACTGTTGCTACTAGGGGGAAAACAACATTCATATGCTCAAGGGCATATGCTTTGTTTACATTACACACTTTGCTTAATGCAATTATCTGTTGTTCGCAACTTAATACTTGTGGAGTTCTCGGATTGATTCACCACAAGTGGATTATTAGTCATAGATGCAGTTGGATGGCGGTCTATGTATTTTATTGTAATGCCAGAGTAAATCTCATAGTGATCTTCTTGACATATCACGTTATCTTTATTCTATCAATTGCCCAACTGTAATTTGTCTACCCAGCATGTGCTATTTTATCTAGGGATTTCTATTTTCGTGCCCCTGGTTTGTTAGTTGTACTCAGTTTTCCCCAGCCGCTTAACTTTTCCTCAGTTTTGTCCAAGCCCTTGTCTGAAACCGTCACCAGTGCTGGAACGGCCGGTTGCCCGATGGTTGAACACCTTTGACCGTTAACTGCTGACTAGTGGGGCCACGTAGAGCCCGCAAAGTCACGTCAGAGCATCCATCTTTATTTGACCGTAAGCATCGCCGTATCCCTGACCAAAACGCGGACGAGTGGGGCTTCGGTATATCGAATGACAAGTGGGGCCATGACGCTGATACAAGGGGCAATACACGAGTAGGATTAGATTTTTAAACGGAGCTCTACAGCGATGGCACGGAGGAGGTGGCCTGCGGGGGTGCCGAGATGAGATCGACGTCCACAAAGAACTGCATGAGGCGAGACCAGACGCATTAGATAGATATGAACTAGACGCGTTTAACCATGCAAAGAAGAGAAGAAATGGTCGAGGACATCGACGACGACCTCAACACTTTGACTGACGGTGTCGGACACGAACGCGAGTAATGTAGAGAAAACTAGTGTCTCTCCTTTCTGGCGTGTATAGATAGGTGCTAGGGGAGTGTGGTGGCGAAGGGAAAGACCTCGCGGTGGTCTGTGGCGTCCAGAATAGCGGGGCGGCGTTACCGAGCCCACAGCGGCGTGCATATTCGGCATTGGCATCAGCATGTACGTTCGTCATTGGCCTCAGCGGTATCTCTGGTGTGTCAGTGATCGAATGAGGGGACGGGATTGAGGGTGCATCCCGACGGTGACCTAGCAGTGGCGGCGAGCATGCATACCCGTTCTGACCATGCCAATATCGGCATCGGCATCGTTTGGAGGCTGTGGTGCTCGAATCATAGTGGAAATTGTGATTCCCTATTATTTTTACATGCATAATATATAGAAAATAGCTAGATCTATAAATCGATGCATATGAAGCTACATATATATTCTTGGTCATAATCCCCTTAGATGCATGGCTTCACGTCGTCGTTGCTTTCATCGTCAGTATCTTCGTCGTCCGTGTAGTAGTACTTCCTGCACGTTGTTCCGTCGAACACCTTCACTGTGAGCACATAATTGCCTTCATATTTGAAGTGTAGGAAGCAGCCGAAATCCACACCGTGCGCGATGGCAAAATTCTCCCAGCCCTTGTCGAGGTACATCTGGCCTTGTCTGTCAAATAGGACCTCCACGGTCCAGAGACGAGGACCGCAGTCAGCTGCTCGCAGATACACCTTTGCGGGCTCCTGGCCGTCAAGATAGTCCGCAAACTTTTGTGGGACTGCCTGCAAAGAGATCGAGCACCGATCGTTTGAAATTAAAGGTTTTTTAGAACATGCACATAATTAATCACATGCATCATATATGTGGGAACGCGTACGTACCTTCTTGGCCAATGGCAGTGTTGACGGTGGTGGTGGCAATGATGATGATCCACCACCCCGGCCGCCCCTTCCCCTTCCCCTTCCCCTTCCCCTTCCCCTTCCCCTTCCCCTTCCGGTCAGCGTCCGAGATTTGGAAGCCATGGCAATGGATCAAGTGTATGTGAACGAAGAAGAGAGAGGCAGAAACGAAGAAGAGAGAGGCAGAACCTATTGACATGAGGGATGGCCGTTGTGGGGGTTTATAAGGGAGAGATGACCGTTGTGGGGTTTACACCATAAATTAAGGTAGAGATGACCGTTGTGGGGTTTACACAATAAATTAAGGAGGAGATGACCGTTGTGGGGGTGGTTTATATCTCAACAAAAAAAGTAATGCCTAAAAGAAATGGAAATTCGTGAAAGTTCATCATTTTACCGTGAAAAGTAAAGCCTACAAGAAATGGAAATTCGTGATAGTTTATCATTTCAGCGTGAAAAGTAATGCCTACAAGAAATGGAAATTCGTGATAGTTTATTATTTTACCGTGAAAAG
Source organism: Dactylis glomerata (assembly GCA_007115705.1). Lineage (NCBI taxonomy): Eukaryota > Viridiplantae > Streptophyta > Magnoliopsida > Poales > Poaceae > Dactylis > Dactylis glomerata. The sequence continues at coordinate 1,499,265 of QXEO01000659.1, forward strand.
TAATGCGTAGAAGAAATGGAAATTCGTGATAGTTCATCATTTTACCGTGAAAAGTAAAGCCTACAAGAAATGGAAATTCGTGATAGTTTATCATTTCAACGTGAAAAGTAAAGCCTACAAGAAATGGAAATTTGTGATAGTTTATCATTTTACCGTGAAAAGTAATGCCTACAAGAAATTCGTGATTACCCAACTTGTTGAATCCGGTGGCAAACTCGTCATTTAGCATACATAGAGGGCTAGTAGTTTGCCACCGACAGATAGAGAGAGGGTGGCACGATCCTGCCCGTTGGATCATAGGATCGACGGTAGGTGGGCACGATCCGTGTGACAACAGCTCGACCAATCAGGCCAAGTTTGGGCTTCTGTGAGAAGGGAGAGGGTAAAACTGAGTAGTATCAAGGATAAAAGGGCAAGTAAATAGTAAACAGGCTAAGGAATTCAAATAAGAGATTTAGAAAAAGAAAAACACATGTTTTGTACAATGAAACTCAGGTTGGCCTACCTCAAAGTATTAGCAATTCAAATATACATGAGCGTAAAAATTATGGCCTCATTCAGACAAACTATGTTTTGGGTATAGATGTTTTGAGAAGGGGTTTGAGTGGAAAGCCATGAACCTTCATAGCTACTAGTGATTTCAGAAGTGGCCATTTGTATGAAAACTTGATTTATATATGATTGTTATGATTTCCTACGTGGCAGGTCGCGTAACAAGACTCCATGAGTAGGAGGCACTATGATTTTATTTTTTTGAATTTTTTTGCGCATGAAATGACTCAATTAGATGGCTTAATCCCATCTGTTGACTCTCTGTTGACCAGCCACTTGAGGGTAAAACTGAGTATATTGCACTAGGCAGTATTAGTACTCGAGGGGAAAACTGAGTACAGATATTTTTCCAGTGTAAGATTCGAGGATAGAACTGAGTATACGTAACGGTGCTGACGTGCAGTCCCACGGACGCGTGTCGCGGTGAGCTGCGGTTAGCCGCGCGGTGCACATGTTGAGACCAAAACGTCAACTGCTGAGACGAACCGTCACTTTGCCAGTACAGAGCCCCTCCAAAAAAACCCAGCCGCCCTACGCGCGCTCCCCTGCCGGCGATGGAGAAGAAGAATGCGCCGGCGGCCGTCGCCCCCGAGCCCATCGCCTCTGAGCCCGTCGCATCCGAGGGCGGTGCATCCAAGCGCGGCGCCTCCGTGAACTGGGCCTCTCTTAAGGGTGACGGACCACTTCACAAGATCGGCGACTGCTTACTGGCGAACGAGGAGTACGTGGACACCTACGCTGCTTTGAGGCAAGTTTGTACAAATTGGCGCTCAGATCTACCTGAGCCCGATGTGCACCTGCACGAATGGATCGTGGTAGAACACGCCCTTCCACGTGCTGCTGAGTTCTCCTTCCTCAACCTCCGCACATCCCGCTATGTCACCATCGATCTAACGGAAGTTCATGCAAGGTTCAAATTCCTCCATATCTATAGAGTTAATCTATTTTTATTTTCAATCGTAAACATCTTAGTGTTGAATGTTATCTTCATCAACTCCCTTTTAGATACTACTTCGTCGGCTTTTACCGTGGCGTCATCGTGCTTGCCCAGAGGAACCAGCCGCACAAGATACGGCTTCTGAACCCACTCACAAAGACATTGAACGCTACGTTTGAGGCGCAGATGCCATCTATGATTGTGGAGTCAGTCGCTGTAATGAAGTCCCCGACTATGGTCTTCATTTGCACAGGTTACCCCAATGAAATTGCTTGGGTCGATGAGAGCTCTCCTACTAAGGATATAGATGTAGAAGATTGGGGAGAAGGAAGATTTTTGATCGAGGACGATTCTCTGCGTTGCCTTACCCCGTTCAATGGTGAATTGTATGCAATAGCTGTGAACAATTTTGATTTCGGAACATTAGTGTGCACCAACAATGTCCAGTCGGAGAAGCGCGCGAGCACTATCAACATGGAGATACTATTTTCATTTCCAGAACTTGGAAATGATGACAAGTTCTACCTTGTGGAGTCTGATGGTGATCTGCTGCTTGTGTTATTCGGCGGCAGCCCTGGCAACAGGCATTTGGAGGAAGGTCAACCATTGGTGTACCGTGTGGACACTAAGAGCCGCTCTCTCCATGCCGTCAACATTGGCAGTCATGCCTTCTTCGTCAGTTATAAACGGTGTATCTCCGTCAACACCAGAGTGCACCCGACAGTTCGACCTGGCTGCATCTACTACGAGGGCGGTTATATCAGACAGTACTTTGATGATAGAAAGGCCTGGGATGAGTGGCCACGACATGTGGATAGATTAGATTCCGACGGTATGAAAATAGAACAAAGGCCATACCGTTTGGAGGATCTATTGGCTGCACACTGCAGACGGAAGGAGTTCAGTCAATATTTTTTTCGTCTCATGGAATATAGTGATGTCTACGCACTTCTATTCTTGTAGACACTTGTTGGGCCTCCAAGTGCAGAGGTTTGTAGAACAGCAGCAAGTTTCCCTTAAGTGGATCACCCAAGGTTTATCGAACTCAGGGAGGTTAGAGGTCAAAGCTATTCCTCTCAAGCAACCCTGCAATTACGATACAGAAAGTCTCTTATGTCCCCAACACACCCAATACACTTGTCAGATGTATATGTGCACTAGTTCGGCGAAGAGATAGTGAAATACAAGCGGTAGTGATGATTATAAGTAGTAACTGTGGTATGAAATAAATATCGCTGCGAGCAAACAAGTAACAAAATAGCAAGTAAACGGTGTGCAATGCTTGGAAACAAGGCCTAGGGATCATACTTTCACTAGTGGACACACTCCCAACAACATAACATGACTGAACAAATAACTTCTCTTTGCTAAGGCACTCTGAATTACTCTCCTATTGAATAACACTAATCATTGTGTAGTGGCTACAGAAGCACCCCTTAAAGTTCATCAAGTACTTGACAAACACCACTCATAGAGATATCCAAATCAGATCACAATTCAAGATAGAAATCATTGCAACTTAAACCAAGTACTAACACGGTGCACACACTGTCAACATTACACCATGAAAGGAGGAATAGATCACTCAAACTATCATAGCAATAATTATTCTCATAATCCACAAGAGATCACAATCATAGCCTAAACCAAGTACCACCATGATGCGCGCACTGTCACCGTTACACCATAGCAGGAGGAATAGATTACTTTAATAACATCACTAGAGTACACAAAATATCTGAATAATAACATGTACTTGTTCAACATGATACAAAGCTCACGATCACATAAAGATCACATCATGGGAGAGAGAGGTGAACCACATAGCTACCGGTAGAGCCCTTAGCCCCGGGGATGAACTACTCCCTCCTCATCATAGGAGACAGCAAGGTTGATGGAGATGGCGGTGAGGTCGATGGAGACGGCGGAGACGGCGATGGAGACCGATGGAGATGGCTCCGGGGGCACTTCCCCGTCCCGGCAGGGTGCCGGAACAGAGACTTCTGTCCCCCGAAATTCGTCGACGGCGGCGACGGAGCTGCGGAACTGTTTTTGGAAAATTGCCGAATCCCCCAGGGTTTTCCGTCCCGAGGCTTCTTATAGGCGAAGGGGCGATGTCAGAGGAGGGCCAGGGCCTCCTCACACATGGCTGGTGCGGCCAGGGGCCTGGCCGCGCCACCTGTGTGTGTGGGGCCCCTATGGCCCACCTCCTACTCCTCTTCGGATCTCTGGAAGCTTCCGGGTAAAATAAGACTTCAGGATGTGGTTTCGTCCAATTCCGAGAATATTTCCTGTGTATCACTCTGAAACACAAAAACAGCAGAAAACAGGGAACTGGCACTGTGGCAACTCGTTAATAGGTTAGTTCTGGAAAATGCATAAAAGTGCCACTAAGTGTAACGAAACAATAGGCAAATGGTGTAAAAACAAGCATGGAGCATCAAAAATTATAGATACGTTTGAGACGTATCAAGCATCCCCAAGCTTAACTCCTGCTCGTCCCCGAGTAGGTAAGTGATAACAAAAGAATAATTTTTGAGGTGACATGCACCTACACAATCTTGATCATATATGTAAGCATTGTGAGCTGGGATCATAAGAACTTAAAACATGGGCATGAAGATATAATCTTGACAATAAGAAACTTAGCAACCATGTTATAACATGAAAATGAACAGAAACAAAAGATCATGAAAATGAAACAATGAAAGTCAAACGTGTGTTCAAATCATATGGAAAAACATACAAAAGGTTTTCAGCTTGTCCTTCATGGAGAGCAAAACATAAATGCATAGGACACCTTCAAGTTTAAGAGGGCGACTAGATACAAATAATTTAAGAACAAGTGAAACCAACAATATGAATCAATCAATGAACTTTGGGACAATGCATATCACACTAAGAATGACAACTATGCTCTCTTAATGGTGCATAAAGAAAGATGGTGGTGACTCAACATAAAAGTAAAAGAAAGGCCCTTCGCAGAGGGAAGCATTGATTGAGCATGTGCTAGAGCTTTTCATTTGTAAAACAGAGAGATAAAAATTGGTTTTGAGAGGTGGTTGTCTTTGTCAACGACTGGCAATGGGGTTCTTACTATCTTCCATACAAAAATGAAGCAAGTTTTTGAGAGAGAGATTGGCACTTTTGTGCTCTTTTATAAAACTTGGCACTCCTCCCCACCTTTTTCCTTTCACATACCATGGCTAACCGATTCCATCGGGTGCCCACCAACATTCACATTCTTTGGAGGAGTGCCTTTTTTCTTTCTTTTTTTCTCTTTTTTTGGAATAAGCAATATGGAAGATAGCAAATCCGACCACTACGTCCCCATGAGCTGAAAACAGTGTCACAAAACGAGAAGTGTTTTGAAGGTTTTTGAAAGGTAGCACATGAGAATTTACTTTGGAATGGCTTACAAATACCATGCATAGGAGTTTATAGTGGACACAATGGAAAACTTTGGCTTTTAGGAGTTGGATGCACGAGTAGAGCTCATACTCAGTACAAGGTGAGGGCTAGCAAAAGACTGGGAGCGACCAACTAAGAGAGCAATAATGGCCATAATCATGCAAAGCGACAAAGCGACATTAAAAGAAGCATAAGATGGCATCAAAAGTCAAAAACTAAATGATCATGAAGGCTATTGGCGACTTTGTAAGAGTCTAATGTGTGCGCATGCGCCAAGTTAACCCAAATAAAGCATCAAGGAGAAAACCAAAATAATGCTTCCATACAATAAAAACAACGCATGATTTTTTCAAAGGCTCATTAAGCAATCTCAATCATTTGAGACAAGTCATGCTACAGCAAAACCACTAAGCATACTATCAAAAAGACATCAAGCATGACATGAAAAAGCCTAAGCCGCAGTCTACACAAGCTCCTTCTTGTACCACTATTTTGCACAAAGCTTTTTCTCTTTTCCAACACCATTCAAACTTTTTATAAACACCTCTTTTGATGAACAATAAAGACCAGAGGCAAAAATACACCTTGATGAAAAGATATAACAAGATCTGAACACAAATCAAGGCGAAAAATGCAAGCTAAACCCAGTAGCAGAAAAAGAGAACACTCGTTGAAACGATAAGAGTGAAAAACAGAGTGTTCTTGGCAAATGAAAAACGGAGTTCATCTCCCTCCAAAACAACATGATGTGATCTAACCATTTATTGCAGCAAACTAAACTAAACTAATACTGAAAGCAAAAACAACTGACGCTCCAAGAAAAACACATAGTGCATGAAGCAATAAAAATATAGTGTTTTGAAAGGTGACCTGATTTTTGCCGATGAAGAAGGGGGGCCTCGGGGGCATCCCCAAGCTTTGATGCTTGTACTTCTTGGATATTTCTTGGGGTGATGCATGGGCATACCCAAGCTTGAGCTTTTGTCCATTCTTCAACTCATCTCATCATTCTCCAATCCCTACACTTGAAAACTTCCTTCATACAAAACTAAACACAATTCTATTAGCAACATTAGTGTAAGCATAAAATATATTCAACCTCTTTTAGCTTCAGGTTTCAACTCAAAACCACCACATATATAGCAAATACTACTGTAGCAACTCCCCAAAAAGTTCCATGATCAAAAGAACTCAAAAGAAAGCGATAAAGTGGCAAACACAAATATTGGCAGAAATCTGTCAAAACTGAACAGCTGACAAAGGTCGAATTTTTGAGGGATTTTCTGTTGCTCAAATCAAAAAGTGTTCAACTAAGAAAAGTTTGGATATAACCTGGGGCATATGCACAAGAAATCTCAGGTCCAAAAGATAAACAGAGAATTTTCACGAATTTTTACGGTGTAGCACCGAAAACAGTTTCAGGACAGCAACATCCCCAAATCTTTACCTCACTCAAATTAGAGGCTTCTCTTGGCACAAAAACGAAATAAACAAGATAAGGAGCGGTCATTACAGTAGTAATGACTTCCAAGACTCAAATAAAAGAAAAAGTACTGAAAGTAAAAACATTGGGTTATCTCCCAAGAGTGCTTTTCTTTAACGCCTTTGAGCTAGGCGCAGTAATTTGCAAAGATGCTCATGTGGGCGCCATATAAAAGCTTGAGGCAAAGGCGCCATATAGGAACTTAAAGCAAAAGAGAGCATCAAAAAGCAAATGTGGAACACATTTAAATCTAAACCACTTCCTATGAAAAATAGTCTTGTAAAGAGACAAGTCATGAAAGCGCAAAGCAAAAAGCATAGGAAGGCAAAACAAGTACAACTTCAAGAATTGCAACATAAAGAGGGGAAACTCAATATTGTTGAGATCCATCAAACCATGTTTCCCTCTCTCATAGTAACTTTCAGTAGCATCATGAATAGAATTAACAATGTAACTATCACATAAAGCATCCCTATCATGACCCACATGCATAAAAGGATTAATACTCCCCACATGAACAATAGTAGTAGGAGCAGAATCAATAGAATAATTATTCTCATCACCATAATCATAAAAAACAGGAGGCATATTGCAATCATAACTAATTTTCTCCTCAAAAGTAGGTGAACTGAAAATATTATACCCATCATCACAAGCTAGAGAACTACTATGTCGCAAAGCATACTCATCAAACATATCATCATAAGAAGGAACATGGATAGCACTAATGGTACAACAATTATTAACCTTAGAATTGGTACCAAAAATATTTTCAATATCAAAAGTAGAGTGCTTTTCCCAATCATGATCACTAACATAGGTAATAGGCATAGGAACATCATCCCAATCAGAATTATCATAATCTATAGCAGGATCATAACGCTTAGGGGAAGATACCGTGTCCTCTCGCCTTTTACTCCTCTTCTTCTTCTTCTTCTTCTTACTCTTCTTACTCTCTCCTTTAGGAGGGAGAGACTTGAAGGGCATCTTCTCCACATATTCTTTAGGAGGGAAAGGCATCTTCTCTACATAATCTGGCTTGCTGACAGAAACAACAGAAGAAACTTTGGAGGATTCCTCCTCTCTATTAATAAGATCGAAACATCTATTAGTCCTATCATAGCTTGGAAAATCATCATGTTTAATAAGATCTTGTAAGTAAGTATTTGCGAGGCAATCTTTAGCACAATAGAGATGACAACCAAGAAGGGTGCTATTAATATCAACATCATTCATATCAATTAAAGAAAGCTTTCTAGATATCTCTTCACAATTCAAAAACAAAGTAAGCTCATCATGTTGATTGAGAGTATTCTTATCATCACAATACAAATCTGCGGTACCCGTTCGATTAATTGGGCATTGAAAATTAAAGTGACCTTTTTCACCGCAAAATTCACAAAGAAAAGGATAAAGCTCACAAACCCATTCACCAAGCACATCTAGATACTTGAGCCACATGCTGGTTTCTTCATTTGCGTGGGTGATGCAATAATCTTCCTTGTTGTAACTCTGTTCACAAGGTCTATGTATTCCACAAAAATTAACATGCTTATAAGAAATAGTACTTTGAGAAGTTTGAGCATGTTTATTGCAATCATCAATAACAATATCACTTTCTATGCAAGTATCCTTAAAAGGTTCATGATACACGTCCCCATTTCCTTTAGGAACTTTCATATGGGAAGCAAAGGCTTTAAAGCAATCAACCATAATTTGAGGATCAAGACCATATTTAGCACTAAGCTCTTGAAAATTAGTAGTTTCAGCGAAAGACTTAATGCAATCAAACTCGTAATTCATACCTGGTCCTTTACCTTTGTCGCTATCCCAACCTTCAATATTGTTTTGAATTGTTTCAAGCAGACCCCACTTGGTGTCGACATCCTTGCATGTGAAAGACCCATCAAAGCATGCATCTAGATGGTCCTTGTAATATCCTGAAAGCCTTGCATAAAAATTATTAATAACAATATTACGGGGAAGATCATGAATAGGACATTTATGCATTAGTAACTTCAATCTTCCCCACGCTTGGGCAATGCTTTCTCCCTCATGAGGCCAAAAATTATATATCTGATTACGATCTTTATGAATCTCACTTGGAGGATAGAATTTAGAATAAAAGAGAGGTACAATTTCCTCCCATGCAATAGATGGACCATCTTCAAGCAGCCGATACCATTCCTCAGCTCTGCCTTTCAGTGAATAAGAGAATAGCTTTCTCTTAACTTGGCTTGATGAAATACCTGCACACTTGAACAACTCGCATAATTCTTGTATAAAGAGTAAATGATCACCCGGAGGGACTGTTCCATCTCCTGAATAGCGGTTATTCATAACACGTTCAACAATCTTCGTAGGTATTTTAAAAGGATGAGGAGCACAAGCATCACTAGAAACATCACTTATGGGAGATAAAATATTATCAGAGCAAACTTTCTCCACTAAAGCTAGGGGACTAAAAATATCATAATTAACAAAACCAGCTTCCCCAAGCTTAGACTTTTCTATAGCATTAGCATTAACGGTATTCAAAGCATTCGTACTAATAACATTGCTATGCGAAATAAGCTCCAAAGGATTTTCAATTTTCTCTTCAAATCTAAAATCAGGAAAAAGACTAAAGAACTCTTTGTTTTCCATTAAGCCTAACTAGTGAAAATAAAAACAAGAAACAAAAAGATGTAATTGCAGAATCTAAAGGAAATAACTCCGAGCACTCACACAGGAGGATGCGAGTACCTTTTACCTTACCTCCCCGGCAACGGCGCCAGAAAAGAGCTTGATGTCTACGCACTTCTATTCTTGTAGACACTTGTTGGGCCTCCAAGTGCAGAGGTTTGTAGAACAGCAGCAAGTTTCCCTTAAGTGGATCACCCAAGGTTTATCGAACTCAGGGAGGTTAGAGGTCAAAGCTATCCCTCTCAAGCAACCCTGCAATTATGATACAGAAAGTCTCTTGTGTCCCCAACACACCCAATACACTTGTCAGATGTATAGGTGCACTAGTTCGGCGAAGAGATAGTGAAATACAAGCGGTAGTGATGATTATAAGTAGTAACTGTGGTATGAAATAAATATCGCTGCGAGCAAACAAGTAACAAAATAGCAAGTAAACGGTGTGCAATGCTTGGAAACAAGGCCTAGGGATCATACTTTCACTAGTGGACACACTCCCAACAATATAACATGACTGAACAAATAACTTCTCTTTGCTAAGGCACTCTGAATTACTCTCCTATTGAATAACACTAATCATTGTGTAGTGGCTACAGAAGCACCCCTTAAAGTTCATCAAGTACTTGACAAACATCACTCATAGAGATATCCAAATCAGATCACAATTCAAGATAGAAATCATTGCAACTTAAACCAAGTACTAACACGGTGCACACACTGTCAACATTACACCATGAAAGGAGGAATAGATCACTCAAACTATCATAGCAATAATTATTCTCATAATCCACAAGAGATCACAATCATAGCCTAAACCAAGTACCACCATGATGCACGCACTGTCACCGTTACACCATAGCAGGAGGAATAGATTACTTTAATAACATCACTAGAGTACACAAAATATCTGAATAATAACATGTACTTGTTCAACATGATACAAAGCTCACGATCACATAAAGATCACATCATGGGAGAGAGAGGTGAACCACATAGCTACCGGTAGAGCCCTTAGCCCCGGGGATGAACTACTCCCTCCTCATCATAGGAGACAGCAAGGTTGATGGAGATGGCGGTGAGGTCGATGGAGACGGCGGAGACGGCGATGGAGACCGATGGAGATGGCTCCAGGGGCACTTCCCCGTCCCGGCAGGGTGCCGGAACAGAGACTTCTGTCCCCCAAAATTCGTCAACGGCGGCGGCGGAGCTACGGAACTGTTTCTGGAAAATTGCCGAATCCCCCAGGGTTTTCCGTCCCGAGGCTTCTTATAGGCGAAGGGGCGATGTCAGAGGAGGGCCAGGGCCTCCTCACACATGGCTGGTGCGACCAGGGGCCTGGCCGCGCCACCTGTGTGTGTGGGCCCCCTGTGGCCCACCTCCTACTCCTCTTCGGATCTCTGGAAGCTTCCGGGTAAAATAAGACTTCAGGATGTGGTTTCGTCCAATTCCGAGAATATTTCCTGTGTATCACTCTGAAACACAAAAACAACAGAAAATAGGGAACTGGCACTGTGGCAACTCGTTAATAGGTTAGTTCTGGAAAATGCATAAAAGTGCCACTAAGTGTAACGAAACAATAGGCAAATGGTGTAAAAACAAGCATGGAGCATCAAAAATTATAGATACGTTTGAGACGTATCATATAGCGACTCCGAAATATATGATGAAGAATGAAAAACCTTCATGTTGGGCATACATTGCGTCTTATTTTATTTTCAGCTTAGTTTGTCGTGAACATTAACATCGTTATTGGCTTCTTTTGGCTGCTGTATGCATTTTATGTATTATACTATACTAGCTTCTAGATTAGCTTCTAGATTTGTTACCATATTGGGCAAAAAACGAGGGCCAAAAGGCAGCAATCATTGAAGAAAGACAGAAATAGAAGCTTCTCTAGATTTGATACTAATTTGGTGAAAATAGAGAGAACTGTTTACAGAGAGAGAGGGGAAAAAGGCGCTCTGAAAAGACGCTCTGAAAAGTCCATGCCAATTTGGCCCGAGAGAGACAGAACCAAGCTCTCACGTACAACCAAACGCGGTCTCGTCCTGTCCCACGCGGTCCCTTTCTACCAGCCCCACGCGACGCGGCCCCACACGACACGGCCCCACACGTTAGCACGGAAACGGTCAACTTAACGGGAATCCTCCCGTCCGAGCTCCTTCTGAGGGTTTCAGACAACGGCTTGGGGAAAACTGAGGAAAAACTAACGAGCTGGGGAAAACTGAGTACAACTAACGACCTGAGGGCACGAAAATAGAAATCCCTTTTATCTATGGAGAGACACCACTAGTGAACTGTGGATCCCGGTCCTATTTACATCATATTGCTATCACCTGTTTACTTTACTCGCACTGTTTACTTTACTCGCACTGTTTATTTTACTCGCATACTATATTGCTTTCCACTCGATACGCTCATAACCTTTGTTTCAAGCAAACCGGTGAGATTGACAACCTCATCGCAAGTTGGGAACAAAGTATTTGTTTGTGTGTGTGCAGGTTCTGAATCACCTTCAGTCGTTTGTCTCTCCTCTCCTGATCGATATTAAACCTTGGTTTCTTAACTGAGGGAAGACTAGCTGCTATACTCATCATACATTCCTCTTGGGGTTCCCAACGGGCTGGTTATTCACCATGCACAAGGACAGTCTGCTCCCACGTCAACTTGGACGCAGCAGCAAGCCGTGCTACCCCCCTTGGGCGGAGGCAGCGGAGCCGGCACGCGGCAAGTCCGCGGCACCGGACCGGCCGGCACGGGGAGCCGGCCAGGGCGCTCAAGGTCATCAACCAGCTCGCTCACACGTGAGCCAGAGGATCGGGGAACGCGTCAACCCGCCAAAGGACGACGCACGCCATCGGCTCAACCTGCTGGCGGATTCCAAGTTCGACGAGGAAGAATCCTCAGCGGGACCGGTCTGTTTCGGCCCTCGTATCCGCAACGAGCCCTTCCCGGCCAAGTTTGCGCTCCCACGCGACATGCCCAAGTACACCGAGGCGGTGAAGCCGGAGGACTGGCTGTCGGACTACGTCACCGCCATCGACATCGCGGGCGGCAACAAGAGGACAGCGGTGCGCTACGCGCCGCTCATGCTGACAGGATCTGCTCGGACGTGGTTCAACAGCCTGCCGGCTCTACAGATCAACTCCTGGCATGATTTCCAAGAGGCGTTTATCAAGAATTTCACAGGAACCTATAAGCGACCGCCCCGCCCACGACAGTTGGCCCTCTGCAAGCAAGGCCCCGATGAGCCAGATTGTGACTACCTCACGAGATGGTCCGAGCTGCACAACTCATGCGAAGGAGTGGGCGAGGAGCAAGCCATCGGCTACTTCACGGACAGATGCAGAGAAGGAACCCTACTGAAGCACAAGCTCCACAGAGCCGAGCCGAAGTCAATGGCGGACTTCATGGCGATAGCGGACAAGTATGCTTCCGCCGACTCTGCTGCATGGGTGCAGTGCATTGAGCCAGTGCCAGCCGGAGGCCAATCTCAGCCGGCAGCCAGCCAAGGAGGACATCACAACCGTGATCGGCACGACAAGAGGAAAGATGAGCGTCGTGACAACAAGTACGGCTCTCAGCAAGTGGCTGCCGTTCAAGGAAGCCCGGGGGCTACGGGTGGAAGCTAGAAGCGCAAAGGAGACAAATTCAGCAAGGACAAGTACACCATCGAGGTGATGCTAGATCAACCCTGCAAATTCCATAGCGTTTCAGGCAAGCCGGCAGCGCATACCACTCGCCAGTGCAGCTTCACCAGGGATCTAGAGCAAGGAAACCACTAACTGCCTGGACCTCCACCGGGTCTGCCAGCTGAAGCGCAGGGAAACAAGAATCAACAACCGGCCAAGGCAGCAGGGGATTACCCCGAGGAAGCAAACGTGGAGCAGTATCACGTGTTCACTACCCAGATGGATGATCCAAGGGATGAGCCGTGGTTTGGTGTCGAGGTGATTGCAGTCATACAAGTTGGACCGCAGTACATGCATTGGTCTGATGCGTCGATTACCTGGGGGCGCGAGGACCACCCGCCACTCATGCCGAAGCCTGGAGGCTATGCGCTGGTCTTAGACCCAATCGTGTTCTCAGAGACGCATACCTGCCGATTCTCACGCGTACTCATTGATGGAGGCAGCAGCATCAACCTTCTCTACCGCACTTCGATGGAGAAGCTCGGGATCCCAGAGATCCAACTGAAGCGAACCAAGCTCATCTTCCATGGGATTGTGCCCGGGCACTCCTGTACGCCGATGGGAAGGATTGAGCTGGAGGTGCTGTTCGGCGAGAAGGACAATCACCGTCGTGAGCCAATCTGGTTCGAGGTGGTAGACCTCAACAGCCCCTATCACGCGCTGCTTGGTCGACCAGCCTTGGCCAAGTTCATGGTAGTCCCGCACTACGCCTACTTGAAGATGAAGCTCCCAGGCCCTCGCGGGGTGATTACAGTCACTGGATGCTACAAGAAGTCAATAGAGTGCGCGAGAGCCAGCTCTAAGCTGGCGGAGGCTTGGTCATCGCTGAAGAGAAGCGACAACTACTGCAGAGGGTGGCGGCAGCTCAGCCGGGCCGCCTGGCGTCGGGACTACCGACTCCACACCTCAAGCCGGCAAGCCACCCCAAGGAAGTCCCGCCCGAAGCGGGCAAGATGGCAGAAGCTCTTGTCTCGGGGGCTGGCCCCTCCTCGAGGTAGGGGGGAGTGATGTCTACGCACTTCTATTCTTGTAGACACTTGTTGGGCCTCCAAGTGCAGAGGTTTGTAGAACAGCAGCAAGTTTCCCTTAAGTGGATCACCCAAGGTTTATCAAACTCAGGGAGGTTAGAGGTCAAAGCTATCCCTCTCAAGCAACCCTGCAATTACGATATAGAAAGTCTCTTGTGTCCCCAACACACCCAATACACTTGTCAGATGTATAGGTGCACTAGTTCGGCGAAGAGATAGTGAAATACAAGTAATAGTGATGATTATAAGTAGCAAACGTGATGTGAAATAAATACCGCTGCGAGCAAACATGTAACAAAACAGCAAGTAAACGGTGTGCAATGCTTGGAAACAAGGCCTAGGGATCATACTTTCACTAGTGGACACACTCCCAACAATATAACATGATTGAACAAATAAACAACTTCTCTCCACGATGGTACTCTGAATTACTCTCCTATTGAATAACACTAATCATTGTGTAGTGGCTACAGAAGCACCCCTTAAAGTTCATCAAGTACTTGACAAACACCACTCATAGAGATATCCAAATCAGATCACAATTCAAGATAGAAATCATTGCAACTTAGACCAAGTACTAACACGGTGCACACACTGTCACCATTACACCATGAAAGGAGGAATAGATCACTCAAACTATCATAGCAATAATTATTCTCATAATCCACAAGAGATCACAATCATAGCCTAAACCAAGTACCACCATGATGCACGCACTGTCACCGTTACACCAAGGCAGGAGGAATAGATTACTTTAACAATCACCACTAGAGTACACTATAACAATTAAGCATAGGAGTAGCATAATATCTGAATAATAACATCTACTTGTTCAACATGATACAAAGCTCACGATCACATAAAGATCACATCATGGGAGAGAGAGGTGAACCACATAGCTACCGGTAGAGCCCTTAGCCCCGGGGATGAACTACTCCCTCCTCATCATAGGAGACAGCAAGGTTGATGGAGATGGCGGTGAGGTCGATGGAGACGGCGGAGACGGCGATGGAGATGGCTCCGGGGGCACTTCCCCGTCCCGGCAGGGTGCCGGAACAGAGACTTCTGTCCCCCGAAATTCGTCGGCGGCGGCGGCGGAGCTGCGGAACTCTTTTTGGAAATTTGCCGACTCCCCTAGGGTTTTCCGTCCCGAGGCTTTATATAGGCGAAGGGGTGATGTCAGAGGGCTGCCAGGGCCTCCTCACACAGGGGCGGCGTGGCCAGGGCCTGGGCCGCGCCAGCCCTGTGTGAGGGAGGCCTGTGGCCCCTCTCCTTCCTCTCTTCGGATGTCTGGATGCTCCCGGGAAAAATAAGACTTCTGGCTTTTGTTTCGTCCAATTCCGAGAATATTTCCTGTGTATCACTTTTGAAACACAAAACCAGCAGAAAACAGGAAACTGGCACTGTGGCACTTGTTAATAGGTTAGTTCTGGAAAATGCATAAAAGTGCCACTAAGTGTAACGAAACAATAGGCAAATGGTGTAAAAACAAGCATGGAGCATCAATAATTATAGATACGTTTGAGACATATCAGCATCCCCAAGCTTAACTCCTGCTCGTCCTCGAGTAGGTAAGTGATAACAAAAGAAATAATTTTTGAGGTGACATGCACCTACACAATCTTGATCATATATGTAAGCATTGTGAGCTGGGATCATAAGAACTTAAAACATGGGCATGAAAGATATAATCATGACAATAAGAACTTAGCAACCATGTTGTAAACATGTAAATGAACACAAATAAAAGATCATGAAAATGAAACAATGAAAGTCAAACGTGTGTTCAAATCATAAGGAAAAACATACAAATGGTTTTCAGCTTGTCCTTCATGGAGAGCAAAACATAAATGCATAGGACACCTTCAAGTTTAAGAGGGCGACTAGATACAAATAATTTAAGAACAAGTGAAACCAACAATATGAATCAATCAATGAAAACTTTGGGACAATGCACATTATACTCAGAATGACAACTATGCCCTCTTAATGGTGCATAAAGGTAGAAGGTGGTGACTCAACATAAAAGTAAAAGAAAGGCCCTTCGCAGAGGGAAGCAGTGATTGCAAGTTTCATAACCTTCAAAAATTATGGTACTTACCGGCTTTGAGCTCTCATTGCCCCCATCATAAGCATCTTGAATGGTTAAAGTTAATGTGAGAACAATTATGATGCATATGCTTGACAAATCATAAGTTGAAAACCTCGTGCCCCGTGAATACGAGTACCCAAACCTCATGCTACTTTACTTAGAGTCCCAAGCAAGGCTCTTGTCATTGTAAGTATATGCATATCATTGAAAACCGCCAATGGGGTACCTCCGTGCCCGATGACATGGAACAAGCCCACACCAAAATGACAGGACAAGCAGACAATGAACACCTCGACATCTCTTTTATTTGCCATTTGTTTAGCTTTTTATTGTGAGATGCGTCGTCGAATGTTCACCATGAATTATGCATGGCTTAGATTAGCGGCCCGGCGTTTCCCTAACACATATACAAACTCCATGATCCCCACAAGATTCCCAATTCATTTCACACCGCGGGCATCCATAAACAAAAGATCACGATATCAACTCAAATAAGAAGTGCAATGTTGAAAGCTTGCCCATGACTGCATGGCTGGGCTAGAATCCAACTTACAACTTGCAAGCATAACAACTCAACATAAGAGACCACAATGTCAAATTTTTAAGAACAGGAAAAAGTAAAGTGTGCCTTCCGGTTCGTGAGAGCTTTACTGACCGAATTTCGCATAACACTGGTAAGAGTTTAATTTGAAAAGAAAATAAAAGCAAGTCAAATTTACTTGGAATAGCAAATTGCTAGTAGGTATGTATGGTGGACACTTTGGAAAACTTTGTTTTTGGGAGTTGGATGCACGAGTAGAGCTCATACTCAGTACAAAATGAGGGCTAGCAAAAGACTGGGAGCGACCAACTAAGAGAGCAATAACGGCCATAATCATGCAGAGCGACAAAGCGACATTAAAAGAAGCATAAGATGGCATCAAAAGTCAAAAACTAAATGATCATAGAGGCTATAGGCGACTTATTTTTGTAGTCAACATGGTGTAAGCATGCGCCAAGTCAACCCAAATAAAGCATCAAAGGAGAAAACCAAATAAATGCTTCCATATAATAAAAACAACGCATGATTTTTTTCAAAGGCTCATTAAGCAATCTCAGTTATTTGAGACAAGTCATGCTACAGCAAAACCACTAATCATACTATCAAAAAGACATCAAGCATGACATGAAAAAGCCTAAGCCGCAGTCTACACAAGCTCCTTCTTGTACCACTTTTTTGCATAAAGCTTTTTCTCTTTTCCAACACCATTCAAAAAATTTTAAGACACCTCTTTTGATGAAAACCAATAAAGATCAGAGGCAAAAATACACCTTGTTGAAAATATATGACAAGATCTGAACGCAAATCAAGGCGAAAACGAAAACCAAAACTAGTAGCGGAAAAAGAAGAACACCCGATTTTTAATAAGAGTGAAAACTAGAGCGCTCTTGGCAAATGAAAACGAGGCAACTTCTCCAAAATAAATTTGATGTGATCTAACCATTTATTGCAGCAAACTAAACTAAACTAATACTTAAAACAAAAACAACTGACGCTCCAAGAAAAACACATAGTGCATGAAGCAATAAAAATAGTGTTTTGAAAGGTGACCTGATTTTTGCCGATGAAGAAGGGGTGCCTCGGGGGCATCCCCAAGCTTTGACGCTTGTACTTCTTGGATATTTCTTGGGGTGATGCATGGGCATCCCCAAGCTTGAGCTTTTGTCCATTCTTCAACTCATCTCATCATTCTCCAATCCCTACACTTGAAAACTTCCTTCATACAAAACTAAACACAATTCTATTAGCAACATCAGTTTAAGCATAACATATAATCAACCTCTTTTTGCTTCAGGTTTCAACTCAAAACCACCACATATATAGCAAATACTACTGTAGAAACTTCCCCAAAAGTTCCATAATAAAAGAACTCAAAAGAAAGCGATAAAGTGGCAAACACAAATATTGGCAGAAATCTGTCAAAACAGAACAGCTGACAAAGGTCGAATTTTTGAGGGGTTTTCTGTTGCTCAAATCAAAAAGTGTTCAACTAACAAAAGTTTGGATATAACCTTGGGCATATGCACAAGAAATCGCAGGTCCAAAATATGTACAGAGAATTTATACGAATTTTTACAGTGCAGCACCGAAAACTGTTTCAGGACAGGAACATCCCCAAATCTTACCTCACTCAAATTAGAGGTTTCTCTTGGCATAAAAACGAAATAAAAAGGATAAGGAGCGGTTATTACAGTAGTAATAACTTCCAAGACTCAAATAAAAGAAAAAGTACTGAAAATAAAATATTGGGTTATCTCCCAAGAGTGCTTTTCTTTAACGCCTTTGAGCTAGGCGCAGTAATTTGCAAAGATGCTCATGTGGGCGCCATATAAGAGCTTGAAGCAAAGGCACCATATAGGAACTTAAAGCAATAGAGAGCATCAAAAAGCAAATGTGAAAGACATTTATATCTAAACCACTTCCTATGCATAGGAATCTTGTAAGAAAATAAATCAACGAGGCACATAGTAGCAAGCACGGATAGATAAAACAAGTGCCACTTCAAGATTTGCAACATAAAGAGGGGAAACTTAATATTGTTGAGATCCATCAAACCATGTTTCCCTCTCTTATAATAACTTTCAGTAGCATCATGAATAGAATTAACAATATAACTATCACATAAAGCATCCCTATCATGAGCCACATGCATAAAAGAATTAATACTCACCACAGGAACAATAGTAATAGGAGCAGATTCAACAGAATAATTATTCTCATCACCATAATCATCATAAATAGGAGGCATATTGTAATCATATCTAATTTTATCCTCAATAGTAGGTGAACTGAAAATATTATACTCATCATCATAGCCATCATAAACTAGAGGTTTAGTATCATCACAAGCTAGAGAGCAACTATTTCACAAAGCATATTCTTCAAACATATCATCATAAGAAGGAACATCACATATGGGAGATAAAATATCATCAGAGTAAATTTTCTCCACTAAAGCTAGGGAACTAAAAATATCATGCTTAACAAAACCAGCTTCCCCAAGCTTAGACTTTTCTATAGCATTAGCAACAACGGTATTTAAAGCATTCATACTAACAACACTATTAGCATGCAAATTTAGCTCCAAAGGTTTTTCAATTTTCTCTTCAAACACTTCATATCTAAACTCAGGAAAAAGACTAACGAACTCATTGTTTTCCATTAAGCCTAACTAGTGAAAATAAAAACAAGAAACAAAAAGACATAATTGCAGAATCTAAAGGAAATAACTTCGAGCACTCACACAGGAGGATGCGAGTACCTTTTACCTTACCTCCCCGGCAACGGCGCCAGAAAAGAGCTTGATGTCTACGCACTTCTATTCTTGTAGACACTTGTTGGGCCTCCAAGTGCAGAGGTTTGTAGAACAGCAGCAAGTTTCCCTTAAGTGGATCACCCAAGGTTTATCGAACTCAGGGAGGTTAGAGGTCAAAGCTATCCCTCTCAAGCAACCCTGCAATTACGATACAAAAAGTCTCTTGTGTCCCCAACACACCCAATACACTTGTCAGATGTATAGGTGCACTAGTTCGGCGAAGAGATAGTGAAATACAAGTAATAGTGATGATTATAAGTAGCAAACGTGATGTGAAATAAATACCGCTGCGAGCAAACATGTAACAAAACAGCAAGTAAACGGTGTGCAATGCTTGGAAACAAGGCCTAGGGATCATACTTTCACTAGTGGACACACTCCCAACAATATAACATGATTGAACAAATAAACAACTTCTCTCCACGATGGTACTCTGAATTACTCTCCTATTGAATAATACTAATCATTGTGTAGTGGCTACAGAAGCACCCCTTAAAGTTCATCAAGTACTTGACAAACACCACTCATAGAGATATCCAAATCAGATCACAATTCAAGATAGAAATCATTGCAACTTAGACCAAGTACTAACACGGTGCACACACTGTCACCATTACACCATGAAAGGAGGAATAGATCACTCAAACTATCATAGCAATAATTATTCTCATAATCCACAAGAGATCACAATTATAGCCTAAACCAAGTACCACCATGATGCACGCACTGTCACCGTTACACCAAGGCAGGAGGAATAGATTACTTTAACAATCACCACTAGAGTACACTATAACAATTAAGCATAGGAGTAGCATAATATCTGAATAATAACATCTACTTGTTCAACATGATACAAAGCTCACGATCACATAAAGATCACATCATGGGAGAGAGAGGTGAACCACATAGCTACCGGTAGAGCCCTCAGCCCCGGGGATGAACTACTCCCTCCTCATCATAGGAGACATCAAGGTTGATGGAGATGGCGGTGAGGTCGATGGAGACGGCGGAGACGGCGATGGAGATGGCTCCGGGGGCACTTCCCCGTCCCGGCAGGGTGCTGGAACAGAGACTTCTGTCCCCCGAAATTTGTCGGCGGTGGCGGCGGAGCTGCGGAACTCTTTCTGGAAATTTGCCGACTCCCCTAGGGTTTTCCGTCCCGAGGCTTTATATAGGTGAAGGGGTGATGTCAGAGGGCTGCCAGGGCCTCCTCACATAGGGGCGGCGCGGCCAGGGCCTAGGCCGCACCAGCCCTGTGTGAGGAAGGCCTGTGGCCCCTCTCCTTCCTCTCTTCGGATGTCTGGATGCTCCCAGGAAAAATAAGACTTCTGGCTTTTGTTTCGTCCAATTCCGAGAATATTTCCTGTGTATCACTTCTGAAACACAAAAATAGCAGAAAACAGGAAACTGGCACTATGGCACTTGTTAATAGGTTAGTTCCGGAAAATGCATAAAAGTGCCACTAAGTGTAACGAAACAATAGGCAAATGGTGTAAAAACAAGCATGGAGCATCAAAAATTATAAATACGTTTGAGACGTATCAGGGAGCGTGTCGCAGCTTCGCCTGAGACAAGTAAAAGATCGCTTAAGACCTTCGGCTAAGCCAGGGCAAAAACCTTGTACCCCGAACAAGTGTCGTTGAATAAAAGGAAGCTGGGTGGCATGCGGCCGATCCCTGGAAAGTGCGCTCTAAAGTGCCTTTTACCTTTCTAAAGCGTTATTCACGGGGGCTAGAAACCGGCTCCAAACGGGAGCCGGCAGCCCCAACCCGACGAATCAATCCTCCTATCAGACGAACGAGTACTGTGTGTGGACCGGACCCCGAGCCCAACCCCCATCCTGCGCCGTGTGGGATGGAGCCGGCAGGTCACCCACCTAGGAAAGTCGCTAAGAGGAAACGCTCGCAACCCGACGAATCGAACCCCTTGTTAGACGAACGAGTACTATGTGCGGACCGGACCCCGAGCCCAACCTCCATCCCAAGTCGAGGGCAATGGAGCCGGCAGGTCACCCACACGGGAAAATCGCTAAGAGGACAGAACGCGAAGCCGTTAACGAGCGTTCACCCAAAAACCATGCGCATTGGTTAATAGTTGTGTGTGGACTGGACCAAGCCAGATCTCTCATGCGCCGAAGTACTACTCCTCATCCCGCGGCACGCTCCCACCCTAGACCGGCATTCGGCTGTCAGTCCAAGGGAGACCAGTCGGCACCAGGCTGCCGGCTGGGGGTAGAAGGGCCGAAGGATGGGGAGATAAAGGAAAAAGCCAAAAGGGGTCAGGTCAAATCCGGTTCACAAACAGCTAGAAGCCAATACGTAGGAAATTCAGGGTGAAATGTCATCGGTACAGATGAACGAAATGTTGTTGGGCACGACATGAGTTCAGTGTACGTAGAAATGAGTAAGAAAATCCTGACACGCTCAGGGGGCACTTGGCGGGCCAGCCGGCTCCAGCGGAGCAGCGTTGCCAGTTCGAGATGCTAAGACGAAGTCATCGCCACGGGGGGGGGGGGAATGGAGCTATCAGCGAGATCCTCGGGGGCTTTTTGAGGCTCTTCCACAGAGTCGGGCTCCTCGAAGTCCATACCATCCAAGGATTCGTCACTATCCCCAGCATCGAAAAGCACGTCGGTCTCGGCACACTCGGCGATCGCACGGGCGCATTGGCGGAGCTTGACTTTGTCGAGGCCTGCTAATCCGCCTTCACGAAGATTCTCCAACTGGTCCAGGTTAACGCCTGGATACCAGGAGAGCACGAACTCCAGAGCCTGTTCAGCACCGGCTCGAGCCGCGGACTCTTTCCAGATATCGAGCCGGTTGGGCGCAAGGGGGATCCACTGGAGGAGCGCCTGGATCTCGCCAGGCACTGCTCGTCCTGGCCACAAGGTTTCGAAGACGGAAACAATGGCTTCGCGGAGATCCCTGCCTAGCTCGGCAACCGGATGAAGTCGGCCTTTGGCCAACACAACCAATTCCCCTAAGGAAAGCTCGGCCTTGGGATCGCTGCTGGGGATGATATTTTGCTCCAGCCTGTATTCCTTCAGCGCCGCTGCGGCAGTCTCGTCGGAGTCAGGGAAAGCTCCTGCGAGGGCAGTCAGAGAGTAAGGGGGCGGCATGAAAGGGCAAGAGCTGAGAAACAGGAAAGGAAGTATGCCACGAAGAGCTTCCTCTAGCCCCAGCAGGCCGGACTGAACCTTGCGGTCGCGGGCACGCCAAATGCCGATCTCCTTGTCATAATGCTCACTGTCGAGCCTCTGGAGAGTCTCTAGCTCGTCAATTTGGGCACCGCGGCTCTTGACTTCGCTCCCCAAGGTCGCGCGAAGCTCGTTCACCTTGCCGTCGTACTCTGCAGAAAGGATCCTTTTCTCTTCGGCCAGCTGGCGATCAAGCTCCAGCCGCAGCGACGACTCCGCCTCTCGAGCCTTCGCCAGCTCAATTTCCAACTCCTGAGTCCGGACGGCCTGGGCTTGCAGGCCCTGAAGCTCCTCTGTGTGCTTTCATTTGAGCGAATCAATAGCGTCAGCCGACACCGAGTCGGCCAACTGGGACTCAAGCGAAGCAATGAGCGAGGCAGCATCTGAGAATGGAGGTGTGAGAATCGAAGGGGCAGTAGCAACATGACGAAGCAAAGGGCCCAGAGCTTACCGGACAGCTTCTCCAGCTCTTTCTTCAGATCCTGATACTGAGCCTTGCCGGCGCGATACTTCGCCAGCAGCTTCTGGAAGACACTGGCTCGAAGTGCGTTTAGGTCCTGGGGAAGGCAGAAAGGCGACGATTCTTAGAGAAGTCCATTTTCAAGTCAGCTGTTTCTACAGCTACCTCGAAACTCGGGGGCTAGGAGGTATGGCAAGATGGACCATGGAGCCGCAGATCATGTCTCCCAACTAGCAGAAGAAACCAGAGGCTAAAGGCGCAGTACTCACATTGGTCGTCCGTATAGCGTCAAGGAGCTGAAAACCGGCGTTCTGAAGCGACCCCTTGACAACGGCAAACTGCTTGTCCAGCTCTGCTAGAGTCAGTTTGCTGCCCTGAACCTTGAGCTTCTCTCCGGCATCGGCGCTCGAGGCGGTGTTTGCCCATTCCTGCTGAAGTTGGCTGGCAGAGCTCAAGCTCCCAATGCTGGATCCAGCCACGGCGACAAGAGCCTTTCCACTAGAGGCACCCTTGGTCACTGCCTCAGGAGCTAGCAAGTCATCACCACGTTTGTCCCTCGCCACTCGAGTGGTGAGGAGCCCTTGCGAAGCTTCGCCAAAGCTGGAGACTAGCCCAAGGAGCAGGGAATCAATAGTCACGCCAGCCCTCGTCCCGGCCGCAGGCACCACATCCTGCATGCTCGGCACAAGCTCGAGGCTGGAAGGGGTCTGGGTAGCCGGCCCCGAGAGCTCCAGCGGCCTCGCACGCACCGGGGCCTCTTCCGCGGCTCCCACTGCGGCCTCGCGTGCACCCTCTTGACTGGGCGGGTTGGAGGACGCATGGATAGCGGCGTCGTTCCCCGCCGTGACGTCTTCGGTGGTAGGAGGTGGGGGCATGACAACCCCGGCCGGAGTAGTCTCCTTGGCGGGCGTGGACTCGGTCTCAGGTGCGGCAGCCGGGTAGGGAACAGCATCCGCAAGCACCTCTGGATGTGCAGGATCATCTGCCCTAGTTTCGCCCGCCACAAGCTTCAACCGCGGGGAGCAGCGATCGTCTTCAACGCGACCCGAGTCGCCGCCAATCTCCTCCCTGCGCGCCCTCTTGTGGCAGGAGGGCTCGTGTAACGCCCCACCTTTGAATTAAGGTGGAACACCTATGTTAAGTGCTATTCCCTGGATCACTGATAGCACCACAGTACAAAATATAGTGATCATAGCAATAGTATCAAAAGTTACATCGCAGATCCAGTTACATAAGTCTCAAACCTTATAGATTTACAGCGGAAAACAAAGTGGCAATGAGTCTCCATCTTCATCACGTGCCACAGGCAGACATGTTGGAATGTAGTCTCGAGATCCTACTAAACGATCTTTATCTGAAAACCTGCACATTTGAATATGCAGCCCCATAAATGGGGGTCAGTACAATGATGTACTGGCAAATGACACATATTTGGTGGCTGTTGTGAAAGAGCTATCTACATGACATTTGGCTGGTGGAGCTTGTGGCTGATTTGCTTAAAGCAAATTTTATCCTATCATTTTCAAATCAAAACTTTTTAATCATTGAAGACTTTTGAGGTCAAGATAACCCCCAGGCGAAGACAACCACACACTTGCAGGGTATGTGGCCCTGAGTAGTTACTCAACAAAACCAGGATAACCCTCAGGCGAAGACAACCACACAAATCCTGGGTTGATAGCCAGGTGTGTAGTCCTGAGTAGTCCCTGTCCTAATTGTTTCTAAACAATTTTATTTCATTCAGAAATGGTGATGAGACTCTTCCGTACATTCCATGTCTAGAGACTCAATTGTCCATAACCGAGGACACGGCTAATCGATTAGTTTGACACCCTGCAGGGGTTGTGCACTTTCACCTTAAGACTCATTTTACGCCCATACATAAAATGAGATGAGACCTTTTAGAAGGAGAGAGCAACCAACTGGCAAGATCCGTTCCCAACCTATAATTCAACTACCAGCCATCTTCTTGCACACAAGTTGCACCCTCACATCTAATCAGTCAAGACAGAGCCCATATTGTCATAAGGCTGCACTGGAAGTACTCTAAGCAAGGAAGACATGGTAGTCTCTTTGTTCCTGGGTGGCAATCCACAAGTGAGCGCCCAGGCGAAGACAACTACACAAATCCTGGGTTGAAAGCCAGGTGTGTAGCCCTGGGTAGCCACTCAACATCGCCTCCATCATCAAACCAATCCACCCAGGTGTTTCATTGGGTTGAAGTTTTTAATTTTCATATCAACTCAAAACAAGCATGGCATCATTTTCCATAGTAGTTTGCAATCCTAACAAGTGGGGTTTAAGGGATAGCTACACACTACTGGGAGCTAAGCATATCATAAACTTCTTTGAAAATCCCATATCATGCATGGTAATGAAAACACTAATGCATATAATAAAGATAGGTAGAAACATGTGTGTCACTTGCCTTTTGAAGCTTAAACTCTTTCTCTTCTCTCAACATAACATATGGCTCTCCAAACCAATCTATAATATAAAGATACACAATGTAAACACACCACACCAAAAGCAACAAACCAAGCAAGACAAACAGTTGAAAAGGATTGGTTTAACATTTTAAATTTCTTATGATTTCTGTGATAAGAGAGATATGGCTTGAAGCTTGGCTTACAATATATGGATGGAGAGTTTTGATGGCAAGTTCAATGATTGGAAGGAATGATCTTTCAAGATACAATGTAGTGATGATAATCTTGTGCTTGGTATAAGCAAAGATAGAGTTTAGAGATGACTCATGTGGATAGATGCACATGAGTATAGAATAATGCAACTAAAACACTACTGAATAAAGTGTGACAACACTCACTCAACTAGTGTAAGTTACACATGGGCTTGGGTAGGAGTTTGTGATACATTGAATTACTCATTTGTGAATTGAATAATTCAATATAGGCCAAGGGTTAAGTTGGCTTGGGGTTAAACAAGTATGAAGGGTATTTAGAAAGATGGTGGCTTGGATCAAGGATGATATTGTATTAGAATGGTTTAGGATAAATGTTATATGGGTTAGAGTGTGACATACACTAGTATCAAAGATAACCCTAATTGGGGCAAATTTTTATTTACTCAACAACTCAAGTGAGGTCAGTCCTGTGAAATAGGTCCAGCAAGATTATGTATGATAATGGGTCATGGTCAAAAGTCTTTATGATAGCGATAGATTGATATGGTCATATGATTCACTCTTATAGAAGGAATCACCTTGATAGAAATTATAAAATCAATCTTATGCTGAAAATACTCAAATCCTCATATTTGAATTTGAATATTTAGAAAGGATTTCAATTAATTTGGACAGTGATGATACTGGATGGGGGACAGTAATACAAAGTTGCTGCAATTGGATTCATCCCAAAATCATTTTTAGAAATCAAATTATGATCAAAGTAGTGATTTGGATAGATTTGAATGTACCAAGTTTGTGCACGTATCAACTTTGGGTTTTCTTGATTCTAAAATGTTCTACATGTTCTGAGGAAACCAGGGACTACAAATTTGTAGAAAAAGGATGTGCAGAACAATTTCTATGGATTATTTGGTGCAAATAGGCCATTACTGCCATTTTAAATTCATTTCAAAAATTCATACAGTAACACTATGATGTTACTGCATAATTAGGTTCTAAACTTTGCAAGGATTCCAGGGACATATTATTTTCTATTTTTGGATCTGTAGAACTAAAGATATGAATTTTTAAAGTTTAGACAAAAATCTGTTTTTAAATCTGAATAGAAATCCTATTTGACAGAGGGGCTGGCCACGTGGCGTAATTCCATTCGCTGATACCGGTTCGGTTGGATTGTGCTTTTGGGCCATAGGATCTTAAGTGGACTGTGTGGCTGGGATGGATCCATACCGGTTCGGAATATGTTCTAATCCTAGCCATTGATTCGGGATCCAGTGGACTGAGAGTAATAGGGAGAGAATGGGCTCACCGGCGAGGGCATCTCCGGCGTGGGCGCCCAGGGGGTTGACGACGGCATGTCTCCGGCGGCCTACGGCGTCAAGGGAGTAGTGGACGGGGTGGGAAAGACTCCGTCTAGGAGGCGTGCTTGGTCGGCGGGGTCGTCTGCTTCCTGGTTCGTCGATGAATGGCGAACGGAGGGTTCCCGACGGCGACGACCTTCGGGCGGCGTCTGAGCACTCGATTTCACTGCGGTTTTTGGACAGGAATTGCATCAGAAGATGTGTAAGAGGTAGGAGAAAGAGAGGGATTCCGAGAGAGGATGCGAGGCGGCTCCACCGTGCAGGAACCGGCGTGGAACAGCGGCGGTCTCCGAGATTCTCCGGTGAGGAATTCGGCTGCTGGGCGGCGCAATCGGGGGTGACAGAATGGGGAAAATGGAGAGGAGGTTCAGGGGAACACAGAGGGGCGTCGAGGGGGCGGTTGGTGATCTGGGAGGAAAGGGGAAGGGCGACGGGGTGAGCGCGCCGGTTTCCAGAAGAAAAAGGGGAGCAGTTGGGGAAGACGAGTCTGACCGGTGGGGCCGGGGCATCAGACCGGGAGAAGAGGAAAAGAAGAATAGCGGTTCGGGAAAGATTTTGATGGGCCGCACTGTTGGGCCGGACTGGACTACTCCGGTCCAAAACTCCTTTTCTCTTTTTTTTTCTCCTTTCCTTTATTCTTTTCTGTTTTCTTATTTCCTTTGTATCTTTTGCAATATGATTCAGAATTATTTCAAACTAACTTGTACGATTTTCTACAATTCAGCACAACAATTTAAAACAGTAGGAAACCACTTTTTGATTCCAAAATAGAATTTGGTAGCAAGGTATGCGTTTACCTCCTAGGGTTTCCTTGCATACAATCATAAATAGAAATAAGGTATTTGAATTAATTCTTTGAAATCAGGGAAATAATTTATGAGATTTTGAAATTATTTTTCAAAACACCTTGTTGATAATGTATACCCTCTATTAAATAATTCATTTTGCAACATTTTCTATGCGAGTTAACTTGCATAAGTTTGAAATAGCACAAAATAGTATTTTGAAATTATATTTTCTAAAAGAGCCCTTCAAGGATTGATAGAAAATTTGAAATGGCTTTTCTAACTAACACTTGAAATGGGGTGTTTATATGGAACTATTTTATAAATTGAATACCTTGGAAGTAAAAATAGTTTGGTTTGAGGGTGTAAGAAAACTTTAGAGAAAAGCATTTAATTAAACTCAAAAAGTTTTTAATTCCCTCTGATTTTTCAATTATTAGAAACAAAACAAAACAAAAATTTGTTCCAATTTTTTTATAAAAACTTGGGATGTTACAGACTACCACCCTTAAAAGAAATCTCGTCCCGAGATTTGAAGAGGCTTGAATGGTAGAAGGGTTTAGGGTATCTAGGTGGCTACCACCCTTAAAAGAGACTTTTGTGGGTAGTCTAGGTCTTTGATTCAAAGTAAGCACACCTGGGATTTGACTTGGCACTGGGTCATCCTTTGAATCTATAGCTAGATTCTATCTTCATTTCCAATAGATGGGTGTCCATTCTCAAACTTGGGTTTCCAGTATTTCTCAAGGAGGCTTGAGTATAACTTTGCTCCTTTGTGGAGCTTCTATCCAACAATGTAGTTTGTTGAACTACCTTGGACACTGAAGGGTCACTCTTTGGGTCAATCAGAGGTCCATGTTAAGTGATCTCCTATCTTCACTTCATCCTCTTTGCTGACATTCTTGGCAATCTTCCATCTTATGATGCATTCTTTTGTAAAAACTCTTGGTTCAAACGGAGCTCTCAAGGTTGGTAAGACTTCTTCCATTGCAAGTCTTCTTCAATGGTAAGCTTGTGTTTCACTCTCACCGTAATCCTACGCTTGGCAACACTTGCCTATTATAAGGGTATATTATCTTATCCTCCTAAGTTCAAGGCTTAACAACGTCGTCTCCCATGTAGGTATGTCTCTCTAGGTTCACAAAGCCAATATTATGAGAGCAAATAATAAGAGTAGTAGGAATGGTGATCAATCCATCCTGCACCCAAATCATTACTTCATACATGGTTTGCAAACCTCGTATTTTAACTCTTGGTCAACCTCACTTACTTTGACAAAACCTTCTCGAAATGAAAACCTGTGTTCCAAATCTAATTTTTTTGAAAACAAATCTATCGTTCCTTAGCTAGGGTTTTGCGTAAACTCTGTCGTATGGTGTTAACTCTTGAGTTACTTATCCTTCGGTTTGGCATTTCAGGGGAAATTAACATCCGTACATTAAAGTTACTCATTGATCTTACATGTCCATTCAACAATTATTGCAGGTAGTAACCAAATACAATTGCTTCTAAGCTGGCCACACTCTGTTGTGTCTTCACCTTGTATTTGTGGCATCCTTCAATTATCCCAGTTTACTGAAGTCTTGAAGTACTTTCCTCTGTGCATTGATACGAATAATGTCCTTGTTGCTTGCATGTGTAACAAGTGATATGGTTGAGGTTCTTCTTCATGCCACCTGGTCTGTTTGCTTTGTTGTCCTCTTCCGGACATTCCTTCGCATAATGTCCGCACTCCTTGCAATTGAAGCACCATACTTTCCTAGTGTCCTTCTTCTTTGGTCTCTCTAAGGCTAGGAGATCTCTTACTTCCATTTCTCCAAATTCCACTATAGCTGTGGGAAACCTTTCTCGTTTCCTCGAGCAATTTCTAGATAAGTGCTCTTCTTCTTTTTCACGTGAAAAGTCGCACTTGGTAGTATGGTTGGGTGTTATTTCTGAAATTTTATCTCCTACCTTCATCTTGGATCTTCCATCTTCTTGGGTCTTTCCTAGCAGCTGGCTCAATCCATGCTTGGCTTGTTGATTCATTCGTTGCACCGTGGAATAAAACTTACATTCAAGAGGAACATGATTGATTCCTTCGCATAGGAAACAAGTAACTTGGGTCATGGGACATTCTCCAACTGGGTGGCTCGTATCACAATTAGGGCACTGTTCATGACAATCCTTAGACGTGTGTCCTATTTCTCCACATCTCTTACAGGCTTGCAGTGTCATCTCAATATCACCTTTTGTTGTCTTTCTACCATGACCATTTTGTGGCAGGCTGTTATTGGTACTAGCCACAATCTGGGACATCATTCGTACTATTCGAGAATGATCATCCAGTACTTGCTGCATTCTTGGAGGTATCTCGTTGCTGTCGCGGTTGACCATATTTTGAGTTAACACTCTCATCATTTCAGTATGCACTTCAACCATCCGTTGCATTGCTATCTCCATTTGAGTGTTGTTGTGATTGTTCTGGCGTTGAGGATGCATCTGTTTGGGTTTAGGACAGGTTTAGGTCTTAGCATAGATGAGAATAGATAGAAGGGATCTAAAGAAGATTCCTACCCAAACACATCAGATCAAGAGAATTCATCTTACAAACAACATCTAACAAACATTCATCACATCAAGCAAACTAGGTCAAACACTAAAAATCTAGTATGGTCATACCCCAATTTGGTATGATCATTAGATTATCACAACATCGTTGGTTCTATAAACTATAATTATTGGTGGTCTTGTCTATTACTTGCTTGTGTACTTCAAGTTTCTTCTCCACTTCCTTGATTCACCTTTTGGAGTTGTGCAAGCTGCATTTGAGTCTTTCTCCAAGTTCTTCATTTGGCCTTCAATGTAGTTCTTCATGTTGGGTCAAGGAGATTTTATGAAGTATCAGCCTCCCACTTCTGGTACATTGTGATCTTCTATCCTTTGTTGATGATTTCAGGGTAGGGTCATCTATAGCAAAAGGAAACATTTGAAGAGGAAGTAGGAGAGAATACAAGGAGTTCAAAATGCAAACTCTATATTTTTTTTAACAGAAACAAGATGAGATAGATTTTTTTTTTTAGGGTCTTCCTGTTTCCAATCCAAACCTAGGGTCTCGATCCTACAGGCAACACTATGCTCTGATACCATTTTGTAACGCCCCACCTTTGAATTAAGGTGGAACACCTGTGTTAAGTGCTATTCCCTGGATCACTGATAGCACCACAGTACAAAATATAGTGATCATAGCAATAGTATCAAAAGTTACATCGCAGATCCAGTTACATAAGTCTCAAACCTTATAGATTTACAGCGGAAAACAAAGTGGCAATGAGTCTCCATCTTCATCACGTGCCACAGGCAGACATGTTGGAATGTAGTCTCGAGATCCTACTAAACGATCTTTATCTGAAAACCTGCACATTTGAATATGCAGCCCCATAAATGGGGGTCAGTACAATGATGTACTGGCAAATGACACATATTTGGTGGCTGTTGTGAAAGAGCTATCTACATGACATTTGGCTGGTGGAGCTTGTGGCTGATTTGCTTAAAGCAAATTTTATCCTATCATTTTCAAATCAAAACTTTTTAATCATTGAAGATTTTTGAGGTCAAGATAACCCCCAGGCGAAGACAACCACACACTTGCAGGGTATGTGGCCCTGAGTAGTTACTCAACAAAACCAGGATAACCCTCAGGCGAAGACAACCACACAAATCCTGGGTTGATAGCCAGGTGTGTAGTCCTGAGTAGTCCCTGTCCTAATTGTTTCTAAACAATTTTATTTCATTCAGAAATGGTGATGAGACTCTTCCGTACATTCCATGTCTAGAGACTCAATTGTCCATAACCGAGGACACGGCTAATCGATTAGTTTGACACCCTGCAGGGGTTGTGCACTTTCACCTTAAGACTCATTTTACGCCCATACATAAAATGAGATGAGACCTTTTAGAAGGAGAGAGCAACCAACTGGCAAGATCCGTTCCCAACCTATAATTCAACTACCAGCCATCTTCTTGCACACAAGTTGCACCCTCACATCTAATCAGTCAAGACAGAGCCCATATTGTCATAAGGCTGCACTGGAAGTACTCTAAGCAAGGAAGACATGGTAGTCTCTTTGTTCCTGGGTGGCAATCCACAAGTGAGCGCCCAGGCGAAGACAACTACACAAATCCTGGGTTGAAAGCCAGGTGTGTAGCCCTGGGTAGCCACTCAACATCGCCTCCATCATCAAACCAATCCACCCAGGTGTTTCATTGGGTTGAAGTTTTTAATTTTCATATCAACTCAAAACAAGCATGGCATCATTTTCCATAGTAGTTTGCAATCCTAACAAGTTGGGTTTAAGGGATAGCTACACACTACTGGGAGCTAAGCATATCATAAACTTCTTTGAAAATCCCATATCATGCATGGTAATGAAAACACTAATGCATATAATAAAGATAGGTAGAAACATGTGTGTCACTTGCCTTTTGAAGCTTAAACTCTTTCTCTTCTCTCAACATAACGTATGGCTCTCCAAACCAATCTATAATATAAAGATACACAATGTAAACACACCACACCAAAAGCAACAAACCAAGCAAGACAAACAGTTGAAAAGGATTGGTTTAACATTTTAAATTTCTTATGATTTCTGTGATAAGAGAGATATGGCTTGAAGCTTGGCTTACAATATATGGATGGAGAGTTTTGATGGCAAGTTCAATGATTGGAAGGAATGATCTTTCAAGATACAATGTAGTGATGATAATCTTGTGCTTGGTATAAGCAAAGATAGAGTTTAGAGATGACTCATGTGGATAGATGCACATGAGTATAGAATAATGCAACTAAAACACTACTGAATAAAGTGTGACAACACTCACTCAACTAGTGTAAGTTACACATGGGCTTGGGTAGGAGTTTGTGATACATTGAATTACTCATTTGTGAATTGAATAATTCAATATAGGCCAAGGGTTAAGTTGGCTTGGGGTTAAACAAGTATGAAGGGTATTTAGAAAGATGGTGGCTTGGATCAAGGATGATATTGTATTAGAATGGTTTAGGATAAATGTTATATGGGTTAGAGTGTGACATACACTAGTATCAAAGATAACCCTAATTGGGGCAAATTTTTATTTACTCAACAACTCAAGTGAGGTCAGTCCTGTGAAATAGGTCCAGCAAGATTATGTATGATAATGGGTCATGGTCAAAAGTCTTTATGATAGTGATAGATTGATATGGTCATATGATTCACTCTTATAGAAGGAATCACCTTGATAGAAATTATAAAATCAATCTTATGCTGAAAATACTCAAATCCTCATATTTGAATTTGAATATTTAGAAAGGATTTCAATTAATTTGGACAGTGATGATACTGGATGGGGGACAGTAATACAAAGTTGCTGCAATTGGATTCATCCCAAAATCATTTTTAGAAATCAAATTATGATCAAAGTAGTGATTTGGATAGATTTGAATGTACCAAGTTTGTGCACGTATCAACTTTGGGTTTTCTTGATTCTAAAATGTTCTACATGTTCTGAGGAAACCAGGGACTACAAATTTGTAGAAAAAGGATGTGCAGAACAATTTCTATGGATTATTTGGTGCAAATAGGCCATTACTGCCATTTTAAATTCATTTCAAAAATTCATACAGTAACACTATGATGTTACTACATAATTAGGTTCTAAACTTTGCAAGGATTCCAGGGACATATTATTTTCTATTTTTGGATCTGTAGAACTAAAGATATGAATTTTTAAAGTTTAGACAAAAATCTGTTTTTAAATCTGAATAGAAATCCTATTTGACACAGGGGTTGGCCACGTGGCGTAATTCCATTCGCTGATACCGGTTCGGTTGGATTGTGATTTTGGGCCATAGGATCTTAAGTGGACTGTGTGGCTGGGATGGATCCATACCGGTTCGGAATATGTTCTAATCCTAGCCATTGATTCGGGATCCAGTGGACTGAGAGTAATAGGGAGAGAAGGGGCTCACCGGCGAGGGCATCTCCGGCGTGGGCGCCCAGGGGGTTGACGACGGCGCGTCTCCGGCGGCCTACGGCGTCAAGGGAGTAGTGGACGGGGTGGGAAAGACTCCGTCTAGGAGGCGTGCTTGGTCGGCGGGGTCGTCTGCTTCCTGGTTCGTCGATGAACGGCGAACGGAGGGTTCCCGACGGCGACGACCTTCGGGCGGCGTCTGAGCACTCGATTTCACTACGGTTTTTGGACAGGAATTGCATCAGAAGATGCGTAAGAGGTAGGAGAAAGAGAGGGATTCCGAGAGAGGATGCGAGGCGGCTCCACCGTGCAGGAACCGGCGTGGAACAGCGGCGGTCTCCGAGATTCTCCGGTGAGGAATTCGGCTGCTGGGCGGTGCAATCGGGGGTGACAGAATGGGGAAAATGGAGAGGAGGTTCAGGGGAACACAGAGGGGCGTCGAGGGGGCGGTTGGTGATCTGGGAGGAAAGGGGAAGGGCGACGGGGTGAGCGCGCCGGTTTCCAGAAGAAAAAGGGGAGCAGTTGGGGAAGACGAGTCTGACCGGTGGGGCCGGGGCGTCAGACCGGGAGAAGAGGAAAAGAAGAATAGCGGTTCGGGAAAGATTTTGATGGGCCGCACTGTTGGGCCGGACTGGACTACTCCGGTCCAAAACTCCTTTTCTCTTTTTTTTTCTCCTTTCCTTTATTCTTTTCTGTTTTCTTATTTCCTTTGTATCTTTTGCAATATGATTCAGAATTATTTCAAACTAACTTGTACGATTTTCTACAATTCAGCACAACAATTTAAAACAGTAGGAAACCACTTTTTGATTCCAAAATAGAATTTGGTAGCAAGGTATGCGTTTACCTCCTTGGGTTTCCTTGCATACAATCATAAATAGAAATAAGGTATTTGAATTAATTCTTTGAAATCAGGGAAATAATTTATGAGATTTTGAAATTATTTTTCAAAACACCTTGTTGATAATGTATACCCTCTATTAAATAATTCATTTTGCAACATTTTCTATGTGAGTTAACTTGCATAAGTTTGAAATAGCACAAAATAGTATTTTGAAATTATATTTTCTAAAAGAGCCCTTCAAGGATTGATAGAAAATTTGAAATGGCTTTTCTAACTAACACTTGAAATGGGGTGTTTATATGGAACTATTTTATAAATTGAATACCTTGGAAGTAAAAATAGTTTGGTTTGAGGGTGTAAGAAAACTTTAGAGAAAAGCATTTAATTAAACTCAAAAAGTTTTTAATTCCCTCTGATTTTTCAATTATTAGAAACAAAACAAAACAAAAATTTGTTCCAATTTTTTTTATAAAAACTTGGGATGTTACAGCTCGAGAGCCGGGGTCATGATTCCCCCGAAAGCGATGGTGGGAGGAGGTTGGGCAACCGAATCAACAGAAAGGGGCGACCTGCAAAGAGGGCGACCCACGACCGAGTCAATTGGGGCCGCAACGGTAAAGTAAGGATGAGAAGCAAGGAAGCGGGAAGTTCACCCGGCTACGGCGATAGCCCGCCGCTTGGCCACCTTCTTCGTCTTAGGACGATGCAGGTCCCTCGCTGCCGGCTCCGGTTTCTTGCGCTTCTCAGCCGGCTCGGAGGAGGCCGGCTGAACCCTTCTCTTGGTGCCGGCTGGGTCGTCTCCAGCCTCTTCGCGACCTGCTGGCTCTGAAGCGACAGTGTGCGGCTCTGGAGATTCTGGCAAATCCACAATTGGGGGAGCTTGAACCCCAGCCGCGGCCGCGGCAGCCACATGAAGGGCGACGCCCCCGAGGGTGGTAGCTGGTCCTGTTTCACCATCATTATCCTCGAACCAATCTCTTAAGAGGGAGGGGCCTGGAAACTTACTGAAATGACTGAGGGGCTCGCCCGAGTCCACGAACTCCTCACTTCCTTCGTCACCGTGGGTGGCGCTTGAGCTCTCGATGGCGGCCTGAGAGCTAGCATCCTCCACCTCCTCGGCTTCATCCCAAACAACTTTATCATCCGATTCGGCTCTGTCAGCGGCAAAGCCAGCTTGACGCTGGGTCAAATTCTCCGCCGCTTGCAGGGCAAACAAGTTTTGCCCGGACCCAAGAAAACAGAGGTCGGTAGATCAGAGTCGCAAAGGGGGAGAAGAACAGGGGCCAGGACCGACGGGCTCACCTCAGCAAGTGGGTTGTCCCGGTCATGAGGTTCCAGTCCCCACGTCCACGAGGCTTGAAGCTTGACATCAGCGATGCGGTTTGCCTTTCGAGCCACCTCCAATGCTGACAGCACCCGGGAGGAATGACGAGTAGGATCCCTGGCGGATCCCAGGAAGCATATCTTGTGCGAGCGGCGCTGGAGCGGTGACACGCGAGCGACCAGGAAGGCGAGGAGGAGGTCGGTCGGCTCCAGGCCACCCTCCGTTTGCAGGGTGGTGATCCGCAGAAGAATCTCTTCCATGTCCGACGACGGGCGAGGAAGAACGGTGCTCTAGTTCTCCCGCTCAGGCCCGCCCGCCTCAAAGGGCAGTAGATTGATATGGTCTTCGCCCTCCTTCAGGTTCTTCGCATAGAAGAAGGAGCGCTGCCATTTCTTGCAAGACTCCTTCCCTTTTATTCTGGGGAAGTCCGCGGTCTTGCATGCGTAGAAGGAGGCGGTGCCGCATATCACCGGAACGGTTTCCGTCGTCTGGGTCTTGAAGTAGATCAGCCGCGGAACAACTCAACATTGGGCCAAATGCCCAAATACGCCTCGCAAAGGGTGGCGAACGCGGACAATATCATCATCGCGTTCGCCCCAATGTGATGTGGCTGCAGGCGAAAGTGGTCCAGGAATTGGCGCATGAAGCTGCTGGCAGGCAGCGCGAAGCCCCGGGGGAAGTGGTCATAGAAGACCACCGTCTCCCCAGGCCCAGGAGCGGGGACCCGTTCGCTGCCGGCGGGACGGCAGCCCACGAGGTCCACGGGCGAAAGCACTCGACCCCGGCGCAGCAGCTCGATCTGTTTCTCCTTCACCCACGAGCCTTCCCAGGATTCCTTCGGCAAAGTGGGTGGAGTGGCGTCTTTGTCCGTGGCCGCCCCCTTTCCTTTGCGCCGGGACGCTTTGGGAGCCATCCGGGTGCGGATCTGGATGAGCGGAATGGTGGCGGAGTAAGCGAAGAACCCTAATCCCTTGGGGATGAAGCTCGGGAGCAGGGGATTCTAGGTGGAGCAAATGCGGAAGGAAGAAGAGAAGCGGGCGACCTATGCTCTGTTTCAGGAACGGTCCCTGGTTTAAAAGTGAGGGGGCGGGTCAGTTGCCTATCTCACCCACGATGGGTTGGCAACTGACCCCTTTCGTCATGAACCACGATCGCGTAAAGATCGGGCAACCGCCGTGGTTGCCATAAAAGATCGTGGGCCGAGGCCGATTGGACGTGACGCGACGGCGCGCGGACAAGTGGTGCCTCGGTCCAGCCCCCGAGGGAGCAAGTCCCAAGGAGCCGGACAGCGGCAGACGGCCGCGTAGCGGTCGCTAGCCGGATCGCTCTCGGAACCGGTTCGTCCCGAGACGGCTGGTAATACTCCGCAGGACTTGACCTCGAGGCCAGCTGCTTCCGAATCAAAGGAAGAATCCTGGGATTTCGACGAAAACGAGCAAGCTTTCGGCGAGAAGAGGAACCCGCCGAAGCCCCATGCTAGCCCATGAGACTTTGCCAGTTTTGGGGGCTAGTGTCGTGGGGATGACTTACGGGGCATGCCACGGGCCGAGCAATCTGCCGGCTGGCGTCCCAGGAGTCTCCACGGCTTGAAGACAAGAAGACCGGCTTTGCCTGGAGGGCCGGCTGTGCCAGCAGCCGGTTGGCGATTCCACCGTAGAAGGCCGGAGCCGGGCGACGAAGACAAGAACCCACCAACGGCTGTCTCGCCGAAAGTGGGCCGGTCCCGACAAGAGCGACATAGGCCAAGGACAGGAGTGACGAGCGCCACGACCAAGTCCAACCAATCAGCGACCAAGAACCCTTCCCCACGATAGGATCCAAGGCAAAAGGGAGGGTATATGCCTCCCAGATGCTGGTCCCAGGGGAAAGGTACTTTATAAAGCGAAGCTGTCAGAGCAGGGCGGGGGAATAACGCCCAGGACGCCGCCGCCAAGGAGCCGGCAGCCGGCCGAATCGTTACCCAACCTGTAACCAGGCCCCTGCTTATATAAGGGGGCCTGGACCCTAGGCATAGGGGAGATCCGATCTTCTTCTTCCTCCTCTAGCCCGAATAGCTCGAGGAGCACTGTAATCGATACTGTCTAAGCAATACGAAGCAGGCAGGAAGTAGGGGTTTCACCTCCACCCGGGAGGGCCCTGAACCTGGGTAAACCGTGGTGTCTCAGTAGGCATAATCCCGAGCCAGGCCCCTCGTCTCCACCGTCGAGCCCCTCCGATAAGCCTACCCATGGCTACTGTCTCTAAATTCCCACGACAGCGAGTATCTGGTATCGATCGTCGAGTTTGCCGTTGTAACTTGAGAAGATTGAATTGTCATCTTCAGAAAGTTCTAATCCTGTATTCCAGGTGTCTGTTGATTGATCTGAGGTGTCGTCGTGGCAGATCATGAGATCTTCGAGTTGCGCTTCTAAGTCGAAATTCTCCATGGTTTTGTCGCCTCCTGCGATTTTTCTTTCTTCTGCTTCTGCCAAGCTGACCGGTGAGTTTACCTCGCTGGAAGAGCCTTCTGATGATTCCGACATTGCTACTGTCTCGGGTTCACTTGCCGACGGATCCAGTTTCATCGGATCTGAAAGGCGAAGCGAACCTAGTGATCCGACGCGAAAGTTTAGACTTCCGATCGTCAAATCCATATCTTGATCCATGCTCTCGAATACTTGCGCGAAACTTGACTGGTGAGGTTGAAAATCGACGGTTCCGAAGGGTATCTGAATTTCGTCGACTTGCGGATTGCTGTTGGCTAAAAGCGAAAAAGCCATCGAATTCATGATTCCAATGCCCAGAGTCCCCACGGTCGGCGCCAATTGACGAGGGGTTAACTCGACAAATGTCCTAGATGAAGGACTTAGGATCGGGGAGATAGGGCATCGGATGAACTCGAAGGTAAATTCAGTCAAACAAGGTGGCTATGAAAGTAAACGTGGGTGTAAAACTTGGCTTGCTTTCAATCTGTCCCACACCGTCCCCTCCTGGCCCCTATATATAGGTGGTCAGGTCTCAAGGATCGGGTGGGATCCGATATAGGTTACAATATCGACATACAACATGAACTTGTATTTCAACTAGTATTACAATTGGGCCTAGCTTAACGGGCCTCAGGGGTACTCAACTGACGGGCTCTATTATCTATACCCTTGTCAGATACTGTAATCCTTTGATTAGCAAAACTGATATCCATAAACTCATAATTTCTTATTTGTAGAAAACCAACTAATAGTCATTTATACAAAAACTCATCTCCCATGAGCCGTGGCTGTGTGAATCAATTTCAATTCAAAGTATTATATTTGTGATCTCGCCCTAACACAACAACAACAACTTGAATTTGGTTTTCCTAATTAATATTCCTCCTAATCCTACTTCACTCAAACTTGTCCCAAATACAATTTATCCAAAAAAAACAGCACATGCAGGTCCTATACCCAAATAATGTATCAACTCCCTTGCAAAAAATTGAGTACCACCTTATTCTTCCTCAGCGGTTTTATCTCTCCCTCTTCCATATTCCACTTTACAGGAAAGATCTACTAAAATTTTATTACAAGTTTGCACCAGGGGTCCGAGAGGATGCATATGGCTCTGCATTTCCTCTGAGCTCGACATCGAACGATGGCTACTTTTAGGAGACGTAGACAAAATTGTCAAAACATTCTACAACTCTTATTACTCTGATAAGCAAAATATTATTAGCATCTGAAATGTTAAACTAACAATACAAGAGATACTACAAAACATATTTTTATAAATTATAATTATTTGTTTGTAAATATTTGTATATAAGCTGATGGTCAAAATTACCATCTGGAGGACTTTAAATGGTAGGCCGAAGCACTGCATTAACTTAATAATGCCGAATACGGCAGATACAGAGTGCAGTTATAGTAAAAATAGCTTACATGCAACAGGCATAC
The DNA here is from genome assembly GCA_007115705.1 of Dactylis glomerata. Classification (NCBI taxonomy): domain Eukaryota; kingdom Viridiplantae; phylum Streptophyta; class Magnoliopsida; order Poales; family Poaceae; genus Dactylis; species Dactylis glomerata. The sequence continues at coordinate 1,539,017 of QXEO01000659.1, forward strand.
GAGCGAACCGAAAAATAAAAAGAGAAAAGCGCCGCTTGGACCCTAAAGCCATCATCTTCCAGACAGCCGATCACCGAGGAGCACCGGGCCGGGAGGCACCATCAACGGCGACGTGCCCACACCGCAACCATCATAAATAGTGTCGAGCCACTCAATGTCTCTGTCTCCGAAGAGGGATCCTTTCCCTCTCACCCAGGCTCGATGGCGCTGAACCGTCGGCGGACAAAGAGGTTCCCCCAAGAACACTCATGATCAAGGTCGACCAAAATTCAAGGAAGGAGGCGAGGCCAGAAACCGCCTCCAAGCACACTCCATGAGAACCACCACTAGCCACGGCAATGACACCAAAAGACACAAGCTAAAGAGCGCAGATGCACCGGGAAGAATGGACCGAAGAGCAGCAGCATCACCAGCCAAACGGAGGACACCTCCAGACTCGGGGAAATGTTGACACTAAAGAAACACCCACTCCAACCGCCCACAGGGAATCCGCTCACCACCCCATCAACCCCCAGATGGCGCCTCCAGCAAGGTGAACGACGTAGACACGTCGTCGCCGCTCGTACAAGGAGTTAGGGTTTTCACCCTGGCAGAGGGGAGGTAGGTGGGGAAGTGGACCTCAACATAGCCTTAAGGAAGGAAACCGATGCCCATGGCGCTGGCAACATCATGGTCACTGCCGACCAAGGGTTTTCCCTGGTCCCCAGTGGCCCATCGGAAACCCGGCCACAGATCTGGCCGAGGAGAGCAAGATCGAACCTGACGGGGAGGAGATCTCCCAAGATCTTACACAACCGCCGGCGGAGAGCAAACCACGCCACCACCACACGCTCGTCGCCGCCCCGTCGCCCACACGGCCGGGGAGACGGGCCAGCACCCACGGCCACCGCTCGTCGCATGAAGACGACGCCGCTACCACCACCTAGAGCCACCGCTCCAGCGTCCAGAAGCCCCGGCTAGTTCGTCCCCGGCAGCAGCCCACCCACTAGCAGCGTCGGGCCCGAGCTCAACCAGGCGATGACCGCAGCAATGCGAGCCCCCGCGTGGGTTCCTCCTTCGATCCACCGCGATAGGAGCCAAGGGCCAGATCTCCGCTGCCCCCATCACCGGCGCCCCCGAGCTTTGTCGACGGCGCCTCCAGGAGTGACAAGGAAGGGGAGAGAGGGAGGGGCGGCAGAGGTGTTAGGGTTTTCGCCCCCTCGGTCGCCAGGAGGAGGCGACGCGAGGGGAGCGGTTGGTCCGGTCCGTTTGAGTTTCCTATCAGTGGTACCATTCTAGCCCCATCTGGAGGACTACATCATACAAAGAGTAAGATAGATATGAAAAGGTATTAGTAACATCAGGTTGCTAGCTGTGACACGGAGGATTAGTTGGACGTCATCCCAGTGGACTGCACTTCTCAATGTCAAACCGATACTATTGCCTATTCGAACGCGGAATCATGGATCATGTTTGGAGTTAACAAATAATCCATTCCCACTCAAATGCCGAGAGAAGGAGACCGTGTAGATCTCATCTGGTCCAGATGATCTGGGGATTTTGTGTCTGGGGCCGGGCAACTCAACGACTGGTCATCCGGTAAAGTCAAAGATACTGATTACTACTAGTATTGAAGACTATTTTCGTATTTAAAAAACACATACGTGTTTCAATTTTCAACTGCTCAACGCTCGCAGATTGCCATCTCTCCGTTTTTACTCCACTTTGTTTGATTTGGACGTTGGTGCCGTTTCCGGTCAATCGAGCACGGAATCCCATAATGATTTTGGTTCTTCACGATTGCGCGTGAAGAGATCGGCATGTGTTTCTTGGCAATTAGCGATGTGCATGTGCTGGATCAGTTTGGCTGAAAAATACTTGCTCTGTTCTATAAAATAGTATATTTTCGCAAAGTTAAAGTAGTTTGTTAAAACATACTACTATATTATGGAAAGAGGGAGTAACTAAGAGGGTACTATATAACAAACAGAATCTACATGCAAAACGTTACGTCCCTACCGACCCTAGGCAGGGCGATCGGATCTCTCGTTGCCTCTCGCCGGCATCGTCGCTGGTCGCCGGTCTCTGTGGTCTTCGGGTCATGTAGTCATGGTGGATCTCGGTCCTCGTTGGTGGGAGGGCTTCAGCCCCTGTTTTAAGGGCTTTGTTCTTATTTTTTAGGGATTTCTATTTTCGTGCCCTCAGGTCGTTAGTTGTACTCAGTTTTTCCCAGCTCGTTAGTTTTTTCTCAGTTTTCCCCAAGCCGTTGTCTGAAACCCTCAGAAGGAGCTCGGACGGGAGGATTCCCGTTAAGTTGACCGTTTCCGTGCTGACGTGTGGGGCCGCGTCGTGTGGGGCCGCGTCGCGTGGGGCTGGTAGAAAAGGACCGCGTGGAACAGGACGAGACCGCGTTTGGTTGTACGTGAGAGCTCGGTTCTGTCTCTCTCGGGCCAAATTGGCATTGACTTTTCAGAGCGCCTTTTCCCCCTCTCTCTCTGTAAACAGTTCTCTCTCTTTTCACCAAATTAGTATCAAATCTAGAGAAGCTTCTATTTCTGTCTTTCTTCAATGATTGCTGCCTTTTGGCCCTCGTTTTTTGCCCAATATGGTAACAAATCTAGAAGCTAATCTAGAAGCTAGTATAGTATAATACATAGAATGCATACAGCAGCCAAAAGAAGCCAATAACGATGTTAATGTTCACGACAAACTAAGCTGAAAATAAAATAAGACGCAATGTATGCCCAACATGAAGGTTCTTCATTCTTCATCATATATTTCGGAGTCGCTATATTCCATGAGACGAAAAAAATATTGACTGAACTCCTTCCGTCTGCAGTGTGCAGCCAATAGATCCTCCAAATGGTATGGCCTTTGTTCTATTTTCATACCGTCGGAATCTAATCTATCCACATGTCGTGGCCACTCATCCCAGGCCTTTCTATCATCAAAGTACTGTCTGATATAACCGCCCTCGTAGTAGATGCAGCCAGGTCGAACTGTCATGTGCACTCTGATGTCGACGGAGATACACCGTTTATAACTGACGAAGAAGGCACGACTGCCAATGTTGACGGCATAGAGAGAGCGGCTCTCAGTGTCCACACGGTACACCAATGGTTGACCTTCCTCCAAATGCCTGTTGCCAGGGCTGTCGCCGAACAACACAAGCAGCAGATCACCATCAGACTCCACAAGGTAGAACTTGTCATTTCCAAGTTCTGGAAATGAAAATAGTGTCTCCATGTTGATAGTGCTCGCGCGCTTCTCCAACTGGACATTATTGGTGCACACTAATGTTCCGAAATCAAAATTGTTCACAGCTATTGCATACAATTCACCATTGAACGGGGTAAGGCAACGCAGAGAATCGTCCTCGATCGAAAATCTTCCTTCTCCCCAATCTTCTACATCTATATCCTTAGTCGGAGAGCTCTCATCGACCCAAGCAATTTCATTGGGGTAACCTGTGCAAATGAAGACCATAGTCGGGGACTTCATTACAGCGACTGACTCCACAATCATAGATGGCATCTGCGCCTCAAACGTAGCGTTCAATGTCTTTGTGAGTGGGTTCAGAAGCCGTATATTGTGCGGCTGGTTCCTCTGGGCAAGCACGATGACGCCACGGTAAAAGCCGACGAAGTAGTATCTAAAAGGGAGTTGATAAAGATAACATTCAGCACTAAGATGTTTACGATTGAAAATAAAAATAGATTAACTCTATAGATATGGAGGAATTTGAACCTTGCATGAACTTCCGTTAGATCGATGGTGACGTAGCGGGATGTGCGGAGGTTGAGGAAGGAGAACTCAGCGGCGCGTGGAAGGGCGTGTTCTACCACAATCCATTCGTGCAGGTGCACGTCGGGCTCAGGTAGATCTGAGCGCCAATTTGTACAAACTTGCCTCAAAGCAGCGTAGGTGTCCACGTACTCCTCGTTCGCCAGTAAGCAGTCGCCGATCTTGTGAAATGGTCCGTCACCCTTAAGAGAGGCCCAGTTCACGGAGGCGCCGCGCTTGGATGCGCCGCCCTCGGATGCGACGGGCTAGGCGGCGACGGGCTCGGATGCGACAGGCTCGGAGGCGATGGGCTCGGGGGCGACGGCCGCCGGCGCATTCTTCTTCTCCATCGCCGGCAGGGGAGCGCGCGTAGGGCGGCTAGGGTTTTTTGGAGAAGGTGATGGGACGTGAGAGGCGTGGTTGCGTGCGTGAGTTATGATGAGACTGTGTGCAGAGGGAGGGAGAAGGGCTCTGTACTGGCAAAGTGACTGTTCATCTCAGCAGTTGACATTTTGGTCTCAACACGCGCACCGCGCGGCTAACCGCTGCTCACCGCGACACGCGTCCGTGGGACTGCACGTCAGCACCGTTACGTGTACTCAGTTCTACCCTCGAATCTTACACTGGAAAAATATATGTACTCAGTTTTCCCCTCGAGTACTAATACTGCCTAGTGCAATATACTCAGTTTTACCCTCAAGTGGCTGGTCAACAGAGAGTCAACATATGGGATTAAGCCATCTAATTGAGTCATTTCATGCGCAAAAAAAATCAAAAAAATAAAATCATAGTGCCTCCTACTCATGGAATCTTGTTACGCGACCTGCCACGTAGGAAATCATAACAATCATATATAAATCAAGTTTTCACACAAATGGCCACTTCTGAAATCACTAGTAGCTATGAAGGCTCATGGCTTTCCACTCAAACCCCTTCTCAAAACATCTATACCCAAAACATAGTTTGTCTGAATGAGGCCATAATTTTTACACTCATGTATATTTGAATTGCTAATACTTTGAGGTAGGCCAACCTGGGTTTCATTGTACAAAACATGTGTTTTTCTTTTTCTAAATCTCTTATTTGAATTCCTTAGCCTGTTTACTATTTACTTGCCCTTGTATCCTTGATACTACTCAGTTTTACCCTCTTCCTTCTCACAGAAGCCCAAACTTGGCCTGATTGGTCGAGCTGTTGTCACACGGATCGTGCCCACCTACCGTCGATCCTATGATCCAACGGGCAGGATCGTGCCACCCTCTCTCTATCTGTCGGTGGCAAACTACTACCCCTCTATGTATGCTAAATGACGAGTTTGCCACCGGATTCAACAAGTTGGGTAATCACGAATTTCTTGTAGGCATTACTTTTCACGGTAAAATGATAAACTATCACGAATTTCCATTTCTTTTACGCATTACTTTTCATGGTAAAATGATAAACTATCACGAATTTCCATTTCTTATAGGCATTACTTTTCACGCTGAAATGATAAACTATCACGAATTTCCATTTCTTGTAGGCTTTACTTTTCACGGTAAAATAATGAACTTTCATGAATTTCCATTTCTTTTAGGCATTACTTTTTTGTTGAGATATAAACTACCCCCACAACGGTCATCTCCTCCTTAATTTATTATGTAAAACCCCACAACGGTCATCTCTATCTTAATTTATGGTGTAAACCCCACAACGGTCATCTCTCCCTTATAAACCCCCACAACGGCCATCCCTCATGTCAATAGGTTTCTGCCTCTCTCTTCTTCGTTCACATACACTTGATCCATTGCCATGGCTTCCACGTCTCGGACGCCGACCGGAAGGGGAAGGGGAAGGGAAGGGGCGGCCGGGGTGGTGGATCATCATCATTGCCACCACCACCGTCAACACTACCATTGATCATAGAGGAGTTCTTCATCACCATCTATGAAGACCCTTTGGCCAAGAAGGTACGTACGCGTTCCCACATATATGATGCATGTGATTAATTATGTGCATGTTCTAAAAAACCTTTAATTTCAAACGATCGGCGCTCGATCTCTTTGCAGGCACTCCCACAAAAGTTTGCGGACTATCTTGATGGCCAGGAGCCCGCAAAGGTGTATCTGCGAGCAGCTGACTGCGGTCCTCGTCTCTGGACCGTGGAGGTCCTATTTGACGGACAAGGCTAGATGTACCTCGACAAGGGCTGGGAGAATTTCGCTATCGCGCACGGTGTGGATTTCGGCTGCTTCCTACACTTCAAATATGAAGGCGATTATGTGCTCACAGTGAAGGTGTTCGACGGAACAACGTGCAGGAAGTACTACTACACGGACGATGAAGATACTGACGATGAAAGCGACGACGATGTGAAGCCATGCATCTAAGGGGATTATGACCAAGAATATATATGTAGCTTCATATGCATCGATTTATAGATCTAGCTATTTTCTATATATTATGCATGTAAAAATAATAGGGAATCGCAATTTCCACTATGATTCGAGCACCACAGCCTCCAAACGATGCCGATGCCGATATCGGCATGGTCAGAACGGGTATGCATGCTCGCCGCCACTGCTAGGTCACCGTCGGGATGCACCCTCAATCCCGTCCCTTCATTCGATCACTGACACACCAGAGATACCGCCGAGGCCAATGACGAACGTACATGCTGATGCCAATGCCGAACATGCACGCCGCTGTGGGCACGGCCACTCCGCCCCGCTATGCTGGACGCCACAGACCACCGCGAGGTCTTTCCCTTCGCCACCACACTCCCCTAGCACCTATCTATACACGCCAGAAAGGAGAGACACTAGTTTTCTCTACATTGCTCGCGTTCGTGTCCGACACCGTCAGTCAAAGTGTTGAGGTCGTCGTCGATGTCCTCGACCATTTCTTCTCTTCTTTGCATGGTTAAACGCGTCTAGTTCATATCTATCTAATGCGTCTGGTCTCGCCTCATGCAGTTCTTTGTGGACGTCGATCTCATTTCGGCACCCCGCAGGCCACCTCCTCCGTGCCATCGCTGTAGAGCTCCGTTTAAAAATCTAATCCTACCCGTGTACTGCCCCTTGTATCAGCGTCATGGCCCCACTTGTCATTCGATATACCGAAGCCCCACTCGTCCGCGTTTTGGTCAGGGATACGGTGATGCTTACGGTCAAACAAAGATGGATGCTCTGACGTGTCTTTGTGGGCTCTACATGGCCCCACTAGTCAGCAGTTAACGGTCAAAGGTGTTCAACCGTCAGGCAACCGGCCGTTCCAGCACTGGTGACGGTTTCAGACAACGGCTTGGGGAAAACTGAGGAAAAACTAACGAGCTGGGGAAAACTGAGTACAACTAACGACCTGAGGGCACGAAAATAGAAATCCCTATTTTTTAGGGTCAAGGTTTGTAGGGGTGGTGTTCAGGTGATGGTAGCGGCGCCTCGTGCAATAAGGTCTCTCCGACTTCAACCCCATCTCGACGGCAACGTCAAGAGGCTTGTGGGAGTGATGTGGTCTTCGAGTATTTTGTCTGGCTGTGGGGATCTTTGGATCATTAAGGAGCTTAATCGGCAGTTCTTCCTTCTTCTTCGTCTCCGGGATGGATGTGGTCTTCTTGACCCATTCGGCGACTTCCCGTCCACAATCAACAACGACAGGCCGACTCAAGGAGGAGCGACAGCGGCGGCACACCATCGACATTGTCTGGAGGTTGAAGTTGAAGGGCTTCTTAGGTATCTCGTTGTAATTTTCATTTTTCTTGGGATGCTTTGTACTGTTCGCTGTTTCTTTTAATGCCAGAGTCCTATTCGCAAAAAAAACTAAGAGCATCTATGGCTAGTAATCTTACGGATACTTTGATTTTTTTCGGGGGTACGGATACTTTGATTTTTAACATTGGATTTTGTACATATGTGCAAATGAGCTCAAGCTTGCGTCCATGCGCCCATTTTTTCGAAGACTCATTGTCCTCGGACGACTCTGACATAGAGGAGTTGCTCAAAGGGGTTATCGATAAAATGATGGTGATGCTTGCCATGAAGGAGTTCGATGATAGGAAGACAAAGAAGCGGCGAGGATCCAAAGTAGCTTTGCATCCCCTGGAACCGCACGCTCGGCCACAACTTGCTCGCGTGAGATTATTTTGCCGAGGTACCGACATATCTTGCTCATATCTTTCATAGACGCTAACGGATGTGTATGTCTATTTTCATAAAGATTGTGTGAAATTTTGAGGCCAAGGCTCACTATTTTACTCGTCAGATAAAAGCTTCCAACCTAATTGGTTTCATCACATATCATAAGATCTTTGTAGCGACGAGAGTGATTGCATATGTAATCCGGGATGACTATGCCGAGGAGTATCCTCACATTGATGAAGACACTACTATCCAGTGTATGCTTAGGTTTGACAAGGTCATAATCTTGGTTTTCGGTTTGGAGTATCTCTGAGCTCTCAACGAAGAGGATACAAAGAGGTTGATGATGATGAATGAGAAACAAAATTGTCCAAGCATGCATGATAGTATTGTATGTATGCACTGAAAGTGGAAGAACTGTCTGAAGATATGGCACAAGCAGTATTGTGGAGAGTCGTGGCCCAACAATTATTCTTGAGGCTGTTGCATCCAAGGACTTGTGGATTTAACAATGTTTCTTTGGATTGCTGGGTTCTCTATATATAGTAGTATGAAAAACAATAAATGTTAAAAATAGTGTTCTACGATGGAGTAACATCATGTTTGATTACACCACAATAAATTAAATAACACTAAAAGTCACATTAAAAAATCATGTAAATACAAGAGGCTCTCAAGTTTAATTTTTTCTTGGACTAGCCAAAAACTATACATCCATAGGGATGCACATGCCAACAGACTCTAAGTTTAGCATCCCCACATTACTAAACTATAAACAAATAAATTATATATATTTTATAAAGCGAATACATTAATATTTAAGAAAATATTAGTTACATCTAGCCTCTGCATCAACATAATGCTGAAAACTAGTCGAGACATTAAGGGTACACACAGCCAAAAAGGCCAAAGAAGAAAAAACCATGACACTGATCGATCCCTTGGAGCAACTGGACCCAAATTATCAATACATTACCCAAGACTACATGAGAGGTTCTATAAAAGTGATATCTTCAAGAAGTAAACAGTGCACAAGCACTACCATAGCCTTATCGATGATTGTAGGTTTTCACCTAGGAACTCTCCAGACAATGTCTCCAACAAGAGCACTGCCAAGTACACGCAATGAATGTCAGACCTTGGGTTTTCACCCTGAATACGAGTATCGGCGCTGAAAGAGCACAACTCAAACTGAAGTCCCTAGATGCTGCCTCTCTCGCCGAAGCCGCCGCTGCAAAGTACAAACGACAAGGCTCACATGCACATATGCGGTATAGACATGACCATCGTCCTGCAACCATGCTCAAACAACAGCTTGTGAAGCAATGTCTTAGTCGCATCCAAGACTCACCACCCGCCAACATTGGTAATGCAATCACACATCAGTCTTTACATCCCCCTCGTTAGACACCATGAAAATCACAAACGTTGACATGTTTCATGGTGTCAACGAATGCGGAGCTTCACGACATGCCCACTTGAATCCCCACGGGATAAAATTTGTAGACGAGCATGACCAGATCCCATCCAAAGCAGAGGTTCAGGAGCACATACGCCAATCCATGACGACTGCCAATGACGACATCTAGAACTTGTAGATGGCTAGATCAAGGACGACCAACAGTAGGTGCAGAAGAAGACCACTACAGCCATAATCAAACCACCTTTTATTCGCCCCCAGACCTGTAGAGCTTCACCTCTGCGTGCCAGATGGCCGACAGCTTCGCGAGAAGCCCCCAGATTGCCGCAACCAAACCCTAACTCCCTCGTCACACCCGGCGACCAAAGGTCTCCCAGCCGGCACCAGGAGTCGCGACGCCGCTAGAAGAAGGACAGATCAGCCACGCCTGATCTAGAGCGAAGCCGCCAAGTAAGGTCGCGTCTGAGATCCACCTCCATGGGCACCATGTCGCCGAAGAATCAACTCATGGGGAGACGAGAGCACCGCTACCGCCCACGACATGGGGTTTGCCCGGCCGCATATGCCAGCAGTGGCGAGAGGGCGGGAGGCCGGTGGCAACATCGACGCGAGTTGGATGTGAGTGCAGCGGCCGTTTCATTCTCAAGTTTAGGTCAATAAATTATACATTACTAAAAATTAATAACAAGACGTATTAGTTGTCGCTAATTTAGTATAAAGTTATATGAAGTAAGTGACAACTAATATAGAACGGAGAAAGTATTATCTACACGGAAGTCTAATTTATATACCACAGACGCGGATGCTCCGTTGAATATTACTGCTCCCATGCACTTGCGAAGAAGAAGAGTTGGTTGAAAACAAGATAAAATAGTCTTTTGCGGCGGGAAGCATCACCTGAGCAGTTCCCCATATAAATTCCCCTCTTCACTTAACGGCTAACAAGGACTCCCCTTTCTTTTTCACACCCAAAGTCGGTCAAAGGGAAGAGAGAGAAGAAAGAGCAAACCCCAAGAACTTGCTGTCCCGTAATGGAGCCCTTGGCGGCGGGCGCCGCGGGTGCTGCTGCTGGCGCATCGAGGCCACCAAGCTTCGCCTCGCAGACCAATGCCCTCCTGCGCAAAAATCTCATTTTCCAGGTCCGATCCATGGCTCCATGCCCGTCGTTCCAGTTTTCTTCAGGCTATTTTCTTTCTGTTCATTTTTGGGGTTCCTAGTGCGGAATACTCGATTATTTCTCTTTTGTTCTTATAAATTACTGGACTCGGTGGATGTCTGGTGATCTGATGCCGTAGCCCGTAGGCTGATAGATAAACAAGGGAAGCTTAGGCTTTAAACTTTTTATACATATGGAAGATAGATGCAGAAGTTCAGTCTTACTAGCAAGAATTGATAATCTAGAAACCCCAGGCACAGCGACAGCCCATAGATACTACCCCTAATTGGTCAAGAATAATCAAAGGCAAGGCAACCTCAATCATGGGCGGAGGACATCATACAGAGCTGCAAGTTAAAAAAAAATACATGGCAGGACAGAAAGATGACGGGCCAGAGGAGAAAGCAGAAACGCAAACACCAGACGTGCCGACGACAACAAACAAGAAGACATAGCAAAGGCGGCCGTAGAGCCAGGATCGAGGAGACGACGCAGCGAACACAGAAGAACAGCCGGCACAACCCACAATGCACCACCAAGGACCGAATCAACGAGTCAAGTGGGCAAAACCGACTTCTCTCTGATCGCAATCTAAACAATAGCAAAACGGTTTCACATCGACAGCTGGGGCCCATCTAGCGATAAGCGGCCGGAGCAACCTGAGAGGCTTGAACACCAGGAGCTTAGAGCTCTTTTAAGATTTGCTACTCCCTTTAATCGGAAATAAGTGTTGGTACAAAATCACTGACATTTATTTCCGATCGGAGGAAGTAGTAGCTTCTTCTGCTGCTCCGGAATTATGAATGGCATCTTGTCTAGTGATGTTGCCAAAATCTGCTGTTACGGGGGCCAAATTTGGTCCATTTCTGGGGAATTGTGGATTAGAGTGACATTTAATTTCCATTATTTTTTTACATGATAGCCATAACGTTATAGGCGCCATGATATTATGAATAGTGCGCAACGATTTTTTTTTCAAAAAAGAGGTTTAAACCCTAGTCTCTACATCAAAATGATGTGCACAACCTTTTTATTATATTATTCAACAAAGCCTTATAAAGTAATGTACCCGAAGCCATCTTCTTGGCGACACTGAGTTGCCACACCTACAAGTTTGATGATGGGGGTGGCCGATCACGACCCTGACCTCACACCTACGCACATCTTCTACATCCAGAGGTCAAGCTGCCCAACAGCGAGCCGGGAGCAAAAACTGGTTTGTTTCTTAGCTTGATGTCCAAAATGCTTTCATCAATGGTGAGCTGCGTGAGGAGGTTTACATGCAGCCACTTCCTGGGTACACTATTCCTGATGGCATGGTCTGCCGTCTTCGACGCTCTCTCCATGGGCTTAAACAGGCCTCTCACGCTTGATTTGAGCGCTTCGCCTCTGTGGTTTCTCTCTCAGCGCCCATGATCCCGCGTTGTTTGTTCACACCTCTCCTCGTGGGCAGACTCTTCTCCTTCTCTATGTCGATGACATGATCATCACTGGCGATGACTGAGTACTTTTCCTTTGTTAAGGCCCGCCTTCATGAGCAGTTTCTTATGACTAATCTTGGTCCTTTTCGCTACTTGCTTAGGACTGAGGTTTCCTCCACCTCTGATGGCCTTATCTCCCAGGAAAAGTATATCCAGGATCTCCTTGCGCGTGCTGCTCTTGGTGATGAGCGCATTGTTGAGACTCCTATGGAGCTCGGTGTTCAACTTTGTGCTTATGATGGTGATCCACTCCCTGATTGGACGCGCTATCGTCATCGTGTTGGGAGCCTTGTTTATCTTGCTGTCACTTGTCTAAATCTCTCCTATCCTGTCCATCTTCTGAGACTGTTTGTCTCTGCTCCCACCTTGGTTCACTATAGGCACCTCCTTTGTGGTCTTCGATATCTTCGTGGCTGTCGTCGTGGTGAACAGACATATACCACAGGGTGGCTTAAATTGGGGCGATTGGACACTGGAGGATTCGGGGAGGGATGATGCACCGAAGTGTGCACACGGAAGACACTGCAAACACATGGGAGCTACAATAGTGCTACCCAGGTTTTGGGCCCTCGTGAGGAGGTAACACCCCTACTCCTACATGTCTGATCTATAAGTGGTACACATGGGAGCTACGATGGTGCTCCTTGAGCTGTTCATCTTGCCTGTAAGAGGCTGCACTAGGAGCTAAAGAGCTAGTGCTACTGAGGAAGGAGAGTTCTCATGGAGCAAGGGAGAAATGAGCCTCCAAGGGAGGCTGGGCTGCTCGTTCCCCCTGGTGCTCCTTATATAGGCAGCCCAGGGGACATGGTTGGGCCCATGGTACACTATACATGTACCCTGCTTACTGTAGCCATGTCACGGTATGGCCTATGGCATGTATTGTCAGTACTTGGCGTTGCATCCTTGTCGTTCTCCTGTCCTTGGCTGCTCCTCACGTAGCCTTGTCTCATGGATCTTGTCCCTTGTACGTAGACTCGGTCACCGTTATTATCCTCCTCCTGAGGATAAGGCTGGCTGGGATATGTGCCGGTCTGAGCCACGGGGCGTCCCAAGACCGGCACGGAGCACTGAGATCGTTGCTGGACGAAGGAAGTGTCCCGGAGAGGTGAATTCCGGCCCGGAGGGGACAAAGTCGGCCTGGGGAGTGGAGTCCCGGCCTGGGCTGACCGGGACAGTCTTGAAGTCGTCCTGGTCAATAGAATCCCGGCCAGGCCGGAAGCAGCGGCCTAGAGAAGTAATCCCGGTCAGGCCGGGATCCTCCTGATCCAGCCCAGCTGGGTGCAGCGCAGAAGACGGCCCGATGGAGAAGTCCCGGCCAGGCCGAGATCCTCCAGATCCGGCCCAGCCGGGTGCAGCGCGAAAGGCGGCCTGATGGGACACCGGCCAGAAGCCCAGCCAGGGTCGGCCAAAGGCCCAGCCGGGGTCAAGAGGTGCCGGCCTAGCCGGGGGTGGGAGCAGCTAGGAGGCCGGGGGCGCAGCCCAGCCCAAGGGGCGGCCGGGAGCTCCAGCCGGAGCAGGCCAAGGCCAGGGCGCGGCCCAGCTAACTTCTTGGACCTGTCGGGTTGGCTGGGTTCTTGGAGTCTTGGCTGGGATTGAGATATGCCAGCCCAAGACCTTCTATGTTGGCCCGATAAGGGCGGGAACAGGCCGACATTGGCCTAACTCGGCCCCATTGAATATTTCCTTGTACCCGTTTACTCTTTTCTTTATAATCCGGCATATGTAATATATCTTGGACCTGTACAACGTTTGTCTTTGGGTACCCGGGGTCAGCTCCTTACAGCTCCAAGCCTACTCTGATGCTACGTGGGCGAGCAACGCCGTTCACTCTCTGCTGTGTATTTCTTGGTGGCTCTCTCATTGGCTGGAGACAAAGAAACAACATGCGATTTCCCGTTCGAGTGCAGAGGCTGAGTTGCGAGCTATGGCTCTTTTGACGACAGAGGTGACCTGGCTCCGTTTGTTATCGGAGGATTTTGGCGTCTCTGTTACCACGCGTCCACGCCGACCTCCCTATTGTCATACAATACAAGTGCTATCAGCATTGCACGTGATCCGGTGAAGCATGAGCTCAGCAAGCACATAGGTGTTGATGCTTCCTTTGTGCGCACTCTGTACATGATCAGATTCTCGCTCTTCAGTATGTGAATGTGCACTCCTTGCATAGGTGTTCTACTGTTTCGTGGGAGGAAAGGCAAACTAGCAGATTGGATGATGGGGCCAACCCCTTCGGGCGAGACAATCTGCTGCGAGAATGCGCTTGTTAAGGACAAGCCAGGCAAAGAGCTTGCACTTAGGCTCAGCCACCTTCCTCCAGATCTTCTTGGCCTTGAAATGTGGGTAAGAGCTGGCAAACTGAATGTGATAGGCCAAGATCGTAGTATATTCTCTGGGCCAAACAAAGTATTTTCGGAGTATCTTTCTGATGACTAAAAACATCCCGGTACCAAATATAGCATGTTTTATAATAACGTAATCTCTATCATCTCCAAATTTACAAAGACCTCATACAATTGATACTATGGTACTTTGAGAAACCAGTTTATTCCTGAAAGAACGTAAAAGTATGTATCCAAACAAAACCAATTATTTGTGCTGTGTGTTCTACTATGCTTAGCGCTGAAAGTTTCCATTTTCCATCTGCATGCCTATTCATGTCAAAATGATGTTAAGATATCTAGGTTTTTCCTTCACAAATATGAACCTTTTACATTGAGCAATTGACATTTGTTTCTGTAATTATATGCCGATTTTGGGTTTGTGCTAAGAGGTGTCAAACCATGCTTCATCATCTTGCAGAAACGTAACAGGAAGGCAACAATTCGGCTAATAATAGTTCCGATATACCTCTGTCTATTACTCAGTATCCTTCAGCGAGTCATCAACAGCCTGTTGGATAAACCAAAATACAAGTGTGGTTGCAAGTGTGTTAATGTGAATGGTTCAGTTCCTTGTCAAAATGTGTGCGGAATTCAGTTCTCTACACTGGATCAGGCTGGCAGTTGCCCTATACCAAATCCTCCAGAATGGCCTGCTCTTCTGCAAGTACCCATCCCCGAGTATCGTGCCATCCAGGATTCCTCTAAATTGTTCACAGGCCTTCCGGATGCAGTATGCAGAAAATCACAATCCTGCCCGGCCAGTATACCCTTTACGGGAGCAAACGAAAGTCTATCTACTAGTAAGTAGTCTGTAATATGTATCATTTACATATTTTAATTCCCCAAAATCACCTAGCCTATTGGGCTAATAAGTAAATTTTGCTTTTTGTACCCAAATTTCTTTCTAACAACAGAAATAAGCGTGATAGTACACTCTTTTAATATACCATATTTCTCTAACCATCAGTTTTGCTTGTTTGTTTGATAGGTGTCATGCAGAACATGTTCACAGACTCACCACTTACAAATATTTCTGATTTTACAAGCATATCTAGTCTTCTCCTTGTAAGTTAAAATAACCAGACTACTACTACTTATATGTATTTCGGTAAGGAAACCTGTCAGTCGAAACTTGCTTTCGTATCATGTAATTTCAGGGGACAGATGTACCAGGTACTTCTACTGGCTTCATTGAACCGGCTATTATCTCGGGCGCACCCATTTATATACTTCAATCTCAATGCAAGTCCAGGGATTCAGTTACAGTCCGCACGACCAATGATACTATTAATGTTCAGAAAGGTAAAAAGTTTGCATAACTATTGCCACTTCTGTTTCTCAGTGTAATGGTCTAGCAGAATAATTTCATTATATTTCTATTTTGCAAAAATCATCAACTTTTATGCATTCCCACAATGATGCTATGTGAATTATCATGTATGCGCCTCCCGCGAAGTGTTTAGTTCAAAATCATTTCATATCTGAATTTTTGAATTTCACTTAGCAGAGATACAATGTGTTCAAGGTCTACCCTTGTGGAGGAATAGTTCAATAACAATCAATGAGGAGACTTTTAAGGGTTACCGGAAAGGGAAAACAGGGGAAGGGATAAGTGAAGTTGCAATGGGTATGACACCTTTCCTTTGATATGGCTACAGTGCTGTTGTTTCTTTATACCTGAGCAAGCACCAGTAGCACTGACTACTTCTATTATTATAGCCTATGATTTCCAAGACTCAAACGAAAAGCGTTTCAATGTGATTGCATTGTATAACTCGACTTATCAGAATATCTCTTATGTTCCAAGGCCATTCGGACTTCTGCGTGTTTCACGTTCACTTAATGCGGTGAGTGCCATGTACTTCATTGGTAATAATATTGAATGATCACTATTAATACTTTTTTTTAAGAAAGATCACTATTAATACTAAACCTGCTGAGAATATTTTCTCCTCTGTACTTTGTTGTGCTAAAACCTGAACCACGCAATGATTTCATAACAAGTCCATGGAAACGAGAACTCTCCTGTGGGCTAGTGGTAGCCGTGCACAGCGCGCGCATAAGGGCCAGGTCCCAGGTTCCCCCCCCCCGGTCTTGTTATTTTCAAGTCCACGGAAACATGACATTTCACATGAACCAGAACAGTCACAGTAACTGGGAATTACAAACGAAAAGAGGATAAAACTGATGAACAAGCATCAGGCAAAAAAAGTATACTTACGTTTCTCTGATATTAGTATGTCCTGGAATAACTTTTGTGCATCCTATTTACTTTTGTTTTCCTACTTTTATGAAAAACTGATCCCAATTCATTACAGTATTTCATCTTCCCGAAAAATACATTACTTGGCTATGTTTCTCTCTGTCAAAACAGTTAGGAAGTATATACTCATTTCCCCCAATAATATATTGCTTGACATATGTGTAGGTATCAAATGCCTATCTCCAATTTCTACAAGGTCAAGGTTCAGGCATAACAATGTTGCTCAAGTTCACAAAAGAAATGCCTAAGCAAGCGACTCGTCTGGCGATTGATTTTTCTTCTCTTGCTGGTCCTCTCTTTTTTGAATGGATTGTTGCATTGCTTTTCCCGGTAAATGGTACCATAGTTGACAATAATTTCTATTGTTATTAAGAAGAATTTGACTGAGTGTAAGAGGATATCTAGCATACCACAAAAGTTGCGCAGAGTAAACCGTTGCGTGACTGCAATGTTTGAACCTCTTAAGTTGCAATGCAGGTTATGCTGACATACCTTGTCTATGAGAAGCAACAGAAGCTCCGAACAATGATGAAAATGCATGGGCTTGGGAACGGCCCTTACTGGATCATCTACTATGCGTACTTCCTTACATTGTCTACAGTGTATCTTTTGCTATTTGTCATTTTTGGATCCGTTATAGGTAACAAGCTATCCAACTATGGCTGTCTGAACAATATAATAGTTATCAAGCCATTTATCTAAATCAGTTGTTACTTTGCAGGTCTAAGTTTTTTCAAGGTGAACGATTACAGTATCCAGTTTGTTTTCTTCTTCAGTTTCATTAACCTGCAGATTGTATTATCCTTTCTAGCTGCAGCATTCTTTTCAAAAGTTAATACTGCTCAAGGTATAAAAACTGTGCTATTTTTTATTTCGGCATGTATTACCTACTGTTCAGTTCTGCAAGATATGTGATGTTTCTGCCTCTTATCTTCTTTGTACCAGCAATTGCATACTTGTACATATTTGGATCAGGGATAATGGCAGGATCTCTTATTCGCAACTTTATTGAAGGTGGAAAGTTTCCAAGTAAGTTCAGCGATTAACGAAAGTAAAATTTCAGCTTTCTACTTACTGAAAGTTGACATAAACTTTCAATAGAATTTGGTGTAGTTTTATCGATGCCATAGCAAGTAAATACCAATTTTATAATGAAAATTATGTCATCCATTTTGGGACACAGTTTCGCGGGATGAAAGTGGAGCAGAAACTTTCCGACTTTTCCGCGAAAAACGGAAACAGAATGAAAATATGAAAACAAAAATGGAAATCTGCGGAACGGAAATGGAAACGGAAATTTTTTGGCGGAAGTGGAAACGGAAACGGAACGGCGTTTTCCGGCGGAACAGATGCGGAAACAGAAGTTTCCGTTTCCGACTAATACGAAATTTCCGTTTTATAGTTGTTTTGCATGTCCAATCTAGCAGGTCTAATATGTGACCTTGCCATATTGAACTATCAAAGCAACCCACCCATACTCTCCAATTACACTAAGTAATCTTGACAGGTTTGGGGAACAACTTTTTCGTTTTACTTAACTTGCTTGAGTTTTGCTGCATGATTCAGGTGGTCTTTTGGTTCCGATAATCATCCGCTTTTCGTCCGTGTTCGTACCGTATTCGTTCTATTTCTGTTTTTGGAAGTATCCGTTTTCATATTTGTTTCCGGTGTTTCTGTATTCGTTTCTGCTTCCGCATAAAAATATGAAAACAAATGTGGCACCACTTAGTTCCGTCTGTTTCTGCTCCGTTTTCATCCCCTCGCCTATTCCAGTTTCACGGATCTTCTGGTAAAAATCAGGCTGAAATCGTTGATTATTGCAGCACACTGGATTACAGTTCTGGAGATAATACCTGCATTTTCTTTGTATCGAGGATTATACGAGCTTAGCCAATATGCTATTAGGGCTTCGGAAACAGGAAATCCTGGCATGAGATGGAGTGACCTAAGTGACCGTACAAATGGAATGAGGAATGTGCTGATCATTATAATTGTGGAGTGGTTGGTTTTGCTTCCTGTTGCATATTATTTTGACCATGCTGCCGCAGTTGGACACAGATCAAGCCCCCTTTCTATAATCAAACGTCTCCTAAGGAAGAAACCCACTTGGACAAAGAGAGCTGTTAACGAAGTAGCCGCTAGGCCTGATAATGATGTTCATGTAGAAATGGAGAAGCTAGACATCATCAAAGAAGTAAGTAATTTATATTGCAGACCATCGCTGATGCACACAGTTCAGTTTTCCACCTCCCACTTGTTATGTGTAGTTTCAAAATTTGCAAGTACCTGCAGGGTTCCATTATTTTTCTACTGAACCGTAATAATTGCTTTTTTTTAATGTAGGGGCACCACCCACAATTTCATTTTCATGAAACTGATAAAACACTGCATTCAGGTTCTGAAAACATATCACATTGAAACTTTACTCTGACACCACCACCAACAGCTTAAAATCACATTGACAAACTGTTTACATCCACCAGTTTTTCTTTTTAGAGCAAAATAGTAGCAGGTATTAACCGAACTTCTCAAAGGCCACCTACTACAGTTTTCTTGCCCCTTAGCGCTGCAAGTTTTAATGCCTAGGTTTCTGAATGCCATACAGAAATGACATCCAGTGAGCAACCTGAGATGCTATACTTGTGGGATCTTGTGGAATTTATTCTGAAAGCAAGCTGCATTTCTGGACTTCTAATCGACAAGAGCACCGCAACCACCCCTACAGCCACCAGAGCTCAACTTCTACAATTAAAAGCTAAGACCCAGTTACGGAGAATAGTAACTTACTGAACCTTAACATCACCAAAAGCACATCTAACTGTGCATAAATATATACCTTGCCAGTGAACAGTGAAGGAACAAATGATCAACTCACTCTTTCTCATTACAGAATAAACATATCTTAGTACCTACCCAAGTACCCATCCTCTTATATAACTAGTTTATCTATAGTCAAAGTACTATTCCTAAAAAGTAACCACACAAAAACCTTGATTTTTAAGGTACTTTTATAAACTATAACTTCTTGAGGGGGCGTCTTTGATTAGCTTTCAGAGCTACGCACAGAGAGTCTACAGAGAACCCCAGAGCTGCTCAAAAGCGACTTACACCTATCCCTGTATTCAGAGAGAACCAGAACGGGATAACTACCCTGCAGAAGATAGCCAGACGGCATGGCTGCGAGGGATTGGGAAGACATAGGTTGAGGAGAGAGGGATATATTAGATTGATTGTTCTTGTTTGATTCAAAAATAAATACACATCATCCTTATATAATGGATGCTCAGGTCTCTGATCTCTCCTAATACGGCAGAAATTATTAGATGTTTCCTAATACAATTGGACTCTTTCCTAATCCTGTACTTTCCTAATGGAATCTTGCCATACTTCTCTCTCATGGACTCCTCCCACACTGCAACTCCTGCCCTGATGCTGTGGACCCATGTCCACAACATTTTTACACACCGCTTTCAACTCTTGCCACATAACTGCGTTTTCCCCTCAAAAGTTCCTGTGTATATCATTCTGAAGTAGTAGTATTATTATTTTATTTCTTTCTTTGGAGTGATATGTTGCTGACATATTGCTTTGGTATGGTGGAATCACAGAGGGAGACTGTTGATCAGGTTCTACAGCAACGGAATAGTGACTATGCTATTGTATGTGATGATCTCAAGAAAGTATATTATGGAAAGGATGGAAACCCTGATAAGTATGCTGTTCACGGTCTATCACTCGCTTTGCCATACGGAGAGTGTTTGGGTATTCTTGGTCCTAATGGAGCTGGCAAGAGCTCTTTTATTAGCATGGTTTGTCATCAAGCCCCTTAACTGACATGCTATATCCAAACTATGTTACAATGTATAGGCGGAAGATTCCTTCTTGTCCAATCTTCATTTTTTTCGTAATACATTTATTAGAATTTATAATCCTGCCCAACTGAACTTTTGCTTGTAATCTTCTGTATTATTCATGTGTATTACGGGTCAATTTAACCAGCTTTCTTCATGATCAAATTACTAAATCACATAATGAACTCCTTCTCAAAGTTCTGAATTAATTAGTATTGTTGGTTAATTGCGATGTTTTAATTCTATTGTGACTGTTATCCTTCTTGCTGATGCCTGACAGATGATTGGGTTCGCAAAGCCAACATCAGGGAATGCATATGTACAGAATTTCAGCATACATACTGACATGGAAAACATATACAACAGCATGGGTGTTTGCCCACAGAATGAGTAGGATATGCACCTTTTTGTTACAATTAATTTCTAAGAAGGCAAGTTCATGAAAAATGCCTTCTGGTTTTCACACTATGCTGTCTCTGTTTTGTGATGCAGTATGCTTTGGGAGATGCTGACTGGCAGAGAACATCTCCAGTTTTATGGTCGGCTGAAGAGCCTCAACGGCTCTGCTTTAGACCTTGTAAGTTATACCGATTCACTAATTTCATAGAGCACTAGCATAATATCTAAAGGCGAACCAATAAATAATCTACATCTAAAATGCATATATATTATTGCTTGCAATTTTTGAAATCCTCTACTATGTCTGTATTCACATAGTAAGATATGTAAAATAAACCTTTTTGTTCTATGGAGTTTCATAAAGACCTGAACATATAACTCACTGGAATGACAATGATTTCTAGGCTGTTGAAGAATCTTTAAGAAGTGTAAATTTACTTCTTGGTGGTGCTGCTGATAAGCAAGTCGGGAAGTACAGCGGTGGCATGAAGAGGCGTCTTAGTGTCGCAATCTCACTGATTGGAGACGCTAAAGTATAGCTTTCAACATCATCTTTTATTTTCTTCACTCACGGATAAATCCATGCTTATACTTCCTAAATGCACCTCAGGTAGTTTACATGGATGAGCCCAGTACTGGATTGGATCCAGCTTCGAGGAAGAGTCTCTGGAGTGCAGTGAAGCAAGCAAAGCAAGATAGAGCAATCATTCTTACGAGTAACCTTCAACCTATAACCATTTGTTCACATGTGTTTGGCCACGGTTTACTCTTCCATGGTAGTATTAAAGCACTCATTCTCTTTGGCATCTCTGCAGCCCATTCCATGGAAGAAGCCGAAGCTCTCTGCGATCGGTTGTGTATTATGGTAGATGGAAGGCTCCAGTGCATAGGAAGGCCTCAAGAGGTATATGCATGATCATATTAGAACCTCTCCTCCATAATATAAGATCCACTATGACATTGCTGTTGACATTAAGTACTCGGAAATCCATATCGCAGCTCAGAGCTAGATATGGAGGCTATTATGTACTGACGATGACGACATCCTCAGAGTTCGAACGAGAGCTTGAGAATTTGGTGCTGAAGCTCTCGCCAAATGCAAGGAAGGTATATCATTTGTCAGGAACACAAAAATATGAGCTGTCGAAGCAAGAAGTTAGGATTGCAGATGTCTTCATGGCAGTGGAGAATTTCAAGAAGAGAGTGGAAGTGCAAGCATGGGGCCTCGCGGACACCACCATGGAAGACGTGTTCGTTAAAGTCGCCACAGGGGCGCAATCAAGTGACCAATTCTGTTAGTCTGGCGCAAAGGCCTGCTTTGTGATATTTTCCTGTACACTATGTAGAAATTCTTTTTGTCAAGCCAATGATTTATTTGATTTGTATTCTTTTGCCCGTACTTTTCTCTAGGTGGTTGTATATATGTATGTGTATGATTATCATTATGTGCAGATGTATATGCTTATGTGTACAACCAGAAAATGTACCTAACATCATTATGTTGCAGATGTATATGCTTATGTGTACAACCAGAAAATGTACCTAACATCATTACAACAACTTATATTCTTTATGTAATGTTATATGGTTTTTTCCTTATCTGTTGGCATCATTTTCCCTGTTGCTGTGCTGTTGCTTTCATGTGTACTTCTTGGTCCAATTATTAGAGAACAACAGTATTGCCATCATTCGCTCCCATGTAAGATAGCTTCAGAAGTTAAATCATTTTTTGTCTGCACTTCAGTTTGACTCGTGATGGAATCTTTGAATCCACTAATTGCATATGCTTGACGCACGAGTAACTTATTGGTTCCTTTGCTCGTAAGCACTTTTGACTAGTCTCCTTATCCCTGTCTGCCAGAAAATGTGGTCCATGATCAATTGCTTGCAATGACTAGTATTCACTTCCCTTACTTATCTTTTACCAAGGTCCAAATATCTTTTAACTGGAAGCTCGGGACTCATCAAAGATCCTCCCGGTAGGGCGTGTGTTGCGAAGCTTCGACATGTCGAAGTTGCAATTTTCATGGTGCTGACAGAAGTGGGGAATGTCTTGGACAGCTAAGATTGGAAGACTAGAAGGTAAAGGCGGATGCAATGAGGACTTTGCTCATGGGCTTTGGTGCCTCTAAGCCTGATGGCTGGTGTTTCGCAGCAGCGGCCTTGGCAAGTAGAGGCAGCAGTACTGCAGATCTTCAGCTTTGGTGGTGCTTCTCAAGTACGCAGTCGTGATTTCTAGGGTATAAATCGAAGATCTGGCCTTTACTGATTCGGATCCTAGACAAAGCATGTTAGTAGCAACACTGCCTAGAATTTGCTCCAGCAAATCGATCTGAACCCTACTCTTACAATAATATTTAATGGAGTCTGGCTGGAGTAGGCCGGGCCTAGGGTTGCCGAGAGCTAGCTCCGCCCCTGCATGGCGTGAGCTTCTTGAATGTTTTGTTTTGGGGACTCTTGACTCTTCTTGGGGTGAAAACCTCATATCTTTGGTCGGGCGACGATAATATTTTGTGCATTTTTTCTTTCTTAAAGGTGTTGCTTATGGAGAGCTCTTTTGTAGTCTAGGTGCTATCTTTGGTTGTCGTTATAGTGTTGCTGTTGCAATTGGTTGGTCAATGCAGTGGGGTCTTTTTTATTTGCTTTTTCAGCTATGGCAACCTGATGGCTTCGGTTATCTTGCTGGTGCAGATATTGGGTGTAATTGGAATCTTTATGATATTACTATATTTTCCTAATTGGTTTTTTAATCTAGTAGATCTTTTCACTAGCCTCCGGTATCTGAAGACCTTGATCACTATTTTCATACACTTTTGTTGTGTCTTCTCCAATATGAAGATACTCATCAATGTAATCAACGGAAATACCATATGCAATCACTAACGAGAATTGCCACAAATAGTTCCCTTTTCACCCAATTACAAAGAGCGGTCAATACCAAAGTATAAAATAGCGGTTAGTTTGGCTTTTTGGTTAGGGTTACAAAGAGCGGTCAGTTTTGGCCGCCGAATTGGACCACGACTCAAAAAATTTGGTATAAGGATTTAGGCCCCAAGAGCAGAAATATAGCGGCTATGAGGCTAAATTAGATCTAAAATAGCTTAGTCGGGCTATTAGCAGCTCATATCATTTTAGCCTATGAAGGCCTTAGATGTAGCCGCAGAGCCGGTCTTTAGTCGACTATTTAAAAGTTTGATATGCTCCCTTTATTTTGGAATGCATCTTTGACACATTTTAAAATGTCAAAGGCTGCAAAGGAAACACGTGTACATCTTCTTCACATGCTACAAGCGCACAAAGTCCTTCCATAAAAATTGACTTGTCGTTTGGATTGTGTAAAACGACAAAATTTGGTGCCAAAAATAAGATTTTTTGTGAGACATGTTTTGTCTTTTTATGTCGACCACAAAAAGTATCAATTTTTCATGAAACTATACAGGCAAACATATATTTTTTTGGATTGAGGGAACATATACACCTGGCAGCCGAATTGAAATTCATGTTGTTCAATTCAACATTACATTTGTACCTTTTAATATATCTATTTTATAGTTTCCTTGAAATGGGTTTTCTCCCCGCTTTATAAGTAAATATGGCGTAACCAATACATAGTGATGATAAAGGAAATTGAAAGGACACGGATGTCGCCTAGACCGGGGGGGGGGAGGGGGGTGAATAGGCGATTTAAAACTTTTATGAGCGGCTTGACAAATGCGGAATAAAACTAACGTTTAATTTGTCAAGCATACAAAACCTAAATAAACCAGGTTCACCTATGTGCATCAACAACTTATGCTAAACAAGATAAGCAACTATGTGATAGCAAGATATATATAACTTCAAGCACAAAAGCTATCACAAAGTAAATTGCATAAGTAAAGGAGCTCGGGTATAGAAATAACTGAGGCACATGGAGACAATGATGTATCCCGAAGTTCACACTCTTGCAGGTGCTAATCTCCGTTGGAGCGGTGTGGAGGCACAAGGCTCCCCAAACGTCATGGAGGCTCACCGTAATCTCCTCAAGCCCTTCCATCAAGATGGAAGACTCGATCCACTATGGGACCCTTGAGGGCGGTCACCAAACCCGCACAAAGCTTGGGGCTACTCCACAACTTAATTGGAGGCTCCCAAATCCACAAAGTCACTGAGATTGTGGCACACTCCACAACTTAATTGGAGGCTCCCAATAATCGCCACGGAGGCACCACAAAGCTTGGGAAGATCTCCACAACTTAATTGGAGGTCCCCAAGAAATCCACTAAGCCGTCTAGGGTTCCAAGAACCCAAGAGGAAAAAGCTTCTTGCTTTCACCGCCAAATCTCCGAGGAGAACTCAAACCGATGCACCAAATGCAATGGCAAGAACACACGAAGTGCTCGAATCCGTCTCTCCCAAATCCTACCAAAGCAACAAATGCTATGGAGGGATATGAGAGGAAGAACAAGGAGGAAATCCACAAAGAACTCCAAGATCTAGATCCAATAGGTTCCCCTCACTTAGAGGAGAAAGTGATTGGTGGAAATGTAGATCTCGATCTCCTCTCTCTTTTCCCTTAAAAAGATGCAAGAAACATGGAGGGAATGGAGGAGGGAGGGCAAGCTTTGAAGGTCAACAATGGAGGAGAGAGAAGCCCAAAAATGTGGTTGGTTCAAGGAAGAAGAAGGGTATTTATAGGTGGGAAAAATCTGGCCGTTGGAAGCAAATCGCGCCAAAGTTCGGCCGTAAGTTCGACGCTGCCTGACTTTAGGCCGGACGGTCCGACGGACAGTCCGGCGGTCGCCAAAAAGCCCCCCAGTAGTGCGGTTCGGCGGGCTGCCGGATTTTTCTAGTCTGGGGCCGGATTTTCCGGCCTAGAGTCCGGCCGGCCGGACCTGGGGCCGAACTTTCTGCCAAGAAAAAACATCAACACGAAAACGGCCATAACTTTTGCATCCAAACTCCGTTTTTGATGAACTTAGGCTCGTTGGAATCACCACAACAAGCTCTATACCTTCATCCATAGAAACATCATAGTATAACAAAGGAGGATGAAACCAAATGATAAAAGGTTTAACTTAGCTATAAAGAAGAACCGGTAAAACCTCCAAACACCAAAAACGCAATAAGAGTTCCATACGAAATCCATTTTTGATGAGCTAGAGCTTGTCATGGAAATAACCACAAGCTCTAGAACCTCACATCGATAAAATCCAAATAATAACCAAGAAAGATAATGCCAAGTATGCAAAAGTTTGAGCTCTCTCCGAATGATACAAATAAGTTACTCACTCGAGAGCCCCTCTTGATAGTACGGCTATCGATCCTAAACCCGGTCTCCCACACTATGAGACCGGTAAGAAAGAAACCCTATCAAGAACATACCTTTGCATTGTGCATTCCACTTGAGCTAGATGGTGACGATCTTGATCTTCTCAAGTTGGACTACCTTTCTTGATTGCGCTTGCTCGGTGAAGTCTTGCGGATTGCTCCCCCATACTTCACTATGGGAGAGACACTAGTAGAAATATCTTCACATGTCCATTACCACCAAATGGACACCGAGCTTCAAGCAAATGATATCTTCTAGAAGCCTATCTTGATCTTGTGCTTCAACTTAATCAACATTGTGCTTCATCTTCTTCTTTCATAATGATGATGTCTTGAGAATGCACATGAGAGTTCACTCCATCTTATTCCTCAAGACACACTCTATATAGGCTCAACTCCCTTATGACCAAACTTCAGATCACTCCTTGAATAACACCTTGATCATCACAAAATCTTCTTTATATTCAACTTCTTACAACCTTGAACCCAACAAATGGCTCAAGCGTTGTCTACGGACAAGTCCTACAAATATAACTCAATGCAAACATTAGTCCATAGGGATTGTCATTAATTACCAAAACCACACATGGGGGCACATGCACTTTCAATCTCCCCCATTTTGGTAATTGATGACAATCTCTTTGAGAGGGTTCACTCTATCTTATTCCTCAAGACACACTCTATATAGGCTCAACTCCCTTATGACCAAACTTCGGATCACTCCTTGAATAACACCTTGATCATCACAAAATCTTCTTTATATTCATCTTCTTATAACTTTGAACCCAACAAATGGCTCAAGCGTTGTCTACAGACAAGT
Organism: Dactylis glomerata; assembly: GCA_007115705.1. Classification (NCBI taxonomy): domain Eukaryota; kingdom Viridiplantae; phylum Streptophyta; class Magnoliopsida; order Poales; family Poaceae; genus Dactylis; species Dactylis glomerata. The sequence goes on from QXEO01000659.1 coordinate 1,565,975, forward strand.
CCTACAAATATAACTCAATGCAAACATTAGTCCATAGGGATTGTCATTAATTACCAAAACCACACATGGGGGCACATGCACTTTCAATCTCCCCCATTTTGGTAATTAATGACAATCTCTTTGAGAGGGTTTATATAATGAATTTAAAGAACTAAGATGATTACACTAACATCAATTACTACAAAAGTAAGTGATGCTAGTAGAACCATCATATATAGAGCAAACTCCCCCAGAATCTATGCACGTGTGAATGAACTTGAATTTCATTGCATAGATTGCCAACCAATGTTGTTGGTGGAATTTCCACTATATATACTCACCCATGCAAAGCATGGAAGGCAAATGCTTAAGAACAAAACCAAAGCATGAAGCCCAATTCCATTCAAACCCTCGAAACTTCTCCCCCACTGGCATCCATTGCCAAAATGGGCGGAAAGGCTTAGAAGGCCAATAAAGTGAGAGTTCCTCCTCAAGGTGTGCATGGCCCCAAAAGAGTGAAAACACATGCACAAATCCAAGGATAAAAATTTGGAGGAAATCAACCTATATTAAGGATCAAAGATTGCAAACAAAAAGGATAACATGATGGTAAAACTTCCAACAAATGAAGGTAGCAATCAAAAGATCCAAAAGCGAATCAAAAAAAGATATTATGATAAGACCAAAACAATGCTCTAAATAACATGAAGAAGCTCCCCAAGGTTTGTGCACAACATATTCCATTTGAGTTGAAGTATAAGGTGCACAAACATGGAATCATCACTACCTCGATATTATTCAAAACAAAATGATACCAAGTGACATCAAAATACTATGATAACAGCAAAATGGTGCTTTAAATAAAATGAAGAAGCTCCCCAAGGTACGTGCACAAGATAGACTTTTTGTATTTCAAAACAATTTGCACAACATGGAATCCTCACTACCTCACTACCATTTAAAAGCAACCATTAGCAAGAGATCATACAAAAGACAATATGCTTAACACTTGTATCAAAGAAATGGTTGAGCAACAAGTAAGGAACCGATATATTAAATGGCTCAACCAAAGGAATGTGTGATAGGAATGACAAAGCATATTATAAGACTAGTACAAGGATGCACAAAGATTATCCACATAGTCCTCAATGAATAATATTGCTTAGAATTCCATCCCAACACACAAGGTTACATTGCTAGAAAAGTATGCATGAATAAGATACTTGTTACCGAGATATCATTGGAAGGATGTAGTAGATAGGAGTTCTTCAATAATCCTAGTTTGCCACAAATTATCAACTAGTCACCGCTTCATCCTTATTATTGAGACAAGCACCAACATATCTCCCATGTACCTAAAACATATTCAAGTACAATATGGTCCCCAAACTCATTGGGTCTGAAGTAGTTAGAGACACTACAATATATAGGACAAGCTCCACAAAAATATGTGCATATCGATATGAACTTGAATTTCATGCACATCTTAGCCGAATTAGGATTTATTGGAGTTTACCCTATATATTGGATCAAAGAAAGCAAAGCATGCCATATAATATGTAGTAAGTAAATATGCATGCTAAAAACTTCCAAGAGCCAAAGGAAGATACAATTTGGACGAAACACCAAGAAGACCAAAGAGTCACACGAAGGTGTGAAAAACCCAAAAATTGTCCAAATTATATCAAAGAATCAATTCAACACAAGATTGACTCCAAAGTCCACCAAGTGAACAAAGCAAATACCAATGAGCATAAAGAATCACTAAAAGACACATGCCCAAAGACTTATCTCATTTAAGAAAAAAGAGCAAAATCAAGAAAAGAGATAGCCATTCTCCCAAAGAGAGCAAGGTTCCAAACAAACAAACCAAACTCTCCACTCTTTTATGATGGCACACTAAGTACCAAAAACAAAAAGATTTGTCTTCCAACAATAACCAATACCAATTGAAATAAGCCACAAGAGTATGTTATAAAAAATATAGGAGAGCTCCCCTAAGATTAGTGCATTATTTATGATTTTGCATTTGAATACAAAATGCACACAAATGGGATCATCATCTCTACCTACATTAAGAATAACACAAAACAAGTTCAACAAAATCAAATGGACTCACAAGAGTCAAGGAAGACAATGGGAAACAAAACAAATACATTTCTTGGCAAGAGATAAGTGAAAGGAATATGCCTGAGAGGCAATAATAAAGTTGTTATTATATTATTCCGTGTTCATAATAGATGTTTATTTCTCATGCTAGAATTGTATTAATCGGAAACATTAATAGTTGTGTGATTAATAAACTAAAAGAGTTCCTAGTAAAGCCTCTCTTTTATACTAGCTTGTTGATTAACCGATGATCAAGGTTTCCTGATCATGAACATTGGATGTTGTTAATAACGGGGTCATATCATTAGAAGAATGATGTGATGAACACTCACACCCATAGTACGAATAGCAATACGATCAAGTCATCAAGTTCTTTGCTATATCAAACTCATACGAAATAGTTCTAATCCTCAGACCATGAGATCATGTTAATCACTAATACCGGAAGAGTGCTTTGATGATATCAAACGTCACACCGTCATAGGGTGATTATAAAGGTTGATTTGGGTATTCTAAAAGTATTAGTTGAGGCTCATGGATCAAGAGTGGAATTTGTCCGACCTGATGACAGGAAGATATTCTCTGGGCCCTTCTCGGTGATATTGCATTAGAATCGCTTGCAAGCATGTGACTAGGTCACAGGAATGCATTATCACGGAACGAGTAAAGAGACTTGTCGGGAACGAGATCGAACTAGGTATGGTTGATACCAAATGATCGGATCTCGGACAAGTAACAATATCGCGAGACAAAAGGAATTAACTATGTTCGTTACTGGTTCACACGATCACTAGTTCATCGTTGAGTAAGTGGGAGTCATCATGGATTTCCAGATCCCGCTATTGATTATTGATCGGAGAGGAGTCTCGATCATGTCCATGTTATTCACGAACCGTAGGGTGACACACTTAAGGTTCGCCGTCATTTTTTAGTGGATACAATACTCCGATCGAATTACAGGACAGCATGAGGGTTATTTCAGAAAAGCACCGAAAGCAGGCGTCCTTGTGCGTGGTAAATGACCAGCCCGTTGGGAACCCCAAGAGGAAAGTATGATGAGTGCAGCGGCAAGTTTTCCCTCAGTTATGAAACCAAGGTTTATCGATCAGGAGAAGGGAGACGGTGATGACTGAAGGTGTTTGTGGAACCTGCACACACACAGACAAATACTTTGTTCCCAACTTGCGATGAGGTTGTCAATCTCACCGGTTTGCTTGAAACAAAGGTTATGAGTGTATCGAGTGGAAAACAGTAGTAATATGCTAGTAAAGTAAACAGTGCGGGAATAGTAAACAGGTGATTGCAATATGATTAAAATAGGACCGGGGTCCACAGTTCACTAGTGGTGTCTCTCCATAGATAAATAACATGCTGGGTAAACGAATTACAGTTGGGCAATTGATAGAATAAAGATAACGTGATATGTCAAGAAGATCACTATGAGATTCACTCTGGGCATTACAACAAAATACATAGACCGCCATCCAACTGCATCTATAACTAATAATCCACCCCCGGGGATATCATCCGAACACCCTAGAAGTATTAAGTTGCGAACAACAGATAATTGCATTAAGCAAAGTGTGTAATGTAAACAAAGCATATGCCCTCAAGCATATGAATGTTGTTTTCTCCCTAGTAGCAACAGCACATCTACCACCTTAGAGGTTTCTGTCACTCCCCCAGGTGAAATAGAGGCATGAACCCACTATCGAGCATAAATACCCCCTCTTGGAGTCACTAGCAACTACTCGGCCAAGATAGCCACTAACAACGGAGAGCATGCAAGATCATAAACATCATAGAGATAATATAAAATAAAATTCAGTGCAGCAACTCAATCATAAACACCAATATTCATCGGATCCCAACAAACCAACATCATAGTATTACATAACGGTGATCTCAATCATGTAGGGCAGCTCATGAGATCTAAACATGAAGCACATGGTGGAGAAGACAACCATCTAGCTACTGCTATGGACCCATAGTCCAAGGTAGACTACTCACTCATCGCTCCGGAGGCAATCATGGCGATGAAGGAGACCTCCGGTGGCGATTCCCCTCTCCGGCAGGGTGCCGGGAAGAGCTTCTGGACCCTCCCGATCTTCGGGTCGACGGCGGCGGCGGATCGCGATGTATTCTGGAAAACTCGTCTCTCCCTTAGGTTTTTATCGTCAGGGGGTATATGTAGGCGAAAGGGGGCTGTCAGAGGGTGGACCACGTGCCCTCACAAGGGGGTGGCGCGGCCAGGGGCTAGGCCGCGCCGCCCCTGTGTGTGGGGGCCTCGTGGCCCCCCTCCGTCAGGTCTTCGGATGTTTGGGAGCTCCCCGATGAAATATGACTTCAGGAACTTGTTTCGTCCAATTCGGAGAATATTTCCTGTGTATCACTTCTGAAACCAAAAACAGCAGAAAACAGGGAACTGGCACTGTGGCACTTCGTTAATAGGTTAGTTCCGGAAAGCGTATAAAAATGCCACTAAGTGTAACGAAACAATAGGCAAATGGTGTAAAACAAAGCATGGAGCATCAAAAATTATAGATACGTTTGAGACGTATCAAGCATCCCCAAGCTTAACTCCTGCTCGTTCTCGAGTAGGTAAGTGATAACAAAAGAATAATTTTTGAGGTGACATGCACCTACACAATCTTGATCATATATGTAAGCATTGATGAGCTGGGATCAATAGAACTTAAACATGGGCATGAAGATATAATCATGACAATAAGAACTTAGCAACCATGTTGTAAACATGCAAATGAACACAAACAAAAGATCATGATAATGAAACAATGAAAGTCAAACGTGTGTTCAAATCATAAGGAAAAACATACAAGTGGTTTTCAGCTTGTCCTTCAAAGAGAGCAAAACATAAATGCATAGGACACCTCAAAGTTTAAGAGGGCGACTAGATACAAATAATTTAAGAACAAGTGAAACCAACAATATGAGTCAATCAATGAACCTTGGGACAATGCATATCACACTAAGAATGACAACTATGCTCTCTTAATGGTGCATAAAGAAAGAAGGTGGTGACTCAACATAAAAGTAAAAGAAAGGCCCTTCGCAGAGGGAAGCAGTGATTGCAAGTTTTATAACCTTCAAAAATTATGGTACTTACCGGCTTTGAGCTCTCATTGCCCCCATCATAAGCATCTTGAATGGTTAAAGTTAATGCGAGAACAATTATGATGCATATGCTTGCCAAATCATAAGTTGAAAACCTCGTGTCCTGTGAATACGAGTACCCAAACTATGCTAGTTTACTTAGAGTCCCAAGCAAGGCTCTTGTCATTGTAAGTATATGCATATCATTGAGAACCGCCAATGGGGTACCTCCGTGCCCGATGACATGGAACAAGCCCACACCAAAATGATAGGACAAGCAGACAATGAACACCTCGACATCTCTTTTATTTGCTATATTGTTTAGCTTTTTATTGTGAGATGCGTCGTCGAATGTTCACCATGGGTATGCTGCAAATTTCCACCATGAATTATGCATGGCTTAGATTGGCGGCCCGGCGTTTCCCTAACACATATAAAAACTCCATGATCCTCACAAGATTCCCAATTCATTTCACACAGCGGGCATCCATAAACAAAAGATCACAATATCAACTCAAATAGGAAGTGCAATGTTGAAAGCTTGCCCCATGACGGCATGGTTGGGCTAGAATCCAACTTACAACTTGCAAGCATAACAACTCAGCATAAAAGACCACAATGTCAAATTTTTAGAACAGGAAAAAGTAAAGTGTGCCTTCCGGTTCGTGAGAGCTTTACTGACCGAATTTCGCATAACACTGGTAAGAGTTTAATTTGAAGAGAATATAAAAGCAAGTCAAATTTACTTGGAATAGCAAATTGCTAGTAGGTATGTATGGTGGACACAATGGAAAACTTTGGCTTTTAGGAGTTGGATGCACGAGTAGAGCTCATACTCAGTACAAGGCGAGGGCTAGCAAAAGACTGGGAGCGACCAACTAAGAGAGCAATAATGGCCATAATCATGCAAAGCGACAAAGCGACATTAAAAGAAGCATACGATGGCATCAAAAGTCAAAAACTAAATGATCATGAAGGCTAATGGCGACTTTGGAAGAGTCTAACATGTGTGAGCATGCGCCAAGTCAACCCAAATAAAGCATCAAGGAGAAAACCAAAATAATGCTTCCATACAATAAAAACAACGCATGATTTTTTCAAAGGCTCATTAAGCAATCTCAGTTATTTGAGACAAGTCATGCTACAGCAAAACCACAAAGCATACTATCAAAAAGACATCAAGCATGACATGAAAAAGCCTAAGCCGCAGTCTACACAAGCTCCTTCTTGTACCACTATTTTGCACAAAGCTTTTTCTCTTTTCCAACACCATTTGAAAATTTTAAAACAACCTCTTTTGATGAAAACCAATAAAGTTCAGAGGCAAAAATACACCTTGATGAAAAGATATGACAAGATCTGAACGCATATCAAGGCGAAAACGAAAACCAAGAGCAGTAGCAGAAAAACTAGAATGCTCGATTTATAAGAGTGAAAACTAGAGCATTCTTTGCAAATGAAAACGAGTACATCTCCTCCAAAGGAAATTTGTTGGGGTCCAACCATTTATTGCAGCAAACAAACAAACTAAACAAACTAAGAAAACTAAAACAACTGACGCTCCAAGAAAAACACATAGTGCATGAAGCAATAAAAATATAGTGTTTTGAAAGGTGACCTGATTTTTGCCGATGAAGAAGGGGTGCCTCGGGGGCATCCCCAAGCTTTGACGCTTGTACTTCTTGGATATTTCTTGGGGTGCTGGGCATCCCCAAGCTTGAGCTTTTGTCCATTCTTCAACTCATCTCATCATTCTCCAATCCCTACACTTGAAAACTTCCTTCATACAAAACTAAACACAATTCTATTAGCAACATTAGTGTAAGCATAAAATATATTCAATCCTCTTTAAGCTTCAGGTTTCAATCCAAAACCACCACATATAAAGTATATACTACTGTAGCAACTTCCACAAGAGTTTCCATGATAAAAAAGAACTCAAAAGAAAGCGATAAAGTGGCAAAAACAAATATTGGCAGAAATCTGTCAAAACTGGACAGCTGACAATGGACGAATTTTTGACGGATTTTCTGTTGCTCAAATCAAAAAGTGTTCAACTAAGAAAAGTTTGGATATAACCTGGGGCATATGCACAAGAAATCGCAGGTCCAAAAGATATACAGAGAATTTATACGAATTTTTACGGTGCAGCACCGAAAACAGTTTCAGGACAGCAATAACCCCAAATCTTTACCTCACTCAAATTAGAGGCTTCTCTTGGCACAAAAACGAAATAAACAAGATAAAGAGCGGTCATTACAGTAGTAATGACTTCTAAGACTCAAATAAAAGAAAAAGTACTGAAAGTAAACATTGGGTTATCTCCCAAGAGTGCTTTTCTTTAACGCCTTTGAGCTAGGCGCAAAAAATTGCGAATCAAGTAATATCGAGTGATGAAGCATCAAGCTCATAATTTGCTCTAAGAATAGAGTCAAAAAGTAATTTCTTTCTTTTCCTAGGGAAGTGTTCCATACCTTTCTTTAGTGGGAATTGATACTTGATAGTGCCTTCCCTCATATCAATGATAGCACCTACAGTTCGAAGAAAGGGTCTTCCCAAAATAATAGGACATGAAGCATGGCATTCAATGTCCATAACAAGAAAATCAACAGGAATAGGGTTATTGTTAACCACAATAAGAACATCATTAATCCTTCCCAAAGGTTTCTTCTTAGCAACATCAGCAATAGGAACATCAAAATAACACTTTTCAAGTGGTGGTAAATCAAGCATGTCATAAATCTTTCTAGGCATGATAGAAATACTAGCACCTAGATCACATAAAGCATGGCAATCATAACCATTAACATGCATATCAATGATGGGTTCCCAACCATCTTCTAACTTCTTGGGAACAGAAGCTTTTGCTTCAACTTTTCATCCCTAATCTTTATGAGAGCATTGGTAATATGCTTGGTAAAAGCAATATTTAAAGAACTAGCATTAGGAGTCAAAGCAAGCTTTTGTAAGAACAAAATAACTTCAGATATATTGCAGCCATCAACATCAAAATCATTAAAGGAAATAGAGCTATCATCTCCCACACTCCGAAAAATTTCAGCACTCTTTTGAGAAAAAGTTTTGGCAGTTTTAGGCTTTTTAGCACAAGGAGTGGGAGTTTTCTCTACACCAATCAAAGTAAGAGGATTGCTATCAGTAGGAGCAACATCATTAGAGGTAGTAATAGTACATACCTTCATCTCTCTAGCCATCTCATCTTCTCTTTCCCACCTGGCATGCAATTCCGCTAGCAATCTAATATTTTCATCAATTCTAACTTGGGTAGCATTAGCGGCAGCAACAATATTGCTCACAATCACATCATTAGGAAACACTTTTAATTTCAGAAGTTCAACATCATGAGCAAGGCTATCAACTTTAGAAGCAAGAGCATCAATTTTGCCTAACTTTTCCTCAACAGACTTATTAAAAGCAGTTTGCTTACCGATGAAGTCCTTGAGCATTACCTCAAGCTCGGAGGGCGCGGCCCTAGTGTTGTTGTAGGAATTACCATAAGAGTTACCATAACCATTACCATTGGTGGAAGGATACGGCCTATAATTGTTACTAGCAAAATTGTTCCTATAAGCATTGTTATTAAAATTGTTGTTTCTAATGAAATTTACATCAACTTGCTCTTCTTGAGCAACCAAAGAGGCCAAAGGAACATTATTAGGATCAACATGAGTCCTATCATTAGCAAGCATAGCCATAATTGTATCAATCTTATCATTCAAGGAAGAGGTTTCCTCAACAGAATTTACCTTCTTACCTTGTGGAGCTCTCTCGGTGTGCCATTCGGAATAATTTACCATCATGTTGTCGAGTAGCTTTGATGCGGCGCCCAATGTAAGGGACATAAAAGTGCCTCCAGCAGCTGAATCAAGTAGGTTCCTTGAAGAAAAATTCAGTCCTGCATAAAAAGTTTGGATAATCATCCAAGTAGTCAGTCCATGAGTGGGGCAATTCTTTATCATAGATTTCATTCTTTCCCAAGCTTGAGCAACATGTTCATTATCAAACTGAGTAAACTTCATAATATTGCTACGCAACGATATAATCTTAGCAGGAGGATAATATCTACCAATAAAAGCATCCTTACACTTAGCCCATGAATCAATACTATTCTTAGTCAAAGACAGCAACCAATCTTTAGCCTTTCCTCTCAAAGAAAAAGGAAACAACTTGAGCTTAATAATATCACTATCAACATCCTTATATTTCTGCATCTCACATAGCTCAACAAAATTGTTGAGATGAGCTGCAGCATCTTCAGTACTAGCACCAGAAAATTGCTCTTTCATAATAAGGTTCAATAAAGCAGGCTTGATCTCATAAAAAGTGGTAGCAGGAACAGTTGGTGCAATAGGAGTGCAGATAAAATCACTATTGTTCGTGCTAGCAAAGTCACACAACTTGGTGTTTTCAGGAGTACCCATTTCAGCAAAACAAAAGTAAACAAGTAAAAACAACTACCAAGGATTCTAATTTTTTTGGGTTTTTGATATAAAAAGCAATGCAGGTAAATAAATAAAGTAAAGCAAAACAATAACAAAGTAAAGAATGTGTGTGCGAAGAACTCCCCTCGCAGAAGTCTTCTCTTCCTTCCCCGGCAACGGCGCCAGAAAAAGTGCTGCTGACTGGTGAAAGCAGGCGTCCTTGTGCGTGGTAAATGACCAGCCCGTTGGGAACCCCAAGAGGAAAGTATGATGAGTGCAGCGGCAAGTTTTCCCTCAGTTATGAAACCAAGGTTTATCGATCAGGAGAAGGGAGACGGTGACGACTGAAGGTGTTTGTGGAACCTGCACACACACAGACAAATACTTTGTTCCCAACTTGCGATGAGGTTGTCAATCTCACCGGTTTGCTTGAAACAAAGGTTATGAGTGTATCGAGTGGAAAACAGTAGTAATATGCTAGTAAAGTAAACAGTGCGGGAATAGTAAACAGGTGATTGCAATATGATTAAAATAGGACCGGGGTCCACAGTTCACTAGTGGTGTCTCTCCATAGATAAATAACATGCTGGGTAAACGAATTACAGTTGGGCAATTGATAGAATAAAGATAACGTGATATGTCAAGAAGATCACTATGAGATTCACTCTGGGCATTACAACAAAATACATAGACCGCCATCCAACTGCATCTATGACTAATAATCCACCCCCGGGGATATCATCCGAACACCCTAGAAGTATTAAGTTGCGAACAACAGATAATTGCATTAAGCAAAGTGTGTAATGTAAACAAAGCATATGCCCTCAAGCATATGAATGTTGTTTTCTCCCTAGTAGCAACAGCACATCTACCACCTTAGAGGTTTCTGTCACTCCCCCAGGTGAAATAGAGGCATGAACCCACTATCGAGCATAAATACCCCCTCTTGGAGTCACTAGCAACTACTCGGCCAAGATAGCCACTAACAACGGAGAGCATGCAAGATCATAAACATCATAGAGATAATATAAAATAAAATTCAGTGCAGCAACTCAATCATAAACACCAATATTCATCGGATCCCAACAAACCAACATCATAGTATTACATAACGGTGATCTCAAACATGTAGGGCAGCTCATGAGATCTAAACATGAAGCACATGGTGGAGAAGACAACCATCTAGCTACTGCTATGGACCCATAGTCCAAGGTAGACTACTCAGTCATCGCTCCGGAGGCAATCATGGCGATGAAGGAGACCTCCGGTGGCGATTCCCCTCTCCGGCAGGGTGCCGGGAAGAGCTTCTGGACCCTCCCGATCTTCGGGTCGACGGCGGCGGCGGATCGCGATGTATTCTGGAAAACTCGTCTCTCCCTTAGGTTTTTCTCGTCAGGGGGTATATGTAGGCGAAAGGGGGCTGTCAGAGGGTGGACCACGTGCCCTCACAAGGGGGTGGCGCGGCCAGGGGCTAGGCCGCGCCGCCCCTGTGTGTGGGGGCCTCGTGGCCCCCCTCCGTCAGGTCTTCGGATGTTTGGGAGCTCCCCGATGAAATATGACTTCAGGAACTTGTTTCGTCCAATTCGGAGAATATTTCCTGTGTATCACTTCTGAAACCAAAAACAGCAGAAAACAGGGAACTGGCACTGTGGCACTTCGTTAATAGGTTAGTTCCGGAAAGCGTATAAAAATGCCACTAAGTGTAACGAAACAATAGGCAAATGGTGTAAAACAAAGCATGGAGCATCAAAAATTATAGATACGTTTGAGACGTATCAGAATGTCATGCATTAAAATGGGGGTTACCTCATGTTGATGAGGGGGTTACCACCATGAAGGGAATGAAGAGGGGGGTTACCACCATGAAGAGGAGGAGACCCTCCTTGGCCGGCCACCCCTTTGGGGCTGCCCCTCCTCCTCTATATAAACCCCTCCCTCTCCTCCATGTCACACACTTCTTGATCCTCCCCTCCCTCGCATAGTTGCTGCCCAATTTCCGTCTCTGCTTAGCGAAGCTCTGCCGGAATTGTAGTTCGTAGTTCATACACATAGAGAAGTGTGTGGTGGAGTGTCCGGCGGATCCCTTCTTCCGCTGCCCCGCTGGACCGAGGGCGTGGAGGAGTCGACGTCGAGCTGTACGTGTGACCGAGCACAGGGGCGCTGCCACTTGTGGCGCCGTGTACACGATCTTGTGATCGTCAAGTGAACCACTACGTCGACTACGTCGAGTGAACAACTACGTCGACTACGTGCATCTACATCGACTCTCCATCGTCAACGTTTGTGCGGGAACGTAATCCCCGCTTACGGTCGTCGAGGGTTAGTCTCTGTTGCTACCACCTCGTAGAGTATCTTGGCTAGTTTATGTGTTCTTGCGTAGGAAATTTTTTGTTTTCTATGCTACGAACCCATCAGTGGTATCAGAGCCATATCTATGCGTAGTTGGTATGCACGGCTAGAACACATGTGGTTGTGGGCGTTGATGATCATGTTATTGCAATTTTTTTGTATTTTGGATCATAGTGGCATAGTGGGATTGAAGCTGCCCGAGACTAACCTTACGTGACCGCGTTCACGAGACTTGTCCCACACTTGACTTGCTTCGGCATATGTGGCTTTGCAGATGTACGTTTCTCCCACTATAGTTATGATCTATTTTACAAATAGTTGTTAATAATATTTTTTATCACCGTCATGGTTTCATGTTCGTAGGTAAGAACGGTTCTTCCTAGAAAGCCCCAAACCACGTAAAATATGCAAGACAAATTAGAAACGTCTAACTTGTTTTTGCAGGGCATGTGATGTGATATGGTTAAATTGTTTATGTTACAAATTGTATGCGATGATCCTTTTTGTAAGTTATAAACAACCGGCAGGAGCCATATGGTTGTCTTTACATTTAAATGGCCTGTGTAACGCCCCAAAACCGGCACCTTGCAGATTATAGCGAGCACGCCACAATCTACATGATGTCGCTTTGGAAACGCACCACCAAGCGCCTCGTGCACGTTGAAACGTGCACGTGATGCGGGTGGAATCAAGGTAGCAACAGTTTCACAAGTTCACGATGGAACCCACAAAAAGAATATATAATATAACTGCAAAGACTCCACGAGTCAAAATATCCAGATATACATACAAAGATCCAAATCATACATAAAGCAAGTAGTATCCGAGTACGGACAAGAATACAAATGGGCCTAAGAGGCCTGAAGATAAACGATGGCGTCCATAACCCTGCCCAGGCCAAGCCGGAAGGGTAACCTTGCTAACGTCGTCGCTCCCATACCTGTTAAAAATCGTCGGGCCAAAGGTTGCCGAACAAGGAGGGAGAAAGAGAAAAGGAAAAAAAACGAGGGTGAGTACCGAGGCACGTACTTGCGAGACTGGAATTCAGCTGTGCTCGCCTACATGCTATATGGTGGACTTAGCGGCAACAAAAAGATCATACTACAGAGACACACTACAATATCCGTCTAAATAGATAAGATAAGAGAGCGCACAAAAGAACCAACTAGAAACTAACACCAAACATAACCCAGCCGATGAATCACCTCCTCGTGACCAAACGAAGAAGCAAGTATCAAAGGCACTCACACGGTTACCAAGTTTTATTGCAGGTTTATTGTTGTAGTTGTGCCAGCTTACTACACAAGTTTATTAGTATTGAAATAGCAGGTGCAAGTTGTTCTATGATCGAGTAGTGCAGCTCCAAGTCGTCCATAACCGCGGACATGGTTTTTCGAAAAGATTTAACCCTGCAGGGGTGCCCAAATGCACCCAAACGCTCGAACAATCCTTCAGGCAAGTCTCGCACCCTTAATAAAAACAGGTGCACCATTAGGATAGTCACGACTCGCACTCTCCTTCACTACAAACAAGTCCAGGAAGCCACCTAACTAAGTTGAACCCGCTCGAGAGTCCGGCCGAATCTCTGAGACGGACCTAGTTGTTTGCGACCACGGTTAAGATGGATCAGAGCCCACTAGGGGATGACCACTTAACAATACGTACCGCACCTATACGGACGTGCAGAGCAAGGGGTTACAAGGCACACACGGCTTCCCCCAAAGTAAATCGGACCATAAGATACAAGCTGCACGCCCGACAAGAAACAAATGGAAAACCTCGAACTAGTTGTGGCCACTGGACAAGTATGTAGATTCCGGCAGTGTCAAGGGGAGGCCCAGAAGCGTACCCACGTATGGTTAGAGCGCTCAATCTCAGAACAGTTCATGCGATCTCGGGATCCTAGGGGACACAAGTGAGCCGTCGTAAAACCGGCAAAATGACTCACCGATGCCTCTACTTAATTCAATTTTAAGTATTAGCATTACAGTAAACCATGAGTATCTCCAACAACATATATCCAAAAAGTAGAGCATGTGATAACTTTCCCAACCCAATAAGATAAAACAACTACAACAACCTGAAGAAGCCTACGACTCGCAAGGCCAACTTAAACAACAAGCACACGGATAATGGGATGTATGGAAGGTTCTATGGCTTTGCTTTGGATAAACAGGTGGATAGGACACGTGACTCGAACAAAGCATCGCGACATAAGGCTAGAATATAGAGCTAGCGAGAGCAAAAGTGTTAAATGGGTAGAGAGAAAAGGGCTCGCTGAAAAGATTGTCGAAGAACTTTTGAAGAACTTGTCGTTGCTCACATCACCACGAATCGGCCTATCCGAGAAGAAGCAAAACACTACAACAAACAACGAATGCAACACTTACTACTACGACAAAAGAATCGGCATGATCATGTGCAAGCATGCATGACATGGCAAGTATGATGCAATGCAACTTAACAAAATTAAGCGGGATCGGAATCCCGATGCACACATATTAGGTTGAAGTTGTTTTACTACCCGGCAATTTAAATGTTGATTAGCATGGCAAAAACAAGATATGGGTGAGCTACACAAAGTTAAATGAAGTGGGGAAAACATATTAGGTAAATCCCCAAGTGCTCCATATGTTGTTTATTAAGTGAGATGCATATTACCACGTTACGACATGATGCGAGATGCAAACAACTTATGGATGACATATTAATATTCTACACATTTTTCTAATAAAAATAGACACAACATTTGATTAAAACCAGTAATAAAAGGGGCAAGTTTTAATTGGTTTTCAGAAATAACAGAGAAGTGGCTAGTTCGTTTTGACTGAAGACTGAAACTCGCTGAAGGATTTTGGGTCGAAACGCTGAGAATATACAAGGATTAGAACAGGGCTGAACGTAGTGTTTGCTGAAGCAGAACTGAAACTTGGGAGAAGATTAACTGAACTGAAACTTGACGCTTATGCACTGACAGGCGAAACAAAGTTGCTGCAGGAATTCAAACCTGGGAGGTCTGGGAGGTGGCAAAGACAAAGAACAATGGGCTTTTGCTTCGGTTTTGGAATAGAACAGTGTACAACGCGGAGATTGATAGCTAGCCAAAACAACAAGCAGTAGCTTGAATGATTGATATATGCATGTACCATGCAAAGCTAGCAAATTGGTGATGGATCGATTGATAAAATATATGCATCGAGTGCTAGCTGAAAGGGGCAACCCGGAGGTAGAAATAGGGATGCACGTACGGCTAGGAATTCAACAGAGAAAGAGACAGGAAGTGCGTGGATGCGCAACTGTCGACGCGCGCGGCACAACAAGCATGACATGGGCTGGCTGCAAGGCGAACGCCGGTACGAGTGAGCGTGTCTGGGCGCGGATTTAATTTTGTAGCAGAAAGTTGAGGTGTCTTGTTTCTCTGATGAAACTGAATACTGCTTCCGTTGGTGACAGGGAATGAGGACGGCGATGAGGTTCAGAAACAGCAGCGCGGCCTAGACTTCAGAGGAAGATAACGGGATGCACAGGGCACGGATTCGAGCGCGAGTTAGTGCGTTGGAAAGCTGAAACATCCAGCTATATGATGGTGCTAAGAAGATCCACCGAAAGGCATTGAGGACGAGGTGGCTGGGCTCGAAACTTGACAGGAAAACAGATGCATGGTGATGCGCGAACGATGATGGTTGCAGGGCGAGGGACACCGATTGCTTGAGACGTGTGGGCACAAAACGAAGGTAGAGGAGAGGGGAAAAGGAGCACAGGCTCACCGGAAGTTCACGTGCGTGCTCAGAGAGGTCGGAGGAGGGCCGGGGCGGCCAGATTTCGCCGGTGACCGGAGATGAAGAAGAGGATGCGGCCGTCTCTGTAGTCGATTTTGGCTCGATTCCTTGAACGCAGACGATGCAGATGACGTTGCGAAGCTCCTGGATGCGTCGGCTTGGCGGCGGGAGCACTGCAACAACGGCGTGTCGTCGACCATGGCGCGGTGGTCTTCGGCTTCCTTTCTCGATCGGGAGCTTGCAGGGAAGGGCGACCAAGATGAGGAGGAGGGGTGGCGGCGCTGCGGCGGAAGGAGAGGAAGAGGAACTAGGGTTTCAGAGGGGATCCAAAGCTGGGAGATTAAAAGGGAGGGTAAAGTGGTGTGGTGGAGGTTGTTACTGAGAGGACCACAGGAGCATGCTCCTCTCGTGCTTGCCTGGAGAAGAGGACAGGGAAGCGGTTCGGTAGAGACAGAGAGATGGGCTTCGGGAGGAAAAGAAGTGGGCTGCCAGATTAAAAGAGGAAAAGGGAGGTCTCTCTCCTCCTCAAAATATTTTATTTCGAATTTTTATTTGAAATTGGATGAAAAAGAAAAAGGTTTTAGCAAAGATTCAAAGCAGACTTAAAGCAAGTTAAATTCTTGAAAGGTTTATATTTTATTTGAAACAAGAGTTTTTAACATACAACCAAAACATTTTTATTAGTACAACTTTGAGCTTAATTAAAATAAAGAAAAAGAAGGGGAGGTTATTGTAAAACCATACAAGACAAAAATCATATAGTTTTTAACAAAATTGATTTTGTTCCACAAAACATGCAAGGTTATAGATGCATGAGGATGCACAACGTCACGATGACGCGAAAAATAAAAAGAACAAGCAATTCTAATATTTGGGATTTTTTTTTTCGGGTCGTTACAATCGACACCACTAACAAGGGATCTCGCCCCGAGATCCACACTCGTGTAGGGGGAAAGAGTTGGTGAAACTATCGAGTCTTCGCGCTTCATGTTGACATTCCCGGACCTTAACATGGATCTATTTTTCTCGACACCACTAACAAGAGGTTTCTTCTCGACACCAGCAACAGGAAATTCTTGCTCACATTGACGGCGATGAACTTTTGAAGAACGGACCTAATGGGATAAAGGCAAGAGATCGTCCACCCACGTGGAAACCTAAAACTCTGAGAAGTAGGTAAGAGAGCATACTCAAAATTTGCAAAGGTAAGAGGAGAGAAGCATCGAAGGTAAGGAATAAAATGCAGACCTACTCAGAACTATCCAACGCATTTTTAGCAAAATAGTTTTGACACTAGACTCAACAACGTCCGTTGGCAAGGTTAACCTACAGGAAAACTAGACCAGTGGGTATGGACAAAACCTGGCTCTGATACCACTTGTAACGCCCCAAAACCGGCACCTTGCAGATTATAGCGAGCACGCCACAATCTACGTGATGTCGCTTTGGAAACGCACCACCAAGCACCTCGTGCACGTTGGAACGTGCACGTGATGCGGGTGGAATCAAGGTAGCAACAGTTTCACAAGTTCACGATGGAACCCACAAAAAGAATATATAATATAACTGCAAAGACTCCACGAGTCAAAATATCCAGATATACATACAAAGATCCAAATCATACATAAAACAAGTAGTATCCGAGTACGGACAAGAATACAAATGGGCCTAAGAGGCCTGAAGATAAACGATGGCGTCCATAACCCTGCCCAGGCCAAGCCGGAAGGGTAACCTTGCTAACGTCGTCGCTCCCATACCTGTTAAAAATCGTCGGGCCAAAGGTTGCCGAACAAGGAGGGAGAAAGAGAAAAGGAAAAAAAAACGAGGGTGAGTACCGAGGCACGTACTTGCGAGACTGGAATTCAGCTGTGCTCGCCTACATGCTATATGGTGGACTTAGCGGCAACAAAAAGATCATACTACAAAGACACACTACAATATCCGTCTAAATAGATAAGATAAGAGAGCGCACAAAAGAACCAACTAGAAACTAACACCAAATATAACCCAGCCGATGAATCACCTCCTCGTGACCAAACGAAGAAGCAAGTATCAAAGGCACTCACACGGTTACCAAGTTTTATTGCAGGTTTATTGTTGTAGTTGTGCCAGCTTACTACACAAGTTTATTAGTATTGAAATAGCAGGTGCAAGTTGTTCTATGATCGAGTAGTGCAGCTCCAAGTCGTCCATAACCGCGAACACGGCTTTTCGAAAAGATTTAACCCTGCAGGGGTGCCCAAATGTACCCAAACGCTCAAATAATCCTTCAGGCAAGTCTCGCACCCTTAATAAAAACAGGTGCACCATTAGGATAGTCACGACTCGCACTCTCCTTCACTACAAACAAGTCCAGGAAGCCACCTAACTAAGTTGAACCCGCTCGAGAGTCCGGCCGAATCTCTGAGACGGACCTAGTTGTTTGCGACCACGGTTAAGATGGATCAGAGCCCACTAGGGGATGACCACTTAACAATACGTACCGCACCTATACGGACGTGCAGAGCAAGGGGTTACAAGGCACACACGGCTTCCCCCAAAGTAAATCGGACCATAAGATACAAGCTGCACGCCCGACAAGAAACAAATGGAAAACCTTGAACTAGTTGTGGCCACTGGACAAGTATGTAGATTCCGGCAGTGTCAAGGGGAGGCCCAGAAGCGTACCCACGTATGGTTAGAGCGCTCAATCTCAGAACAGTTCATGCGATCTCGGGATCCTAGGGGACACAAGTGAGCCGTCGTAAAACCGGCAAAATGACTCACCGATGCCTCTACTTAATTCAATTTTAAGTATTAGCATTACAGTAAACCATGAGTATCTCCAACAACATATATCCAAAAAGTAGAGCATGTGATAACTTTCCCAACCCAATAAGATAAAACAACTACAACAACCTGAAGAAGCCTACGACTCGCAAGGCCAACTTAAACAACAAGCACACGGATAATAGGATGTATGGAAGGTTCTATGGCTTTGCTTTGGATAAACAGGTGGATAGGACACGTGACTCGAACAAAGCATCGCGACACAAGGCTAGAATATAGAGCTAGCGAGAGCAAAAGTGTTAAATGGGTAGAGAGAAAAGGGCTCGCCTGAAAAGAGTGTCGAAGAACTTTTGAAGAACTTGTCGTTGCTCACATCACCACGAATCGGCCTATCCGAGAAGAAGCAAAACACTACAACAAACAACGAATGCAACACTTACTACTACGACAAAAGAATCGGCATGATCATGTGCAAGCATGCATGACATGGCAAGTATGATGCAATGCAACTTAACAAAATTAAGCGGGATCGGAATCCCGATGCACACATATTAGGTTGAAGTTGTTTTACTACCCGGCAATTTAAATGTTGATTAGCATGGCAAAAACAAGATATGGGTGAGCTACACAAAGTTAAATGAAGTGGGGAAAACATATTAGGTAAATCCCCAAGTGCTCCATATGTTGTTTATTAAGTGAGATGCATATTACCACGTTACGACATGATGCGAGATCCAAACAACTTATGGATGACATATTAATATTCTACACATTTTTCTAATAAAAATAGACACAACATTTGATTAAAACCAGTAATAAAAGGGGCAAGTTTTAATTGGTTTTCAGAAATAACAGAGAAGTGGCTAGTTCGTTTTGACTGAAGACTGATACTCGCTGAAGGATTTTGGGTCGAAACACTGAGAATATACAAGGATTAGAACAGGGCTGAACGTAGTGTTTGCTGAAGCAGAACAGAAACTTGGGAGAAGATTAACTGAACTGAAACTTGACGCTTATGCACTGACAGGCGAAACAAAGTTGCTGCAGGAATTCAAACCTGGGAGGTCTGGGAGGTGGCAAAGACAAAGAACAATGGGCTTTTGCTTCGGTTTTGGAATAGAACAGTGTACAACGCGGAGATTGATAGCTAGCCAAAACAACAAGCAGCAGCTTGAATGATTGATATATGCATGTACCATGCAAAGCTAGCAAATTGGTGATGGATCGATTGATAAAATATATGCATCGAGTGCTAGCTGAAAGGGGCAACCCGGAGGTAGAAATAGGGATGCACGTACGGCTAGGAATTCAACAGAGAAAGAGACAGGAAGTGCGTGGATGCGCAGCTGTCGACGCGCGTGGCACAGCAAGCATGACATGGGCTGGCTGCAAGGCGAACGCCGGTACGAGTGAGCGTGTCTGGGCGCGGATTTAATTTTGTAGCAGAAAGTTGAGGTGTCTTGTTTCTCTGATGAAACTGAATACTGCTTCCGTTGGTGACAGGGAACGAGGACGGCGATGAGGTTCGGAAACAGCAGCGCGGCCTGGACTTCAGAGGAAGATAACGGGATGCACAGGGCACGGATTCGAGCGCGAGTTAGTGCGTTGGAAAGCTGAAACATCCAGCTATATGATGGTGCTAAGAAGATCCACCGAAAGGCATTGAGGATGAGATGGCTGGGCTCGAAACTTGACAGGAAAACAGATGCATGGTGATGCGCAAACGATGATGGTTGCAGGGCGAGGGACACCGATTGCTTGAGACGTGTGGGCACAAAACGAAGGTAGAGGAGAGGGGAAAAGGAGCACAGGCTCACCGGAAGTTCACGTGCGTGCTCGGAGAGGTCGGAGGGGGGCCGGGGCGGCCGGATTTCACCGGTGACCGGAGATGAAGAAGAGGATGCAGCCGTCTCTGTAGTCGATTTTGGCTCGATTCCTTGAACGTAGACGATGCAGACGACGTTGCGAAGCTCCTGGATGCGTCGGCTTGGCGGCGGGAGCACTGCAACAACGGCGTGTCGTCGACCATGGCGCGGTGGTCTTCGGCTTCCTTTCTCGATCGGGAGCTTGCAGGGAAGGGCGACCAAGATGAGGAGGAGGGGTGGCGGCGCTGCGGCGGAAGGAGAGGAAGAGGAACTAGGGTTTCAGAGGGGATCCAAAGCTGGGAGATTAAAAGGGAGGGTAAAGTGGTGTGGTGGAGGTTGTTACTGAGAGGACCATAGGAGCATGCTCCTCTCGTGCTTGCCTGGAGAAGAGGACAGGGAAGCGGTTCGGTAGAGACAGAGAGATGGGCTTCGGGAGGAAAAGAAGTGGGCTGCCAGATTAAAAGAGGAAAAGGGAGGTCTCTCTCCTCCTCAAAATATTTTATTTCGAATTTTTATTTGAAATTGGATGAGAAAGAAAAAGGTTTTAGCAAAGATTCAAAGCAGACTTAAAGCAAGTTAAATTCTTGAAAGGTTTATATTTTATTTGAAACAAGAGTTTTTAACATACAACCAAAACATTTTTATTAGTACAACTTTGAGCTTAATTAAAATAAAGAAAAAGAAGGGGAGGTTATTGTAAAACCATACAAGACAAAAATCATATAGTTTTTAACAAAATTGATTTTGTTCCACAAAACATGCAAGGTTATAGATGCATGAGGATGCACAACGTCACGATGACACGAAAAATAAAAAGAACAAGCAATTCTAATATTTGGGATTTTTTTTTCGGGTCGTTACAGCCTGCGTGCCGAATATATATATCCAAGTGATATATTGTAATGGAGGAAGACAACCAAGGTGGCGCGCCATGGACCTTGGTGCTACGCCGGTGGAATGATGGAGATCATACCATGACGCACAAGATGGAGATCGAATACGTGAAGGACCATATCATATCACATTATATATGCATGTGATGTTTATCCTTTTATGCATCTTATTCTGCTTATATTTGATCGCGCGGTAGCATTATAAGATGATCCCTCTCACATAAATATCAAGATAAAAAATATGTTCTCCCATAACATGCACCATCAAGAAAGTTCGTCGTTTTGAGATACCTCGTGATGATCGGGTGTGATAGACTCTACGTTCACATACGACGGGTGTAAGACAGTTTTACACACGCAAATGTTATGGTTCTACTTGGCGAGCCTAGCATGTACAGACATGGCCTCGGAACACGAACCGAAAGGTTAAGCATGAGTCATATGGTTGATATGATGAACATGGTGATGTTCGCCTTTGAAACTATACCATTGCACATGATGATCGGTTGCGGTATAGTGGATTTGGTTCATGTAGTCACTTAAGAAAACTAGGAGGGATGTTGTTTTTAAGTGGGAGTTCACGTAGAATTTGATTTAACCTGAACTCATTCTATTATGAACTTAGTCTAAATTAACTTTGCAAATAATTTGTAGATCATGGCACCACCTGCTCTTAATTTCAATGCGTTCATGGAGAAAGAAAAACTATCCACCAACGGTAGCAACTTCACCAACTGGGCACTTAACTTGAGGATCCTCCTCAATGCCTCTCAAAAGGGCTATGTGCTTGAGGCACCGCTAGGTAACCCGCCTGCAGAAGATGCTCCCGATGAAGAGAAAAATGTTTTTCTGACTCGTAAGGAGGACCACAGTTTAGTTCATTGCGGCATACTGTATGGACTTGAGCCGGAGCTGCGAAAATGTTTCGAGAACAGCAACGCTTATGATACAATGGGAGAGTTGAAACTGATCTTCGACTCCCATACTGCCGTAGAGAGTTATGATGCTTCAGAAAAGTTCTTTAGCTGCATGATGGAAGAGAACAGCTCCGTTAGTAAGCACGTACTCAAAATGTCTGGGTACGCCGATAAGCTCATCTCTTTGGGAATAACAATTCCCAATGAGTTGGGAATACATCGGGTTCTCCAATCTCTCCCACGTAGCTTCAAGGGCTTTGTGATGAACTACAACATGCAGGGCATGAGGAAGTCCCTCCCCGAGCTTCTCTCAATGCTTAAGACTGCAGAAGTGGAGATCAAAAAGGAACATCAAGTGTTGATGGTCAATAAGACCACTAGTTTTAAGAAAGGTAAAAAGGATAATAAGTCCAAGGATAGAAACAAGAAGGATGGCAAATCTGTTACCGGTTCTGAGAAGAAACCCAAGGCTGGTCCTAAACCTGAAACTGAGTGCTTCTACTGCAAGGAAACGGGGCACTGGAAGCGCAACTGCCCAAAGTATCTGGCGGGTAAGAAGAACGGGAAGATTAACAAAGGTATATATGATATACATGTTATTGATGTGTACCTTACTAGTAGTCGCAATAGCACCTGGGTATTTGATACTGGTTCGGTTGCTCACATATGTAACTCGAAACAGGGGCTAAAGAATAAGCGACAACTTGCGAAGGATGAGGTCACGATGTGCGTCGGCAATGGATCAAAAGTTGATGTGATCGCCGTCGGGACGCTGCCTCTACATTTACCATCTGGACTAGTTTTAAACCTGAATAAATGTTATTTGGTGCCTGCGTTGAGCATGAACATTATATCCGGATCTTGTTTAATGCGAGACAATTATTCATTCCAGTCTGAGAACAATGGTTGTTCGATTTATATGAATAATATCTTTTATGGACATGCACCTGAGAAGAAAGGTTTATTTCTTTTGAATCTTGATAGTGATGAAACACATATTCATAATGTGAATGCCAAAAGAATTAAGTCAAATGATGATATAGCCGCATACATGTGGCACTGCCGTTTAGGTCATATTGGTGTTAAACGCATGAAGAAGCTTCATTCGGATGGACTTCTGGAATCACTTGATTATGAATCATTTGAGACATGCGAGCCATGTCTTATGGGCAAGATGACTAGAATGCCGTTTTTTCGGTTCAATGGAACGGGCGACAGACTTATTGGAAATCATACATACCGATGTATGTGGACCTATGAGTGTGCCGGCGTGTGGTGGATATCGTTATTTTGTTACTTTCACTGATGACTTAAGTAGATATGGGTATATTTACTTAATGAAACACAAGTCTGAAACATTTGAAAAGTTCAAAGAATTTCAGAGTGAAGTAGAAAATCATCGTAACAGAAAGATTAAATTTCTACGATCTGATCGTGGAGGAGAATATCTTAGTTACGAGTTTGGCGCACATATGAGAGAATGTGGAATAGTTTCACAACTCACTCCCGCTGGAACGCCACAACGAAATGGTGTATCCGAACGTCGTAACCGTACCTTATTGGATATGGTTCGGTCTATGATGTCTCTTACCGATCTGCCACTATCTTTTTGGGGTTATGCGCTAGAAACATCCGCTTTCACTTTAAATAGGGCTCCATCTAAATCCGTTGAAACGACACCGTATGAATTATGGTTTGGAAACAAACCTAAGCTATCATATCTAAAAGTTTGGGGATGCAATGTTTATGTGAAAAAACTTCAGCCTGATAAACTCGAACCCAAAGCGGAAAAATGCGTCTTCATAGGATACCCTAAAGAAACAATTGGGTACACCTTCTATCATAGATCCAAAGGCAAATTGTTTGTTGCTAAGAATGGATCCTTTTTGGAGAAGGAGTTTCTCTCGAAAGGTGTGAATAGTAGGAAGGTAGAACTCGATGAGGTTATTGAACCTCATCTTCATGAATTGGCGAGTGGCGCAGCGCCGGAAACCATTCCAGTGGTGACTTCACCAAATGAAGTGGGAGCTAATGATGAAGATCATGAAACTCCAAAAGAGGATGCTACCGAACCTCGCAGGTCGACAAGAACACGTGCCACTCCTGAATGGTACGGTGATCTTATCGTAAATGCCATTGTTGAGAACGACGACCCTGCGACGTATGATGAAGCAATGATGAGCCCAGATTCCAACAAATGGCATGAAGCCATGAAATCCGAAATGGAATCCATGTATGAAAACCAAGTATGGACTTTGGTGGAACTTCCCAATGACCGAAAGGCCGTTGAGAATAAATAGATTTTCAAGAAGAAAACAGACGCTGATGGTAATGTGACCGTCTATAAAGCACGACTTGTCGCAAAAGGTTTCCGACAAATTCAAGGAATTGACTACGAGGAGACTTTCTCACCCGTAGCGATGCTGAAGTCTGTTAGGATTATGTTAGCAATTGCTGCATTTTTTGATTATGAAATTTGGCAGATGGATGTGAAAACCGCGTTCCTTAATGGTAACATTGAGGAAGAGTTGTACATGGTACAACCCAAGGGTTTTGTTGATCCTAAGGATGCTGACAAGGTATGCAAACTTCAGTGATCCATCTATGGACTGAAGCAAGCATCCCGGAGTTGGAATCTCCGTTTTGACGAAGTTATCAAAGGGTTTGGATTTGTCAAAACTTATGGAGAAACTTGTATTTACAAGAAAGTGAGTGGGAGCTCTGTAGCATTTCTAATATTATATGTGGATGATATATTGCTGATTGGAAATGATACGGAACTTTTGAAGAGCGTAAAAGATTACTTAAACAGTAAGCTTTCGATGAAAGACCTTGGTGAAGCGGCGTATATTTTAGGCATCAAAATCTATAGAGATAGATCAAGACGCTTAATTGGGCTGACACAAAGTATATACCTTGACAAGATTCTAAAGAGGTTTAGAATGGAGGATAGTAAGAAAGGGTTCTTACCTATGTTGCAAGGAAAGATCTTGAGTAAGACTCAAGGTCCGGCTACAGCTGAAGATAGAGAAGAGATGAATAAGATTTCCTATGCCTCTGCCATAGGCTCTATCATGTATGCCGTGTTATGTACAAGACCAGATGTGGCACATGCTATTAGTTTGACTAGTAGGTACCAATCTGATCTAGGTTTGGAACACTGGACGGCGGTCAAGAATATCCTTAAGTACTTACAAAGGACTAAGGATATGTTTCTCGTATATGGCGGTGAAGAGGAGCTCGTCGCAAGTTGTTACGTCGATGCTAGCTTCGACACTGATCCGGATGACTCTAAGTCTCAATCCGGGTACGTATTTGTTATGAATGGAGGAGCAGTAAGCTAGAGGAGTTCCAAGCAAAGCGTGGTGGCGAGATCAACAACAGAGGCGGAATACATTGCTGCTTCAGAAGCGGTAGAGGAAGCAGTTTTGATGAAGGAGTTCATATCCGAACTGGGTGTGGTTCCGAGTGCATTGGATCCAATGGTTATCTATTGCGACAACAATGGTGCCATAGCCAATACTCAGGAGCCAAGGTCTCACAAGAAATTCAAGCATGTAAAGCACCGATTTCACTCCATCCGTGAACATGTCACGGATGGTGATGTAAAGATTTGCAAAGTACACACGGATCTGAATGTGGCAGATCCGCTGACTAAAGCTCTCCCCAAGGCAAAACATGATCAGCACCAGAACTCAATGGGTGTTAGATTCATCACTATGTAATCTAGATTATTGACTCTAGTGCAAGTGGGAGACTGAAAGGAATATGCCCGAGAGGCAATAATAAAGTTGTTATTATATTATTCCGTGTTCATAATAGATGTTTATTTCTCATGCTAGAATTGTATTAATCGGAAACATTAATACTTGTGTGATTAATAAACTAAAAGAGTTCCTAGTAAAGCCTCTCTTTTATACTAGCTCATTGATTAACCGATGATCAAGGTTTCCTGATCATGAACATTGGATGTTGTTAATAACGGGGTCATATCATTAGAAGAATGATGTGATGAACACTCACACCCATAGTATGAATAGCAATACGATCAAGTCATCAAGTTCTTTGCTATATCAAACTCATACGAAATAGTTCTAATCCTCAGACCATGAGATCATGTTAATCACTAATACCGGAAGAGTGCTTTGATGATATCAAATGTCACACCGTCACAGGGTGATTATAAAGGTTGATTTGGGTATTCTGAAAGTATTAGTTGAGGCTCATGGATCAAGAGTGGAATTTGTCCGACCTGATGACAGGAAGATATTCTCTGGGCCCTTCTCGGTGATATTGCATTAGAATCGCTTGCAAGCATGTGACTAGGTCACAGGAATGCATTATCACGGAACGAGTAAAGAGACTTGTCGGGAACGAGATCGAACTAGGTATGGTTGATACCAAATGATCGGATCTCGGACAAGTAACAATATCGCGAGACAAAAGGAATTAACTATGTTCGTTACTGGTTCACACGATCACTAGTTCATTGTTGAGTAAGTGGGAGTCATCATGGATTTCCAGATCCCGCTATTGATTATTGATCGGAGAGGAGTCTCGATCATGTCCATGTTATTCACGAACCATAGGGTGACACACTTAAGGTTCGCCGTCATTTTTGAGTGGATACGATACTCCGATCGAATTACAAGACAGCATGAGGGTTATTTCAGAAAAGCACCAAAACTGTTTCGGATATCGAAATAACTCAAGGGTGTATTTGTTAATGTTTGTTAATTGAATGAATTAACACATATTAAAGAAATAAAAATGTTTTATTAAATCAATAAGTGTGAATTTTAATTACATGAATGTCATGCATTAAAATGGGGGTTACCTCATGTTGATGAGGGGGTTACCACCATGAAGGGAATGAAGAGGGGGTTACCACCATGAAGAGGAGGAGACCCTCCTTGGCCGGCCACCCCTTTGGGGCTGCCCCTCCTCCTCTATATAAACCCCTCCCTCTCCTCCATGTCACACACTTCTTGATCCTCCCCTCCCTCGCATAGTTGCTGCCCAATTTCCGTCTCTGCTTAGCGAAGCTCTGCCGAAATTGTAGTTCGTAGTTCATACACTTGGAGAAGTGTGTGGTGGAGTGTCCGGCGGATCCCTTCTTCCGCTGCCCCGCTGGACCGAGGGCGTGGAGGAGTCGATGTCGAGCTGTACATGTGACCGAGCACGGGGGCGCTGCCACTTATGGCGCCGTGTATATGATCTTGTGATCATCAAGTGAACCACTACGTCGACTACGTGCGTCTACATCGACTCTCCATCGTCAATGTTTGTGCGGGAACGTAATCCCCGCTTACGGTCGTTGAGGGTTAGTCTCCGTTGCTACCACCTCGTAGAGTATCTTGGTTAGTTTATGTGTTCTTGCGTAGGAAAATTTTTGTTTTCTATGCTACAAACCCATCAATAAGGTAATTAAAAGCAATAGCCAATGTAAAGATGATCAGTATATATATACCACAAGACAAAGTACCGATTGTTCAAGGACACGAGGTATTTGGAGTTATTAATTTCTCAATGGTATTTTACACATAAATCCAAGATCATCTTCACAACAAGAAGCATATGAAAAGGATAAGAATTGAACACCATGCTAAAGAAGATATTCTTGATAGACTCAAATAGTTAAACAATCACGCAAAGCAATGATTAGGATAACTTGAAGTAAATGGTTTTCCAATTTTGATGTAGAATTCCACGTTTTAGAAAAACCCTGCCAAGAATGTATCTCACAAACAAGATCCAAAGCAAGAGCAATAAAATAATTTGGAAAATTGAAACTTTATTGAGCAAACATGTCACATAGAAGAAAGATAATTTGCAATATCAACACTATGTGACACAACCTCAAATATACACATTTTATTGGTTTGTAGTATGCACAAAGCATATTACTCCCCCATAATGTGATAAAACATTTATTTTCACAAGAGGCAAATAAAATCTAAGATGAGATGATTAATGAATATTATAGAATTTGAATTTCTTATGAGCATGACATACCACATAGAGACTAGATAATTTAAAATATAAACACTAAGTGGTATTCCTCACGTACACACATTTTTAGGGTTGTGAAATGCCAAAGTATATCACTCCCCCAAGATGGGATGATCCATTAATCTCTCACAAGAGCCAACAAGATACAAACAATATGCAAAAGGCTCAACAAGAACACTCGTACATGGTGTGCAACCAACAAGCACATACTTGATTACTCAAAATAAAGCAAGTAGGAAGCACAACATATACAAACTCATGCAATGGAACAAAACCGACACATGCAAAGGGGCGAGTAACTTTCAATGTATAGAGGTTGAGAACATGTTACCGCAAGGAGGAACAATGGATATATGATGTAAAAACTATAATCCAATTGACTTGACTTGATACAATATAAATGGTGAAGATCCCTTAATTCTTCATGATATAGCCAAATCTCCAATGCCCTCCAACAAACACCTATTGATCAAGTTTTGGTGTGTTGGTCCCCAACCAAGTTGGGTCCTAAGAGATTAGTCACAATAGGCTTGGCCACCCAAATGGTTCTTTTCTTGACACCACATTGAGTACCAACAAATTTGGCAAACACATTGCCAACCTTATCCTTGCAAAGGAAATAAGCATCATCAATTATGATAGGGTTGGATGAGTTACCCATAGTGCATGAAGAAGAAAGGTGACCCTTCTCACGGCATATGTAGCAAGTTCTTTTCTTCACCTTCTTCTCACTTGATTTCTCCGCAATGGGAGCATTAGCTTAATTCTTCTTGGGAAGTGGAATTTCTTCAACTCGAGGTTGAGCATGACTTTGAACTTGAGGCCGCTTCCCTTGTTGCTTTTCAACTAGTGCCTTCTTCTTAAAAGGGCAAGACCAAACATGGTGCCTGCTGACTGGTGAAAGCAGGCGTCCTTGTGCGTGGTAAATGACCAGTCCGTTGGGAACCCCAAGAGGAAAGTATGATGAGTGCAGCGGCAAGTTTTCCCTCAGTTATGAAACCAAGGTTTATCGATCAGGAGAAGGGAGACGGTGACGACTGAAGGTGTTTGTGGAACCTGCACACACACAGACAAATACTTTGTTCCCAACTTGCGATGAGGTTGTCAATCTCACCGGTTTGCTTGAAACAAAGGTTATGAGTGTATCGAGTGGAAAACAGTAGTAATATGCTAGTAAAGTAAACAGTGCGGGAATAGTAAACAGGTGATTGCAATATGATTAAAATAGGACTGGGGTCCACAGTTCACTAGTGGTGTCTCTCCATAGATAAATAACATGCTGGGTAAACAAATTACAGTTGGGCAATTGATAGAATAAAGATAACGTGATATGTCAAGAAGATCACTATGAGATTCACTCTGGGCATTACAACAAAATACATAGACCGCCATCCAACTGCATCTATGACTAATAATCCACCCCCGGGGATATCATCCGAACACCCTAGAAGTATTAAGTTGCGAACAACAGATAATTGCATTAAGCAAAGTGTGTAATATAAACAAAGCATATGCCCTCGAGCATATGAATGTTGTTTTCTCCCTAGTAGCAACAGCACATCTACCACCTTAGAGGTTTCTGTCACTCCCCCAGGTGAAATAGAGGCATGAACCCACTATCGAGCATAAATACCCCCTCTTGGAGTCACTAGCAACTACTCGGCCAAGATAGCCACTAACAACGGAGAGCATGCAAGATCAAAAACATCATAGAGATAATATAAGATAAAATTCAGTGCAGCAACTCAATCATAAACACCAATATTCATCGGATCCCAACAAACCAACATCATAGTATTACATAACGGTGATCTCAATCATGTAGGGCAGCTCATGAGATCTAAACATGAAGCACATGGTGGAGAAGACAACCATCTAGCTACTGCTATGGACCCATAGTCCAAGGTAGACTACTCACTCATCGCTCCAGAGGCAATCATGGCGATGAAGGAGACCTCCGGTGGCGATTCCCCTCTCCGGCAGGGTGCCGGGAAGAGCTTCTGGACCCTCCCGATCTTCGGGTCGACGGCGGCGGCGGATCGCGATGTATTCTGGAAAACTCGTCTCCCCCTTAGGTTTTTCTCGTCAGGGGGTATATGTAGGCAAAAGGGGGCTGTCAGAGGTGGAGCCACGGGCCCTCACACGGGGGTGGCGCGGCCAGGGGCTAGGCCGCGCCGCCCCTGTGTGTGGGGGCCTCGTGGCCCCCCTCCGTCAGGTCTTCGGATGTTTGGGAGCTCCCCGATGAAATATGACTTCAGGAACTTGTTTCGTCCAATTCGGAGAATAATTCCTGTGTATCACTTCTGAAACCAAAAACAGCAGAAAACAGGGAACTGGCACTGTGGCACTTCGTTAATAGGTTAGTTCCGGAAAGCGTATAAAAATGCCACTAAGTGTAACGAAACAATAGGCAAATGGTGTAAAACAAAGCATGGAGCATCAAAAATTATAGATACGTTTGAGACGTATCAAGCATCCCCAAGCTTAACTCCTGCTCGTCCTCGAGTAGGTAAGTGATAACAAAAGAATAATTTTTGAGGTGACATGCACCTTCACAATCTTGATCATTTATGTAAGCATTGATGAGCTGGGATCAATAGAACTTAAAACATGGGCATGAAAGATATAATCATGACAATAAGAACTTAGCAACCATGTTGTAAACATGCAAATGAACACAAACAAAAGATCATGATAATGAAACAATGAAAGTCAAACGTGTGTTCAAATCATAAGGAAAAACATACAAGTGGTTTTCAGCTTGTCCTTCAAAGAGAGCAAAACATAAATGCATAGGACACCTCAAAGTTTAAGAGGGCGACTAGATACAAATAATTTAAGAACAAGTGAAACCAACAATATGAGTCAATCAATGAACCTTGGGACAATGCATATCACACTAAGAATGACAACTATGCTCTCTTAATGGTGCATAAAGAAAGAAGGTGGTGACTCAACATAAAAGTAAAAGAAAGGCCCTTCGCAGAGGGAAGCAGTGATTTAAACATGTGCTAGAGCTTTTCATTTTGTAAAACAGAGATAAAACTTGATTTTGAGAGGTGGTTGTCTTTGTCAACGACTAGCAATGGGGTTCTTACTATCTTCCATACAAAAATAAAGCAACTTTTTGAGAGAGAGATTGGCACTTTGGTGCTCTTTTTATAAAACTTGGCACTCCTCCCCACCTTTTCCTTTCACATACCATGGCTAACCGATTCCATCGGGTGCCCACCAACATTCACATTCATTGGAGGAGTGCCTTTTTTTCTTTTTTCTCTTTTTTTTTCTTTTTGGAATAAACAATATGGAAGATAGCAAATCCGACCACTACGTCCCCATGAGCTGAAAACAGTGTCACAAAACGAGAAGTATTTTGAAGGTTGAAAGGTAGCACACGAAAATTTTACTTTGGAATGGCTTAAAAATACCATGCATAGGAATTTATAGTGGACACAATGGAAAACTTTGGCTTTTAGGAGTTGGATGCAGGAGTAGAGCTCATACTCAGTACAAGGTGAGGGCTAGCAAAAGACTGGGAGCGACCAACTAAGAGAGCAATAATGGCCATAATCATGCAAAGCGACATTAAAAGAAGCATACGATTGCATCAAAAGTCAAAAACTAAATGATCATGAAGGCTAATGGCGACTTTGGAAAAGTCTAACATGTGTGAGCACGCGCCAAGTCAACCCAAATAAAGCATCAAGGAGAAAACCAAAATAATGCTTCCATATAATAAAAACAACGCATGATTTTTTCAAAGGCTCATTAAGCAATCTCAGTTATTTGAGACAAGTCATGCTACAGCAAAACCACTAAGCATACTATCAAAAAGACATCTAGCATGACATGAAAAAGCCTAAGCCGCAGTCTACACAAGCTCCTTCTTGTACCACTATTTTGCACAAAGCTTTTTCTCTTTTCCAACACCATTTGAAATTTTTAAAACAACCTCTTTTGATGAAAACCAATGAAGTTCAGAGGCAAAAATGCACCTTGATGAAGAGATATGACAAGATCTGAACGCATATCAAGGCGAAAACGAAAACCAAAAGCAGTAGCAGAAAAACTAGAATGCTCGATTTATAAGAGTGAAAACTAGAGCATTCTTTGCAAATGAAAACGAGTACATCTCCTCCAAAGGAAATTTGTTGGGGTCCAACCATTTATTGCAGCAAACAAACAAACTAAGCAAACTAAGAAAACTAAAACAACTGACGCTCCAAGAAAAACACATAGTGCATGAAGCAATAAAAATATAGTGTTTTGAAAGGTGACCTGATTTTTGCCGATGAAGAAGGGGTGCCTCGGGGGCATCCCCAAGCTTTGACGCTTGTACTTCTTGGATATTTCTTGGGGTGCTGGGCATCCCCAAGCTTGAGCTTTTGTCCATTCTTCAACTCATCTCATCATTCTCCAATCCCTACACTTGAAAACTTCCTTCATACAAAACTAAACATAATTCTATTAGCAACATTAGTGTAAGCATAAAATATATTCATCCTCTTTAAGCTTCAGGTTTCAACCCAAAACCACCACATATAAAGTATATACTACTGTAGCAACTTCCACAAGAGTTCCATGATAAAAAAGAACTCAAAAGAAAGCGATAAAGTGGCAAAAACAAATATTGGCAGAAATCTGTCAAAACTGGACAGCTGGTAATGGACGAATTTTTGAGGGATTTTCTGTTGCTCAAATCAAAAAGTGTTCAACTAAGAAAAGTTTGGATATAACCTGGGGCATATGCACAAGAAATCGCAGGTCCAAAAGATAAACAGAGAATTTTCACGAATTTTTACGGTGCAGCACCAAAAACAGTTTCAGGACAGCAATAACCCCAAATCTTTACCTCACTC
This sequence comes from Dactylis glomerata, assembly GCA_007115705.1. Classification (NCBI taxonomy): domain Eukaryota; kingdom Viridiplantae; phylum Streptophyta; class Magnoliopsida; order Poales; family Poaceae; genus Dactylis; species Dactylis glomerata. Next base: position 1,599,059 of record QXEO01000659.1, read on the forward strand.
AAATTAGAGGCTTCTCTTGGCACAAAAACGAAATAAACAAGATAAAGAGCGGTCATTACAGTAGTAATGACTTCTAAGACTCAAATAAAAGAAAAAGTACTGAAAGTAAACATTGGGTTATCTCCCAAGAGTGCTTTTCTTTAACGCCTTTGAGCTAGGCGCAGAAAATTGCGAATCAAGTAATATCAAGTGATGAAGCATCAAGCTCATAATTTGCTCTAAGAATAGAGTCAAAAAGTAATTTCTTTCTTTTCCTAGGGAAGTGTTCCATACCTTTCTTTAGTGGGAATTGATACTTGATAGTGCCTTCCCTCATATCAATGATAGCACCTACAGTTCGAAGAAAGGGTCTTCCCAAAATAATAGGACATGAAGCATGGCATTCAACGTCCATAACAAGAAAATCAACGGGAACAAGGTTATTGTTAACCATAATAAGAACATCATTAATCCTTCCCAAAGGTTTCTTCTTAGCAACATCAGCAATAGGAACATCAAAATAACACTTTTCAAGCGGTGGTAAATCAAGCATGTCATAAATCTTTCTAGGCATGATAGAAATACTAGCACCTAGATCACATAAAGCATGGCAGTCATAACCATTAACATGCATATCAATGATGGGTTCCCAACCATCTTCTAACTTCTTGGGAACAGAAGCTTTTTGCTTCAACTTTCCATCCCTAATCTTTATGAGAGCATTGGTAATATGCTTGGTAAAAGCAATATTTAAAGAACTAGCATTAGGAGTCAAAGCAAGCTTTTGTAAGAACAAAATAACTTCAGATATATTGCAGCCATCAACATCAAAATCATTAAAAGAAATAGAGCTATCATCTCGCACACTCCGAAAAATTTCAGCACTCTTTTGAGAAAAAGTTTTGGCAGTTTTAGGCTTTTTAGCACAAGGAGTGGGAGTTTTCTCTACACCAATCAAAGTAAGAGGATTGCTATCAGTAGGAGCAACATCATTAGAGGTAGTAATAGTACATACCTTCATCTCTCTAGCCATCTCATCTTCTCTTTCCCACCTGGCATGCAATTCCGCTAGCAATCTAATATTTTCATCAATTCTAACTTGGGTAGCATTAGCGGCAGCAACAATATTGCTCACAATCACATCATTAGGAAACACTTTTAATTTCAGAAGTTCAACATCATGAGCAAGGCTATCAACTTTAGAAGCAAGAGCATCAATTTTGCCTAACTTTTCCTCAACAGACTTATTAAAAGCAGTTTGCTTACCGATGAAGTCCTTGAGCATTACCTCAAGCTCGGAGGGCGCGGCCCTAGTGTTGTTGTAGGAATTACCATAAGAGTTACCATAACCATTACCATTGGTGGAAGGATACGGCCTATAATTGTTACTAGCAAAATTGTTCCTATAAGCATTGTTATTAAAATTGTTATTTCTAATGAAATTCACATCAACTTGCTCTTCTTGAGCAACCAAAGAGGCCAAAGGAACATTGATAGGATCAACATGAGTCCTATCATTAGCAAGCATAGCCATAATTGTATCAATCTTATCATTCAAGGAAGAGGTTTCCTCAACAGAATTTACCTTCTTACCTTGTGGAGCTCTCTCGGTGTGCCATTCGGAATAATTTACCATCATGTTGTCGAGTAGCTTTGATGCAGCGCCCAATGTAAGGGACATAAAAGTGCCTCCAGCAGCTGAATCAAGTAGGTTCATTGAAGAAAAATTCAGTCCTGCATAAAAAGTTTGGATAATCATCCAAGTAGTCAGTCCATGAGTGGGGCAATTCTTTATCATAGATTTCATTCTTTCCCAAGCTTGAGCAACATGTTCATTATCAAACTGAGTAAACTTCATAATATTGCTACGCAATGATATAATCTTAGCAGGAGGATAATATCTACCAATAAAAGCATCCTTACACTTAGCCCATGAATCAATACTATTCTTAGTCAAAGACAGCAACCAATCTTTAGCCTTTCCTCTCAAAGAAAAAGGAAACAACTTGAGCTTAATAATATCACTATCAACATCCTTATATTTCTGCATCTCACATAGCTCAACAAAATTGTTGAGATGAGCTGCAGCATCTTCAGTACTAGCACCAGAAAATTGCTCTTTCATAACAAGGTTCAATAAAGCAGGCTTGATCTCATAAAAAGTGGTAGCAGGAACAGGTGGTGCAATAGGAGTGCAGATAAAATCACTATTGTTTGTGCTAGCAAAGTCACACAACTTGGTGTTTTCAGGAGTACCCATTTCAGCAAAACGAAAGTAAACAAGTAAAAACAACTACCAAGGATTCTAATTTTTTTTGGGTTTTTGATAAAAAGCAATGCAGGTAAAATAAATAAAGTAAAGCAAAATAATAACAAAGTAAAGAATGTGTGTGCGAAGAACTCCCCTTGCAGAAGTCTTCTCTTCCTTCCCCGGCAACGGCGCCAGAAAAAGTGCTGCTGACTGGTGAAAGCAGGCGTCCTTGTGCGTGGTAAATGACCAGCCCGTTGGGAACCCCAAGAGGAAAGTATGATGAGTGCAGCGGCAAGTTTTCCCTCAGTTATGAAACCAAGGTTTATCGATCAGGAGAAGGGAGATGGTGACGACTGAAGGTGTTTGTGGAACCTGCACACACACAGACAAATACTTTGTTCCCAACTTGCGATGAGGTTGTCAATCTCACCGGTTTGCTTGAAACAAAGGTTATGAGTGTATCGAGTGGAAAACAGTAGTAATATGCTAGTAAAGTAAACAGTGCGGGAATAGTAAACAGGTGATTGCAATATGATTAAAATAGGACCGGGGTCCACAGTTCACTAGTGGTGTCTCTCCATAGATAAATAACATGCTGGGTAAACAAATTACAGTTGGGCAATTGATAGAATAAAGATAACGTGATCTGTCAAGAAGATCACTATGAGATTCACTCTGGGCATTACAACAAAATACATAGACCGCCATCCAACTGCATCTATGACTAATAATCCACCCCCGGGGATATCATCCGAACACCCTAGAAGTATTAAGTTGCGAACAACAGATAATTGCATTAAGCAAAGTGTGTAATGTAAACAAAGCATATGCCCTCGAGCATATGAATGTTGTTTTCTCCCTAGTAGCAACAGCACATCTACCACCTTAGAGGTTTCTGTCACTCCCCCAGGTGAAATAGAGGCATGAACCCACTATCGAGCATAAATACCCCCTCTTGGAGTCACTAGCAACTACTCGGCCAAGATAGCCACTAACAACGGAGAGCATGCAAGATCATAAACATCATAGAGATAATATAAGATAAAATTCAGTGCAGCAACTCAATCATAAACACCAATATTCATCGGATCCCAACAAACCAACATCATAGTATTACATAACGGTGATCTCAATCATGTAGGGCAGCTCATGAGATCTAAACATGAAGCACATGGTGGAGAAGACAACCATCTAGCTACTGCTATGGACCCATAGTCCAAGGTAGACTACTCACTCATCGCTCCGGAGGCAATCATGGCGATGAAGGAGACCTCCGGTGGCGATTCCCCTCTCCGGCAGGGTGCCGGGAAGAGCTTCTGGACCCTCCCGATCTTCGGGTCGACGGCGGCGGCGGATCGCGATGTATTCTGGAAAACTCGTCTCCCCCTTAGGTTTTTCTCGTCAGGGGGTATATGTAGGCGAAAGGGGGCTGTCAGAGGTGGAGCCACGGGCCCTCACACGGGGGTGGCGCGGCCAGGGGCTAGGCCGCGCCGCCCCTGTGTGTGGGGGCCTCGTGGCCCCCCTCCGTCAGGTCTTCGGATGTTTGGGAGCTCCCCGATGAAATATGACTTCAGGAACTTGTTTCATCCAATTCGGAGAATATTTCCTGTGTATCACTTCTGAAACCAAAAACAGCAGAAAACAGGGAACTGACACTGTGGCACTTCGTTAATAGGTTAGTTCCGGAAAGCGTATAAAAATGCCACTAAGTGTAACGAAACAATAGGCAAATGGTGTAAAACAAAGCATGGAGCATCAAAAATTATAGATACGTTTGAGACGTATCAGTGCCCTTCAATTTTGCACTTGAAGCAAACAATCTTGGCCGAATCTTTGACTTGTTCTTGGCCCTTCTTATTCTTGTTAACCTTGGACTTTTTCTTGTTGTTAGAGATAAACCCAAGTCCACTCTTGTCATTGGGGGATTTTTGCACACTCAACATATTGTCGAGTTTGGATTTCCCTTCATGACTCTTTACCAAGTCTTTCTTCAAAGAAGTGACTTGGGCCTTGAGCTCTTTGATTTCCTCTACATGGTTAGTAACAACACAAGTTCTAGAGGAAGTAGAAGCTTCATTTATAGAGCAACAAGGCAAGGAAAGTAATTCATCACAAGATGTAGCAATATTATGAGTGGAAGAATTACTAGGACTAGCACATGGCAATATGGTATTTTGAGAAGTAGTGCAAATGTCCACATGGGGCTCACTAGATGCTACCTTTGACATAATAGCCTTATGAGCTAATTTTAGCCTATCATGGGAAGCTAGAAGATCCTCATGGGAGCTAGAGAGCTTTCCATGATTTTCTTTCAATTTCCCATAATTGCTAGTTAGCAAGTCAAGTTGAGCCCTTAGCTCAACATTCTCCTTCAAGATGGATGCTTCACAAGAAGTAGAGTTAGTAGCACAAGCATCATCACTAATGGAAAGCGGAGAAGGCAATTTAATAAGCTCATTTGAATTTGAAGCTTTAAGTTGCTCATGCGACTCGGTGAGAATGATGGGCTCACACGAAATGACCCTAGAGTCATTTTTAAGGAGCACAACATTCTCAAGGAGTTTAGCATAAGTAACTACAAGCTCTTCATATTTAGTTTCAAAATCATTTGCCACCACAAGAGTTCTATCATAGGATTTCTTTATTTTAGATAACTCTAAAGTAAAGGTCTCCTCAAGAGATTCCTTGGTGGTTTGTTCTTCTTCTAGAGCTTCTTTTAGATCCATTATCTCATCCGCATAATCACGGGCATGACCTTGCATTTTAAAAATGGTATTCTCATGCTCCTCAATAATTTTATTACTCTCGGTGGCAATAGCCAAAATCTTATAGAAGTAAGAGCAAGCAATTTTATTCTTACGAATAGCATGAAAAAACATTTCACTCTTCTCAAATAAAGATTTAAGATCATCATCTTCTTCTTCATTATCCTCATTCTCATCATCACTAGATATATTGGGTTCCAAAGTAGGAGTTACCTTTGAAGCCCTAGCCATAAGGAAAATGTGGGAAGCAATAGATGATGATGAATAAATATTTGAAGCTCCAAGTGAGACCATGTCTTGGCCAATAGAATTTCCGGTTTCCTCTACATTGTTAGACACACAACAACTAGAGGAACTAGAGGCATTTATATCATGACAACAAGACAAAGTAAGCATATCATTATGAGATGTGTTCAAGGAGCATACACATGATATGCAAGGACTATCAACACAAGCATGTAAAGCATTTATGGTGCTAGAAGTGTTTAAGTCCAAAGATGAAGCATGGCAATGAGATAGAGATGAATGATCATCACAAGTAAGCTCACTATCAACATTGGAATTTCCATCACCACTCACCATAGAGTTACCTTGTGTCTTGCTACACTTTGGTGAAGTGGAAGAGAGTTCATCACGACCGAAAGTGGAGGGAATACAATCATCCTCAATCTTGTTGGACATATCATATTTGTCTTGAATCTTTGTCCAAAACTCATGAGCGCTACGGAAAGGCATGATTGCAAGAATAACTGCATTGCTCACAAAATCAACAAGCACATTAGAAGCTTGAGCTTCTAGATAAGAATTTTCCTTCTCCTCTAAAGATAGGTTTCGGGAATCCTTAGGAGGAGAAAAACCCATATCTAGAATTTGCTCTATATTTGGGTCCATATCACGAAAATGATTAAGCATGCAAATTTTTCATATATTATAATTAGTGCCATCAAATATAAAGGTGTCATTATGCACTAATCCCCTAGCCGACATCTTTGCTCTCAAGGCGGTGAAGCCTTAAAATGAGAGACCTTGCTCTGATACCAATTGAAAGGACACGGATGTCGCCTAGAGGGGGGTGAATAGGCGATTTAAAACTTTTACGAGCGGCTTGATAAATGTGGAATAAAACTAATGTTTAATTTGCCAAGCATACAAAACCTAAATAAACTAGGTTCACCTATGTGCACCAACAACTTATGCTAAGCAAGATAAGCAACTATGTGATAGCAAGATATATATAACATCAAGGACGAAGGCTATCACAAAGTAAATTGCATAAGTAAAGGAGCTCGGGTATAGAAATAATCGAGGCACGTGGAGACAATGATGTATCCCGAAGTTCACACCCTTGCGGGTGCTAATCTCCTTTGGAGCGGTGTGGAGGCATAAGGCTCCCCAAACGTCACGGAGGCTCACCGTAATCTCCTCAAGCCCTCCCACCAAGATGGAAGACCCGATCCACTATGGGACCCTTGAGGGCGGTCACCGAACCCGCACAAAGCTTGGGGCTACTCCACAACTTAATTGGAGGCTCCCAAATCCACAAATCCACTGAGATTAGGGCACACTCGACAACTCAATTGGAGGCTCCCAATAATCGCCGCGGAGGCACCACAAAGCTTGGGAAGATCTCCACAACTTAATTGGAGGTCCCCAAGAAATCCACTAAGCCGTCTAGGGTTCCAAGAACCCAAGAGGAAAAAGCTTCTTGCTTTCACCATCGAATCTCCGAGGAGAACTCAAACCGATGCACCAAATGCAATGGCAAGAACACACGAAGTGCTCAAATTCTTCTCCCCAAATCCTACCAAAGCAACAAATGCTATGGAGGGATATGAGAGGAAGAACAAGGAGAAAATCCACAAAGAACTCCAAGATCTAGATCCAATAGGTTCCCCTCACTTAGAGGAGAAAGTGATTGGTGGAAATGTAGATCTAGATCTCCTCTCTCTTTTCCCTTAAAAAGATGCAAGAAACATGGAGGGAATGGGGGAGGGAGGGCAAGCTTTGAAGGTCAACAATGGAGGAGAGAGAAGCCGAAAAACGTGGTTGGTTCAAGGAAGAAGAAGAAGGGTATTTATAGGTGGGAAAAATCTGGCCGTTGGAAGCAAATCGTGCCAAAGTTCGGCCGTAAGTCCGGCGCCGCCGGACTTTAGGCCGGACGGTCCGGCGGACAGTCCGGCGGTCACCAAAAAGCCCCCCAGTAGTGCGGTTCGGCGGGCTGCCGGATTTTTCTAGTCTGGGGCCGGATTTCCCGGCCTAGAGTCCGGCCCGGGCGGACCTGGGGCCGAACTTTCCGCCAAGAAAAAACATCAACACGAAAACGGCCATAACTTTTGCATCCGGACTCCGTTTTCGATGAACTTGGGCTCATTGGAATCACCACAACGAGCTATACACCTTCATTCATAGAAACATCATAGCCCAAAAAAGGATGATGAAACCAAATGATAAAAGGTTTAACTTAGCTATAAAGAAGAACCGGTAAAACCTACAAACACCAAAAACGCAATAACAGTTCCATACGAAATCCATTTTTTGATGAGCTAGAGCTTGTCATGGAAATAACCACAAGCTCTAGAACCTCATATTGATAAAATCCAAATAAGAACCAAGAAAGATAATGCCAAGTATGCAAAGGTTTGAGCTCTCTCCGAATGATATGAATAAGTTACTCACTCGAGAGCCCCTCTTGATAGTACGGCTATTGATCGTAAACCCGGTCTCCCACACTATGAGACCGGTAAGAAAGAAACCTTATCAAGAACATACCTTTGCCTTGTGCATTCCACTTGAGCTAGATAGTGATGATCTTGATCTTCTCAAGTTGGACTACCTTTCTTGATTGCGCTTGCTCGGTGAAGTCTTGCGGATTGCTCCCTGTAAGGGCATTTTACCCTTCAACTTATTTTTGGTTAGTAATGACACGTGAGCTAGTGTTGGACTAATGGTTTCTTCTAGTGTCATTTTATGGTTTTAGCCCAATTCTTTGGTGAGTTGAGTGACAAGGGTATAGCTAATAGAGCCCGTTAGTTGAGTACCCCTGCGGCCCGTTAAGCTAGGCCCAATTGTAATGATAGTCAAATACGAGTTCCTACCGTATGTCGATATTGTAATATGTATCGGACCCTACCCGATCCTCGAGACCTGGCCATCTATATATAGGGGCCAGGAGGGGACGGTGTAGGCCAGATTGAAAGCAAGCCAGGTTGAACACCCAAGTTTACTTTCGACACACACCTATTTCGACTAACTTTACCTTCGAGTTCATCCAACGCCCTATCTTCCCGATCCTAAGTCCTTCATCTAGGACATTTGTCGAGTTAACCCTCGTCAATTGGCGCCGACCGTGGGGATCTTGGGCGTTGGAATCATGAATTCGATGGCTTTTTCGCTTTTAGCCAACAGCAGTACAGAAATCGACGAAAATCAAGAGATGGAGTTGAGAATCGGAAGCTTAAACATCCTCATCGGACCGTTGGGTTCATCTCGCCTTTCACATCTGACGAAACAAGATCCGTCGGCAAGTGAGCCCAAAACAACAGCAATGATGGAATATTCTGAAGGCTCATCCAGCGAGGTAAACTCGCCGGTCAGCCCAGAGGAAGTACAAAAAGGAAAGATCGCAGAGGACAACGAAGAAAAGGAAAATTTTGACGTAGAAGTCCAACTCGAAGATCTCACGATCTGCCTCGACGATATTGCGGACAAGTCAACAGATACATGGAAGACAAGATTAGAGCTTTCTGAGGATAGTAACTCGATCTTCTCAAGCTTCAAGGGTAACACCGGCAAACAATGCCAGGTGTTCGCCATTATAGGAGATAACTCAGAAGAATTCGACGAAAACGACAATCCAGTACTAAACCCAGCAAATATCGACAGAGGAGCAAATCACATAGCAGAAGGGCAAACACCAGAGTCCCTCGCAACCAGGGAAAAAATTCGACTATCAGTCGACGAATGGAGGATAATAAGAGAAGCCGTAGAACACGGCACGCCAATACCATCAAATTCTAGCAAAGACATGCTTTTGGGGTATCACTACGCCCTAAGGCAGCAGGCCAAGCAATTAGCAAAGGAGAAAATAGAGATACAAAAAAGAAAAGATTCAGCCATTGCAGCTAGCGAAGCTGCTCGAAAAGCACAAAGCGACGCATCATACAGCAACGCAAGGAAAAATTGTCGACACGGTTCAAGGTACGATAACCTCGAGTACTCCGACAGGCAAAGTATTTCTAAAAACCTCGACTCGTCCTTCCTATTGGTCAACGAGCAGGGAAACATCCTACCAAAAACTCCTGAAGCAGCACTAGTGGCAGCACAAGCATATCTACTTACAACTCGACCAAGTCCAGGAGATCCTAGAGAACATATGCATAGAGCAGCACTGAACGGACTCAACATGGTGGGCCACAAGCTATCAGCAAAAGGAGAAGAAGCATATCATCACAAGGAAGTGCACAAAGCAAGGTCACCTCGCCGTCACAATAGTCCTCGGCGCAGAAGCAGCAAGCACCGATCTCGATCGCCATCACCAAAGCAGCACGATGGAACTCGAAGATCACGATCCCCAAATGAAAAACGCGACTATGAAGACGACGAAAAAGAGATGGGGGCATCATGCTTTACCCACAGGGTTCGCACCACTCCAGTTCCCAAGGGATTCAAGCTACCTCATGATCCGCAAAAATACGATGGATCACAGGAACCACAATCATGGCTCGCAGATTACTTACAAGCAGTTCAAATATTAGGAGGAACCAAGGAAACAGCAATGCAAAGTTTGCAACTACACCTCACCGGCACAGCAACGTCATGGTTGAGCAAACTAGAGAAAGAATCTATTGGAAGCTGGGAAAACCTCACAAAGCAATTTACAAGCAACTTCAGGTCGACATACAAACGACCAGCATCAATAGAAGAAGTCAAAGCATGTGTGCAACAACGCGATGAAACACTACGGGCATACATCCAAAGAAGGAGCCTTATCAAAAATTCAGCAGTCGAAGTTTCAGACGAAAGAGCAATAGATGCGTTCATCATTGGATTAAGACGAAGAGACCTAGTCGAGGAGATGGGTAGAATCAAGCCAAAAACAGTGTCAGACCTCATGGACACAGCAAACAGATTCGCAGATGGAGAAGATGCACGCAACAACAAGAGGACGCGATCTCCAGAAGACGATAGAAGAAATAGATATGGAAGTCAAAGGAGACGGTCCAGAAATTTCGACAACTATGGCCCTCATAGCCAAGTCGCCGCAGGATACAAAGACAACAGCTACCAAGGAAGTGATCAAAGAAGTTCAGGATATCGAAGTTACGGAAAAGAGGACTATAAAAAATTCCCCGTCAGAGAATCCAGAGAATACAACCCCTCGCCAGAAGACATGCTCAATGGACCTTGTCATATACACTCAGCGTTCGTCGATGGGAAGCGAGTATCGAGGCATGCAATGAAAGATTGCACAACATTCTTAAAACTTCAAGAGGCGGCACTAAACAAGCAAATCGAAGCAAGGTGACAAGGATTCGAAGGAAGCAACAACCCTCCGGCAAAGCAGCAAGGAAACAATGGAGCTCTTAAAGGACAAGACCAGCAAAACCGGGGACACGACGACGACGAAGGGTATGTTCCATCAAAAGGACACATCACAGCAATGATACAACCTGTACCCAAGTCGAACAAAGAAGAGAAGAGCATAACTCGACAAGTCAACCTAGCAGTCATATCACCTCCAGCTACAACGGAGTATCTGCACTGGTCAGAGCAAACCAATAGAGTTCAACAGAGAAGATCACCCTATAACAGTACCTCGGCCGGGAAACGCGCCTTTGGTACTCAAAGCTCAAATCGGCGCGTATGATGTCAACAGAATATTCATGGATGCAGGGAGTGGAATTAACCTGATATACGCAAAAACACTCCGAGCAATGCATATATCACTAGAGTTCCTAAAGCCAACAGATTGTTCCTTCCATGGAATCGTGCCAGGAAGTGCCAATTACCCATTGGGTCGAATAGCACTCAACGTTTGCTTCGACAACCGACAAAACTACAGAAGAGAAAAGCTAGATTTTGAAGTCATGGACTAGCCATCTCAATATCACGCGATCCTCGGATGACCCGCGTTTTCGCGATTCATGGCAGTACCTCACTATACATATCTGGTACTTAAGATGCCAGGACCAAGAAGAATAATTACAGTGAAAGGAAGTTTTGAAGATTCAGATCTCTGCGACAGGGAGTTCCACAAAATGGCGCAAAACTTTGGCATGATAGCCAACTACGCAGAGAAGGCGAAAAGCACTGACTACAGAAGGCGTCAAACCACTCGAAGGACACGCTGCGGAGCCAGAGATGAAGAAACCGCGAGTAGGAGCATCAGGAGAGGACAAAAATACAGGAGAAGAGGAGAAAGCTACGACAGCATAAGCATCAAAATCACAATAGAGTAGAAGAATAAGGTTGTAAAAGCCACGAGTTATACCAGGGGCAATGCCCTCTAGATCCAGAACACGGGCCATAGGCCGGATCTTTTGGGTCACCTCATGTATCTTACATCGCAAATATAATGAAGACAAAACGTTCCTCATATTCGAGCTTACGAGTTTTTCAAAGAGAAAATGCGGCAAACACACGAGTCATACAATAACGCTCTGAGAACAAATTTTCGTCATAAAGTCGCGAAATAAAATACTCTCGCGTTACACACGTACAAAAATATATTACAACATTGGGTTGTCAGAATCATCTACACCTAAAGGGTCTAAGTAGTGAAACTTGCGGAAAAACGCGGAGTCTTCTTGCAACAACCTGGCTATAATTCGTCTGGCAGGCTGCAAGGTACTCTCTAAGTGTACTCGAAGGCTTGCCCCACCAGGAGGATAGCTCAGCAACATAGAACTATAATTGAGTCTTGGCTGCCACTTGCGTATCCACCCAAGAGCAAAGTTGGCACCCGCTACTAGGTTCAGTTCTATCAACCGATGGACTCGCTGGCTGGATCTAAAAACATCAAGAAGCAATGGAAAAGTAGCAGGCAGAGGATTGCGAGGAAGCATCACCGAGTGCATAGTTACGAGAGCTCTCCTATAGCCATCCACTGCCTCGCCAATATGCTGGGCACGGTCCTGAAGTAATACAATAGCGCTTCGGCGTCGAGGATCAGACCATAAATTTTCAACACCTGCGGACATCTTTTCCAGAGCCGCACTTCGCTCGGTAACCCGACGATCTTCAGCAGCGAAATCCAAGCAAGTGCCTATAAAGGCAAAGGATATCACAAAAGTAACAGTAGAAAGAGAAGAAAATAAGTAGAGAGGAAGCTCACATCGCAACATTTCACAGGCGGATTCGACGATACCAAGAATGAAACAATTGCATTCTTCGTGATGCAAAATCTTTGCCGTCAAGCTGGACACTTCATCACTAAGAATTGATACCTGCTTTGTCAGGGCAGAAGTTTTGCTAGCCTTATCAAACGCCATCTGAGCTTGGCGTTTGACTGAAGTCAAGCGAACCTCAAGGTCAGAAATCCTTGAAGAATATTCTGCGCACTGATTGCATCAACTAGGAGTCGATGAAATCTGAGAACCGAACACACGGGTAGAAGAAGGAGCAGGACCGTGAGTCAAAGGATCATTGGCCCGCATCGACTGCAAGCCAAAGGGGAAAGAAAGGAGAAACATTTCAGAGAGACAGCATAATACTTCATACGCCAGAAATATATTTACATAAGTGCAACACCCTATGACTAAGGTTCTCGGGTTGCACCCAACTAAAGTTTTTGCATCCAAAAGGAGAAAACTAAAAGCAAAAAAGAAAGCCGAGTCTATGCCACCTCAGCATTGTGTTCCGTGGAAGAGGGCACGGCAACTTCCTCGCCGGAAGTCGACGGTGGCACTGGACCTTCCGTTGCTGGAGATGGTGCGGCAGGCACCGCAGAAGCTGCCGAAGGGGAAATAGTTGTCAACAACGCAGGTGCCAACTTCTTCGCCTTCTCGAAAAAAGCCTTCATCTCATCACGGGTGTGGCCATGAGGGGAGCTAACCCTCTCCCAGTCGAAATTCGTACCGTGCGCAAGAGAAAGTGCAATAGCACCCTCGGCGCCACGCTTAATTGAAAGTCCTTTCAGCTGAAGAGTGGGGTCTTCAGTTGTATCGAAGGACTTGGCAAGATCACTCAAGTTGTCCTTCGGAACTGCTGCCCTTTTCTTCGGCCACAACCCGACAAAAAGTCGTGAAAGAACGCGGCTAACTAACTCGAAAGTTTCCTGGATAGATATCCAGTTTTCCTCGAGTAAGTTAACCGCAGTCATCAGAGGGTCACCGTCCGGTTGCAGGGCCGATGGAGATACCCCAGTAAAACCTGCACGACACAAAGAAGGTAGAAAAGAAAAGAAGGAGGAAGATGTCAGCACATGCAACAGTGCAACAGAAGTCAAAAATAGGAGACAAGGCGAAAAACTTACTTTCAGCAGTAGTGGACATTGTGTGGAGACGCTCCGCCACGGCCTGCTCTCGCTGAGCATGCTCCTTGTTGGCATCAGCTAAAGCTTTTTTAGCTTTCTTCGCTTTGCCAAGCGCAGATTTTTGCGACTTCTCAGCACTTGCTTTAGCAGCGGCCGCAACATCATAAGCCTCCCGTGAAGCATTGAGCTCCGCTTCCAGCGATGCAATTCGAGCATTGGCTGTTGCTAAAGCAGCTACAAAAGAGGACGACAGGGAGTCAGATAAACAGCAAAGGATAAAGCACAGAAGAAAAGTAATGACTGGACGTCAAAATTGTACCTTCAGAAGCTTTCGCAACCTTTAGGTACTCAGCACATTCAGTGCCCAGGGCGATGAATCTCTTCAATAATGCCTGAGAAAAGGAGTGTGTAAGAGCAGAAGTGTATGAAAGGAAAGCAAGTAAAAAAGAATTGCTCACATCGTCAGAAGAAACCGTAGATGCATGGGCCTCCAGAGAAATGTCGGTTTCTTTGGCCTTCTTTGAGCGTTTGCGGTATCGGGCTTGAGGAACCTTCTTCACAGAAGACCTGGTAGCCCTCGGCGCAACATCTGGCTCAATAGGCTCATCAGTGGCCGCAGGAGAAGTTGGGGGAGCAGCTGTCGCATATGCTGGTGGCTCTTCATCATCACTGCATGAAGAATATAAATTATGGAAACAAGGCAAGAACAATGCAATTGAAGAACTCGAATAAAATACTTATGATGCTAGCATGTCGAAGTACTCCATATCTTCTGCAAGAACGGGGGCTTTACCAGCCGCTGCAGAACTTGATGAAGCGATTTCGTCGACACGCTTCCTTTTCTTGTCGACATCAACATCTTCAGCAAGTGCAGGAGGAGGCGATGTCGACGAGCTAGTTTCCTCTTCTGATTCTTCGACATCATCTCCGTCCTGACTTTCGTCAGCCTCGGGGGCTTCAGATGCAGGAGAGGCTAGATCGGCCGGTAGGGGCCCTGCCTCTGGAAGAGGAGGACGAGAAACAAGGAATTGGTGACCCTGCATATAAATAAGTCAGCAGAGTGCATAGGCACAGAATAACGCAAATCGAAACAAGCAAAGTTTGACAACAAGTGAACGCGAAGATACATACCTCAGGTAGAGGGTGCACGGAGTCGAAAAAATCAGCGGTTAAATCCGCAACTGCATGATCTTTGGTGAGCTTGGTGACATTCCTAACTCGCTTGTCGACATCTTCTTTCGATATCAAATCTTCAGATACGCGGGTAGGATCTTCCAAGCCGGAGTAATTCCAAAGTTTGGTAAGGCGGTGTTGTAGGGGTTGAACTCGACGTTGAATAAAAAACGCCATGAGTTGCATACCCGACAGAGCACCTCCTTGACCTCCTTTTAAAGCCTTGATGCGGGAAAGAAGAGGAAGAATTTCTTCGACTTCTGCATCTGAGGGGAGCGTATCCCACGATGCTAATTTCTTTACCTCCTGGGAAGCGTCAAAGGGAGGAAGGCCGTATTCATCTTCAGGAGAGGATTTGCGGTCCTTGATATAGAACCACTTTGTCCTCCACCCTTGGACAGATGTGGCCATGCAAAATTCAAGGTATTGCGCCTCAGGGCGCACAGAAACGACGGCTCCACCCAGTTCGGGTTTCCTAGCCAAAGCAACGTTGGGGCGGAGCCGAAAGATTGACCTCCAAAGAAGGAAGTGGGGCTCAATGCCCAAGAATGATTCGCAGAGGGTCGCGAAACAGGCAATGTGCAGAAGGGAATTCGGTGTGAGTTGGTGGAGCTGCACATCGTAGACAAATAGAAGCCCACGGAGAAACTCGTGGGCAGGAAGAGAGAAACCGCAGAGGAGGAAAGCAAGAAACATTACCCGATACCCGCTCGGGGGCTTCGGGATCCGCTTAGTACTAGGAAATTTGATGGAATCCTGGGTGGCGATGAGGCCATCCGCCCTGGCCTTCTCCACCTCCTTCTTTGTGATGGCGGAGCGCACCCAGTTGGTGGCAGAAGTCTTGGCCATGGTGCTCTTGGTGGCCAGGTGTTTCACGTGCATCCAGTACAAAGTGCGCTCGGGGCTATGCACGAGAGGAGGAGACAGAGGAGATCAGCAATGGAGGCGGCGGAGAGAAAGAGCTGGTAAATAGTAAGACTCCCCACGATCCCCTTTATATATCTTCTGGGAGAAGGATCGTGGGCTAAGACGTGGCGTAAAGATAGGAAACGGTAAGCCCACTAACGGTCAAAAGGTGAGAAATTTACAGTATTGCCCATGCAACGGTTCACAATGGTACAGAATGACGTATTCATTGATATCATAAAGAAGATAATATAAGAACGAGGAAAAGATGGCGCCGACAAATGCAAAATAGGTGCACAAGACTGTATACGAAGGAGTTTCGATTATAGCCATGGGGGCTACTATTTTCAAGAATGGTAAATACAAACTTCTCTCTGAAGTGGTGGATTAGTATTCGATGACAAGATGTCCTTAAGGTATCTCGAAGTTGAAGTATCTCGAAGATGATGTATCTGGAAGTTAAAATATCTCGAATTGACATATGATGGATTACACTACATTTTTGAGCCTATACTCGAAAAAAGCCTTTTTCGACTATAGCCTCGGGGGCTACTCCCATCGGGAGCGCTGAGCGCGCACCCGACGATATTTCTTGGCAAAGCATTATAATTGGAGAAGTGCAGGAGTGTTACTCCCATCGGTAGCGAGTTTTATGGTTGAAGAAACCCGAATATTTTCAGTCAAAATTTGACTGCGACATGAGATTCTCGAGTTGCGTTATCGCAACACAACTCGAATGCCGTGACTTGTCACGAAGGTAAGACCCCGGGATCCGTCCTGTGTGGCCTGGTATACGCACATGGATGCGCTCTGCTGGTATGTATCCGTGTCTACGACGCGAAGAAAATCCTGGTGGACGCACTGGGTACCCTGAGAACCACTGGGATATATTCTTTGTAAGTCCTAAATGCGGCAAAAGAGTGGGTTTGATCGGTATCCCGAATTCAAGTCCAAGGGGATTGAATTTGAAGTAGGTGACAAGTATCTGTTTCGGCAGTTAACTGACCTCTTGATCCGTCAGAGTTGTCAGGCTTGTTCATCAAGACCCCTTGCGAACAAATTATCATAAATATAAGTCGAAAGACCAAGTCGAAGATTTGAAGATAAGAAGAAGTTAAAGAATTGATCAAGTCGAAGATTTGAAGATTAGAGATTCAACCCGAATCTACAATTCTGGTAGAATCTCAGGGGCTACTGACAAGGGTATAGCTAATAGAGCCCGTTAGTTGAGTACCCCTGCGGCCCGTTAAGCTAGGCCCAATTGTAATGATAGTCGAATACGAGTTCCTACCGTATGTCGATATTGTAATATGTATCGAACCCTACCCGATCCTCGAGACCTGGCCATCTATATATAGGGGCCAGGAGGGGACGGTGTAGGCCAGATTGAAAGCAAGCCAGGTTGAACACCCAAGTTTACTTTTGACACACACCTATTTCGACTAACTTTACCTTCGAGTTCATCTGACGCCCTATCTCCCCGATCCTAAGTCCTTCATCTAGGACATTTGTCGAGTTAACCCTCGTCAATTGTAGCCCCTGAGATTCTATCAGAATTGTAGATTCGGGTTGAATCTCTAATCTTCAAATCTTTGACTTGATCAATTCTTTGACTTCTTCTTATCTTCAAATCTTCGACTTGGTCTTTCGACTTATATTTATGATAATTTGTTCGCAAGGGGTCTTGATGAACAAGCCTGATAACTCTGACGGATCAAGAGGTCAGTTAACTGCCAAAACAGATACTTGTCACCTACTTCAAATTCAATCCCCTTGGACTTGAATTCGGGATACCGATCAAACCCACTCTTTTGCCACATTTAGGACTTACAAAGAATGAATCCCAGTGGTTCTCAGGGTACCCAGTGCGTCCACCAGGATTTTCTTCGCGTCATAGACACAGATACATACCAGCAGAGCGCATCCATGTGCGTATACCAGGCCACACAGGACGGATCCCGGGGTCTTACCTTCGTGACAAGTCACGGCATTCGAGTTGTGTTGCGATAACGCAACTCGAGAATCTCATGTCGCAGTCAAATTTTGACTGAAAATATTCGGGTTTCTTCAACCATAAAACTCGCTCCTGATGGGAGTAACACTCCTGCACTTCTCCAATTATAATGCTTTGCCAAGAAATATCGTCGGGTGCGCGCTCAGCGCTCCCGATGGGAGTAGCCCCCGAGGCTATAGTCGAAAAAGGCTTTTTTCGAGTATAGGCTCAAAAATGTAGTGTAATCCATCATATGTCAATTCGAGATATTTTAACTTCCAGATACATCATCTTCGAGATACTTCAACTTCGAGATACCTTAAGGACATCTTGTCATCGAATACTAATCCACCACTTCAGAGAGAAGTTTGTATTTACCATTCTTGAAAATAGTAGCCCCCATGGCTATAATCGAAACTCCTTCGTATACAGTCTTGTGCACCTATTTTGCATTTGTCGGCGCCATCTTTTCCTCGTTCTTATATCATATTCTTTATGACGTCAAGGAACACGTCACTCTGTACCATTGCGAACCGTTGCATGGGCAGTACTATAAATTTCTCTATTTTTTGACCGTTAGTGGGCTGCCGTTTCCACTCTTTGCGCCATGTCTCAGCCCACGATCCTTCTCCCAGAAGATATATAAGGGGCATAATGGGGGATTTTTACTGTTTACCAGCTCATTCCCTCCGCCGCCTCCATTGCTGATCTCCTCTGTCTCCTCCTCTCGTGCATAGCCCCCGAGCGCACTTCGTACTGGATGCGCGTGAAACACCTGGCCACCAAGAGCACCATGGCCAAGACTTCTGCCACCAACTGGGTGCGCTCCGCCATCACAAAGAAGGAGGTGGAGAAGGCCAGGGCGGACGGCCTCATCGCCGCCCAGGATTCCATCAAATTTCCCAGTACTGAGCGGATCCCGAAGCCCCCGAGTGGGTATCGGGTAATGTTTCTTGCTTTCCTCCTCCGTGGTTTCTCTCTTCCTGCCCACGAGTTTCTTCGTGGGCTTCTATTTGTCTACGGTGTGCAGCTCCATCAGCTCACACCGAATTCCCTTCTGCACATTGCCTGTTTCGTGACCCTCTGCGAGTCATTCTTGGGCATTGAGCCCCACTTCCTTCTTTGGAGGTCAATCTTTCGGCTCCGCCCCAACGTTGCTTTGGCTAGGAAACCCAAACTGGGTGGAGCCGTCGTTTCTATGCGCCCTGAGGCACAATACCTTGACTTTTCCATGGCCGCATCTGTCCAAGGGTGGAGGACAAAGTGGTTCTATATCAAGGACCGCAAATCCTCTCCTGAAGATGAATACGGCCTTCCTCCCTTTGACGCTTCCCAGGAGGTAAAGAAATTGGCATCATGGGATACGCTCCCCTCAGATGCAGAAGTAGAAGAAATTCTTCCTCTTCTTTCCCGCATCAAGGCTTTAAAAGGAGGTCAAGGAGGTGCTCTGTCGGGTATGCAACTCATGGCATTTTTTATTCAACGTCGAGTTCAACCCCTACAACACCGCCTTACCAAACTTTGGAATTACTTCGGCTTGGAAGATCCTACCCGCATATCTGAAGATTTGATATCGAAAGAAGATGTCGACAAGCGAGTCAGGAATCTCACCAAGCTCACCAAAGAACATGCAGTTGCGGATTTAACCGCTGATTTTTTGACTCCGTGCACCCTCTGCCCGAGGTATGTATCTTCGCGTTCACTTGTTGTCAAACTTTGCCTGGTTCGACTTGTGTTATTCTGTGCCTTTACACTCTGCTAACTTATTTATATGCAGGGTCACCAATTCCTTGTTTCTCGTCCTCCTCTTCCAGAGGCAGGGCCCCTACCGGCTGATCTAGCCTCTCCTGCATCTGAAGCCCCCGAAGTTGACGAGAGTCAGGACGGAGATGATGTCAAAGAATCAGAAGCGGAAACTAGCTCGTCGACATCGCCTCCTCCTGCACTTGCTGAAGATGTTGGTGTCGACAAGAAAAGGAAGTGTGTCGACAAAATCGCTTCATCAAGTTCTGCAGCAGCTGGTAAAGCCCCTGCTCTTGCAGAAGATATGGAGTACTTCGACATGCTTGCATCGTAAGTATTGTATTCGAGTTCTTCAATTGCATTGTTCTTGCCTTGTTTCTATAGTTTATATTCTTCCATGCAGTGATGATGAAGAGCCACCAACATATGCGACAGCTGCTCCCCCAACTTCTCCTGCCGCCACTGATGAGCCCATTGAGCCAAATGTTGCGCCGAGGGCTACCAGGTCTTCTGTGAAGAAGGTTCCTCAAGCCCGATACCCCAAACGCTCAAAAAAGGCCAAAGAAACCGATATTTCTCTAGAGGCCCATGCATCTACAGTTTCTTCTGACGATGTGAGCAATTCTTTTTTACTTGCTTTCCTTTCATACACTTCTGCTCTTACACACTCCTTTTCTCAGGCATTATTGAAGAGATTCATCGCCCTGGGCACTGAATGTGCTGAGTACCTAAAGGTTGCGAAAGCTTCCGAAGGTACAATTTTGATGTCCAGTCATTACTTTTCTTCTGTGCTTTATCCTTTGCTGTTTATCTGACTCCCTGTCGTCCTCTTTTGTAGCTGCTTTAGCAACAGCCAATGCTCAAATTGCGTCGCTGGAAGCGGAGCTCAATGCTTCACGGAAGGCTTATGATGTTGCGGCCGCTGCTAAAGCAAGTGCTGAGAAGTCGCAGAAATCTGCGCTTGGCAAAGCGAAGAAAGCTGAAAAAGCTTTAGCTGATGCCAACAAGGAGCATGCTCAGCGAGAACAAGCCGTGGCGGAGCGTCTCCACACAATGTCCACTGCTGCTGAAAGTAAGTTTTTCGCCTTGTCTCCTATTTTCGACTTCTGTTGCACTGTTGCATGTGCTGACATCTTCCTCCTTCTTTTCTTTTCTACCTTCTTTGTGTCGTGCAGGTTTTACTGGGGTATCTCCATCGGCCCTGCAACCGGACGGTGACCCTCTAATGACTGCGGTTAACTTACTCGAGGAAAACTGGATATCTATCCAGGAAACTTTCAAGTTAGTTAGCCGCGTTCTTTCACGACTCTTTGTCAGGTTGTGGCCGAAGAAAAGGGCAGCAGTTCCGAAGGACAACTTGAGTGATCTTGCCAAGTCCCTCGATACAACTGAAGACCCCACTCTTCAGCTGAAAGGACTTTCAATTAAGCGTGGCGCCGAGGGTGCTATTGCACTTTCTCTTGCGCACGGTATGAATTTCGACTGGGAGAGGGTTAGCTCCCCTCATGGCCACACCCGTGATCAGATGAAGGCTTTTTTCGAGAAGGCAAAGAAGTTGGCACCTGCGTTGTTGATGACTATTTCCCCTTGGCAGCTTCTGCGGTGCCTGTCGCACCATCTCCAGCAACGGAAGATCCAGTGCCACCGTCGACTTCTGACGAGGAAGTTGCCATGCCCTCTTCTGCCACGGAACACAATGCTGAGGTGGCGTAGACTCGGCTTTCTTTGTAGCTTTTAGTTTTCTCCTTTTGGATGCAAAAACTTTAGTTGGGTGCTACCCGAGAACCTTAGTCATAGGGTGTTGCACTTATGTAAATATATTTCTGGCGTATGAAGTATTATGTTGTCTCTCTGAAATGTTTCTCCTTTCTTTCCCCTTTTGGCTTGCAGTCGATGCGCGTCCATGATCCTTTGACTCACGGTCCTGCTCCTTCTTCTACCCATGTGTTTGGTTCTCAGATTTCGTCGACTCCTAGTCGATGCGATCGATGCGCAGAGTACTCTTCCAGAGTTTCCGATCTTGAGGCTCGCCTAACTTTAGCCAAGCGTCAAGCACAGATGGCTATTGACAAAGCTAGCAAAGCCAGTGGTTATATGAAGCAAATATCTTCACTAGACGAAGAGATCTCCAGCTTGACGGCTAAGATTGTCCATAATGAAGAATGCGAATCTTTTATTCTTGGCATTGTCGAGTCTGCCTGCGAGATGTTGCGATGTAAGTTTTCTTTCGACTCCTTCTTTCCCTGATTGTCCCCTGCTGTTTTTGTGACACCTTTTGCCGTGACAGGCACTTGTTTGGATTTTGCTGCTGAGGACCGTCGGGTTGTTGAGCGAAATGCGGCTTTGGAGAAAATGTCGGCTGGCTTTGAGACTTTGTGGTCTGATCCTCGACGCCGGAATGCCCTTGTACTGCTTCAGGATCGTGCCCAGCGTATTGGCGAGTCAGTTGATGGTTGCCGATGAGCTCTTACAACTATGCACTCTATTATGCTTCCCCGTAATCATTTGCCTGCGACTTTCCCGCTTCTTCTTGATATTTTCAGATCCAGCCATCGTATTCATAGATTGATAGAACTGAACTTAGTGGCCGGTGCCAATTTTGCTCTCGGGTGGATACGCAAGTGGCATCCCAGGCTGAATTATAGCACGATGTCTCTAAGTTTGGCTCCAGGTGGGGCTAGCCTTCGGGTACATATGGAGAATACGCTGCAACCTGCTCGAAGACTCGTAGCTAGGCTTCTCGAAGCGGATGCTGCGTTTTTCCGTGAGTACCATTATTTAGATCCTTTAGGCGTAGATGATTCTGATAACCCGTTATTGTAATATTTTTGTAACGCGAGAGTGTCTTTATTTTGCGACTTGTATGTCGAAAAAGTTTGTCCTCAAAGCGTTTTTGTGCGTTTACCGCATTTCCTCCTTTGAAAGACTCGTAAACTCGAATATGAGGAACGTTTCGTCTTTATTATACTTGTGATGTAAGATACATGGGGTGACCCAAGAGATCCAGCCTGTGACCTGTGTTCTGGATCTAGAGGGCATTGCCCCTGGTATAACTCGTGGCTTTTACAGCCTTATTGTTCTACTCTTATTCTATTGTCTTGTGATGCTTATGTCGTCATAGCTTTCCCTTTTTCCTCTGTGTCTGTGTCTTCTTCTGATGCTCCTACTCGTGGTTTCTTCGTTTCGGGCTCCGCGACGCGTCTTTCGAGTAGCTTGACGCCCTCTGTAGTCGCGTTTTTTGCCTTTTCTGCATGGTTGGCTATTATGCCAAAATTTTGCGCCATCTTGTGGAACTCCCTGTCGCAGAGATCTGAAACTTCAAAACTTCCTTTCACTGTAATTATTCCTCTTGGTCCTGACATTTTAAGTACCAAATATGTATAGTGAGGCACTGCCATGAATTGCGAAAACGCGGGTCGTCCTAGGATCGCGTGATATTGAGATGGCCAGTCCATGACTTCGAAGTCTAGCTTTTTCTCTTCTATAGTTTTGTCGGTTGCCGAAGCAAACATTGAGTGCTATTCGACCCAGCGGGTAATTGGCACTTCCTGGTACGATTCCATGGAAGGAACAATCTGTTGGCTTCAGAAACTCTAGTGATATATGCATTGCTCGGAGTGTTTTTGCGTATATCAGGTTAATTCCGCTCCCTGCATCCATGAATATTCTGTTGACATCATACGCGCCGATTTGAGCTTTGAGTACCAAAGGCGCGTTTCCCGGCCGAGGTACTGTTATAGGGTGATCTTCTCTGTTGAAATCTATCAGTTGTTCTGACCAATGCAGATACTCCGTTGTGGCTGGAGGTGAGATGACTGCTAGGTTGACTTGTCGAGTTATGCTCTTCTCTTCTTTGTTCGACTTGGGTACAGGTTGTATCATTGTTGTGATGTGTCCTTTTGATGGAACATACCCTTCGTCGTCGTCGTGTCCCTGGTTTTGCTGGTCTTGTCCTTGAGGAGCTCCATTGTTTCCTTGCTGCTTTGCCGGAGGGTTGTTGCTTCCTTCGAATCCTTGTCGCCTTGCTTCGATTTGCTTGTTTAGTGCCGCCTCTTGAAGTTTTAAGAATGTTGTGCAATCTTTCATTGCATGCCTTGATATTCGCTTCCCATCGACGAACGTTGAGTGTATATGACAAGGTCCGTTGAGCATGTCTTCTGGCGAGGGGTTGTATTCTCTGGATTCTCTTACGGGGAATTTTTTATAGTCCTCTTTTCCGTAACTTCGATATCCTGAACTTCTTCGATCACTTCCTTGGTAGCTGTTGTCTTTGTATCCTGCGGCGACTTGGCTATGAGGGCCATAGTTGTCGAAATTTCTGCACCGTCTCCTTTGACTTCCATATCTATTTCTTCTATCGTCTTCTGGAGATCGCGTCCTCTTGTTGTTGCACGCATCTTCTCCATCTGCGAATCTGTTTGCTGTGTCCATGAGGTCTGACACTGTTTTCGGCTTGATTGTACCCATCTCCTTGACTAGGTCTCTTCATCTTAATCCAATGATGAACGCATCTATTGCTCTTTCGTCTGAAACTTCGACTGCTGAATTTTTGATAAGGCTCCATCTTTGGATGTATGCCCGTAGTGTTTCGTCGCGTTGTTGCACACATGCTTTGACTTCTTCTATTGATGCTGGTCGTTTGTATGTCGACCTGAAGTTGCTTGTAAATTGCTTTGTGAGGTCTTCCCAGCTTCCAATAGATTCTTTCTCTAGTTTGCTCAACCATGACCTTGCTGCGCCGGTGAGGTGTAGTTGCAAACTTTGCATTGCTGTTTCCTTGGTTCCTCCTAATATTTGAACTGCTTGTAAGTAATCTGCGAGCCATGATTGTGGTTCCAGTGACCCGTCGTATTTTTGCTGATCGTGAGGTAGCTTGAATCCCTTGGGAACTGGAGTGGTGCGAACCCTGCGGGTAAAGCATGATGCCCCCATCTCTTTTTCGTCGTCTTCATAGTCGCGTTTTTCATTTGGGGATCGCAATCTTCGAGTTCCACCGTGCTATTTTGGTGATGGCGATCGAGATCGCTGCTTGCTGCTTCTGCGCCGAGGACTATTGTGACGGCGAGGTGACCTTGCTTTGTGCACTTCCTTGTGGTGATATGCTTCTTCTCCTTTTGCTGATAGCTTGTGGCCCACCATGTTGAGTCCGTTCAGTGCTGCTCTATGCATATGTTCTCTAGGATCTCCTGGACTTGGTCGAGTTGTAAGTAGATATGCTTGTGCTGCCACTAGTGCTGCTTCAGGAGTTTTCGGTAGGATGTTTCCTTGCTCGTGGACCGATAGGAAGGATGAGTCGAGGTTTTTAGAAATACTTTGCGTGTCGGAGTACTCGAGGTTATCGTACCTTGAACCGTGTCGACGATTTTTCCTTGCGTTGCTGTATGATGCGTCGCTTCGTGCTTTTCGAGCAGCTTCGCTAGCTGCAATGGCTGAATCTTTTCTTCTTTGTATCTCTGTTTTCTCCTTTGCTAATTGCTTGGCCTGCTGCCTTAGGGCGTAGTGATACCCCAAAAGCATGTCTTTGCTAGAATTTGATGGTATTGGCATGCCGTGTTCTACGGCTTCTCTTATTATCCTCCATTCGTCGACTGATAGTCGAATTTTCTCCCTGGTTGCGAGGGATTCTGGCGTTTGCCCTTCTGCTAGGTGATTTGCTCCTCTGTCGATATTTGCTGGGTTTAGTACTGGATTGTCGTTTTCGTCGAATTCTTCTGAGTTATCTCCTATAATGGCGAGCACCTGGCATTGTTTGCTGATGTTACCCTTGAAGCTTGAGAAGATCGAGTTACTATCCTCAGAAAGCTCTAATCCTGTCTTCCATGTATCTGTTGACTTGTTCGCAATATCGTCGAGGCAGATCGTGAGATCTTCGAGTTGGACTCCTACGTCAAAATTTCCCTTTTCTTCGTTGTCCTCTGCGATCTTTCCTTTTTGCACTTCCTCTGGGCTGACCGGCGAGTTTACCTCGCTGGAAGAGCCTTCAGAATATTCCATCACTGCTGTTGTTTTGGGCTCACTTGCCGACGGATCTTGTTTCGTCGGATCTGAAAGGCGAGATGAACCCGATGGTCCGATGAGGATGTTTAAGCTTCCGATTGTCAACTCCATCTCTTGATTTTCATCGATTTCTGTACTGCTGTTGGCTAAAAGCGATAAAGCCGTTGAATTCATGATTCCAATGCCCAAGATCCCCACGGTCGGCGCCAATTGACGAGGGGTTAACTCGACAAATGTCCTAGATGAAGGACTTAGGATCGGGGGAATAGGGCGTCGGATGAACTCGAAGGTAAGGTTAGTCAAAATAGGTGTGTGTCGAAAGTAAACTTGGGTGTTCAACCTGGCTTGCTTTCAATCTGGCCTACACCGTCCCCTCCTGGCCCCTATATATAGGTGGCCAGGTCTCGAGGATCGGGTAGGGTCCGATACAGATTACAATATCGACATACGGTAAAGACTCGTATTCGACTATCATTACAATTGGGCCTAGCTATACGGGCCTTAGGGGTACTCAACTAACGGGCTCTATTGACACGTGAGCTAGTGTTGGACTAATAGTTTCTTCTAGTGTCATTTTCAAGTTTTAGCCCAATTCTTTGGTGAGTTGAGATTGGAGGCCCCCCCATTCATATTAGGAGCGAAGCGGCTGTGTTTTTCCTTTTCTCTTATTCTTTTACTTGAGTTCATAGGAAACACCGCACTATTAAGAGGGGTTGTCTCGATGGACTCTTGGGTTTGATTTCTTGCTAACCAAACACTTTTTCCCACCTGCCTCATTTCCCTAATCAAGAGTATTTCTAGTTCGTTTGGAGAAAAGAAAGTTTTGGAAGGTTTTCTGGTTTTCGGTTTAGTTTCTGGTTTGATCGGAAATCACACCGGAAATCCAACCGAAAAATCTTGGTTTCATCCAGATTCTGGACCGGACTAGCTCGGCCAAGCCCATACATGTTTTTGGGCTTGCTCGGTTTGGTTCCGGTCCCAGGCTCGGTCTGAACCAGAAATTTCCGGTTTGGTTTTCGGTTTCACCGGAATTCCCACCGGGAATTTCCGGTTGAATTTCCGGTCCAACCGGAAATTAAACCGGAAACCCGAGATTCGACCCAAACAGTCTTTTTCTCCCCATGGACTATA
The DNA here is from genome assembly GCA_007115705.1 of Dactylis glomerata. Classification (NCBI taxonomy): domain Eukaryota; kingdom Viridiplantae; phylum Streptophyta; class Magnoliopsida; order Poales; family Poaceae; genus Dactylis; species Dactylis glomerata. The sequence continues at coordinate 1,625,470 of QXEO01000659.1, forward strand.
AATACACCCCTTCTTCTCCGAAGGGGTAAGTTGACCAGCTCCAAATCATAACTTCCTATCCTTTCTCTCTCCTCCATTAATGAGCACCTCAAGCTAAGGGGATCTCTCATTCTACCCACCCAAATCCAAATCCCTTTGTTAGAAAGAAAGAGGAGGTCCCAATCTACGTCTTCACCAAGACAAATTTCATTCCCCCTTGAGTTCATCGAGATTACTTGTTACTCTTGGGTTTGTGGGAAACCCTAGGCGGCTAGGGTCGCCCGGAGGCATTCGGCTTGTGATTCACCCTGTGGAAAGTTTGTGAGGGTTTGGAGACCACCCTAAGGTCTACCACAAGTGATTGAGCTCCTACTTCGTGGAGGAGGCTCAAGGAGAAGAAGGTGAGCCTTCGTGGCGCTTGAGTACCCTTCGTGGGGATTCACACCTCTCCAACGGTGACTAGCTCTCTCCTAAGAGAGTGAACATCGGGATACATCTTCGTCTCCGTGTGCCTCGGTTATTTCTATCCGAGTTCCTTTACTTGTGTTTTACCTTTGTGATAGCCTTCGAGCTTGAAGTACTTTGCATAGCATCATATAGGTTGCTCACCTAGTTGTTAGGCTCACACTTATATTCTGCAAAGCCTAAAACTAGTGAAAAAGAAAAGTAAAATTTGTAGAAACCTATTCACCCCCCCCCTCTAGGTTAGACCATCCCCACTTTCAATTGGTATCAGAGCCAAGGGCTCTTTCTAAGGGCTTTACCGCCTTAAGAGTAAGATGGTCTCACCTATGGATGAGGGTGAAGGCAAAGTCTTCACGGCCGTTGAGGTCCAAGCGTTGCTTGACAAGCAACGCAACGAACTCGACGAACGTTTCGCCACGTTGGAAGCAAGATTCTCGGCTTTGGATGCTAAGAGTGTTCCTCCCGAGGTTGTCAAGGTTACTCCGGGGGAGAACCCAAACTCGGAAAAGGTAAAGGTGGATAATCCACCTAAGCCCGATGGACCCTCTTCTCATGCAAAGCCATATGAATATCCCCTCGAACGCGTGCCTATGCCTCACATGAACCCTTCTTCCGGTGCACCCCCCATGCTTGATGAATTTAACTATTCCTATTGGAAGTCTTGCATGCATTCTCATCTCAGGTGCGTTTGTGTGGAGCTTTGGGGCGTTGTTGAAAATGGCTTCACTCCCGTTGATGAGAAGCACATGACGCCCAAGGAAAGGATTGATTGTCAACTCAACTCCACCACCATTGACAAGATTCATCAAAGCTTGAAGCGTGAAGTGTATGACCAAGTCTCAAGCATTGAGTCCGCCAAGAAACTTTGGGAGAAGCTCTCGGTCAAGTTTGATTGGGACTTCGGTAATGCAAAAGACCAAGTATGAAGCCGCCAAACAAGACATGAACTTGTTTTGCATGAATGATGGAGAGTCGGTCTCAAGTGCTTACTCAAGACTCCAAGCTCTCAAGGAGAAGATCATTCTTCTTGGAGGAAACACCATTGATGATGGCTTTCACATGAATGATAGCTTTGTGAAGAACAAGTTCATTGAGATTGTGTCTTGCGAGTACAAGGAGTTGGCCTTCAATGTCACCTTCTTGGAACCTTGTCGCAAGATGACCGCGGATGAGCTTGTTGGATACTTTGTAGCTCATGATGACATGATTGCCAAGGCAAATAGGACCAAGGAGATTGACAAGGGTATAGTTAATAGATCCCGTTAGTTGAGTACCCCTGAGGCCCGTTAAGCTAGGCCCAATTGTAATGATAGTCGAGTACGAGTTCTTACCGTATGTCGATATTGTAATCTGTATCGGACCCTACCCGATCCTCGAGACCTGGCCACCTATATATAGGGGCCAGGAGGGTACGGTGTAGGCCAGATTGAAAGCAAGCCAGGTTGAACACCCAAGTTTACTTTCGACATACACCTATTTCGACTAACTTTACCTTCGAGTTCATCTGATGCCCTATCTCCCCGATCCTAAGTCCTTCGTTTAGGACATTTGCCGAGTTAACCCTCGTCAATTGGCGCCGACCGTGGGGATCTTGGGCGTTGGAATCATGAATTCGACGGCTTTTTCGCTTTTAGCCAACAGCAGTGCAGAAGTCGACGAAAATCAAGAGATGGAGTTGACAATTGGAAGTTTGAGTATCCTCATCGGGCTATCGGGCTCATCTCGCCTTTCAGATCCGACGAAGCAAGATCCGTCGGCAAGTAAGCCTGAAACAGTAGCAATGATGGAATATTCCGACGGCTCTTCCAGCGAGGTAAACTCGCCGGTCAGCCTAGGAGAAGTGCAAAAAGGAAAGATCGCAGAAGACAATGAAGCAAAGGAAAATTTCGATGCAGGAGTCCAACTCGACGATCTCATGATCTGCCTTGACGATATTTCAGACAAATCAACAGACACATGGAAGACAGGGTTAGAGCTTTCTGAAGATGGCGACTCGATCTTCTCAAGCTTCAATAGTAACATCGGCAAACAATGCCAGGTGCTCGCCATTGTGGGAGACAACTCAGAAGAATTCGACAAAAATAACAACCCAGTGCTAAACCCAGCAAATATCGATAGAGGAGCAAATCATCTAGCAGAAGGGCAAACAGCAGAATCCCTCATAGCCAGGGAAAAAATTCGACTATCAGTCGATGAATGGAGGATAATAAGAGAAGCCGTAGAGCATGGCACGCCAATACCATCAAACTCCAGCAAAGACATACTTTTGGGGTATCATTATGCCCTAAGGCAGCAGGCGAAGCAACTAGCAAAGGAGAAAATAGAGATCCAACAAAGGAAGGAATCAACCATCGCAGCTAGCGATGCCGCTCGTAAAGCGCGAAGCAACGCATCATATAGTAATGCAAGGAAAAATCGTCGACAAGGTTCAAGGTACGACAACCTCAAGTACTCCGACAGGCAAAGCATTTCCAAAAACCTCGACTCGTCCTTCCTATCGGTCGACGAGCAGGGGAACATCTTACCAAAAACCCCTGAAGCAGCACTAGTAGCAGCGCAAGCGTATCTGCTCACAACTCGACCAAGTCCAGGAGATCCTAGGGAACATATGCATAGAGCAGCATTGAACGGACTTAACATGGTGGGCCACAAGCTATCAGCAAAAGGAGAGGAAGCGTATCACAAGGAAGCGCATAAAGCAAGGTCACCTCACCGTCACAACAGTCCTCGGCGCAGAAGCAGCAAGCAACGATCTCGATCGCCATCACCAAAACAGCACGGTGGAACACGAAGATCGCGATCCCCAAATGAAAAACGTGACTATGAAGAAGATGAAAAAGAGATGGGGCATCATGCTTTACCCGCAGGGTTCGCACCACTCCAGTTCCCAAGGGATTCAAGTTACCTCATGATCAGCAAAAGTACAACGGATCATAGGAACCACAATCATGGCTCTCAGATCAACTACAAGCAGTACAAATATTAGGAGGAACCAAAGAAACAGCAATGCAAAGTTTGCAACTACACCTCACCGGCGCAGCAAGGTCATGGTTGAGCAAACTAGAGAAAGAAACTATTGGAAGCTGGGAAGATCTCACAAAGCAATTTACAAGCAACTTCAGGTCGACATACAAGCGGCCAGCATCAATAGAAGAAGTCAAAGCGTGTGTGCAACAATGCGACGAAACACTGCAGGCATACATCCAAAGATGGAGTCTTATCAAAAATTCAGCAGTCGAAGTGTCAGACGAAAGAGCAATAGATGTGTTCATCATTGGCTTAAGGCGAAGAGACCTAGTCGAAGAGATGGGCAGAATCAAGTCAAAAACCGTGTCAGACCTCATGGACGTAGCAAACAGATTTGCAGATGGAGAAGATGCATGCAACAACAAGCGAACACGATCTCCAGAGGATGATAGAAGAAACAGATATGGAAGTCAAAGGAGACGGTCCCGAAATTACGACAACTACGGCTCCCATAGCCAAGTCGCCGCAGGATACAAAGACAACAGCTATCAAGGAAGTGATCGCCGAAGCTCGGGATATAGAAGCTACGGGAAAGAGGACTACAAAAAGTTTTCCACGAGAGAACTCAGAGAGTACAACCCATCACCAGAAGACATGCTTAACGGACCTTATCATATACACTCAGCGTTCGTCGATGGTAAGCATGTATCCAGGCACACAATGAAAGATTGCACAACATTCTTGAAGCTACAAGAGGCAGCACTAAACAAGCAAACTGAAGCAAGGCGACAAGGATTTGAAGGGAGCAACAATCCTCCGACAAATCAGCAAGGAAACAACGGAGCTCCTCAAGGACAAGACCAGCAAAATAAGGGACACGACAACGACGAAGGGTACGTTCCATCAAAAGGACACATCACAGCAATGATACAACCCGTGCCCAAGTCGAACAAAGAAGAAAAGAGTATCACTCGACAAGTCAACCTAGCAGTCATTTCACCTCCAGCCACAACGGAGTATCTGCATTGGTCAGAACAACCAATCGAGTTCAACAGAGAAGACCACCCTATAACAGTGCCTTGGCCAGGAAACGCGCCTTTGGTACTCAAAGCTCAAATCGGCGCATATGATATTGACAGAATATTCATGGACGCAGGAAGTGAAATCAACCTGATATACGCAAAAACACTCAGAGCAATGCATATATCACTAGAGTTCCTGAAGCCAACGGATTGTTCCTTCCACGGAATCGTACCAGGAAGTGCCAATTACCCACTGGGTCGAATAGCACTCAATGTTTGCTTCGGCAACCGACAAAACTACAGGAGAGAAAAACTGGACTTCGAAGTCATGGACTGGCCATCTCAGTATCATGCGATCCTTGGGCGACCCGCGTTTTCGCGATTCATGGCAGTGCCTCACTACACATATCTGGTACTCAAAATGCCAGGACCAAGACGAATAATTACAGTAAAAGGAAGTTTTGAAGTCTCAGATCTCTGCGACAGGGAGTTCCACAAGATGGCGCAAAACTTTGGCATGATAGCCAACTACGCAGAAAAGGCGAAAGACACGACTACAGAAGGCGTCAAGCTACTCGAAGGACGCGTTACGGAGCCCAAAATGAAGAAACCACGAGTAGAAGCATCAGGAGAAAACAAAGATACAGGAGAGGAAGAGAAAGCCATGGCGGCATAAACATCAAAGAATAATAAAGTAGGGTAGGAGAATAAGGCTGTAAAAGCCACGAGTTATACCAGGGGCAATGCCCTCTAGATCCAGAACACAGGTCATAGGCCGGATCTCTTGGGTCACCCCATGTATCTTACATCACAAGTATAATAAAGACAAAACATTCCTCATGTTCGAGCTTACGAGTCTTTCAAGGAGAAAATGCGGCAAACGCACGAATCATACAAAAAACACGCTCTGAAAATATATTTCAGACATACAGTCGCGAAATAAGAAATTCTCGCGTTTCCCATAAGTGTTACAACATCGGGTTGTCAGAATCATCTACACCCAAAGGGTCTAAATAGTGAAACTCACGGAAAAACGCGGCATCTTCTTGCAACAGCCTGGCTATAATTCGTCGGGCAGGCTGCAAGGTACTCTCCAAGTGTACTCGAAGGCTAGCTCCACCTGGAGGGTAGCTCAGCGACATAGAACTATAATTGAGTCTTGGTTGCCACTTGCGTATCCACCCAAGAGCAAAATTGGCACCTGCCACTAAGTTCAGTTCTATCAACCGATGAATTCGCTGGCTGGATCTAAAAGTATCAAGGAGAAGTGGGAAAGTCGCAGGTAGAGGATTGCGAGGAAGCATAACCGAGTGCATAGTTACGAGAGATCTTCTGCAGCCATCCACCGCTTCGCCAACGTGATGGGCACGGTCCTGAAGCAATACAATAGCACTCCGGCGTCGAGGATCAGACCACAAATTTTCAACACCTGCGGACATTTTCTCTAGGGCCGCATTTCGCTCGGTAACCCGACGATCTTCAGCAGCAAAATCTAAACAAGTGCCTACGAGGGCAAGAGGATATCATAAAAACAGCAGTGGAACAAGAAGAGAAAAGGATAAGTTGGAAGGAAACTTACATCGCAACATCTCGCAGGCGGATTCGATAATGCCAAGGAGAAAAGAATTGCATTCCTCGTGATGCAAAAAAATTTCCGTCAAGCTGGACACCTTATCATCAAGAATAGATACCTGCTTCGTCAAATTAGAAGTCTTGTTGGCTTTGTCAAATGCCATCTGAGCTTGGCGTTTGGCCAAAGTCAAGCGAGTTTCAAGATCAGAAATCCTTAAAGAGTACTCTGCGCATTGACTGCATTGACTAGGAGGCGACGAAATTGTCGAGTCGAATGTGCGGGCAGCAGAAGGAGCAGGCTCGCCAGTCAAGGGATCGTTGGTATGCATCGACTGGAAGTCAAAAGAAAATAAAGAAGAAACATTTCAGAGAGGCAGCACAAGATCTCTTGAGAAGGAAATATATTTACATAAGTGCAAACCCTTTGGCTAAAGTTCTCGGGTTGCACGCAACTAAAGGTTTTTACATTCAAAAGAAGAAATTGAAAGCTATAGAGGAGCCAAAGTCTACGCCACCTCAGCATTTTGCTCCGTGGCAGAAGAGGGCATGGCAAATCCGTCGCCAGAAGCCGATGGAGGTGCAGGCTCTTCCATCGTTGGAGCCGGTGTCGTAGATGCCGCGGAGGTTGCAGAAGGAGAAACAATCGCCGCTAGTGCAGGCGCCAACTTCTTCACCTTCTCAAAGAAAACCTTCATCTCATCGCGGGTGCGGCCATGGGGAGAGCTCACTTTCTCCCAGTCGAGGTCCGCGCCGTGCGCAAAAGAAAGTGCAATAGCACCCTCAGCGCCACGCTTCAGAGAGAGCCCCTTCAGCTGGAGGGTCGGGTCCTCAACTGTATCGAAGGACTTGGCAAGATTCTCCAAGTTATCCTTCGGGACTTCTGCCTTCTTCTTCGGCCACAACCCGACGAACAACCGCGACAGAACGCGGTTAACCAACTCAAAAATCTCCTGGATAGATATCCAATTTGTCTCGAGTAGGTTAACCGCGGTCAGCAAAGGATCATCGCCCGATGGCAAAGATGAAGAAGACACCTTGGTAAATCCTGCGTGACAAAGGAAGTCAAAAAGAAAGAAGTAAAGGAAAGAATTAGCGAAGATCAACAACATAACAAGAAGTCGAAATAGAAGGCAAGACGAAACACTTACTTTCAGCAGAAGTAGACATTGTGTGAAGGCGCTCCATTACGGCCTACTCTCGCTGAGCGTGCTCCCTGTTGGCATCGGCCAAAGCTTTTTCAGCCTTTTTCGCCTTACCAAGCGCTGATTTCTGCGACTTCTCAGCGTTTGCTTTGGCAGCGGCCGTAACATCATATGCCTTCTGCGAGGCACTAAGCTCAGCCTCCAATGATGCAATTCGGGCATTGGCTGTTGCTAGAGCAGCTACAGTAGAAGAAGAAAGGAAGTCAGATAAACAGCAAAAGATAAGCGTGGAAGAAAAACCATGACTGGATATAGAACATACCTTTGGAAGCTTTTGTAACCTTTAGGTACTCAGCACATTCGGTGCCCAAGGCGACGAATCTCTTCAATAATGCCTGAGAGAAAAAGCGTGTAAGAAGCACAAATGTATGCAAGGGAAACAAAACAGGAAAAATTGCTCACACCATGGGGGGGGAAGCCGAAGATTCATGGGCTTCCAGAGAGGCATCGGGTTCTTTGGCCTTCTTCAAGCGCTTGAGGTTTCGGGGTGCAGGAACCTTCTTTACAGAGGCCCTGGTAACCCTAGGCGCAATTTCTTGGGCAGGGGGCTCATCATCAATAGCAGGGTGAATTGAAGGAGTAGCTGTAGCTGCTTTTGGTGGCTCTTCATCATCTCTACACGAAGCAAAAAAGTTATGTGTAACACGACAGAAGCAAGGCAAGAGAGATGCAATTGAAGAACTCGAATATAAAACACTTACGATGCCAGGAGGTTGAAGTACTCCTCATCTCCTACAGGGATAGAGGCCTTGTCAGCCGCTGCAGAACTCGAAGAAGCAAATTCTTCGACTCGCTTCCTTTTCTTGTCAACACCAGCATCTTCCGCAAGCATGGGGGGAGATGATGTCGATGAGATCGTTTCCTCTTCTGATTCTTCGGCATCATCTCCGTCCTAATTCTTGTTAGCCTCGGGGGCTTTAGATACAGATGAGGCCAGATCAGCCGGAAGGGGCCCTGCTTCTGGAAGAGGAGGGTGCAAAACAATGAATTGGTGACCCTGCATATAAAATAAGTCAGCAGAGTACAAAGGCAAAGAATAACGTAAGTCGAAGCAAACAAAATTCGACAACAAGCAAACACAAAGATGCATACCTCGGGCAAAGGGTGCACAGGGTCGAAGTAGTCAGCGGTCAAGTCAGCAACCGCGTGATCCTTGGTGAGCTTGGTAAGACTCCTAACTCGCTTGTCGACATCTTTTTTCTCTATCAAATCTTCAGAGACGCGAGTAGGATCTTCCAAGCCAGAGTAATTCCAGAGCTTGGTGAGGCGGTGTTGCAGGGGTTGAACTCGACGTTGCACAAAGAACGCCATGAGTTGGATACCCGACAAAGCTCCTCCTTGGCCTCCTTTCAAAGCCTGAATGCGAGACAGAAGAGGAAGAACTTATGCTATCTCCACATCTGAGGGAAGCGCATCCCACGACACCAATTTCTTCACTTCCTTGGAGGCTTCGAAAGGAGCTAACCCATATTGGTCTTCAGGGGAGGCTTTGCGATCTTTGATATAGAACCATTTGGTTCTCCACCCCTGGACAGATGCGGCAAAGGAAAACTCGAGGTACTGCGCTTTAGGGCGCATAGAGACAATGGCTCCGCCCAATTCAGGCTTTCTAGCTAGGGAAACATTGGGGCAAAGCCGAAAGATTGACCTCCAGAGAAGAAAGTGGGGCTCAATGCCCAAGAATGACTCGCAGAGAGTCATGAAACAAGCAATATGAAGAAGGGAGTTTGGTGTGAGCTGGTGGAGCTACACACCGTAGACAAAGAGGAGCCCACGGAGAAACTCGTGGGCAGGAAGAGAAAGACCGCGGAGGAGGAAAGCAAGAAACATTACCCGATAGCCGCTTGGGGGCTACGGGATCCGCTCAGTACTGGGAAACTTGATGGAATCCTGGGCGGAGATGAGGCCATCCGCCCTGGCCTTCTCTACCTCCTTCGGCGTGATGGCAGAGCGTACAAAGTTGGTCGCAGAGGAGTTCTTGGCCATGGTGTTCTTGGTGGCTAGGTGCTTCACGCGCATCTATCGCACCGCGCTTGGGGGCTATGCACGAGCGGAGAGAGGAGAAGAGATTGGCAATGGAGGCGGCAGAGGGAATGAGCTGGTAAATAGTAAAATCCCCCACTACGCCCCTTATATACCTTCTGGGAGAAGGATCGTGGGCTGAGACCTGGTGCAAAGAGCGGAAATGGCAGCCCACTAACGGTCAAAAATCATGAAAATTACAGTACTGCCCATAAAATGGTTAGCACTCATGCAGAGTGACATGTTCATTGACGTCATAAAGAAGATGATATAAGAAAGAAGAAGGATGGCGCCGACAAGTACAAAATTTATAGACAAGATTATATGTGAAGGATTTTCGATTATAGCCTTGGAGGCTACTATTATCAAAGATATTGAAAGTAACTCTTTATTGGAGTGGTGGACTTGTATTCGACGACAAGATGTTATTAAAGTATCTCGAGTTGAAGTATGATGGACCACACTATATTTTGAGCCTATACTCAAAAAAGTCTTTTTTCGACTATAGCCTCGAGGGCTACTCCCATCGGGAGCGCTGAGCGCGCACCCGACGATATTTCTTGGTAAAGCATTGTGCAGAAGTGTTACTCCCATCGGGAGCGAGTTTTATGGTTGTTGAAACCCGAATATTTTTAGTCAAAATTTGACTGCGACATAAGATTCTCGAGTTATGTTATCGCAATGCAACTCGAATGCCGTGGCCTATCACGAAGGTAAGACCCCGAGATCCGTCCTGTGTGGCCTGGTATACGCACATGGATGCGCTCTGCTGGTATGTATCCATGTCTACGACGTGAAGAAAATCCTGGTGGACGCACTGGGTACCCTGAGAATCACTGGGATTCATTCTTTGTAAGTCCTAAATGCGGCAAAAGAATGGGTTTGACCGGTATCCCGAATTCAAATCTAAGGGAATTGAATTTGAAGTAGGTGACAAGTATCTGTTCTGGCAGTTAACTGACCTCTTGATCTGTCAGAGTTGTCAGGCTTGTTCATCAAAACCCCTTGCGAAAGATATCATGAAAATAAGTCGAAAGACCAAGTCGAAGATTTGAAAATATGAAGAAATCGAAGAATTGAATCAAGTCAAAGATTTGAAGATTAGAGATTCAACCCAAATCTGCAATTCTGGTAGAATCTCAGGGGCTACTGACAAGGGTATAGTTAATAGATCCCGTTAGTTGAGTACCCCTGAGGCCCGTTAAGCTAGGCCCAATTGTAATGATAGTCGAGTATGAGTTCTTACCGTATGTAGATATTGTAATCTGTATCGGACCCTACCCGATCCTCGAGACCTGGCCACCTATATATAGGGGCCAGGAGGGGATGGTGTAGGCCAGATTGAAAGCAAGCCAGGTTGAACACCCAAGTTTACTTTCGACATACACCTATTTCGACTAACTTTACCTTCGAGTTCATCCGACGCCCTATCTCCCCGATCATAAGTCCTTCGTTTAGGACATTTGCCGAGTTAACCCTCGTCAGAGATTGTTCGAGCCATGAACAAGAACCCATCACTTGCTTTGAAGGCCAATGTCACTCATTCAAGGGCGCGTGAAGCAAGCAAGAAGAGAGAGTTGAAGAAGATCTTGAAGAGGAAGAAGAGATGACTTCAACAAGTGAGCTTGATACCGACCTAGCTTTCTTTGCCAAGAAGTATGGGAAGCATTCCATGAAGAGAGGAAGCTTTGTTCCCAAGGAGAAGAGAAGGACGTGCTACAATTGTGATGAGCCGGGGCATTTCGCCGATACTTGCCCCTATGAGAAGAGACAAGACAAGCCAAAGTACATAAAGGGTGACAAGCCAAGATTGAAGCCTAATCCAATCAACTTGAGGAACAAGAACAAGTTCAAGGACGTCAAGGCTCTTGTTGGTGTTGAATACACCTCCGATGTTGATGAAGAGGATAGCGACGAGGAGGACGTTGTTGGAGTGGCCGGTTTGGCCCTTGCCAAGCCCGGGTCACTATTCAAGTACGACTACACCAAGGACTACGTGAGCTCCACCAAGAACACTCCTCATAAATGCCTTATGGCAAAGGAGGCCAAGGTGATATCCTCGCCCCAACGTTCTTGTCCCATTAATGATGATATGGATGAGGAGACTATTCTTGCCACGCTTTACAAAACTATGTGTTCTCTCCGTGGTGATGCTCGTGATCATTTCGAATACTTGATGGACACTATTGCTCAACGCAATGAGTCCCTTGAGGAAGCTAGATCCCATCTTGAAGATGGGAATGGAGATTCAATCTCCTTGCTCAAGAGCTAACCAAGGAGAAGAACACTAGCTTGCATCTCTCTCATCAAATTGAAACATATCAACTCGATAAAACCAAGGACTTGGATACTATGGATAAAACTTTGCTAATGGCACAAGAACTTGATGCTTCCAAAAAGGAACTTGAAGTTGCTCATGCTTCTCTTACTAAGGATCTTGAGCACCTTGAAAGAGCTAACAAGCTAGTCAAGGATGAGCTCAATAGACTTAGCAAGAAATATGAGGAACTTCAAGCTCTTCATGATGAAGTTCAAGGTTCATCAAGTGTGCCTATAATTGTAGAAATGTTGCTTGTGCTACTAACCTTCTCTCAGATCAAGCAACCTCATTGAGGAGAATGCTAAGTTGAAGGCTCAACTTGAGAAAGAGCGTCTCTCATCCCAACAACTTGGGAAACCCCTCATGAGCTCTTTGCTCAACAAAAGGAGAGACCTCGGGGTCAAGGCCTCGGTTATGTTCCAAGGAACAACAACAACAACTATGTTCTCCATCCAAGAAGATCAACTTTGTGAAGGAAGGGAACAATGGGAATGGTAATGGTAAGAACGTGCCTATGGGAGGAATGCCAATAGGGGCAATCCTAACCATAGCTTTGCCGGAAAGACCAACCCATCATATGTTGTGTAAGGACACGGATGGGAATGTTGTGCTAGATATGTTGGCCCTCGTGATGGTTATGCTTATAGATGGTACTCCATTTGGGTACCTAAATCTCTTGTTGCTAATGCTAGGGGTCCCATTTCACAATGGGCTCCTAAACCCAAGAATTGATTTTGTAGGGCTATTCCTCCGGTGGACCGAAATGGTTGTTTGATAGTGGGTGCACTAATCATATGACCGGAGGAAGAGAGGTGCTTGAGCAATTCGTTGAAGATGTTAACTCAACTCAATGCATCCTCTTTGGAGATAACTCAAAAGGAAAGGTATTGGGTCGAGGCAAGTTGGCAATCTCAAAGGACTTGTCTCTTGAGAATGTCATGCTTGTCGACACCCTTGGCTATAATTCTTTCAATACGTCATCTTGCAAGCATTGGTTATGATTGCTATTTTACCTATAATCATGTGAAAGTCTTTAGGAGTGATAATCTCAAGTTGGTTTGTGTTGGGCATGTTGAGGACAACCTTTACGTGGTTGATTTCTCGAAAGAGAACACTTCCTCCTCAACATGTCTCATAGCCAAGGTTGAGAGGGTTGGCTTTGGCATCGCCGGCTAGGCCACGTCAACATGAGAAATCTCAAACGACTCCTAAAGGGTGAACATGTTGTTGGACTAACCAATGTAACATTTGAAAAAGATCGTGTGTGTAGTGCTGTGTTGCCGGGAAGCAACTTGGGAAGAATCATCCGGCAAGAGCGTGATCTCAACGACAAGGCCTTTGGAGCTCCTTCACTTGGATCTCTTCGGGCCATCCACCTACGACTCCCTTGGGGGTAGTAGATATGGTCTTGTCATCTGGATGATTATTCAAGATATACATGGGTGTTCCTCCTTAGGTCTAAGGATGAGACCCACAAGTACTTCACCAAGTTCGCCAAGCAAGCGGAACGTACATTTGAAGAAGTGATCAAGACCATAAGGACCGACATGGGTCGGAATTCAAGAACTACGCCATGGATGACTTCATGGGTGAGAGAGGATCAAGCATGAGTTCTCCGCTCCGTACACCCCTCAACAAAATGGCGTGGTGGAGAGGAAAACCGGACGATCATTGAGATGGCAAGAACCATGTTGAATGAGTTCAAGTCTCCCCACAATTTTTGGGGAGAAGCTATTGCCACCGCGGTTCATGTCTCCAACCGTCTCTTCCTCCGCCCGGTGTACAACAAGACACCTTATGAGCTCCTCACCGGGAACAAGCCCAATGTCTCCTACTTCCGCATCTTCGGATGCAAGTGCTTCGTCAAGAACAAAAAGGAAAGACTTGGTAAATTCGAAACTAGAACAATCGAGGGTATTTTCGTTGGCTATGCGGACGATTCCACGCCTATAGATACTACAACATATCCTCCGATGTGTTGAAGTATCTTGTGAGTGGTATTCGAGGAATTTAATGGCTCCCAAGTGGAGCAAGTTGTTCCAAGTGATGTAGGTTATGAAGAATCTTCTCAAGTCATCAAGTCTATGGGAGTTGGTCACATCTTGCCTAGTGAAGATCAAGTTCTTCATACCAAGACCTTCCTCATGAAGAAGATTCAAGGTCAACTCAAGTAGAACCTTCATCACCATCCCAAGTGGAACAAGATCCTCAAGAGGAGACGCGAGCCCAAGAACATCCACCAAGCCCTCAACCTCATGAGCAAGATCAAGGAGACGATCAAGATCCCCACTCCTCGCAAGATCAAGCTCAAGAAGATGGTCATGACCAAGACAAGCCACAAGAAGAATTTGTTGGTCATGATGGTTTGAAAAGGCGCATCAAGGCCGCCACCAAGGCTAGTGACTTCAAGTCGATAAGATACTTGGTGATATCTCTAAGGGAGTTTCAACTCGTAGACAACTTGCTTTGCTTGCCACCTTTTGTGGCCATCATGCTTTTGTGTCTAGTTTTGAACCTCAAAAGGTACATGAAGCCTTGGAAGATCCGGATTGGGTGATTGCCATGCAAGAAGAGTTGGAGTGCTTCACCCGCAACAAGGTGTGGTCTCTCGTGGAGAGGCCCAAGGACCATAGGATCAATGTGATTGGCACCAAGTGGGTGTTCAAGAACAAGCAAGAGAGAATGGAGTCGTCACTCGTAACAAGGCAAGGTTAGTGGCGCAAGGGTTTGCCCAAATAGAAGGTATGGATTATGAGGACACCTTTGCGCCCGTTGCTGCCTTGAAGCTATTCGTCTATTGCTTGCTTATGCTTCTTTCCATGATTTCAAGCTTTATCAAATGGATGTTAAAAGTGCTTTTCTAAATGGCCCCTTGAAAGAGGAGGCATTGTTGCTCAACCCCCGGGTTTCGAAAATCCCAATTTCCCGAATCGAGTGTACAAACTCCATAAGGTGCTCTACGGTCTCAAGCAAGCTCCACGTGCTTGGTACGAGCACCTTAGGGATTTTCTACTCACGGACGGTTTTGAAATTGGGAAGGTAGATTCCACCCTTTTCACCAAGCGGGTTAAAGGGGGTGGGTTGTTCATATGCCAAATCTATGTTGATGATATTATCTTTGGTGGGGCTAATGAAAAACATAACAAAGCTTTTGAGAAGTTGATGACACAGAGATTCGAGATGTCCATGATGGGGGAGTTGAAGTTCTTCCTAGGTTTTCAAGTGAGGCAACTTGAAGGAGGAACCTTCATCTCTCAAGAGAAGTACGTGAAGGACATGCTCGCCCGTTTCGAGATGACCAAGGCCAAGAGTGCAAAAACCCCCATGCCAACCAAAATGCAACTTGACCTTGGTGAAGGTGAGAAACCGGTGGATCAAAAGGTATATCGCTCCATGATTGGATCCCTTCTCTACCTTTGTGCTTCTAGGCCGGACATAATGCTAAGTGTTGGGTTGTGTGCTCGTTTTCAATCCGCTCCTAAGGAGTGCCACCTTGTGGCGGTCAAACGGATTTTAAGATATCTTGTTCATACTCCTACTCTCGGGCTGTGGTATCCAAAGGGGTCAACCTTTGATCTTGTGGGCTATTCGGATTCCGATTGGGCCGGTGACAAGGTTGACCGGAAGTCGACCTCCGGGGCTTGCCAATTTATTGGCCGGTCGTTGGTGAGTTGGTCGTCCAAGAAACAAAACTCCATCTCCCTATCCACCGCCGAAGCCGAATACATCTCGCGGCATCTTGTTGCACTCAATTGTTGTGGATGAAGCAAACCTTGAAAGACTATGGTGTGTCTTGGTACGGTGCTTCTTCTATGCGACAATGAAAGTGCAATAAAGATCGCCAATAACCCCGTCCAACACTCCCGCACCAAACATATCGACATTCGCCACCACTTCCTACGTGACCATGTCGCAAGGGTGATATTGCTCTCTCTCATGTGAGCACCAATCACCAATTGGCGGATATTTTCACGAAACCTTTGGATGAAGCCCGGTTTGTTGAGCTAAGGAATGAACTCGGTATTCTTGATCCTAAAAACTTGGATTGATCTACTTGCTTGCAATCTTACATTTATCTTGTGCCTAGCTTAGAAACCGCACACATAGGCCGAAGTCATTTTGTCATGTCTTGACATCATGCATACCTATGCGTGCTACATTAATAGACCCAATGTCATTATGTGGATCCAAGCATTCATCTTTGCGGTGCCACGACATTTGCGCTTCAACATAGGGGGAGCAATCTCCCGCAATTTGTTTGTCTTTGTTTTGTGTTTTCAAGTCTCCGTCCTTGTTTTGTGCTTTGTTGTTACTAACTCATTTGGTTTTTATTTTCTTCGAACATATCCATTGTAGCTTTGTTTGTGTTTGTGCTTTTGTTCTTCCAATGGATATGCTAGAATTTTGTTTCCTCTACCCCTGTGTCTCACATTCATCTCATTGCACATGCCATCCTGAATTTCGTTCGAGCCTTTGTTGATGTTTGAATTTTCGGTGTAATCTCCGGTCAAACCAAAAATCAGACCAAAATTCCCGGTTCAAACCGAGTCTGGGACCGAGTTCAATCCGAATCTGGTCGAAATCCTCTCGGCAGGATTTTCACCATATTCGGTTTGGCTCCGGTCCAATTCTCGGTTTAGACCAGAAATTCTCGGTCCAAACCGGGTCTGGGACCGAGTTCAAACCGAGAATGGTCAAAATCTTCTCTGGCAGGTTTTTCACCATTTCCGGTTTGAGTCCGGTCTGATTCCCGGTCTAGACCGGAAATTTCCGGTTCAAACCGGATTCTGGACCGAGTCCGAACCGGACCTGCTCGAAATCGTCTCTGGTAGTTTTCGGTGGGTTCCGGTTTCAGTCCGGTCCAGATCCCGGTTTGGTCCAAAATTCCGGTCTGATTTCCGGTCGACCGGAAATTGAACCGAAAATGTCGGGCCTTTAAATAGGTGGTTGGTGGGATGGTTCAACCCTATCCCCTTCTTCTTTCTCCCCCACCAACCGTGCTCCTCCACCATGGCCGCCGCCCCTCCACTCCATCCTCTCCCATGGTGATATTCCTCCACTAAATCTTCAGATCCACTCCACCATTTCGTTCCCCTCGTGCTCCGGAAGCTTTTCACCAAAGGGATTTCTTTTGAAGATCTTTTGTGGGAAGATTTTGGAGTTCTCCAAGATTGTCTCTTCTTGAAGGTCTTCCCACCTTAGGGCAAGGAGATCATGTCTTCGGGTAATTTCTTGCTTTCCCCTCTCCCTTGTTCATCACTTGATCTTCTCTCTATCTCCTTTGATGAACTAGGGTTAGGGTTAGATCTTGTCCTCTTTTTGGGAATCTCGTTCATCTTCCTTGGCTCGTACTAGTTCCTAGATGCATTTAGGCAAGTTCTTGAAGAATAGTTCGAAATAATCTTGTGCTAAGGGGGAGACTGCTTTTCCGGTCTCATTTCCGGTTCAACCGGAAATTACACCGGAAATTCTCGGTCCAGATTCTGGTCCCACCGGAATCTCGACCGAACTTGCACTATGTTTGCTCGAACTTTTTACTTGCCTCAATACATTCTCTTGGCTTCCTTTCCTGGCATGTGCACTTATCTTTGCTTCGTACCTATGCTCTCTTTTTCACAGGGTCAAGTGAGGAGGTCATTCGCCCTCCTAAGTCAAGGAGATCAACTTCGTCCACCACTCCGGGTGGACATCGTGCGGGCAAGGGTCCCATGGTTAGCTCTCATGTCAAGAGGTCCGTTCATCGGGGTCGGAACCCGGAAATTGAAGAAGAGGTAGAAGAAGATATCATCCCGGATGTTGTTCCAGCCACCAATATGAAGACTTGTCCTGTGCAGCTTTGGACTGATCTGAGGAGGCTGAATCCTTACCGCTTTGCTGAGAGGCCTTTTCATCTTGATCGGCGGTTTTGGACTCAGTCTCAGTTTGCTATGTGGAATGATCACTATGACTCGACTGCTTTGGACTCCTTTGTGACACCACACGTCTCAACACCGAGCATTTCCGTGCCCACCGGAAGACCGATTTCTTCTTTGTTGAGCAAGCCTTGAAGAAGATGAATCTTTGGACCATTGCCAACCTTGAGCAAGAGTATTGCCCCGCCATGGTGTGTCAGTTCTTCTGCACTGCCTACTTCCATCCGGGCAGCCGCCGGCAGATTTCTTGGATGACTGGGGATACTCACTACACCGCACGTTTGATGAGTTGGCTTGGAGTCTTGGTTATGATGATGTTCGCCGTGGTGGTTTCCGCATTCACTCCGGTCTCCGAAGAGGATGGTGGCCAGGACCTTCTTTTCTGCTATCCTGATCGGATATGACCAAGAAGCCACCTCCTCCTCACTACACTCGCATGTACTACTTCTACAGTACCTTGGCTCGCATTCACAGGGCCACTATTGTGAGCAAGGTTGGAGACACTACTGCCTGTCGTGGCTTCCACATCAACCTCATGTACTACTCGCACCCTGACCGTCAAAGGAAGATTGATGTGCCTGACTTTATTACCAGGAGCTCAAGAGGTCTATTGAGAAGAGGTTTACTCCTTGCTATGTGGCTTTTGTGCACGCTTCATTGAGTACACCGTTCCAGCTGAGAAGAGGATTGGATCCTTTGTGCCTCATACCTCTATCACTCTTCCTCTCCGTGGCTCGACTCCAGATCTTCCTGAGATGCTTGGTCAGCCCTCTGAGCATGGCTCTAAGCGCTTTCATGATCCCACGGCTGCCAGCTCTAGCTCCTCCCGTCCTCCAAAGAAAGGTGTTCTAAGTTCTTCAAATCTCTTTTCCATGTCAAGCACACCTATGATGTCAGCCATAAGAGTCTCACCTTGAACCAGGACACAAGGACCTTTGTGATTAATGACTGTCTGCTCGTGGTGTTACCCCTCCTCCGGATATCCTGCTATGGCTCATGTGGCTCACTTCAACTTCAACATGCCTCCTCTCGATGATGAGATGTTCTATGGATTTGGTGCCTTTGCTGAGGACGCAGATGAGGAAGAAGGTCAAGATGGTGGTGCTTCTAATGATGATGATGAAGACGACGAGTGATCCGTTTTGCCTAGCATCGCCTACCTTTCTGCCTTTTTGGTGTCTCGATGCCAAAGGGGGAGAAGTGTGTAGAGTTCTATTAGGAGCGTGTGTCTCTATTTGGATTTGGATTTGGTGTTTGAGTACAAGCCTCTTGTGTTGCACTCTTGCTTTATGGCTTGTGTCTCTATTTGCCTTTAGTCGAACTTTAAGTTATTCTATGTGTGGTGAACCTTAAGCTATCTTGTTTGTTGAACTCCGTTGCTTATTATTGTATACTATCTTATCCTATGCTTATTGTTCATTTCCTAGATATCTTTTTGAGTTTGGTTTCCCGCTTATTTTGGGAAGCTCTCCATAGCCTAATAATAGTGCACTCTTGTATTCAAATGCAAATTCAACCTTGTGCAAACATTATGGGGGAGCTTGTCTAAATAAGTGTTGAAACCAATCTCTTTGTGAACTCTAGCTACGTTTGTCATCGCTAACCAAAAAGGGGGAGATTGTAAGGGTATTTTACCCTTCAACTTATTTTTGGTTAGTATGACACGTGAGCTAGTGTTGGACTAATAGTTTCTTCTAGTGTCATTTTCAGGTTTTAGTCCAATTCTTTGGTGAGCTGAGATTGGAGGCCCCCCCATTCATATTAGGAGCGAAGCGGCGGTGTTTTTCTTTTTCTCTTACTTTTACTTGAGTTCATAGGAAACACCGCACTATTAAGAGGGGTTGTCTCGATGGACTCGTGGGTTTGATTTCTTGCTAACCAAACACTTTTTCCCACCTGCCTTATTTCCCTAATCAAGAGTATTTCTAGTTTGTTTGGAGAAAAGAAAGTTTTGGAAGGTTTTCTGGTTTTCGGTTTAGTTTCCGGTTTGACCGGAAATCACACCGGAAATCCAACCGGAAAATCTCGGTTTCACGATTCTGGACCGGACTAGCTCGGCCAGGCCCAGACATGTTTTTGGGCTTGCTCGGTTTGGTTCCGGTCCCAGGCTCGGTCTGAACCGGAAATTTCTGGTTTGGTTTTCGGTTTCACCGGAATTCCCACCGGGAATTTCCGGTCCAACCGGAATTAAACCGGAAACCCGAGATTCGACCCAAACGGTCTTTTCTCCCCACGGACTATAAATACACCCCTTCTTCTCCGAAGGGGTAAGTTGACCAGCTCCAAATCATAATCTTATCCTTTCTCTCTCCTCCATTAATGAGCACCTCAAGCTAAGGGGATCTCTCATTCTACCCACCCAAATCCAAATCCCTTTGGTAGAAAGAAAGAGGAGCCCCTGATCTACATCTTCACCAAGCCAAATTTCATTCCCCCTTGAGTTCATCAGATTACTTGTTACTCTTGGGTTTGTGGGAAACCCTAGGCGGCTAGGGTCGCCCGGAGGCATTCGGCTTGTGATTCGCCCCGTGGAAAGTTTGTGAGGGTTTGGAGACCACCCTAAGGTCTACCACAAGTGATTGGGCTCCTACTTCGTGGAGGAGGCTCAAGGAGAAGAAGGTGAGCCTTCGTGGCGCTTGAGTACCCTTCTGGGGATTCACACCTCTCCAACGGTGACTAGCTCTTTCCCAAGAGAGTGAACATCGGGATACATCTTCGTCTCCGTGTGCCTCGGTTATTTCTATCCGAGTTCCTTTACTTGTGTTTTACCTTTGTGATAGCCTTCGAGCTTGAAGTACTTTGCATAGCATCATATAGGTTGTTCACCTAGTTGTTAGGCTCACACTTATATTCCGCAAAGCCTAAAACTAGTGAAAATAAAAGTAAAATTTGTAGAAACCTATTCACCCCCCCTCTAGGTTAGACCATCCCCACTTTCACTCCCCCATACTTCACTATGGGAGAGACACTAGAGAAATATCTTCACATGTCCATTACCACCAAATGGACACCGAGCTTCAAGCAAATGATATCTTCTAGAAGCCTATCTTGATCTTGCGCTTCGACTTAATCAACATTGCGCTTCATCTTCTTCTTTCATAATGATGATGTCTTGAGAATGCACATGAGAGTTCACTCCATCTTATTCCTCAAGACACACTCTATATAGGCTCAACTCGCTTATGACCAAACTTCGGATCACTCCTTGAATAACACCTTGATCATCACAAAATCTTCTTTATATTCAACTTCTTACAACCTTGAACCCAACAAATGGCTCAAGCGTTGTCTACGGACAAGTCCCATAAATATAACTTAATGTAAACATTAGTCCATAGGGATTGCCATTAATTACCAAAACCACACATGGGGGCACATGCACTTTCAGAAATCTCTTACAACTTACAAACAGATAAACAAAAAACAAGAAAAACTAAGAAGCATTGAGTTTGCCACCAAAGACGCCGACGAGAACAAGGGAACTAGGGCTCCATGACCCCCAAGGAGGTAATGACGCACTAAAGCACTGCCATCATCGAGACCACCAGGTCTGGGGTTTTTACCTGGAGTCCTAAGAGCATCTCTAACAGATCCCTTATATCGGCCGAAACCTAAAATAACCGCAGTTAAGGGTCCAGGCAGAAAAAATCGTGCAAAACAGATACCTTGTATTTGTCAGAGCTTTCATTTTTTAAAAGGTGAGGCTCAAACAAACCGCATACATCCTCATATACATAGTTTTCGCGGATGAACCGGCGCGTGTCCCTTTTATTCACAAAACCCTTGGCGCGTGGAAGATTCACCCTCGTGCCTCTTTCCTTTTTTCGTCGCTGCTACCTCCTGCATCGATTTGTCATCGCCCAGCCGATTTGGTGCTGCCCTCCGCATTGATTCCCTTCACCATCGTGCCGATTCCGCGTAGCCGCCTATAGCCGTGTGAACTGCGGCTACTGATGCTTGGATGCCACGTTCACCCTTCTGCGCCACTGTGAATCTATCGCGCATCCAGCTCATTCCCCGATGGCTGCCGGTTCATCAAAACCAGCGGGTGCTCAAGATGCCAAGCTCCAACAAGTTCTACTCACCATAGGAGCATCTAGCGGTAATCTTCATGCCTTTACTTCCGTTGATTTCTAGGGTTTTAGCTTTGGGAACAACCATTTTTCCTGATTTCATCGAATAACTTCGATTCACTTCACAATTTGCGGTGTAATAGGACCTCACCGAGTTGGATAATTTCCCCAGTTTCATTGAAGATCTACAATTTGGCCAAGTTTGTCTCCAACACGGTCTAGAGCCGGTCAAATGTGTCGCCTTCGGGGATGGACACAGGGCGCTGATTAGACAGGTGTTCTATGCTCAGTGTGAGTCTCAACCACTCTCATTTGATTGATGCTTGTAGTAGATAGATTTGACGTGCTAATTTAGGTTAGTAGATTTCTTGTAGGAAGTGAACAATTGCGAGTTCATTTCTTGGATAGATGGACCGTGGCTAAAAACACTTGCCAATGCACTTTCCAAGTTGTGGTCAATGTATCATGCTAGCAATTATGCTCGTAGTGATGATCAGATAGAGCAAGCTATATTTATATGGAGCTATTAAAGGAAAAGAAGAACCTAGAGAAGAAATACTCCGTTCTTCTAGGTGATTTCAACAAATTCGCCGACAAAACTGAAAAAAGGGTGGTGCATAAAAACTACCACAAGATTATAGCGAAGGGTCGACGAGAGAATGAGATGGAAGCGGTGAAGCAAGAGCTTTCTAAGCTCAAGGAAAAGGAGAAAAATTGGGAGGCCAAAAAAGAAACATTGAAGAAGGACAAGAAAAAACTTTTGTACATGATCTTTGATTTGTTCAAAGATGGTAGTACAAACAAGGAAAAGTTTAAGAAAATCAAGATAATTTCTGAGAAGTAGTTCGGTGGCATGCTATTTACTTAGTAGTGAACTTGGTATTTCCATGTATTGCCAGTTTTATTGATGTAAAATACTGCTAACTATTGCATCTACGGCTGGTTCTAGTTCATGTTTATGCTACATTTGTGCAAAAACTGAGATTTATGGTTCTGCATGGGTGTTTCCGTCTAACAGATCCTGTAAATGGAACCTTATAAACGAATATGCAGTTTTGCGCTTCGCATTTGCAGGATCTACCCCGATGGAGGCTGGCGCCAACACTGAAATTTGTTTTAAAGTGCCCTTTATACGGTCTTAAGGGCCACGATTTTATGGAATATGTTAGATACGCTCTAATGCGGATAGAGTAGCCGCCACGATGCCCTCAAGAGGGTCACGACACTCGCGTGCGTCACTGTCTGTGGTGTCGGAGCACTCGACTTTCGCCCAAAAAACCCTCCCGACACCTGGTACCACCGACAATCCCCCGAGCTAAGCTTCCCACACACGATCTAGGCGTTGCCGTCACCCCAACACCAAGAGACCCCAACGACCTCTCCTCGCCACCCACGTGGTCCAGGGAGATGGGACATCACCACTGCAATGCCGCCCCTACCGTGATGACGCCAGCGCAGTCCATCTTTTGGGGCCACCGCCTCGAGATCCACACTCACGCCCGTGTAACGACCATCCGGAGGGCGGCCATAGAACGACCATCATGTGGAGAAGATCCTCCACCGCCATAGGAAGTTATTGACCAAACGCGGTAGCAGGGGCACACCAGGCCTCTGGCCTCGCCGAGCCTAGATTAGGCCCCTAAAGTCCTCGTCGCTGTTGTCGCAACCCCTATTCTTGCCCTGCCCCACCTTACCACCTCACCGCAGCCAGCACTGACGTCCACTGATCCAGGGGCTACCTCCTCGTCACAGTCACCATAGGCTCACCTGGCCCACGACAGTCCCATATGAGGCCTGACTCAGCGCGCCAGCATACGTTGTTAGCATCCCCGCCGCCCAGAGCTTCCGCACAACCTCTAGGAGGATCACCCACCAGCTGGGGTCCCTCGTCGATCTTAAACATAGGGGTGGGCAAGGAACGATAACGCACTGAGCCTCAACAATTACGAGCATTACAGCCCTGGAGCAGCCCGCCGACAGTCGCCAAGTAGGCATCGTCGACCTCCGCCTAGCTACACCACCGCGTGGGGGGCGACGGAGGACGCGGAGGAGGCCTATCCCAAACTTAGTTTCAGGTAATTATCAGTTATAAGTTATAACTTGAATGCAAAAGTTTCTTTAAATAAGAACAAAGAGTCAGGAAAAGAGGAAAATTATCTTAATACTACTCCAGTTTCATATAGTACTGTATGCAGTCGTATTAAGTAACTACATCTTTTTTCCTTTTGAATCAAATCAAATATCTCTATCCACACTCAAAACTCCCATATCTCTCGTCAAAAAAAAAAAACTCCCATATCTCCACGGTGGACGGCACCCTGCCGTAGCTTTCCCTTCCTCTTCCTCTCGCTCGCGACCCAACCCAATGCGGCTCTAAAAAAATCTCTCCTTTACACCACCACCGCTGTGCCGACGAGCCGTAGTTCAGACGTCACCGTCGACGCCTCATCCAGTCACCCCCTACCCCCAGCCCCTCCGCCTCTCGCGCGCGCCGAGGCCATCGGCGTTCCCGTGCTACCTCATCGCCGTCTCCCCCATCGCAACCTTGCCGCCACCGTACTTCTGTTGCCGCCGCCTCTTCCCCGCCGCCGGCGACCCATCCCGCCGCCTGTGAACGCCTGAACGGGAATCCTCCTTCCTCGAATCCTCTTCCCCGCTGTCCTCTAGTCGCAACGACCCATCCCCACCGTACTTCTGTTGCCGCCTGCCCGACGACGACCCGCCTCCGGTGAGCCGCCGTCGACCTGTAAGTCTCCTTCATCTCTCCTCTTTTATCCTATCTCTCTCACCCGTTCTTTCCTTTCTCTTAACTCTAACCTAGCCTCGCCCGATCTGCAGGTTCAGCAGCACATCGACCTCAAGATCCAGACACCTCGGGAGCAGCCGGCCACGTTTTGACCTCCCACCTCGTGCACGGATCCTCCACCTCGTCCCCTTCATCTGCTTCTGCAGCCACGGTAGGCTCTCCTGCGCACATCTCTCTCCCACTCTTTTCTCGCTCAGTCGCCCCATGATATGCTTGGTTGATTCTTGTTTAGGTGGTATGCCAAGAGATTGCTGTGAGTGTGTAGGATCATCATCCCCCTTTTCATGTCTGCAGTGCCTTGTGAGGTGGTGTAGATAGTAATTTGTACAACAATTTCTACGGAATTATGGACTTAATGCTTTCATGCAATTTGCAACACATTATGGACTTACTGTTAGTCATTAGTAATTTGTCATCTCATCCCCTCATAGAGAAGAAAGAACTAGTCTTTCACATAACTGTCTAGCTGTTCGTGCACATGCTCTTTGACATTGTACAGTCGTATAATCTAGTCCGGAGCATGTTAATGCAGTAGCGTTTAGTTGATTCTAGTTGGTGCACATGCTCTTCGAAAAAATTGGCCATCTGATCTTAAACTTGTGCTGCTGAATGCCTTCTGTATTTTCTTGCATGTGACCCTTTGTCCAAATGCTATTTCAGCAGATTGTGGATCAGACTATCCCTATCTGTGAACTTTACTGCCATTTTTAGCTAGTGTATTCTGGACTGCGTTTTAACTTAAATGATGTTGCGACTTAAGTGAGAGTGAGAAAGGCAGAGAAATGCTGATGTTAGTGAGCAGTTCACTTGGGTTGAACAATCTTTGTCCCTTCTGGGTGGCTATCCCTGATGCGTTTTCGACAGTGAGTGATTGCCATTCATGACATAATTTGGTTAATTGCGTTGTTGTTCCCTGTCGCATTTTCTTGTCTTTGCTAGAGTAGCTTGTCTTTGGGAGTGTGATGTGTAGTTTTGCCTGTGTCCAGGCCAAGTGTTTTTTTCTTGTCCATTGGTGCAGTAACTAGTGCTTTGTTTTTCTTTTATTTGCGTTAATATGCTGCTGTCACTAGTTCCTATGTCAACTACTAGCTAGCTAAATAAGACCTCAGGGTGTACAGTAGGTAAGTGTTTACGGCCAGCTGAAGCACAAGCCCATAGATAATTATAGCAGATCGAGCCAAGAAACTTCATGGGGGCCCATGTAGTAGGAGACGATCTTGTATTCTTGAGTTTATCTTGCACAACCATTTTTCTTCATTTTTGTTGTTCAATAGTCTGTAAAAGTAGACCTGTATTTTTAGTATAAGGAAGTTTATAAAGAAATTCCCCACGTATAAAATTTGAGCACTATTTATGTGTATAAACATAAACCTACATATGTGAACCTGGACATGGATTTGTGTTATATGTCGAATTATCTGTGTTATGAGAGAATGTTTTATGTACTGCAACTCGTCATGTTGCAAAGATTATGTTTTTTATTTGTTACGTACTGCTTTTTTTTAAGCCAGACTTGGTGTTGGTTTATGTAATCATGCCATAGCAGCCAAACATGGAAATCATTTCATTTCATAAATCCATGTGGCAGGCAAATATGATTTTTCAGCTTGGAATTCAATTTGGACAAATGAAATGATGGCATGATTGTGCTTCATTTCATTTATGCCATATGAAATAAAATGAGGGGTGCCGAACGAGCTCTTGGATGTCTGTTCCAGTCTGTCGTTTGCTCTAGTCCAAATTTTCCACTTCCATTCAGTCTGTTGCAGAATTCCTCGCTGCCTGGTGGAGTTCTAATACCATATTTCATAAAAAAACTGGGATTCAAATGAACGCCCATGCCTGCCGCTGCCAGATCATTTCATCGCTTCAGAGGTTTAGTAGAGAGTCCCTGTTTCCAATCAAACTCATGTGCTTTCGCTGATTGTGTGCACAACTTGACTCCCCACGGATCACTAATCTCTAGTGTGGGCTCGACCATCCACCACTTTTTTATGTCTTACATGTGTGCCCTCAGTGGATAGCTGGTAGAGGAATCTATTTTTTTTTTGAGAGGGCAATACATGTTTCATTTCATCAGAACAAGTAGTTGTACAGAACACGTACGCGTACAGAAGAAGCTGGAAGCACAGCTGTCTTCACACTTTACACAAAGGACCCCAAAAGAAAAGCAATAACAAACAAGACCCTTGGAATCTCTGTATCCTGACCATCGCTCCCTGCCTGCCTTCGGTGCCGCCGGAGCAACCACCGGGAGGAGAGGAGGTGAAGAACCATTGGACCCGAATCCAGCGCGGCTCCCTCGCTGTTCCTCAGCTTTATGGACCTCGGGAGTGGCTCGCAAAAGAACGAAGCCGTCTTCTTTGTGGCGTATCGGCCGGGGCCAAGCCCCGAAGACAACACTGGACTCCAGATCTGCAACCGCCGCTCGATGACGTTGATGGAGAGGAGCAGATCCACCCACCTTCTTCCTCAAACCCAGCGTGAATCCCGCAAACTTCCAGCCACCGCCAACGCCACCAAGGACAGACGCCGGGAGCAGCTCCTGTACAGCCTCACGAACTCCACAATAGCGCCGGAGCACACGCCGTCCCGACGGTGGAGCCGGAGGACCAAAATCCGCTGCGAGGCTAACGCCACCGCTGCACCAGCCCTGCTTGGAAAAGCCATCGCCCACATCCAACCGAGACGAGGAAAGATCTAAGGCACCTTTATTCAACGGCGCCATCGCCGCCGCCATGGTTTTTAAAGCGGTAAGGCGTCCTAAGGCGAAACAGGGGCGCTTTGACGCCTAGGCGACGCCTAAGCGGACGCTTTAGGCGCCTAGGCGCCCAAAGCGGTTGTTTTTCCAAAGCGGAGGGAGGGCGCTTTGACGCCTAGGCGTCGCCTAGGTGACGCTTTACGGACGCTTTAAAAACCATGGCCGCCGCCACAGCCACAGCCACGAACGACCGGAAACCTAAGCTACTAGGCTCTAACCTACAGCTATACACGTCCGAGCGACAGATCCGGCGACCCCTTCCACACCGACGAGCACGAGGCCCTTGGGGGAGAGGAGTCGCCGGAGATGGCGCAGGAAAACGAGTCGCCGCTCTGCTCACCCTTTCTGGAGAGAGGAAGGGGAAAGAGAGACAAAAAAAGTTAAGAGGAATCTAAATTGAGTCTCCAGTGGGAAGCCAAGTGGCATAGGTGTTGATTCCGTTCTGCCCCGACATGGGTCCTCTTTGTAAATTAGGCTTGCGTGGCCGATTGGATATGATGGCTGAGAGTATCGTGTCATGTTCTGCATTAGATAACTGGTGAAGTAGATTCTTTTCTTCAATGAACTAAATGCTTTGAACGGCAGATACACCCCCCTACAAGCCTACATTGCTGTGAGCTACTGTCATTATTTTTGAATGGTGGAGCATATTTATTTTGGTATTAAGGTCCATGTGCACTTCTTTCATTTGATGCTCAGTGTTTGGCTGAGTTGTTAGGTGGAGTTTTACCATGCTAGAACTTGTAATAACCTATTGGCTTTTAGGCAGATAGAGAACAATATAACTCTTCTTCATCTTTAAAACAGTGTGTTTGCAACCATGCCAAGAGCTAATACATACATATCTGATGCACAAGCACCTTAACCAAATAATTTCATGAAACCCGCTGACTTATTGTGAGCAACACAGTTATAAAGTTTTAAATGTCAGTTCGTGCTGAAAAAACTGCACGCTGCTCTGATGTGGGAACACTAGGCATTCTAAGGTTATAAACTGGGAAAACAGGGTTACAATGATTACATAGTCTCGTCTTCTATGCTTTATTGGTGCAGCTTAAAGAGAATGTGTGATCATTTTAGCAACTTGTTTTATTGATGTCACTATCATTGCAAAATAGCACTATTCTTCTTGCCTATGAGCTCCTAAGATACTATGAATACTGCTAGTATTTATCCAACGTGCTAGAGTTTTCATATAGTTCAGCATGAGTTAAAGAAATTCGCATGCTGGATACTGTGTTAAATGTTGTAGTGGTACAGGTTTTTTTTTCTCATAGACTCTTCATCGCTATAGGTTTATTCACCATATTAAAGAATTAATTCTATGCTTAAATATTTTTATTCTTACTTATGGATAGTTAGACAGTGTTATGTATCTTCCAATCTTTTTTCTTGCTTCGTGGTAGTTTTCTCGACGAATTATTCATGTATGTATGATTTTTGACATGTACATGCAGTTCCAAAACTGCGCTCCTTAGTTCGGTGCACTACAATGGAGATTGACAGTCTAAGAGAGGCCTTTGACCGAGTTGTTGAAAAACGTGCCTTCTCTTCTACTAAAGTTCAGGAAGCTATTGATCAGATAGTGAAAGAAGTTACACAGGCAATTTCGAAGATGCAGATGATGAATACGGATTCCATGGACAGTTGTGACCATTCATACATCCTTGCAGAACTGAAAACCAAGCTGAATGAAATGGCGCCATTGAACCAACTCGAAGGCTGTCAAAAGGAATTGAATGTTGCTTTGAGCAAATATCTGAAGCTCCTTGAGAAGTCTTTTAATCCAGATATATCAAAGGCATATAGAAACGTGGATTTTGAAGCCAGTACAATAAACAACATAATAGCGAATCATTTCTACCGCCAAGGCCTCTTTGATCTTGGGGACTCATTTGTCCACGAGTGTGGTGAATCAGATGGGTCTTATCTGAAATCATCGTTTCAAGAGATGTATGGAATGCTCGAAGCGATGCAAGCAAGAAACCTTGAGCCTGCCCTCACTTGGGCTGCCAAGAACCATGATCAGCTTTTGCAGAATAGCTCAATGCTTGAGTTGAAGCTCCACTCTCTTCAGTTTGTTGAGATACTTACTAAAGCAAGTAGAGATGAGGCTTTACAATATGCAAGGACTCACCTGGTGCCCTTTGCCCCCGTGCACAAGGAGATCCAAAAGCTGATGGCTTGCCTTATCTGGGCTGACCGGCTTGATCAGTCCCCATATGCCGAGTTCGTGTCATCGACCCGCTGGGAGAAGCTATCTGAGGAGCTAATCCATCAATTCTGCAGCATCTTGGGTCAGTCTAGTGACAGCCCACTTAATGTAGCTCTATCAGCCGGTTTTCAAGGGCTACCGACCTTGTTGAAGCTAACCATGGTAATGGCTACCAAAAAGCAGGAGTGGCAGGCCATGAAACAGCTTCCAGTCCCCATAGACATTGGCCCAGAGTTCCAGTACCACTCTGTCTTCGTATGCCCAGTGCTCAGGGAGCAGTCAAGTGACGAGAACCCTCCGATGCTGATGCCCTGTGGGCACGCTGTATCGAAACAGTCACTCATGAAGCTATCGAAGAGCAGCTCCAGAACTTTCAAGTGCCCTTACTGCCCCTCCGAGGCGGTAGCTTCGCAGTGCAAGCAGCTGTATTTCTAGATTGTTTTCATCTTTCCCAGACCAAATCTGTTTATACAAGTGATTTCTTCATGTTTTTTGTTCCACCCGTCCAATAACTTGTCTGTAATATAATCTTGTATTTTTATTGAATCCTGGATGTTAATCTGTACAGTAGCACATCCCAGTCTGTTGCTAGAATATCGACTGAACACGGAAATAAGTTTCATGACTGGCTTAGCCAGTCGTTTAAATCCTTCATGTTCATGATGTGTTGTTGGTGTTACAGTTGGTGATTGACAGCACGGTGCTGCTGTCAAGGGAACTTTACCAATTGAAATTGCACAAATTTGAGCCCATGGTACAGAGTTACCACTATGGTACTAAGTGGTTATTTTATGTATTTTTCTGGGTTTATCTTACGATAAACGAATTTATTTATTCGTCTTGCAGTCTGCAAACATGAAAGGCTTGTGTGCGATATCAAGGACAAGATATAAGAAAGTGGTTACGATGTGTTACTTTCCTAAATCTATCCGTCGTTGCGAGAATGTTTAAGATTTGGGAACATGTATTCCAATGATTAATAAGCATGAATCTTGTGTCCAGGGAACTCATGTCATCTTTGAGAGAATTCCATAAGAATTCATGGTCTAGTCTAATGCTAGAAAAAGGAGCATATAAATTCACTAAAGTAATACTGATAAATCATGTCTCTACTCTGATCGCTGCCGGAGCTGTGTGTCCCGGTATCCGATCATTGATACTGTCCTGCGCCGGTGCCGGAGCTCTGGAACTCCTCGGCCTGCCACTGCGCCGCGTAGCTGTTGTCCATGTCGTGGCAAGCGAAGTTCTCATCCATGCCCATGGGGTACCCGAGCGGCAGCGTGTCGGCGTAGTCCCCGCAGGTGACGTCGTGGGCGGAGTAGTGCTCAGGCGCCAGAGTGCCGTCCGTGAAGTAGGGGTAGTACCCAGCTGGCATGGCCGCGTTCCACGACTCGTCGGCGGCGCTGCACATCGTCAGATCGGGCCACCCGCAATCAGCATTGTAGCTATAGCCGCCCGGCGCCTGCGTCTCGTCGACGGAGCCCGCGTAGGAGCTGCCGCCGCCGCTGACGCACTCGAGGCCGCACTCCGGTTGCATCAGGAATTGCTCGAGTAGGTCGCCGTGGTACGGCATCATCTGCGTCTGGAAGCCGGCGTAGTCCATCTCCATGTCCAGCGCGAGGTGCCGCGGCGCGGCATCGGCGTCGTCGGAAGCATCATCATCGGGCGCCGCGACCTGCTCGAGCTCGAGTGGGCCGTCGGCGGGCAAGCCCAGAGCCACCATCCTGTCGCCCGCGGCGCGCAGATTGGCGTCGATGATCTCGAGCACCTCCCACGCCTCCTCTGGCGTCATGTCGTTGAGCGCCGCGTCCCAGGCAGCGCGCCGGGCCGCGCTCTGGCGAGCTTCGCCTTGCCCTTCCCCAGCTCGGCCTCGAGGTAGCTCCTGTGCGTGTGCCGCGCGCGCGAATCCGGCGGGATGGCGGCGGCGCGGTACCTGTCGATGACGCCCTCCTCCGACTCCCACACGAGCGGTGCCCCGGCGCCGGCGGCGGGGGCGCAGACGAGCGCGACGGGGACGCCGCAGAGCATGTTGAGCTCCGACGCCTTCTTCTGGAGCCCGCTGGACCTCCTGGCGTACGTCGCAGCGCGCGCCCGCGCGCTCTCGATGAGCCTGATGTCGACCTTGCGGCGCGGCATTGCTGGCGATGGCGCGTGCTTCTTCTTCTTCTTTTCTTCCTTTTCAGCTGCTGCTGCTCCTCCGATCAGATAGCGTTAGCTTGTTGCGGCTCTCCGGCGAGGCGGCAGGTAGGTATATAAAGACTCCCAGGAGAGGTTCTGTGCGCCGGAGCGGAGGTGAACGCGGAATCGTGTTCGTCTTCGTCTGTCCCCGACGCGGCGGCGCCCCATAGCTGCTAGGCAGTAGGCCGATTACGCGCCATAATTTTGCATTAGTGAAGCTTAGTTCTAAACAAATGATGCCGCTGCTAGCTGAGGAGAACTAGTCCACAAAAAATCACTGTTAGGCGGGATTAAAACAGACAAAGCCCACCGCGATTAGCGCAAAATAGGAAGGTCCGATGGTGAATCCGACTCCTGCCAGGCGCAATCAATGCGAGATCTTTGAGAAGGCGGCGGCGCAGTCCGAGAGAAGAAAGAGCAGCGGCGCCGTACGGTAGCTTGCGAGGATAGATGGCCGTGCAGGGGCGCAATGGGCGGCGGCGGCGGCGGCGTTCGGGATGAAGGGGCGGCGCAGCTAGGGTGCCCCCCACGACGGCCAGGTACACGTATCTTCCATGTCTATCTGCTTGATCTAGGGCGTCCTTCTCCATAATTTTCGTGCGCAAGCCATGTTCAGAAACTTCAGATTTGGGCTCATCACCAATTTTATTGCAAGTACAGCTTCTAAATTTGATTGGGCACCGATGGCTAGCTATTTAGCTTGGATTGCGCTTGTACAAATTACTAATCACTTGTAAAAATAAGAGGCAACTGACAGGAATCACTACTGTCTGCCTGTCTGGTACTGAACTCAAAAAAAGAAAGCCACGAGATAGTGCATTTTACTCTTCTTCTATAGTAGTACATGAGCTTCTGTTGCTAGCTTCCTACCATCCTGTGAGATCCTTGCTTCACACCACACTCATGTGTGAGGCCACATGCATGATCCTAAGGATCTCGGTCGAAACTCGTCCCATGTCGGGCCGCTCTTTGGGGATGTTTTGGAGCAAGAGAGGCCTACTCTAACAAGTGGAACCACACAGTTCCTTATCACTTTGGTCGCATTGCTGTCATCTTGCAGCATTGTTGGATCTGAAACCTCATGAATATTATCTGGAAATGCTCCATCGACGAACTCACGGAGAGTTCCACCATCACTGAATTTTTCATCGGTTGGACTGCACCCTGTCATCATTTGTAGCAGAAGCACTCCGAAACTGTAGACGTCACCCTTGGTTGAGATCTCCTCACTCATACCATACTCTGCAATT
Organism: Dactylis glomerata; assembly: GCA_007115705.1. Lineage (NCBI taxonomy): Eukaryota > Viridiplantae > Streptophyta > Magnoliopsida > Poales > Poaceae > Dactylis > Dactylis glomerata. The sequence goes on from QXEO01000659.1 coordinate 1,658,214, forward strand.
ACATTTACATAGACACAAAATTAGGGAATCTGCAGTGTCTTCACAAGTTTATAAAGAACAAACATAACCAATATGCTGCACATATGCTTAATCTCACCTGGTGGGATGTACCCGATGGATCCTTTTAGGCAGGCCAAGCTCGCTGAACGGTCTTGATGTGCATTCGCTGTAGTGAATATTAACCTTGCCAGGCCAAAGTCAGTGACATATGCAGTCATGTCAAGATCCAAAAGAATATTGCTTGGCTTCAAGTCACAGTGTATTAGTGGAGATGCACACTGGTTATGAAGATAATCCAAAGCAAATGCTACATCCAAAACAATTTTGATCCTTTGGCTTAAAGTCAAAATAGGTCTTTCACCATGTTCGAGTGCTTTTTTCGGATGTAGCCACATTTCTAGGTTCCTGTTTGGCATGAATTGGAACACTAGGGCCTTGAAATCTTTCCCAGTAGAATCCACAGAAGAGCATGAAGTGATAATCTTTACAAGATTTCGATGACGGGCATTTCGTAGGGCTTCACACTCTGCAATAAAGCTCCTATCTGCTCCATAAATGTTAAGGTTAAAAATCTTGATGGCAACTTGATCATCCGGACGGTACAAACTGCCCTTATAAACCACCCCAAATAATCCTGATCCAATTAGGTTTGCTGAAGAGAACCTATCGGTTGCCCTCATAATATCTTCATAGGATAGCTTCTTCATGTGCTCACTGGATTCTTGCAAATGTGTTTTTTCTTGCATTCTCTTCCTCCAATAAATTATTGCAACACATAACAAAACTGATATAAGAACAACGGTTGACAATACTATTCCCAGGACCAGAGCCAGTGAATTGTGTTTATCTTTCCTGCCAACTGGCGTGGAACAAAAATGTATACCTTCTATTGGAATGTTAGTAGTACACAAATTTTCATTTCCTTCAATTGATACTGCACGAACATTGTCAAAAACACCACCTCTTGGAACTGCTCCATCAAAATAGTTGAAGGATAAATTCAGATCTTGCAGGGTACTCAAGGATGTGAAGAACTCTGGAATTTTTCCGGACAAGTTATTGTGAGAAATATCAATCTTTTTTATGCTGACTAAGTTGGCAAAAGTTTGTGGGATGCTTCCGACAATGAAGTTGCTTTGCATCTCGAGATATTCCAGAACTGCAATCTGGCCAAGAGTGGATGGGATGTTGCCAGACAACCTGTTATTGGATATCCTAAATTTGTTCAGATTAATGAGACTCCCTACTTCCACTGGCACTCCTCCAGACAAGTAATTGTATGACAAGTCCAACTCTTCAGAAAGAGAAGAAATTTGGAAGATTTTACTTGGTATACTGCCATCTAGTGAGTTGTGAGCAAGGTTCAGTATTAAGAGTTGATTACAACGTCCTATACTTGCAGGTATACTACCAGTAATGTTGTTCCCATCCAATTTCAGAGAACTTAGCTGAACTAGGTTGCCGATAGTATCCGGGATTTGCCCTGACAGTCTGTTGTGTGCGAAGGATAGATAGACCAAGTTGTGCAAATTCCCAATTGTTGGTGGTATATTACCAGTGATAAGATTGTAATCCATGTATAGACTGGTGAGGCTCTTAAGATTGCCAATTTGCAATGGTATAGGCCCAGAAATTTTGTTTTCCCTTAGCCATAACAATTCAAGACTGTCGGAAAGATTGCCGATAGAACTTGGTATGTTCCCTTGGAAATTATTCCCAACCAGTATCAGCATAGTCAACCTAGTACAATTTGTGAGTGAAGAGATGAATCCCCAGTTTCCCGCATCTAGCTTGTTGTATGACAAATCAAGTTCCTCCAAATTTGGCAATGATCCAAAGAAGGGTATGGACCCAGTTAGGCTGTTGTTATACAGGTACAACCAAACAAGGTTGTATGCTTTGGCAAGAGAATCTGGGATTGGGCCATCAAACTTGTTTGTTGAGAGGGTTAGTTGCTGAATATTTGGGAGTGTGTAACCAATGTCGGAGGGTAAGCTTCCAATAAGAGAATTGTTTCCTATGACAAGAAATGTCAAGGATGACATGTTGAAGAGAGATGGTGGAACTGGCCCAGATAGGTTGTTCAGACTCATGGCTAGTATCTGTAGTGTTGGAATATGACCTAAGCTCTCTGGTATGCTCCCAAATAAATTATTCTGCGTAAGACGAAGATCAATGAGGGAGGAAAGGTTCCCTATCGAGGAAGGTATTTTTCCTGAAATATAGTTATTCCTCAAATCGAGGTATTTGATAGGAGGAGTGGTGGCAGTAATAGATGGCATAGAACCAACAAGGTTGTTCTGTTGGAGGGAAAAGTCACGAAGAGAGGCTGTGTTGAACAGTGCCTTTGGTAGTTCTCCAGTAAGATTATTGCTCATGAGCCAAAGTACTTCAAGAGATGAACTGTTCGCTAGGGAATCCGGGATGACGCCAGTTAGAGCATTCATCCCTAGATCAACGTGTTTGAGAGAAGAACGGCTGCCCAAAGACTGCGGTATGCCACCGGTAAGCCTATTGCTAGTGAGAACTAGTTTGCGCAGCTCAGGAAGGTTTCCAAAAGAAGAAGGGATGTTCCCTTCTATTTGGTTGTTGCTAAGATCAATCTCTTCAAGATGCTTGCATTGACCTAGATTAGGGAGGATCTCGCCGTCAAGGGAATTGCTCCTCAAATCCAGGATTCGAAGCTGGGAACATGCAGAGAGTTCAGATGGGATGTTACCTCCCAAAGTGTTCATGCTGAGGTTGAGGTTGCTTAGCCGGCTCAGGATGCCGAGCTCGGAAGGTATCTCGCCATGGAAGCTGTTATTTGAGAGCTGCAACCTTGTAAGAGACGTCATGTTGCCAATGCAAGGTGGTATGGAGCCGGAGATGCCTTGTGATTCAAGGTCCAGTGCAATCACACGACGAGGAGACAGTGTGCTGCAGGTGATGCCACGCCATCCACAGGCGTCAAAGGACGTGTTGCTCCATGAAGCTAAAACTCCTGCTGGACCTGAGAGCTGAGACTTGAAGCAAAGGAGAGCTTGTCGATCAGTTTCAGTTTCATCGCAGGTGGCTATTGGTAGGCTGCACAAGAAGCTAAATAGGTAAAGAGACCAAACGAGGCCTGGAAACAATACACCCGAAGGGTTCATTGTTGTTGTTTAAAGCTATAAATTATGAATATAAGAGATTGCGTTTGCAAGAGGATGTTTAAGTACTGAATTGTGGAACGTGACCCCTCAGACTTGCGGTTCAGCGATCGGTATTGGTGGGAATAGGGAAGAGGCGTGATTGAACGCATGCTCTTGGATACCAGATTTGCCGGTTTTCACTAGAACCATTTCCTGACCACATAATAAACTAGTTGTAACTTGGAAGTAGTTATTGAAGTCAACACTTGTACAATGTTAGTTGTGTGAACGTGCGTGTCGACGCTGATATATGTGACCATTCAGTTTCCCGACTGAGATCGGGACTATATTGAATGTAGCTTGTTGAGATTTGGCATGCATACTGCTAAAACTTGCATCTAGAATGTTATTTCTATTTTCTAAAGCATTTTGAAGCTAGGTGGCTGACACATTTGTTTTGGCTGATATAGTGACACGTCACTGACTTCTAAGCCTGCGTACCCACTTATTGACCGGTGGGAAGCGGCAGAGCAACTTGCCTGAAGAAGAATGCATATGGCTCTATTCTGCACGATGATGATAGTTGTATTGTATGGTATGAATGCACGTTTTCACCATAGGAATTTTGAAATAGTGTAATATGGAACTCCAAATTGACTGTTTGAAAGTCCTTGAAAAACCGGGTTCGCATGAGTATTTGGCATTTTGGTTACATTTCTAGTATCTAAAAAGATAAATAGGCATGCAAGCCTTGAGGTCACCGATCAGATCACAATTGTCCTCTGCATACAGATAGCTTAGAGAGAGAATGGCACTTACTCGACGCTCGTCTCTGCGTCCCCTGGTGCTGCTCATGTCGCACGGGAAGCCAAGGCTGAGATCCTTCTTCTCCTCCTCCCCCGCTGCCGTTCCGCTGCCGCCGGGAAATTGTGCTCCGGCTGCTCCTACCGTTGAGCCTCCAGCCGCCGCTACATGTAAGCTCAAATGTTTCTTGCACGCAGGGGGTATCCTTTTCCGCTGTCGATTTCCCTTTTCTGCTACCGATTTCTAGCTAACAGATACTCCTCCATTGCGTTGCAGCTCTGCCAGGCCCTCCGGGTTACCCGCAGTTTGAGGTGCCTGTTGACCCACTTCATGATCCACCTGCTAGAAGAGACAACGCTGTGCTCTACAAGCCTTCGCCGTCCACTCCGGAGCACCCGGACTACCCAGTTCCTTTGCTGTGCACCGTCGACGAAGATCCTGAACAGCGCTGTCTTTTCACAAAGAAAAAAACATAGGTTTATATGTACATAAAGATATTCATTCATGGGGAATTAATTAAATCCCCTCTAAACTCTAAGTGATAAATTTTGTTTTATTCAAAGTTTTCTATATTTTATTTGAGCAAGGTTAGAGAAGCATTATTTGCATCCATACAATCTTATATATGCGACATAGAACATATGTCATGATAGTAGTAAAGATATTCATTTTATATTGTGCATGTTGGTATTTTTCAATAAATTTTATCAAACTTAGTTAAAAGAATCACGTTATATTTTAAAACAGGGGGAGTAATAATTAAGGGTCGCGGAAGCCATGTGACACAATGAAATATCCTTACAAGCCACTAGAGTCACTGCTATTTCATCAATGAGTTTTTTGAAACGAGTATTTCATCAATGAGTTATCTGCAAAGATTTTCCTGTTACACACCACACATAAATTAGGATCCAACTGAGCTTTGATTTATTGTTTTAGATGATTTTTGTCATGTTGATTTCATGTTCAAATTCGAGCTTTACTCCCCCAATGTATACAAAATTAGCTTTTGAAACGTTTAACTCATATTTGATGGGATATTAATCATGCAAATATATTGAGTTTCAATCGCTTCGATAGTGCCTCTAAAGAAACTACGGTACAAAAATTGACACGAAAATGCTATTGCAAACCACCAACAACAGCACGAAGGTAGTATATGCAATCAGATCTTTACTATTAAATTGAAGTTGATGGTGAAGCCACTTTTGATACATCATTAGATTTCCTCTACCTCTAAGATAAAAATCAAATCAGCCAAAATAGTACACAAAGCAATCACGGTAAGACAAAAAAAAGGCAACCGCAACCATCCAATGTCAAGACCACGGGATCGCAGCTATACAAAGATATTATGTGTATTAGTCACGCTAGCAACGAGTGATACTGGGGTTACCAGTCCTAGGCCGGAATCAGCAGGCAGGCCGAACATCATTGGCTCTATACATCTCAAAGCATCGTGAAACTAATCATAACCAAGACTCTATAACTGAGAGCTCGAGAATCTTAAACTCCTCTCGTGCACTTTATAAACATACATGCATCATGCACGAGGTGGGTAACCACAACTAGTAACAACAACAGTGACTCTACGACTCAAAAAAGTAATAGTCAAACTCTTAACAGAGTAAAGATCTAACTTATTACACGCAGAGGATGGCTAGCTACTTAGCTTGGATTGCTCGTGTACAAATTACTAATCACTTGTAAAAATAAGAGGCAACTCTATTGTCTGCCTGTCTCATCCAGGTACTCCTCCCGATACCCAACTCTTACCTTCATCTGATCGCCCTTCTCCACTTTCTGTTTCTTGCTTTTTGATTCTCGATTTTGTCCCTATGGACTAATTGGACAATGTGGCGTCAGATTGCAGCATTATCTTTCGTGGGGAGCGAGGACCACGTCTGGAGCAAATTGTCGCAATAAAGGCTAAGGATATGTATGAGGGGGCCCTAGCCGCCTCTCGTGCTCAGGCGGAGCGCGAGAAGGCAGGGGCCTGAGCCTGCTAGGACAGGTTGCACTTGGGACCAGTAACGGCAACACTCCTTCACGTAGCAGCGATGTAGGTCCTTTTGTGTCCCCCCAGGTGGGGCGACACGGGGACGACCTCTCTTGGTGCCGTCTCGGCCCTCGACCAGAGGTAGGGCCTGCTCGGTCCCCTGTAGGGGGATCACCCCCGATGTTGGTGTCCAATGAGTATTCCCATATACTCTTTTATTTGGAACCTTAGCGGGTTCAGGGCGTCGGGTTGCCAACGGCAGCTCAAGGAATACATGCGCCAGGAAAAAGTGGACGTTGTAGGGCTACAAGAGACTATTAGAGAAAGTTTCCTGCTTCACGAGCTAGAAGGACTTAGTAGGCACAAGTTTGCATGGCATTGGGTTCCGGCTTCATGCCACTCTGGAGGTATCCTCCTTGGGGTGAAGGGGGACCCCTTCGAGGTAGATGAGATGGACCACAGGGAATTCATTGTGAGCATGGCCCTCACCCGTAAATGTTCAAACCTTAGATGGGAGGTCATTATCGTCTATGGCCCCGCGGATCATAGTAGATCCCCTATTTTTCTCGCCGAACTAAGATCGAAGGTGGAGCGGTGCACCATTCTAGTGGTGCTAGCAAGCGACTTCAACCTGATCCGTTCCCTCATGATAAGAGTTTGACGAATATTGACATTCCTAGGATGAGGATGTTCAATGACTACATAGCGGATCCCGCTCTTGGAGAGATCACGAGAGTGGGAGCAAGATACACCTGGAGTAATACCAAGGTGGACCCAATCCGGAGTGTGCTGGATCGGGTCTTCGTATCTGTAGAATGGGAGATGACCTTCCCATTATGCTCGCTACGTGCGGTCACCAAGATAGGCTTGGACCACTCCCCCTTCTCCTCTCGACGGGGGGGGGGGGGGGGGTGGCTCCCCCGAGGTTGAACCGCTTCCATTTTAAGAACTTCTGGCTCACCCAGCCAGGTTTTGTGGACAGGGGCGAAGCTAGCACAATAAATTATTGGGTTCATCTATACAAAGAAATGGGATTTAACTAAGTGATAAGTGGTGGTAAGTACTAATTTAGTCTAGATTAGTACAAATCTATTGGGTTCATTTGAACCCAATCCCTACGTGTTAGCTCCGCCACTGTTTGTGGAGGCAGTTAATCTCAAGTGGGAGGCCGCGAGGACCTCTACCCCGCGTGTGTTCAATGTGGTAGATGTCTGGCACCACTGTGCAAAGATATCTCGTCAATTTATGTGGGGCTGGGGTGCTAACCTTGGCGCGGAGTTACGTCAAAAAAGGCCTAATCCTTGATAGGATTCTGGATCTTGATGCAATGCCGGACTCCGTTGGCCTGTCCGCTGAGGAGTGGCTTCAGCGGTATGCCCTTGAGGCCTCCCTTATGGAGATCTACAAGGGCGAGGAGGTGTTCTGGCGATAATGGAGTCGCCAGAATTGGCTTCTCAAAGGAGATGCAAACACGGCGTATTTCCATGCCATAGCTAATGGTAGACGTCGGAAGTGCTCCATTCCCTACCTATGGGAGGACGATCGTCTACTGGAGGATGCCAGTGATATCTCCACCCATATTTACTCCTTCTTTAAGGAGCTATTCATGGCAGGGCCCCGCTCAGGGGTGACGTTAGCAGGGGATTTTTTTGGGTAGATAGGGCTATGGTATCTACTGATGAGAATATGGAGCTAACTCCCCCATTCTTTCCAGAGGAGGTTAGAAGGGAGATTATGGAGATGAAAGTTGACTCTACTCCAGGGCCAGACGGGCTTCCGATTATCTTCTTCCAGAAATTTTGGGAGAGGATTCAGGCTGTGATCATGCCAATGTTCCAAGAGTTCTACATTGGAACATTAGTTATGTCTCGGCTTAATTTTGGCATGATTACCTTGATCCCCAAGATTGTGGGGGCCATAGATATCTGCCAATTTAGGCCAATTACAGTGATCAACGTCATACAATGGATCTTCTCGAAGGTGTGCGCCTTAAGGCTTGCTCCAGTTATGGAGCGCCTTACGCATCCTAGCCAATTTGCCTTTCTAAAATGTCGGTATATTCATGATGGGATCCTAGCACTTCATGAGATCTGATACGTCCATTTTGCATCACTATTTTGTATCATAACTTACTATTATTCATTGATATATTTCACATTTAGAGATGATACTTATGTTGTTTCCTCTGTTTTTACATGTTTGATGATCATTGGAGGAATTGCTGCCGGAGTCAGGATTCTGCTGGAAAAAGGGCCGTCAAGACACGATGTTTTGGAAGATCAGGAAATTCCAGAAAAACCAGAAAATTATACTTTGCCAGAAGACTGAAGAAGCCAGAAGGAGGAGGCGAGAGGAGCCACAGGGCAGGCTCACACACAGGGGGCGCGGGCCTACCCCTGGCCGCGCCGGCCTATTGTGAGGCCACCCTAGCCCACTACTACCATCGCCCCTTCACATATATCGTCGTCCCCAAAAACCTAAGTGAAGGGGGGCTCAGAGATAGACACCGCCACCTCTGCGGGGCGGAAAACACCAGAGAGAGAAAAGCTCTCCGGCAGGCAGGAATCTGCCGGGGAAATTCCTTCCCGGAGAGGGGAGATCGTCGCCATTGTCATCACCATCGCACCGGACTTCATCGGGATCATCATCATCATCTCCATCACCAGCACCTTCATCTCCACCATAACCACGCCGTCCCGCTGTAACATCTTGAGTTGAATCTTGTCAAATTCTTAGGGGAAACTTTCCCGGTGTTGATTACTCTTGTGGTGGATGCTATTGAGTGGAACCATTGAATTAAGGTTTATGTTCATATTGTTATTTACCATTATTTCACCTCTGATCATGATCCATATGATGTCTTGTGAGTAGTTCGGTTAGTTCTTGAGAACATGGGAGAAGTCAAGATGTTAGTAGTGGAATTATGTTGAGTAATATTTAATGGTTTGATATTTATTTGTTGTGGTGCTATTTCACTAGTGGTGTCATGTGAACGTCGACTACATGATACTTCACCATTTATGGGCCTAGTGAGATGCATTATGTATTTGGCTAGTAATTGTGAGGTTGCTGGGGTGACAGAAACCTAAACCTCCATTAGGAAACCATTGCACCAGGGAGCGTATGATCTTAGAGTTTAAGGCTATGGTTAGATTTATCTTAGTTACTTTCTTGTAGTTGCGGATGCTTGCAAGGGGTATAATCACAAGTGTGTATTAATCCTAGTAAGGGTAGTATGCTAGCACAGGTTCACCCCCATAACACTTATCAAACCAATAAAGATTATTTAGCGGCATGAAGCGAAAGCTCTTGACAGAAACTCCCGTGTGTCATCGAGAACGTTTGGTCATCATAAGTTACACAACCGGCTTGTCCTTTGCTCTAGAAAGGATTGGGCCACTCGCTGTAATTGTTATTACTGTCTTTTATTTGCTTGTACTTTATTTATTTGTATTACCAAATACCCCTGAAAACCCGTTTGCTAGTATTTATAGTGAATCCTTGATCAAAACCACTTGTCAACACCTTCTTCTCCTCGTTGGGTTCGACACTCTTATTTATCGAAAGTACTATGATACACCCCCTATACTTGTGGGTCATCAAGACTATTTTCTGGCGCCGTTGCCGGGGAGTGAAGCGCTATTGAAGAGTGGAATTGGTAAAGGTAACCGTTGCTGTGAGTATTGTTTTTATTTCTGTCTTTTATTTTTATTTTATTTTGCTATGGAGAGTTCTCCATTTGGGTTCCTATTCGGGAACACTACTATCACTATTGCGGATGTGGATGAATCACAACCACAAATACCTATGAAAAATATTGAACGTGTTATGGATAACTGCTATTCAGGAGATGGAACTGTCCATCCGGGTGATCACTTAATCTTTATACATGAATTATGCGAGTTGTTCAAGTGTGCAGGTATTTCATTGAGCCAGGTTAAGAGGAAGCTATTCTCTTTATCACTGAAAGGCAGAGCTGAGGAGTGGTATCGGCTGCTAAAGGATGGTCCATCTATTGCTTGGGAGGAAATTGTACCTCTCTTTTATTCCAAAATTTATCCTTCAAGTGAAATTCATAAAGATCGTAATCGAATATATAACTTTTAGCCTCATGATGGAGAGAGTATTGCCCAAGCGTGGGGGAGATTGAAGTCACTAATGCTCAAATGCCCCACTCATGAGCTTCCGAGTAATATTGTTATTAATAATTTATATGTGAGGCTTGCTCTTCACGATAAGGATTTATTGGATGCTTCTTGCTCTGGATCATTTACACGCATGAAAGAAGAAGCTAAGTGGGATCTTCTTGACCGTATTCAAGAAAATGCTAAAGGATGGGAAAACGACAAAGGTAGGAAGTCAGGTATAAATTATGATTATGAATGCATTAAAGCTTTTATGGGAACTGATGACTTTCATAATGTTAGCACTGTTCATGCGCCTTATAAAGATTCTATTAGTTGTATTCTTGCTAAAACTACCGAAGTTTGAACTGTTGATCGCATTTTGCCTCAACCTTATTTCGAGAAGACGCCTTTCCCTGCTAAGGTAAAGGAGCATTCCACTCTGGTAAGTGTGCTTAATAAAAGTACTAAGAAAGCTGCAGAACCTGATGAGCAAATTACTATTAAGTCTCCTGTAGCTATAGTGAATGACCTTGTTACTAAAGATGTAGGAGATGAACATATTGTCTTTTGTGAAGATGCTTCTAACATTGTTTCACATCCTAGTAGGCATAGGAAAACAAGTGTTCCTGTTATTTCTGTCAGGATTGGCGATCATTGCTATTATGGTTTATGTGACATTGGTGCAAGTTCAAGTGCCATTCCTATAGAGCTTTACAGAGAAATCATGCATGAAATTGCCCCTTGTGAACTTGAGGATGTTGATGTGGTTATTCAACTTGCTAACAGAGAGACTATCTTGCCACTTGGCATTGTTCGAGATGTGGAAGTTTTATGCGGTAAGACTAAATATCCTACTGATTTTCTTGTACTTGGTAAGGAAGCTAGTAAAACTTGTCCTATTATTTTTGGTAGACCCTTTTTGAATACTTGTGGTGCTGTGATAGATTGTAAGAAGGAGATTTTTTTTACTAAGTTTGATGGAGAATCTTATGAGTTCAATTTTTCTAAGTTCGCTAAAACTCCTTTTGAAAATGAATTTCCTAATGAAAATTTTCAAGTTGAACAGCTTGCCTCTATTGCTCTTGCTCCTAATAATGCTTTGCAGCAATTTATGGAGGACCATGAAAGTGATCTCTTCAGGAAAGAAAGAGAAGAGATCGACGATATTCTTCTTCGTCAACCACCGTTGATTAAGCACAATTTACCTATGGAGGATCTTGGTACCACTTTGCCACCTAAGGAAGATCATATTTTTGAATTAAAACCTTTACCTGATGATCTTAAGTATGCTTATATAGATGATAAGAAAATATATCCTGTTATTATCAGTTCTAAGCTTTCAGGAAAGGAAGAAGAAAGGTTATTGGAAATATTGAGGAAACACCGAGGAGTTATGGGATACACTTGATGATTTAAAAGGGATTTCTCCCACTATATGTCAGCATGCTATTAACATAGAGGAAGATGCAAAGCCAGTTGTTGAACATCAACGCTGCTTAATTCCCAAGATGAAGGAAGTGGTATGAAATGAGGTATTGAAGCTCCTTAATACTGGTATTATTTATCCTATTGCTGATAGTAGATGGGTTAGTCATGTTCATTGTGTTCCTAAGAAAGGAGGTATCACTATTGTGCCTAATGAGAATAATGAGCTTATTCCTCAAAGGGTAGTAGTTGGTTATAGGATGTGCATTGATTTTAGAAAGGTAAACAAAGTTACTAAGAAAGATCATTATTCTTTACCATTTATAGATCAAATGTTAGAGCGTTTATCTAAGAAGACTCATTTTTGTTTTCTTGATGGTTATTCTGGTTTCTCTCAGATTGCTGTTAAAAAGCAAGATCAAGAGAAAACCACTTTTACTTGTCCTTATGGAACTTATGCTTATACACGTATGCCGTTTGGTTTGTGCAATGCTCCTGCTACTTTTCAAATATGCATGTCTGCATGGCTTTTGTGAAGAAATTATGAAGGTTTTCATGGACAATTTCTCAGTCTATGGAACTTCTTTTGATAATTGTTTGCACAATCTTGATAAAGTTTTGCAGAGGTGTGAAGAAACTAATCTTGTTCTTAATTGGGAGAAATGCCACTTTATGGTGAATGAAGGAATTGTTCTTAGACATAAAATTTCTGAAAGAGGTATTGAAGTTGACAGAGCAAAGGTTGAAGCAATTGAGAAAATGCCCTGTCCCAGAGATGTTAAAGGTATTCGTAGTATTCTTGGTCATGTTGGTTTCTATAGGAGGTTCATTAAAGATTTCTCAAAGATTTCAAAGCCTTTTACTAATCTTTTTAAAAAAGATATACCATTTGTTTTTGATGATTATTGTAAGGAAGCTTTTGAAACTCTTAAGAAGGCTTTAACTACAGCTCCTATTGTTCAACCACCTGATTGGAATTTACCCTTTGAAATTATGTGTGATGCTAGTGATTTTGCTGTTGGTGCTGTTCTTGGACAGCACGTAGATAAGAAGTTAAATGTTATTCATTATGCTAGTAAGACTCTTGATGCTGCTCAGAAGAATTATGCCACTACTGAGAAGGAGTTTCTTGTTGTTGTTTTTGCTTGTGATAAGTTTAGACCTTACATTGTTGATTCTAAAGTTACTATTCATACTGATCACGCTACTATTAGATATCTTATGTCGAAGAAGGATGCTAAGCCTAGGCTTATTAGATGGGTGTTGCTTTTACAAGAGTTTGATTTGCATATTGTAGATAGGAAAGGTGCTGAAAATCCTGTTGCTGACAATTTGTCTAGATTGGAAAACATTTCTTTTGATCCTATTCCTATTAATGATAGTTTTCCAAATGAACAGTTGGCTTCAATAAATGTAACTTCGCGAGAGAATCTGTGGTATGTTGATTATGCTAACTTTATTGTTTCCAAGTATTTGCCTCCAACCTTTACAGCTCAGAAAAGAAGAAAATTCTTTTATGATTTGAGGCATTATTTTTGGGATGACCCACACTTATATAAGAAAGGAGTTGATGGTATTATGCGAAGATGTGTTCCGGAATATGAGCAACAAGAAATATTGAGAAAGTGCCATGGCAATGCTTATGGAGGACATCATGCTGGAGATAGAACTGCACAAAAGGTTCTACAATCAGGTTTTTATTGGCCAACCCTTTTTAAAGATGCTAGAAGGTATGTTTTATCTTGTGTTGAATGTCAAAGAGTTGGTAATATTTCTAGACGTAATGAAATGCCCATGAGTTACACTCTTGTTATTGAACCATTTGATTGTTGGGGATTTGACTTTATGGGTCCTTTTCCTCCTTCAAAAGGGTATACTCATATACTTGTTGTTGTTGATTATGTTACCATGTGGGTAGAAGCTATACCTACAAAGAGTGCCGATGGTGAGACCTTGTTAAAAATGCTTAAGGATGTTATTTTTTCTAGGTTTGGTGTACCTAGATATCTTATGACTGACGGAGGTTCTCATTTTATTCATGGCAGTTTTAGAAAAACTCTTGCTAGATATGACGTTAATCGTAGAATTGCTTCTGCTTATCATCCCCAAACTAGTAAGCAGGTAGAACTTTCAAATAGAGAGATCAAGTCTATCTTGCAGAAGACTGTCAATATATCTAGGAAAAGCTGGGCTAGCAAGTTAAACGATGCTTCATGGGCTTATAGAACTGCTTATAAAAACCCCACGGGCATGTCTCCTTACAAGATGGTTTATGAAAAAGCGTGTCACTTGCCCTTAGAATTAGAACACAAAGCTTTTTGGGCAGTGAAAGAGCTTAATAGGGATTTTAAACTCGCCGGTAAGAAAAGGTTGCTTGATTTGAGTTCCCTAGATGAGTGGAGAAACGAAGCTTATGAGAATGCTAGACTTTTCAAAGAAAAAGTCAAACAATGGCATGATAAGAGAATTCTTAAGAGAGAGTTTCATGTTGGTGAGAAAGTTCTATTGTATAGGTCTCGTCTCAGATTTTTTGCAGGAAAATTACTCTCAAAATGGGAAGGACCCTATGTTATTGAAGAGGTGTACCGCTCAGGTGCGATAAAGATTGCTTCATTAAAAGATAACACTACACAGGTGGTGAATGGTCAAAGACTCAAACATTATATTGCTGGAGATTCTTATAATGAAGATGTTGATGTTATTCAAATGGTTTCTCCGGAAGAATTCATCCAGGGCAATATGCAGGAACCTACAGAATTCGTTTTCGAATAGGTAACAGTTTTAGTCAGAAAAGGTTCGCATAAAACTTTTCCATTAATATTTTGTTGTTTGTATTAAATATGAAAAATCACAAGACGAAAATGGGCAGGAGACGGAGTTCGGTGGCTCCTCACCACCAGGGGGCACGGGCCCACTCCAGGCCGCGCCGCCCTGTGGTGAGACCACCCCAGAGCTCGTTTTCGTCCCGGTTTCCTCCTGTGATTTTGCTTTGATGTTTAATTTTCACCTATATAACCCCCCGGACTGCCCGAGGTTTGTATATCATGTTTTCGTAGTGTTTTCATTTTGAGCTATTTCTGTCAGGAGTTATTCTCAGTTCTAGGAGGATCATGGCTTCCTCGAGCAACGACAAGGAGAAGACACCTCCGGAAGATGAGCACCAAGACCTTCAGTTGAAGGAAGAAGTTGAAAGTGAGACCGAGGAAGAAGAGATGGAAGAAGACCAAAGTTCACGCCCGAGCACCATGATCGCAAGCATTGTGGTGGTGACAAGTCATGACAAGTTCAAGAAGAGTGCACGTATAAGAACCGGAGGGGGTGTGTCGCACCACATATTAGCTCCACGGACATCTCCGTCAGGCAACAACCCTTTCCATACTCTAATACATGAACATCAGATTCAAAAGGTGCCTAGATCACAATTTCCCTCTGGTTGGGATATAGATCGTTCTAACAGTGCAGGGAAAGAAAGTTCCAAGTGTGAAGAAGGATGGGGAAATAATTCCAAGAGCTGTGATTCTCTGGCTGACAAGTTCATGAGCCATATTGAGCACAACTCAGAGATGATTCGTAACCTCAGTTACAAGATTGATGACTTGAGAGATTTGATTGAGAAGCTTATTAAAGACTCACCACCACCGCCGAAGGAGTAATTCGTCATTGGTATAAGCATCCCCTTGGTTTGTTCCAAGCTTGGGGGAGTGTCGCGGTATCACATCATTATCTTTTACTCATTTACTTTTCAAGATGAGTCATATCATGAATAGGAGAAGTTATCTTATAGAATAGTTTGCAGTGTGGAAGTATCCTCCTTGGTTGGTTATCTATGTATCCCTTGGTATGAGTTGCGGTAATGAAATATTAATGAGAAGTTTTATCGTTTACTTTCCGCACACTTTATTTTAGTTTGCAATCTCTCTTATACGATTAGTCTTGTTGATTAGTATTGGTATCACCTTGGGAGCATGAGTAAATTTAGTTGGTTTTGGCAAACTTAGCTTGGTCAGTAGCAACATTACCTTGAGTTTTGAGTAGAAAAAGAAGAAAGAAGTGCTAGTAGATACATCATTTCAGCTTTCCTTCATGTTTGGCTCATAAGCAATAGTATTCTCAAGTTAAAATCGTTGTACTTTCAAGGAAGTTTGCATGATTGTTCCTATTATATGTATATTTGTTTGTTTCATGCAACTCTTATGCTTGCTACCCAGCCTTGCTAGCCAAAAACCTGTACTGAGAGGGAATACTTCTCGTGCATCCAATCCCCAAAAACCAAGTTACTTCCAAAGAGTCCACTATAAATTCCTATGCATTGTATTTCAAGCTATTCCAAGTAAATTTTCATGTGCTACCTTTCAAAAACCTTCAAATACTTCTCATTTTGTGCCACTATTTTTAGCTCATGAGGACGTAGTGGTTGGGTTTGTTATCTTCCATACTAAATTGAGTACCCCTCGACTAGGCAGCTTCATCTGCTCGTCATAAATTTTGCAAGGGAGCTGGTCAGACCATTGTAATCTAAACAAGAAAAGAAAAAAGAGCACTCCTCCATGGTATGTGAAAGTTGGTGGGCACCCGATGGAATCGGTTAGCCATGGTTTGAGAAAGGAAAAGGTGGGGAGGAGTGCCAAGCTATAAAAGAGCACAATTGTGCCAATTAATCAAACATCTCGGAACAGCTCTCACTTGTTTAGTATGGAAGATATCAAGAACTCCGTTGCTAGTCGTTGACAAAAGCAACCACCTCTCAAAACAACTTTTACCTCTGTTTTACAAATGAAAAGCTCTAGCACATGTTTAATCCCTGCTTCCCTCTGCGAAGGGCCTGTCTTTTACTTTTATGTTGAGTCAATCTATTCCCCTCTATCTCAAACAAGCATTTGATTTATTATGTTTCACTCATCCATATGTTGATCCATTCAACCATGTTTACTATCTTCCTTTGTTTAGTATAATGCTTTTAGCTGAAGGAATATATCTTTGAAAGCTTTCTATGATTGCAAAGAGTTTGTCTTGTTGAGCATATTGTTTTTGCTATATTAGCTCTGTTTTAAAAGGCCCCATTCAAAAGTAAGTATAGTTTGTTCATTGTTCTCTGACCAAGAACTAAGGTTTGCCATCACCAATTATAGTTTACCTTGTGCATCTTTGTTTGTGATTCCCTTTTACTTATTGCAAGTCTATATCATATAAAGGGAAGTTGTTGTCTATTATAATGTGTGCCTTGGTGAATGTGATGCTTCTTGTCCATATTTTGATTATCGACACTTCACTCCATAAACCTGTGGGCATGTTTACCGAGTTTAGTTTTCGCTTGGGGACAAGCGAGGTCTAAGCTTGGGGGGGGGGGGTTGATACGTCTATTTTGCATCACTATTTTGTATCATAACTTACTACTCCCTCCGTTCAGAAATATAAGATGTTTTAGTTTTGTGAAGTAAGTGTATCTAGATATCTTTTAGTGTAAAACATCTATACACTAAAGATATCTAGATACACTCACTTCACAAAGCTAGATACACTCACTTCACAAGCTAAAACATCTTATATTTCTAAACGGAGGGAGTATTATTCATTGATATATTTCACATCTAGAGATGATACTTATGTTGTTTCCTCTGTTTTTACATGTTTGATGATCATTGGAGGAATTGCTGCCGGAGTCAGGATTTTGCTGGAAAAAGGACCGTCAAGACACGATGTTTCGGAAGATCAGGAAATTCCAGAAAAATACCCAAAAAATTATACTTTGCCAGAAGACTGAAGAAGCCAGAAGGAGGAGGCGAGAGGAGCCACAGGGCAGGCTCACACACAGGGGGCGCAGGCCTACCCCTGGCCGCGCCGGCCTATTGTGAGGCCACCCTGGCCCACTACTGCCATCGCCCCTTCGCGTATATCGTCGTCCCCAAAACCTAAGTGAAGGGGGTGCTCAAAGATAGACACCGCTGCCTCTGCGGGGCGGAAAACACCAGAGAGAGAAACGCTCTCCGGCAGGCAGGAATCTGTCGGGGAAATTCCTTTCCAGAGAGGGGAGATTGTCGCCATCGTCATCACCATCGCACCGAACTTCAGCGGGATCATCATCATCATCATCTCCATCACCAGCACCTTCATCTCCACCATCACCACGCCGTCCCGCTGTAACATCTTGAGTTGAATCTTGTCAAATTCTTAGGGAAACTTTCCCGGTGTTGATTACTCTTGTGGTTGATGCTATTGAGTGGAACCGTTGAATTAAGGTTTATGTTCATATTGTTATTTACCATTATTTCACCTCTGATCATGATCCATATGATGTCTTGTGAGTAGTTCGGTTAGTTCTTGAGGACATGGGAGAAGTCAAGATGTTAGTAGTGGAATTATGTTGAGTAATATTTAATGGTTTGATATCTATTTGTTGTGGTGCTATTTCACAAGTGGTGTCATGTGAACGTCGACTACATGATACTTCACCATTTATGGGCCTAGTGAGATGCATTGTGTATTTGGCTACTAATTGTGTGGTTGCTGGAGTGACAGAAACCTAAACCTACGTTAGGAAACCATTATACCAGGGAGCGTAGGATCTTAGAGTTTAAGGCTGTGGTTAGATTTATCTTAATTACTTTCTTGTAGTTGCGGATGCTTACAAGGGGTATAATCACAAGTGTGTATTAATCCTAGTAAGGGTAGTATGCTAGCACAGGTTCACCCCCATAACACTTATCAAACCAATGAAGATTATTTAGCGGCATGAAGCGAAAGCTCTTGACAGAAACTCCCGTGTGTCCTCGAGAACGTTTGGTCATCATAAGTTACACAACCAGCTTGTCCTTTGCTCTAGAAAGGATTGGGCCACTCGCTGCAATTGTTATTACTATCTTTTATTTGCTTGTACTTTATTTATTTGCATTACCAAATACCCCTGAAAACCCGTTTGCTAGTATTTACAGTGAATCCTTGATCAAAACCACTTGTCAACACCTTCTGCTCCTCGTTGGGTTCAACACTCTTATTTATCGAAAGTACTACGATACACCCCCTATACTTGTGGGCCATCAAGATCATCCATGAAGTTAAGGTTCGACGCCTTAAAGGCGTGTTCCTAAAGCTAGACTTCCAGAATGCTTATGACCATTTGGACTGGGCCTTCCTCTGGTAGGCTCTTATTCAGAGAGGATTCGATGATAGGATGATCAGCTAGATTATGCAGATTGTCATGAGTGGAAATAATGATATTAATATTAATGGGGAAGTGGGTCCCTATTTTAGATCCTCATGTGGCGTGAGACAGGGGGGCCCTATTTCCCCCTGCTTTTTAACACCGCAGTGGACGTCCTAGCGAAAATCTTAGAGAAGGATAAGATTTCCAGCCACATCTCCGGGAAGTTTACTTCCAAGGGAAGCAAATCTGTCCTCATCAACTCATGCCTAGCTAGCCTCCCCATGTACATTTTGGGGTTGTATCTCCTCCCAGAGGGAGTGCACGGAAACTTTGATAAGGAGGTGTCGCGCTTTTTCTAGCAGGAGCGTAATGGGCGCCAAAAGTACCGTATGGTTAAATGGGCGGATTTGTGCGCCCCAAGGAGTGTGGGGGCATATTTATCTTGGCATCTAGCTAGGCGCATTAATGTGGCCTTGATGCTAAGATGGGTATGGAGGATCCTTAGAGATGACGGAGGTCTATGGTTGGAGTTGGTTAAGGCCAAATATCTGAGGGGCTGCCCGTTTATGGCATGTGAACGTTGAGAGGGGTCTCAGTTTGGAGATCCCTTCAAGACATAAAGCATGAGATTATGATGGGGGTCACCCACTCATAGGGGATGGAGCGGGGACCCTATTCTGGCTAGACTCATGGCTAGGTGGGCGGCCTCAGATTGGACTTTCCGCAACTGTTCCCGTTCCGACGGGTGTTTGGCCCGGAAGAAACCATAGCGTGGGAAGCGCTACGTGCTAGACTTCCCGACACGCTTTCGGAGTCCCCAGAGAGCGTTCGGTGGTACTTGTCTACTTTGGGGATCTTCACGGTTAAGTCCGCCTATCGGGTCCTATGTAGAGGGCCTGCTCTAACGTGGACGTCCCCCTATTGAAAGCCCCATTGCCCTTTAAGACCAAAATATTTGTGTGGCAGTTGCTTCGGGACCGCTCCCCACAGGGGTGGAGGTTGCAAAATGACATGGGCCAGGTAATGGCCAGTGTCCCCTTTGCACCGTCCCGGAGATGACACACCACATTATTTTTACCTGTCCTGTTGCCCGCTTCTTATGGAGTTTCGTTGTCGAGGCCCTAGGACCTGAGTGGCAGGGCCTAGACCTTGGTGAGTTCCTTGAGGAGCATGCAAGCCGTACCGGAGTGAGGAAGCGCCTCTTCTGGCTTGTGTTTGCAGCGATGTCCTAGACCTTATGGACTATTCGTAATAAGATGGTTATCGAGCTTATCTTCCTAAGGCGGTTATCGAGCTTATCTTCCTAAGGCGGGTGTCTGGCTCTGTATTCAAAATTTTGGTATTTTTGCAGCAGTGGTATCCGCTCTGTACGCAGCGGGACAGGGAACGGTTGGACGGCATGCTGGAGGTCCTTCTAGTTGCGGCACGCCACTTATCTACGCAGTCCGACCATTGAGTTGCTTTACGCGTAGCGTGAGAGCTGTATCTTTCATTTACCTGTTGTTGGGCATGTCTGTGTTGTCACCTAGCGGACCTTTTTCTTATTTTTTTGAGTTGTGCACTTAAACTTTGTATGAATGTGGTTGCTTTATTTATAAAGCGGAACCAAAGCCTGTTTCATGTGTGTTAATAAGCATGGATTTTGTGCCTTGGGTACTCATATCATCTTTGATCCATTAGAATTCATGGTCTAAAGCTAGAAAAAAAAGAGCGTACAAATTCACGAATACAATACAGATAAAGCATGTACAAATCTGCAAAACTCTAACTTCAAATGCTTTAGAACTAAGATATTTCTAGCTACAAAATTCCAAAAGGCTCCTCATGTCTCAAGTGATGCTATTGTTGCCCCTAGTAACAAAAAACTTACCTCCTCAATCTCAACAAGAACTGGCTTCTGACTTCTGACGATGTTGGTTGCACCTCAACTCCTGTACCACTGGTCTAGCACAGATAACTGAAGGCTCGGTCGCTGCCGGAGCTGTGTGTTCCGGGATCCGACCACTGATACTGGCCTGTGCCGGTGCCGGAGCGCTCGAACTCCTCGGCCTGCCAATGCGCCGCGTAGCTGTTGTCCATGTCGGGGTAAGCGAAGTTCTCGTCCATGCCCATGGGGCGCTCGAGCGGCAACGTGTAGGCGTAGTCCCCGCAGTTGACGTCGTGGGCGGAGTAGTGCTCAGGCGCCAGAGAGCCGTCGGTGAAGTAGGGGTAGTATCCCCAGCTGGCATGGCCGCGTTCCACGACTCGTCGGCGGCGCTGCAAATCGTCAGATCGGGCCACCCGCAATCAGCATTGTAGCTGTAGCCGCCCGGCGCCTGCGTCTCGTCGACGGAGCCCGCGTAGGAGCTGCCGCCGCCGCTGACGCACTCGAGGCCGCAGTCCGGTTGCATCAGGAATTGCTCGAGTAGGTCGCCGTGGTCGTTGTTGCTCCCGTCGTGGTACGGGATCATCTGCGTCTGGAAGCCTGCGTAGTCCATGTCCATGTCCAGCGCGAGGTGTCGCGGCGCGGCATCGGCGTCGTCGGAAGCATCATCATCGGGCGCCGCGACCTGCTCGAGCTCGAGTGGGCCGTCGGCGGGCAAGCCCAGAGCCACCATCCTGTCGCCCGCAGCCTTCAGATTGGCGTCGATGATCTCAAGCACGTCCCGCGCCTCGTCCGGCGTCATGTCGTTGAGCGCCGCGTCCCAGTCGGGCAGCGGGCCGGGCCGCGCTCTGGCGAGCTTCGCCTTCCCCTTCCCCAGCTCGGCCTCGAGGTAGCTCCTGTGCGTGTGCCGCGCGCGCGCATCCGGCGGGACGGCGGCAGCCGGTACCTGTCGATGACGCCCTCCTCCGACTCCCACACGAGCGGAGCCCCGGCGCCGGCGGCGGGGGCGCAGACGAGCGCGACGGGGACGCCGCAGAGCATGTTGAGCTCCGACGCCTTCTTCTGGAGCCGCTGGACCTCCTGGCGTACGTTGCAGCGCGCGCCCGCGCGCTCTCGATGAGCCTGATGTCGACCTTGCGGCGCGGCATTGCTGGCGATGGCGCGTGCTTCTTCTTCTTCTTCTTTTCTTCTTTTTCAGCTGCTGCTGCTCCTCCGATCAGATCGCGTTAGCTTGTTGCGGCTCTCCGGCGAGGCGGCAGGTAGGTATATAAAGACTCCCAGGAGAGGTTCTGTGCGCCGGAGCGGAAGTGAACGCGGAATCGTGTTCGCGTTCGTCTGTCCCCGACGCGGCGGCGCCCCATAGCTGCTAGGCAGTAGGCCGATTACGCGCCATAATTTTGCATTAGTGAAGCTTAGTTCTAAACAAATGATGCCGCTGCTAGCTGAGGAGAATTAGTCCACAAAAAATTAAGTTTAATACACTGTCAGGCGGGATTAAAACAGACAAAGCCCACCGCGATTAGCGCAAAATAGGAAGGTCCTAGCTTGGCAAACCGGTTGGAACCCGATGGTGAATCCGACTCCTGCCAGGCGCAATCAATGCGAGATCTTTGAGTTCCTCACGATGCGTCGGCGGAGACGCGGGCGGCGCCTCGAGCGGCAGCTGTAGGGGGGAAAGGCGGCGGCGCAGTCCGAGAGAAGAAAGAGCAGCGGCGCCGTACGGTAGCTTGCGAGGATAGATGGCCGTGCAGGGGCGCAATGGGCGGCTGCGGCGGCGGCGTTCGGGATGAAGGGGCGGCGCAGCTAGGGTGCCCCCCACGACGGCCAGGTACACGTATCTTCCATGCCTATCTGCTTGATCTAGGGCGTCCTTCTCCATGATTTTCGTGCGCAAGCCATGTTCAGAAACTTCAGATTTGGGTTCATCCCCAATTTTATTGCAAGTACAGCTTCTAAATTTGATTGGGCACCGATGGCTAGCTACTTAGCTTGGATTGCGCTTGTACAAATTACTAATCACTTGTAAAAATAAGAGGCAACTGACAGGAATCACTACTGTCTGCCTGTCTGGGACTGAACTCAAAAAAAGAAATCCACGAGATAGTGCATTTTACTCTTCTTCTATAGTAGTACATGAGCTTCTGTTGCTAGCTTCCTACCATCCTGTGAGATCCTTGCTTCACACCACACTCATGTGTGAGGCCACATGCATGATCCTAAGGATCTCGGTCGAAACTCGTCCCATGTCGGGCCGCTCTTTGGGGGATGTTTTGGAGCAAGAGAGGCCTACTCTAACAAGTGGAACCACACAGTTCCTTATCACTTTGGTCGCATTGCTGTCATCTTGCAGCATTGTTGGATCTGAAACCTCATGAATATTATCTGGAAATGCTCCATCGACGAACTCACGGAGAGTTCCACCATCACTGAATTTTTCATCGGTTGGACTGCACCCTGTCATCATTTGTAGCAGAAGCACTCCGAAACTGTAGACGTCACCCTTGGTTGAGATCTCCTCACTCATACCATACTCTGCAATTACATTTACATAGACACAAAATTAGGGAATCTGCAGTGTCTTCACAAGTTTATAAAGAACAAACATAACCAATATGCTGCGCATATGCTTAATCTCACCTGGTGGGATGTACCCGATGGATCCTTTTAGGCAGGCCAAGCTCGCTGAACGGTCTTGATGTGCATTCGCTGTAGTGAATATTAACCTTGCCAGGCCAAAGTCAGTGACATATGCAGTCATGTCAAGATCCAAAAGAATATTGCTTGGCTTCAAGTCACAGTGTATTAGTGGAGATGCACACTGGTTATGAAGATAATCCAAAGCAAATGCTACATCCAAAACAATTTTGATCCTTTGGCTTAAAGTCAAAAATATGTCTTTCACCATGTTCGAGTGCTTTTTTCGGATGTAGCCACATTTCTAGGTTCCCGTTTGGCATGAATTGGAACACTAGGGCCTTGAAATCTTTCCCAGTAGAATCCACAGAAGAGCATGAAGTGATAATCTTTACAAGATTTCGATGACGGGCATTTCGTAGGGCTTCACACTCTGCAATAAAGCTCCTATCTGCTCCATAAATGTTAAGGTTAAAAATCTTGATGGCAACTTGATCATCTGGACGGTACAAACTGCCCTTATAAACCACCCCAAATGATCCTGATCCAATTAGGTTTGCTGAAGAGAACCTATCGGTTGCCCTCACAATGTCTTCATAGGATAGCTTCTTCATGTGCTCACTGGATTCTTGCAAATGTGTTTTTTCTTGCATTCTCTTCCTCCAATAAATTATTGCAACACATAACAAAACTGATATAAGAACAACGGTTGACAATACTATTCCCAGGACCAGAGCCAGTGAATTGTGTTTATCTTTCCTGCCAACTGGCGTGGAACAAAAATGTATACCTTCTATTGGAATGTTAGTAGTACACAAATTTTCATTTCCTTCAATTGATACTGCACGAACATTGTCAAAAACACCACCTCTTGGAACTGCTCCATCAAAATAGTTGAAGGATAAATTCAGATCTTGCAGGGTACTCAAGGATGTGAAGAACTCTGGAATTTTTCCGGACAAGTTATTGTGAAAAATATCAATCTTTTTTATGCTGACTAAGTTGGCAAAAGTTTGTGGGATGCTTCCGACAATGAAGTTGCTTTGCATCTCGAGATATTCCAGAACTGCAATCTGGCCAAGAGTGGATGGGATGTTGCCAGACAACCTGTTATTGGATATCCTAAATTTGTTCAGATTAATGAGACTGCCTACTTCCACTGGCACTCCTCCAGACAAGTAATTGTATGACAAGTCCAACTCTTCAGAAAGAGAAGAAATTTGGAAGATTTTACTTGGTATACTGCCATCTAGTGAGTTGTGAGCAAGGTTCAGTATTAAGAGTTGATTACAACGTCCTATACTTGCAGGTATACTACCAGTAATGTTGTTCCCATCCAATTTCAGAGAACTTAGCTGAACTAGGTTGCCGATAGTATCCGGGATTTGCCCTGACAGTCTGTTGTGTGCGAAGGATAGATAGACCAAGTTGTGCAAATTCCCAATTGTTGGTGGTATATTACCAGTGATAAGATTGTAATCCATGTATAGACTGGTGAGGCTCTTAAGATTGCCAATTTGCAATGGTATAGGCCCAGTAATTTTGTTTTCCCTTAGCCATAACAATTCAAGACTGTCGGAAAGATTGCCGATAGAACTTGGTATGTTCCCTTGGAAATTATTCCCAACCAGTATCAGCCCAGTCAACCTAGTACAATTTGTGAGTGAAGAGATGAATCCCCAGTTTCCCGCATCTAGCTTGTTGTATGACAAATCAAGTTCCTCCAAATTTGGCAATGATCCAAAGAAGGGTATGGACCCAGTTAGGCTATTGTTATACAGGTACAACCAAACAAGGTTGTATGCTTTGGCAAGAGAATCTGGGATTGGGCCATCAAACTTGTTTGTTGAGAGGGTTAGTTGCTGAATATTTGGGAGTGTGTAACCAATGTCGGAGGGTAAGCTTCCAATAAGAGAATTGTTTCCTATGGCAAGAAATGTCAAGGATGACATGTTGAAGAGAGATGGTGGAACTGGCCCAGATAGGTTGTTCAGACTCATGGCTAGTATCTGTAGTGTTGGAATATGACCTAAGCTCTCTGGTATGCTCCCAAATAAATTATTCTGCGTAAGACGAAGATCAATGAGGGAGGAAAGGTTCCCTATCGAGGAAGGTATTTTTCCTGAAATATAGTTATTCCTCAAATCGAGGTATTTGATAGGAGGAGTGGTGGCAGTAATAGATGGCATAGAACCAACAAGGTTGTTCTGTTGGAGGGAAATGTCACGAAGAGAGGCTGTGTTGAACAGTGCCTTTGGTAGTTCTCCAGTAAGATTATTGCTCATGAGCCAAAGTACTTCAAGAGATGAACTGTTCGCTAGGGAATCCGGGATGACGCCAGTTAGAGCATTCATCCCTAGATCAACGTGTTTGAGAGAAGAACGGCTGCCCAAAGACTGCGGTATGCCACCGGTAAGCCTATTGCTAGTGAGAACTAGTTTGCGCAGCTCAGGAAGGTTTCCAAAAGAAGAAGGGATGTTCCCTTCTATCTGGTTGTTGCTAAGATCAATCTCTTGAAGATGCTTGCATTGACCTAAGTTAGGGAGGATCCTGCCGTGGAGGGAATTGCTCCTCAAATCCAGGATTAGAAGCTCGGAACATGCAGAGAGTTCAGAAGGGATGTTACCTCCCAAAGTGTTCATGCTGAGGTTGAGGTTGCTTAGCCGGCTCAGGATGCCGAGCTCGGAAGGTATCTCGCCATGGAAGCTGTTATTTGAGAGCTGCAACATTGTAAGAGACGTCAGGTTGCCAATGCAAGGTGGTATGGAGCCAGAGATGCCTTGTGATTCAAGGTCCAGGGCAATCACACGGCGAGGAGACAGTGTGCTGCAGGTGATGCCATGCCATCCACAGGCTTCGAAGGACGTGTTGCTCCATGAAGCTAAAACTCCTGTTGGAACTGAGAGCTGGGACTTGAAGCAAAGGAGAGCTTGCTGATCATTTTCAGTTTCATCGCAGGTGGCTATTGGTAGGCTGCACAAGAAGCTAAATAGGTAAAGAGACCAAACGAGGCCTAGAAACAATACACCCGAAGGGTTCATTGTTGTTGTTTAAAGCTATAAATTATGAAGATAAGAGATTGCGTTTGCAAGAGGATGTTTAAGTACTGAATTGTGGAACGTGACCCCTCAGACTTGCGGTTCAGCGATCGGTATTGGTGGGAATAGGGAAGAGGCGTGATTGAACGCATGCTCTTGTATACCAGATTTGCGGTTTTCACTAGAACCATTTCCTGACCACATAATAAACTAGTTGTAACTTGGAAGTAGTTATTGAAGCCAACACTTGTACAATGTTAGTAGTGTGAACGTGCGTGTCGACGCTGATATATGTGACCATTCAGTTTCCCGACTGAGACCGGGACTATATTGAAGTTGCACTGTGAACTGTGAGCCAACGCCTAAGCTCCATCTCGAAAAAAATAAACACATAATTCTTGAAGTGCCGGGGAAGGTAGCTTGTTGAGATTTCTAAAGCATTTTGAAGCTAAAACTTGCATCTAGAATGTTATTTCTATTTTCTAAAGCATTTTGAAGCTAGGTGGCTGACACATTTGTTTTGGCTGATATAGTGACACGTCACTGACTTCTAAGCCTGCGTACCCACTTATTGACCGGTGGGAAGCGGCAGAGCAACTTGCCTGAAGAAGAATGCATATGGCTCTATCCTCGCTGCATTTACTTGACCAGCGGTAGAGCAACTTGGCTGAAGAACAAGCTTCTGGAAATTCTGCACGATGATGATAGTTGTATTGTATGGTATGAATGCACGTTTTCACCATAGGAATTTTGAAATAGTGTAATATGAAACTCCAAATTGACTGTTTGGAAGTCCTTGAAAAATCGGGTTCGCATAAGTATTTGGCATTTTGGTTACATTTCTAGTATCACATTTCTAGTATCTAAAAAGATAAATAGGCATGCAAGCCTTGAGGTCACCGATCAGATCACAATTGTCCTCTGCATACAGATAGCTTAGAGAGAGAATGGCACTTACTCGACGCTCGTCTCTGCGTCCCCTGGTGCTGCTCATGTCGCACGGGAAGCCAAGGCTGAGATCCTTCTTCTCCTCCTCCCCCGCTGCCGTTCCGCTGCCGCCGGGAAATTGTGCTCCGGCTGCTCCTACCGTTGAGCCTCCAGCCGCCGCTACATGTAAGCTCAAATGTTTCTTGCACGCAGGGGGTATCCTTTTCCGCTGTCGATTTCCCTTTTCTGCTACCGATTTCTAGCTAACAGATACTCCTCCATTGCGTTGCAGCTCTGCCAGGCCCTCCGGGTTACCCGCAGTTTGAGGTGCCTGTTGACCCACTTCATGATCCACCTGCTAGAAGAGACAACGCTGTGCTCTACAAGCCTTCGCCGTCCACTCCGGAGCACCCGGACTACCCAGTTCCTTTGCTGTGCACCGTCGACGAAGATCCTGAACAGCGCTGTCTTTTCACAAAGAAAAAAACATAGGTTTATATGTACATAAAGATATTCATTCATGGGGAATTAATTAAATCCCCTCTAAACTCTAAGTGATAAATTTTGTTTTATTCAAAGTTTTCTATATTTTATTTGAGCAAGGTTAGAGAAGCATTATTTGCATCCATACAATCTTATATATGCGACATAGAACATATGTCATGATAGTAGTAAAGATATTCATTTTATATTGTGCATGTTGGTATTTTTCAATAAATTTTATCAAACTTAGTTAAAAGAATGACGTTATATTTTAAAACAGGGGGAGTAATAATTAAGGGTCGCGGAAGCCATGTGACACAATGAAATATCCTTACAAGCCACTAGAGTCACTGCTATTTCATCAATGAGTTTTTTGAAACGAGTATTTCATCAATAAGTTATCTGCAAAGATTTTCCTGTTACACACCACACATAAATTAGGATCCAACTGAGCTTTGATTTATTGTTTTAGATGATTTTTGTCATGTTGATTTCATGTTCAAATTCGAGCTTTACTCCCCAATGTATACAAAATTAGCTTTTGAAACGTTTAACTCATATTTGATGGGATATTAATCATGCAAATATATTGAGTTTCAATCGCTTCGATAGTGCCTCTAAAGAAACTACGGTACAAAAATTGACACGAAAATGCTATTGCAAACCACCAACAACAGCACGAAGGTAGTATATGCAATCAGATCTTTACTATTAAATTGAAGTTGATGGTGAAGCCACTTTTGATACATCATTAGATTTCCTCTACCTCTAAGATAAAAATCAAATCAGCCAAAATAGTACACAAAGCAATCACGGTAAGACAAAAAAAAGGCAACCGCAACCATCCAATGTCAAGACCACGGGATCGCAGCTATACAAAGATATTATGTGTATTAGTCATGCTAGCAACGAGTGATACTGGGGTTACCAGTCCTAGGCCGGAATCGGCAGGCAGGCCGAACATCATTGGCTCTATACATCTCAAAGCATCGTGAAACTAATCATAACCAAGACTCTATAACTGAGAGCTCGAGAATCTTAAACTCCTCTCGTGCACTTTATAAACATACATGCATCATGCACGAGGTGGGTAACCACAACTAGTAACAACAACAGTGACTCTACGACTCAAAAAAGTAATAGTCAAACTCTTAACAGAGTAAAGATCTAACTTATTACACGCAGAGGATGGCTAGCTACTTAGCTTGGATTGCTCGTGTACAAATTACTAATCACTTGTAAAAATAAGAGGCAACTCTATTGTCTGCCTGTCTCATCCAGGTACTCCTCCCGATACCCAACTCTTACCTTCATCTGATCGCCCTTCTCCACTTTCTGTTTCTTGCTTTTTGATTCTCGATTTTGTCCCTATGGACTAATTGGACAATGTGGCGTCAGATTGCAGCATTATCTTTCGTGGGGAGCGAGGACCACGTCTGGAGCAAATTGTCGCAATAAAGGCTAAGGATATGTATGAGGGGGCCCTAGCCGCCTCTCGTGCTCAGGCGGAGCGCGAGAAGGCAGGGGCCTGAGCCTGCTAGGACAGGTTGCACTTGGGACCAGTAACGGCAACACTCCTTCACGTAGCAGCGATGTAGGTCCTTTTGTGTCCCCCCAGGTGGGGCGACACGGGGACGACCTCTCTTGGTGCCGTCTCGGCCCTCGACCAGAGGTAGGGCCTGCTCGGTCCCCTGTAGGGGGATCACCCCCGATGTTGGTGTCCAATGAGTATTCCCATATACTCTTTTATTTGGAACCTTAGCGGGTTCAGGGCGTCGGGTTGCCAACGGCAGCTCAAGGAATACATGCGCCAGGAAAAAGTGGACGTTGTAGGGCTACAAGAGACTATTAGAGAAAGTTTCCTGCTTCACGAGCTAGAAGGACTTAGTAGGCACAAGTTTGCATGGCATTGGGTTCCGGCTTCATGCCACTCTGGAGGTATCCTCCTTGGGGTGAAGGGGGACCCCTTCGAGGTAGATGAGATGGACCACAGGGAATTCATTGTGAGCATGGCCCTCACCCGTAAATGTTCAAACCTTAGATGGGAGGTCATTATCGTCTATGGCCCCGCGGATCATAGTAGATCCCCTATTTTTCTCGCCGAACTAAGATCGAAGGTGGAGCGGTGCACCATTCTAGTGGTGCTAGCAAGCGACTTCAACCTGATCCGTTCCCTCATGATAAGAGTTTGACGAATATTGACATTCCTAGGATGAGGATGTTCAATGACTACATAGCGGATCCCGCTCTTGGAGAGATCACGAGAGTGGGAGCAAGATACACCTGGAGTAATACCAAGGTGGACCCAATCCGGAGTGTGCTGGATCGGGTCTTCGTATCTGTAGAATGGGAGATGACCTTCCCATTATGCTCGCTACGTGCGGTCACCAAGATAGGCTTGGACCACTCCCCCTTCTCCTCTCGACGGGGGGGGGGGGGGTGGCTCCCCCGAGGTTGAACCGCTTCCATTTTAAGAACTTCTGGCTCACCCAGCCAGGTTTTGTGGACAGGGGCGAAGCTAGCACAATAAATTATTGGGTTCATCTATACAAAGAAATGGGATTTAACTAAGTGATAAGTGGTGGTAAGTACTAATTTAGTCTAGATTAGTACAAATCTATTGGGTTCATTTGAACCCAATCCCTACGTGTTAGCTCCGCCACTGTTTGTGGAGGCAGTTAATCTCAAGTGGGAGGCCGCGAGGACCTCTACCCCGCGTGTGTTCAATGTGGTAGATGTCTGGCACCACTGTGCAAAGATATCTCGTCAATTTATGTGGGGCTGGGGTGCTAACCTTGGCGCGGAGTTACGTCAAAAAAGGCCTAATCCTTGATAGGATTCTGGATCTTGATGCAATGCCGGACTCCGTTGGCCTGTCCGCTGAGGAGTGGCTTCAGCGGTATGCCCTTGAGGCCTCCCTTATGGAGATCTACAAGGGCGAGGAGGTGTTCTGGCGATAATGGAGTCGCCAGAATTGGCTTCTCAAAGGAGATGCAAACACGGCGTATTTCCATGCCATAGCTAATGGTAGACGTCGGAAGTGCTCCATTCCCTACCTATGGGAGGACGATCGTCTACTGGAGGATGTCAGTGATATCTCCACCCATATTTACTCCTTCTTTAAGGAGCTATTCATGGCAGGGCCCCGCTCAGGGGTGACGTTAGCAGGGGATTTTTTTGGGTAGATAGGGCTATGGTATCTACTGATGAGAATATGGAGCTAACTCCCCCATTCTTTCCAGAGGAGGTTAGAAGGGAGATTATGGAGATGAAAGTTGACTCTACTCCAGGGCCAGACGGGCTTCCGATTATCTTCTTCCAGAAATTTTGGGAGAGGATTCAGGCTGTGATCATGCCAATGTTCCAAGAGTTCTACATTGGAACATTAGTTATGTCTCGGCTTAATTTAGGCATGATTACCTTGATCCCCAAGATTGTGGGGGCCATAGATATCTGCCAATTTAGGCCAATTACAGTGATCAACGTCATACAATGGATCTTCTCGAAGGTGTGCGCCTTAAGGCTTGCTCCAGTTATGGAGCGCCTTACGCATCCTAGCCAATTTGCCTTTCTAAAATGTCGGTATATTCATGATGGGATCCTAGCACTTCATGAGATCTGATACGTCCATTTTGCATCACTATTTTGTATCATAACTTACTATTATTCATTGATATATTTCACATTTAGAGATGATACTTATGTTGTTTCCTCTGTTTTTACATGTTTGATGATCATTGGAGGAATTGCTGCCGGAGTCAGGATTCTGCTGGAAAAAGGGCCGTCAAGACACGATGTTTTGGAAGATCAGGAAATTCCAGAAAAACCAGAAAATTATACTTTGCCAGAAGACTGAAGAAGCCAGAAGGAGGAGGCGAGAGGAGCCACAGGGCAGGCTCACACACAGGGGGCGCGGGCCTACCCCTGGCCGCGCCGGCCTATTGTGAGGCCACCCTGGCCCACTACTACCATCGCCCCTTCACATATATCGTCGTCCCCAAAAACCTAAGTGAAGGGGGGCTCAGAGATAGACACCGCCACCTCTGCGGGGCGGAAAACACCAGAGAGAGAAAAGCTCTCCGACAGGCAGGAATCTGCCGGGGAAATTCCTTCCCGGAGAGGGGAGATCGTCGCCATTGTCATCACCATCGCACCGGACTTCATCGGGATCATCATCATCATCTCCATCACCAGCACCTTCATCTCCACCATAACCACGCCGTCCCGCTGTAACATCTTGAGTTGAATCTTGTCAAATTCTTAGGGGAAACTTTCCCGGTGTTGATTACTCTTGTGGTTGATGCTATTGAGTGGAACCATTGAATTAAGGTTTATGTTCATATTGTTATTTACCATTATTTCACCTCTGATCATGATCCATATGATGTCTTGTGAGTAGTTCGGTTAGTTCTTGAGAACATGGGAGAAGTCAAGATGTTAGTAGTGGAATTATGTTGAGTAATATTTAATGGTTTGATATTTATTTGTTGTGGTGCTATTTCACTAGTGGTGTCATGTGAACGTCGACTACATGATACTTCACCATTTATGGGCCTAGTGAGATGCATTATGTATTTGGCTAGTAATTGTGAGGTTGCTGGGGTGACAGAAACCTAAACCTCCATTAGGAAACCATTGCACCAGGGAGCGTATGATCTTAGAGTTTAAGGCTATGGTTAGATTTATCTTAGTTACTTTCTTGTAGTTGCGGATGCTTGCAAGGGGTATAATCACAAGTGTGTATTAATCCTAGTAAGGGTAGTATGCTAGCACAGGTTCACCCCCATAACACTTATCAAACCAATAAAGATTATTTAGCGGCATGAAGCGAAAGCTCTTGACAGAAACTCCCGTGTGTCATCGAGAACGTTTGGTCATCATAAGTTACACAACCGGCTTGTCCTTTGCTCTAGAAAGGATTGGGCCACTCGCTGTAATTGTTATTACTGTCTTTTATTTGCTTGTACTTTATTTATTTGTATTACCAAATACCCCTGAAAACCCGTTTGCTAGTATTTATAGTGAATCCTTGATCAAAACCACTTGTCAACACCTTCTTCTCCTCGTTGGGTTCGACACTCTTATTTATCGAAAGTACTATGATACACCCCCTATACTTGTGGGTCATCAAGACTATTTTCTGGCGCCGTTGCCGGGGAGTGAAGCGCTATTGAAGAGTGGAATTGGTAAAGGTAACCGTTGCTGTGAGTATTGTTTTTATTTCTGTCTTTTATTTTTATTTTATTTTGCTATGGAGAGTTCTCCATTTGGGTTCCTATTCGGGAACACTACTATCACTATTGCGGATGTGGATGAATCACAACCACAAATACCTATGAAAAATATTGAACGTGTTATGGATAACTGCTATTCAGGAGATGGAACTGTCCATCCGGGTGATCACTTAATCTTTATACATGAATTATGCGAGTTGTTCAAGTGTGCAGGTATTTCATTGAGCCAGGTTAAGAGGAAGCTATTCTCTTTATCACTGAAAGGCAGAGCTGAGGAGTGGTATCGGCTGCTAAAGGATGGTCCATCTATTGCTTGGGAGGAAATTGTACCTCTCTTTTATTCCAAAATTTATCCTTCAAGTGAAATTCATAAAGATCGTAATCGAATATATAACTTTTAGCCTCATGATGGAGAGAGTATTGCCCAAGCGTGGGGGAGATTGAAGTCACTAATGCTCAAATGCCCCACTCATGAGCTTCCGAGTAATATTGTTATTAATAATTTATATGTGAGGCTTGCTCTTCACGATAAGGATTTATTGGATGCTTCTTGCTCTGGATCATTTACACGCATGAAAGAAGAAGCTAAGTGGGATCTTCTTGACCGTATTCAAGAAAATGCTAAAGGATGGGAAAACGACAAAGGTAGGAAGTCAGGTATAAATTATGATTATGAATGCATTAAAGCTTTTATGGGAACTGATGACTTTCATAATGTTAGCACTGTTCATGCGCCTTATAAAGATTCTATTAGTTGTATTCTTGCTAAAACTACCGAAGTTTGAACTGTTGATCGCATTTTGCCTCAACCTTATTTCGAGAAGACGCCTTTCCCTGCTAAGGTAAAGGAGCATTCCACTCTGGTAAGTGTGCTTAATAAAAGTACTAAGAAAGCTGCAGAACCTGATGAGCAAATTACTATTAAGTCTCCTGTAGCTATAGTGAATGACCTTGTTACTAAAGATGTAGGAGATGAACATATTGTCTTTTGTGAAGATGCTTCTAACATTGTTTCACATCCTAGTAGGCATAGGAAAACAAGTGTTCCTGTTATTTCTGTCAGGATTGGCGATCATTGCTATTATGGTTTATGTGACATTGGTGCAAGTTCAAGTGCCATTCCTATAGAGCTTTACAGAGAAATCATGCATGAAATTGCCCCTTGTGAACTTGAGGATGTTGATGTGGTTATTCAACTTGCTAACAGAGAGACTATCTTGCCACTTGGCATTGTTCGAGATGTGGAAGTTTTATGCGGTAAGACTAAATATCCTACTGATTTTCTTGTACTTGGTAAGGAAGCTAGTAAAACTTGTCCTATTATTTTTGGTAGACCCTTTTTGAATACTTGTGGTGCTGTGATAGATTGTAAGAAGGAGATTTTTTTTACTAAGTTTGATGGAGAATCTTATGAGTTCAATTTTTCTAAGTTCGCTAAAACTCCTTTTGAAAATGAATTTCCTAATGAAAATTTTCAAGTTGAACAGCTTGCCTCTATTGCTCTTGCTCCTAATAATGCTTTGCAGCAATTTATGGAGGACCATGAAAGTGATCTCTTCAGGAAAGAAAGAGAAGAGATCGACGATATTCTTCTTCGTCAACCACCGTTGATTAAGCACAATTTACCTATGGAGGATCTTGGTACCACTTTGCCACCTAAGGAAGATCATATTTTTGAATTAAAACCTTTACCTGATGATCTTAAGTATGCTTATATAGATGATAAGAAAATATATCCTGTTATTATCAGTTCTAAGCTTTCAGGAAAGGAAGAAGAAAGGTTATTGGAAATATTGAGGAAACACCGAGGAGTTATGGGATACACTTGATGATTTAAAAGGGATTTCTCCCACTATATGTCAGCATGCTATTAACATAGAGGAAGATGCAAAGCCAGTTGTTGAACATCAACGCTGCTTAATTCCCAAGATGAAGGAAGTGGTATGAAATGAGGTATTGAAGCTCCTTAATACTGGTATTATTTATCCTATTGCTGATAGTAGATGGGTTAGTCATGTTCATTGTGTTCCTAAGAAAGGAGGTATCACTATTGTGCCTAATGAGAATAATGAGCTTATTCCTCAAAGGGTAGTAGTTGGTTATAGGATGTGCATTGATTTTAGAAAGGTAAACAAAGTTACTAAGAAAGATCATTATTCTTTACCATTTATAGATCAAATGTTAGAGCGTTTATCTAAGAAGACTCATTTTTGTTTTCTTGATGGTTATTCTGGTTTCTCTCAGATTGCTGTTAAAAAGCAAGATCAAGAGAAAACCACTTTTACTTGTCCTTATGGAACTTATGCTTATACACGTATGCCGTTTGGTTTGTGCAATGCTCCTGCTACTTTTCAAATATGCATGTCTGCATGGCTTTTGTGAAGAAATTATGAAGGTTTTCATGGACAATTTCTCAGTCTATGGAACTTCTTTTGATAATTGTTTGCACAATCTTGATAAAGTTTTGCAGAGGTGTGAAGAAACTAATCTTGTTCTTAATTGGGAGAAATGCCACTTTATGGTGAATGAAGGAATTGTTCTTAGACATAAAATTTCTGAAAGAGGTATTGAAGTTGACAGAGCAAAGGTTGAAGCAATTGAGAAAATGCCCTGTCCCAGAGATGTTAAAGGTATTCGTAGTATTCTTGGTCATGTTGGTTTCTATAGGAGGTTCATTAAAGATTTCTCAAAGATTTCAAAGCCTTTTACTAATCTTTTTAAAAAAGATATACCATTTGTTTTTGATGATTATTGTAAGGAAGCTTTTGAAACTCTTAAGAAGGCTTTAACTACAGCTCCTATTGTTCAACCACCTGATTGGAATTTACCCTTTGAAATTATGTGTGATGCTAGTGATTTTGCTGTTGGTGCTGTTCTTGGACAGCACGTAGATAAGAAGTTAAATGTTATTCATTATGCTAGTAAGACTCTTGATGCTGCTCAGAAGAATTATGCCACTACTGAGAAGGAGTTTCTTGTTGTTGTTTTTGCTTGTGATAAGTTTAGACCTTACATTGTTGATTCTAAAGTTACTATTCATACTGATCACGCTACTATTAGATATCTTATGTCGAAGAAGGATGCTAAGCCTAGGCTTATTAGATGGGTGTTGCTTTTACAAGAGTTTGATTTGCATATTGTAGATAGGAAAGGTGCTGAAAATCCTGTTGCTGACAATTTGTCTAGATTGGAAAACATTTCTTTTGATCCTATTCCTATTAATGATAGTTTTCCAAATGAACAGTTGGCTTCAATAAATGTAACTTCGCGAGAGAATCTGTGGTATGTTGATTATGCTAACTTTATTGTTTCCAAGTATTTGCCTCCAACCTTTACAGCTCAGAAAAGAAGAAAATTCTTTTATGATTTGAGGCATTATTTTTGGGATGACCCACACTTATATAAGAAAGGAGTTGATGGTATTATGCGAAGATGTGTTCCGGAATATGAGCAACAAGAAATATTGAGAAAGTGCCATGGCAATGCTTATGGAGGACATCATGCTGGAGATAGAACTGCACAAAAGGTTCTACAATCAGGTTTTTATTGGCCAACCCTTTTTAAAGATGCTAGAAGGTATGTTTTATCTTGTGTTGAATGTCAAAGAGTTGGTAATATTTCTAGACGTAATGAAATGCCCATGAGTTACAATCTTGTTATTGAACCATTTGATTGTTGGGGATTTGACTTTATGGGTCCTTTTCCTCCTTCAAAAGGGTATACTCATATACTTGTTGTTGTTGATTATGTTACCATGTGGGTAGAAGCTATACCTACAAAGAGTGCCGATGGTGAGACCTTGTTAAAAATGCTTAAGGATGTTATTTTTTCTAGGTTTGGTGTACCTAGATATCTTATGACTGACGGAGGTTCTCATTTTATTCATGGCGGTTTTAGAAAAACTCTTGCTAGATATGACGTTAATCGTAGAATTGCTTCTGCTTATCATCCCCAAACTAGTAAGTAGGTAGAACTTTCAAATAGAGAGATCAAGTCTATCTTGCAGAAGACTGTCAATATATCTAGGAAAAGCTGGGCTAGCAAGTTAAACGATGCTTCATGGGCTTATAGAACTGCTTATAAAAACCCCATGGGCATGTCTCCTTACAAGATGGTTTATGAAAAAGCGTGTCACTTGCCCTTAGAATTAGAACACAAAGCTTTTTGGGCAGTGAAAGAGCTTAATAGGGATTTTAAACTCGCCGGTAAGAAAAGGTTGCTTGATTTGAGTTCCCTAGATGAGTGGAGAAACGAAGCTTATGAGAATGCTAGACTTTTCAAAGAAAAAGTCAAACAATGGCATGATAAGAGAATTCTTAAGAGAGAGTTTCATGTTGGTGAGAAAGTTCTATTGTATAGGTCTCGTCTCAGATTTTTTGCAGGAAAATTACTCTCAAAATGGGAAGGACCCTATGTTATTGAAGAGGTGTACCGCTCAGGTGCGATAAAGATTGCTTCATTAAAAGATAACACTACACAGGTGGTGAATGGTCAAAGACTCAAACATTATATTGCTGGAGATTCTTATAATGAAGATGTTGATGTTATTCAAATGGTTTCTCCGGAAGAATTCATCCAGGGCAATATGCAGGAACCTACAGAATTCGTTTTCGAATAGGTAACAGTTTTAGTCAGAAAAGGTTCGCATAAAACTTTTCCATTAATATTTTTGTTGTTTGTATTAAATATGAAAAATCACAAGACGAAAATGGGCAGGAGACGGAGTTCGGTGGCTCCTCACCACCAGGGGGCACGGGCCCACTCCAGGCCGCGCCGCCCTGTGGTGAGACCACCCCAGAGCTCGTTTTCGTCCCGGTTTCCTCCTGTGATTTTGCTTTGATGTTTAATTTTCACCTATATAACCCCCCGGACTGCCCGAGGTTTGTATATCATGTTTTCGTAGTGTTTTCATTTTGAGCTATTTCTGTCAGGAGTTATTCTCAGTTCTAGGAGGATCATGGCTTCCTCGAGCAACGACAAGGAGAAGACACCTCCGGAAGATGAGCACCAAGACCTTCAGTTGAAGGAAGAAGTTGAAAGTGAGACCGAGGAAGAAGAGATGGAAGAAGACCAAAGTTCACGCCCGAGCACCATGATCGCAAGCATTGTGGTGGTGACAAGTCATGACAAGTTCAAGAAGAGTGCACGTATAAGAACCGGAGGGGGTGTGTCGCACCACATATTAGCTCCACGGACATCTCCGTCAGGCAACAACCCTTTCCATACTCTAATACATGAACATCAGATTCAAAAGGTGCCTAGATCACAATTTCCCTCTGGTTGGGATATAGATCGTTCTAACAGTGCAGGGAAAGAAAGTTCCAAGTGTGAAGAAGGATGGGGAAATAATTCCAAGAGCTGTGATTCTCTGGCTGACAAGTTCATGAGCCATATTGAGCACAACTCAGAGATGATTCGTAACCTCAGTTACAAGATTGATGACTTGAGAGATTTGATTGAGAAGCTTATTAAAGACTCACCACCACCGCCGAAGGAGTAATTCGTCATTGGTATAAGCATCCCCTTGGTTTGTTCCAAGCTTGGGGGAGTGTCGCGGTATCACATCATTATCTTTTACTCATTTACTTTTCAAGATGAGTCATATCATGAATAGGAGAAGTTATCTTATAGAATAGTTTGCAGTGTGGAAGTATCCTCCTTGGTTGGTTATCTATGTATCCCTTGGTATGAGTTGCGGTAATGAAATATTAATGAGAAGTTTTATCGTTTACTTTCCGCACACTTTATTTTAGTTTGCAATCTCTCTTATACGATTAGTCTTGTTGATTAGTATTGGTATCACCTTGGGAGCATGAGTAAATTTAGTTGGTTTTGGCAAACTTAGCTTGGTCAGTAGCAACATTACCTTGAGTTTTGAGTAGAAAAAGAAGAAAGAAGTGCTAGTAGATACATCATTTCAGCTTTCCTTCATGTTTGGCTCATAAGCAATAGTATTCTCAAGTTAAAATCGTTGTACTTTCAAGGAAGTTTGCATGATTGTTCCTATTATATGTATATTTGTTTGTTTCATGCAACTCTTATGCTTGCTACCCAGCCTTGCTAGCCAAAAACCTGTACTGAGAGGGAATACTTCTCGTGCATCCAATCCCCAAAAACCAAGTTACTTCCAAAGAGTCCACTATAAATTCCTATGCATTGTATTTCAAGCTATTCCAAGTAAATTTTCATGTGCTACCTTTCAAAAACCTTCAAATACTTCTCATTTTGTGCCACTATTTTTAGCTCATGAGGACGTAGTGGTTGGGTTTGTTATCTTCCATACTAAATTGAGTACCCCTCGACTAGGCAGCTTCATCTGCTCGTCATAAATTTTGCAAGGGAGCTGGTCAGACCATTGTAATCTAAACAAGAAAAGAAAAAAGAGCACTCCTCCATGGTATGTGAAAGTTGGTGGGCACCCGATGGAATCGGTTAGCCATGGTTTGAGAAAGGAAAAGGTGGGGAGGAGTGCCAAGCTATAAAAGAGCACAATTGTGCCAATTAATCAAACATCTCGGAACAGCTCTCACTTGTTTAGTATGGAAGATATCAAGAACTCCGTTGCTAGTCGTTGACAAAAGCAACCACCTCTCAAAACAACTTTTTACCTCTGTTTTACAAATGAAAAGCTCTAGCACATGTTTAATCCCTGCTTCCCTCTGCGAAGGGCCTGTCTTTTACTTTTATGTTGAGTCAATCTATTCCCCTCTATCTCAAACAAGCATTTGATTTATTATGTTTCACTCATCCATATGTTGATCCATTCAACCATGTTTACTATCTTCCTTTGTTTAGTATAATGCTTTTAGCTGAAGGAATATATCTTTGAAAGCTTTCTATGATTGCAAAGAGTTTGTCTTGTTGAGCATATTGTTTTTGCTATATTAGCTCTGTTTTAAAAGGCCCCATTCAAAAGTAAGTATAGTTTGTTCATTGTTCTCTGACCAAGAACTAAGGTTTGCCATCACCAATTATAGTTTACCTTGTGCATCTTGTTTGTGATTCCCTTTTACTTATTGCAAGTCTATATCATATAAAGGGAAGTTGTTGTCTATTATAATGTGTGCCTTGGTGAATGTGATGCTTCTTGTCCATATTTTGATTATCGACACTTCACTCCATAAACCTGTGGGCATGTTTACCGAGTTTAGTTTTCGCTTGGGGACAAGCGAGGTCTAAGCTTGGGGGGGGGGGGGTTGATACGTCTATTTTGCATCACTATTTTGTATCATAACTTACTACTCCCTCCGTTCAGAAATATAAGATGTTTTAGTTTTGTGAAGTAAGTGTATCTAGATATCTTTTAGTGTAAAACATCTATACACTAAAAGATATCTAGATACACTCACTTCACAAAGCTAGATACACTCACTTCACAAAGCTAAAACATCTTATATTTCTAAAACGGAGGGAGTATTATTCATTGATATATTTCACATCTAGAGATGATACTTATGTTGTTTCCTCTGTTTTTACATGTTTGATGATCATTGGAGGAATTGCTGCCGGAGTCAGGATTTTGCTGGAAAAAGGACCGTCAAGACACGATGTTTCGGAAGATCAGGAAATTCCAGAAAAATACCCAAAAAATTATACTTTGCCAGAAGACTGAAGAAGCCAGAAGGAGGAGGCGAGAGGAGCCACAGGGCAGGCTCACACACAGGGGCGCAGGCCTACCCCTGGCCGCGCCGGCCTATTGTGAGGCCACCCTGGCCCACTACTGCCATCGCCCCTTCGCGTATATCGTCGTCCCCAAAAACCTAAGTGAAGGGGGTGCTCAAAGATAGACACCGCTGCCTCTGCGGGGCGGAAAACACCAGAGAGAAACGCTCTCCGGCAGGCAGGAATCTGTCGGGGAAATTCCTTTCCAGAGAGGGGAGATTGTCGCCATCGTCATCACCATCGCACCGAACTTCAGCGGGATCATCATCATCATCATCTCCATCACCAGCACCTTCATCTCCACCATCACCACGCCGTCCCGCTGTAACATCTTGAGTTGAATCTTGTCAAATTCTTAGGGAAACTTTCCGGTGTTGATTACTCTTGTGGTTGATGCTATTGAGTGGAACCGTTGAATTAAGGTTTATGTTCATATTGTTATTTACCATTATTTCACCTCTGATCATGATCCATATGATGTCTTGTGAGTAGTTCGGATAGTTCTTGAGGACATGGGAGAAGTCAAGATGTTAGTAGTGGAATTATGTTGAGTAATATTTAATGGTTTGATATCTATTTGTTGTGGTGCTATTTCACAAGTGGTGTCATGTGAACGTCGACTACATGATACTTCACCATTTATGGGCCTAGTGAG
Source organism: Dactylis glomerata (assembly GCA_007115705.1). Taxonomy (NCBI): domain Eukaryota; kingdom Viridiplantae; phylum Streptophyta; class Magnoliopsida; order Poales; family Poaceae; genus Dactylis; species Dactylis glomerata. Next base: position 1,699,320 of record QXEO01000659.1, read on the forward strand.
ATGCATTGTGTATTTGGCTACTAATTGTGTGGTTGCTGGAGTGACAGAAACCTAAACCTACGTTAGGAAACCATTATACCAGGGAGCGTAGGATCTTAGAGTTTAAGGCTGTGGTTAGATTTATCTTAATTACTTCTTGTAGTTGCGGATGCTTACAAGGGGTATAATCACAAGTGTGTATTAATCCTAGTAAGGGTAGTATGCTAGCACAGGTTCACCCCCATAACACTTATCAAACCAATGAAGATTATTTAGCGGCATGAAGCGAAAGCTCTTGACAGAAACTCCCGTGTGTCCTCGAGAACGTTTGGTCATCATAAGTTACACAACCAGCTTGTCCTTTGCTCTAGAAAGGATTGGGCCACTCGCTGCAATTGTTATTACTATCTTTTATTTGCTTGTACTTTATTTATTTGCATTACCAAATACCCCTGAAAACCCGTTTGCTAGTATTTACAGTGAATCCTTGATCAAAACCACTTGTCAACACCTTCTGCTCCTCGTGGGTTCAACACTCTTATTTATCGAAAGTACTACGATACACCCCCTATACTTGTGGGCCATCAAGATCATCCATGAAGTTAAGGTTCGACGCCTTAAAGGCGTGTTCCTAAAGCTAGACTTCCAGAATGCTTATGACCATTTGGACTGGGCTTCCTCTGGTAGGCTCTTATTCAGAGAGGATTCGATGATAGGATGATCAGCTAGATTATGCAGATTGTCATGAGTGGAAATAATGATATTAATATTAATGGGAAGTGGGTCCCTATTTTTGATCCTCATGTGGCGTGAGACAGGGGGGCCCTATTTCCCCCTGCTTTTTAACACCGCAGTGGACGTCCTAGCGAAAATCTTAGAGAAGGATAAGATTTCCGGCCACATCTCCGGGAAGTTTACTTCCAAGGGAAGCAAATCTGTCCTCATCAACTCATGCCTAGCTAGCCTCCCCATGTACATTTTGGGGTTGTATCTCCTCCCAGAGGGAGTGCACGGAAACTTTGATAAGGAGGTGTCGCGCTTTTTCTAGCAGGAGCGTAATGGGCGCCAAAAGTACCGTATGGTTAAATGGGCGGATTTGTGCGCCCCCAAGGAGTGTGGGGGCATATTTATCTGGCATCTAGCTAGGCGCATTAATGTGGCCTTGATGCTAAGATGGGTATGGAGGATCCTTAGAGATGACGGAGGTCTATGGTTGGAGTTGGTTAAGGCCAAATATCTGAGGGGCTGCCCGTTTATGGCATGTGAACGTTGAGAGGGGTCTCAGTTTTGGAGATCCCTTCAAGACATAAAGCATGAGATTATGATGGGGGTCACCCACTCCATAGGGGATGGAGCGGGGACCCTATTCTGGCTAGACTCATGGCTAGGTGGGCGGCCTCAGATTGGACTTTCCGCAACTGTTCCCGTTCCGACGGGTGTTTGGCCCGGAAGAAACCATAGCGTGGGAAGCGCTACGTGCTAGACTTCCCGACACGCTTTCGGAGTCCCCAGAGAGCGTTCGGTGGTACTTGTCTACTTTGGGGATCTTCACGGTTAAGTCCGCCTATCGGGTCCTATGTAGAGGGCCTGCTCTAACGTGGACGTCCCCCCTATTGAAAGCCCCATTGCCCTTTAAGACCAAAATATTTGTGTGGCAGTTGCTTCGGGACCGCTCCCCACAGGGGTGGAGGTTGCAAAATGACATGGGCCAGGTAATGGCCAGTGTCCCCTTTGCACCGTCCCGGAGATGACACACCACATTATTTTTACCTGTCCTGTTGCCCGCTTCTTATGGAGTTTCGTTGTCGAGGCCCTAGGACCTGAGTGGCAGGGCCTAGACCTTGGTGAGTTCCTTGAGGAGCATGCAAGCCGTACCGGAGTGAGGAAGCGCCTCTTCTGGCTTGTGTTTGCAGCGATGTCCTAGACCTTATGGACTATTCGTAATAAGATGGTTATCGAGCTTATCTTCCTAAGGCGGTTATCGAGCTTATCTTCCTAAGGCGGGTGTCTGGCTCTGTATTCAAAATTTTGGTATTTTTGCAGCAGTGGTATCCGCTCTGTACGCAGCGGGACAGGGAACGGTTGGACGGCATGCTGGAGGTCCTTCTAGTTGCGGCACGCCACTTATCTACGCAGTCCGACCATTGAGTTGCTTTACGCGTAGCGTGAGAGCTGTATCTTTCATTTACCTGTTGTTGGGCATGTCTGTGTTGTCACCTAGCGGACCTTTTTCTTATTTTTTTGAGTTGTGCACTTAAACTTTGTATGAATGTGGTTGCTTTATTTATAAAGCGGAACCAAAGCCTGTTTCATGTGTGTTAATAAGCATGGATTTTGTGCCTTGGGTACTCATATCATCTTTGATCCATTAGAATTCATGGTCTAAAGCTAGAAAAAAAAGAGCGTACAAATTCACGAATACAATACAGATAAAGCATGTACAAATCTGCAGAACTCTAACTTCAAATGCTTTAGAACTAAGATATTTCTAGCTACAAAATTCCAAAAGGCTCCTCATGTCTCAAGTGATGCTATTGTTGCCCCTAGTAACAAAAAACTTACCTCCTCAATCTCAACAAGAACTGGCTTCTGACTTCTGACGATGTTGGTTGCACCTCAACTCCTGTACCACTGGTCTAGCACAGATAACTGAAGGCTCGGTCGCTGCCGGAGCTGTGTGTTCCGGGATCCGACCACTGATACTGGCCTGTGCCGGTGCCGGAGCGCTCGAACTCCTCGGCCTGCCAATGCGCCGCGTAGCTGTTGTCCATGTCGGGGTAAGCGAAGTTCTCGTCCATGCCCATGGGGCGCTCGAGCGGCAACGTGTAGGCGTAGTCCCCGCAGTTGACGTCGTGGGCGGAGTAGTGCTCAGGCGCCAGAGAGCCGTCGGTGAAGTAGGGGTAGTATCCCCCAGCTGGCATGGCCGCGTTCCACGACTCGTCGGCGGCGCTGCAAATCGTCAGATCGGGCCACCCGCAATCAGCATTGTAGCTGTAGCCGCCCGGCGCCTGCGTCTCGTCGACGGAGCCCGCGTAGGAGCTGCCGCCGCCGCTGACGCACTCGAGGCCGCAGTCCGGTTGCATCAGGAATTGCTCGAGTAGGTCGCCGTGGTCGTTGTTGCTCCCGTCGTGGTACGGGATCATCTGCGTCTGGAAGCCTGCGTAGTCCATGTCCATGTCCAGCGCGAGGTGCCGCGGCGCGGCATCGGCGTCGTCGGAAGCATCATCATCGGGCGCCGCGACCTGCTCGAGCTCGAGTGGGCCGTCGGCGGGCAAGCCCAGAGCCACCATCCTGTCGCCCGCAGCCTTCAGATTGGCGTCGATGATCTCAAGCACGTCCCGCGCCTCGTCCGGCGTCATGTCGTTGAGCGCCGCGTCCCAGTCGGGCAGCGGGCCGGGCCGCGCTCTGGCGAGCTTCGCCTTCCCCTTCCCCAGCTCGGCCTCGAGGTAGCTCCTGTGCGTGTGCCGCGCGCGCGCATCCGGCGGGACGGCGGCAGCCCGGTACCTGTCGATGACGCCCTCCTCCGACTCCCACACGAGCGGAGCCCCGGCGCCGGCGGCGGGGGCGCAGACGAGCGCGACGGGGACGCCGCAGAGCATGTTGAGCTCCGACGCCTTCTTCTGGAGCCCGCTGGACCTCCTGGCGTACGTTGCAGCGCGCGCCCGCGCGCTCTCGATGAGCCTGATGTCGACCTTGCGGCGCGGCATTGCTGGCGATGGCGCGTGCTTCTTCTTCTTCTTTTCTTCTTTTTCAGCTGCTGCTGCTCCTCCGATCAGATCGCGTTAGCTTGTTGCGGCTCTCCGGCGAGGCGGCAGGTAGGTATATAAAGACTCCCAGGAGAGGTTCTGTGCGCCGGAGCGGAAGTGAACGCGGAATCGTGTTCGCGTTCGTCTGTCCCCGACGCGGCGGCGCCCCATAGCTGCTAGGCAGTAGGCCGATTACGCGCCATAATTTTGCATTAGTGAAGCTTAGTTCTAAACAAATGATGCCGCTGCTAGCTGAGGAGAATTAGTCCACAAAAAATTAAGTTTAATACACTGTCAGGCGGGATTAAAACAGACAAAGCCCACCGCGATTAGCGCAAAATAGGAAGGTCCTAGCTTGGCAAACCGGTTGGAACCCGATGGTGAATCCGACTCCTGCCAGGCGCAATCAATGCGAGATCTTTGAGTTCCTCACGATGCGTCGGCGGAGACGCGGGCGGCGCCTCGAGCGGCAGCTGTAGGGGGGAAAGGCGGCGGCGCAGTCCGAGAGAAGAAAGAGCAGCGGCGCCGTACGGTAGCTTGCGAGGATAGATGGCCGTGCAGGGGCGCAATGGGCGGCTGCGGCGGCGGCGTTCGGGATGAAGGGGCGGCGCAGCTAGGGTGCCCCCCACGACGGCCAGGTACACGTATCTTCCATGCCTATCTGCTTGATCTAGGGCGTCCTTCTCCATGATTTTCGTGCGCAAGCCATGTTCAGAAACTTCAGATTTGGGTTCATCCCCAATTTTATTGCAAGTACAGCTTCTAAATTTGATTGGGCACCGATGGCTAGCTACTTAGCTTGGATTGCGCTTGTACAAATTACTAATCACTTGTAAAAATAAGAGGCAACTGACAGGAATCACTACTGTCTGCCTGTCTGGGACTGAACTCAAAAAAAGAAATCCACGAGATAGTGCATTTTACTCTTCTTCTATAGTAGTACATGAGCTTCTGTTGCTAGCTTCCTACCATCCTGTGAGATCCTTGCTTCACACCACACTCATGTGTGAGGCCACATGCATGATCCTAAGGATCTCGGTCGAAACTCGTCCCATGTCGGGCCGCTCTTTGGGGGATGTTTTGGAGCAAGAGAGGCCTACTCTAACAAGTGGAACCACACAGTTCCTTATCACTTTGGTCGCATTGCTGTCATCTTGCAGCATTGTTGGATCTGAAACCTCATGAATATTATCTGGAAATGCTCCATCGACGAACTCACGGAGAGTTCCACCATCACTGAATTTTTCATCGGTTGGACTGCACCCTGTCATCATTTGTAGCAGAAGCACTCCGAAACTGTAGACGTCACCCTTGGTTGAGATCTCCTCACTCATACCATACTCTGCAATTACATTTACATAGACACAAAATTAGGGAATCTGCAGTGTCTTCACAAGTTTATAAAGAACAAACATAACCAATATGCTGCGCATATGCTTAATCTCACCTGGTGGGATGTACCCGATGGATCCTTTTAGGCAGGCCAAGCTCGCTGAACGGTCTTGATGTGCATTCGCTGTAGTGAATATTAACCTTGCCAGGCCAAAGTCAGTGACATATGCAGTCATGTCAAGATCCAAAAGAATATTGCTTGGCTTCAAGTCACAGTGTATTAGTGGAGATGCACACTGGTTATGAAGATAATCCAAAGCAAATGCTACATCCAAAACAATTTTGATCCTTTGGCTTAAAGTCAAAATATGTCTTTCACCATGTTCGAGTGCTTTTTTCGGATGTAGCCACATTTCTAGGTTCCCGTTTGGCATGAATTGGAACACTAGGGCCTTGAAATCTTTCCCAGTAGAATCCACAGAAGAGCATGAAGTGATAATCTTTACAAGATTTCGATGACGGGCATTTCGTAGGGCTTCACACTCTGCAATAAAGCTCCTATCTGCTCCATAAATGTTAAGGTTAAAAATCTTGATGGCAACTTGATCATCTGGACGGTACAAACTGCCCTTATAAACCACCCCAAATGATCCTGATCCAATTAGGTTTGCTGAAGAGAACCTATCGGTTGCCCTCACAATGTCTTCATAGGATAGCTTCTTCATGTGCTCACTGGATTCTTGCAAATGTGTTTTTTCTTGCATTCTCTTCCTCCAATAAATTATTGCAACACATAACAAAACTGATATAAGAACAACGGTTGACAATACTATTCCCAGGACCAGAGCCAGTGAATTGTGTTTATCTTTCCTGCCAACTGGCGTGGAACAAAAATGTATACCTTCTATTGGAATGTTAGTAGTACACAAATTTTCATTTCCTTCAATTGATACTGCACGAACATTGTCAAAAACACCACCTCTTGGAACTGCTCCATCAAAATAGTTGAAGGATAAATTCAGATCTTGCAGGGTACTCAAGGATGTGAAGAACTCTGGAATTTTTCCGGACAAGTTATTGTGAAAAATATCAATCTTTTTATGCTGACTAAGTTGGCAAAAGTTTGTGGGATGCTTCCGACAATGAAGTTGCTTTGCATCTCGAGATATTCCAGAACTGCAATCTGGCCAAGAGTGGATGGGATGTTGCCAGACAACCTGTTATTGGATATCCTAAATTTGTTCAGATTAATGAGACTGCCTACTTCCACTGGCACTCCTCCAGACAAGTAATTGTATGACAAGTCCAACTCTTCAGAAAGAGAAGAAATTTGGAAGATTTTACTTGGTATACTGCCATCTAGTGAGTTGTGAGCAAGGTTCAGTATTAAGAGTTGATTACAACGTCCTATACTTGCAGGTATACTACCAGTAATGTTGTTCCCATCCAATTTCAGAGAACTTAGCTGAACTAGGTTGCCGATAGTATCCGGGATTTGCCCTGACAGTCTGTTGTGTGCGAAGGATAGATAGACCAAGTTGTGCAAATTCCCAATTGTTGGTGGTATATTACCAGTGATAAGATTGTAATCCATGTATAGACTGGTGAGGCTCTTAAGATTGCCAATTTGCAATGGTATAGGCCCAGTAATTTTGTTTTCCCTTAGCCATAACAATTCAAGACTGTCGGAAAGATTGCCGATAGAACTTGGTATGTTCCCTTGGAAATTATTCCCAACCAGTATCAGCCCAGTCAACCTAGTACAATTTGTGAGTGAAGAGATGAATCCCCAGTTTCCCGCATCTAGCTTGTTGTATGACAAATCAAGTTCCTCCAAATTTGGCAATGATCCAAAGAAGGGTATGGACCCAGTTAGGCTATTGTTATACAGGTACAACCAAACAAGGTTGTATGCTTTGGCAAGAGAATCTGGGATTGGGCCATCAAACTTGTTTGTTGAGAGGGTTAGTTGCTGAATATTTGGGAGTGTGTAACCAATGTCGGAGGGTAAGCTTCCAATAAGAGAATTGTTTCCTATGGCAAGAAATGTCAAGGATGACATGTTGAAGAGAGATGGTGGAACTGGCCCAGATAGGTTGTTCAGACTCATGGCTAGTATCTGTAGTGTTGGAATATGACCTAAGCTCTCTGGTATGCTCCCAAATAAATTATTCTGCGTAAGACGAAGATCAATGAGGGAGGAAAGGTTCCCTATCGAGGAAGGTATTTTTCCTGAAATATAGTTATTCCTCAAATCGAGGTATTTGATAGGAGGAGTGGTGGCAGTAATAGATGGCATAGAACCAACAAGGTTGTTCTGTTGGAGGGAAATGTCACGAAGAGAGGCTGTGTTGAACAGTGCCTTTGGTAGTTCTCCAGTAAGATTATTGCTCATGAGCCAAAGTACTTCAAGAGATGAACTGTTCGCTAGGGAATCCGGGATGACGCCAGTTAGAGCATTCATCCCTAGATCAACGTGTTTGAGAGAAGAACGGCTGCCCAAAGACTGCGGTATGCCACCGGTAAGCCTATTGCTAGTGAGAACTAGTTTGCGCAGCTCAGGAAGGTTTCCAAAAGAAGAAGGGATGTTCCCTTCTATCTGGTTGTTGCTAAGATCAATCTCTTGAAGATGCTTGCATTGACCTAAGTTAGGGAGGATCCTGCCGTGGAGGGAATTGCTCCTCAAATCCAGGATTAGAAGCTCGGAACATGCAGAGAGTTCAGAAGGGATGTTACCCCCAAAGTGTTCATGCTGAGGTTGAGGTTGCTTAGCCGGCTCAGGATGCCGAGCTCGGAAGGTATCTCGCCATGGAAGCTGTTATTTGAGAGCTGCAACATTGTAAGAGACGTCAGGTTGCCAATGCAAGGTGGTATGGAGCCAGAGATGCCTTGTGATTCAAGGTCCAGGGCAATCACACGGCGAGGAGACAGTGTGCTGCAGGTGATGCCATGCCATCCACAGGCTTCGAAGGACGTGTTGCTCCATGAAGCTAAAACTCCTGTTGGAACTGAGAGCTGGGACTTGAAGCAAAGGAGAGCTTGCTGATCATTTTCAGTTTCATCGCAGGTGGCTATTGGTAGGCTGCACAAGAAGCTAAATAGGTAAAGAGACCAAACGAGGCCTAGAAACAATACACCCGAAGGGTTCATTGTTGTTGTTTAAAGCTATAAATTATGAAGATAAGAGATTGCGTTTGCAAGAGGATGTTTAAGTACTGAATTGTGGAACGTGACCCCTCAGACTTGCGGTTCAGCGATCGGTATTGGTGGGAATAGGGAAGAGGCGTGATTGAACGCATGCTCTTGTATACCAGATTTGCGGTTTTCACTAGAACCATTTCCTGACCACATAATAAACTAGTTGTAACTTGGAAGTAGTTATTGAAGCCAACACTTGTACAATGTTAGTAGTGTGAACGTGCGTGTCGACGCTGATATATGTGACCATTCAGTTTCCCGACTGAGACCGGGACTATATTGAAGTTGCACTGTGAACTGTGAGCCAACGCCTAAGCTCCATCTCGAAAAAAATAAACACATAATTCTTGAAGTGCCGGGGAAGGTAGCTTGTTGAGATTTCTAAAGCATTTTGAAGCTAAAACTTGCATCTAGAATGTTATTTCTATTTTCTAAAGCATTTTGAAGCTAGGTGGCTGACACATTTGTTTTGGCTGATATAGTGACACGTCACTGACTTCTAAGCCTGCGTACCCACTTATTGACCGGTGGGAAGCGGCAGAGCAACTTGCCTGAAGAAGAATGCATATGGCTCTATCGCTGCATTTACTTGACCAGCGGTAGAGCAACTTGGCTGAAGAACAAGCTTCTGGAAATTCTGCACGATGATGATAGTTGTATTGTATGGTATGAATGCACGTTTTCACCATAGGAATTTTGAAATAGTGTAATATGAAACTCCAAATTGACTGTTTGGAAGTCCTTGAAAAATCGGGTTCGCATAAGTATTTGGCATTTTGGTTACATTTCTAGTATCACATTTCTAGTATCTAAAAAGATAAATAGGCATGCAAGCCTTGAGGTCACCGATCAGATCACAATTGTCCTCTGCATACAGATAGCGTAGAGAGAGAATGGCACTTACTACTCCACGCTCGTCTCTGCGTCCCCTGGTGCTGCTCATGTCGCACGGGAAGCCAAGGCTGAGATCCTTCTTCTCGTCCTCCCCCGCTGCCGTTCCGCTGCCACTGGGAAATTGTGCTCCGGCTGCTCCTACCGTTCAGCCTCCAGCCGATACATGTAAGCTCAAATGTTTCTCGCACGCAGGGGGTATCCTTTTCCGCTGCCGATTTCCCTTTTCTGCTACCGATTTCTAGCTAACAGATACTCCTCCATTGCGTTGCAGCTCTGCCACGCCCTCCGGGTTACCCGCAGTTTGAGGTGCCTCTTGACCAACTTCATGATCCACCTGCTAGAAGAGACAAGGCTGTGCTCTACAAGCCTTCGCCGTCCACTCCGGAGCACCCGGACTACCTAGTTCCTTTGCTGTGCACAGTCGACGAAGATCCTGAACAGCTTAGTCCTGAAGACGAAGAGCGTGGAAACGTTGAACACGCACTGTGTGATCCACCACGTAGGCCGAAGCCGTAGCAAACTTCTGTGATTGACGAAGCACCCAATTTGTTCAAGTTACTAGCGCTCCTGTTCCGGAAGAATAATGTATCACCCAGTGGCATCACCTATTTTGAAGTACGGTTAAATAGAAAGGAACCATTTTCTGTGTTGCTACGTGCCGATCATGTGTTCTGTGTGAGTTCGGAGGTAGAAGAAAGAAGCCGAGAAAGTCAGCTCCTACAGTTACTGCTGCGGCCTTGTAATCGCAATATATGCTGTCAATGAAAATGTAATCATACGTGAAGATCATCAGAAAGAAAAGATAAATATTGTTAGTTTGTTTACAGGAAAGTTGGTACCATCCCCTGGGGCTGTGCTAAATCGCGGTCACCTGCTAAGGATGGTCACCAGCAGCCAGCACTCACTTTTCGACAAGGTTCACTTTCTCTTATGGGAAGGACAATTTTTTTTTGCTAACTTTCAGAAAATGCAGCACCAAGTTTTAAATTTTGAAATTTTAAAAACTATCAAAACTTGGAAAGTTTGTAACGTTTAAAAAATTCAAACCTTTCAGGAATCTAAAATTTGAATTTTCAGGTTTCAGAATTTCAAACTTGCAAAGTTTTTTAAAAAACTTACTTTGGAATTTAGAATTTCATTTTGTTAGAATTTTCTTAACTAATGAGAAGTAAACCATTTAAAAAAAAATCAGAATAAGAGCAAATCCAGTTGGCCTATCAATAGTGACGAGAAAATGGTGCCCAGTGGCAGCCCTCATAGCGTGCATCTGCCTGGCGCGGCACGTGCACACTTACTAGTTTTATAAACATATTTAAATTAAAATATTTTATTCTAAAAAATGGGTGTTACACGTGCACACTTACTAGTTTTATAAACATATTTTTTTTTCAAGAAGATGGTCGGAGCGCTGTCTTTTCACAAAGAAAAAAATCATAGGTTTATATGTACATAAAGATATTCATTCACGGGGAATTAATTAAATCCCCTCTAAACTCTAAGTGATAAATTTTGTTTTATTCAAAGTTTTCTATATTTTATTTGAGCAAGGTTAGAGAAGCATTATTTACATCCATACAATCTTATATATGCGACATAGAACATATGTCATGATAGTAGTAAAGATATTCATTATATTGTGCATGTTGGTATTTTTCAATAAATTTTATCAAACTTAGTTAAAAGAATCACGTTATATTTTAAAACGGGGGGAGTAATAATTAAGGCGCGGAAGCCATGTGACACACTGAAATATCCTTACAAGCCACTAGAGTCACTGCTATTTCATCAATGAGTTTTTTGAAACGAGTATTTCATCAATGAGTTATCTGCAAAGATTTTCCTGTTACACACCACACATAAATTAGGATCCAACTGAGCTTTGATTTATTTTTTAGATGATTTTTGTCATGTTGATTTCATGTTCAAATTCGAGCTTTACTCCCCCAATGTATAGAAAATTAGCTTCTGAAACGTTTAACTCATATTTGATGGGATATTAATCATGCAAATATATTGAGTTTCAATCGCTTCGATAGTGCCTCTAAAGAAACTACGGTACAAAAATTGACACGAAAGTGCTATTGCAAACCACCAACAATAGCACGAAGGTAGTATATGCAATCAGATCTTTACTATTAAATTGAAGTTGATGGGTGTGAAGCACTTTTGATATATCATTATTTCCTCTACCTCTAAGATAAAAATCAAAATCAGCCAAATAGTACACAAAGCAATCACGGTAAGACAAAAAAAGGCAATCGCAATCATCCAATGTCAGACCACGGGATCGCAGCTATACAAGATGTTCTGTGTATTAGTCACGCTAGCACGAGTGATACTGGGGTTACCAGTCCTAGG